>OX336396.1:260478006-261913175 GCA_946902985.2 Meconema thalassinum
CAAACCTAACTTTGCCAAACCTAACTTAAGCTAATTCAAAGGCTAATGCACATACACAAAGTATATAAGGGTACAAGCAACTATCCTTATGCTAGTTTTATAGGTTACTGTACAATATGATAACTACCCCAACCGTTTTTTTTTTCATTTGTTGTTTACACATATGACAATTTTCCAATTCCCCATTTTCATTTTTTTAAATGTTAGTTTTAAGTTTTTCAATTTCATAACATGGAAACATGGATTTTGCATTATGTTGTTTACACATTTATCAATTTCACAATTTCCCATTTACAGTTCTTAAAATGTCAGTTTAAAGTTTTTCAATTTCATGATATAGAAACATGGATTTTCCAATTTGTTGTTTACACATTTGTCAATTTACCAAATTCCCATTTACAGTTTTTAAAATTTCAGTTTAATGTTTTTTTTTATTTTGTCAATATGGAAACATGGATTTTCCAATTTGTGTTTTACATGTTCATTTTGCATTAGGAGTGGAGAGAGGTGAGTAGTAATAAAAAATGTACAAGCAGTTTCCATACGGTACAATATTTTTTTATTTAAATACATGTACACTATTTAAACATAATACATTTTTATATATATTCCTTATTGTTATAAATTGTACACTTGTTTTTATTTTGTTTTCTATTTTATTTATTTTGATTATGAATGCCATTCTTATTTTGTTTTATTTTTATTTTTGTAGTGCTATTGTTTTATTTCCTAAATTGTTTTGTTTTATGTATTTGCTAGTTGCAGGCAGAAGATTTTGATATTCATAACTTAACTCTTTAAGCATGGTTAATGATTGAGTAATGACCATAGGCATGTGTACCTATACCATCAGCATCAATCACTCTTTTATCATCACCAGGACACAAAGCAATTTTGTTTAGTCTTATAGATGATATGTCATGTTGTTTAGAAGCGATAATGTTCATTGGTATTCTTTTTACATTGTTTTTCATGACACAATCCTTATAATCTTGAAAGCTTATACAATTTTTGACAACACCTCTGTTAATACCTTTAATCTTTTTTGATTTCTTTACCATTTATGTCTAATGCGTACATTTTAGCTCTAAGTCCAACAAATGCTTTTATAATTTGTCCACAAGCCTCGTCTTTAAATTTCCCCAACGTTTTCTTGTTTGATGTAGAGTAACATATGTGATTAGTAGGATAATCTGATGTGTCCAGGTGTTGTAGGAAATCCAACTTGTCTTGATATACATCTGGGGTGTTAACCAAATATATGAACGAGTCAGTATCCATATACATGAGTTTAAGATTGTTCATGCCATAATAGGGTAGCAGGACATCATAGTGGTGGGAATACATGAGAGTTTTTGAAATATCCAGTATACACATTCCAATATATATAGGCTTATTGAATACAATGTTACGTTTAGACATGTGGAAAGCAGCTAGGTTAGGGCCATAAATTGTTCTGTCGATAAATGTCGGCTTTGCTATTAGCTTTTCTGCCTTTTTGCTGTCAGTCACAAGACGTATGTCTATTCTTTTACGGATATTTTCCATTGTTTTCCCAAAAATGGCATTGTTGAATAATTTGTACAGATTTTTCTCAAAATCATTTTTGGCTTGTTTTCGAAGGTTGTTATTAAAATCAACGTATGCCTTTAACCAAGGTCTTTGTTTAAACTTTAACACACGATGAATTTTTATCAATTTTATTCCATGATCTAAAGCCTGTTTTAATGCCATGTAGTGAACAACATATCGCCTTCGATTTCCAAGATGAGAATTAGTTTTTTCAGAGACGAATCCTTAGGTTGTGTACACTCTGGTAGGAAAGGTAAATCGTTGTGTAGATCATGAAGGTCAGATGGGTAATCAACATCAACGTCTAGAATGTATCCCACAGGATCGTCTTTCTTTAGTTTTTCTAGATCAACAGTATCTGGAGAAACCCACTGAAATCCACCATAAGAAAGGGAGTGACACATAGCCCACCCGTATTGGTTGTTGGCATCATCATAGGTAATAAACTGCGATGGTTTCTCAGAATCATAGGTTTCCATGTATTTATTGTTAGCTTCAGCATACCGATGAGACACCTGGCATATGCCTCCACGTATTCCAGACTCGATTAAAGAATCTGATCGTAATCCTGTAGCAATTCCAGTTCAATGCCTGTGTAAAGGAGCATTGCCTCGAAACTTAAACCAGGCGAAGTAAAAAAGTGTGCAGCATCCACTCGGTGTGTTTCTAGTGTTTTGTTTCTAAAGGTTTCAAAGCTGTCTGCAAGAAGGAGTACATCTGAAGTTAGGTAGAGGTCACTATATTCCCCTAGAGTTTTAATGTTGAACTGATTCCAGACACTTTTGGCATGTTCATAGTCTTCTTGACTAACATCTTCTTGACTTAATTTGTTAAAGAATGCCTCTTTTGGAGGTAAACACGTTTCACTTAACTTTTCCCATGAGTCAATGTAGTCATAACAAAATACCCCTTTACGAGTCATGAGCATTGCATTTTCTTTTCCAAAGTACTTGTCTGTTTCAGGGTATGATGTTAAGTTGGAAACTAAGTTTTCCAAACTACTCGGCATTAACCGAAACGTATCCACAAATCTAAGCTTAACATTTCCTACATATTTGGTAAAGGAAATGTACTTTTCTTTGGAGTTAGCGATAACATCCACTCTCTCAGTAGTACATCCCAATTGCTTTACAATGAAATTTGCGTCGTAGCCACTCATATTATGTAGAAACACAGGAACGGGGTTTCGTGTTTTACACCTCAAATTACAGTTATTGTGAGCACTTCCACGGTATTCCCCTGTAATATGGCAGTGGTCTCGAACTTTCCAGTCCTCTTTGGTGAATGGTTTTCGACACAAATAACAGGTTTCAGAACATTGGAACTCTGCTTCTTGAGCCTGAGTTAAGGCCTTTGGAACATTTAAGCTGTAAAGTCTATCAATTTCATTAGCTATTGAGATCAAACAGTCCATAAACTTTTCTGCAGCGTCAGGTCCACGATAAATAACAGGTTGGCTTGGAAGATTTGTCTTTATGTGTTCCACAGCGGGTGATGGTTTAACGTATATACCAAAGCTCATAGGAACATGACTCTGGTATGGCACTGTATAACTTGCTTCAGGATTGGGCAAACATGTTTGATAGGGTAAGAGTATACTTTCGAAATCTGCATAGATAACGTAAGGTATTCTTAGCATTTTTTCCACGTTTAAAAATTTGACAATGGGGTTTTTAATAGGCATTTCAACCCTAGCAATGTCATGCTGGACACACAAAGCTCTATGTTCTTTCAATTTTTCCATTCCTTGTTGTCCATATTGATTATCAAAGTGAGTAAAACACCGTTTACACGTATATATCTTATGTTCACGGCGGGTAATCTGATGTGCTACTAGTTTATCAAAATCTTTGATAAAGACGTAGTGGTTCTGGCCGGATGATGAACTTAGCAGAAGGAGGTCGCGATGGTCTTGCATCTCTTGATCCACAACCTTTAGAGGGAACAATTTGTTGTCTTGTTCCAATCCAAATACATTAATGGATATATCGTTGGCTTTTTCAAATTTGGGAATGTCAACTAGCGATGTAGGAAACGATATTACAGAAAAATCATACTTGTTGTCCAGGTCCTTGTATTTACTAATGCGATGAGCATTCTTTTTAACCAGTTTTGCTAAAATGGCATACATAAAACACTTTTCATCATTCAAATTTTCAGGATTAATGCAAGCTTTTCTTGCTTGTATAGCTGCTGGTAATGGAATATATGTGCTTCCACGCAAGGGATTGTACTTATTTATTTTCAATCGTACTCCTTCCACTGCTAACAAAGCCCAATTACTGCCTTTTAGCTCAGATTCCTCCATTTCCGTAGTTAACTTTGTAAATTGTGTTTCCAAGAAACTACTTAAGTCCGTTTCCAAAAATAGGGCCTGATTTCGTGTTTTAAATGCACGATCTGTAATTTCATTGGTAGATGTATGAATGAATCTACATTCAGCCACAAGATTAACTTTTATCGACTTGTGCATTGCTAGTTCTTTCTGCATAGCTTGTATTATTTGCTGTTTGGACTCTTTAAGGTATGAATTTAAATCCTTGCACGTATCGCAACGAATGAAATAGGATTTAAGTCGACCTCCAAAAGATGCCTCATATTCAATAAGTCCATTTTTGTCAGGGACCAATGACAGTAGGTAATGTTTTGTAGGCTCTGCTTTTTGTCTTTTAGCTACCGACACAACATTACAACATTCTTCATGACGACGTCCATTGTAGGCATTGTTGAATGTACTACCACAGGTCTTGCACTCATGAAATTCACCACACGATACTTCATGTCGCTTCCTATGATAGTCTCGAAGAAAAGTCTTTCCACACTCTTTACACATATAGCTAGGAATGGCTTCTTCCATTATGATTGTTGATTTCTGCAAACAGCTGCTTACTGCGTATCACAGGGCTAGAGGTTGGTCAGTGAGACGGTCTTTCACGATGTGAACACCGTGAGAGGTAGTAGTCAACTGGTGCTATTCTTGTGAAGGGTCCACTAATATACCCCTAGTCTAGACCAACAGCTCTTTACAGCGTATGACAAGGCTGTATACTGGACAGTGAGACGGTCTTTCACAATGTGAACACTGTAACAAGTAGTAGTCAACTGATTATATACTTGCTAAGGGTTCTCTAATATACAATAGTCGAGACCAACAGCTACTTACTGAGTAATACAAGGCTGTACAATAGTTGTTTTGACAGTCTTTCACGATGTGGTCACTGTGAATGGTAGTAGTCAACTGATGATATTCTTGATAAGGGTCCTCTAATGTACACCTGGTTAAGGGTAACAGCTGTTCACTGCTTATGACAAGGCTAAAGACTGGTTACTTCAACGGTCTTTCACAATGTTAACACTGTGACAGGTAGTAGTCAACTGAAAATATTCTTATGGCCTACTCAAGGTTATCAGGTACTTACTGCATATCAAAAGGCTGTACACTCATGTGTGTTAGGCACTCTTTCTTGCTAAGGACCCCAATATTCCCTACACAAGGCTATACATGTTAGTTCTAAACACTTAGTGGTTAATTGTATATTCAATTTTTGTACAAAGCATATACGAGCACGTTTTTATGAGGTAAAACTTTACCAAATAGTCAAATGCGACACGCAAAGTATGTTGCCGCTATCTAGCGGTGACTATGAGAACTACTTGACCGACCAGCATGCTACCTAGCGCTCCATTTCAATACTCGCTCACTGAACGAACAGCATACTATCTAGCGGTCGATATCAATACTCACTCAACTACCAGCCTGCTACCTATCGGTCAATATAACAACTCACTCAACTACCAACATGCTACATGGCTTTTTTGGTCAGTTTTTTGTTGGCTTATGTTGGCTTTTATTGGCTTTTGTTGGCTTTTGTTGGCTTTTGTTGGCTTTTTGTTGGCTTTTGTTGGCTTTTGTATTAGCTCTTTTATATTTGCTCTTGTTTGTTGGGAAAGTATGTTGGTCTTGGAAAGTATGTCAGTCCTTTTTTTATGGCTGTAAAATGCTTACAGCCATGTTTGTAAGCAGCAACAACAACAACAACACACAAAATTCCAAAAAATATCGAAAGTACTCTAAGTTTTATCAATGACTCTCAACTCTTACACTTACCTCTATCCCATGCATAGTCAAAAATTAGTATATTTTTCAAATTTTTCAAAAAATATTTGGAAAGTAGGCTGTATCATTAAACTAAAAATCCTGAAAAGACATATGTTAACTCCAACACCTACTTCTATACCCCTCTCAGTCCAAAAATAGTGTATTTTTCAAATTTTCCAAAACATATTTCCAAAATGGGTTATATTTCCGAAATTTAAAAGTTTACAAAAACGTTTGTTTGACATAAACGAATGGCCTTTGCCCCCTCTACCGTCGTACCAAGTCCCAGGTCTCTAGGACAACAAACATAAAAATTTGAAAATGGGCTTATATTTCCAAAATTAGGAATTTTACAAAAACGTTTGTCTGACGTAAATCAGTGGTCATTACCCCCTCTATCCCCACACTAAGTCTCATGTCTCTAGAACAACAAAAATAAATTTTTGAAAAATGGGCTTATATTTCCAAAATTAGGAATTTTACAAAAACGTTTGTCTGACGTAAATCAGTGGTCATTACCCCCTCTATCCCCATACCAAGTCTCAGATCTCTAGGTCAACAAAAATAAAATTTTGAAAATGGACTATATTTCCAAAATTAGGAATTCTACAAAAAAGTTTGTCTAACGTAAATCAATGGTCTTTACCCCCTCTATTCACATACCAAGTCTCAGGTCTCTAGGTCAACAAAAATAAAATTTTGAAAAAATGGTCACTATTTTGGAAACTAGGAATTCTACGAAAAAGTTTGTTTAACATAAATGAAAGGTCTCTATCCCCTCTACCTGTAAACCAAGTCCCAGGTCTGTAGGACAAAAATGAAAAAAGTTCAACTGGGAAAGTAGGCGATTTTTCATAAAACCAAACATTCTAAAAAGTGTTCTATGGGTATAAAAGAATGGTCTCTATATCCTTTATTTTTATAATAAAACTTTTTTATTTTTTGAGTTTTTTTGAAAAAGTTCAATTTTGAAATTTTTATATTTTGGAAACTAACAAGTTTACAAAAATGTTTGTTTGACATAAATAAATGGCCCTGACCCCCTCTACCAACAAAATAAATTTCAAGTCTCTAGGACTAAAACTGTACAGTAGTGGAGTAGTGGCGCTTCTAACGCACTCCAAAACCCTCCTTGCCCCACTACTAAGCCTCAGGCATGTAAAATGGGTGGGTTAGAAGCACCACTACTCCACTACTGTACAGTTTTAGTCCTAGAGACTTGAAATTTATTTTGTTGGTAGAGGGGGTCAGGGCCATTTATTTATGTCAAACAAACATTTTTGTAAACTTGTTAGTTTCCAAAATATAAAAATTTCAAAATTGAACTTTTTCAAAAAAACTCAAAAAATAAAAAAGTTTTATTATAAAAATAAAGGATATAGAGACCATTCTTTTATACCCATAGAACACTTTTTAGAATGTTTGGTTTTATGAAAAATCGCCTACTTTCCCAGTTGAACTTTTTTCATTTTTGTCCTACAGACCTGGGACTTGGTTTACAGGTAGAGGGGATAGAGACCTTTCATTTATGTTAAACAAACTTTTTCGTAGAATTCCTAGTTTCCAAAATAGTGACCATTTTTTCAAAATTTTATTTTTGTTGACCTAGAGACCTGAGACTTGGTATGTGAATAGAGGGGGTAAAGACCATTGATTTACGTTAGACAAACTTTTTTGTAGAATTCCTAATTTTGGAAATATAGTCCATTTTCAAAATTTTATTTTTGTTGACCTAGAGATCTGAGACTTGGTATGGGGATAGAGGGGGTAATGACCACTGATTTACGTCAGACAAACGTTTTTGTAAAATTCCTAATTTTGGAAATATAAGCCCATTTTTCAAAAATTTATTTTTGTTGTTCTAGAGACATGAGACTTAGTGTGGGGATAGAGGGGGTAATGACCACTGATTTACGTCAGACAAACGTTTTTGTAAAATTCCTAATTTTGGAAATATAAGCCCATTTTCAAATTTTTATGTTTGTTGTCCTAGAGACCTGGGACTTGGTACGACGGTAGAGGGGGCAAAGGCCATTCGTTTATGTCAAACAAACGTTTTTGTAAACTTTTAAATTTCGGAAATATAACCCATTTTGGAAATATGTTTTGGAAAATTTGAAAAATACACTATTTTTGGACTGAGAGGGGTATAGAAGTAGGTGTTGGAGTTAACATATGTCTTTTCAGGATTTTTAGTTTAATGATACAGCCTACTTTCCAAATATTTTTTGAAAAATTTGAAAAATATACTAATTTTTGACTATGCATGGGATAGAGGTAAGTGTAAGAGTTGAGAGTCATTGATAAAACTTAGAGTACTTTCGATATTTTTTGGAATTTTGTGTGTTGTTGTTGTTGTTGCTGCTTACAAACATGGCTGTAAGCATTTTACAGCCATAAAAAAAGGACTGACATACTTTCCAAGACCAACATACTTTCCCAACAAACAAGAGCAAATATAAAAGAGCTAATACAAAAGCCAACAAAAGCCAACAAAAAGCCAACAAAAGCCAACAAAAGCCAACAAAAGCCAATAAAAGCCAACATAAGCCAACAAAAAACTGACCAAAAAAGCCATGTAGCATGTTGGTAGTTGAGTGAGTTGTTATATTGACCGATAGGTAGCAGGCTGGTAGTTGAGTGAGTATTGATATCGACCGCTAGATAGTATGCTGTTCGTTCAGTGAGCGAGTATTGAAATGGAGCGCTAGGTAGCATGCTGGTCGGTCAAGTAGTTCTCATAGTCACCGCTAGATAGCGGCAACATACTTTGCGTGTCGCATTTGACTATTTGGTAAAGTTTTACCTCATAAAAACGTGCTCGTATATGCTTTGTACAAAAATTGAATATACAATTAACCACTAAGTGTTTAGAACTAACATGTATAGCCTTGTGTAGGGAATATTGGGGTCCTTAGCAAGAAAGAGTGCCTAACACACATGAGTGTACAGCCTTTTGATATGCAGTAAGTACCTGATAACCTTGAGTAGGCCATAAGAATATTTTCAGTTGACTACTACCTGTCACAGTGTTAACATTGTGAAAGACCGTTGAAGTAACCAGTCTTTAGCCTTGTCATAAGCAGTGAACAGCTGTTACCCTTAACCAGGTGTACATTAGAGGACCCTTATCAAGAATATCATCAGTTGACTACTACCATTCACAGTGACCACATCGTGAAAGACTGTCAAAACAACTATTGTACAGCCTTGTATTACTCAGTAAGTAGCTGTTGGTCTCGACTATTGTATATTAGAGAACCCTTAGCAAGTATATAATCAGTTGACTACTACTTGTTACAGTGTTCACATTGTGAAAGACCGTCTCACTGTCCAGTATACAGCCTTGTCATACGCTGTAAAGAGCTGTTGGTCTAGACTAGGGGTATATTAGTGGACCCTTCACAAGAATAGCACCAGTTGACTACTACCTCTCACGGTGTTCACATCGTGAAAGACCGTCTCACTGACCAACCTCTAGCCCTGTGATACGCAGTAAGCAGCTGTTTGCAGAAATCAACAATCATAATGGAAGAAGCCATTCCTAGCTATATGTGTAAAGAGTGTGGAAAGACTTTTCTTCGAGACTATCATAGGAAGCGACATGAAGTATCGTGTGGTGAATTTCATGAGTGCAAGACCTGTGGTAGTACATTCAACAATGCCTACAATGGACGTCGTCATGAAGAATGTTGTAATGTTGTGTCGGTAGCTAAAAGACAAAAAGCAGAGCCTACAAAACATTACCTACTGTCATTGGTCCCTGACAAAAATGGACTTATTGAATATGAGGCATCTTTTGGAGGTCGACTTAAATCCTATTTCATTCGTTGCGATACGTGCAAGGATTTAAATTCATACCTTAAAGAGTCCAAACAGCAAATAATACAAGCTATGCAGAAAGAACTAGCAATGCACAAGTCGATAAAAGTTAATCTTGTGGCTGAATGTAGATTCATTCATACATCTACCAATGAAATTACAGATCGTGCATTTAAAACACGAAATCAGGCCCTATTTTTGGAAACGGACTTAAGTAGTTTCTTGGAAACACAATTTACAAAGTTAACTACGGAAATGGAGGAATCTGAGCTAAAAGGCAGTAATTGGGCTTTGTTAGCAGTGGAAGGAGTACGATTGAAAATAAATAAGTACAATCCCTTGCGTGGAAGCACATATATTCCATTACCAGCAGCTATACAAGCAAGAAAAGCTTGCATTAATCCTGAAAATTTGAATGATGAAAAGTGTTTTATGTATGCCATTTTAGCAAAACTGGTTAAAAAGAATGCTCATCGCATTAGTAAATACAAGGACCTGGACAACAAGTATGATTTTTCTGTAATATCGTTTCCTACATCGCTAGTTGACATTCCCAAATTTGAAAAAGCCAACGATATATCCATTAATGTATTTGGATTGGAACAAGACAACAAATTGTTCCCTCTAAAGGTTGTGGATCAAGAGATGCAAGACCATCGCGACCTCCTTCTGCTAAGTTCATCATCCGGCCAGAACCACTACGTCTTTATCAAAGATTTTGATAAACTAGTAGCACATCAGATTACCCGCCGTGAACATAAGATATATACGTGTAAACGGTGTTTTACTCACTTTGATAATCAATATGGACAACAAGGAATGGAAAAATTGAAAGAACATAGAGCTTTGTGTGTCCAGCATGACATTGCTAGGGTTGAAATGCCTATTAAAAACCCCATTGTCAAATTTTTAAACGTGGAAAAAATGCTAAGAATACCTTACGTTATCTATGCAGATTTCGAAAGTATACTCTTACCCTATCAAACATGTTTGCCCAATCCTGAAGCAAGTTATACAGTGCCATACCAGAGTCATGTTCCTATGAGCTTTGGTATATACGTTAAACCATCACCCGCTGTGGAACACATAAAGACAAATCTTCCAAGCCAACCTGTTATTTATCGTGGACCTGACGCTGCAGAAAAGTTTATGGACTGTTTGATCTCAATAGCTAATGAAATTGATAGACTTTACAGCTTAAATGTTCCAAAGGCCTTAACTCAGGCTCAAGAAGCAGAGTTCCAATGTTCTGAAACCTGTTATTTGTGTCGAAAACCATTCACCAAAGAGGACTGGAAAGTTCGAGACCACTGCCATATTACAGGGGAATACCGTGGAAGTGCTCACAATAACTGTAATTTGAGGTGTAAAACACGAAACCCCGTTCCTGTGTTTCTACATAATATGAGTGGCTACGACGCAAATTTCATTGTAAAGCAATTGGGATGTACTACTGAGAGAGTGGATGTTATCGCTAACTCCAAAGAAAAGTACATTTCCTTTACCAAATATGTAGGAAATGTTAAGCTTAGATTTGTGGATACGTTTCGGTTAATGCCGAGTAGTTTGGAAAACTTAGTTTCCAACTTAACATCATACCCTGAAACAGACAAGTACTTTGGAAAAGAAAATGCAATGCTCATGACTCGTAAAGGGGTATTTTGTTATGACTACATTGACTCATGGGAAAAGTTAAGTGAAACGTGTTTACCTCCAAAAGAGGCATTCTTTAACAAATTAAGTCAAGAAGATGTTAGTCAAGAAGACTATGAACATGCCAAAAGTGTCTGGAATCAGTTCAACATTAAAACTCTAGGGGAATATAGTGACCTCTACCTAACTTCAGATGTACTCCTTCTTGCAGACAGCTTTGAAACCTTTAGAAACAAAACACTAGAAACACACCGAGTGGATGCTGCACACTTTTTTACTTCGCCTGGTTTAAGTTTCGAGGCAATGCTCCTTTACACAGGCATTGAACTGGAATTGCTACAGGATTACGATCAGATTCTTTTAATCGAGTCTGGAATACGTGGAGGCATATGCCAGGTGTCTCATCGGTATGCTGAAGCTAACAATAAATACATGGAAACCTATGATTCTGAGAAACCATCGCAGTTTATTACCTATGATGATGCCAACAACCAATACGGGTGGGCTATGTGTCACTCCCTTTCTTATGGTGGATTTCAGTGGGTTTCTCCAGATACTGTTGATCTAGAAAAACTAAAGAAAGACGATCCTGTGGGATACATTCTAGACGTTGATGTTGATTACCCATCTGACCTTCATGATCTACACAACGATTTACCTTTCCTACCAGAGTGTACACAACCTAAGGATTCGTCTCTGAAAAAACTAATTCCTCATCTTGGAAATCGAAGGCGATATGTTGTTCACTACATGGCATTAAAACAGGCTTTAGATCATGGAATAAAATTGATAAAAATTCATCGTGTGTTAAAGTTTAAACAAAGACCTTGGTTAAAGGCATACGTTGATTTTAATAACAACCTTCGAAAACAAGCCAAAAATGATTTTGAGAAAAATCTGTACAAATTATTCAACAATGCCATTTTTGGGAAAACAATGGAAAATATCCGTAAAAGAATAGACATACGTCTTGTGACTGACAGCAAAAAGGCAGAAAAGCTAATAGCAAAGCCGACATTTATCGACAGAACAATTTATGGCCCTAACCTAGCTGCTTTCCACATGTCTAAACGTAACATTGTATTCAATAAGCCTATATATATTGGAATGTGTATACTGGATATTTCAAAAACTCTCATGTATTCCCACCACTATGATGTCCTGCTACCCTATTATGGCATGAACAATCTTAAACTCATGTATATGGATACTGACTCGTTCATATATTTGGTTAACACCCCAGATGTATATCAAGACAAGTTGGATTTCCTACAACACCTGGACACATCAGATTATCCTACTAATCACATATGTTACTCTACATCAAACAAGAAAACGTTGGGGAAATTTAAAGACGAGGCTTGTGGACAAATTATAAAAGCATTTGTTGGACTTAGAGCTAAAATGTACGCATTAGACATAAATGGTAAAGAAATCAAAAAAGATTAAAGGTATTAACAGAGGTGTTGTCAAAAATTGTATAAGCTTTCAAGATTATAAGGATTGTGTCATGAAAAACAATGTAAAAAGAATACCAATGAACATTATCGCTTCTAAACAACATGACATATCATCTATAAGACTAAACAAAATTGCTTTGTGTCCTGGTGATGATAAAAGAGTGATTGATGCTGATGGTATAGGTACACATGCCTATGGTCATTACTCAATCATTAACCATGCTTAAAGAGTTAAGTTATGAATATCAAAATCTTCTGCCTGCAACTAGCAAATACATAAAACAAAACAATTTAGGAAATAAAACAATAGCACTACAAAAATAAAAATAAAACAAAATAAGAAATGGCATTCATAATCAAAAATAAATAAAATAGAAAACAAAATAAAAACAAGTGTACAATTTATAACAATAAGGAATATATATAAAAATGTATTATGTTTAAATAGTGTACATGTATTTAAATAAAAAAATATTGTACCGTATGGAAACTGCTTGTACATTTTTTATTACTACTCACCTCTCTCCACTCCTAATGCAAAATGAACATGTAAAACACAAATTGGAAAATCCATGTTTCCATATTGACAAAATAAAAAAAAAACATTAAACTGAAATTTTAAAAACTGTAAATGGGAATTTGGTAAATTGACAAATGTGTAAACAACAAATTGGAAAATCCATGTTTCTATATCATGAAATTGAAAAACTTTAAACTGACATTTTAAGAACTGTAAATGGGAAATTGTGAAATTGATAAATGTGTAAACAACATAATGCAAAATCCATGTTTCCATGTTATGAAATTGAAAAACTTAAAACTAACATTTAAAAAAATGAAAATGGGGAATTGGAAAATTGTCATATGTGTAAACAACAAATGAAAAAAAAAACGGTTGGGGTAGTTATCATATTGTACAGTAACCTATAAAACTAGCATAAGGATAGTTGCTTGTACCCTTATATACTTTGTGTATGTGCATTAGCCTTTGAATTAGCTTAAGTTAGGTTTGGCAAAGTTAGGTTTGGTGAGGTTAGGTATGTGACCTAGTAGTTTACTCTTTTCGGAAAATGTAAAAAGTAAAATCTAAAATCAAAAAATCTTAAATTTAAAATGTAAAATCTAAAAAAAACTAACATCTAAAATACAAAAAAATCAAAAATGTAAAATGTAAAATCTAAAAAATGTAAAATGAAAAAATCAAAAATCTAAAATGTTAAAACATAAAATCTAAAATCTTTAAATGAGGTTTCTGTGGGTTAGGTTAGGTTAGGTTATAACTAAGTTTATTATTTGTGCTCTCTCATTTGCTCTTACATTTTTGCTCTCACTTTGAAGTTTGGTTATGTTAGGTTAGGTTAGGTTAGGTTAGGTGTGGTTAGGTTATAACTAAGTTTATTATTTGTGCTCTTACATTTGCTCTCACTTTTTTCTCATACTTTTTGCTAAATTTTTTTCGCTTGCAATTTTAAATTAGGTAGGTTACGTTAGGTTAGGTTAGGACAGGTTAGGTGAGGTTAGGTTAGGTGAAGTTAGGTTAGGTTATAACTTAGTTTATTATGTGTGCTTTCACATTGGCTTTTATATTTGCTTTGACTTTGAAGTTAGGTTAGGATAGGTTAGGTTAGGTTAGGTTAGGTTAGGTGAAGTTGGGTTAGGCAGAATTGTTGAGGTATGAATCAAAAGCCAGCTCTTGTCAGTTTTGCCTCACAAGGCTGAGTGTACCCCGTTCCACTCATGAGACCAGAAATTAAATTTCTTGGCAGAGCCGGGATTCGAACCTCAGGAATGACCTCCAAGAATGCTAGCCACTACACCAAAAAGTGGACAATATAAGGCTGGTCTTGATTATACATGATCAATTAACAATTACCTAATAATAATAATAATAATAATAAATATTCCATTTGGCAACTACACGGCCGACCTCTCCCTGTGACGTAATCCACGGTCTCAGGCCGTGGCGGCCATTTTGCCCAATAGCCCCTGTGCCAGCTCTGAATGACCCCTCCATAAGAATAACATAGAGTGATTGCGCGCGGCGGCCATCTTGCCCATTAGCCCCTGTGCCAGAACCGGCTTATTTATCCTACTTAAGCCTCCTTCCGCAAGATGGTATCTTTCTGTAACGCGCACGGGTGTTTAATTTAAGTAAAGTGAAATGCACGGCTACTATGATTTACGAAAAGTTATAATAATTGTGATTCACTTCATGAAGTCGTGTTCAGATTATTTATTATTATTATTATTATTTATTTACCAAAAATTGTGTCTATAATTTATGGACGGTAGATAGAAAAAGGGCCAAGCCCCACATACAAAGAAGTGTCTCCATCTCCGTTCATTAAATCTATACAAATCTGATATGTTACATACAGTATATACAATTTACAACTTTACATTGCTATATACACATAATCTGCTGAGCACGACGTCTATATCATATAATTAATAAATAAAAGGGAAGATACAGGCACGCACACACACATATACACGCTCACGCACGCACACATGCATATATACCTACACGCACGCACACACTCCCACTCACTCACAAAGTTACATTATAGAAATTCAATTTACATGGGGTTTTAGTCCCTTTAGAGCCTTCACTTTGCGGCAAAATTGTCGTGGAGGAAGGTCTTTTATTGCATGAGGCAGGTCATTCCAAAGTCGAGCAGAGCGATTGTAGAACCCAGATTGATAATCTGCTGTCCTAGCGAATGGAGGAACGAGGGTGACACCCTGGGCTCTACGGACTGAGCGATATGACAGCTGAAGGCGGTGAAATGGGGACAGTTTAATGGTGCCAGCTGGAGATTTTCGGAAAAAGGTGAGATCTATTTGGCTACATATGTCATTGATTGATGTTAGTGGTTTTGTCAAAACTTTGTTACCCTGTTTGTAAATGAGTCGCTCTGCTCGACGTTGGACTGCACTTAACTTCCTCATGTTTTCCTCGGTAGTGGGATGCCAGGCAGAAAGTTCATACAGAAGAATGGGCCGTATAGTGGAGAGATACACCGCTCGGAGTGCACGGCTTCTGAATCCCAGAAGATTGCGTCTTGCAAATCCTAGAATTCTAAATGCCTTACACCTAGATTCCTCAACGTGTACATTCCACTTCAAATTGCTGATTGATAGAATATAAAAAGTAAAAAGTAATTGGTATTCTGGCCGAAGGCTGGTCCGAGGCTCCGAAGAGGCAACCCCCAGCTGGATAATAATACTATCGTATGGCCTCGGGTGCCGGGTGTAAGCTTTGTTATTTGACACCCAGAGGGTAGCTTGCATATCGAATTTCGTTGTTCCTTGAAGCACTATGAAAGTCAAGGAGGTTAGGTAGCTAAGCTCCTTGAACACTATAGCGCTTTCTAGCAGAGACATGAGGGAGTTTGTGTTGGCGGAAACTCCCGAGATTAATTTTGTCATTATGAACACGGCCTACTGAATTCAAATAGGTTCTTTGACATGCCAATATCGTATGACATTCGTGTCGTAATTTTTGCCGCCCTTCAAAAATCATTTACCACGGCCAGGAGCCAACCTGCAAGCGTGGGGTTAGTAGACCGAAACAATAACCACTCACCCACCGTGGCAAGCACTCCCAGCCGGAGTTAACGTGTGGTAGGGTGGCCAGGGCCAGTCAACAGCGCGCAGTACCTAGAACCGGCATACCATCCAAGTTACAACCACGCCCAATTGTGCTTAACTGCGGAGTTCTCATGGGATCCGGTGTAATAATAATAATAATAATAATATATACTTTTTCTGTTTTCCAAATTTTTACCATGTTTTTTATGTTGTGTTATTCAAATCGCATTTTACGCCAATACAATTAGCTCTACTCTAAATGAAGATTTACTGTACCAACCCATACTGGGCATGAATGATTATTTCGCCAGAACATTCAGGTGGTTTATTAGAATGTCGTGCGGGTGCCTGGTAGGTTGGCTCAGGCAAGAAAAGCATTTGTACAAAGAAGGAATCTGTTGACATCACATATAGATTTAGGTATTAGGAAGTCATTATTGAAAGCCTTTGTCTGGAGCGTGGCACTCTATGGAAGTGAAACTTGGACTATTGGTGCAGCAGAAATCAGGAGAATTGAAGAGTTTGAAATGTGGTGTTACAGGAGAATAATGAAGATCAGATGGGTAGATAGGGTTACAAACGAAGGGGTATTAAGACGAGTGGGAGAGGAGAGATGAATCTGGTGATTGATAATAAAGGGAAGAGATAGGTTGGTAGGACAAATACTAAGAAACACGGGAATAGCACGCTTAGTTATGGAAGGAAGGGTCGAGGATAAGAACTGTAAGGGTAGACCAAGGTTAGAATATGTTAAACAGATTGCCTCGGAAGTAGGGTGTGGTAGCTATTTAGAGATGAAACGATTAGCTCAGGACAGGGAGACATAGAGGGCTGCATCAAACCAGTCAAATAAACTGAAGACTCAAACAACAACGTCACTGTTTCTGAAAGCCACCACTCTAAAATCTGTTTAAATGTTCTTAATAATTCCGTGATAACTGCTGGAATATTTAAAGTGATATTAAGTACCAGTAAAATATCACGCGCAGGCGCCATGTACGATTATTAACGATTCTCATAACTAGGAAGGCAAGGTTGAGGTATCCTGAAAAGGAGGTAACTGAATACCAATATTACAGTAACTAAGTCCTGTACGGGGCAGATGACCTCGTAGTTCCGCCCCTTAAATCAACATTAACTAACTAACTCCTGTACAGTCAATTTTGGAGAGGTTCGACTCTCATACTCTCAAACACACGCTACCAGAAGTCTCATAACCTCACAGCGTGTTATTGATTTTGTCATTGCATTGGTAGCAGCATCTGAAGATGATCTGCAGTGGTCAGTATTCAACCTTCAGAAAGTGGCATCAAAATTCAGCATGTGCATTTCTACTGAAAAGACTAAAGTAATGGTCTTTGAAGGTAAGGACCCTATCCCCAGTAAAATTTGTCTGGATGGTAAAATTTTAGAAAGTGTTAACGAATTCAAGTTATTTAGGATATCATTTATCTTTTCAAGAAGAACGAGACATAACTGCAAAAATTATACCAGAACAACAGGAATCATCAATCACGTCATGAAGCCATCTCTTGTTCAAAGGCATACACGCTTGCGTTTGTATAACACATCAGCCAGACCAACCCTATGCTATGGCAGCGAGGCATGGACAATAAGATCTCAGGACATCTCCAGACTCACAGCACGCGAAATGACCTTTATGCGCCGAACAACAGGCTATACTAAATGGGGTCATAAGAGAAACGAGGATGTGCTGAAGGAACTAAAAGTGAAACCAATAACTACATACTTTTGTGACTACCAAGAGAACTGGAAGCGTCATGTTCGAAGGATGGAACCTGTAAGATTACGAAAGGAGATCCTTCGCTACCAGCCACGGGGAAAGGACGTCCGATGAAGAGATGGAGGGAAAGTGCAAGACCGTAACGGGGCATTTGGCCCAATACTTGGAAGGTAGATGATGAGGATGATGATTAATAGTATACCGTACAGTTCTTTCTGTGTTTCAAAGACGTGTTGTTCTTTATCCAAACGATCACCGTGTTTGTCCTTATGTAGCCACCCGTCCAATTAATTGGGCGGATTATTCACGGGAGAATTTGACATATCTGAAGACAAACAAACAAATGGTTATAGATTTAAAATGTTTCTTCGGTTTACAGATGTAAACTTTACCCGATTGAGACCCTGAACGTTTATACTATTTGCGTTGTACATCGTTGTACTTGTTGTATAGCCTATATTATTAAGTGAGACTTTGACTTAGGATACAAATATCTTATATTTACTACTTCTACTACTACTGCTGCAGTTAGGTATAATAATAATAATAATAATCACTATTGATGATAACCAGCTCTCTTGCATATCAGTTTTTAAATTTCTGTCACGTCACTAAGAGAAATTACAATCGCAAATTAACAGAAAGTTGGTTACTACAAATAAATAGGAAGGGAAATGCAACTAATAATCGCTAAAGTGATGAACAGCAGCCAATGTAACCAAACTGAAAATTAATCTAAGAGTTCAAATACCGTGCGAAAGGCGGTCGATTCTATTTTCCAACAAGTAGTTCCGTGAAGAACTATACAGACTCTTTTCATATATCCTACTTATCTTAATCGCCTCTATTAACATACAAATTTTCAGTTAGAATGCTCTAATAGATTCGTAGATGGTAGTGGATTAAAATTTGTATAATCATTTACCGTTCCAAGATTCACTGCGCTCGGATGGTTACATCCCTAGAAACGTCTATTCTAATATTTATATTTCGCGTCGACGCTTTGTTGGACTTGTCCTCACCAAGTTATTGAAAGTCCCATAGGTGAACTTAAGTTCATAGCCGCTATCAACATACAACATTTCAGTTTGATTGCTGTCAGAGGTTAATACGTAGATATTATGAACCGTCGAAATATTTCGGATGGTCACCATGTTGGATTTTTATCTATGTAGATCATAGAGTTATGTAGGCTACCATTTGATGATTATTATTGCATAGGTTCATTATTCAAGCGTTCACTTTGATCGCATGATTAATAAATAAGAAATAAAAACTTAATCCTAAAATTTCGCGCAGCCGCCATCTTGAAGTTATGTAAACAATTGACCTAAATTGGATGCCAGTGCATTACAATGCGTATAACCATTTACTGTACCATATTTCACTGCGATCTGATGGTTAAATAGCGAGATAATATTTCAACTTCGCTTGGCCGCCATGTTCGGTTTGTAGTTTACAGGGTTTTGAAAGTCACATAGGTGATCGTCTAGTAGTGCCCTTCATCACCGTACACAATTTCAATAATAGTTTTGGAGATATAGAATGCCGTGGAAATATTTCGCACAGCTGCCATCTTGAGGTTATATAAACAATTGGCCTACATTAGATGCCAGTGCATTAAATAAGTATAAACATTTGCTGTACCACGTTTCATTAAGTTTGGATGGTAAAATCGCGAGAAAAGTCTATTTAAAAGTTTCAACGTTGCTTGGCCGCCATGTTCGTTTTGTAGTTAACAGATCTTTGAAAGTCTCATAGGTGAACTTCTAGTAGTGCTCTTTTTCACCGTGCAAACTTTCAAGGTGGTATCTTTAATAATTTCGGAGGTATAGAATGCCGGTGAAATATTTCGCACAGTCGCCATATTGGATTGGTGAGACGTAATAACATTTGAAGAGCACAGTCTGGGATGGCCAAAACGGTGCTATGACCTCACCGAGTTTCATTGAAATCTCTCCAGCCGTTTAGATCTCATTAGGGACACACACACACACACATGGACAAATGGTGATCTCATAAGCCTATTTTTTAATGTTTACACGAACGATCAGTCAGTATCTCCAAACACCAGAAGCTTCCTCTATGCTGATGACCTCGCCCTGGCCACACAGAGCACAAATTTTGACACAGTTGAAACAAATCTGTCTACTGCTCTTGAATGCTTGACAAGCTATTACAGTGAAAACCAGGTAAATCCTAACCCTTCAAAAACTCAGGTGTGTGCTTTCCACCTGAGGCACAAGGAATCTCATCTTGAACTCGAAGTAATGTGGTCTGGTATCCAATTACAGAGCGTGACACTCCAAAATATCTGGGTGTAACCCTTGACAGAACACCCACATTTAAGAAGCACTGTATGGACTGCAAACTCAAAGTGTCGGCAAGGAATAACCTACTCCGCAAACTGGCTGGTTCACAGTGGGGTAGTCAACCACAAACCCTCCATACACATGCAATGCCACTTTGTTATACCGTCGGAGAATATGCATGTCCTGTTTGGTATTCTTCATCCTATGCCCGACAGGTGGATGTGGCCCTCAATGAGACTTGAGGCTAGTGACTGGCTGTTTAAAGTCTACTCCAGTTGGAAAATTCTACTGTCTTGCAGGAATTGCTCCACCTTGTATTCGAAGGAAAATAGCTGCGGACAAAGAGAGGCGTAGAGTGGTGCAACAAAGTGCTCATCCCTTACATGGCCATACACCTCCAGTTCAGAGACCAAAGTCAAGGAAAAGCTTCCTACGAACGTTTGAGGAACTAACTGGATCACCTATTACAGCGAGAGTACGGCTTTGGAAAGCCAAGGTCCCTGTCATCACAGAACAAATGTTAGTTGCAGAACGTTTGCCACCTGGCTGTCATGAAGACTGGACTGTGTGGAAGTCCTTGAGGACAGGAGTGGGCAGATCCAAAGCCAACCTAGCAAGATGGGGATATATCGATGCCAGCAAAGAACAAACTATGCAGCATATGCTCCAGTGTCCACTGTGCCCATCTGCCTGCACCGAAGATGATCTTTTTAATGCAACACAAAATGCACTTGTTGATGCTAGGTTCTGGTCGAGATTGGTGTGAAGTGCTTTGCAATTTATTTGAGTTATGTTTTTACTATGCATAATTGAACTGTGTAAATCAGGCAGTTCCAAATCCACGAGTTTGAGTATGCGTACATGCGAGTACTCAGCAGTGTTGCTCGGAGCACGGTTGGAGAGGAACTGGGGGTGATAGCCAATACGTCATTGCGTGAAGGTCATAACACAAGTCCTTGCGCTTCCTGCTAGTCTTCATGTATCCACCGTGCAGTGACGGCAGCCCCCACAGCAGAGCTGTATTGCATGTTGCATGTTTACTCATGCAAGGCGGTGAGTACTCTGTTGCTCCCTGGCGAGTAGCTTGGCTGGAACAGCCTGGTGTAAATGGTGTTCCTGATACGATATTTTTTCCCATAAATGAAAAATGGCTAAAAGTTAAGAATTTATTTTGGAGAACCTGCTACGGTATGTTCTGTTCAATTTGTTTGAACACGTTGATCTACAGGAACAATCATGGAACATGGAACAATCAATTCATCAATATTGAGCTAATTAACTCTAGAGGCCATGATGTTCGTACTGTGTTGTTCTACTTGCGTCACAAACCATGTTAAATCACTAGGTAGGGATTATTTAGGTAGCTGCTACATGGACACACGTTAAATTACCTAGTGTGTATGGATAACTCGGAATAGCAACGTCAGAAGCTTACTCAAATTTGGACTTCCATGAGCTTTGCATTCATTCCAGAGATTGCAGGCTTTTCCATCGAAACGTCACGAAAATACGCTACGAAACTTCAATACATTCGAATAAGGGTCACTAATTAAAGGTTTTAAGGTGCTAGCAATTTCAAAAAAATCATCTACTCGAAAATACTAACAATCTAATTCCGGAAACAAATGACGCTCATACTGAAGATGGTTTACATTTATATCTGGATGGAACCTTCTAGTCGTTAATATTCAGGTAGGTAACACTCGGAGTAAAATTTAAGCAAAACGCGATTTTGCTATTTCAGTATTAATTTTTACTATTGCACGCGAGAACCACATTTTTCAATTAAATTCTTAAACGACTCAAACATGTAGAAATAGCTGAAAATAGAATTATACCTCCTAACTTGTTCTTAAGCTTGTCACTTAACATAAAACAAAAAATATTTGAGACCTCTAACCAGGGGTGTCAAACATTGTGTCCAGGGAGAGTCAAGTGTATTGGTAGTGCCGTCAAGGATGTAGCTGCCAAATATTTAATACCGGCGCGGGATCTATAGAATGGTAATGCAGAATATTTGAGGACACATGCGCAAAGTAAGTTATCGTACGTTTTGTTGAGAAATTGATTAGTGGGAAAGGATAGCAATTATCTTCTGCCATTAAAGAATAAAATCGTCATGCCTTTGCTCTAAATCAGTGGTTCTGAACTCGTAGAAGTCTGAGGACCACTCAGATTGAAATTGAATCATGTACGCCCCCCCCCCCATCCCTCCCCCAATACACCTAATCAGTTGTAACCCTTCCTCAATCATCATATATATTATTTTAGTAGTATAGATCCCTTCTGCGGCGCTCACAAGCGACCGATCTTGAAAAATGAGCATTCAAACGAAAGAGAATATTCATTACCAGTGACGCATTGCACTCTAATTTCATAAATAACTATAATTTCTTTAAATGAAGAATTTTAAAAAACTGTACGAAGTGTGCGATTTGCAGCTACCGTTGCTGCAGGAAGATACGTTCGATAATTGCTGTCCACTTCACATTTTGGCCGCTGGTACGCCTGTTTCATATCATTTTAACATTCCGAGGTCTTTCCTTTATAATTTTGCATGGATTTCAGAAACGGTAATTTAAAGGAATGACTAGTCTACTGAAATCGTATAATTTCATAAATATCGAATAACCGGTGAGTGTTACGGCTAAGCTGTCAATCAATGGACTCAGCACCCAAATGACATTAGCAGTGACGAATTGCATTCTAATTTCATAAATATCAATTTTTTAAGAAGTGTGCGATTTGCAAATACTGTTGTTGTAGGAAGATACGCGACATCATTGCTGTTCAGTTCGCATTATGGCCGTAGGGACGCCTGAAACGTAAATAGTGTTCTATAATCATTTGGTTCAATTAAAAACATAACATTTCTCCTTAAGTCTCTTATTATAGCCTAAGCCTATTGGGGAAAGTGAGGCTTATGAACATGCGAGATTTCACGCACGGGCCCGCTAGTAACACTTACTGTATTTTAAGGATATTTAAATTCAAAATCTGATAGTCATCGCCGCGAATACATTCGGACGATTCTCGTTCAACGCACACGGTTTTCGAAATCCCCATTTATTGGCCACTCTTTTATACGTGCTGGTGGACCCTTTTCTTCCACGGACCACTCCCGAGGCACATGCGGACCACCGGTAAGAACCACAGCTCTAAATAGTTGCGAGAGTTTGCGAGGTCCAAAAACGGGTGGGGATTAACTTACGGAACGCACTTATTTACTGTTTCAGAGATTTGAAAAAGAAGATTGTAGTTTTACTTGACCGTGAATCTTGTGATTATGATCACGGGACCTCCTTTTTACGTGGAATCCGAACCACAGGACATGGCATTTCACTTCGAAAATCTCACATGCATTGACCGGGCAGAGATTTGACTATAGGTATACTGTAGAATATGAAAAAAGAAGGAAATTTATACCTAAGGAAAAGGAAATAATCGTAATCACAAATCAGGCAAAGATAGCAAGAAAAATGAAGTTCTTTGGTAATCTAAGGTTCGAGGGAAAACGAAAACACGTCGATAGGCAGATCATTTTGAGGCTTCCAGCTACTTACTCTAGCTTATGCAGAGTAGATGTCTATGTAGTCACATTAGAATGCCTCGAATATCGTTAGGTGTGTGGTCATCTAGGACTAATTTTCTTACCTTTAACACAGGGTGGAGAAGACACTGAATACCTTGGGGCAGATGACCTCGTAGTTCCGTCCCTTAAAACAACAATAACTAACACTGAATCTCAAAAGCCTGTTTTCTTTATTTTATTCGTCCGTTTTTAATTGATGAAAAGTTACTGATATCTTGTAGAATGCAGCTGTAGATTTCCTGGTGCCAGTTCCTCAGTTTAGGAGCTGCAACAACGTGTACATGTAGCCCCGTGTGTAGCATCTGTCTGATAACCGGTGTTAAATGTGATGACTGTATTAGTGTGAGTTATCTGTTTTAATTCAAGTAAGGACTTCAGGCATTGTATTTTTTCAAGTAGTTCCTACTTTTGCCACCAAACGCCACCGTCAACGACCAACTAGTTCAGAAATTAGTTTCCAGATGCCACCGCAGTCGGCTATTGACGACGAACGTGACGACGAACGTAGGAACCTAAGAACGTTAGTCAAATGTTTAACCTATATTAATTTAGCTTCACACAGGTGTAATTAGTTGAAGGTTCTTTAACATGCCATAAATCTATGACATGGGACCGCCGGCTTTACTTCCCCTCCGAAGAAAGACATACTGAGGGATTTTAAAAAGATGAAAGGGAATTTTATTCACATACACCGCTTGGGTTGCATAGGATGGTTTTCTGTGGTTAGGTATAAGGCACAATGATTACTGACACGATGGCCTTACTTTTCGTTGTATTTACTTTTAAGCCATATCTTCTGTTAATTGCAATGAATCGACAAACAAGCAGCTTTCTGGCATTTTTGTATTCAGAACGTTGTCAATGGCATACAAGATTATTTATTAGGACATTTTTTATGGTTTCAGTTAGTTATTGCTGTTTTAAGGGGCGGAACTACGTGGTCATCTGCCCCTCTTAATACAGATTAAAGAATACAAATTTGGAATTGAATTTAAAATTTTGAGCTGGACACCTAAATTTAAAAAGACCAAAAATTAATAAAACAAAAACAAAAAATTAAATAAAAATAAAAATTATGAAAATAAACAAAAATTACGGAAAAACAAAACATTATCATTCAAAAACGAGCAAGTCCTTGAGACAATGTTCACTGGAGAATTTAGATTGCTGGCCCTAACCCACTCTCACTTATAAAGCGGATAACGCGATCAGCAGCCACAGCGTCATCGGCAAATATAAGTTTCAGTGTCATCTTCGTAGGTCAGCAAGATCCACACTCTCGGTGGGCCACGGTGAAAACGGCTCCAGAGGTAAAAAGTGGGGGGTCTTCCCTTCTCATCAGATACGAGTGGGTGGATCTTGTATGACCTATCCTTAGCCTACACAATATGACGAACTCTCTCCGTGACCGGAAAGAGCTCCGCCACACGCGAGTAGTTCCCTTGATCGCTCTCAGTACACTGGGCACTGGGTCAGCTAGCCACTGACTCTCCCAAAAAGCCAGAACTTGTAGGCGTAACTGAGAGCGAATATCTCTAGCGGGTACCTCCATTGGTCGAGGTGGTAGTGATACCGCCTCTTTTGCAGCTTGATCCGCTAACTCATTTCCCGCTATTCCCATGTGGCTTGGAAGCCACAAAAAGGTGATTCGAGTGTCAGCGTGGCACAGCCGGGCTAGTAGATCGTGGATTCCCTGCACTAGTGGGTGTTGCGGGAAACATGTAGCAATCGACTGCAACGACTTCAAAGAGTCGGTTCACACGAGAAAGTGGATTCGTGCATCCTGTAGTGCAAACAGCAGAGCTCCATAGATGGTAACGAGCTCCGCAGTAAACACACTACAGGCCTCTGGCAAAGAGATCTTGGTATTTACACCATCAATAACGTAAGCACAACCCGCTTTCTGGTCCACCTTCGAACCAAGCGTGTAGAGAGTGCCAGCGTCCGGATATTGGTGAACTATGCTGCGGAACAGCCTCCGGTAAACGGAGGCATCCGTGTTCACCTTGGGCCCTCGGTGCAGATCTAACCGAATTTCCGGATGCGGGACTTGCCACGGAGGCACCGCGCTAGATGTCCGGATCATACAGGGACCTACAGCCACTCCTATTTCAGTACACGAGCTATCAAGTCTAATACCAACCGGCCGGGTGGCACGAGGCTGGTTGGCGTACCCCTGGTGGTTTTGGGTACCGAAGAGAGCTTGATAGGTCGGGTGTTGCGGCGTTTGACGCACATTGGCAGCATATGTTAAAAGCATATGTTGGCGTCTATAATTTAAAGGTGGAACACCCGCTTCGGCGAGTAGGCTGTGTATCGGGCTGGTCCGGAAGGCACTGGTAGCCACCCTAACGCCACTATCGGGGATACTGTCCAGCATTTGCAAGGTTGCCGGCCTTGCTGAACCATATGCCGCAGAACCTTAGTCTCGCCAGGACAGGACGAGGGTTTGGTAGAACCGTAGCAGCACCGAATGGTCAGCCCCCCACGTAGTGCCACTAAGATACTTGAGCATGTTCAGTTTCCTGAGACACGTCATTTTCAATTACCGTGTATGGTGCAGCCACGTTAATTTGCTGTCAAAATGGAGCCCCAGGAAGCGATAAGTGTCAACCAACGGTAACGCAGCATCCCTAAATTGTAGTTCAGTGTGTAAATGTAGCCTTCGGAGCCGACAAAAATGGACGACAGAGCTTTTCGCTGCTGAAATCGAAAACCACGGGCGTGAGCCCACCTGTCGACCCGGGTGATAGCTAGTTGCGATTGCCGTTCCACGACCGCCCTACTTCCAGAACTGTAATGCAGAGCTAAATCGTCTACATACAGCGATGGAACTACCGCGGACCCGGCGGTGACTACATTGTCATTTATGGCAATCGCGAGCAAGGTGACACTCAGCACGGAACCCTGAGGAACTCCATTTTTTTGAGTATAGTATTGCGATAATGTCCTACCGACCCTTACACGGAAGAGTCGGATGGACATGAAATTCGGAATGAAAGTAGGTAGATTACCACGGAGTCCCCACTTGTGAAGGGTGGAAAGGATCCCTTAGCGCCATGTAGTGTCGTAGGCTTTCTCGAGGTCAAGGAAAACCGTGACTAGGTGGTGCTTTCGGAAAAAAAAAACTATCTGTATGGCGCACTCAAGTCACACCAGATGGTCAGTGGTGGACCTATGAGAGCGAAATCCACACTGGTACTCAGACAGGAGACCTCTCTCCTCCAAGACACCAGGCGACGGTTAACCATCTTCTCCAGCAGTGTAAATAGACCATTTGTCAGACAAATGGGTCTATAGCTGCTGGCAAACTTGGGATCATTTCCAGCTTTGGGAATCGGTATCACGAGCCCCTCTCGCTATTGAGATGGAATCTTCCCTTCAAACCATATACGATTGAAGAGGATCAACAGTTTTTTATACTGGATTCGCACAGATGTTTTAACAGTTGATTATGTATGTTATCCGGTCAAGGAGCCGTATCCCTGCACAGTGCGAATCCACCGGATGAATCCATTATACTTGCAGGAGACTGAATGGACATGTCCGATCTCAACGTGAACTTAGTCACTAAAACATCTCTTCAAATTGACCCAGGGAATTACCAGAAAATCGGTGGACCGACAATATTAAGGTCGACGTGCACGATGTTTGCTTAAAACCGAAAGATGCCAACGACAGAATGGAATGGAGGAGATGTAGCAAAGCAGCAGACCCTGCACTGCGGCATGAACGCATCTTAAAAGTCAGAGAATGTGATATTTGAAGAACTGGCATGTCCGTCACCTATGTTTAATTTAGTGTAATTCTTCATTTGGGGCATTAGCACAGTCTGTAATTATTACAATTGTGATTCACTTTACAACGACGTATTTCGATTATTTGATTGACAAAATAATAATAATAATAATAATAACAATAATAATAATAAGATATAAAATGTGTTTTTAATAATTTATCACATCAATCGTGTTCTATTATTCAAACATAGAATTGCATTTAACGCCAATTGATTTAGCTCTAAATGTAGATTAGCAGTACTATGCTTCACTGCCCATGATTGATTACTTTGCCAGAAATTTCAGGTGGTTTATTAGAATGTCCCCATACAGATCATAGATCTCCTTGTTGGTGCGGAGGCACCACACTCCACGATCACACACAGGCCCATAGATCTTACGGAGTACCTTCCTCTCCCACCTGTTCAACAAATCATCATTCCTCCTAGACAACACCCAGGTCTCACGCCCATAGGTGACAACAGGTCGGATGACTGTATTATAGATAGTTTTCTTACAACTGCGTGATAACATTCTTGATCGCAGCAGATGGGAGAGACTGAAGTAGCTTCGGTTCCCGGAGCGCAGTCTCTCATTGATTTCCTCTGACAGTCTGATGCTTCGGTGATAGTCTTATTATCAATAACAAGCTCCTGAGGTACCTAACCCTGCCTCACGGTGGTCATATACTTTGTCTTCGGGCTATTCACCCTCAGCCCAGCTCCTGAAGCCATCTGGTCTAATTCAACAAATGCCCTCCTCACATCTCCTGATGTCCTTCCAGCAAAGCAACATCATACGCATATGCAAGACACTGGATTGGCCTGCCGCTTCACTCTGATATCCAAAGAAACTGCGCATTGTACCCTTATCACTTGCAGTGATATTTCGAATAAGCCTCTCCAAGTCTAGGTTAAACAACACACACGAGAGGGGGGTCACCTTGCCTCAAGGCTTGGTTGACACTAAACTACGAGAATATTCTTGCTGCACTTTAACTTTACACTTGTGTTCGTAAGTGGCATCCGTACTAGCCTGATGATCTTCTTAGGCACTCCCCGTGGCTCATAATCACAAGATTCACGGTCACGTAAAACTGCAATCTTCCTTCCTTCTTAGGCACTCCAAGATGGTCCAATGTTTCATATAGAAAACTCCTCTTAATGCTATCGTATGCTTTTTGAAAGTCGATATACAACTGATGGATTGGTATGTTAAAATCATAGCATTTCATCAGCATGCATCGGATGGTAAATATGAGGTCCGAGGTTGAGCGATTCCTTCTGAAACAACATTGGTAGAACCCAAGACAGTGCTCTGTAAACTCTTGTAGCCTCGCTGCAATGATACTCGTTAGCCCCTTGTAACCCATGTTGAGGAGTGAGATACCTCGGTAGTTGTCACATCTCAGCTTCGAGCCCTTCCTGTGCACAGGAAATACGATGGCTATCCCTCACTCATCAGACATCTTTTCTTCTTCCCAAATTTTCTTTATCACAGTATAGAACTGTCCATGAAGATATATGCCATCTTTCTTCAACAGCTCAGCCGTGATCAAGTCTTCGCCCGGCGACTTCTTGTTTTTTAAACGCATGATGGCCTCGCTTATTTCAGCCCTGGTAGGCGCCTCGACTAATGGGTCGCGCCCACCTTGGTAGAAGTCCTCATCCTGCCCACCATCACTCTCACTGAGTTCGACCAGGACACGCTCGAAGTTTACATCCCATCCCTCCAGGATACGTCTTCCTCCTGTCATCCGATTGCCTTCTGAGTCCTCGCACATGGTAGTCCGCGCTCTCTCTTGATACATTCCTCTCACATCTTTCTTCTCAGCACATTCCTCGATAATTGCCAGAGATACATCCATACCTGATCTCTTAAAAGCAGCTACTTTGTTTTTAATACGTTAATATATGGGGGCAGGAAAAATATAATTCCCCAAATTTTTCATGAATATTTTGAAGTTTGGAAAAAAATTCCCCTCAAAATAACTATACATTTCATCCAAAATCCAAAGCCAGCATTGGAAAGCAGAAGCTCTGTATATCAATACTACAAAGTTTCAAATTTGTAGGACAAAGGACTTTTAATGTGAGCGTACCTAAAATAGCATTGGCAGCATAAGCAGTACGTACTCCCCTTAAAGCCACAACACTACATTTTGTTTGAATATTCTTTACAATTTTATGTTGATTGCTGCAATATTTAAAGTGTTATTGGGTTTTAGTAAATTATTAAGCGCAGCCACCAAGTACGATTAGTAAAGAAGCATGATTTAGGTAACTGAATACCAACATTAAAAATAATAACAGTCCAGTCGATCAAACGTCACTTGGGTGAGTTAGCACCCTCATGGACGGACACACATGCAACCAGAAGTCGATCTCATAACCTCTCTATAGCTTGTTTTGTCATTTACACTTTACCTTTGTTTAGATCGGCAGGAAGATGGAAAACAGGTAGGTTATCATATTTGTCATTCATCTGCCAGTCTTCTGGTTTTTGGGGGGGATTCATCACGTCGGTGATTGACATACCTGATGGCAAACAAACAACTTGTTTTGATTTCAAAATATTCTTAGGTGTACTGAACACCAAAACTTTCATATTTTTTGGGTTGTACACAGTTGTACTTGGTGTATAGACTACATACATATCAAGGCTTAGGATAATGGATATCGTATAACTACGACTACTACTAATGCAGCTACCGGTAGTTAAAATAATAGTAATAATAATTAGCTTTCTTGAATGTCTGTCTTTAAATATCTGTCTCGTATCTAAGAATATATTACAATACCAAAAGAATATAATGTATATACTACAAATCTACCGGATGGAGAGCGAAGACAATATTCGCTTAACTGGTAATAACAGACAAGGAAACCAAACTAAAAAATAAAAGCATTGAGTTCAAATACGTCGTCTCCGTAGCGTAGCGGTCAGCAAGGTTAGCTGTCACCCCGGAGGTCCTGTGTTCGATTCCCGGCTCTGCCACGAAATTTGAAAATTGGTATGAGGACTGGAACGGGGTCTACTCAGCCTCGGGTGGTCCAAATGAGTGGAGGGGTTTCGATTCCCCCCTCAGCCATCATCGAAGTGGTTTTCCGTGGTTTCCCACTTCGTTTTCGGGCAAATGCCGGGATGGTACTGAGCCAGTATTTTGCTGTATACTTGAACCCTGATACGACAGCGAGACGTATTTTGAAATTATTGTTTGGCATTAATTTGGCTGCAGGCTTGAGGAGCAATACACTCGTCATTCACTTAGGAGATAGATAGGCAATCCCGCCATGCTCTTGATCACGTGGACAGGACATGCTCACTAACTTATTTCTGCAACTGTCTGATGCATATATAAGATGATAATCGACAGAGTTCGATTGTCAACCTCGATACAAGGAGAGAAGTATCATGGGTAGACTGCCAGCTGTGAGGTGTCTGCGAGCAGTTCTGAAGTCAGACACACTTGAGTTTTGTGACACACGGAGTGAACGTGCTATCGGCTCTGTAAGAAAAGTTTCGTTAAACACGCAGTCGTACGAGTGTACTCTAATCACGGCGCGGAGCGAACGGGCGGATTGCTTCATAGCAACATGCGGTTGTTCGTATTTCTGGCGTGTTTGGCATAACCCAGAAAATAGATATATGCGAGTGAGCTTAGTTATTGCATGGACTTGTCAGTACAAACTCCACGATGAGGAAATCTACTACATATACGGTTGAAATGCAGGAAAGCATTAGTAATATCAAGAACAATACGACTGGACTTTATTGTGAGAATCTAGCTGCTGTAGCAATGTTGGGCTAAGCAGATAGTACAGGAATGCAATGCAGAGGCAGGATTGATCATTTGAAATGACAACCTTATAAATACTACAATGAAGAAAAAGAAACGATTGTAGGCGTTCGTTCTGATCCAGTGGTTTTGAAGTACATGATAATGAAGAAACAACTCTAAATGAACGAAACTACTTTACTGATAACGTCTAGGGAGCCTTGTACAAGTAATATGTAGGAACTCCGTTTCGTAGACAGTGGTTTTCGAGTTAGGAGGAAGTTGGTTCGACGACTTACAGCTCCAGCCATGGACTACTCAGGGATGAGGGTCCAGTTCCTGAAAGGAATGTATATTCCTTTACTTTCTTCAATCTCAACCAGAACATCGCCCAAGGTAGCTGGAAAACTTTTCTTTCTTGTAGACAGTAGACTTTGTCACTTTTAGTTCGTCACTTTTCACCAATATTTTATTAAATAGTATGAAATTCATTCGAAGACTAGATTTGGTTCCTTTTATCATTTCTGTCGGAGAGTGTAATTTATTTTGTAGTTAACAGTAAACGTAATGCTATTTAGAGCATTACTTGTGTTTTTTTGAAAATTTTGGAAATAAAACCAAGCATTGAATTTTGCTGGGAAGACTTCTGCAGCATAATTAGGACCAAGACGACGATATTTTTGTATAAGAATAGCGATTAGGAAGAAGACGACCACACACACGTGCACTTGAACTATTCCAAAAATATTTCAGTGATACTCTTCGTTTGGACTTATGACATTCTAGTGGACATTTCTTTCTTTTAGAAATGATAGTTCATTTTCATCATTATTTTCCATGGGTATGGAATTATAGAAATCGTCCAGCGAGAACAATTGTGAATTGATTGTCGAGGCATTTGTAGCCTACTTTCATATTTCTTTTAGATTAGAGATTTTTTTAAACTGAAACTTTAGTTCGTTCAGTCTTCAGCTTGTGTTATTTTAATTCGTTTTTGGGAGGCTCTTGGCTAGATCATCGTTTCATTTAATGGTTTGCGTGTATCTATTGATATGATAATAGACTCCTTTCCATGGTGTAAATCTCACGTGTTTTCTTCTGAGTAGTTAAGCCATTTTTCGAGTTTGGATAGGCGAAACTGAACCGACTCTTTTACTAGTGTCTATCTACGATTTTTTTTATATATAAGTTATTATGGAAATAATTATATATATATATATATATGAATAGTTACCACGAACCTACTACGTTGTCGTAGCAGGCGGAGAGGTGATACTCCGACGTGGCGCGTCCCAGGTGGCGGATAGGGGGGTCCTCACCGGTTTACCGGCGGACTTGAGCGAAATAAAATAGCTCTCGCGGACCAAACACACTCCACAATCTCATGTTTCATCATATCATATTTCATTCATCACCTTCCCAGATCACATCTGGGATTGTAAACCCTGACCACGGTCAGATTCTTGATCATTGATCTGATAATCAAATGAATATGGAGAGTCTTCTATTGAAATCCACCGGTTTGGACACTTACATCATTAAACAAGCGAAGACACCATTCGGATACGGTGGGGTGTCGGGTAGAGGATTAAGGCGAGTCGGAGCGCCTCGAGATACAATGACCAAGCATGCAGACTAATCACACTAAGAACGTACTTAAATTCAACAAGCCGGGAAAGTTCTCATATTTGGCAACATTAAATGTTAATTCTTTGATGAAGGTTGGTAAGTTAAAGCATCTAACTGATATCTTGGATCAACACAAAATTGTGATCACTGCTCTTCAAGAATTACGTAATACTGATCAGAACCCAATTGAATCAGGTGGGTATCGTCTCTATAAAGGGCCTCCCGGAGAAAGGGTAATGAAAAATGTCCCTCAATTTGGAGTAGGTTTCTTGGTACACCATAGAATACTAGATTCCATTACGGATTTTTCCTCAAATTCCCCACGAGTTGCATTGTTAACAGTTAAAGTGGAAAACAAGATATACACATTGATAAATGTTCATGCACCAACAAATGACAAAAATAGAACTGATACTGAAGGGACGGATCAATTTTGGGATGAACTTGACCAATTGGTAACGAATATACCTGATGCTAATATTAAAATTTTACTTGGAGATTTCAATGCAAAGATTGGACGTGAGAGGAAATTTCGCCTAGTGGTGGGGCGATGGCCAGCACATAACTTGACAAACAAGAATGGTGAACGGTTAATTGAATTTTGTATTAACCATGGTCTAATTATGGAGACAACAAGGTTCAAGAGGAGACCACATAAATTAATGACTTGGAAATGTCCTAATATTAAGTTAGGAGAGTTTCAGATAGATCATGTGGCCATGGATCGGAAATTTCACAAAGAAATTTATAATGTAAAAGTCCTTCGTGGTGTTGATGTTGATTCGGATCATTACATTTCCAAGATTAAAATCAAATTGACTCCTAAAAGGAAAAATAAACCTCAAAAATTCAATTGCAAAAGATTGTATGATCCTAGTTCAGTTATCAATAATCCAGTATATTTTGAGCAATCCATCACGCTTTTGAGTGACAACTTGGGGACCACTGTTAACAAATTAAAAGCCGTAGCAGAAGACGTTGCTCCCATTAAAAAACGAAAGAAACATGCATGGTGGAATGAGGATTGTGATTTAGCAATTCTACGCCGGCATTCAGCTTGGTTGAAGGACCAACAACAAAAAACAGAAAGTTCTAGGGAAGAATTAATCAATGCTAGAAGGTTAGCGGCCAAAGAAATCAGGAGGGTTAAAAGAGAATATCAGAAGGAAACATTAAAATCTATTGATCAAGCTTTCAATCGCCATAAAACAAGGGACTATTACAGGACATTTAAACAATACCAATCAAAATTTACTCCCCCTACTCTTTTGATGAAAGATACGAACGGGCAGGTGGCCCATAATGATTATGACAATGCAATAATTTTGGCCGATTACTTCATAAAATTACTTAATAGTGATGAACCTGAAGATTCTTTTGAATTCGATCCCTATCCTAGAAATAAAACACCCCTGGAAAAGATCATACCGCCGGTTTACGATGAAGTGCGTACAGCGATTGATTCACTTAAGAATTTTAAAGCAGCAGGAGAGAATAAAGTAGTAGCAGAACTTTGGAAGAATGCTAATGTACAGACTATTCATAACCTACATAAACATCTTATTGACATTTGGAATACAGAAAAATTGCCTGAAGAGTGGAATATTGCAATTATACATCCCATACACAAAAAGGGCGATAGATCAGATCCTGGCAATTATCGAGGGATATCGTTGCTGGATGTCACGTATAAGATTTTTTCAAAGATTTTATATTCCAGAATTCACGAACAACTTGATCATGAACTTGGTGAATATCAGGGTGGTTTCCGTCCAGGACGAATCTGTCCAGATCAAATTTTCAGTCTCAAATGGATTATAAAACATCACAGGATTAGGAGCAAAGATTTAGTGATCACATTCGTTGATTTTCAAAAAGCTTATGATAGTATCCATCGCGAATCTCTATTAAATGTCCTTACTGAATTTGGTTTACATCGAAAACTTGTTAACCTTATTGCGGTCACTCTTAAGAATACTAAATCTAGAGTTAGGTTTATAAGTGAAACCTCTGAGTCATTTGAAATCCATACTGGTCTTCGGCAGGGAGATGGATTATCTCCATTGCTGTTTAATTGTGTGCTGGAAAAAGTTATGCGTCAATGGAATAAGGTTTGTCCACCGAATGTCAAGATTGGAAAAAATGCTCGACTAAATTGTCTCGCCTTTGCTGATGATCTAGCATTATTAGCAACTAGTATCGAAGAAGCTAAATTCCAGGTAGAGGAATTGGAACGATTAGCATCAAAGGTTGGGTTGAGAATTCCCTTTGAGAAAACAGAAATGATGCCATCTTTTCAAGCTGACACATCACATATTGTACTGCATAATGCCCAGAAAATAAGGATTGTGAAAAAATTTAAATATCTTGGTGAGATCATCACTTGGAATGCCAATGAGAGAGCATCAATAGATAATAGAACTCTAAAATTGCGACGAGCACAACAGATTACCTGGCCAACATATAAGAAACAGTCTCTTTCGATTAATGCTAAACTTCGACATTATTTCTCCGTCGTTAAGCCAGAAGCAACATATGCAAGTGAAACTTTATTTAAACTAAACACCCGATCAACAACTGACAAACTACAGAAGGTTGATAGACGGATTCTTCGGACAATACTCAATAAAAAACACCAGGTTGAGGGCCAGTGGAGACTTTTGCCCAATTCAATACTTTACAAGGAAAATGAATCTATCATTGACACGATGCGAAAACGAAGGATTGCGTTTTTTGGACACATATCCCGCTTGCCAAATACTGGACTCCTGAAACAACTTTTTGACTTCTTTTGGAACAGTAAAACAAAAATCACATGGTTTAAAGAAATACAAATGGATTTAGACGAATTGAAAATAACTCAACATCAAATTGAACATAGAGAGGAGAAACGGCTTCTGAATAACAAATACACTCGACTAACATTCAAAATTCCACAGCATAAGCAGTATGTTATATCAGAAGAAGAACGAGCTGCAAGATCTTCCAGACTGAAGAAGTATTGGGAAATGAAAAAATTATCAAGAATTAAGAACTGAACTAATTATTTGAAATATTGGAAGACTTTGTAAATCAGGTTTGATTTTTGGTGCTCCAATGTGGGCGTAAACAGTGTAAATAATAAATATGAATAGTTAACTAAATTAACAGTTCAAACAAGTATAAAAGAATTTGTCATAGTCTTAAATGACGATAATTTATGGAGGTAGATAATACAATTTATCTAATAAATTGGTGCAACTTGTTGAGTGAAGTTGGAAAAGAGGTACTCTGTGACACTTCTATATTCGTCTACGATAAGGCGTGATATCTTCAGAGTAATTATTGAAAGGTTTTGAGTTTAATTACGTTTGGGAAAAATTCTTGACAGCTTTGTAAAGCTGAATTAATGTATTGCAATTTAATGAATACGAATTTATTGTGCTAATGAAGCGAATATTTGACATCATTGGATGGTCAACATTAATATTGTATAATGTACTCGGAGTCTTATGTGAAGACATTAACGTAGTCATTTCGTTTTGTAAGAGTGAAATTAGCTTTTGAGCTATCACCAATTTGGATAGGAAGTTGTAGTGAACGTGAATTGGAATCACGCATGTTTCTCTTAAATGCCAGTATTAATTCAAGTAACCCTACGTTTTTATTCTTGCCTATTAATATTTGCCGGAGATGAATTGCTTATATCATGACACACATATTTAAGTGACACAGCCACTTCTCGAATAACTTTAATTGATTCACGCAATATACTGCATTCATTGAAGCATCTGGATAGTTAATAAACTATTTTCTAACTTGTAACACTATTCGATTATCTTAATTGATTAACCTAGATGTTAGGCCCCTTAAAACAACAATTATCATCATCATCATCATCTTAATTGATTGTTGAATGCAACAAATTAAGAGAATTACAACCTTGAGATATACTTGTCGAATTAAATGGAAATGGGCAGCGATAATAACAAAATCCTAACTAAGGATATAATCTGTACATAAAATGTAAGATATGTATAAATTTTTAATAAGGGTATAGCATTAGTGCATGATTTAATATTGTATTTTTCTTGTAATGTGTTCAATGAATGAGATATTTAAATACTGTGATTTAGAGCCTTATTATAGGCGTTTATTGAAACTATTTTCGTCATTAGATTTAGAGAAGCTTTCTTCATTTTTGTCTAGTGGACAGACATACACCCTTTGCCAATTAATAAAGTGATTTTTTTTTTAAATATTTGAACGACTGGTGCTTTTCTATTAGAAAAGGGAGTGCGTTAGGAGGACCAGTGGGTGGTTTTTCCTTGAGTTTGCTTAAAATTAACGCCCGATATACTTTCGTTTTCTTTTAGAGTCTCTTGTTCGAGTTTTTTTTAAGAGCTTCGTTTCATTGTAATTCATACACCACTGGCACCTTCGTATCGCATTCTTTAATATCGACGTATCCTGATCCCTGGTTGATCCTAGTTGGTAGACTTTTAGGGGTTATTTCAGCCGGGAACTTCCAGAATCTACGATCCAGCTTTTCCATCGGATTTCAACAGGTAAGACCACGTGGATTACGGGTACAGTACCTTCTTCAAGGCCACGGCCGCCTCCTTCCCTCTTCCTTGCCTATCCATCCTGACCTTCCATTACCTTCCCTCATGAGGCCCCTGTTAGCTTTGCAGGTGAGGCCGCCTGGGCGATGTGCCAATCACACTTCACCAGTTGTATCCACTCCGATTAGATGTTCCCAGCTCTCGGACACTGCCCGTAGAGGCGGTAGTGGTGAGTTCCATCGCTGAGTCCGTGGGTTCCACCAACCTGGAGGGTAAACGACTAAGAAAGAAAGAAAGAAAGAAAGAAAGAAAGAAAGAGTTCAAATACTATGCGAAAGTGTTCGACTCCATTTTTCAAATATAGAAAAACCTGCTACTGTATATTTAGTTCTGTTTGCTTTGATACGTTGGTCTACATTTATCGCCATATTGAAGCATCTAGTCATCGATAATCAGCTAGGTAGAAAGAGTCGAAAATAGAATTAGCCTCGATAACGTGATCTTAAGCTTGTCACTTTAGATACAATTGAAGAATTTTTGAGAGCTCTAAACATTGTTTCTCGGGCGTTTCGCATTTATTGTTATTAGTGTCATCAAGGTCGTAGCCGCTTTGTTCTAAGGTACCCGAATCTAATTTCATAAATATCAATTTTTGTAAGAAGTGTGCGATTTGCAAATACTGTTGCTGTAGGAAGATACGCGACATCATTGCTGTTCAGTTCGCATTTTGGCCGTAGGGACGCCTGAAACGTAAATAGTGTTCTATAATCATTTGGTTCAATTAAAAACATAACATTTCTCCTTAAGTCTCTTATTATAGCCTAAGCCTATTGGGGAAAGTGTGGCTTATGAACATGCGAGATTTCACGCACGGGCCCGCTAGTAACACTTACTGTATTTTAAGGATATTTAAATTCAAAATCTGATAGTCATCGCCGCGAATACATTCGGACGATTCTCGTTCAACGCACACGGTTTTCGAAATCCCCATTTATTGACCACTCTTTTATACGTGTTGGTGGAACCCTTTTCTCCCACGGACCACTCCCGAGGCACTTGCGGACCACCGGTAAGAACCACTGCTCTAAATAGTTGCGAGAGTTTGTGAGGTCCAAAAACGGGTGGGGATTAACTTACGGACGCACTTATTTACTGTTTCAGAGATTTGACTATAGGTATACTGAAAAATATGAAAAAAAGAAGGAAATTTATACCAAAGGAACACGAAATAATCGTAATCACAAATCAGGCGAAGATAGCAAGAAAAATGAAGTTCTTTGGTAATCTTAGGTTCGAGGGTAAACGAAAACACATCGTTAGGCTGATCATTTTGAGGCTTCCAGCTACTTACTCTAGCTTATGCAGAGTAGATGTCTATGTAGTCACATTAGAATGCCTCGAATATCGTTAGGTGTGTGGTCATCTAGGACTAATTTTCTTACCTTTAACACAGGGTGGAGAAGACACTGAATACCTTGGGGCAGATGACCTCGTAGTTCCGTCCCTTAATACAACAATAACTAACACTGAATCTCAAAAGCCTGTTTTCTTTATTTTATTCGTCGGTTTATAATTGATGATAAGTTACTGTTATCTTGTAGAATGCAGCTGTAGATTTCCTGGTGCCATTTATTATTGCTGTGCTTATATGCCAACTCTCGTGTTGATTGGTTGGTTGGTTCCTCAGTTTAGGGGCTGCCATAACTTGGTCATGTAGCCCCGTGTGTAGCATCTGTCTGATAACCGGTGTTAAATGTGATGACTGTATTAGTGTGAGTTATCTGTTTTAATTCAAGTAAGGACTGCAGGCATTGTATTTTTTCAAGTAGTTCCTACTTTTGCCGCCAAAGGCCACCGTCAACGACCAACTAGTTCAGAAATTAGTTTCCAGATGCCACCGCAGTCGGCTCTTGATGACGAACGTGACGACGAACGTAGGAACCTAAGAACGTTAGTCAAATGTTTAACCTATATTAATTTAGCTTCACACAGGTGTAATTAGTTGAAGGTTCTTTATCATGCCATAAATCTATGACATGGGACCTCCGGCTTTACTTCCCCTCCGAAGGAAGACATACTGAGGGTTTTTAAAAAGATGAATGTGAATTTTATTCACATACACCGCTTGGGTTGCATAGGATGGTTTTCTGTGGTTAGGTATAAGGCACAATGATTACTGACACGATGGCCTTACTTTTCGTTGTATTTACTTTTAAGCCATATCTTCTGTTAATTGCATTGAATCGACAAACAAGCAGCTTTCTGGCATTTTTGTATTCAGAACGTTGTCAATGGCATACAAGATTATTTATTAGGATATTTTTTTATGGTTTCAGTTAGTTATTGTTGTTTTAAGGGGCGGAACTACGCGGTCATCTGCCCCTCTTAACACAGATTAAGGAATACAAATTTGGAATTGAATTTAAAATTTTGTGCTGGACACCTAAATTTAAAAAGACCAAAAATTAATAAAACAAAAACAAAAAAATTAATAAAAATAAAAATTATGAAAATAAACAAAAATTACGGAAAAACGAAACATTATCATTCAAAAACGAGCAAGTCCTTGAGACAATGTTCACTGGAGAATTTAGATTGCTGGCCCTAACCCACTCTCACTTATAAATCGGATAACGCGATCAGCAGCCACCGCGTCATCGGCAAATATAAGTTTCAGTGTCATCTTCGTAGGTGAGCAAGATCCACACCCTCGGTGGGCCACGGTGAAAACGGCTCCACACGTAAAAAGTGGGGGGTCTTCCCTTATCATCAGATACGAGTGGGTGGATCTTGTACGACCTATCCTTAGCCTACACTATATGACGGACTCTCTCCGTGACCGGAAGGAGCTCCGCCACACGCGAGTAGTAGTTCCCTTGAACGCTCTCAGTATACTGGGCACTGGGTCAGCTAGCCACTGACTCTCCCAAAAAGCCGGAACTTGTAGGCGTAACTGAGAGCGAATATCTCTAGCGGGTACCTCCATTGGTCGAGGTGGTAGTGATACCGCCTCTTTTGCAGCTTGATCCGCTAACTCATTTCCCGCTATTCCCATGTGGCTTGGAAGCCACAGAAAGGTGATTCGAGTGTCAGCGTGGCACAGCCGGGCTAGTAGATCGTGGATTCCCTGCACTAGGGGGTGTTGCGGGAAACATGTAGCAATTGACTGCAACGAACTCAAAGAGTCGGTACACACGAGAAAGTGGATTCGTGCATCCTGTAGTGCAAACTGCAGAGCTTCATAGATGGCAACGAGCTCCGCAGTAAACACACTACAGGCCTCATGCAAAGAGATCTTGGTATTTGCACCATCAATAACGTAAGCACAACCCACTTTCTCGTCCACCTTCGAACCATCCGTGTAGAGAGAGCCAGCGTCCGGATATTGGTGAACTATGCTGCGGAACTGGCTGCGGTAAACAGAGGCATCCGTGTTCACCTTAGGACCTCGGTGCAGATCTAACCGAATTTCTGGATGCGGGACTTGCCACGGAGGCACCTCGCTAGATGTCCGGATCATACAGGGACCTACAGCCACTCCTATTTCAGTACACGAGCTATCAAGTCTAATACCAACCGGCCGGGTGGCACGAGGCCGGTTGGCGTACCCCTGGTGGTTTTGAGTACCGAAGAGAGCTTGATAGGTCGGGTGTTGCGGCGTTTGACGCACATTGGCAGCATATGTTAAAAGCATATGTTGGCATCTATAATTTAAAGGTGGAACACCCGCTTCGGCGAGTAGGCTGGGTATCGGGCTGGTCCGGAAGGCACTGGGAGCCACCCTAACGCCACTATGGTGGATACTGTCCAGCATTTGCAAGGTTGCCAGGCCTTGCTGAACCATATGCCGCAGAACCATAGTCTCGCCGGGACAGGACGAGAGCTTGGTAGAACCGTAGCAACACCGCACGGTCAGCCCCCCATGTAGTGCCACTAAGATACTTGAGCATGTTCAATTTCCAGAGACACGTCATTTTCAATTGCCGAATATGGTGCTGCCACGTTAATTTGCTATCAAAATGTATCCCCAGGAAGCGATAAGTGTCAACCAACGGCAACGCAGCATCCCCGAAATGTAGTTCAGGGTGTAAATGTAGCCTCCGGAGCCGACAAAAATGGACGACAGAGGTCTTCGCTGCTGAAAAACGAGAACCCCGGTCGTGAGCCCACCTGTCGACCCGGGTGATAGCTAGTTGCAATTGCCATTCTACGAACGCCATACTTCCAGAGCGGTAATGCAGAGCTAAATCGTCTACATACAGCGATGGAACTACCGCGGACACGGCGGTGGCTACATTGTCATTTATGGCAATCGCGAACAAGGTGACACTCAGCACGGAACCCTGAGGAACTCCATTTTCTTGAGTATATTATTGCGATAATGTCCTACCGACCCTTACACGGAAGAGTCGGACTGACATGAAATTCGCAATGAAAGTAGATAGATTACCACGGAGTCCCCACTTGTGAAGGGTGGATAGGATCCCTTAGCACCATGTAGTGTCCTAGGCTTTCTCGAGGTCGAGGAAAACCGTGACTAGGTGGTGCTTTCGGGAAAAAAAACCTTCTGTATGGCGCAATCGAGTCGCACCAGATGGTCAGTGGTGGACCTATGAGAGCGAAATCCACACTGGTACTCAGACAGGAGACCTCTCTCCTCCAAGAACCACACCAGTCGACGGTTCACCATCTTCTCCAACAGCTTAAATAGACCATTTGTCAGACAAATGGGTCTATAGCTGCTGGAAAACTTGGGATCATTTCCAGTTTTGGGAATCGGTATCAGGAGCCCCTCTCACTATTGAGATGAAAACTTCCCTTCAAACCATATACGATTGAAGAGGATCAACAGTTTTTTATACTGGATTCGCACAGATGTTTTAACAGTTGATTATGTATGTTATCCGGTCAAGGAGCCGTATCCCTGCACAGTGCGAATCCACCGGATGAATCCATTATACTTGCAGGAGACTGAATGAACATGTCCGATCTCAACGTGAACTTATTCACTAAAACTTCTCTTCAAATTGACCCAGGGAATTACCAGAAAATCGGTGGACCGACAATATTAAGGTCGACGTGCACGATGTTTGCTTAAAACCGAAAGATGCCAAAGACAGAATGGAATGGAGGAGATGTAGCAAAGCAGCAGACCCTGCACTGCGGCATTAACGCTAGGGGAAAATGTCCTTATCTTAAAAGTCAGAGGATGTGATATTTGTAGAACTGGCATGTCCGTCACCTATGATTAATTTAGTGTAATTCATTCATTTGGGGCAATAGCACAGCCTGTAAGTATTACAATTGTGATTCACTGTACAACGACGTATCTCGATTATTTGATTGACATAAGAAGAAGATACAATGTGTTTTTAATAATTTATCACATCAATCGTGTTCTATTATTCAAACATAAAATTGCATTTAACGCCAATTGATTTAGCTCTAAATGTAGATTTGCAGTACTAAGCTTCACTGCCCATGATTGATTACTTTGCCAGAAATTTCAGGTGGTTTATTAGAATGTCCCCATACAGATCATAGATCTCCTTGTTGGTGCGGAGGCACCACACTCCACGATCACACACAGGCCCATAGATCGTACGGAGTACCTTCCTCTCCCACCTGTTCAACAAATCCTCATTCCTCCTAGACAACACCCAGGTCTCACGCCCATAGGTGACAACAGGTCGGATGACTGTATTATAGATAGTTTTCTTACAACTGCGTTATAACATTCTTGATCGCAGCAGATGGGAGAGACTGAAGTAGCTTCGGTTCTCTCATTGATTTCCTCTGACAGTCTGATCCTTCGGTGATAGTCTTATTATCAATAACAAGCTCCTGAGGTACCTCATCCTGCCTCACGGTGGTCATATACTTTGTCTTCGTGCTATTCACCCTCAGCCCAGCTCCTGAAGCCATCTGGTCTAATTCAACAAATGCCCTCCTCACATCTCCTGATGTCCTTCCAGTAAAGCAACATCATACGCATATGCAAGACACTGGATTGGCCTGCCGCTTCACTCTGATATCCAAAGAAACTGCGCATTGTACCCTTATCACTTACAGTGATATTTCGAATAAGCCTCTCCAACTCTAGGTTAAACAACACACACGAGAGAGGGTCACCTTGACTCAAGGCTTGGTTGACACTGAACTACGAGAATATTCTTGCTGCACTTTAACTTTACACATAGTGTTCGTAAGTGGCATCCGTACTAGCCTGCTGATCTTCTTAGGCACTCCCCGTGGCTCATAATCACAAGATTCACGGTCACGTAAAACTGCAATCTTCCTTCCTTCTTAGGCACTCCAAGATGGTCCAATGTTTCATATAGAAAACTCCTCTTAATGCTATCGTATGCTTTTTGAAAGTCGATATACAACTGATGGATTGATATGTTAAATTCATAGCATTTCTCCAGCACGCATCGGATGGTAAATATGAGGTCCGAGGTTGAGCGATTCCTTCTGAAACAACACTGGTAGAACCCAAGACAGTGCTCTGCAAACTCTTGTAGCCTCCCTGCAATGATACTCGTTAGCCCCTTGTAACCCATGTTGAGGAGTGAGATACCTCGGTAGTTGTCACATCTCAGCTTCGAGCCCTTCCTGTGCACAGGAAATACGATGGCTATCCCTCACTCATCAGACATCTTTTCTTCTTCCCAAATTTTCTTTATCACAGTATAGAGCTGTCCATGAAGATAGCTGCCATCTTTCTTCAACAAGTCAGCCGTGATCAAGTCATCGCCCGGCGACTTGTTCTTTAAACGCATGATGGCCTCGCTTATTTCAGTCCTGGAAGGCGCCTCGACTAATGGGTCGGGCCCACCTTGGTAGAAGTCCTCATCCTGCCCACCATCACTCTCACTGAGTTCGACCAGGACACGCTCGAAGTATACATTCCATCCCTCCAGGATACGTATTCCTCCTGTCATCAGATTGCCTTCTGAGTCCTCGCACATGGTAGTCCGCGCTCTCTTGATGCATTCCTCCCACATCTTTCTACTCAGCACATTCCTAGATAATTGCCAGAGATATATCCATACATGATCTCTTAAAAGCAGCAACTTTGTTTTTAATACGTTAATATATGGGGGCAGGAAAAATATAATTCCCCAAATTTTTCATGAATATTTTGAAGTTTGGAAAAAAATTCCCCCCAAAATAACTATACATTTCATCCAAAATACAAAGCCAGCATTGGAAAGTAGAAGCTCTGTATATCAATACTACAAAGTTTCAAATTTGTAGGACAAAGGACTTTTAATGTGAGCGTACCTAAAATAGCATTGGCAGCATAAGCAGTACGTACTCCCCTTAAAGCCACAACACTACATTTTGTTTGAATGTTCTTTACAATTTTATGTTGATTGCTGCAATATTTAAAGTGTTATTGGGTTTTAGTAAAGTATTAAGCGCAGCCACCATGTACGATTAGTAAAGAAGCATGATTTAGGTAACTGAATACCAACATTAAAAATAATAACAGTCCAGTCGATCAAACGTCACTTGGGTGAGTTAGCACCCTCATGGACGGACACACATGCAACCAGAAGTCGATCTCATAACCTCTCTATAGCTTGTTTTGTCATTTACACTTTACCTTTGTTTAGATCGGCAGGAAGATGGAAAACAGGTGGGTTATCATATTTGTCATTCATCTGCCAGTCTTCTGGTTTTTGGGGGGGATTCATCACGTCGGTGATTGACATACCTGATGGCAAACAAACAACTTGTTTTGATTTCAAAATATTCTTAGGTGTACTGAACACCAAAACTTTCATATTTTTTGGGTTGTACACAGTTGTACTTGGTGTATAGATTACATACATATCAAGGTTTAGCACAATGGATATCTTATAACTATGACTACTACTAATGCAGCTACCGGTAGTTAAAATAATAATAATAATTAGCTCTCTTGAATGTCAGTCTTTAAATATCTGTCTCGTATCTAAGATGATATTACAATACCAAAAGAACATAATGTGTTTACTACAAATCTACCGGATGGAGAGCGAAGACAATATTCGCTTAAATGGTAATAACAGACAAGGAAACCAAACTATAAATAAAAGCATTGAGTTCAAATACTATGCGAAAGCGTTCGATTCCATTTTTCAAATATAGAAAAACCTGCTACTGTATATTTAGTTCTGTTTGCTTTGATACGTTGGTCTACATTTATCGCCATATTGAAGCATTTAGTCATCGATAATCAGCTAGGTAGAAAGAGTCGAAAATAGAATTAGCCTCGATAACGTGATCTTAAGCTTGTCACTTTAGATACAATTGAAGAATTTTTGAGAGCTCTAAACATTGTTTCTCGGGCGTTTCGCATTTATTGTTATTAGTGTCATCAAGTTCGTAGCCACTTTGTTCTAAGGTACCCGAATCTAAATTGCATTGGAAGAAGAAAACAGGTGCAAAGTTATTTAATGGTCGCTTTGTTCTAGAATTGATTTGTGCGAAAGGATTGCATTTATATTTTCCCATAGAGAATATAATCGTCACGTAATTTCCCTAAATAGTTGAAACTTTGCGGGTTCCAAAACGTACCTTCAGAGTGAAAAACACTAATTCACCGTTTCAGAGATTGGTCAGTATGGGTATACGGTAAGTATGAAAAAGGTATATTTATATGAAAGGAACACGAGATAATAGAAATCAAAAACCAGACAAATACAGAACTGAAAATATAGCTCTTCGATTGTCTTAGCTAGGAGAATAAACGAAAACATATTTAGGCTGATCATTTTGTGGATGAGGCTTCGAGTTACTACCCGAGCTTATGCATTGTAGTTTTCTACGGTATATAACCACATTTCAAATGCACGAGTATCGTTAGGTGTGTGGTCATCAAGGACCAATTATCTTACCTTTTACACAGGGTAGAGAAGACACAGAATCTCAAAAATCTGATTTTGAATCTTATGCTTCCGTTTTTAATACTTAACAAGTAGTTCCGTGAAGAACTAAATAGCATATCTTCATATATCCTACTGGTCATTTCAGTAAACTCCACCGGCTGTTAAAGGAATTTCTCATGTGATGTAGCATATACTAAATAGTTTTGATGTCTCCACAAAACCATTGCATTGAGTAAGTATGTGCTAGAATATATTACTTTCAATATCGGTGAATAAGCCTCCTTCCGCAAGATGGTATATTTCTGTAACGCGCACGGGAGTTTAATTTAAGTAAAGTGAAATGCACGGCTACTATGATTTACGAAAAGTTATAATAATTGTGATTCACTTCATGAAGTCGTGTTCAGATTATTTATTATTATTATTATTTATTTACCAAAAATTGTGTCTACAATTTATGGACGGTAGATAGAGAAAGGGCCAAGCCCCACATACACAGCAGTGTCTCCACCTCCGTTCATTAAATCTATACAAATCTGATATGTTACATACAGTATATACAATTTACAACTTTACATTGCTATATACACATAATCTGCTGAACACGCCGTCTATATCATACAATTAATAAATAAAAGGGAAGATAGAGGCACGCACACACACATATACACGCTCACGCATGCACACATGCATATATACCTACACGCACGCACACACTCCCACTCACTCACAAAGTTACATTATAGAAATTCAATTTACATGGGGTTTTAGTCCCTTTAGAGCCTTCACTTTGCGGCAAAATTGTCGTGGAGGAAGGTCTTTTATTGCATGAGGCAGGTCATTCCAAAGTCGAGCAGAGCGATTGTAGAACCCAGATTGATAATCTGCTGTCCTAGCGAATGGAGGAACGAGGGTGAGCGATATGACAGCTGAAGGCGGTGAAATGCGGACAGTTTGATGGTGCCAGCTAGAGATTTTCGGAGAAAGGTGAGATCTATTTGGCTACATATGTCATTGATTGATGTTAGTGGTTTTGTCAAAACTTTGTTACCCTGTTTGTAAATGAGTCGCTCTGCTCGACGTTGGACTGCACTTAACTTCCTCATGTTTTCCTCGGTAGTGGGATGCCAGGCAGGAAGTTCATACAGAAGAATGGGCCGTATAGTGGAAAGATACACCGCTCGGAGTGCACGGCTTCTGAATCCCGGAAGATTCCGTCTTGCAAATCCTAGAATTCTAAATGCCTTACATTTAGATTCCTCAACGTGTACAATCCACTTCAAATTGCTGATTGATAGAATATAAAAAGTAAAAGTATTTGGTATTCTGCCTGAAGGCTAGTCCGAGCCTCCGAAGAGGCAATTCCCAGCCGGATAATAATAATAATAATAATAATAATACTATCGTATGGCCGCGGGTGCCGGGTGTAAGCTTTGTTATTTGACACCCAGAGGGTAGCTTGCATATCGAATTTCGTTGTTCCTTGAAGCACTATGAAAGTTAAGGAGGTTAGGTAGCTAAGCTTCTTGAACATTATAGCGCTTTCTAGTAGAGAAATGAGGGACTTTGTGTTGGCGGAAACTCCCGAGATTAATTTTTTCATTATGAACACGGCCTACTGAATTCAAATAGGTTATTTGACATGCCAATATCGTATGACATTCGTGTCGTAATTTTTGCCGCCTTTCAAAAAATCACTTACCACGGCCAGGAGCGAACCTGCAAGCGTGGGGTTAGTAGACCGAAACAATAACCACTCACCCACCGTGGCAAGCACTCCCAGCCGGAGTTTAAGTGTGGTAGGGTGGCCAGGGCCAGTCAACAGCGCGCAGTACCTAGAACCGGCATACCATCCAAGTTACAACCTCGCCCAATTGTGCTTAACTGCGGAGTTCTCATGGGATCCGGTATAATAATAGTATTGTTACGGCTGTGAGTTTGTTTTGTCGCCTCGCCGCGTTCAGTCACAGCTGCCCCCAGGCTGTGTGTGCTCTGCCTCAGTGTGTTACGTGCGCGTTACGCAACGGGCTGCGAAGTGAAAGGGATGGTCCAGAATATTCGTGACCCAGCCAGTGAAGGAAATCTCTAGAAGCCGTATGTCCTGGACGATTCTAGAATTCAGTGAGTCACCAGCCTGCTATATAAGCGGCTTCAACAGTGAGGGGACCGAGTTTTCTGTGGGTGTGTGTTTTTGAGCGAGTGCGACAGAAGTGTGGTGACGAACTGCCGTGCGAGTTACGAAATCCAGTGACATTGTTTCCCCAGCTTGTGGAGAGCGAAACAGCGGGTAGCGGATTATCGCAGGTAACTGAAGTTGGTGTACATGAGGAAGAGGTGCAGGTAGCTTCTGTCAAGGCCACCGGACTCATTAATACGGTTTAAATTCTGTGGTTTGTTGACAAGTGAAAGGGGCAAGAGCGCTCAAGGAAGAGACTTGAGGAAACTGGAGTAAGGTTCAAATTGTTTGTATTTGCTGATGAGTGGTGTATGTTCTGGCCGCAATAAAGTTAATTATATCATTTAAAGGAACAACCTGTGTTGTGCTTCAACCCACCGTAATTCAGTTAACAAAAGTGCCACTAGGGGGGTGGCACGTAACAATATTAATAATAATATATACATTTTCTTCTGTTTTCCAAATTTTTACCATGTTTTTTATGTTGTGTTATTCAAATCGCATTTTACGTCAATACAATTAGCTCTACTCTAAATGAAGATTTACTGTACCAACCCATACTGGGCATGAATTATTATTTCGCCAGAACATTCAGGTGGTTTATTAGAATGTCGTGCGGGTGCCTGGTAGGTTGGCTCAGGCAAGGAAAGCATTTCTACAAATAAGGAATCTGTTGACATCACATATAGATTTAGGTATTAGGAAGTCATTATTGAAAGCCTTTGTCTGGAGCGTGGCACTCTATGGAAGTGAAACTTGGACTATTGGTGCAGCAGAAATCAGGAGAATTGAAGAGTTTGAAATGTGGTGATACAGGAGAATAATGAAGATCAGATGGGTAGATAGGGTTACAAACGAAGGGGTATTAAGACGAGTGGGAGAGGAGAGATGATTCTGGTGACTGATAATGAAGGGAAGAGATAGGTTGGTAGGACAAATACTAAGAAACACAGAAATAGCAAGCTTAGTTATGGAAGGAAGGGTCGAGGATAAGAACTGTAGGGGTAGACCAAGGTTAGAATATGTTAAACAGATTGCCTCGGAAGTAGGGTGTGGTAGCGATGTAGAGATGAAACGATTAGCTCAGGACCGGGATACATAGAGGGCTGCATCAAACCAGTCAAATAAACTGAAGACTCAAACAACAAGGTCACTGTGTCTGAAAGCCACCACTCTAAAATCTGGTTAAATAGTCTTAATAATTTCGTGATGACTGCTGGAATATTTAAAGTGATATTAAGCACCAGTAAAATATAACGCGCAGGCGCCATGTACGATTATTAACGATTCTCATTACTAGGAAGGCAAGGTTGAGGTATCCTGAAAAGGAGCTAACTGAATACCAATATTACAGTAACTAAGTCCTGTACGGGGCAGATGACCTCGTAGTTTCGCCCCTTAAATCAACATTAACTAACTAACTCCTGTACAGTCAATTTTGGAGAGGTTCCACTCTCATAAACTCAAACACACGCTACCAGAAGTCTCATAACCTCACAGCGTGTTATTGATTTTGTCATTGCATTGGTAGCAGCATCTGAAGATGATCTGCAGTGGTCAGTATTCAACCTCCAGAAAGTGGCATCAAAATTCAGCATGGGCATTTCTACTGAAAAGACTAAAGTAATGGTCTTTAAAGGTAAGGACCCTATCCCCAGTAAAATTTGTCTGAATGGTAAAATTTTAGAAATAGTTAACGGATTCAAGTATTTAGGATATCATTTATCTTTTCAAGAAGAACGAGACATAACTGCAAAAATTATACCAGAACAACAGGAATCATCAATCACGTCATGAAGCCATCTCTTGTCCAAAGGCATACCGTGTATGCGTTTCTATAACACATTAGCCAGACCAACCCTATGCTATGGCAGCGAGGCATGGACAATAAAATCTCAGGACATCTCCAGACTCACAGCACGCGAAATGACCTTTATGCGCCGAACAGCAGGCTATACTAAATGGGTTCATAAGAGAAACGAGGATGTGCTGAAGGAACTAAAAGTGAAACCAATAACTACATACATTTGTGACTACCAAGAAAACTGGAAGCGTCATGTCCGAAGGATGGAACCTGGAAGATTACGAAAGGAGATCCTTCGCTACCAGCCACGGGGAAATAGATCGATAGGACGTCCGATGAAGAGATGGAGGGAAAGTGCAAGACCGTAACGGGACATTTGGCCCAATACTTTTAAGGAAGATGATGATGATGATTGATAGTATACCGTACAGTTCTTTCGGTATTTCAAAGACGTGTTGTTCTTTATCCAAACGATCACCGCGATTGTCCTTATGTAGCCACTCGTCCAATTCATTGGGCGGATTATTCACGGGAGAATTTGACATATCTGAAGACAAACAAACAAATGGTTATCGATTTAAAATGTTCCTTCGGTGTACAGATGTAAACTTTACCCGATTGAGACCATGAACGTTTATATTATTTGCGTTGTACATCGTTGTACTTGTTGTATAGCCTATATTATTAAGTGAGACTTTGACTTAGGATACAGATATCTTATATATACTACTTCTACTACTTCTACTGCAGTTAGGTATAGTAATAATAATAATAATCTCTATTGATGATAACCAGCTTTCTTGCATATCAGTTTTTAAATTTCTGTCACGTCACTAAGAGAAATTACAATCGCAAATTAACAGAAAGTTGGTTACTACAAATAAATAGGAAGGGAAATGCAACTAATAATCGCTAAAGTGATGAACAGCAGCCAATGTAACCAAACTGAAAATTAATCCAAGAGTTCAAATACCGTGCGAAAGCGGTCGATTCTATTTTCCAACAAGTAGTTCCGTGAAGAACTATACAGACTCTTTTCATATATCCTACTTATCTTAATTGCCTCTATTAACATACAAATTTTCAGTTAGAATGCTCTAATAGATTCGTAGATATAGAGAACTGTCTTAATATTTCGAATGGTCGCCATGTTGGACTATCTATGTAAGTCTTAAGAGTTATGTACTATTACATGAAGATTATTGTGTAGATGTAGTATTAAAACTTAAATCCCATGATTAGGAAACAAGAAAAGGAAACGTGATTTTAAAATTTCTCACAGCTGCCATCTTGTGGTTATGAAAACTGAAATAAATTAGATGGTAGTGGATTAAAATTTGTATAAGCATTTACCGTACCAAGTTCCACTGCGCTCGGATGGTTACATCTGAGAAACATCTATTCAAATATTTATATTTCGCGTCGCCGCTTTGTTGGACTTGTCCTCACCAGGTTATTGCAAGTCCCATAGGTGAACTTGTCGATATTATGAACCGTCGAAATATTTAGGATGGTCACCTTGTTGGATTTTTATCTATGTGGACCATAGAGTTATGTAGGCTACTATTTGATGATTATTATTGCATAGGTTCATTATTCAAGCGTTCACCTTGATCGCATGAATAATAAATAATAAATAAAAACTTAATCCTAAAATTTCGCACAGCCGCCATCTTGAAGTTATGTAAACAATTGACCTAAATTGGATGCCAGTGCGTATAACCATTTACTGTACCATATTTCACTGCGTTCAGATGGTTAAATAGCGACAGAAGGTTTCAACTTCGCTTGGCCGCCATGTTCGTTTTGTAGTTTACAGGGTTTTGAATGTCACATAGGTGATCGTCTAGTAGTGCCCTTCATCACCGTACACAATGTCAATAATAGTTTTGGAGATATAGAATGCTGTGGAAATATTTCGCACAGCTGCCATCTTGAGGTTATATAAACAATTGGCCAACATTAGATGCCAGTGCATTAAAATATGTATAAACATTTGCTGTACCACGTTTCATTAAGTTTGGATGGTTAAATCGCGAGAAAAGTCTATTTAAAAGTTTCAACTTTGCTTGGCCGCCATGTTCGTTTTGTAGTTAACAGATCTTTGAATGTCTCATAGGTGAACATCTAGTAGTGCTCTTTATCACCGTGGAAACTTTCAGGGTGGTATCTGTAATAGTTTCGGAGGTATAGAATGCCGGTGAAATATTTCGCACAGTCGCCATATTGGATTGGTGAGACGTAATAACATTTGAAGAGCACAGTCTGGGATGGCCAAAACGGTGCTATGACCTCACCGAATTTCATTGAAATTTATCCAGCCGTTTAGATCTTATTAGGGACACACACACTCACGGACAAATGGTGATCTCATAAGCCTATTTTTTAATGTTTACACGAACGATCAGCCAGTATCTCCAAACACCAGAAGCTTTCTCTATGCTGATGACCTCGCCCTGGTCACACACAGCACAAATTTTGACACAGTTGAAACAAATCTGTCTACTGCTCTTGAATGCTTGACAAGCTATTACAGTGAAAACCAGGTAAATCCTAACCCTTCAAAAACTCAGGTGTGTGCTTTCCAGCTGAGGCACAAGGAATCTCATCGTGAACTCGAAGTAATGTGGTCTGGTATCCAATTACAGAGCGTGACACTCCAAAATATCTGGGTGTAACCCTTGACAGAACACCCACATTTAAGAAGCTCTGTATGGACTGCAAACTCAAAGTGTCGGCAAGGAATAACCTACTCCGCAAACTGGCTGGTTCACAGTGGGGTAGTCAACCACAAACCCTCCATTCATATGCAATGCCACTTTGTTATACCGTCGGAGAATATGCATGTCCTGTTTGGTATTCTTCATCCCATGCCCGACAGGTGGATGTGGCCCTCGATGAGACTTGAGGCTAGTGACTGGCTGTTTAAAGTCTACTCCAGTTGGCAAACTCTACTGTCTTGCAGGAATTGCTCCACCTTGTATTCGAAGGAAAATAGCTGCGGACAAAGAGAGGCGTAGATTGGAGCAACAAAGTGCTCATCCCTTACATGGCCATACACCTTCAGTTCAGAGACCAAAGTCAAGGAAAAGCTTCCTACGAAAGTTTGAGGAACTAACTGGATCACCTACTACAGCGAGTGTACGGCTTGGGAAAGCAAAGGTCCCTGTCATCCCAGAACAAATGTTAGTTGCAGAACGTTTGCCACCTGGCTGTCATGAAGACTGGACTGTGTGGATGTCCTTGTGGACAGGAGGGGGCAGATCCAAAGTCAACCTAGCAAGATGGGGATATATCGATGCCAGCAAAGAACAAACTATGCAGCATATGCTCCAGTGTCCACTGTGCCCATCTGCCTGCACCGAAGATGATCTTTTTAATGCAACACAAAATGCACTTGTTGATGCTAGGTTCTGGTCGAGATTGGTTTGAAGTGCTTTGCAATTTATTTGAGTTATGTTTTTACTATGCATAATTGAACTGTGTAAATCTGGCTGTTCCAAATCCACCAGTTTGAGTATGCGTACATGCGAGTACTCAGCAGTGTTGCTCGGAGCACGGTTGGAGAGGAACTGGGGGTGATAGCCAATACGTCATTGGGTGAAGGTCATAACACAAGTCCTCGAGCTTCCTGAAAGTATTCGTGTATCCACCGTGCAGTGACGGCAGCCCCCTCAGCAGAGATGTATTGCATGTAGCATGTTTACTCATGCAAGGCGGCGAGTACTCTGTTGCTCCCTGGCGAGTAGCTTGGCTGGAACAGCCTGGTGTAAATGGTAATTCTGATTTTAAAAAAATCATAAATGAAAATAGGCTAAAAGTTAAGAATTTATTTTGGAGAACCTGCTACGGTATGTTCTGTTCAATTTGTTTGAACACGTTGATCTACAGGAACAATCATGGAACATGGAACAATCAATTCATCAATATAGAGCTAATTAACTCTAGGGGCCATGATGTTCGTACTGTGTTGTTCTACTTGTGTCACAATCCATGTTAAAATCACTAGGTAGGGATTATTTAGGTAGCTGCTACATGGACACACGTTATATTACCTAGTGTGTATGGGTAACTCGGAACAGCAACTTCAGAAGCTTACTCAAATTTGGACTTCCATGAGCTTTGCATTCATTCCGGCGATTGCAGGCTTTTCCATCGAAACGTCACGAAAATACGCTACGAAACTTCAATACATTCGAATAAGTGTCACTAATTAAAGGTTTTACGGTGTTAGAAATTTCAAAAAAATCATCCGAAAATACTAACAATCTAATTTCGGAAACAAATGACGCTCATACTGAAGATGGTCTACATTTATATCTGGATGGAACCTTCTAGTCGTTAATATTCAGGTAGGTAACTCTCGGAGTAAAATTTAAGCAAAACCCGATTTTGCTATTTCAGTTTTAATGTTTACTATTGCACGAGAGAACCACATTTTTCAATTAAATTCATAAAAGACTCAAACGTGTAGAAATAGCTGAAAATAGAATTATACCTCCTAACTTGTTCTTAAGCTTGTCACTTAACATAAAACAAAAAGTATTTGAGAGCTCTAACCAGGGGTGTCAAACATTGTGTCCCGGGAGAGTCAAGTGTATTGGTAGTGTCGTCAAGGATGTAGCTGCCAAATATTTAATACCGGCGCGGGATCTATAGAATGGTAACGCAGAATATTTAAGGAAACATGCGCAAAGTAAGTTATCGTACGTTTTGTTGAGAAATTGATTAGTGGGAAAGGATAGCAATTATCATCTGCCATTAAAGAATAAAATCGTCATGCCTTTGCTCTAAATCAGTGGTTCTGAACCCGTAGAAGTCTGCGAACCACTCAGCTTGAAATTGAATCATGTACGGACCCCCCCCCCCAGCCCTCCCCAATACACCTAATCAGTTGTAACCCTTCCTCAATCATCATATATATTATTTTAGTAGTATAGATCCCTCCTGCGGCGCTCACAAGCGACCGATCTTGAAAAATGAGCATTCAAACAAAAGAGAATATTCATTACCAGTGACGCATTGCACTCTAATTTCATAAATAACTATAATTTCTTTAAGTAACGAATTTTAAAAAACTGTACGAAGTGTGCGATTTGCAGCTACTGTTGCTGCAGGAAGATACGCTCGATAATTGCTGTCCACCACATTTTGGCCGCAGTGACGCCTGTTTCATATCATTTTAACATTCCGAGGTTTTTCCTTTATAATTTTGCATGGATTTCAGAAACAGTAATTTAAAGGAATGAGTACTGAAATCGTATAATTTCATAAATATCGAATAACCGGTGAGTGTTACGGCTAAGCTGTCAATCAATGGACTCAGCACCCAAATGACATTAGCAGTGACGAAATGCATTCTAATTTCATAAATATCAATTTTTTAAGAAGTGTGCGATTTGCAAATACTGTTGTTGTAGGAAGATACGCGACATCATTGCTGTTCAGTTCGCATTTTGGCCGTAGGGACGCCTGAAACGTAAATAGTGTTCTATAATCATTTGGTTCAATTAAAAACATAACATTTCTCCTTAAGACTCTTATTATAGCCTAAGCCTATTGGGGAAAGTGTGGCTTATGAACATGCGAGATTTCACGCACGGGCCCGCTAGTAACACTTACTGTATTTTAAGGATATTTAAATTCAAAATCTGATAGTCATCGCCGCGAATACATTCGGACGATTCTCGTTCAACGCACTCGATTTTCGAAATCTCCTTTTATTGGCCACTCTTTTATACGTGCTGGTGGACCCCATTCTCCCACGGACCACTCCCGAGGCACTCGCGGACCACCGGTAAGAACCACTGCTCTAAATAGTTGCGAGAGTTTGCGAGGTCCAATAACGGGTGAGGATTAACTTACGGAACGCACTTATTTACTGTTTCAGAGATTTGACTATAGGTATACTGAAAAATATGAAAAAAGAAGGAAATTTATACCAATGGAACACGAAATAATCGTAATCACAAATCAGGCGAAGACAGTAAGAAAAATGAAGTTCTTTGGTAATCTTAGGTTCGAGGGTAAACGAAAACACATCGTTAGGCAGATCATTTTGAGGCTTCCAGCTACTTACTCTAGCTTATGCAGAGTAGATGTCTATGTAGACACATTAGAATGCCTCGAATATCGTTAGGTGTGTGGTCATCTAAGACTAATTTTCTTACCTTTAACACAGGGTGGAGAAGACACTGAATATCTTGAGGCAGATGACCTTGTAGTTCCGCCCCTTAAAACAACAATAACTAACACTGAATCTCAAAACCCTGTTTTCTTTATTTTATTCGTCGGTTTATAATTGATGATAAGTTACTGTTATCTTGTAGAATGCAGCTGTAGATTTCCTGGTGCCATTTATTATTGCTGTGCTTATATGCCAACTCTCGTGTTGATTGGTTGGTTGGTTCCTCAGTTTAGGGGCTGCGACAACGTGGTCATGTAGCCCCGTGTGTAGACTCTGTCTGATAACCCGTGTTAAATGTGATGACTGTATTAGTGTGATTTATCTGTTTTAATTCAAGTAAGGACTGCAGGCATTGTATTTTTTCAAGTAGTTCCTACTTTTACCGCCAAACGCCACCGTCAACGACCAACTAGTTCAGAAATTAGTTTCCAGATGCCACCGCAGTCGGCTCTTGACGACGAACGTGACGACGAACGTAGGAACCTAAGAACGTTAGTCAAATGTTTAACCTATATTAATTTAGCTTCACACAGGTGTAATTAGTGGAAGGTTCTTTAACATGCTATAAATCTATGACATGGGACCGCCGGCTTTACTTCCCCTCCGAAGGAAGACATACTGAGGGATTTTAAAAAGATGAAAGTGAATTTTATTCACATACACCGCTTGGGTTGCATAGGATGGTTTTCTGTGGTTAGGTATAAGGCACAATGATTACTGACACGATGGCCTTACTTTTCGTTGTATTTACTTTTAAGCCATATCTTCTGTTAATTGCATTGAATCGACAAACAAGCAGCTTTCTGGCATTTTTTTATTCAGAACGTTATCAATAGCATGCAAGATTATTTATTAGGATATTTTGTATGGTTTTAGTTAGTTATTGTTGTTTTAAGGGGCGGAACTACGAGGTCATCTGCCCCTCTTAACACAGATTAAAGAATACAAATTTGGAATTGAATTTAAAATTTTGAGCTGGACACCTAAATTTAAAAAGACCAAAAATTAATAAAACACAAACAAAAACTTAAATAAAAATAAAAATTATGAAAATAAACAAAAATTACGGAAAAACGAAACATTATCATTCAAAAACGAGCAAGTCGTTGAGTCAATGTTCACTGGAGAAATTAGATTGCTGGCCCTAACCCACTCTCACTTATAAAGTGGATAACGCGATCACCAACCACCGCGTCATCGGCTAATATAAGTTTCAGTGTCATCTGCAAACCACGGTTTCTTCGTAGGTCAGCAAGATCCACACACTCGGTGGGCCACGGTGAAAACGGTTCCACAGGTAAAAAGGGGGGGGGGGGTCTTCCCTTCTCATCAGATACGAGTGGGTGGATCTTGTATGACCTACCCTGAGCCTACACAATATGACGAACTCTCTCCGTGACCGGAAAGAGCTCCGCCACACGCGAGTAGTTCCCTTGATCGCCCTAAGTGTACTGGGCAGTGGGTCAGCAAGCAACTGACTCTCCCAAAAAGCCAGAACTTGTAGGCGTAACTGAGAGCGAATATCTCTAGCGGGTACCTCCATTGGTCGAGGTGGTAGTGATACCGCCTCTTTTGCAGCTTGATCCGCTAACTCATTTCCTGCTATTCCCATGTGGCTTGGAAGCCACAGAAAGGTGATTCGAGTGTCAGCGTGGCACAGCCGGGCTAGTAGGTCGTGGATTCCCTGCGCTAGGGGGTGTTGAGGGAACATGTAGCAATTGACTGCAACGAACTCAAAGAGTCGGTACACACGAGAAAGTGGATTCGTGCATCCTGTAGTGCAAACTGCAGAGCTTCATAGATGGCAACGAGCTCCGCAGTAAACTCACTACAGGCCTCAGGCAAAGAGATCTTCATATTTGCACCATCAATAACGAAAGCACAACCCACTTTCTCGTCCACCTTCGAACCATCCGTGTAGAGAGAGCCAGCGTCCGTATATTGGTGAACTATGCTGCGGAACTGCCTACGGTAAACGGAGGCATCCTAGTTCACCTTAGGACCTCGGTGCAGATCTAACCGAATTTCCGGACGCGGGACTTGCCACGGAGGCACCTCGCTAGATGTCCGGATCATACAGGGACCTACAGCCACTCCTATTTCAGTATACGAGCTATCAAGTCTAATACCAACCGGCCGAGTGGGACGAGGCCGGTTGGCGTACCCCTGGTGGTTTTGGGTACCGAAGAGAGCTTGATAGGTCGGGTGTTGCGGCATTTGACGCACATTCGCAGCATATGTTAAAAGCATATGTTGGCGTCTATAATTTAAAGGTGGAACACCCGATTCGGCGAGTAGGCTGGGTATCGGGCTGGTCCGGAAGGCACTGGTAGCCACCCTAACGCCACTATGGTGGATACTGTCCAGCATTTGCAAGGTTGCCGGCCTTGCTGAACAATAACTCGCAGAACCATAGTCTCGCCGGGACAGGACGAGGGCTTTGTAGAACCGTAGCAGCACCACACGGTCAGCCCCCCACGTAGTGCCACTAAGATACTTGAGCATGTTCAGTTTCTTGAGACACGTCATTTTCAATTGCCGTATATGGTGTTGCCACGTTAATTTGCTGTCAAAATGGAGCCCCAGGAGGCGATAAGTGTCAACCAACGGCAACGCAGCATCCCTGAGATGTAGTTCAGGGTGTAAATGTAGCCTCCGGAGCCGACAAAAATGGACGACAGAGGTTTTCGCTGCTGAAAAACGAAAACCCCGGTCGTGAGCCCACCTGTCGACCCGGGTGATAGCTAGTTGCAATTGCCGTTCCACGAACGCCATACTTCCAGAACTGTAATGAAGAGCTAAATCGTCTACATACAGCGATGGAAATACCGCGGACCCGGCGGTGGCTACATTGTCATTTGTGGCAATCGCGAACAAGGTGATACTCAGCGCGGAACCCTGAGGAATTCCATTTTCTTGAGTATAGTATTGCGATAATATCCTACCGACCCTTACACGGAAGAGTCGGACGGACATGAAATTTGCAATGAAAGTAGGTAGATTACCACGGGGTCCCCACTTGTGAAGGGTGGAAAGGATCCCTTAGCGCCATGTAGTGTCGTAGGCTCTCTCGAGGTCAAGGAAAACCGTGTCAAGGTGGTGCTTTCGAAAAGAAAAAAAAACCTTCTGTATGGCGCACTCAAGTCGCACCAGATGGTCAGTGGTGGAACTATGAGAGCGAAATCCACACTGGTACTCAGACAGGAGACCTTTCTCCTCCAAGAACCACACCAGTCGACGGTTCGCCATCTTCTCCAGCAGCTCAAATATACCATTTGTCAGAAAATGGGTCCATAGCTGCTGGCAAACTTGGGATCCTTTCCAGCTTTGGGAATCGGTATCACGAGCCCCTCTCACTATTGAGATGGAAACTTCCCTTCAAACCATATACCATTGAAAGGGATCAACAGTTTTTTTTATACTGGATTCGCACAGATGTTTTAACAGTTGATTATGTATGTTATCCGGTCAAGGAGCCGTATCCCTGCACAGTGCGAATCCACCGGATGAATCCATTATACTTGCAGGAGACTGAACGAACATGTCCGATCTCAACGTGAACTTAGTCACTAAAACATCTCTTCAAATTGACCCAGGGAATTACCAGAAAATCGGTGGACCGACAATATTAAGGTCGACGTGCACGATGTTTGCTTAAAACCGAAAGATGCCAACGACAGAATGGAATGGAGGAGATGTAGCAAAGCAGCAGACCCTGCACTGCGGCATGAACGCTAGGGGAAAATGTCCTCATCTTAAAAGTCAGAGAATGCGATATTTGAAGAACTGGCATGTCCATCACCTATGATTAATTTAGTGCAATTCATTCATTTGGGGCATTAGCACAGTCTGTAATTATTACAATTGTGATTCACTGTACAACGACGTGTTTCGATTATTTGAGTGACATAAGAAGAAGATATTAAATGTGTTTTTAATAATTTATCACATCAATCGTGTTCTATTATTCAAACATAGAATTGCATTTAACGCCAATTGATTTAGCTCTAAATGTAGATTTGCAGTACTAAGCTTCACTGCCCATGATTGATTACTTTGCCAGAAATGTCAGGTGGTTTATTAGAATGTCCCCATACAGATCATAGATCTCCTTGTTGGTGCGGAGGCGCCACACTCCACGATCACACACAGGCCCATAGATCTTACGGAGTACCTTCCTCTCCCACCTGTTCAACAAATCCTCATTCCTCCTAGTCAACACCCAGGTCTCACGCCCATAGGTGACAACTGGTCGGATGACTGTATTATAGATAGTTTTCTTACAACAGCGTGATATCCTTCTTGATCGCAGCAGATGGGAGAGACTGAAGTAGCTTCGGTTCCCGGAGCGCAGTCTCTCATTGATTCCCTCTGACAGTCTGATCCTTCGGTGATAGTCTTATTATCAATAACAAACTCCTGAGGTACCTCACCCTGCCTCACGGTGGTCATATACTTTGTCTTCGTGCTATTCACCCTCAGTCCAGCTCCTGAAGCCATCTGGTCTAATTCAACAAATGCCCTCTTCACATCTCCTGATATCTTTCCAGCAAAGCAACATCATACGCATATGCAAGACACTGGATTGGCCTGCCGCTTCACTCTGATATCCAAAGAAACTGCGCATTGTACCCTTATCACTTGCAGTGATATTTCGAATAAGCCTCTCCAACTCTAGGTTAAACAACACACACGAGAGAGGGTCACCTTGCCTCAAGGCTTGGTTGACACTGAATATACGAGAATATTCTTGCTGCACTTTAACATTACACTTGTGTTCGTAAGTGGCATCCGTACTAGCCTGATGATCTTCTTAGGCACTCCCCGTGGCTCATAATCACAAGATTCACGGTCACGTAAAACTGCAATCTTCCTTCCTTCGTAGGCACTCCAAGATGGTCCAATGTTTCATATAGAAAACTCCTCTTAATGCTATCGTATGCTTTTTGAAAGTCGATATACAAGTGATGGATTGGTATGTTAAATTCATAGCATTTCTCCAGCATGCATCGGATGGTAAATATGAGGTCCGAGGTTGAGCGATTCCTTCTGAAATAACACTGGTAGAACCCAAGACAGTGCTCTGCAGACTCTTGTAGCCTCACTGCAATGATACTTTCTTCAACAGCTCAGCCGTGATCAAGTCTTCGCCCGGCGACTTGTTGTTCTTTAAACGCATGATCGCCTCGCTTATTTCAGCCCTGGAAGGCGCCTCGACTAATGGGTCGGGCCCACCTTGGTAGAAGTCCCCATCCTGCCCACCATCGCTCTCACTGAGTTCGACCAGGAGACGCTCGAAGTTTACATCCCATCCCTCCAGGATACGTCTTCCTCCTGTCACCAGATTGCCTTCTGAGTCCTCGCACATAGTAGTCCGCGCTCTCTCTTGATTCACGAATACATTCCTCTCACATCTTTCTTCTCAGCACATTCCTCGATAATTGCCAGAGATACATCCATACCTGATCTCTTAAATGCAGCTACTTTGTTTTTAATACGTTAATATATGGGGGCAGGAAAAATATAATTCCCCAAATTTGTCATGAATATTTTGAAGTTTGGAAAAAAAAAACCAAAATAACTATACATTTCATCCAAAATCCAAAGCCAGCATTGGAAAGTAGAAGCTCTGTATATCAATACTACAAAGTTTCAAATTTGTAGGACAAAGGACTTTTAATGTGAGCGTACCTAAAATAGCATTGGCAGCATAAGCAGTACGTACTCCCCTTAATGCCACAACACTACATTTTGTTTGAATGTTCTTTACAATTTTATGTTGATTGCTGCAATATTTAAAGTGTTATTGGGTTTTAGTAAAGTATTAAGCGCAGCCACCATGTACGATTAGTAAAGAAGCATGATTTAGGTAACTGAATACCAACATTAAAAATAATAACAGTCGAGTCGATCAAACGTCATTTGGGTGATTTAGCACCCTCATGGACGGACACACATGCAACCAGAAGTCGATCTCATAACCTCTCTATAGCTTGTTTTGTCATTTACACTTTACCTTTGTTTAGATCGGCAGGAAGATGGAAAACAGGTAGGTTATCATATTTGTAATTCATCTGCCAGTCTTCTGGTTTTTGGGGGGGATTCATCACGTCGGTGATTGACATACCTGATGGCAAACAAACAACTTGTTTTGATTTCAAAATATTCTTAGGTGTACTGAACACCAAAACTTTCATATTTTTTGGGTTGTACACAGTTGTACTTGGTGTATAGACTACATACATATCAAGGCTTACGATAATGGATATCTTATAACTACGACTACTACTAATGCAGCTACCGGTAGTTAAAATAATAATAATAATTAGCTCTCTTGAATGTCAGTATTTAAATATCTGTCTCGTATCTAAGATGATATTACAATACCAAAAGAACATAATGTGTTTACTACTGTGCCCATCTGGTCACGGCAGTCTGGTATCGAACTCAGGGCCTTATCAGAGAAGACCAGGCAAATGGTTATGCCTAAGGTCGAACCAGTGGTCTCTAAGGGGGAGCCATTATATGGAACCCACAGAGCAATGAGAGGTCTACTGACACATAATAGTCTAGCGTGATTTCACGATTATTTAGGTGCAAATCATAGCAATTGAAAGGAGAAATTGTAAGCAAAATGCAAGGGAATGTACGTTTTCAGTGCATACGAAGTCGAGAGAAGGCTAGTATTGAAGTCTGACAAATGACTTTAACAAGTAGGCGGGGTAGGCCTGGCGCCTACGGAACTATTTCCGTCTAGGGCGGTCAGACAGCTCAAAATTAATGACCCGGGAATCCACCGGTCGACAACGAGCAAAGCTTTGACGGGACCAAGCCCACAAGAAATTAATTAATTACAGATAAATGGAGCATTGTAATGCAATGAAACATACACACAGTTGAATGTATTCACGGAGGAGTAATTTAGGAGTGGTTTTTCACCTAAAATTACGCCTATTTCTCAAAATGACCGCATTACAACTTAACTCACGCTCGAGAGCATGAATACTTTAACCAACCAGCGGGAAATCCCCACCGTAGCATCCCACGCGCTGAACTAAGGCAATTAATTGTAATTAATTGGCCGAAGCGATCGCCGGCACGCGAATGTTTTTAAAACCTCCACGCCTAGATAAACAAGATGCAGTTGTTATTTCGGCTGAAGACGGAGTATTTCAAGAAGGGAGTCGCTCTCACGTGTCCCGTGAACTATTTTGTGCAAGAAACCAATATAAGGGAAGAGCACCCTACGCCAAGGGTCAGTTGTTGGTCAGTTACAGTCAGTTACAGTTACGGTCAGTTACGTTCAGTTGAAGTCGAGTTGGAAGTTAGTCCTTTGTCTACAAGCGCTCTGCAGTAAGCACGCCAATTATTAAAATATCAGCGTACCGCCGTTGAAGACAATGGAGGCAAATTGTAAGCTTCATCAGTAATAATGAAGTGCATAAAAGGTAACAAAGTGCAGATATTGCTTTATTATCTGACAAAGATATAAATTCGCTACAGCGAATAGGAACTGATAATGTTTGGAACAGTTCGTATACCGGAAGGTATTGTCAATTATATGACATCAGCATTAGGAGCACTCCAGTGATGGGAGAGTGGAAGTTATTGCCACCTATCCAGGACAGTGAGGTGAACGGGAGTGCAGGGAACTAGGATCGAACATCTATAAAAACGCTACTAGATTTCACGGAGACCAGCGGTTATCATAAGTCATCGCATCTCTGAGGTCAAGCGTAGGTGAAATCCAGATTAAGGATCAACATGTGAAATGATAGATGAAGTGTATAAATTGTGAAATAATTTAAAGTGTTAATGTGTTTAATGATTAATATTCTGTGTTTATCAGTGGTAAAAGCCACTTGTGGTAATATGTGTATCATGTGTAAAAAGTGTGAATCTCAGTGTTGTGTATTGGGTATCATGATGGATTAAGTCAAATCGTCATGGTAGAGCTCAGGCGGAGATACTGGTACTTTCCAGCCAGAAGGAAACGTGAGTAAACATGCAAATAATAGCATTATAATGGCATAGTTCACCATGTAACGATTAATCACTTTGAAATTAAAGAAGTAATAGTCACTTACTGAACGAGTTTTCACCACTCGTCTTGAATAAAGTATGACTTGGAAGGTGATTTGCTTAGGACCATGTAGGTGAAAAATAGTGATGGATCTAAACGTTAAAATAATAATAATAATAATAATAACTGGGGTCGGCAACCATAAAGTAAGGGCAAAATTGGCCTAAGTAATGTTCAAATAGTGTCATGTCTAATTTAAGATACTGTCATTTGGTAAACAGTAAAGAATGTAGTGTGGAATATCGCGAATACGAGAGCTTTTCTCAGTGTCAGTGAAAATTTGAATGAATATGTGAAATTAAAGTAAGCCAGTATATTTATACATTTGTGTTAGGAGCTATGAAAAGCTTTGGCTTAAATAATATAACAGGAAGAACGCAGGTACCTTGATAATGGAGTCATATATGTGAAATATTGTTTAGCCGCATATAGCGTGCAGATTAACGTAGAATCCAGTGATTTACGTAAGATAAGCACGGGAAAGACTAGTATAGCTTGCGCGTGAGGTGAAAATTGGCTTAATCTTCGAGAAGTATCGCCTTTGTGCATACTGTATGTGTTACGCAGCGATTTGGATAGATTCTGTCTATTGCCAACGCTTGCATTGAATTATAGCCACTATGGACGCCCAGCGAGGCGCGGTGAGCATTTTTACTTATGGTCTGCCCGAGAGGTAGAATCATATTCGTCGACGAGGAACGTGGTTCCCAAGTATATGTAAATGACAGCTGCTGATGATAACCATGGGGTTTCATTATGATGCGCGTCTTATAAGCCACAGTAATCACCTTAGAACGGCAATGCTATCATTAGAATTCCACCCCTGCCATGAATGTTTAATAGGAGCCATTTGAGCCCAAATACACTGTAAAGTTAGGTGTTAATTAATTAAATGACTCAATTACTTAGGACTATGCCTAGCGGATCTTTATTGTTATATAATTGTAAACAAGTGTGGCCTTGACGGTAGAGAGAGACAGGAAATGTAGACCATTTCCGTGGCAGCCATCTTGGAGAGCTGTCTGGAACTAATTTTATGACCTGCTGAGGGGAGGGAGGTCGCTCGACCGATCCCTTGTCAATTACAGTCACAATAGGACACTGAGAGATCTCGGTATTCAATAATGCAATTAAAATATGAGTATTTTAGTGATGCAAATGGAATTAATTGGTGTATGGCAACTCACATATGTGGTTGAACCATAGAAATCAGATGATATTTGGCGAAGTTATCCTCTGAGGGGGAAAGCTGAACCAAAATAATGTAGGCATCTTCTTTAAAGTGCATTCTGCCAGTTTATGCTAATTTAGGAAAAACGGGTATGTGTTTTTCCCAGAACATGACACAGTTGTATCTATAATAAGTCCGACAAGACCCAGATAATCGTTATATGGTGAAACTATAAATATTCTATCCATGTTTATGTTTATTTTTAAGAAGCATGACTCATTTTCCTAGAGCGTTCATAGGGATGGAAAGAAGGAAGATGATTCGCACGACACAACAAATATTTGCTAATAAATGTAGGGAACATTGAAGTAATGCTAATTAAAGTAAATGTCGTAGGAGACGGAATAATGTCTTAGAAATTCATGTTTATGTGACATGTGGTTTTTGTGTCAAGATATTTCCATTAAATAAAATTGTGTCACATGACGGACACTATGAAAACCTTGTAATCTGAACTATTATTGACAGGATATTAGAAGTAGGTTTGAGTGCATTGTAGCGCTATTTTTAAGGAGAAAGATCACAGAATAACCCTATTTATTTGTGGGAATTAATTGTAATTTGTCCTTTGTTTTGTATTTGTTGTACAGCCATGATTTTAGACCAGTAAATATTTTATTCATAGGAATGTTGTGTATTTCCTGTAGAGTAGTTACCTGGTAGACTCAAATCCTGAACATGTGGTCGTATTGTGGGCAGGAACGTCCCATACCTCGAAAGACCGTGAGCTAGTTGGGATACGAACACATGGTCCACATGGTGACAATCGGGTACATGGGGGAGTTGTCTCTGTACTTGGATTGAGTCACAGGTAATTACTTAAGTCGGTCAAGGTATTAATGGTAGAAGCAAATATAGCATAGAAATTAGGACAGAATAGGAAGACCGCATCCCATTTGTTAATAAGCCACCACATTAAAAATAATTGTTGATCCTCCATAAGACATGCTTATATAATTGTAACTTTCATAAACCATAGCCATAGATAACCCATATAAAATAACATGACGCTGATATGTGGGGCCAGTTCAAAATACAGGTAACCTCCACTTAAGCATCATGAGCATGGCATCAAATAAGCATGTTGACTACCCTAATTTAACATGTCACCCACCTGTGGGCCATGACAGATTAGATTAACATGGCACCCACGTGGGGTATGCACATAAAGATTAACATGGCGCCCGTACGTGGTTGGCTTATGGGATTCAGAAAAACCCCATAATAATAGCATGGTTTTCATGGGGAAAACCATAGAAATAACTTTTTTTCCTCAAACTTGGTTTGAGCGATTGTGAGTCTTTCTAGATGATGTTCAGACGTCAGACAAATGTTGTCAGACGGGTACGAGGGTCTATACCCATTCCATAGTTAGTTTTGACATTTTATAATATGTTGTTGTTGTCGCGGGATCGGAATCCTTTCTTTCCGATAGAACGCGCCAGTGTCTTCAGCTAGGGCCTACCTGAATCTCAAATTAAGTAGTACAGGATGGCCGGAACGGAAGAGGTACTCAGGTGTATCGCCGAGTTAAGGGAACATTTCGATGTTACTAATGATAAAAGTAAGGAAGAATCCAAAGCATTTAAAGATGAGGTAAGCCAGATGTTGGCTACAGTCAATACTAGACTAGAGGCTAATCAAGCCAGTGTAAACACACAGTTAGAATTAAACCTAGTAGAGGTTAATAAGAAAATGGACGACGTTAAAGAGTCTGTCCAGAGACAGGTAACTAAGAATATTGTTAGCGTGATCTCAGAAATGCAAAATGATAACGAAAAACGCTTTGAGTCTATTGAATTAAAATTAGAAAGCAATTTGCAAATGTGCAGAGAGTCACAGCGTGAAATTAACGATAATTTAAACAGTATGTCCCGGGAGCTTAAAGACATTCAAAGTCAGAATGAAGCTAACACGAAACGTCAGTTAGAACAATTTAACACGTTTACTCAGACCGTGGATCATAGGTTCGAGGATAATGAACTAAAATGGAATACGCGAATGGCAGGGTATGCCAAGGCTGTGGACGAAGCTTTAAGAAAGCAGGACCAGAATATCCTTGACCAATGCAAGGAAATGCAGGAAATAAAGACGTCTGATCGAGATAATAAGGAAATAATGTCTAATATGAAGATACAAGTTGGAAAGGTGCAGAAAGAGTTGGAACAAACTCAGAACGACTTAGCAGTTATCCATAAAAGACAGGACGAAGACCAAGGTGAAATCACGAAAATGAGGACTGAAATCTCTCATATACAAGGTCACATTCAACGGGAAGTTACAGGCTTACGCGAAGAGTTAGAGCTTCGAGAAGGCTTAAAGACTGAAGCCAGTGATAAGACTCTTGCCGAAGTAAGAGAAAGTCTAGCAGGGGAAATTATCCACCTGAAGGAAAACCTTAAGGATAATAAAGAAAAGGTATTTTCTATGGCAGAAAGAAACCGAGATCGCCTCGAGAAAATAGAACGAGAGGTATTAGCTCCTTTGGAAAGGACTGAAAACAGGCACAGCCAATTAGAAACGAGAATGATAGCGCAGGAAGAATCCATGTTGCGGAATCCTAGGTCTAGCGAAGGAAGTATAGACGAGAATAGGAGGAATAAATGGGCAGAGATAGAAATACAGCCCACTCCAAAGAATGCAGCAATGCCAAGTGACAGCCCGTATGCCACACCTGGTATGCCAATGGCTATGTCAACACCGCAGGAAAATGCTGTACAGAACCAAATAGTCACAGTTATAAGGGCTAGTGATGAAAAACCAAAGAAATACTCTGGGAGTAATTCTAATATGACACCCAAGTACTGGCTTAAAGAAGTTTCCGAGTACTTGAATGATGCGAAAGTACCGCCAGAGCGCAGGTTGAGAGCGATTGAAAAACTCACCGAAGGAGAGTGTGCTCTATGGTTTAGAAGTTTTAGGTACACGTTCGACACCGTTGAGGAATTTCGCCAAGCATTTTTAAGCAGGTATTGGAACGCGAGCGTACAACAAAACCTCAGACTGGACTTGTATTCCAGGCGTTACAGTACTAGTAACCCGACCAAGTACGGAGAGTTTTTTGTGAACCAATTATGCCGTTTTCGCGAGCTCGATGAAGGACTCAGAGAGTCAGACTTATGCATAGCAATAGCTAAGCAGCTGCCGTATGAAGTGCAGCGCCTGCTAATCTCAGCAAACGCCAAAACTGCAATCGATATGGAGGAGGTGCTGAGACAACTTGATTTAACCACAGTGCAGCACGCAAGACAAAGCCGACATGTGGAACAAGTTAATATGACGAATACGCCGATCGAGCCGACGAAATGCAAGTCTACAAGCACCGAAACAGAAAAATCCGACTGGCAGCGCGAAGGACGCGAAAACCAAAATTGGAGGCCAGCGTATCGAGGAGGTTCGAACCGTGGTAACCGAGGAAGGAAAAACTGGAATCAGCGTGGTACCAGAGACCAGCAGCTGGATAACAGAAGAAATTACGGCCGAAATGGGAATAACCAAGGATGGAGATCCCAAGAGCAGAGTCGTGGGTTCGATGAAGAGGCGGAAGAACGCTATCATGCATCTTTAAGATACATGGAAGAGCGCGGAGATGATCCAAGACAATCGCGAGTTCACTGGGATGAAGCGATTCGAAATAGAAGGTCACCCGACATATATCAAAATGATGATGGTGCAAAAAGTCTGGAACTTCAACAGCATGAAGACAGGCAGAAGAACTCCACAAAGAATGGAGCAATTGAAAAAAAAAAACACCAATTTTAAATGACCAGAGAGAGATAGGTTCAGGATGGAGTACAGTAAATGTTATTAACTGGATTGCCAAACCTGAGGAGCTTATCGAAGACCTCGATGAAAGAACGGTCAATGTAAGAAGGGAACTACCTGTTATTATTGTAAACATTGCGGGAACGAAAGTAAGAAGTCTCATCGATACAGGATCAACAGTGAGTTTGATAACCCAGGCATTATACAATGAAATCCAGAGTAAAATCCACGTATTGAAAATACCCATTTCAAGCGTGAAAATAAAAGGTGTCATACCAGACAAAGTTATGATATGCAGATACCAAGTATTTTTAGATCTGCAGATAGGGAACTCTACATTCTCACAGAGCTTCCTACTTGTAAATAAGCTGCCACATAACCTTATTGTTGGGATGGATTTCATAAGAGAGTATAAAGTTATTATAGATCTCTCGCAAGACATTGTAATGTTTCGTGCAAGTGAGGGAAAGGAAGACTTAGAACTCTCATTAAGGCATAATGAAGCGAGACAAGAAGAATACGTATGGCATACATACGGAGATATGACTGGGGAGGCAGTGTCGACAATAGAAGATATTGAGGAAGAGTTGGCAACACTGGCCGCAGACATTGAAAAAGATCTCGAACCAAAATTTGAAGAATGCCTGGAAGAGAAGATTGAGGAAGCTAAATTTGGTCCAGAATATAAGAAAATGCTAAGGGAACTTCTATTCGAGTATAAAGGAGTCTTCGATTCGAGACCTGGCCGGATCAAGAATTTCCAGTATGCGTTTCAAGTCAGCGATTGGACGCCATTCAAACAGAAGCCGTATCCTGTAGCTGAGAAACATTATTTAAAGGTCAAAGAAGCGATACAGGAAATGCTAGAAGCAGGCGTCATTGTAAAGACAGCCACACCTTATGTCAGCCCACTGGTAGTTGTACCGAAACAGGATGGAAGTGTGAGGATATGCCTGGACCTACGAAATTTGAATTCCAAGGTTATACCGGAATTTGATACAGTTCCACCCATTAAGGAGGTACTCAGAAGGTTCAAAGGAAAGACTGTATTCTCAAATCTTGATCTAACGGCAAGTTTTCACCATCTTGCTCTGGAAGAGAAAACAAGTCTGTTAACCGGATTTTTATTTGACCAGCACACGTACTCCTACGTCCGTCTTCCATTTGGATTAAAAACAGCAGGTTCAGCGTTGATACGAGCGCTAGATAGGAACCTATCCGAAGAAGTAAAAGCTACAACCATATGCTACGTAGATGATATACTACTGACCTCTGAAACAGTTGAAGAACATGTCAGAGATCTACGCAAGTTGTTATATGACCTAAGTCAGGCTAACTTCAAGGTCAATATAAAGAAGTCTAACTTTGCTCAGAGAGAAGTTAAATTTCTAGGTCATGTAATCGATGCACAAGGAGTTAGGCCTAATCCGGGAAAACTGGAAGTCATAAAACGTTTCCCGAGACCAACGAAGGTGAAGAACGTCAGGCAATAACTGGGCGTTATTGGATTCTTTTCGAACCATTGTCCGAAGTACACCGAGACTGTAGCACCACTCTAAGACTTACTTAAAAAGGGAGGAAGATGGCGATGGACGGAGCAATGCGAGGAAGCCTTCGTGAAATCTAAACAGATGCTGTTAGATTATGTGAAATTGGGATATCCTGACTACACTCAGAAATTTATCATCCAGACTGACGCATCCTTCGTAGGCATTGGAGCTATGTTGTATCAGGAAAATAAGGACAGGCCAGAGGAGAGAACTTATATCGCATTCATCAGTAGAAGGTTGAGGCCTAATGAAAAGAATTATACGGTCACGGAGATCGAATTACTTGCGATACTGTATGCATTACAGTATTGGCACAAGCTGATTTATGGTTTTAGAATTATTTTTAGAACAGACCATAAAGCCCTAACGTTCCTGCTGAAAACTGACTTGTCGAGTCAAAGACTGACAAGGTGGTCCCTATACATACAACAATTTCAAGTGGAAATAGAATATTGCCCGGGGAAGGACAATATCATACCTGATTTGCTAAGCAGATACCCTACAGCAGAGGAAGAAGAAACTCTAGCTATTGAAATAGAAGATAGAGATCAGAAGACCTTAGATGATCTAAGGAACATCACCGTTTTTCAACGTGAAGATCCCTGGATACGGTTGATGATAAATTACTTCGAGGGAAAGCTGAATAGAGGAACCCCGATGTATATGGAAGCTGAAGCACTTTCAACGGAATATCTATGGTTTAACCAGATGCTACATAAATGGAGCGACTCTGACCACACAAAACCTAGGATTGTTGTACCACCAGCATTGCAGAGAAGGCTAGTATGGCTAGCACACCGAGCTTTTGGACATTCAGGTGTAGATAAGACTGTTGCCCTGCTTAAAGAGGCGTTTATATGGCCTAAACTTAGAAAAACAGTCAGAAATACTATCAGGACATGTGATATGTGCCAACGAGTAAAGCCTAACTCGTACTTAATGAGGCAGAAACCTATACCACTCTTACCAGAGAAGCCATGTCAGCTCCTGGCGCTGGACAACTTTGGGCCCCTGCCTAGAGCTAGAAGAGGAAATAAACACATCCTAGTTGCACTAGACGTGTTTTCCAAAATGGTAGTCCTGTGTCCAATTCAGAAAACCAGTACAAAACAAGTACTTAAGAGGCTGAAGGAAAGAATCATTCCTATATTAGGACAGCCAGAAAACATCTTATCGGATCACGGAAGCTGTTTTACCAGCGTAGAATTTCGCAGGGAGTTGGAAAATCTGGGCATAAGACAGATTTTGTCCACGGTTAGGCACCCGGAGTCGAACTCAGCTGAGAGAGTTATGAGGGAGGTGCAAAAATACATGAAGATATACTGCTCTACTGAGAATTGGAAATGGATTGACGTGCTTGAGATTATTGAATATTGTATCAACAATACTGTGCACGAAGCTACAGGAGAGGTGCCAGTGAGCCTACATCTCGACAGAAGACCCGAGAGGCCATGGAATAATGTCATCCAGACACCCGTCGATGCACAACTTGGACGTGAGTTGAGAATCCAGAGGACGTTCGAGTATCTCAAGAAACAAGCAGATAAACGACAGCGGAGAAACAGGAGGAAACGCTATCATAGACCGCTACTCGTGGGAGAATACGTCTTATTGAAAAAAACCGCCAGTTCAGATCCAGAGAGCAGGAAATATAAGAAATTCCAGCACGCTTATCTCGGACCCTACCTGATTATAAGGGATCTGCAGAATAACGCATATCGGATTAAAGATGAGGCAACAGGTAGAGAAGTTGTGGTAAATGCCGCTAATCTGAAGTTATATAGTCCACCAGAAGACTATGAAGCGAGAGAAGAGCAAGCTACACACATCCAAGTGAACGAGGAATCATTACGTATGCACGGAAAGGTTCTGGAGAAAAGCTTGCAGGCTCGAGAAGGGTCGAAGAAAAGAAAACAGCTCGCCAGCCCAGCGGACACGAGGGGAGAGTGCAGCTGTCGACTGCAGGAGTTTTACGACCAGTTGAAGGGAGCCGCTGTGGAGTTAGAGGAGATGAATGAACAATTGAGACAGGAAAACGAAAGTCTACGAGACAGCAGACAAGAGTGGAGTGGGGAAAACGTGAAAGCCCATTGCCAAGAGCAATGACCGCTTAAAGTAAATACTGCAAGGAGTTGATACCAGCTGATAGGCCCGAAAAATTCACTTATGAAATGAATTTTTCGAACTTAGCAGGAGAAAGATGTGCCCAACTGGTCACGGCAGTCTGGTATCGAACTCAGGGCCTTATCAGAGAAGACCAGGCAAATGGTTATGCCTAAGGTCGAACCAGTGGTCTCTAAGGGGGAGCCATTATATGGAACCCACAGAGCAATGAGAGGTCTACTGACACATAATAGTCTAGCGTGATTTCACGATTATTTAGGTGCAAATCATAGCAATTGAAAGGAGAAATTGTAAGCAAAATGCAAGGGAATGTACGTTTTCAGTGCATACGAAGTCGAGAGAAGGCTAGTATTGAAGTCTGACAAATGACTTTAACAAGTAGGCGGGGTAGGCCTGGCGCCTACGGAACTATTTCCGTCTAGGGCGGTCAGACAGCTCAAAATTAATGACCCGGGAATCCACCGGTCGACAACGAGCAAAGCTTTGGCGGGACCAAGCCCACAAGAAATTAATTAATTACAGATAAATGGAGCATTGTAATGCAATGAAACATACACACAGATGAATGTATTCACGGAGGAGTAATTTAGGAGTGGTTTTTCACCTAAAATTACGCCTATTTCTCAAAATGACCGCATTACAACTTAACTCACGCTCGAGAGCATGAATACTTTAACCAACCAGCGGGAAATCCCCACCGTAGCATCCCACGCGCTGAACTAAGGCAATTAATTGTAATTAATTGGCCGAAGCGATCGCCGGCACGCGAATGTTTTTAAAACCTCCACGCCTAGATAAACAAGATGCAGTTGTTATTTCGGCTGAAGACGGAGTATTTCAAGAAGGGAGTCGCTCTCACGTGTCCCGTGAACTATTTTGTGCAAGAAACCAATATAAGGGAAGAGCACCCTACGCCAAGGGTCAGTTGTTGGTCAGTTACAGTCAGTTACAGTTACGGTCAGTTACGTTCAGTTGAAGTCGAGTTGGAAGTTAGTCCTTTGTCTACAAGCGCTCTGCAGTAAGCACGCCAATTATTAAAATATCAGCGTACCGCCGTTGAAGACAATGGAGGCAAATTGTAAGCTTCATCAGTAATAATGAAGTGCATAAAAGGTAACAAAGTGCAGATATTGCTTTATTATCTGACAAAGATATAAATTCGCTACAGCGAATAGGAACTGATAATGTTTGGAACAGTTCGTATACCGGAAGGTATTGTCAATTATATGACATCAGCATTAGGAGCACTCCAGTGATGGGAGAGTGGAAGTTATTGCCACCTATCCAGGACAGTGAGGTGAACGGGAGTGCAGGGAACTAGGATCGAACATCTATAAAAACGCTACTAGATTTCACGGAGACCAGCGGTTATCATAAGTCATCGCATCTCTGAGGTCAAGCGTAGGTGAAATCCAGATTAAGGATCAACATGTGAAATGATAGATGAAGTGTATAAATTGTGAAATAATTTAAAGTGTTAATGTGTTTAATGATTAATATTCTGTGTTTATCAGTGGTAAAAGCCACTTGTGGTAATATGTGTATCATGTGTAAAAAGTGTGAATCTCAGTGTTGTGTATTGGGTATCATGATGGATTAAGTCAAATCGTCATGGTAGAGCTCAGGCGGAGATACTGGTACTTTCCAGCCAGAAGGAAACGTGAGTAAACATGCAAATAATAGCATTATAATGGCATAGTTCACCATGTAACGATTAATCACTTTGAAATTAAAGAAGTAATAGTCACTTACTGAACGAGTTTTCACCACTCGTCTTGAATAAAGTATGACTTGGAAGGTGATTTGCTTAGGACCATGTAGGTGAAAAATAGTGATGGATCTAAACGTTAAAATAATAATAATAATAATAATAACTGGGGTCGGCAACCATAAAGTAAGGGCAAAATTGGCCTAAGTAATGTTCAAATAGTGTCATGTCTAATTTAAGATACTGTCATTTGGTAAACAGTAAAGAATGTAGTGTGGAATATCGCGAATACGAGAGCTTTTCTCAGTGTCAGTGAAAATTTGAATGAATATGTGAAATTAAAGTAAGCCAGTATATTTATACATTTGTGTTAGGAGCTATGAAAAGCTTTGGCTTAAATAATATAACAGGAAGAACGCAGGTACCTTGATAATGGAGTCATATATGTGAAATATTGTTTAGCCGCATATAGCGTGCAGATTAACGTAGAATCCAGTGATTTACGTAAGATAAGCACGGGAAAGACTAGTATAGCTTGCGCGTGAGGTGAAAATTGGCTTAATCTTCGAGAAGTATCGCCTTTGTGCATACTGTATGTGTTACGCAGCGATTTGGATAGATTCTGTCTATTGCCAACGCTTGCATTGAATTATAGCCACTATGGACGCCCAGCGAGGCGCGGTGAGCATTTTTACTTATGGTCTGCCCGAGAGGTAGAATCATATTCGTCGACGAGGAACGTGGTTCCCAAGTATATGTAAATGACAGCTGCTGATGATAACCATGGGGTTTCATTATGATGCGCGTCTTATAAGCCACAGTAATCACCTTAGAACGGCAATGCTATCATTAGAATTCCACCCCTGCCATGAATGTTTAATAGGAGCCATTTGAGCCCAAATACACTGTAAAGTTAGGTGTTAATTAATTAAATGACTCAATTACTTAGCCTAGCGGATCTTTATTGTTATATAATTGTAAACAAGTGTGGCCTTGACGGTAGAGAGAGACAGGAAATGTAGACCATTTCCGTGGCAGCCATCTTGGAGAGCTGTCTGGAACTAATTTTATGACCTGCTGAGGGGAGGGAGGTCGCTCGACCGATCCCTTGTCAATTACAGTCACAATAGGACACTGAGAGATCTCGGTATTCAATAATGCAATTAAAATATGAGTATTTTAGTGATGCAAATGGAATTAATTGGTGTATGGCAACTCACATATGTGGTTGAACCATAGAAATCAGATGATATTTGGCGAAGTTATCCTCTGAGGGGGAAAGCTGAACCAAAATAATGTAGGCATCTTCTTTAAAGTGCATTCTGCCAGTTTATGCTAATTTAGGAAAAACGGGTATGTGTTTTTCCCAGAACATGACACAGTTGTATCTATAATAAGTCCGACAAGACCCAGATAATCGTTGTATGGTGAAACTATAAATATTCTATCCATGTTTATGTTTATTTTTAAGAAGCATGACTCATTTTCCTAGAGCGTTCATAGGGATGGAAAGAAGGAAGATGATTCGCACGACACAACAAATATTTGCTAATAAATGTAGGGAACATTGAAGTAATGCTAATTAAAGTAAATGTCGTAGGAGACGGAATAATGTCTTAGAAATTCATGTTTATGTGACATGTGGTTTTTGTGTCAAGATATTTCCATTAAATAAAATTGTGTCACATGACGGACACTATGAAAACCTTGTAATCTGAACTATTATTGACAGGATATTAGAAGTAGGTTTGAGTGCATTGTAGCGCTATTTTTAAGGAGAAAGCTCACAGAATAACCCTATTTATTTGTGGGAATTAATTGTAATTTGTCCTTTGTTTTGTATTTGTTGTACAGCCATGATTTTAGACCAGTAAATATTTTATTCATAGGAATGTTGTGTATTTCCTGTAGAGTAGTTACCTGGTAGACTCAAATCCTGAACATGTGGTCGTATTGTGGGCAGGAACGTCCCATACCTCGAAAGACCGTGAGCTAGTTGGAATACGAACACATGGTCCACATGGTGACAATCGGGTACACTACAAATCTACCGGATGGAGAGCGAAGACAATATTCGCTTAAATGGTAATAACAGACAAGGAAACCAAACTAAAAATAAGAGCATAGAGTTCAAATACTATGCGAAAGCGTTCGATTCCATTTTTCAAATATAGAAAAACCGGCTACTGTATATTTAGTTCTGTTTGCTTTGATACGTTGGTCTACATTTATCGCCATATTGAAGCATCTAGTCATCGATAATCATCTAGGTAGAAAGAGTCGAAAATAGAATTAGCCTCGATAACGTGATCTTAAGCTTGTCACTTTAGATACAATTGAAGAATTTTTGAGAGCTCTAAACATTGTATCTCGGGCGTTTCGCATTTATTGTTATCAGTGTCATCAAGGTCGTAGCCGCTTTGTTCCAAGGTACCCGAATCTAAATTGCATTGGAAGAAGAAAACAGGCGCATAGTAATTTAATGGTCGCTTTGTTCTAGAATTGATTTGTGCGAAAGGATTGCATTTATATTTTCCCATAGAGAATATAATCGTCACGCCATTTCCCTAAATAGTTGAAACTTTGCGGGTTCCAAAACGTGCCTTAAGAGTGAAAAACACTAATTCACCGTTTCAGAGATTTGTCAGTATGGGTATACCGTAAGTATGAAAAAGGTCTATTTATATGAAAGGAACACGCGATAATAAAAATATAAAAAAACAGACAAATACAGAACTGAAAATATAGCTCTTTGATTGTCTTAGCTAGGAGAATAAACGAAAACACATAGTTAGGCTGATCATTTTGTGGATGAGCCTTCGAGCTACTACCCGAGCTTATGCATTATAGTTTTCTACGGTATATAACCACATTTCAAATGCACGAGTATCGTTAGGTGTGTGGTCATCAAGGACCAATTATCTTACCTTTTACACAGGGTAGAGAAGACACAGAATCTCAAAAATCTGATTTTGAATCTTATGCTTCCGTTTTTAATACTTAACAAGTAGTTCCGTGAAGAACTAAATAGCATATCTTCATATATCCTACTGGTCATTTCAGTAAACTCCACCGGCTGTTAAAGGATTTTCTCATGTGATGTAGCATATACTAAATAGTTTTGATGTCTCCACAAAACCATTGCATTGAGTAAGTATGTGCTAGAATATATTACTTTCAATATCGGTGAATAAGCCTCCTTCCGCAAGATGGTATATTTCTGTAACGCGCACGGGAGTTTAATTTAAGTAAAGTGAAATGCACGGCTACTATGATTTACGAAAAGTTATAATAATTGTGATTCACTTCATGAAGTCGTGTTCAGATTATTTATTATTATTATTATTATTTATTTACCAAAAATTGTGTCTACAATTTATGGACGGTAGATAGAGAAAGGGCCAAGCCCCACATACACAGCAGTGTCTCCATCTCCGTTCATTAAATCTATACAAATCTGATATGTTACATACAGTATATACAATTTACAACTTTACATTGCTATATACACATAATCTGCCGAACACGACGTCTATATCATACAATTAATAAATAAAAGGGAAGATACAGGCACGCACACACACATATACACGCTCACGCAAGCACACATGCATATATACCTACACGCACGCACACACTCCCACTCACTCACAAAGTTACATTATAGAAATTACATTTACATGGGGGTTTAGTCCCTTTAGAGCCTTCACTTTGCGGCGAAATTGTCGTGGAGGAAGGTATTTTATTGCATGAGGCAGGTCATTCCAAAGTCGAGCAGAGCGATTGTAGAACCCAGATTGGTAATCTGCTGTCCTAGCGAATGGAGGAACGAGGGTGACACCCTGTGCTCTACGGACTAAGCGATATGACAGCTGAAGCGGTGAAATGCGGACAGTTTGATGGTGCCAGCTAGAGATTTTCGGAGAAAGGTGAGATCTATTTGGCTACATATGTCATTGATTGATGTTAGTGGTTTTGTCAAAACTTTGTTACCCTGTTTGTAAATGAGTCGCTCTGCTCGACGTTGGACTGCACTTAACTTCCTCATGTTTTCCTCGGTAGTGGGATGCCAGGCAGGAAGTTCATACAGAAGAATGGGCCGTATAGTGGAGAGATACACCGCTCGGAGTGCACGGCTTCTGAATCCCAGAAGATTGCGTCTTGCAAATCCTAGAATTCTAAATGCCTTACACCTAGATTCCTCAACGTGTACATTCCACTTCAAATTGCTGATTGATAGAATATAAAAAGTAAAAAGTATTTGGTATTCTGCCTGAAGGCTGGTCCGAGCCTCCGAAGAGGCAATTCCCAGCCGGATAATAATAATAATAATAATAATAATAATAATAATAATAATACTATCGTATGGCCTCGGGTGAAGGGTGTAAGCTTTGTTATTTGACACCCAGAGGGTAGCTTGCATATCGAATTTCGTTGTTCCTTGAAGCACTATGAAAGTCAAGGAGGTTAGGTAGCTAAGCTCCTTGAACACTATAGCGCTTTCTAGTAGAGAAATGAGGGACTTTGTGTTGGCGGAAACTCCCGAGATTAATTTTGTCATTATGAACACGGCCTACTGAATTCAAATAGGTTATTTGACATGCCAATATCGTATGACATTCGTGTCGTAATTTTTGCCGCCTTTCAAAAAATCACTTACCACGGCCAGGAGCGAACCTGCAAGCGTGGGGTTAGTAGACCGAAACAATAACCACTCACCCACCGTGGCAAGCACTCCCAGCCGGAGTTTAAGTGTGGTAGGGTGGCCAGGGCCAGTCAACAGCGCGCAGTACCTAGAACCGGCATACCATCCAAGTTACAACCACGCCCAATTGTGCTTAACTGCGGAGTTCTCATGGGATCCGGTATAATAATAGTATTGTTACGGCTGTGAGTTTGTTTTGTCGCCTCGCCGCGTTCAGTCACAGCTGCCCCCAGGCTGTGTGTGCTCTGCCTCAGTGTGTTACGTGCGCGTTACGCAACGGGCTGCGAAGTGAAAGGGATGGTCCAGAATATTCGTGACCCAGCCAGTGAAGGAAATCTCTAGAAGCCGTATGTCCTGGACGATTCTAGAATTCAGTGAGTCACCAGCCTGCTATATAAGCGGCTTCAACAGTGAGGGGACCGAGTTTTCTGTGGGTGTGTGCTTTTGAGCGAGTGCGACAGAAGTGTGGTGACGAAGTGCCGTGCGAGTTACGAAATCCAATGACATTGTTTCCCAAGCTTGTGGAGAGCGAATCAGCGGGTAGCGGATTATCGCAAGTAACTGAAGTTGGTGTACATGAGGAAGAGGTGCAGGTAGCTTCTGTCAAGGCCACCGGACTCATTAAGACGGTTTAACTTCTGTGGTTTGTTGACAAGTGAAAGGGGCAAGAGCGCTCAAGGAAGAGACTTGAGGAAACTGGAGTAAGGTTCTAATTGTTTGTATTTGCTGATGAGTGGTGTATGTTCTGGCCGCAATAAAGTTAATTATATCTTTTAAAGTAACAACCTGTGTTGTGCTTCAACCCACCGTAATCCAGTTAACAAAAGTGCCACTAGGGGGGTGGCACGTAACAATATTAATAATAATATATACATTTTCTTCTGTTTTCCAAATTTTTACCATGTTTTTTATGTTGTGTTATTCAAATCGCATTTTACGTCAATACAATTAGCTCTACTCTAAATGAAGATTTACTGTACCAACCCATACTGGGCATGAATTATTATTTCGCCAGAACATTTAGGTGGTTTATTAGAATGTCGTGCGGGTGCCTGGTAGGTTGGCTCAGGCAAGGAAAGCATTTCTACAAAGAAGGAATCTGTTGACATCACATATAGATTTAGGTATTAGGAAGTCATTATTGAAAGCCTTTGCCTGGAGCGTGGCACTCTATGGAAGTGAAACTTGGACTATTGGTGCAGCAGAAATCAGGAGAATTGAAGAGTTTGAAATGTGGTGATACAGGAGAATAATGATCAGATGGGTAGATAGGGTTACAAACGAAGGGGTATTAAGACGAGTGGGAGAGGAGAGATGATTCTGGTGACTGATAATGAAGGGAAGAGATAGGTTGGTAGGACAAATACTAAGAAACACAGAAATAGCAAGCTTAGTTATGGAAGGAAGGGTCGAGGATAAGAACTGTAGGGGTAGACCAAGGTTAGAATATGTTAAACAGATTGCCTCGGATGTAGGGTGTGGTAGCGATGTAGAGATGAAACGATTAGCTCATGACCAGGATACATAGAGGGCTGCATCAAACCAGTCAAATAAACTGAAGACTCAAACAACAAGGTCACTGTGTCTGAAAGCCACCACTCTAAAATCTGGTTAAATAGTCTTAATAATTTCGTGATGACTGCTGGAATATTTAAAGTGATATTAAGCACCAGTAAAATATAACGCGCAGGCGCCATGTACGATAATTAACGATTCTCATAACTAGAAAGGCAAGGTTGAGGTATCCTGAAAAGGAGGTAACTGAATACCAATATTACAGTAACTAAGTCCTGTACGGGGCAGATGACCTCGTAGTTCCGCCCCTTAAATCAACATTAACTAACTAACTCCTGTACAGTCAATTTTGGAGAGGTTCCACTCTCATAAACTCAAACACACGCTACCAGAAGTCTCATAACCTCACAGCGTGTTATTGATTTTGTCATTGCATTGGTAGCAGCATCTGAAGATGATCTGCAGTGGTCAGTATTCAACCTCCAGAAAGTGGCATCAAAATTCAGCATGTGCATTTCTACTGAAAAGACTAAAGTAATGGTCTTTAAAGGTAAGGACCCTATCCCCAGTAAAATTTGTCTGAATGGTAAAATTTTAGAAATAGTTAACGGATTCAAGTATTTAGGATATCATTTATCTTTTCAAGAAGAACGAGACATAACTGCAAAAATTATACCAGAACAACAGGAATCATCAATTACGTCATGAAGCCATCTCTTGTCCAAAGGCATACACGCTTGCGTTTCTATAACACATTAGCCAGACCAACCCTATGCTATGGCAGCGAGGCATGGACAATAAGATCTCAGGACATCTCCAGACTCACAGCACGCGAAATGACCTTTATGCGCCGAACAGCAGGCTATACCAAATGGGTTCATAAGAGAAACGAGGATGTGCTGAAGGAACTAAAAGTGAAACCAATAACTACATACATTTGTGACTACCAAGAAAACTGGAAGCGTCATGTCCGAAGGATGGAACCTGGAAGATTACGAAAGGAGATCCTTCGCTACCAGCCACGGGGAAATAGATCGATAGGACGTCCGATGAAGACATGGAGGGAAAGTGCAAGACCGTAACGGGACATTTGGCCCAATACTTTTAAGGAAGATGATGATGATGATTGATAGTATACCGTACAGTTCTTTCGGTATTTCAAAGACGTGTTGTTCTTTATCCAAACGATCACCGCGATTGTCCTTATGTAGCCACTCGTCCAATTCATTGGGCGGATTATTCACGGTAGAATTTGATATATCTGAAGACAAAAAAACAAATGGTTATCGATTTAAAATGTTCCTTCGGTGTACAGATGTAAACTTTACCCGATTGAGACCATGAACGTTTATATTATTTGCGTTGTACATCGTTGTACTTGTTGTATAGCCTATATTATTAAGTGAGACTTTGACTTAGGATACAGATATCTTATATATACTACTTCTACTACTACTACTGCAGTTAGGTATAGTAATAATAATAATAATCTCTATTGATGATAACCAGCTTTCTTGCATATCAGTTTTTAAATTTCAGTCACGTCACTAAGAGAAACTACAATCGCAAATTAACAGAAAGTTGGTTACTACAAATAAATAGGAAGGGAAATGCAACTAATAATCGCTAAAGTGATGAACAGCAGCCAATGTAACCAAACTGAAAATTAATCCAAGAGTTCAAATACCGTGCGAAAGCGGTCGATTCTATTTTCCAACAAGTAGTTCCGTGAAGAACTATACAGACTCTTTTCATATATCCTACTTATCTTAATTGCTTCTATTAACATACAAATTTTCAGTTAGAATGCTCTAATAGATTCGTAGATATTGAGAACTGTCTTAATATTTCGAATGGTCGCCATGTTGGACTATCTATGTAAGTCTTAAGAGTTATGTACTATTACATGAAGATTATTGTGTAGATGTAGTATTAAAACTTAAATCCCATGATTAGGAAACAAGAAAAGGAAACGTTATTTTAAAATTTCTCACAGCTGCCATCTTGATGTTATGAAAACTGAAATAAATTAGATGGTAGTGGATTAAAATTTGTATAAGCATTTACCGTACCAAGTTCCACTGCGCTCGGATGGTTACATCTGAGAAACGTCTATTCAAATATTTATATTTCGCGTCGCCGCTTTGTTGGACTTGTCCTCACCAGGTTATTGCAAGTCCCATAGGTGAACTTGTCGATATTATGAACCGTCGAAATATTTAGGATGGTCACCATGTTGGATTTTTATCTATGTGGACCATAGAGTTATGTAGGCTACTATTTGATGATTATTATTGCATAGGTTCATTATTCAAGCGTTCACTTTGATCGCATGAATAATAAATAATAAATAAAAACTTAATCCTAAAATTTCGCACAGCCGCCATCTTGAAGTTATGTAAACAATTGACCTAAATTGGATGCCAGTGCGTATAACCATTTACTGTACCATATTTCACTGCGTTCAGATGTTTAAATAGTGACAGAATGTTTCAACTTCGCTTGGCCGCCATGTTCGTTTTGTAGTTTACAGGGTTTTGAAAGTCACATAGGTGATCGTCTAGTAGTGCCCTTCATCACCGTACACAATTTCAATAATAGTTTTGGAGATATAGAATGCTGTGGAAATATTTCGCACAGCTGCCATCTTGAGGTTATATAAACAATTGGCCAACATTAGATGCCAGTGCATTAAAATATGTATAAACATTTGCTGTACCACTTTTCATTAAGTTTGGATGGTTAAATCGCGAGAAAAGTCTATTTAAAAGTTTCAACTTTGCTTGGCCGCCATGTTCGTTTTGTAGTTAACAGATCTTTGAATGTCTCATAGGTGAACTTATAGTAGTGCTCTTTATCACCGTGGAAACTTTCAGGGTGGTATCTGTAATAGTTTCGGAGGTATAGAATGCCGGTGAAATATTTCGCACAGTCGCCATATTGGATTGGTGAGACGTAATAACATTTGAAGAGCACAGTCTGGGATGGCCAAAACGGTGCTATGACCTCACCGAATTTCATTGAAATTTCTCCAGCCGTTTAGATCTTATTAGGGACACACACACACACACACACGAACAAATGGTGATCTCATAAGCCTATTTTTTAATGTTTACACGAACGATCAGCCAGTATCTCCAAACACCAGAAGCTTCCTCTATGCTGATGACCTCGCCCTGGTCACACACAGCACAAATTTTGACACAGTTGAAACAAATCTGTCTACTGCTCTTGAATGATTGACAAGCTTTTACAGTGAAAACCAGGTAAATCCTAACCCTTCAAAAACTCAGGTGTGTGCTTTCCACCTGAGGCACAAGGAATCTCATCGTGAACTCGAAGTAATGTGGTCTGGTATCCAATTACAGAGCGTGACACTCCAAAATATCTGGGTGTAACCCTTGACAGAACACCCACATTTAAGAAGCACTGTATGGACTGCAAACTCAAAGTGTCGACAAGGAATAACCTACTCCGCAAACTGGTTGGTTCACAGTGGGGAAGTCAACCACAAACCCTCCATTCATATGCAATGCCACTTTGTTATACCGTCGGAGAATATGCATGTCCTGTTTGGTATTCTTCATCCCATGCCCGACAGGTGGATGTGGCCCTCGATGAGACTTGAGGCTAGTGACTGGCTGTTTAAAGTCTACTCCAGTTGGCAAACTCTACTGTCTTGCAGGAATTGCTCCACCTTGTATTCGAAGGAAAATAGCTGCGGACAAAGAGAGGCGTAGAGTGGAGCAACAAAGTGCTCATCCCTTACATGGCCATACACCTTCAGTTCAGAGACCAAAGTCAAGGAAAAGCTTCCTACGAAAGTTTGAGGAACTAACTGGATCACCTACTACAGCGAGAGTACGGCTTGGGAATGCAAAGGTCCCTGTCATCCCAGAACAAATGTTAGTTGCAGAACGTTTGCCATCTGGCTGTCATGAAGACTGGACTGTGTGGAAGTCCTTGTGGACAGGAGTGGGCAGATCCAAAGTCAACCTAGCAAGATGGGGATATATCGATGCCAGCAAAGAACAAACTATGCAGCATATGCTCCAGTGTCCACTGTGCCCATCTGCCTGCACCGAAGATGATCTTTTTAATGCAACACAAAATGCACTTGTTGATGCTAGGTTCTGGTCGAGATTGGTGTGAAGTGCTTTGCAATTTATTTGAGTTATGTTTTTACTATGCATAATTGAACTGTGTAAATCAGGCTGTTCCAAATCCACGAGTTTGAGTATGCGTACATGCGAGTACGCAGCAGTGTTGCTCGGAGCACGGTTGGAGAGGAACTGGGGGTGATAGCCAATACGTCATTGCGTGAAGGTCATAACACAAGTCCTTGAGCTTCCTGCAAGTATTCGTGTATCCACCGTGCAGTGACGGCAGCCCCCTCAGCAGAGATGTATTGCATGTAGCATGTTTACTCATGCAAGGCGGCGAGTACTCTGTTTCTCCCTGGCGAGTAGCTTGACAGGAACAGCCTGGTGTAAATGGTAATTCTGATTTAAAAAAAAATCATAAATAAAAATAGGCTAAAAGTTAAGAATTTATTTTGGAGAACCTGCTACGGTATGTTCTGTTCAATTTGTTTGAACACGTTGATCTACAGGAGCAATCATGGAACATGGAACAATCAATTCATCAATATTGAGCTAATTAACTCTAGGGGCCATGCTGTTCGTACTGTGTTGTTCTTCTTGTGTCACAATCCATGTTAAAATCACTAGGTAGGGATTATTAAGGTAGCTGCTATACGGACACACGTTATATTACCTAGTGTGTATGGGTAACTCGGAACAGCAACTTCAGAAGCTTACTCAAATTTGGACTTCCATGAGCTTTGCATTCATTCCGGCGATTGCAGGCTTTTCTATCGAAACGTCACGAAAATACGCTACGAAACTTCAATACATTCGAATAAGTGTCACTAATTAAAGGTTTTACGGTGTTAGAAATTTCAAAAAAATCATCTACTCGAAAATACTAACAATCTAACTTCGGAAACAAATGACGCTCATACTGAAGATGGTCTACATTTATATCTGGATGGAACCTTCTAGTCGTTAATATTCAGGTAGGTAACTCTCGGAGTAAAATTTAAGCAAAACGCGATTTTGCTATTTCAGTTTTAATGTTTACTATTGCACGAGAGAACCACATTTTTCAATTAAATTCATAAAAGACTCAAACGTGTAGAAATAGCTGAAAATAGAATTATACCTCCTAACTTGTTCTTAAGCTTGTCACTTAACATAAAACAAAAAGTATTTGAGAGCTCTAACCAGGAGTGTCAAACATTGTGTCCCGGGAGAGTCAAGTGTATTGGTAGTGTCGTCAAGGATGTAGCTGCCAAATATTTAATACCGGCCCGGGATCTATAGAATGGTAATGCAGAATATTTAAGGACACATGCGCAAAGTAAGTTATCGTACGTTTTGTTGAGAAATTGATTAGTGGGAAAGGATAGCAATTATCATCTGCCATTAAAGAATAAAATCGTCATGCCTTTGCTCTAAATCAGTGGTTCTGAACCCGTAGAAGTCTGCGAACCACTCAGCTTGAAATTGAATCATGTACGGACCCCCCCCCCCCCCAGCCCTCCCCCAATACACCTAATCAGTTGTAACCCTTCCTCAATCATATATATTATTTTAGTAGTATAGATCCCTCCTGCTCACAAGCGACCGATCTTGAAAAATGAGCATTCAAATGAAAGAGAATATACATTACCAGTGACGCATTGCACTCTAATTTCATAAATAACTATAATTTCTTTAAGTAACGAATTTTAAAAAACTGTACGAAGTGTGCGATTTGCAGCTACTGTTGCTGCAGGAAGATACGCTCGATAATTGCTGTCCACTTCACATTTTGGCCGCTGTGACGCCTGTTTCATATCATTTTAACATTCCGAGGTTTTTCCTTTATAATTTTGTTGGATTTCAGAAACAGTAATTTAAAGGAATGAGTACCGGTACTGAAATCGTATAATTTCATAAATATCGAATAACCGGTGAGTGTTACGGCTAAGCTGTCAATCAATGGACTCAGCACCCAAAAGACATTAGCAGTGACGAAATGCATTCTAATTTCATAAATATCAATTTTTGTAAGAAGTGTGCGATTTGCAAATACTGTTGTTGTAGGAAGATACGCGACATCATTGCCGTTCAGTTCGCATTTTGGCCGTAGGGACGCCTGAAACGTAAATAGTGTTCTAAAATCATTTGGTTCAATTAAAAACATAACATTTCTCCTTAAGACTCTTATTATAGCCTAAGCCTATTGGGGAAAGTGTGGCTTATGAACATGCGAGATTTCACGCACGGGCCCGCTAGTAACACTTACTGTATTTTAAGGATATTTAAATTCAAAATCTGATAGTCATCGCCGCGAATACATTCGGACGATTCTCGTTCAACGCACACGGTTTTCGAAATCTCCTTTTATTGGCCACTCTTTTATACGTGCTGGTGGAACCCTTTTCTCCCACGGACCACTCCCGAGGCACTTGCGGACCACCGGTAAGAACCACTCCTCTAAATAGTTGCGAGAGTTTAAGGTCCAAAAACGGGTGGGGATTAACTTACGGAACGCACTTATTTACTGTTTCAGAGATTTGACTATAGGTATACTGAAAAATATGAAAAAAGAAGGAAATTTATACCAATGGAACACGAAATAATCGTAATCACAAATCAGGCGAAGACAGTAAGAAAAATGAAGTTCTTTGGTAATCTTAGGTTCGAGGGTAAACGAAAACACATCGTTAGGCAGATCATTTTGAGGCTTCCAGCTACTTACTCTAGCTTATGCAGAGTAGATGTCTATGTAGACACATTAGAATGCCTCGAATATCGTTAGGTGTGTGGTCATCTAAGACTAATTTTCTTACCTTTAACACAGGGTGGAGAAGACACTGAATATCTTGAGGCAGATGACCTTGTAGTTCCGCCCCTTAAAACAACAATAACTAACACTGAATCTCAAAACCCTGTTTTCTTTATTTTATTCGTCGGTTTATAATTGATGATAAGTTGCTGTTATCTTGTAGAATGCAGCTGTAGATTTCCTGGTGCCATTTATTATTGCTGTGCTTATATGCCAACTCTCGTGTAGATTGGTTGGTTGGTTCCTCAGTTTAGGGGCTGCGACAACGTGGTCATGTAGCCCCGTGTGTAGACTCTGTCTGATAACCCGTGTTAAATGTGATGACTGTATTAGTGTGATTTATCTGTTTTAATTCAAGTAAGGACTGCAGGTATTGTATTTTTTCAAGTAGTTCCTACTTTTACCGCCAAACGCCACCGTCAACGACCAACTAGTTCAGAAATTAGTTTCCAGATGCCACCGCAGTCGGCTCTTGACGACGAACGTGACGACGAACGTAGGAACCTAAGAACGTTAGTCAAATGTTTAACCTATATTAATTTAGCTTCACACAGGTGTAATTAGTGGAAGGTTCTTTAACATGCTATACATCTATGACATGGGACCGCCGGCTTTACTTCCCCTCCGAAGGAAGACATACTGAGGGATTTTAAAAAGATGAAAGTGAATTTTATTCACATACACCGCTTGGGTTGCATAGGATGGTTTTCTGTGGTTAGGTATAAGGCACAATGATTACTGACACGATGGCCTTACTTTTCGTTGTATTTACTTTTAAGCCATATCTTCTGTTAATTGCATTGAATCCACAAACAAGCAGCTTTCTGGCATTTTTGTATTCAGAACGTTATCAATAGCATGCAAGATTATTTATTAGGATATTTTGTATGGTTTTAGTTAGTTATTGTTGTTTTAAGGGGCGGAACTACGAGGTCATCTGCCCCTCTTAACACAGATTAAAGAATACAAATTTGGAATTGAATTTAAAATTTTGAGCTGGACACCTAAATTTAAAAAGACCAAAAATTAATAAAACACAAACAAAAACTTAAATAAAAATAAAAGTTATGAAAATAAACAAAAATTACGGAAAAACGAAACATTATCATTCAAAAACGAGCAAGTCCTTGAGTCAACGTTCACTGGAGAATTTAGATTGCTGGCCCTAACCCACTCTCACTTATAAAGTGGATAACGCGATCACCAACCACCGCGTCATCGGCTAATATAAGTTTCAGTGTCATCTGCAAACCACGGTTTCTTCGTAGGTCAGCAAGATCCACACACTCGGTGGGCCACGGTGAAAACGGTTCCACAGGTAAAAAAAAAGGGGGGGGGGGGTCTTCCCTTCTCATCAGATACGAGTGGGTGGATCTTGTATGACCTACCCTGAGCCTACACAATATGACGAACTCTCTCCGTGACCGGAAAGAGCTCCGCCACACGCGAGTACTTCCCTTGATCGCCCTAAGTGTACTGGGCAGTGGGTCAGCAAGCAACTGACTCTCCCAAAAAGCCCGAACTTGTAGGCGTAACTGAGAGCGAATATCTCTAGCGGGTACCTCCATTGGTCGAGGTGGTAGTGATACCACCTCTTTTGCAGCTTGATCCGCTAACTCATTTCCCGCTATTCCCATGTGGCTTGGAAGCCACAGAAAGGTGATTCGAGTGTCAGCGTGGCACAGCCGGGCTAGTAGGTCGTGGATTCCCTGCGCTAGGGGGTGTTGAGGGAACATGTAGCAATTGACTGCAACGAACTCAAAGAGTCGGTACACACGAGAAAGTGGATTCGTGCATCCTGTAGTGCAAACTGCAGAGCTTCATAGATGGCAACGAGCTCCGCAGTAAACACACTACAGGCCTCATGCAAAGAGATCTTGGTATTTGCACCATCAATAACGTAAGCACAACCCACTTTCTCGTCCACCTTCGAACCATCCGTGTAGAGAGTGCCAGCGTCTGGATATTGGTGAGCTATGCTGCGGAACTGCCTCCGATAAACGGAGGCATCCGTGTTCACCTTAGGACCTCGGTGCAGATCTAACCGAATTTCCGGACGCGGGACTTGCCACGGAGGCACCTCGCTAGATGTCCGGATCATACGGGGACCTACAGCCACTCCTATTTCAGTGCACGAGCTATCTAGTCTAATACCAACCGGCCAAGTGGGACGAGGCCGGTTGGCGTACCCCTGGTGGTTTTGGGTACCGAAGAGAGCTTGATAGGTCGGGTGTTGCGGCATTTGACGCACATTCGCAGCATATGTTAAAAGCATATGTTGGCGTCTATAATTTAAAGGTGGAACACCCGATTCGGCGAGTAGGCTGGTTATCGGGCTGGTCCGGAAGGCACTGGTAGCCACCCTAACGCCACTATGGTGGATACTGTCCAGCATTTGCAAGGTTGCCGGCCTTGCTGAACAATATCTCGCAGAACCATAGTCTCGCCTGGACAGGACGAGGGCTTTGTAGAACCGTAGCAGCACCACACGGTCAGCCCCCCACGTAGTGCCACTAAGATACTTGAGCATGTTCAGTTTCTTGAGACACGTCATTTTCAATTGCCGTATATGGTGTTGCCACGTTAATTTGCTGTCAAAATGGAGCCCCAGGAGGCGATAAGTGTCAACCAACGGCAACGCAGCATCCCTGAGATGTAGTTCAGGGTGTAAATGTAGCCTCCGGAGCCGACAAAAATGGACGACAGAGGTTTTCGCTGCTGAAAAACGATAACCCCGGTCGTGAGCCCACCTGTCAACCCGGGTGATAGCTAGTTGCAATTGCCGTTCCACGAACGCCATACTTCCAGAACTGTAATGAAGAGCTAAATCGTCTACATACAGCGGTGGAAATACCGCGGACCCGGCGGTGGCTACATTGTCATTTGTGGCAATCGCGAACAAGGTGATACTCAGCGTGGAACCCTGAGGAATTCCATTTTCTTGAGTATAGTATTGCGATAATGTCCTACCGACCCTTACACGGAAGAGTCGGACGGACATGAAATTTGCAATGAAAGTAGGTAGATTACCACGGGGTCCCCACTTGTGAAGGGTGGAAAGGATCCCTTAGCGCCATGTAGTGTCGTAGGCTTTCTCGAGATCAAGGAAAACCGTGTCAAGGTGAGCTTTCGAAAAGAAAAAAAAAACCTTCTGTATGGCGCACTCAAGTCGCACCAGATGGTCAGTGGTGGAACTATGAGAGCGAAATCCACACTGGTACTCAGACAGGAGACCTCTCTCCTCCAAGAACCACACCAGTCGACGGGTCGCCATCTTCTCCAGCAGCTCAAATAGACCATTTGTCAGAAAATGGGTCCATAGCTGCTGGCAAACTTGGGATCCTTTCCAGCTTTGGGAATCGGTATCACGAGCCCCTCTCACTATTGAGATGGAAACTTCCCTTCAAACCATATACCATTGAAGGGGATCAACAGTTTTTTTATACTGGATTCGCACAGATGTTTTAACAGTTGATTATGTATGTTATCCGGTCAAGGAGCCGTATCCCTGCACAGTGCGAATCCACCGGATGAATCCATTATACTTGCTGGAGACTGAATGGACATGTCCGATCTCAACGTGAACTTAGTCACTAAAACATCTCTTCAAATTGACCCAGGGAATTACCAGAAAATCGGTGGACCGACAATATTAAGGTCGACGTGCACGATGTTTGCTTAAAACCGAAAGATGCCAACGACAGAATGGAATGGAGGAGATGTAGCAAAGCAGCAGACCCTGCACTGCGGCATGAACGCTAGGGGAAAATGTCCTCATCTTAAAAGTCAGAGAATGCGATATTTGAAGAACTGGCATGTCCATCACCTATGATTAATTTAGTGTAATTCATTCATTTGGGGCATTAGCACAGTCTGTAATTATTACAATTGTGATTCACTGTACAACGACGTGTTTCGATTATTTGAGTGACATAAGAAGAAGATATTAAATGTGTTTTTAATAATTTATCACATCAATCGTGTTCTATTATTCAAACATAGAATTGCATTTAACGCCAATTGATTTAGCTCTAAATGTAGATTTGCAGTACTAAGCTTCTCTGCCCATGATTGATTACTTTGCCAGAAATTTCAGGTGGTTTATTAGAATGTCCCCATACAGATCATAGATCTCCTTGTTGGTGCGGAGGCGCCACACTCCACGATCACACACAGGCCCATAGATCTAACGGAGTACCTTCCTCTCCCACCTGTTCAACAAATCCTCATTCCTCCTAGTCAACACCCAGGTCTCACGCCCATAGGTGACAACTGGTCGGATGACTGTATTATAGATAGTTTTCTTACAACAGCGTGATAACCTTCTTGATCGCAGCAGATGGGAGAGACTGAAGTAGCTTCGGTTCCCGGAGCGCAGTCTCTCATTGATTCCCTCTGACAGTCTGATCCTTCGGTGATAGTCTTATTATCAATAACAAACTCCTGAGGTACCTCACCCTGCCTCACGGTGGTCATATACTTTGTCTTCGTGCTATTCACCCTCAGCCCAGCTCCTGAAGCCATCTGGTCTAATTCAACAAATGCCCTCTTCACATCTCCTGATATCTTTCCAGCAAAGCAACATCATACGCATATGCAAGACACTGGATTGGCCTGCCGCTTCACTCTGATATCCAAAGAAACTGCGCATTGTACCCTTATCACTTGCAGTGATATTTCGAATAAGCCTCTCCAACTCTAGGTTAAACAACACACACGAGAGAGGGTCACCTTGCCTCAAGGCTTGGTTGACACTGAATATACGAGAATATTCTTGCTGCACTTTAACTTTACACTTGTGTTCGTAAGTGGCATCCGTACTAGCCTGATGATCTTCTTAGGCACTCCCCGTGGCTCATAATCACAAGATTCACGGTCACGTAAAACTGCAATCTTCCTTCCTTCGTAGGCACTCCAAGATGGTCCAATGTTTCATATAGAAAACTCCTCTTAATGCTATCGTATGCTTTTTGAAAGTCGATATACAACTGATGGATTGGTATGTTAAATTCATAGCATTTCTCCAGCATGCATCGGATGGTAAATATGAGGTCCGAGGTTGAGCGATTCCTTCTGAAACAACACTGGTAGAACCCAAGACAGTGCTCTGCAGACTCTTGTAGCCTCACTGCAATGATACTTTCTTCAACAGCTCAGCCGTGATCAAGTCTTCGCCCGGCGACTTGTTGTTCTTTAAACGCATGATCGCCTCGCTTATTTTAGCCCTGGAAGGCGCCTCGACTAATGGGTCGGGCCCACCTTGGTAGAAGTCCCCATCCTGCCCACCATCGCTCTCACTGAGTTCGACCAGGACACGCTCGAAGTTTACATCCCATCCCTCCAGGATACGTCTTCCTCCTGTCACCAGATTGCCTTCTGAGTCCTCGCACATAGTAGTCCGCGCTCTCTCTTGATTCACGAATACATTCCTCTCACATCTTTCTTCTCAGCACATTCCTCGATAATTGCCAGAGATACATCCTGATCTCTTAAATGCAGCTACTTTGTTTTTAATACGTTAATATATGGGGGCAGGACAAAATATAATTCCCCAAATTTGTCATGAATATTTTGAAGTTTGGATAAAAAATCCCCCCAAAATAACTATACATTTCATCCAAAATCCAAAGCCAGCATTGGAAAGCAGAAGCTCTGTATATCAATACTACAAAGTTTCAAATTTGTAGGACAAAGGACTTTTAATGTGAGCGTACCTAAAATAGCATTGGCAGCATAAGCAGTACGTACTCCCCTTAAAGCCACAACACTACATTTTGTTTGAATGTTCTTTACAATTTTATGTTGATTGCTGCAATATTTAAAGTGTTATTGGGTTTTAGTAAAGTATTAAGCGCAGCCACCATGTACGATTAGTAAAGAAGCATGATTTAGGTAACTGAATACCAACATTAAAAATAATAACAGTCGAGTCGATCAAACGTCACTTGGGTGAGTTAGCACCCTCATGGACGGACACACATGCAACCAGAAGTCGATCTCATAACCTCTCTATAGCTTGTTTTGTCATTTACACTTTACCTTTGTTTAGATCGGCAGGAAGATGGAAAACAGGTAGGTTATCATATTTGTAATTCATCTGCCAGTCTTCTGGTTTTTGGGGGGGATTCATCACGTCGGTGATTGACATACCTGATGGCAAACAAACAACTTGTTTTGATTTCAAAATATTCTTAGGTGTACTGAACACCAAAACTTTCATATTTTTTGGGTTGTACACAGTTGTACTTGGTGTATAGACTACATACATATCAAGGCTTACGATAATGGATATCTTATAACTACGACTACTACTAATGCAGCTACCGGTAGTTAAAATAATAATAATAATAATTAGCTCTCTTGAATGTCAGTATTTAAATATCTGTCTCGTATCTAAGATGATATTACAATACCAAAAGAACATAATGTGTTTACTACAAATCTACCGGATGGAGAGCGAAGACAATATTCGCTTAAATGGTAATAACAGACAAGGAAACCAAACTAAAAATAAAAGCATAGAGTTCAAATACTATGCGAAAGCGTTCGATTCCATCTTTCAAATATAGAAAAACCGGCTACTGTATATTTAGTTCTGTTTGCTTTGATACGTTGGTCTACATTTATCGCCATATTGAAGCATCTAGTCATCGATAATCATCTAGGTAGAAAGAGTCGAAAATAGAATTAGCCTCGATAACGTGATCTTAAGCTTGTCACTTTAGATACAATTGAAGAATTTTTGAGAGCTCTAAACATTGTATCTCGGGCGTTTCGCATTTATTGTTATCAGTGTCATCAAGGTCGTAGCCGCTTTGTTCTAAGGTACCCGAATCTAAATTGCATTGGAACCTGTTTTAGATCCCTTATTGGGGGGTGGTTGGATCTAAAACGGAAGAGTTAGTGTGTTAATTTATGAGGAAGTGCCTAAAAGGGGGTAGCTTCCCGTAGTCGGGCAAGCTGACCAGTGTAGATTGTTGTTTAGTGTTAGGATGCTAGGGGGCTATCCTATAAAAGATGTAGGTGTATCTTAGGGGATGGAACTTAGCGTACAAGTCAACGCGCTGGTCTTCCAGCTGGGTGGCTTGTTATATAACCGACGTGCACGCGTCAGCTATATGGCGCGTGCTGCTCCTAGCAGTCGGGCCTATACGGGAATACAATGATACTTGCGCTAGCAAGTGTCTGGCTACTGTACGTCACGTCTAATCGTGACGGAGGATTCAGGAAGGAAGTTAGGGCGTAAAGAAGCGTGTAAAACAGTAATACAAGTGTAGTGTACTGACCAAGTTTTTATTGGTCAGTAATATGGAATTATGAGTCCCTTTTAAGGGATGTAGTAAATGTTACAATGTAAGTGTACAAACTTGTGTATACAATTTGTGGGTAAAGGTTACAAAGTACAGGATTCTGAACACTGCTGACTCACCTGATGATAACAGCGATAGCCTCCGGCCGACGCACTGTAAGACTGGTAATTGAGAGAGAGCTTGACCTCTTTAAGGTTCCCTCTTATATTCTCCGGCGTTGTGTTGTCAGCATTCCGCTGCATTGATGCCCCAGTTAATTGTGTGTCGCTGTTTGTGGTAGTGATGCAAGTATTGTTTAAGCTTTCCAGACTGGTTAGCTGCCCTTGCGGTGTTAATAGATGTTGGTCTGGACTTACAGGATTTGCCAGTTAGGGGTGATTTAAATAGATGATGGGGGGATGGCCTCCAGGGGGTGCATACCCCTGGGGGACTGTACAAACCTATGATATTAAAGAAAACAGACGCAAAGTAATTTAATGGTCGCTTTGTTCTAGAATTGATTTGTGCGAAAGGATTGCATTTATATTTTCCCATAGAGAATATAATCGTCACACCATTTTCCCTAAATAGTTGAAACTTTGCGGGTTCCAAAACGTGCCTTAAGAGTGAAAAACACTAATTCACCGTTTCAGAGATTTGTCAGTATGGGTATACGGTAAGTATGAAAAAGGTATATTTATATGAAGGGAACACGAGGTAATAAAAATCAAAAACCAGACAAATACAAAACTGAAAATATAGCTCTTTGATTGTCTTAGCTAGGAGAAAAAACGAAAACACATAGTTAGGCTGATCATTTTGTGGATGAGCCTTCCAGCTACTACCCGAGCTTATGCATTGTAGTTTTCTACTGTATATAACCACATTTCAAATGCACGAGTATCGTTAGGTGTGTGGTCATCAAGGACCAATTATCTTACCTTTAACACAGGGTAGAGAAGACACAGAATCTCAAAAATCTGATTTTGAATCTTATGCTTCCGTTTTTAATACTTAACAAGTAGTTCCGTGAAGAACTAAATAGCATATCTTCATATATCCTACTGGTCTTTTCAATAAACTCCACCGGCTGTTAAAGGAATTTCTCATGTGATGTAGCATATACTAAATAGCTTTTGATGTCTCCACCGAAACCATTGCATTGAGAAAGGATGTGCTAGAATATATTACTTTCAATATCGGTGAATAAGCCTCCTTCCGCAAGATGGTATCTTTCTGTAACGCGCACGGGAGTTTAATTTAAGTAAAGTGAAATGCACGGCTTCTATGATTTACGAAAAGTTATAATAATTGTGATTCACTTCATGAAGTCGTGTTCAGATTATTTATTATTATTATTATTATTATTTATTTATTTATTTACCAAAAATTGTGTCTACAACTTATGGACGGTAGATAGAGAAAGGGCCAAGCCCCACATACACAGAAGTTTCTCCATCTCCGTTCATTAAATCTATACAAATCTGATATGTTACATACAGTATATACAATTTACAACTTTACATTGCTATATACACATAATCTGCTGAACACGACGTCTATATCATATAATTAATAAATAAAAGGGAAGATACAGGCACGCACACACACATATACACGCTCACGCAAGCACACATGCATATATACCTACACGCACGCACACACTCCCACTCACTCACAAAGTTACATTATAGAAATTCAATTTACATGGGGTTTTAGTCCCTTTAGAGCCTTCACATTGCGGCAAAATTGTCGTGGAGGAAAGTCTTTTATTGCATGAGGCAGATCATTCCACAGTCGAGCAGAGCGATTGTAGAACCCAGATTGATAATCTGCTGTCCTAGCGAATGGAGGAACGAGGGTGACACCCTGTGCTCTACGGACTAAGCGATATGACAGCTGAAGGCGGTGAAATGGGGACAGTTTGATGGTGCCAGCTAGAGATTTTCGGAGAAAGGTGAGATCTATTTGGCTACATTCATGTCATTGATTGATGTTAGTGGTTTTGTCAAAACTTTGTTACCCTGTTTGTAAATGAGTCGCTCTGCTCGACGTTGGACTGCACTTAACTTCCTCATGTTTTCCTCGGTAGTGGGATGCCAGGCAGGAATTTCATACAGAAGAATGGGCCGTATAGTGGAGAGATACACCGCTCGGAGTGCACGGCTTCTGAATCCCAGAAGATTGCGTCTTGCAAATCCTAGAATTCTAAATGCCTTACACCTAGATTCCTCAACGTGTACATTCCACTTCAAATTGCTGATTGATAGAATATAAAAAAGAAAAAAGTAATTGGTATTCTGGCCGAAGGCTGGTCCGAGCCTCCGAAGAGGCAACCCCCAGCCGGATAATAATACTATCGTATGGCCTCGGGTGCCGGGTGTAAGCTTTGTTATTTGACACCCAGAGGGTAGCTTGCATATCGAATTTCGTTGTTCCTTGAAGCACTATGAAAGTCAAGGAGGTTAGGTAGCTAAGCTCCTTGAACACTATAGCGCTTTCTAGCAGAGACATGAGGGAGTTTGTGTTGGCGGAAACTCCCGAGATTAATTTTGTCATTATGAACACGGCCTACTGAATTCAAATAGGTTCTTTGACATGCCAATATCGTATGACATTCGTGTCGTAATTTTTGCCGCCTTTCAAAAATCACTTACCACGGCCAGGAGCGAACCTGCAAGCGTGGGGTTAGTAGACCGAAACAATAACCACTCACCCACCGTGGCAAGCACTCCTAGCCGGAGTTTACGTGTGGTAAGGTGGCCAGGGCCAGTCAACAGCGCGCAGTACCTAGAACCGGCATACCATCCAAGTTACAACCACGCCCAATTGTGCTTAACTGCGGAGTTCTCATGGGATCCGGTATAATAATAATATTAATAATAATATATACATCTTCTTCTGTTTTCCAAATTTTTACCATGTTTTTTATGTTGTGTTATTCAAATCGCATTTTACGCCAATACAATTAGCTCTACTCTAAATGAAGATTTACTGTACCAACCCATACTGGGCATGAATGATTATTTCGCCAGAACATTCAGGTGGTTTATTAGAATGTCGTGTGGGTGCCTGGTAGGTTGGCTCAGGCAAGGAAAGCATTTCTACAAAGAAGGAATCTGTTGACATCACATATAGATTTAGATATTAGGAAGTCATTATTGAAAGCCTTTGTCTGGAGCGTGGCACTCTATGGAAGTGAAACTTGGACAATTGGTGCAGCAGAAAACAGGAGAATTGAAGAATTTCAAATGTGGTGTTACAGGGGAATAATGAAGATCAGATGGGCAGATAGGGTTACAAACAAAGGGGTATTAAGACGAGTGGGAGAGGAGAGATGATTCTGGTGACTGATAATGTAGGGAAGAGATAGGTTGGTAGGACAAATACTAAGAAACACAGGAATAGCAAGCTTAGTTATGGAAGGAAAGGTCGAGGATAAGAACTGTAGGGGTAGACCAAGGTTAGAATATGTTAAACAGATTGCCTCAGATGTAGGGTGTGGTAGCTATGTAGAGATGAAACGATTAGCTCAGGACAGGGAGACATAGAGGGCTGCATCAAACCAGTCAAATAAACTGAAGACTCAAACAACAAAGTCACAGTTTCTGAAAGCCACCACTCTAAAATCTGGTTAAATGTTCTTAATAATTCCGTGATGACTGCTGGAATATTTAAAGTGATATTAAGTACCAGTAAAATATCACGCGCAGGCGCCATGTACGGTTATTAACGATTCTCATAACTAGGAAGGCAAGGTTGAGGTATCCTGAAAAGGATCTAACTGAATACCAATAATACAGTAACTAAGTCCTGTACGGGGCAGATGACCTCGTAGTTCCGCCCCTTAAAACAACAATAACTAACTAACTCTTGTACAGTCAATTTTGGAGAGGTTCCACTCTCATAAACTCAAACACACGCTACCAGAAGTCTCATAACCTCACAGCGTGTTATTGATTTTGTCATTGCATTGGTAGCAGCATCTGAAGATGATCTGCAGTGGTCAGTATTCAACCTTCAGAAAGTGGCATCAAAATTCAGCATGTGCATTTCTACTGAAAAGACTAAAGTAATGGTCTTTAAAGGTAAGGACCCTATCCCCAGTAAAATTTGTCTGGATGGTAAAATTTTAGAAAGAGTTGATGAATTCAAGTATTTAGGATATCATTTATCTTTTCAAGAAGAACGAGACATAACTGCAAAAATTATACCAGAACAACATGAATCATCAATCACGTCATGAAGCCATCTCTTGTCCAAATGCATACACGTTTGCGTTTCTATAACACATTATCCAGACCAACCCTATGCTATGGCAGCGAGGCATGGACAATAAGATCTCAGGACATCTCCAGACTCACAGCACGCGAAATGACCTCTATGCGCCGAACAGCAGGCCATACTAAATGGGATCATAAGAGAAACGAGGATGTGCTGAAGGAACTAAAAGTGAAACCAATAACTACATACATTTGTGACTACCAAGAGAACTTGAAGCGTCATGTCCGAAGGATGGAACCTGGAAGATTACGAAAGGAGATACTTCGCTACCAGCCACGGGGAAATAGATCGATAGGACGTGCGATGAAGAGATGGAGGGAAAGTGCAAGACCGTAACGGGACATTTGGCCCAATACTTGGAAGGAAGAAGATGATGATGATGATTAATAGTATACCGTACAGTTCTTTCGGTATTTCAAAGACGTGTTGTTCTTTATCCAAACGATCACCGCGATTGTCCTTATGTAGCCACTCGTCCAATTCATTGGGCGGATTATTCACGGGAGAATTTGACATATCTGAAGACAAACATTCAAATGGTTATCGATTTAAAATGTTTCTTCGGTGTACAGATGTAAACTTTACCCGATTGAGACCCTGAACGTTTATATTATTTGCGTTGTACATCGTTGTACTTGTTGTATAGCCTATATTATTAAGTGAGACTTTGACTTAGGATACAAATATCTTATATTTACTACTTCTACTACTACTGCTGCAGTTAGGTATAATAATAATAATAATAATAATAATAATAATAATAATAATAATAATAATAATAATAATAATAATAATAATCCCTATTGATGATAACCAGCTCTCTTGCATATCAGTTTTTAAATTTCTGTCACGTCACTAAGAGAAATTACAATCGCAAATTAACAGAAAGTTGGTTACTACAAATAAATAGGAAAGGAAATGCAACTAATAATCGTTAAAGTGATGAACAGCAGCCAATGTAACCAAACTGAAAATTAACCCAAGAGTTCAAATACCGTGCGAAAGCGGTCGATTCTATTTTCCAACAAGTAGTTCCGTGAAGAACTATACAGACTCTTTTCATATATCCTACTTATCTTAATTGCCTCTATTAACATACAAATTTTCAGTTAGATGCTCTAATCGATTCGTAGATATTGAGAACCGTCTTAATATTTCGAATGGTCGCCATGTTGGACTATTTATGTAGTTCCTAGAGTTATGTACTATTACATGAAGATTATTGTGTAGATGTAGTATTCAAACTTAAATCCCATGATTAGGAAACAAGAAATGGAAACGTGATTTTAAAATATCTCACAGCTACCATCTTGTGGTTATGAAAACTGAAATAAATTAGATGGTAGTGGATTAAAATTGGTATAATCATTTACCGTACCAAGTTTCACCGCGCTCGGATGGTTACATTTATATTTCGCGTCGCCGCTTTGTTGGACTTGTCCTCACCAAGTTATTGAAAGTCCCATAGGTGAACTTAAGTTCATAGCCTCTATCAACATACAACATTTCAGTTTGATTGCTGTCATAGGTTAATACTTAGATATTATGAACCGTCAAAATATTTCGGATGGTCACCATGTTGGATTTTTATCTATGTAGACCATAGAGTTATGTAGGCTACTATTTGATGATTATTATTGCATAAGTTCATTATTCAAGCGTTCACTTTGATAGTATGATTAATAAATAAGAAATAAAAACTTAATCCTAAAATTTCGCACGGCCGCCATCTTGAAGTTATGTAAACAATTGACCTAAATTGGATGCCAGTGCATTGCGATGCGTATAACCATTTACTGTACCATATTTCACTGCGTTCAGATGGTTAAATAGCGACAGAATGTTTCAACTTCGCTTGGCCGCCATGTTCGTTTTGTAGTTTACAGGGTTTTGAAAGTCACATAGGTGATCGTCTAGTAGTGCCCTTCATCACCGTACACAATTTCAATAATAGTTTTGGAGATATAGAATGCTGTGGAAATATTTCGCACAGCTGCCATCTTGAGGTTATATAAACAATTGGCCTACATTAGATGCCAGTGCATTAAAATATGTATAAACATTTGATGTACCACGTTTCATTAAGTTTGGATGGTTAAATCGCAAGAAAAGTCTATTTAAAAGTTTCAACTTTGCTTGGCCGCCATGTTCGTTTTGCAGTTAACAGATCTTTGAAAGTCTCATAGGTGAACTTCTAGTAGAGCTCTTTATCACCGAGCAAACTTTCAGGGTGGTATCTGTAATAGTTTCGAAGGTATAGAATGCCGGTGAAATATTTCGCACAGTCGCCATATTGGATTGGTGAGACGTAATAACATTTGAAGAGCACAGTCTGGGATGGCCAAAACGGTGCTATGACCTCACAGAGTTTCATTGAAATTTCTCCAGCCGTTTAGATCTTATTAGGGACACACACACACACACACACACACACACACACACACGGACAAATGGTGATCTCATAAGCCTATTTTTTAATGTTTACACGAACGATCAGCCAGTATCTCCAAACACCAGAAGCTTCCTCTATGCTGATGACCTCGCCCTGGCCACACAGAGCACAAATTTTGACACAGTTGAAACAAGTCTGTCTACTGCTCTTGAATGCTTGACAAGCTATTACAGTGAAAACCAGGTAAATCCTAGCCCTTCAAAAACTCAGGAGTGTGCTTTCCAACTGAGGCACAAGGAATCTCATCGTGAACTCGAAGTAATGTGGTCTGGTATCCAATTACAGAGCGTGACACTCCAAAATATCTGGGTGTAACCCTTGACAGAACACCCACATTTAAGAAGCACTGCATGGACTGCAAACTCAAAGTGTCGGCAAGGAATAACCTACTCCGCAAACTGGCTGGTTCACAGTGGGGTAGTCAACCACAAACCCTCCGTACATAAGCAATGGCAATGGTTATACCGTAGGAGAATATGCATGTCCTGTTTGGTATTCTTCGTCCCATGCCCGACAGGTGGATGTGGCCCTCGATGAGACTTGAGGCTAGTGACTGGCTGTTTAAAGTCTACTCCAGTTGGCAAATTCTACTGTCCTGCAGGAATTGCTCCACCTTGTATTCGAAGGAAAATAGCTGCGGACAAAGAGAGGCGTAGAGTGGAGCAACAAAGTGCTCATCCCTTACATGGCCATACACCTCCAGTTCAGAGACCAAAGTCAAGGAAAAGCTTCCTACGAAAGTTTGAGGAACTAACTGGATCACCTACTACAGCGAGAGTACGGCTTTGGAAAGCCAAGGTCCCTGTCATCCCAGAACAAATGCCAGTTGCAGAACGTTTGCCACCTGGCTGTCATGAAGACTGGACTGTGTGGAAGTCCTTGAGGACAGGAGTGGGCAGATCCAAAGTCAACCTAGCAAGATGGGGATATATCGATGCCAGCAAAGAACAAACTATGCAGCATATGCTCCAGTGTCCACTGTGCCCATCTGCCTGCACCGAAGATGATCTTTTTAATGCAACACAAAATGCACTTGTTGATGCTAGGTTCTGGTCGAGATTGGTGTAAAGTGCTTTGCAATTTATTTGAGTTATGTTTTTACTATGCATAATTGAACTGTGTAAATCAGGCTGTTCCGAATCCACGAGTTTGAGTATGCGTACATGCGAGTACGCAGCAGTGTTGCTCGGAGCACGGTTGGAGAGGAACTGGGGGTGATAGCCAATACGTCATTGCGTGAAGGTCATAACACAAGTCCTTGAGCTTCCTGCTAGTCTTCATGTATCCACCGTGCAGTGACGGCACCCCCTTGCATGTTGCAGGTTTACTCATGCAAGGCGGCGAGTACTCTGTTGCTCCCTGGCGAGTAGCTTGACTGGAACAGCCTGGTGTAAATGGTATTTCTGATACGATTTTTTTTTTCATAAATTAAAATATGCTAAAAGTTAAGAATTTATTTTGGAGAACCTGCTACGGTATGTTCTGTTCAATTTGTTTGAACACGTTGATCTACAGGAACAATCATGGTACATGGAACAATCAATTCATCAATATTGAGCTAATTAACTCTAGGGCCCATGCTGTTCGTACTGTGTTGTTCTACTTGTGTCACAATCCATGTTAAAATCACTAGGTAGGGATGATTATTAGGGTTGCTGCTATATGGACACACGTTATATTACCTAGTGTGTATGGGTAACTCGGAATAGCAACTTCAGAAGCTTACTCAAATATGGACTTCCATGAGCTTTGCATTTTTTCCGGCGATTGCAGGCTTTTCCATCGAAACGTCACGAAAATACGCTACGAAACTTCAATACTTTCGAATAAGTGTCACTAATTAAAAGTTTTACGGTGCTAGCAATTTCAAAAAAAATCATCTACTCGAAAATACTAACAATCTAATTTCGGAAACAAATGACGCTCATACTGAAGATGGTCTACATTTATATCTGGATGGAACCTTCTAGTCGTTAATATTCAGGTAGGTAACTCTCGGAGTAAAATTTAAGCAAAACGCGATTTTGCTATTTCAGTTTTAATGTTTACTATTGCACGAGAGAACCACATTTTTCAATTAAATTCATAAAAGACTCAGACGTGTAGAAATAGCTGAAAATAGAATTATACCTCCTAACTTGTTCTTAAGCTTGTCAATTAACATAAAACAAAAAGTATTTGAGAGCTCTAACCAGGGGTGTCAAACATTGTGTCCAGGGAGAGTCAAGTGTATTGGTAGTGTCGTCAAGGATGTAGCTGCCAAATATTTAATACCGGCGCGGGATCTATAGAATGGTAACGCAGAATATTTAAGGACACATGCGCAAAGTAAGTTATCGTACGTTTTGTTGAGAAATTGATTAGTGGGAAAGGATAGCAATTATCATCTGCCATTAAAGAATAAAATCGTCATGCCTTTGCTCTAAATCACTGGTTCTGAACTCGTAGAAGTCTGCGAACCACTCAGCTTGAAATTGAATCATCTACGGACCCCCCCCCCCCCCCCAGCCCTCCCCCAATACACCTAATCAGTTGTAACCCTTCCTCAATCATCATATATATTATTTTAGTAGTATAGATCCCTCCTGCGGCGCTCACAAGCGACCGATCTTGAAAAATGAGCATTCAAATGAAAGAGAATATACATTACCAGTGACGCATTGCACTCTTAATTTCATAAATAACTATAATTTCTTTAAATAACGAATTTAAAAAAACTGTACGAAGTGTACGATTTGCAGCTACTGTTGCTGCAGGAAGATACGCTCGATAATTGCTGTCCACTTCACATTTTGGCCGCTGTGACGCTTTTTTCATGTCATTTTGACATTCCGAGGTCTTTCCTTTATAATTTTGCATGGATTTCAGAAACAGTAAAATAAGGGAATGAGTACTGAAATAGAATAATTTCATAAATATCGAATAACCGGTGAGTGTTACGGCTAAGCTGTCAACAATGGACTCATCACCCAAATGATATCAGCAGTGACGTATTGCATTCTAATTTCATAAATATCAATTTTTGTAAGAAGTGTGCGATTTGCAAATACTGTTGTTGTAGGAAGATACGCGACATCATTGCTGTTCAGTTCGCATTTTGGCCGTAGGGACGCCTGAAACGTAAATAGTGTTCTATAATCATTTGGTTCAATTAAAAACATAACATTTCTCCTTAAGACTCTTATTATAGCCTAAGCCTATTGGGGAAAGTGTGGCTTATGAACATGCGAGATTTCACGCACGGGCCCGCTAGTAACACTTACTGTATTTTAAAGATATTTAAATTCAAAATCTGATAGTCATCGCCGCGAATACATTCGGACGATTCTCGTTCAACGCACACGGTTTTCGAAATCCCCATTTATTGACCACTCTTTTATACGTGTTGGTGGAACCCTTTTCTCCCACGGACCACTCCCGAGGCACTCGCGGACCACCGGTAAGAACCACTGCTCTAAATAGTTGCGAGAGTTTGTGAGGTCCAAAAACGGGTGAGGATTAACTTACGGAACGCACTTATTTACTGTTTCAGAGATTTGAAAAGGAAGATTGTAGTTTTACGTGACCGTGAATCTTGTGATTATGAGCCACGGGACCTCCTTTTTACGTGGAATCCGAACCACAGGACATGGCATTTCACTTCGAAAATCTCACATGCATTGACCGGGCAGAGATTTGACTATAGGTATACTGTAGAATATGAAAAAAAAGAAGGAAATTTGTACCAAAGGAACACGAAATAATCGTAATCACAACTCAGGCAAAGATAGCAAGAAAAATAAAGTTCTTTGGTAATCTAAGGTTCGAGGGTAAACGAAAACACATCGTTAGGCAGATCATTTTGAGGCTTCCAGCTACTTACTCAGGCTTATGCAGAGTAGATGTCTATGTAGTCACATTAGAATGCCTCGAATATCGTTAGGTGTGTGGTCATCTAGGACTAATTTTCTTACCTTTAACACAGGGTGGAGAAGACACTGAATACCTTGGGGCAGATGACCTCGTAGTTCCGCCCCTTAAAACAACAATAACTAACACTGAATCTCAAAAGCCTGTTATCTTTATTTTATTCGTCCGTTTTTAATTGATGAAAAGTTACTGTTATCTTGTAGAATGCAGCTGTAGATTTCCTGGTGCCATTTATTATTGCTGTGCTTATTTGCCAACTCTCGTGTAGATTGGTTGGTTGGTTCCTCAGTTTAGGGGCTGCGACAACGTGTACATGTAGCCCCGTGTATAGCATCTGTCTGATAACCGGTGTTAAATGTGATGACTGTATTAGTGTGAGTTATCTGTTTTAATTCAAGTAAGGACTGCAGGCATTGTATTTTTTCAAGTAGTTCCTACTTTTACCGCCAAACGCCACCGTCAACGACCAACTAGTTCAGAAATTAGTTTCCAGATGCCACCGCAGTCGGCTTTGATGACGAACGTGACGACGAACGTAGGAACCTAAGAACGTTAGTCAAATGTTTAACCAATATTAATTGAGCTTCACACAGGTGTAATTAGTGGAAGGTTCTTTAACATGCCATAAATCTATGACATGGGACCGCCGGTTTTACTTCCCCTCCGAAGGAAGACATACTGAGGGATTTTAAAAAGAAGAAAGGGAATTTTATTCACATACACCGCTTGGGTTGCATAGGATGGTTTTCTGTGGTTAGGTATAAGGCACAATGATTACTGACACGATGGACTTACTTTTCGTTGTATTTACTTTTAAGCCATATCTTCTGTTAATTGCATTGAATCGACAAACAAGCAGCTTTCTGGCATTTTTGTATTCAGAACGTTATCAATAGCATGCAAGATTATTTATTAGGATATTTTTTATGGTTTTAGTTAGTTATTGTTGTTTTAAGGGGCGGAACTACGAGGTCATCTGCCCCTCTTAACACAGATTAAAGAATACAAATTTGGAATTGAATTTAAAATTTTGAGGTAGACACCTAAATTTAAAAAGACCAAAAATTAATAAAACACAAACAAAAAAATAAATAAAAATAAAAATTATGAAAATAAACAAAAATTACGGAAAAACGAAACATTATCATTCAAAAACGAGCAAGTCGTTGAGTCAATGTTCACTGGAGAATTTAGATTGCTGGCCCTAACCCACTCTCACTTATAAAGCGGATAACGTGATCACCAGCCTCCGCGTCATCGGCTAATATAAGTTTCAGTGGCATCTGCAAACCACGGTTTCTTCGTAGGTCAGCAAGATCCACACTCTCGGTGGGCCACGGTGAAAACGGCTCCACAGGTAAAAAGTGGGGGGGGGGTCTTCCCTTCTCATCAGATACGAGTGGGTGGATCTTGTATGACCTATCCTTAGCCTACACAATACGCGAGTAGTTCCCTTGATCGCTCTCAGTGTACTGGGCAGTGGGTCAGCTAGCCACTGACTCTCCCAAAACGCCAGAACTTGTAGGCGTAACTGAGAGCGAATATCTAAGCGGGTACCTCCATTGGTCGAGGTGGTAGTGATACCACCTCTTTTGCAGCTTGATCCGCTAACTCATTTCCCGCTATTCCCATGTGGCTTGGAAGCCACAGAAAGGTGATTCGATTGTCTGCGTGGCACAGCCCGGCTAGTAGGTAATGGATTCCTTGCACTAGGGGGTGTTGCGGGAAACATGTAGCAATTGACTGCAACGAACTCAAAGAGTCGGTACACACGAGAAAGTGGATTCGTGCATCCTGTAGTGCAAACTGCAGAGCTTCATAGATGACAACGAGCTCCGCAGTAAACACACTACAGGCCTCATGCAAAGAGATCTTGGTATTTGCACCATCAATAACGTAAGCACAACCCACTTTCTCGTCCACCTTCGAACCATCCGTGTAGAGAGTGCCAGCGTCTGGATATTGGTGAGCTATGCTGCGGAACTGCCTCCGATAAACGGAGGCATCCGTGTTCACCTTAGGACCTCGGTGCAGATCTAACCGAATTTCCGGACGCGGGACTTGCCACGGAGGCACCTCGCTAGATGTCCGGATCATACGGGGACCTATTTCAGTACACGAGCTATCAAGTCTAATACCAACCGGCCGGGTGGCACGAGGCCGGTTGGCGTCCCCTGGTGGTTTTGGGTACCGAAGAGAGCTTGATAGGTCGGGTGTTGCGGCATTTGACGCACATTCGCAGCATATGTTAAAAGCATATGTTGGCGTCTATAATTTAAAGGTGGAACACCCGATTCGGCGAGTAGGCTGGTTATCGGGCTGGTCCGGAAGGCACTGGTAGCCACCCTAACGCCACTATGGTGGATACTGTCCAGCATTTGCAAGGTTGCCGGCCTTGCTGAACCATATGCCGCAGAACCATAGTCTCGCCGGGACAGGACGAGGGCTTTGTAGAACCGTAGCAGCACCACACGGTCAGCTCCCCACGTAGTGCCACTAAGATACTTGAGCATGTTCAGTTTCCTGAGACACGTCATTTTCAATTGCCGTATATAGTGCTGCCACGTTAATTTGCTGTCAAAATGGAGCCCCAGGAAGCGATAAGTGTCAACCAACGGCAACGCAGCATCCCTGAGATGTAGTTCAGGGTGTAAATGTAGCCTCCGGAGCCGACAAAAATGGACGACAGAGGTTTTCGCTGCTGAAAAACGAAAACCCCGGTCGTGAGCCCACCTGTCGACCCGGGTGATAGCTAGTTGCAATTGCCGTTCCACGACCGCCCTACTTCCAGAACTGTAATGAAGAGCTAAATCGTCTACATACAGAGATGGAACTACCGCGGACGCGGCGGTGGCTACATTGTCATTTAGGGCAATCGCGAACAAGGTGACACTCAGCACAGAACCCTGAGGAACTCCATTTTCTTGAGTATAGTTAGTTAGTTAGTTATTGTTGTTTTAAGGGGCGGAACTACGAGGTCATCTGCCCCTCTTAACACAGATTAAAGAATACAAATTTTGAATTGAATTTAAAATTTTGAGGTGGACATCTAAATTTAAAAAGACCAAAAATTAATAAAACAAAAACAAACAATTAAATAAATAAAAATATAAACATAAACAAAAATTACGGAAAAAACAATACATTATCATTCAAAAACGAACAAGTCGTTGAGTCAAAGTTCACTGGAAAATTTAGATTGCTGGCCCTAACCCACTCTCACTTATAAAGCGGATAACGCGATCAGCAGCCACCGCGTCATCGGCTAATATAAGTTTGAGTGTCGTCTGCAAACCAAGGTTTCTTCGTAAGTCAGCAAGATCCACACACTCGGTGAAAATGTGGGCCACGGTGAAAACGGCTCCACAGGTACAAAGTGGGGGGTCTTCCCTTCTCATTAGGTACGAGTGGGTGGATCTTGTATGACCTATCCTTAGCCTACACAAAATGACGGACTCTCTCCGGGCCCGGAAGGAGCTCCGCCAAACGCGAGTAGTTCCCTTGATCGCTCTCAGTTTACTGGGCAGTGGGTCAGCTAGCCACTGACTCTCCCAAAAAGCCAGAACTTGTAGGCGTAACTGAGAGCGAATATCTCTAGCGGGTACCTCCATTGGTCGAGGTGGTAGTGATACCGCCTCTTTTGCAGCTTGATCCGCTAACTCATTTCCCGCAATTCCCATGTGGCTTGGAAGCCACAGAAAGGTGATTCGAGTGTCAGCGTGGCACAGCCCGGCTAGTAGGTCGTGGATTCGCTGCACTAGGGGGTGTTGCGGGAAACATGTAGCAATTGACTGCAACGAACTCAAAGAGTCGGTACACACGAGAAAGTGGATTCGTGCATCCTGTAGTGCAAACTGCAGAGCTTCATAGATGGCAACGAGCTCCGCAGTAAACACACTACAGGCCTCAGGCAAAGAGATCTTGGTATTTGCACCATCAATAACGTAAGCACAACCCACCTTCTCGTCCACCTTCGAACCATCCGTGTATAGAATGCCAGCGTCCGGAAATTGGTGAACTATGCTGTGGAACTGCCTCCGGTAAACGGAGGCATCCGTGTTCACCTTAGGACCTCGGTGCAGATCTAACCGAATTTCCGGACGCGGGACTTGCCACGGAGGCACCTCGCTAGATGTCCGGATCATACAGGGACCTACAGCCACTCCTATTTCGGTACACGAGCTATCAAGTCTAATACCAACCGGCCGAGTGGCACGAGGCCGGTTGGCGTACCCCTGGTGGTTTTGGGTACCGAAGAGAGCTTGATAGGTCGGGTGTTGCGGCATTTGACGCACATTGGCAGCATATGCTAACAGCATATGTTGGCGTCTATAATTTAAAGGTGGAACACCCGATTCGACGAGTAGGCTGGGTATCGGGCTGGTCCGGAAGGCACCGGTAGCCAGTCTAACGCCACTATGGTGGATACTGTCCAGCATTTTCAAGGTTGCCGGCCTTGCTGAACCGTATGCCGCAGAACCATAGTCTAGCCGGGACAGGACGAGGGCTTGGTAGAACCGTAGCAGCACCGCACGGTCAGCCCCCCACGTAGTGCCACTAAGAAACCTGAGCATGTTCAGTTTCCTGAGACATGTCATTTTCAATTGCCGTATATGGTGCTGCCACGTTAACTTGCTGTCAAAATGGAGCCCCAGGAAGCGATAAGTGTCAACCACCGGCAACGCAGCATCCCTGAGATGTAGTTCAGGGTGTAAATGTAGCCTCCGTAGCCGACAAAAATGGACGACGGAGGTTTTCGCTGCTGAAAAACGAAAACCCCGGTCGTGAGCCCACCTGTCGACCCGGTTGATGGCTAGCTGCAATTGCCGTTCAACGACTGCCATACTTCCAGAGCTGTAATGCAGAGCTAAATCGTCTACATACAGCGATGGAACTACCGCGGACCCGGCGGCGGCAACAATGCCATTAATGGCAATCGCGAACAAGGTGACACTCAGCACTGAACCCTGAGGAACTCCATTTTCTTGGGTATAGTACTGCGATAATGTCCTACCGACCCTTACACGGAAGAGTCGGACGGACATGAAATTCGCAATGAAAGTCGGTAAGTTACCACGGAGTCCCCACTTGTGAAGGGTGGAAAGGATCCCGTAGCGCCATGTGGTGTCGTAGGCTTTCTCGAGGTCAAAGAAAACCGTGACTAGGTGCTGCTTCCGGAAAAAAGCCTCCTGTATGGCGCTCTCAAGTCGCACCAGATGGTCAGTGGTGGACCTATGAGAGCGAAATCCACATTGGTACTCAGACAGGAGACCTTTATCCTCCAAGAACCACACCAGTCGACGGTTCACCATCTTTTCGAGCAGCTTACATAGGCCATTTGTCAAACAAATGGGCCTATAGCTGCTTACAAACTTGGGATCCTTTCCAGCCTTAGGAATCGGTATCACGATCCCCTCTCGCCATTGAGATGGAAACTCCCCTTCAATCCATATACGATTGAAGAGGATCAACAGTTCTTTCATACTGGATTCGCACAGATGTTTTAACATTTGATTATGTATGTTATCCGGTCCAGGAGCCGTATCCCTGCACAGTGCAAGCGCACTGCGAAGTTCCCATTCAGAGAATGGTACATTATAGGACTCCGAAGCAGCAGTGGCAAAGGACAAGGGGTGAGTCTCTGCCTCCCGCTTCAGAGTCAGAAATGTAGGATCGTAACTCCCGGAGCAGGATACATCGGAGAAGTGCGAGCCAATGCTGTTGGCAATGGCGAGATGGTCCGTGATGATGTCCCCATTGATGGACACTCCGGGTATCGATAGTGATGTCGGGAGTCCGGAGATCCGACGAAGCTTAGTCCACACTTGAGATGAAGGAGTATGCGCCGTCATGGACGACACATACTTTTCCCACGTCGTTTTCTTACTCTCCCGAATCAGATATCGGGCTCTAGCACGCATCCTTCTGAAGGTGATAAGGTTGGCCATAGTGTTTTGCCTCCGATAGCATTTGAAAGCACGTCGACGATCTTTAATGGCTGCTGCAATCTCGGCTGTCCACCAAGGGACGAGCTTCCGGCGTGAGTTGCCGGATGAGGAAGGTATTGTTTCCTCAGCAGCAGTCAAAATACCATTCGTTATGTGAATGGTATGATCGTCGACACTCTCAAAGGTATCTTCGGCAAACACCGCACGTGCCGTGAAAGTTGGCCAATCAGCCCGACGGAGAAGCCATCGACTTGGTAACTCGATGGCTCTCTGGTTCGGAAGAGTAACGATAATTGGAAAATGGTCACTATTACAAAGGTCATCGTGTACACCCCACTGTAGCAGGGGAACCAGCGCACGACTGCACAGGGTAATATCGATACTTGAATAAGTACCGTGCGCAATAGAGAAGTGCGTAGGTTCCCCTGTGTTCAACAGACACAGGTCCAGCCGCCTGATCAGCCTCTCAAAATCTCTCCCTTTACCGCTAGTGGTAGCGGAGCCCCAGATGTTATTGTGGGCATTAACATCTCCCAGAAGGAGAAAAGGAGGGGGGAGCTGAGAGACTAGATCCACCAGCTGGTCGTAATCCGGCTGAGAATCAGGCGGGAAGTACACGTTACATACTGTTGCCATTACTGGCAACGAAGTACGAACTGCAACTGCCTCTAGCTGAGTACGCAACGGCACCTCTTCACTAAAGAGGCTAGAGTGGACGAGAGTGCAGACGCCACCAGCGGCCACAGCTCCGTCCACCCGGTCTTTAGAGAAGAGTTTGAAGTGACGCATTGTTGTCTCATGTCCAGGACGAAACCTGGATTCCTGAAGACAGACAATGGTTGCCGAAAACGAAGATATTAATTGTCGTAACTCAGCGAGATGAACAGAATAGCTATTACAGTTCCATTGTAATAGTGCCATGGTGTGGACTTAAGTAGAAATGGGTCTTCTACTTATGCTTGACCGTTTGCCACCCTTCCCCAGCTCTAGTTGGAGATGATGGGGCATGAGAGCACACCTCAATCTCCACATCTCCGTCCGAAGACGAAGAAAATGGAGCGGGCGCTCTCTTGGGTTGCGCGCGGTCGTCGTCGGACCTCACGAGTCTCGCTCTTGGGGAAGAGCGAGAGCGGTGTCGAGGGACTTTCTCCCGGTCGGAAGACTGGGTGTCTGTCCCCGACACGCCCCGAAGAGATTTCTTCTTGGATCGGCGCCGACGCGTGTTTGGGGAAGTAGATGGTCCCTTCCCCACAGACGCCGGGTCCTTATAAAACAAGGTCGCTCCTGCTGGCACCGCTCCACTGGTAGTGGTGGGAGCGGGATGGTCAGCAGATACGTGAGCAGCCCTGCCTTTAGGAGAGGAAGAGAAACGGCGCTGAACCGTTCCCCTCTCCTCCGCCGATCTATTTTCTTTACTATAGGGGAGTTCCTCCATACGTACGGGCTTGGCTTCAGCAGGCTTCGCTCCCTTGGTGGTAATGGGAGCGGAAAGGCCAGCAGAGACAGTAGCCACCCCGTCAGCAGGAGGGCGAGAGAGACGGCGGCGAACCGTCTCCCTCTTCTCCCCTATATTTTTCGTATTAGGTGGGCTGGAAGAAGGACCAGCCCCGGTCGGCAAAGTCTTCTTTCCCCCTTTAGCTGGGGAAGACTTGTTCGCCGACCGTTTCGGAGAAGAAGAGGACTTCTTCTCCGATTGCGCCGGTTTAGATGGTATAACCGGCGCCTTCTTTTGCTGGGCCGAAGAAGGTTGTTGTACCTCCTTCGGGCTGACATTTTTCGCTGGTACAGCGAGGGGTGATTTTAATACAGCTGATAATACGGGCGTCGAGGGTACTACACTCGGTAAAGATGCGGCAGGGGTGAATGAGGGCGTCGTTGCAGCTGCAAACGATACCCGAAATTCGGGGGCATTCATATCACGGTACCTCTTGCGAGCGTCGTGATATGAAAGCCTATCAAGAGTTCTTATTTCTTGAATTTTTGCTTCCTTACAGAACTCAGGGCACTGCTTCGATCGTGGAGAGTGGCTTCCTTGGCAGTTAGGACAAATCGGGGGAGGCGTACACCTCTCACCCTCATGTGTCCCCTTGCCACACTCTCTACACACGGCCTTGGCAGTGCACCTGGCGGAAACATGCCCGAATCTCTGGCATTGATAGCAGCGCATAGGTGGAGGGATGTACGGTCGAACATCGCAGTGGTACGATGTGACCTTCACCTGCTTAGGTACTACATCACCCTCAAAATGGAGAATAAAAGCGCCGGTATCGACACTGTTCTCCCCAATCTTTCGGGTGATGCGCCTAATCTTGGTGACGCCTCTCTTCCCCAGATCCCGCAACAATTCCGCATCGCTATTTAAAATGAGGTCACGATGGAAAATAACTCCTCGGACCTCATTCAGCGTTTCGTGTTTTGAGACCTTAACGGGAATTTCGCCGAATTGCGTGCATTCCAGCAACGCTTCGGTTTGCTTCCGATCAACGGTGTGCAGCAGCAGCTGACCGTTCCGGAGCTTGGAAATCCCGCTTAGGTCCCCAAATTTCCCCTCGATTTCCTCAGAAAAAATTATTGATTTTACTAGTTTAAAATCACCCCCGTCAGTCCTCGTAGCTACCAGGTAGCGAGGAGACCTATCAGCGGGGAATCTTCTATTAAAGGCTTCATCCCAAGGCGTATACACCTTGGGATTAGCTCGACACTCAAGAGACGGCTTTTTAAGGGTGCCACCCTGTACAGGTGTCCGTGATCGCTTTGATGGCATCCCGGACGAAATCCTCCCCGAATACTGCCCACTCCGAACGGGGGCTATCACTGTGGGCGCCACCCAGCCAAGGCAATACCTACCTGGCATAGCAGATATTGCCCGGGGTCCCAGTGCCTCAAACAGGCACTTCCCCCTCGGCATGCACAGGATTTATTCAGCTCCAGTATTCGGCCATGCAGGGACCTTCGTTGTAAGGCGGATACTACTGTAGGGTACATGGCGCACCCACCTGACGGGATGGGGCATACCGTCTAGGCTTTCTGGCCAGATGGCCAAGCTGGTGGCCCTTCCCCTAACAGCACGCATGTTTATTTCTATTGGTCAAACCAGAGCTGGGACCAGAAAACCAAAATTGACCTTTATAAGGCCCCCTCTAAGTCGCCTTTTACGACAGGCAGGGGATACCGTGGATGAATTCTGCCCTCCCCATCCACAGGGGGTCTGAACAAATCAAAACTGGCAAGTTATTCGGCCATGTCGGCCCTATTAGTCGCCTCCTACGACAGGCAGGGCATACCGTGGGTGTATTCTAACCCGCACCCACACGGGGGTTTCTTGAGTATAGTATTGCGATAATGTCCTACCGACCCTTACACGGAAGAGTCGGACGGACATGAAATTCGCAGTGAAAGTAGGTAGATTACCACGGGGTCCCCACTTGTGAAGGGTGGAAAGGATCCCTTAGCGCCATGTAGTGTCGTAGGCTTTCTCGAGGTCTAGGAAAACCGTGACTAGGTGGTGCTTTCGAAAAAAAAAAAAAAAAAAAACTTCTGTATGACGCACTCAAGTCGCACCAGATGGTCAGTGGTGGACCTATGAGAGCGAAATCCACACTGGTACTCAGACAGGAGACCTCTCTCCTCCATCCCCCAGGGGCTCACTTCTAGTGGGCGTGGGTTGGCGACCACGGGGCCCCAGCTGAGTCCGGCATTGCTTCCACTTACTTGTGCCGGGCTCCTCTCCGTCTTCTTTCCTGTCGACCTCACTTGGTCAACTCTTGTTCTCTTCCGACCCCAACGGTTTTAGGGTATCCGAGGCCTAGGGAGTCTCTTCCTTTCCCGCATTACTTGGCCATTGTCTTATCTTTCCTGACACCCTCCTTCTGTGAGGGGTCAGCCTTCTTTTTCTTTTCCTTTTACCTCCTGCCTTGTGCTCAAGGCCCTTATGTCCTGTGGTTCGGATTCCACGTAAAACGGAGGTCCCGTGGCTCATAATCACAAGATTAACAGTCACGTAAAACTACAATCTTCCTTTCCTTAAGGAGGCAGGGTGTATGTAGCCCCACCACTTCTGGTGCACACTAGTTAATGCTACATCCTCAGGGGCTCCCGGCTGGTGAGTTCGGGAGTTGTCGTCCCCAGGGATTCCTGAGCTGGGTCCGTTTTCCCCTTTTGTCCCTTCCCTTTGGGGCGGACCCCTTTCGTCTCTCCCCTCCCCTCTCCTCATAATCCTCTCCTCTTTTCCTTATATTTCCTTTTCTCTTTCAGATTCCCGCACTGTTTTTGTTACTTGGTTCCCCCTGTATCTAAATTCCCTTTCAGGATTTTTTTGTAGGTATTTTTAATCTACGTTGCATTTTGTAAGTCTTTTCGATCTAGATTGCATTATGTGTGTGTTTTTCAATCTCAATTGCATTTTGTAAGGATTGACAATCTAAATTGCTTTTTAGTATGTCTTTCAATATCCGGGCCGGGGCTTTTGTTAGTTTTTTGAATTTCAATTGCATTTTGTATTTTCAACCTAACCCGCTTTGTTCAAGTAGTTAAGTCTCAATTGCAATTTTGTGGGTATTTTGAATCTAAATTACATTTTGTAATTATTTTCAATCTAAATTGCATTTTGTAAGTATTGTTCATCCTAATGAGAAGTTTGAATCTGCCATACATTTTGTAAGCAATTTCAATTGCATTTTGAATTTTCAACCTACCCCGCTTTGTTCAAGTAGTTAAGTCTCAATTGCAATTTTGTGGGTATTTTGAATCTCCTTTACATTTTGTGCGTATTTTCAATCTCATTTGCATTTTTTAAGTATTTTGATTTCACTTGCATTTTGTAGGTATTTCGACTGTACGTTGCATTTTGTACGTATTTTGGACTTAACCTACATTTTGTGCGTATTTTTTAATCTATTCCTTTTCGAGTATTTTCGTTCAAAATTCCCTTATGTACGTATTACCGCTCTCCATTTGGTGGGTAGTTTCAATCTGAGTTCCTTTTTGTAAGTATTTTCCCTGCTACATAAGGCATAGTTGTTGGGGCTCACTGTCTATTTTATCTAAACCATTTTCGTTTAATCCATAGCAGTGAGCTGTTTTTTATCTTCATCCTTTCATTTCACGCCATTTCATTTCATCAGGGGCCGATAACCTCGATGTTAGGCCCCTTAAAACAACAATTATCATCATTATCATCTGTAAGAGTAGTTAAGTCTCAATTGCAATTTTGTGCGTATTTTCAATCTCATTTGCATTTTTCAAGTATTTTGATTTCACTTGCATTTTGTAGGTATTTCGACTGTACGTTGCATTTTGTACGTATTTTGGACTTACCCTACATTTTGTGCGTATTTTTCAATCTATTCCTTTTGTGAGTATTTTCGTTCGAAATTCCCTTATGTACGTATTACCGCTCTCCATTTGGAGAGTAGTTTCAATATGAGTTCTTTTTTGTAAGTATTTTCCCTGCTACATAAGGCACAGTTGTTGGGGCTCACTGTCTATTTTATCTAAACCATATTCGTTTCATCCATAGCAGTGAGCTGTTTTTATCTTCATCCTTTCATTTCACGCCATTTCATTTCATCAGGGGCCGATAACCTCGATGTTAGGTCCCTTAAAACAACAATTATCATCATCATCATCTCTCCTCCAAGAACCACACCAGTCGACGGTCACTATCTTCTCCAGCAGCTTAAATAGACCATTTGTCAGACAAATGGGTCTATAGCTGCTGGCAAACTTGGGATCCTTTCCAGCTTTGGGAATCGGTATCACGAGCCCCTCTCGCTATTGAGATGGAAACTTCCCTTCAAACCATATACGATTGAAGAGGATCAACAGTTTTTTTTACACTGGATTCGCATAGATGTTTTAACAGTTGATTATGTATGTTATCCGGTCAAGGAGCCGTATCCCTGCACAGTGCGAATCCACCGGATGAATCCATTATACTTGCAGGAGACTGAATGGACATGTCCGATCTCAACGTGAACTTAGTCACTAAAACATCTCTTCAAATTGACCCAGGGAATTACCAGAAAAGCGGTAGACCGACAATATTAAGGTCGACGTGCACGATGTTTGCTTAAAACCGAAAGATGCCAACGACAGAATGGAATGGAGGAGATGTAGCAAAGCAGCAGACCCTGCACTGCGGCATGAACGCTAGGGGAAAATGTCCTTATCTTAAAAGTCAGAGGATGTGATATTTGAAGAACTGGCATGTCCGTCACCTATGATTAATTTAGTGTAATTCATTGATTTGGGGCATTAGCACAGTCTGTAATTATTACAATTGTGATTCACTTTACAACGACGTATTTCGATTATTTGATTGACATAATAATAATAATAAGATATAAAATGTGTTTTTAATACTTTATCACATCAATCGTGTTCTATTATTCAAACATAGAATTGCATTTAACGCCAATTGATTTAGCTCTAAATGTAGATTTGCAGTACTAAGCTTCACTGCCCATGATTGATTATTTTGCCAGAAATTTCAGGTGGTTTATTAGAATGTCATGTGGTTGCTTGGTTGTTTATTGCTTTTGCACTTCACTGATTCTAAAAGCAACAACACTACATTTTGTTTGAATGTTCTGTATAATTTCATGTTGATTGCTGCAATATTTAAAGTGTTATTGGGTTGTAGTAAATTATTAAGCGCAGCCGCCATGTACGAATAGTAATGAATCATCGTTTAGGTATCATGAAAGGGAAGTAACTGAATACCAACATAAAATAATAACAGTCCAGTCGATCAAAGGTCACTTGGGTGAGTTAGCACCCTCATAAACAGACACACATGCGGTCAGAAGTCGATCTCAAAAACTCTCTATGGCATTGATTTTGTAATTTACACTTTACCTTTGCTTAGATCAGTAAAATATTTGAAATCATGCTCTTGGTTATTCAGAGGGATATGATATTTGTCTATCATCGGCCATTCTTCTAGATTTTTGGGGGGTATCATCACGTTGGTGCTTGACATACCTGAAGGCTAACAAACAACTTGTTTTGATTTCAAAATATCCTTAGGTATACTGAACATCGTAACTTTCATATTATTTGAGTTAGACACAGTTGTAAGTTACTTGGTGTATAGCTTACATACTTATCAAGTGAGAAATTTGCTTAGGATAATGAATATCATACAACTACTACTACTACTAAAGCTATTATTATTAATAATAATATTAAATTTATTAATTAAATAAATATTAATATTATTATTATTATTATTATTATTATTAACAAGCTGTACCCGGCATGCGTTGCAATGCCAATCAAAGAAAGTGTTGGCGTTGAAATTCTGTTTCTTGAAGTGCTTCTGGATACACAACATGTTTTTCAATTTCCGTTAACTGCCTCTAAGCTATCGTAAAATGGATTTTCTAATTTAGAACCATTCGTGGGAGCGTGCACAGCAACTTTCAAAAGTTTCATCGCAATCGGATGAATGGCATATGAACGTATACGGGATTTTGTTTGAACGATTCGTGCGCTGTCACTCATTTGTTGAATCTACTCGTACGCTACCTATTGAGAAATGGATTTACTAAGTCGAAACCCTACCCTGGCGTGTACACAATAACTCATCAAGGTTTCATCACAATCGAAGAAGGTTATTTGAACGCATAGGGGATTTTGTTAGAACGATTCGCGCTCCGTCACTCATTTGTTGAATCTACTCGTGCGCTACCTACTGTAAAATGTATTTACTAAGTTAGAAACCGTCACGTATGTGTCCACAACATCTCACCCAAGTTTTATCGCTATCGGACTAATGGGATATGAAGACATAGGGGACTGTATTGAAACGCTCCGCGCGTCGTCCCTCATTTGTTGAATCAACTTGTGTGCTGCATATTGTATAGTGGATTTACTAAGCCAGAAATTTTCCATGACGTGTACACAACATCTCCCCCAAGTTTCATAGCTACGGACGAATGGTACATGAATGCTTACGGTACTTGGTTGAAACGCTTCGCGTGTCGTCGCTCATTTGTTGATTCTACTCTTGCGCTACATATTGTAATATGGATGTACTCAGCCAGAAACCTTCCCTGGAGTGTACACAACATCTCACCCAAGTTTCATCGCAATCGGATGAATGGTATGTGAACGTATACGGGACGTTGTCGAAACGCTTCGCGCGTAGTCACTCATTTGTTGAATATAAACGTGCGCTTCGTATTGTAAAATGGATTTACTTAGCCAGAAACCTTTCCTGGAGTGTACACAACAATTCACCAAACATTTATCACTATCAGACGAATGGTGTATGACTTTATACGGGACTTGGTTGAAACGCTTCGCGTGTCGTCGCTCATTTGTTGATTCTACTCTTGCGCTACATATTGTAATATGGATGTACTCAGCCAGAAACCTTCCCTGGAGTGTACACAACATCTCACCCAAGTTTCATCGCAATCGGATGAATGGTATGTGAACGTATACGGGACGTTGTCGAAACGCTTCGCGCGTAGTCACTCATTTGTTGAATATAAACGTGCGCTTCGTATTGTAAAATGGATTTACTTAGCCAGAAACCTTTCCTGGAGTGTACACAACAATTCACCAAACATTTATCACTATCAGAAGAATGGTGTATGACTTTATACGGGACTTTGTTGAAACGCTTCGCGTGTCATCGCTCATTTGTTGAATCTACTGGTGCGCTACCTATTGTAAAATGTATGTACTCAGCCAGAAACCTTCCCTGGAGTGTACACAACATCTCATCCAAGTTTCATCGCTATCGGATGAATGGTATATGAACACATACGGGACTTTGTTGAAACGCTTCGCGCGTCGTCGCTCATTTGTTGATTCAACTTGTGCTCTACCTATTTTTAAAGGGATTTACTAAGCTAGAAACCTTCCCTGGAGTGCACACAAAATCTCAGCCTAGTTTTATCGCTATCGGACGAATGGTATATGAACGCAAACGTGACTTTGTTGAAATGCTTCGCGCGTCGTAGCTCATTTGTTGAATCTACTCGTGCGCTGCCTATTGTAAAGTGGATGTACTAAGCCAGAAAATTTCCCTGCAGTGTTCACAACATTTTACGCAAGTTTCATAGCTATCGGACGAATGGTATATGAATGCATACGGGACTTTGTTGAAACGCTTTGCGTGTCGTCGCTCATTTGTTGAATCTACTCGTGCGCTATCTACTGTGAAATGTATTCACTAATTTTGAAACCTTCACGTAAGTGTACACAACATCTCACCCAAGTTTCATCGCTATCGGACGAATGGTATATGAACACATACGGGACTTTGTTGAAATGCTTCGCGCATCGTCGCTCATTTGTTGAATCTACGCGTGCGCTACCTATTGTAAAATGGATTTACTAAGTCAGAAACCTTCCTTGGAGTGTACTCAACATCTCACCCAAGTTTCATCGCAATCGGACGAATGGTATATGAACGCATAGGAGACATACCCACAGACAGACAAACTATCACGTAACATTGATTTTTATATATAGAGAAGATAGAAGATAATAATAGCTCCCTTGCATATCAGTATTTAGATATGCCTCGTCTCTAAGAAGATATTACAATACCAAAATAACACAATGCGGCTACTACAAATCTATCGGCAGGAAAGCGTAGTTAACAATCGCTAAAATGTTTACTAACAAACAAGTAAACAGCTGAAAATTAATTCTAGAGTTCATATTCTATTTAAAAACGTTGGAATCGATTTTTCAAATTTATCAAGGAGAACCCGCTACTGTGTGTTTAGTTGAATTTGCTTTTACACGTTAGCCTACATTTATCACCACATGGAACTATCTAGTCATCAATATTCAGTTAGGAAACTCTCGGGTTTATCCTGCTTGTGCTGTGTGATTCTGCTTACGTCACAATCCATTGAGTCTATAATCTATAATAAGTTAGCTGCTATATGGACACTCGTTTAGTCACCCACTGTGTATGGACTATCTTGAAGTAGCAACTACAGAAGCGTACTCAAATTTGGATTTCCATGAGCTTGGCAATAACTTCGGTGATAGGAGGCCCTTTGAGGCCACATGAAACTACGGTAGGAAACGTCAATAAGTGTCTCTTAGTGAAGGTCTTACTGTGCCAGTAATTTGAGTAAATCATCCGCTCGGTAAAGGTTTTCTGATCATATAATTTCGGAAGCAAATGACGATCATACTGAAGATGGTCCACATTTGTATCCACACGGAATCTTTTTGTCATCAATATTCAGCTAGGTAACCCTAGGAACGTGTGTAAATGACCTAAAATAAAATTAGGCATGCAATCATGGTCTTAAGCTTGCCACTTTACCTAAAATTGAAGAATGTTTGAGAGCTCTAAACCATGGGTGTCACACGTAGTATCCAGGCCGTGTAGTGTCGTCAAAGACGTAGCCGCTTTGATTGAAGGTTCCCGGATATTTATTACCTGGGCAGGATCTATGGATGGAATGGGAACCTATGATATTTATGGACACATGCGCGAAGTAGGTTAACGTTCGTTTTGTTCTGGAATTGATTTGTGGGCAAGGATTCTAATTATCGTTTACCAGTAGAGAAAATATAATCACGCCATTGCCCTAAATACAGTAGTTGAAACTGAGTGGGGTCGAAAAAGTGGCTGAGGAATCACTGTTCCAGAGATTTGACAGTATGAGTATCAGTAAGAAACAAGATGTTCAATAGAGAACATAAATGCATGGGTATAGTTATAACTCTTTGTCCTATTCAAGGAGTATTGAATGTTGGTTGTAGTAGTTTGTTGAAATACAACGTGCTATACGGATAGTATACGTTGATTGATTGAATCCTCACCTGAATTATATATACACACATACTCTAATACTAATACATACACAATAACACAGGTTATCAGACAAAACTCAACACTCACCCAAGTACATGCGGCTAAATGTTATTGATGTCCATGCATCTCAAATGAAACAACAACAACAGATTCTTACCCAAATCCTTCCTCGTATAAACGTACACACACTAGTAAGCCTACATACATCACAGAGACATAGGTTATCAGACAACTTCTACACATACCCAAATACACGGGGCTACAAACTCATGATGCTGCAAAGACCCTAAAGAATCAATCTCAAAAACAATAACAACAACAGTCTGTACCGCGGATCAAGGACAAGGAATTTTAATCGCTGTAGTCGAGTGTTGAAATATGTGATGTTATATATAATATTTTAGATTCCAAATACACACTATAATGCTTAACATTATAACGTGTGAGTAGTTATAAATCAATATATACAAAAATCAATTAAAGAAATTTGAACCTGTTTGGAGTTGATCCGCGGACCTCCAGACTATGAGTCTAGAACGCTACCACTATGCTACGCACGCCCAGTACTAACTTTTGGTTAACAACTGGTTTAGTATAACTGCATAACATATTTTATCTTGAAATGAACGATTTCATTAGCGTTTTCTGCCGTTTTTACGAGTATAAACCATTTGATACTAAATATGTATTAGTTTGTTCAGTACATTCCTAAAAGGATATAAACTTACGATGATTCTGAAATATGGACTAGCGAGCAAATAACAGCTGCATTTTGACCCAACGGGACGGCACGGCCCAGCACGATACGGCACGGTTAGTCTGACCTGTTAGTCACTTCTACGGTTACATATTCTATTATAAAATGCTAGTATCTTACCGGTACCCTCCTTCAGATAGTTTAAATCTCCCTATGTACGATAAGCTGATTTGTTGAGGCCAGGCCTTGTTGAATCGTAACTTACGGCTAGGCTATAATACGTGCATGATTCATACATCCACGATCTTGAAACTATTTGGCTGATGACCTTGTTGATTGGGTAAAGGACGCTTCCTACATTAAGGTATATTTTTGAAAAACTTGGTAGAGATCGGATGATTAGATTAGTCGTAGTTTGATTTAAGCTCAGAGCATTTGGGTGGGCGCCATTTCTTTTTTGTTATGATGGCATCGATATACAACATGACACTGAGTTTTCCTTTGCTAGTGCTACCTCTGTACCAAAGTTGGTTTCGTCGTGTTTGAATTGCTAATGGGTATTTATTTGCACACATACACGGCCGCCATCTTCAAACTATTTGGATGATGACCTCGTAGCTTGGGAAAAAGGCGCTCCCCACATGAAGGTATATCTCTGCAAAATTTGGTAGAGATCAGATGATTAGGTTAGTCGTAATTTGATTTAAACTTTGAACATTTGGGTGGCCACCAATCCGTTTCCGTCAAGGTGGCGGCAATATAAAACATGACACTGAGGTGTCCTTTGCTAGTGCTAGTGCTACCTCTCTACCAAATTTGGTTCAATTTTGCTTCGTCATGTTTGAATTGATAGGGGGAGAGTGGAGGGCAGATATTCACAATCACACACTCACACACACAGACTGCCTGACAAATTGTAGCCAATGTTGATCTCATAAGTCTACTTTCATATTTTGCACACAAAAAAAATAAAAAAAATAAAAACCAAACGAAACAAAGCTATTAGGTAATGGTCAAATAATACGCCCAGCTGCCATGTACGATTCTTATAATTATGAAGTCATGGTTGAGGTATCCTGAAATGGAACTAACTCAATCCCAACTTAATACCCCGTTTAGATGGCACGGTCACGATCCCGATTATGTCCGAATCCAGTTTAAGTTGGTACGTCTAATCGCAACGAGATTTCATTATCTAGATAATCTTTCAAACAAGTACAGCCGATCCTGTTCCCACAACTAGATAATCTCTTTCCTGGCCATTGCGATCGTCTATCCTCCTGCATTGTGTAAATGGAGCGGGCAGTGGAATTGAAGGCCATTTTGAATCGTCTTATGATTGGAAAGCGAGAAGTAGGTAATGTTGGCCATGATAGTTGTATTTATGTTGGTTGATAATAGATATATAAAGATTGAGAGATGAAATGATGGAAGGGGAACAAACATGACATTATTTAAAAACTGAGAAATTCCTAGCATCGGGGAAAGTAGTTGAAGACGGATAATAAATACATATATGTATTGTCATAGACATATAGGGAATTCCGATAGGAAAAATGTCTCTGGACGAACAAAAAGGTGTTTATGGTAATAACATTCTAGACCTGTGTATATACAGTATATTTTAATTAAACTATATTTATTCCACACCAAGAGTAGGCCTTGGCTACACATCTCAGGATTTGTATAAAATTAAGAATGTACATTAGCAAGTTGAATTCTGTAAAAAAATTACAAAAATACCTCAAAACTGGAAGAAAATAACTACTGTAAATTTCTGCTATAACACTTGAAATTCAAAAGTTGGCAGAACTTAGCGATGTGCTATTTTATTCGATTATCATGTTGTTTCATGATGGGACGTCTAAACCCGTACTTGTGATAAAAAGAAGTCGATCCGGATTGATCATTATCCAGATCAGAGAAAATCCAGATCACGACCGTGCAGTCTAAACGGGGTATAACACTAACCAACTCATGGTAAATTTGCACTGTCACAAAACAGATACACACACACGCGACCAGAAGTGATCTCATAAACACTAGCGTGTTGTTGATTTTGTAATTATTAGAATACCTTTGAACAATTCGTTCGGCATTAGGGAGACGTGTTGTTGGATATCCGGAGAAGTCTTGTATTTGTCCTTATATAACCATTCGTCCAGGTCATTTGACTGATAATTCACGGGAGTATTTGACATATCTGCAGGCAAACAAACAAATGGTTATAGATTTAAAAATGTTTCTTAGGTGTACTGATGTAAACTTTACCTGATTGAGCCCCTGAACTTTCATATTAATTGCGTTGTACATAGTTGTACTTGTTTAGCCTTAGCCTACATTCATATCAAGTGAGAATTTGCCTTAGGATAAATAATATCTTACATTTACTACTACCACTAATACTGCAACTAGTTATAGTAATAATAATAATAATCACTACTATAATTATAATCATCTACTCGCTTGCAAATCAAGTTTTACATTAGGGCCAGTGACCTCGTAGTTTCGCCCCTTAAAACAACAATAACTAACAGGTTTTACATTTCTGTAACGTCTCTAGGAGGAAGTTACAATCATATAATAACAGAATAGTGGTTACTACAAATCAATAGGAAGGAAATTGCAGCTAATAATCTCTAAAGAGATTAACAGCAGCCAAGGAAAACAAACTGAAAATATATCCTAGAGCTCATGTACTATGTGAAAGCGTTCGATTCCTTTTTCAAAAAATTAAACATTTATCATGGAGAACCTGCTACGGTATGTTTTGTTTAATTTGCTTCGACACGTTGGTCTACATTTATCTGACCATTCTAGTCATCAATATTCAGCTAATGAACTCTAGGGACCATGCTGCTGTGTGGTTTCACAAATCATTGAGTCAATCACTAGGTATGGATTTCATAAGGTAGCTGATATATGGACACACGTTAAGTCTACTGTGTATGGTCTACCACGGAATCACAACTGCAGAAGCTTACTTAAATTTGGACTTCTAAGAGAGTGGCATGAATTCCGGCGATTGCCAACTCTTCCATGTGCGTCGAGGCGTCATGAAAATACGGTAGGTAACTTCAACACATTCCTATAAGTGTCTCTCAGTGTAGTTCTTAATGTGCCAACAATTTGAGTAAATATACACTCGAAACCATCTATTTTCGGAAACAAATGACGATCATTATGAAGATTGTATACATGGAACTTTCAGGCCATCAATATTCATGTAGGCGTTAAAATCCTCATCGTGCAACTTTCCAGCGCTGCAGGTGTGTTATAAGTTATCTTGACGATCAGTGAAAGCTTTGATTTAAGACCAGGCATGCACTAGTTCCATAGTAAGACCATTATGCTTTGTTTACGTTTTTGTCTATAATAACTACAACCTATGGACATCGAGTATTGATTTTGATTTTCTTGCTGTATACTTTATCACAACGTAGGTCAAGTACATCACATGGAAAAGGCTTTCAATAGGAGGGAGAATTTTTAATGGAAAAGATCAGTAGAATATAAGAAAATAGGCTACTTAGTTCTTCACGGAGCTACTTGTTTACCATTTCACCACAGAACCATATTTTACAATTATAATCATAATAGTAGAAAGAGTTAAATATATATTTAGCGTTCCTGGCTTAGTCTTAAGCGTGTCACTTTACATAAAATTGAAATGTTTGAGAGCTCTAAACTAGGGGTGTCAAACGTTGTGTCCCGGGAGAGTCGAGTGTATTGGTAGTGTCGTCAACGACGTAGCCGTTTTGATTGAAGGTACCCGAATATTTAATACCAGCGCGGGATCTATGGAAGACATGGTAATCCATAATACTAAAGGACACAGTCATGTGCAAAGTAAATTATTGTTCGTTTTGTTCATGAATTGGTTTGTGGGAAAGGAATGCAATTATCGTTCGCCGTTAAGGAATAAAATCGTCACGCGTTCGTTCTAAATAGTTGAAACAGTTGCCGAGGTCCAAAACGTGGCTGAGGATTAACATATGAAAAGCACTGAGTCATTGTTTCAAGGATTTGACAGTATGGGTATATTGAGCCTGCTGAGCTCATGCTCAGTGAAATTTTTCTTTGGAACACATTTGCAAATGTCATGCATTGTCTTAGAACGCACCCGGAGACCAGCACATGTCCGGATATGATGAAGGAAGTGATCTTGACTTCGAAGAAATCTCCGAATTATTCATCTGAGTACTTGTTAATATATTTCCACTCTTCACAAGGCTCAGATCATATCATCAAGTAATTTTAAATTTTTAAACATTCTGGTGAATGTATTTTATATTAAGGTAAAGGTATTTAACGTCGCAGATGTGCGAAGCGGAAGGAGTTAGTTGTTCAACAATTCAAGTACGTACTGCAACCCAGCAGGCAAGAGCAACTCACACATACCCGAGTTTGGATCCGTCCACACTGGACGCGTGTTACAGTCCGTCTTAAAGGACGAGGAATAGTCCGCCCACGAGGCGAGGAAGTATAATTATCGGTGTGCATCGCCGTTTATTTGAGCACCTATTTGAGTGCATCGATTGAATATTTAACGCCAGTGACAGCGTTGCAGACATTATTCTGAAAGTTGCATATCACTTTACCATATTTTCGTCGTCGAGGAACACCACATTTCGGACCACGAGGTCGACAAAATCTATGTCGGCAAGGTACGTAAAAATATCCGAAGTTTGTGAACTGTAATCGTCTTATGTGGCTTATTTCAACGCCACTACTTCCGAAAACATTATCGCTTGTAACGCGAACATTTTTCGACCATGGATTACCAAGATTCCATGTGATTGGTTTAGTTATAAATTCTGTGAGATTACGCCAAGTAGGCGCTTTAGAATCAGTGAAAAGTAGACAGTGAATGGCCAATTTGATACAAAGTCTGCACCACTGTGTAACTTCAGTGAATCTTTCAATATCCACTATTTGTGCAGTCTTAAAAGCTGTGATTTCCACGTGTGTCACATGCATATTTCTACAGACCACGTGAGTGAAATAGTTCAACCCTTATCTACCATGGGGGTTATGGAGTAGATCCCCATAATTTGAAGGAGCCGTTCAGAGGAGGAATTACAACATGTCGGATGGACCAGCCGACCACAAAAAAGAAATCTGTTGACATCGAATATATATTTAGGTATTAGGAAGTCATTTTTGAAAGCCTTTGTCTGGAGCGTGGCGCTCTATGGAGGTGAAACTTGGACTATTGGTGCAGCAGAAAAGAGGAGAATTGAAGCATTTGAAATGTGGTGTTACAGGAGAATGATGAAGATCAGATGGGTAGATAGGGTTAAAAACGAAGAGGTATTAAGACGAGTGGGAAAGGAGAGATGTTTCTGGCGACTGCTAATGAAGAGAAGAGATAGGTTAGTAGGACACATATTAAGACACCCAGGAATAGCATACTTAGTTATGGAAGGAAGGTTCGAGGACAAGAACTGTAGACCAAGGTTAGAATATGTTAAACAGATTGCCTCGGATGTACGGTGTGGTAGCTATGTACAGATGAAACGATTAGCTCAGGACAGGGAGGAATGGAGAGCTGCATCAAACCAGTCAAAAGTCTGAAGACTCAAACAACAACAACAATCAGACACACACACGCAACCAAAAGTTGATCTCATGTTGCCTACTCTCTGCAGTATGTTATTAACCTGGTCACCAACTCTTACCTTTGCTTCCTTCACTGGGGATTTGGAAAAAGGGTTCTTTCTTCAGAGGCATGTCGTATGTCTCCATCGTTAGCCTGTCCTCCAGATATTCGGGAGAATTCATTATGTTATAATCGAATATATCTGTAGACACGCGAACAACAGATTTTAGTTCTCAAAATGTTCTTATTCATACAATGAGCCGCATTAATGCAAATACACTTAGCTCTAATAAAGATTTGCTGCGCCAAGCTTCAATGGGCACACATGATTAGTACATCAGAAATTTCAGGTAGTATATTAGAATATCGTGCGATCGCCTAGTTGTCTATTGTTTTCGTATTTGACAGTTCTTGAAAGCCATATCTCTAGTTTTAATTTAAATGTACTTTTAATGCTAATACATTGAGATCTAGGCTAGTAAAGATTTGCTGCGCCAAGCTTCAATGGTCACAAATGATTAGTACATCAGAAAATTCAGGTGGTATATTAGAATGTCGTGCGATCGGCTAGTTGTCTATTGTTTTCGTACTTGACAGTTCTTGAAAGCCACATCTCTAGTTTCAATTTAAATGTACTTTATGATTACACGCCGATTGCTGCTACACATTAAGTGGCATTGTGTACTATAGCAATATAAACAGAGAATCCTCATAACCTCTCCACTCCAACTCCCAACACTGACCTGCACGTGGTGTCCCCTGCTAAGCTGAGCAACCCAGTGGAAGGTTGGGTAATCAATCCCAGCGGGAAACTGGGTCAGTGAACAGACTAGTGTTGGGGGGGGACTGAGAATTCTTTTCTCAGTTCTTTCACCTTTCTGAATAACATTCAGGATTGTAATTCGAGGATTTATCCTCCCCTCAAGGTGAAACCTTAGATAGTCGACCATGAAAAGTCATTTGAAGAATAATTCCGCCGTCTGTAATGATAGATTACAGAAAAGACAGCATTCGGATACGGTGGGCTGTCATGCGGAAGATAATGACGAATCGGAGCGTCTGAAAACTCATCAAGTAGCAAACAAACAAATACTACGGAAAATCAAACCTAAACAAGTCTCATTCTTTTCTACACATAATGTTAACTCTCTGGTTCAAACTGGAAAATTGAAGATCATCACGGATATCATGAGAAGTCATAAAATTCTAATTATGGCCCTTCAGGAAATTAGAAGTAGTGATCAAGGCCATCTGGAATCACAAGGATATAGACTATATAAAGGAATTCCAGGAAAACGAGTTATGAAAAATTGTCCACAATTTGGTAACGGATTCTTAATAGATCTCAGAATCATTGACTCGATAACAGAATTTAAATCTCAATCCTCCAGACTTACGACCCTAACTTTGAAATCGGCAAATAAAACATATACAATTATTAATGCACATGCTCCTACTAATCAAAAAAAAACCACCACCATTAAGGACAGAGAAGAAGTACAAAAATTCTGGGATCTTTTGGATCAAACTTTAATAAACATCCCTTCATCAAACATCAAAATTCTCCTTGGTGATTTCAATGCGCAACTTGGACAAGAAAGAAGATATAGAGATATAATTGGAAAATGGACAGCACATAAACGAACCAATAAAAATGGTCAAAGATTAGTCGAAATTTGTAGAAACCACAAATTAATCTCTAAATCAACATGTTTTAAAAGACAGCCCCATAAATTGAAAACTTGGAAACATCCTGACTTCAGAAGGGGTGAATGGCAGTTGGATCATGTCTGCATGGATAAATTTCACCATCGCGAAATTCACAATGTCAAGGTTCTAAGGGGAGTTGACTCAGGATCAGACCACTATGTGGTAAAGATAAAAATAAAATTAACTCCAATGGCCAAGAAAAAACCTAATAATAACAATAGAAGGAAATTTGATCCATCTACCTTAATAAAAATATAGAGTACTGTGAAAGAACAGGAGAAGAATCTCTCAACACTAAAACATTGGACGAATTAATCACTAAATTAAAATCAATTGCAGAGGAGTTAGCACCAATAAATCCAAGGAAAAAACATGAATGGTGAAATGTAGATTGTGATCAAGCAATAGAGAAAAGACACCAAGCATGGATAAAACATCAAGCTCTAAAGTCAGAAGAATCAAATTTAGAACTAACTATACAAAGAAAATTAACCCATAAAATCATCAGACAAACGAAACGTAATCATATTAAAAATACACTGGAAAAGATAGAAGACGATTTCAAGAAAAATCAATCTCGAGATTATTACAAAACATTTGGTAAATATCTAAAAAATTTGAAGCTCCAACATTAATGTTGAAAAATCAAACAGGAAAGTTAGCACATTCTAACCAAGAAAATACAGGGATCCTTGCAGAAGCATTCGAGAAACTGTTAAATTGTAATGATCCACTGGAAACCCTGCAAGTAAACACTGATACACCTATTTTAACTTCACCTGATTTAATAAATCCTCCAAACATTAATGAAGTAGATCTCGCAATTAAAGAACAAAAAAATTGCAAAACTTGTGGCGAAGACTTAGTCTTTGCTGAAATCTGGAAAAATGCTGGTAAACCTGCGATTATAAATCTTCATCAACATCTAGTTAAAATGTGGATTACTGAAGAAATTCCTGCACACTGGACCACAGGAATAATCCATCCATTATTTAAGAAAGGAGACAAAACGAACCCAGATAACTACAGAGGAATTACCCTTCTGGACTGCACATATAAAATTTTCTCTCGTATAATTTACAACAGGATCAAAAACATTCTGGAACCACAACTTGGAGAATATCAAGGAGGATTTCGCCCTTACAGAAGTTGTCCAGACCAAATCCTTAGCCTGAAATTAATAATGGAATATTACAAAAACAGAAATAAGCAACTCTTTATCTCTTTTATAGATTTCAAGAAAGCATATGATAGTATTCATAGACTGACACTGCTAAAAATCCTCAGATCGTACGGTCTCCATCCTAAATTGATAAAAATCATTCAATTAACATTAACAAACACAAATTCGAAAGTTAAATTTAGGGGAGAAATATCAACAGCTTTCAGAGTAAAAACTGGTCTCAGACAAGGTGATGGATTATCCCCTCTGCTTTTCAATGTGGCTCTTGATTATATCATGAAGGTTTGGCAAAAGGAAAACCCTCCTAAGATCAAAATTGGAACAAAACCATCAATAAAAATAAACTGCTTAGGATTTGCAGATGACTTGGCTCTTTTAGCACTAGACAAGGAAGAGGTTTGTACTCAGATCACTAGTCTCCAAGAAATTGCTCAAGGGATAGAATTACAGATATCCTTTGAAAAAACTGAGATCATGCCTATGAAACCCTTAGATATAAATGAAGTCTATATAAATGATCATAAAATTAACCTAGTTCCTCAATTTAAGTATCTTGGAGAAATTATAACACATAACTTAAACGAAAAAGTAACTTGGATAAATAGAACAAATAAAACGAAAAAGGCACAATCTCTAACCTGGTCAACATATAATAAAAAATGCCTACCAATAGCTACTAAGATCCAACATTATAAAACTGTAACTCTCCCTGAAGCCACTTATGCTTGTGAAACACTGTTCCAAATTAAAAATGAACAAAGAACTGATCAGCTCCTCAAAACGGAAAGAAGAATCATTAGAACGTGCATAAATAAAAAGTATCAGGTTGAGGGAGTCTGGAGGATTCTCCCAAATGAAACTGTCTATCGTGAGATTGATCCAATCACCAGCACAATGAAGAAGAAAAGAATTTCATATTTTTTTCACATCTTACGGCTTCCAGAAAACAGAATTGTACGCCAACTGGTGATGAGAAATCTAGGAAAGAAAACTGGAGGAAAATGGATCCAAGAAATCCAACAAGATCTCAAAGCAGTTGGACTCAAGATAACAGATGCCGAGGAGAAAAATAAAATTAACACCATTCTTAAAACTCACAAATTTTCTGCAGAAATGACACACAGAAAGCCTATGGAGATTTCAGATGAGTTGAGAAAATCCCGATCTGACAGAATGAAAAAGTACTGGAAAGAGCGCAAGAACCAAGCAGTACTACCTTCAAAGAAGAAGTGATTGTGGAACGACTCAAGTGGTCCAATGTGACCAATCAAGATTAATAATAATAATAATAATAAAATATAAACGCAGCCGCCATGTATGATTAGTAACAATTCTCATAAATAGGCAGGCCTTGTTGAGGTGTCCGGAAACAAAACTAACTAAATACCAGCATTAACTAACTACAGCCCTGTCGATCAAAAGTCACTCGGGTGAGTTTGCACACAATCAAACATACAATCATAAACAGACACACACAGTCGATGTCATAATACTCTGTACACTATGCTATTGATTATGTCAATAACACTTTAACCTTCGTTCATTTCACTGGGCATTTGTAAACCGGGATGTTCTTTCCTAGAGGAAAATCGTATTTGTCCATCAATAGCATTTCTTTCACATTTTTGGGTGGATTCTTTACGTTGTGAAGCAAGTAACAGGTTTTTGATTTCATAATGTTTACTATAGAGCATCCAGCGTTTAGAAAAGACTGTGGAGCCTTATGGTGACAGTGTTGCTAACTCTATGCAGAAGTAGCGCTGACGTCATACGTTATGTTCACCCGCTTCGAGTAGTGTCCTTTCATAAGTTAGCGAGACAACACAACCCCGGCAGTTACCTGAAGTAGAACACGCGCAGGAGCACTGCCATCGTAATGTACAGGCCGTAAGGCTTCTACTGTGACGTCACGCCTAGGGTCGTTATAGTCGCAGCAGCAAGTCAGATAGCTCCCTTCACACGCAGTCTCTTCAAACCTAATATAAATTACGCTCCCGCTTCAAGACGTAGAAAAATAGCAAAATAGCAATGCTATTTAGGGCTGATTGGCACTTCCATCCGTTACCACTTCATACGCCTAATTATCGCTCCGCTTGTTCGAATCCGGCCGATGTTACTGGTATTTTGAGAGTGAACAAAATGGTACATTGCCGGTACATTTACTAGGACGTTGAAACACACAAACAGGGCTAAATTGCAGTATTTTGACGTCGAGAATAAGATCTATTCTTGGCCATTTTCTCGTTTGACGTCGAGAATAAGATCTATTCTTGGCCATTTTCTCGTTGTTCACCGCTCAGAAAAGGTTTATGGTAGATGCCTAAGAAAACCCCACATCACTCTTCGCTATTCAACAGATCACGTCCTAAAATGCTCGTGGATGACAAAGCACAATGTAATCTATCTCTAACTGTAATCAATGCACTGGCCACCCTCAAGGTGACTTAATCAGGGCCTATCCTAACAGAACTTATTTTCTATGACTCAATCTAACTTGCTTCTTGCATCAGGAATTTACGTTGGGTTGTAATTTTGAAATCAGGTATCAATAACCTACAGTACATACACCAGGTGCTAACAATCCCATTAATGTAAATCCAGTAGCCTACACAAATGCTGCCACGAAAACATTACAATATTCACTTGAGCTTGATCGAGAGACCATTCTCACAAATAATGTAACTTGGACTGACTTCAGTAGATATTGAATACTGGATATCGCTTCTCTGATTTACATACGGTAACTTAACCTCAGCATTATCATATTAGAAATGTTTTCAGTCCTAGCATAGACTGAAATTTGGGAACTTCTTACAATAATTGAAACCATATTAACTAACAACCTACCATCAAGGCGATTAGCTCTTCTCTTCCGAAGAATGGTATCTTACTTTCAGGGAAATGTCAACACACACACTTGTATTCCCGTAATGTACCTACCAATAATTTCTAGGAATGTTGTGTATGCATTGCTTTCTTAAATTTTCGTGGTGGGGAAGGAGAAGCAAGCCACATTATCATTTCTTTCATAATACCGGTACCGTTGCTATAAACAAACTTTTGACATATCTGCGAGCTGGGAAGGAGGTTTCTTGAACTAACAACATTTGATTACCATCCAAAAAGCTTGTATGAGTCGAAATAATAAGTGATATAGAGGTCCTAACTAAAACATAACCTTCTGTGTGATGACAAACATGCAACACAAAATTTGCGTAGATACAATAACCTACCTACAAAATGAACATTTGTTTCAGAAAATAAATAATCCTCATTCTAGATGACGTAAGTAGAAGCGTTCTCAAGTACCACTTTTCACGCGGATACTCATTCATAAAATATATAAACAACACAGCACAAAGCAAAATGGTCGCCATCTCTACCCCCTACCGATCAGCTGATCAATCGTTAAGCGTCGCTGCATGATGGCCTGTACATTACGATGGCAGTGACAGGAGGGAGCAGTTTTGCAGGTGTTAACGGATTGGACCAGTATTAAGGATACCGTATGCGAAGAGAACCAATAACGATATTCATTTCGTTGTGATATGACGCATTACTGACTGACAGATGTCGGGAGCACAACCCTTCCTTCCTTCTCGGATGTATGCTGACGATGTTAACAATTTTTACGTCAGCAATACTGTTGATCATCACTTTTTTGTTGTTATTAGTTAGGCTATAATTTAGTTTCTTTCAATTCTATTCTTGTTTTGTTTAGATTGAAATTTGTTATATTGTAGTGAATAAGCCATGCGGTTAGGGGCGCGCAGCTGTAAGCTTGCATTCGGGAGATAGTGGGTTCGAACCCAACTGTCGGCAGCCCTGCTTCGATCGGACAGCAAACAAAACAGACACATAACAATAACACCAATGACGAATAGTGCTTCAGAACTTATGTTGCCGGCGGAACTGAGCACGTGCTCCACTCCGGGCGAGCATGCAGCACTGAACGAGGCTCTTCTTTCCAGCATGCTAACCTCGAAAATGTTTAAATTACTAAGACGTAATATAAACGATACTTGTATGCAATAACAAAGGTAATCAATTGGCAGATAATTGAAGGAAGCTATTATGACGACAAATATATCTGTTCAGAGTTCCTTCATGATAAAAGGTGAGGTAACAAAACAAGTGTATGGAGGGGGGGGGGGTCCGTTAAAAGTGAAAGCCCATAAGACCCACAGTCTTTTCTAAACGCTGGATGCTCTATAGGTAAAGCCCTGCGCGGATGCGGATATCCGCGGAAAACCCCGCGGATATCCGCAACATTTTTCGCCATGGGGATATAGTTTGCATGTCTTTGCGGATAGCTGCGGATAATGTTTGTAGTAAATTTGAGGATAGTTTTTAGAATACAATCCGAACTTGTTGGATATCATGGGGAAAGTTGGGTAATTGTGCGCACCTATGTTTTTCGAGTTGGTAGTACAACTAGCAACTCAGTTCACTGCTACCCTCAAGCTGTCATCGTACCTATCAGATAGGGACAGTTAGCATGATTCCAGTCTCTATATGATAACCGGAGGCTTGGATGAAGAAACTTAACATGTTGCATGTTATTTTCTGTAGCCAGCAAATAAGAAGGTAAGCCTACAGTTGTGATCAATTATTTAAAATTAAATGTAGTTTTAAATGCCAGTGTGTACAGTGGTTTTGCATGTATTTATTTTTCAATATAATAGATTAGTTTACCGGGATTCAGTGAGTTACGTTTTAAAAGCAGAGTGGGATAATGGTGCGCAGATCAATCATACAAGTACTACAAGTACAGCGCGACATCAATGGCAAAATATTTCGTGTTGTTCTCCAAATACCAAGAAATTATACGCGCAAAACGAAGAAAAACTCCTACCCAGCAGTAAATGTGCAGAAATCTCGACGTGCAATTAGGGATGATGGGAGGAAAATAAGGGAAGTGGGGAGGAGTTTCAACATTCCCCCAGTCAATCCTACCAAAGCAGTTGCTGCAAAATTGTCTTGCTCCACCTCGTCTAGTCCGTAAAGCTGTTTTACCAACGAAATGGAGTCAGAATTATCCGAATACCTTTTGACATTGGCAAAATTATTTTATGGCTTAACGCCCACAAAGCTTGTCAGACGGTTCGAGTTCAAGTTTGCAGAGGAGAATAAGATTCCCGATAATTTCCATACAGTTAAAAGTCTAGCAGGCAAATATTGGTTGTATGAGTTCTTGAAGAGATATCCTGCATTAACGTTGAGACAACCTGAAAGAACAAGCCTAAATTGGATTGCATCCTTTAATGCTGACGAAACGAAAATATTTTATTCTAATATCCAAAACTGCAGAATTTTAGTTCATTGCATTGTTATGCTTTTGTAAAAAGCATTGGAATATTCTAATGTTAATGCACAGTGCAAGTTTCTGCCAATTCACATTGTATTAGTATGGCTTTCCAACACTCATCCCATGCTTCACAATTCCCCAATCCAAGCGCATGATTGCCCAGCAGGGTGGGTAATCGTGCGCAAATGCATATTTGCGAGATTTCGAATTAAAGTCCACCAAATTTATTTTTGAATTAAATTTGTTTCTGCACATCGAATATAGAGTTACTAAGGCTCCCTTATTCATAACTGCAGTTGTGTTATCTATTATTTCATCATCACAAGACCGATTCTTGATTAAGTGCGCACCATTCCCCCACTCTCCCTTATTAGGGCACGGTTGTTTATGACATATCCTATTTTTCCGTTATGGCTTTTCATGACAAACGTAAGATGATGATTTACGCTAATCCCATTAAGCACAATGTCATTAAGCACAATCAGCTCTCCGAACTGAAAAGGGTTGCAATTCTGGCTGTGTAACATTCATTTTAGACATAGCACATGACATACTGTACAGTACATAGCCTAAGGGTTCGACTTGCTGCTCAAATGTTTAAAAGATAAAGTATAAAGCAACACATTGAAAAGATTATTGTAATGCCAGTAGATTCGGATATTAAACGTGTGGGTAAAAGTCGCGTGGATGTGGGGCGGATGCGGATAAAAGTCATGCGGATGCGGGGCGGATGCGGGGCGGATGCGGATAACAGCCGTGCGGATGCGGGGCGGATGCGGATAACGTTTTGTGTATCCGCGCAGGGCTCTATCTATAGGTGTAACAGAGTTTGAACCCATGAACTTTCATATTAATTACGTTGTACATAGAGGTACTTGTATGGGTAGCCTACACTTTGATTACGTTAAGAAATTGACTTAAGATGAAGAAAATATTGTTTTTACTGCCGCTGCTGCTACTACTATTACTGCTGTCAGTTATAATAATGATAATGATAATAATAATAATTTACTTGTTCCATATCAGTCTTAAAATATCTAGTTAGTTAGTTAGTTATTGTTGTTTTAAGGGGCGGAACTACGAGGTCATCTGCCCCTCTTAACACAGATTAAAGAATACAAATTTTGAATTGAATTTAAAATTTTGAGGTGGACATCTAAATTTAAAAAGACAAAAATTAATAAAACAAAAACAAATAATTAAAAAAAAAAAAAAAAAAAATTATAAACATAAACAAAAATTACGGAAAAAACAAAACATTATCATTCAAAAACGAACAAGTCGTTGAGTCAAAGTTCACTGGAAAATTTAGATTGCTGGCCCTAACCCACTCTCACTTATAAAGCGGATAACGCGATCAGCAGCCACCGCGTCATCGGCTAATATAAGTTTGAGTGTCGTCTGCAAACCAAGGTTTCTTCGTAAGTCAGCAAGATCCACACACTCGGTGAAAATGTGGGCCACGGTGAATACGGCTCCACAGGTACAAAGTGGGGGGTCTTCCCTTCTCATTAGGTACGAGTGGGTGGATCTTGTATGACCTATCCTTAGCCTACACAAAATGACGGACTCTCTCCGGGCCCGGAAGGAGCTCCGCCAAACGCGAGTAGTTCCCTTGATCGCTCTCAGTTTACTGGGCAGTGGGTCAGCTAGCCACTGACTCTCCCAAAAAGCCAGAACTTGTAGGCGTAACTGAGAGCGAATATCTCTAGCGGGTACCTCCATTGGTCGAGGTGGTAGTGATACCGCCTCTTTTGCAGCTTGATCCGCTAACTCATTTCCCGCAATTCCCATGTGGCCGTCTTGTCTCTCAACTGGAAATTACAATTGCAATATATAGAATGGCGATTACCATAAATCTATAGGAAGGAATGCGCAACAAATAATCTCTATGTGAATTATCAACAGACAAAGAAATCAAACTGAAAATTTAATCTAGGATTCATTTACTATGCAAAGGGTTCGATTCCGTTTTTGACTTTTGTATTATTTAAATATCAGGAGTTTATCAAGGAGAAAATACACTGCTCAACAAATGTTTGGACTACCTTCATTAATTGTATGCTGACGCTGCCATAGAGGAGTGGGACCTCTTGATAGTCTTATTCAGAGCACGCCTCCTCCGTGTGCGGGGAGGACTACTAACGACTGATACTGATCATCATGAGATACAGATTCACAATTTTTTGTTTTCAAAAGGGACACTTAGAAGCGAGTTCGCTTTGTTTTTGTACCGTTTCATTATTATCTAACCACGATTGATATCGTTTCCAGAAGGACTGATGTTTAGGCTGTGTCCCAATAGTACAATTTCAACCGTAGTGAACTAGATAGTCGACTACTTTACCGGATGTGACGTCAGAAGTCGTGATCCAATACTGCTTAGCACATAGCAATCAAGTCTGTAGCAGCTAGTGAACGAAAGTGCTTGCTAGATTGGCCGACTTGTCGACTTGTACAAGGAAGTTATAGAAATTGTAGCTTATCGGAATTGTAGGCTATGACAATTGTAGGTTGTCTTTGACTTTAATCCAGTTTATGCTTGGCCTATTGGCAACTCCAGCTATCTGATATGACATCTAGCGGTAAAAATGAGAAACTTACCAAGTAGGGTACATTTGTCACGTGGTGACTGTTTGTATATGGTTTCTTGTATTGGTAAACAGATCGTGGTAAATTGTTCGTGTCTTTATACATAAGTAATAAGTTTTACTCGTTGATAGAGTGAAAAATTAGTGAAAGCAAAGTGTATTGCTCAGTTTACGGCTGTAAGTCGATGTATAAGAGGGCTGCGGATATACCTTTTCATCACTTTCCAAAAGATGCAAATAGCAATAGCCGAAATGTGATGATACCTAATACCTAATAATAATTACCTTTCCACCCGGGAAGGATCTAACACTTGTCGAGGTAGACAGACAGAAGACCTGCGACGTAAAGCCAGCGAAGGTTATTCAGTTTAAAAACAGCTGTTACGATGGGCGCGCTGGTAAGATTGAAGTTACTTGAATAATTAATTAAATAATTAATTATTGGCTGCTTGGTAGGGAGAAGGGATGAGTTTAACTTGTATTAAAACTCGTGGGGCGACAGGAATTGCTTGATTTGGATGGTTAAAAGGTGGGTTTGGTGTTGAATATTTGAATGGTAGCGGAATCACTTTCTACAGTGCCCACGGGGAGGCAAATTAGGCCTATATGACTGATAGTGGAATAGCTCGAATATCGAAGAACTTAGCGATTACGAGGTGTAGGCTTGGCGAAAAGGCTGGCGGATCATCAGTTTGACATCAATTCACGATATAAGTCGGAGCTTGGAACAGTGGCGTCTGGTTTGCGTGGATGCTAGTCTCGGAATGATAAAAGTAGCACAGCTTCGGTGTGTTATTTATTTGTTTATGTACCGTATTTCTCTATTTGAATGTCCTCGGCGTTGACTCAGGATCGACATTTACATTATATTGCGCATAATAGTACCGAAATAATGTCCGAAGTGTTGCCCTGTGTAAATTTGAATCAGCTGATCTACATCAACCATAAAAACTGATGCTTGATAATATGCAAATGACACCAAAAAATCCAGTGGAACACACAAATTAGATCACGTGTATCGCACAGTTATACATATATGCAATTAAAAATAACACTGTCATTACTTTAGAGACCACATTTACTGATTATAACCGAAAAATAAAAAGTGTTCCATATCAAACGCGTGTTATTGAGTATTTTAAACCCTACTTATCCAGACCGACCGCAGCGCCCCAAGTGTTAGTTTGAGTTGCCAATAGTCTTTGCCAAATTCAACGCTTCAAACCACAACCCACGAGGGAAGCATAATATCTTGTTCTGTTGTGATAATTATTTTCACGCGAATATGTTGTTTGGTTCTGTGGTAATCACGACTGAGGATTGCAACAACTCGGTTCATGGTCTCCAGCGCACAACAAGGGCCTCGTCTCAAATTGTCAATTTGCCCTTCTTCTCTTCCTCCTGAACTGTATTCTCTTAAACAGCCAAACACAAACCATAATTAGGGCTCGGCTAAAAAGTTATCTTCTTGGCGCATCCATGAATGTATCGTTCAGGTATTGTTTATTTAAAACAGCTGATGAAAGCGCAAAGAGCTTACAAGGAGCAGCAGATCACCGCCATCTTGAGTGTTGGTTTTGTTGGTACCAGCATGTTAGTCAAGTGCGTTTCAAAACACAAGTCTATGAAGGAGGCTGTGATCAAGCAGACATGTCCCAAATCTCCGTAGTGCATAGCACATAGCACATAGTAGCTAGCAGCTAGTCAATAGCAGACAACTTGAGTATTGGGACACAGCCTTAGTTTGTTAATAACTTATTGTATGAACCACAATGGGTTTACTGTTGGAAGTCATAGTAGTAAAATCTACGCTATTCCAAACCTTCATATTTCAAATCTATTGTACACATTCATAATTGGTGTTTCCCTTATCCTAAAAAAGAAAAATATACATGGGATTAATACATTCATTTGGATGACCATACTCATTCGAAACACCCATTACAATTGTGTACAATCGTGTTTACCGGCTGAAAAGAGTTAATTTTCGATTATTATAATTGATGCGTTACGGACTGAGAAAATAGCGTATGTTATTAAAATCCCCAATTAAAGTTAATGCTGATATAATACGGCAACAATTAATTGACAATAAGAATTACTATTGTTAGGTAGATTTCGTTAGAAAGCTAACTATTGCAATGGGTCCCATGTTTCGACTTCCGGAAAATTTCGACATATCTTCGCGTTTCACATCCCCCAGACCCCAAAACCACCGTCAGTTCAAAAGTTTATATATAATTTATGTATATATATATATGTATATATATATGTATATCAGTTTCTTGTGGACACGATAACTGCCGTAATTTTGCACCAATTACTTCGAATTTTTTACCGAAGATGTATACCTATAAAATCTCGGTCGAGTTCGTTACTGGGCTAAATCGGTCGAAGGGGGTGAAAATGGGGGGCTTTTTTCGAAAAAGTGAAATTTCGCTATAACTCTCTTAATACGTGCAATATCGAATCCATTCAAAGTTCATAATATGTGTCGGATAAGTGCCAAAAATTTATGTCAAATAAGATTTTTGATAGCACCAACCATTGACCAAAGGGGTGGAAAAAAGTGGGTTTTTCGGGAAACATTAATCATATCTCTCTTAATAGGAACAATATCAAAACCGTACAAAATGGACAATATTCCCCTAATAATTACCTAAAACTTTTGTCTGAAAGAATTTTTGATATGACCCACCATTACGCCAAGGGACGAGAAAAATGATTTCGGAATTATAAGAAAATGCCAAGAGCTATCAGTGGTTGCCATGGCAACACTACTAAATTGATGAGGCATGGACCATCAGACGTTGCCATGACAACGCACTTGCACGAGATCAGATTCAGTATTTCCATCTGATTAAGTGGTTGGTTGGTTGGTTCTTAAGTTTAGGGGCTGCGACAACGCGGTCATGTAGCCCCGTGTACTTTGGGTGTGTGTAGAATCTGTCTGATAACCGGTGTTAATTGTGATGACTGTATTAGTGTGTGTTATCTGTTTGTTAATTTAAGTACTGCAACTAACAATTTTTCAGATAGTTCCTACTTTTGCCGCCAAGCGCCACTGTCAACGACTACGAGGCCAAGTTCAGAACTGAGCTACTAGACGCCGCCGCAGTCGGCTCTTGGCAACGAACATAGAAACCTAAGAGCGTTGTATACATTCTTAACCTATCCAATTTAGCTTCACACAGGTGCAATTAGTGGAAGGATCTTTAACATGCCATAAATCTATGACATGGGACCGCCGGCTTTACTTCCCCTCCGAAGGAAGGCATACTGAGGGATATTTAACGCTCTTAAAAAATCCGACGGCTTCGGCCGGGTTTGAACCCGGTATGTTGGGCATAGAAGCTCAGCATGTTACCGACTACGCCACCAAAGCCGCCTGATAAAGTGGGAAGCGGCTTCGGTGACGTAACTGGTAGCATGCTGAATGTCTATGCCCAATGTCGCGGTTTCAAAGCCGGCCGAAGTCGTCGGATTTTCTAAGAGCACTAGAATCCCTCAGTATGCTTTCCTTTGGAGGGGAAGTTCCAACGTTCGTTGCGAGTTGATGGTTGGGGTGGCATCTAGTAGCCAAGTTCACAGCTAGGTGTCGTTGACGGTTGTACCTGGTAGCAACATTAGGAACTACTGCTTGAAATTGACCGTCTGCAGTACTTACATGAATTAAGACTAATACAGCCATTACAATTCACACCGTGTATCAGACAGATTCTACACTCACCCAAAGTACACGGGGTTAGATGACCGCGTTGTCGCAGCCCCTAAACTGAGGAACCAACCAGAGGTAGATTTCGTTAGAAAGCTAACTATTGCAATGGGTACCATGTTTCGACTTCCGGAAAATTTCGACATATCTTCGCGTTTCACATCCCCAGGCCCCAAAACCACCGTCAGTTCAAAAGTTATATATAATTTATGTATGTATATGTATATCAGTTTATTGTGGACACGATAACTGCCGTAATTTTGTACCAATCACTTTGAATTTTTTACCGAATACGTATACCTATAAAATCTCGGTCGAGTTCGTTACTGGGCTAAATCGGTCGTTGGGGGGTGAAAATGGGGGGCTTTTTTTTCGAAAAAGTGAAATATTGCTATAACTCTCTTAATATGTGAAATATCGAATCCGTTCAACATTCATACTATGTGTCGGATAAAGCCCAAAAATGTATGTTTGAAGAGTTTTTTTTATAGCACCAACCATTGACCAAAGGGGTGGGAAAAAGTGGGTTTTTCGGGAAACATTAATCATATCTCTCTTAATAGGCACAATATCAAAACCGTACAAAATGGACAATATTCCCATAATAATTACCTAAAACTTTTGTCTGAAAGAATTTTTGATATAACCCACCATTATGCCAAGGGATGAGAAAAATAATTTCGGAATTATAAGAAAATGCCAAGACCTATCAGTGGTTGCCATGGCAACACTACTAAATTGATGAGGGATGAGCCATCAGACGTTGCCAAGATAACGCACTTGCACGAGATCAGATTCAGATTTCCATCTAAGTGTGAAGCGGCTTCGGTGACGTAACTGGTAGCATGCTGAATGTTTATGCCCAAGGTCGCGAGTTCAAAGCCGGCCGAAGTCGTCGGATTTTCTAAGAGCGCCAAAAATCCCTCAGTATGCTTTCCTTTGGAGGGGAAGTTCCAACGTTCGTTGCGAGTTGCTGGTTGCGGTGGCATCTAGTAGCCAAGTTCACAGCTAGGTGTCGTTGACGGTAGTACCTGGTAGCAACATTAGTAACTACTGCTTGAAATTGACCGTCTGCAGTCCTTACCTGAATTACAGACTAATACAGCCATCCCAAAGTACACGGGGTTACATGACCGCGTTGTCGCAGCCCCTAAACTGAGGAACCAACCAAAATCTCTGCGGTAGATATAATTTTGCGTGAAGAAGTAACAGACCGTTACATAGTTGCACATCAGTGTCGAAACCTAGCATAAGGACAGTGTGACCACAAGTATAAAAATGGACCCCAAATGACAAGAAGGTTACCGTTCCCATAAGACAATAAAATGTTTAAAATAAGCATAAAATGACGAAAAACAAAGTTAATTAAGCTCCAATTATAAAATACCTTCTCGCATTAAATGAGGTCTGATCCTTCTACGAAAATCTGCATATTCTGCCTATTTTCGCCTATCCCCAAGTTTGTCCGGTGAAATCTACCTCCGCCTTCCGGCGTGCCGAGAGGACTTTTTTTTTTTAATTATGGATACCCACGTTTAGGCCTTAACTACAAACTAACCAACAAATCTATTGAAAAATGAGTTATGCCAATATTTTCCTTGTTTAATTCTGCCTTAAACTATATAAACCAATTATTCTCAAATTTAATAATTACTTTTTTTTATTAGTGGTTGTATAAAAAATTGTCTGTGTTTTTAGCGTCTTTTCTAATAAAAAACTACTTGTCTGAAGGTAATGACATTTTTCTATGTTATAGGCACAAGTATGGGTAGTGTGAAACGCAAGTCTCAATTTTTTTCAACTACCCAATTAAAAGTTCTTATACTTGCTCAGAAGTAACGTCTTCTCAGCCCAGGATAAACATACAGCAGGAAACTGGGCCTCCCATCAATATTACTCTTCATAAATTCGGTATCACACTGTACGTTTTCAGTGGTTATAGTTTCGGATAATTTCGAATGAGAGCTTCAAAATGAGGCCAAGTTTTTCTGCTGTACGTTTATTCTGGGCTGAGAATGCGTCACTTCAGAACTAGTATGAGAAGTTTTTATTGGGTAGTTGAAACAAATTGAAACTTGAGTTTTATAACCTAACTTATAAAGGTCTGTTGGAAATTTTGGATTTTTTAACGTCGGAATTTATCCATTCAGATTTCAAAATATTTCTTAGGTGTTCAGAAGAGTACCTACCAGATATGAACGGAGCTTGATTCTTGATTCCCTGAACTTTCATATTACTTGCCTAGCACATAGTTGTACTTGTTTGCACGGTTACATTATAATCAAGTGAGAATGTGGCTTAGGATACTACTACTTGCCGCTAGTTATAACATATAATAATTATCGTCTTGGAAGCCAATTTTCAGTTTTGCCTTAGTAATCGAAATGTAATACGTTTCAGTAAGCTAAGCTATTGTCTGGCATATTTGTATCTGACGATGCTCGCTTTTGAGCGAAACATGCCATCCCCTATTTTTCTTCTTCTTGAATATTCCGTAACAATATACCAAAATCTTAATCTTAATGTAATGACCAGAAACACGTATTAAATTATTGGGTACAATCGTGTTGACCGACTGAAAAACATTACATTTCGACAAATATTAAAAATAATAATAATAATCGACACGATATTGGAATCTAACCATCGATCGATAATTCGTATCGTGGAACTGTGATTTTTGATTATTTTTTGAGATATTATTAATTGGATTTCATCAGATGAAGCAGTGCATAGATTTGACCTCTGGAATCGGGAGAGCTTATTAAGACTTACATTCCCTGGACGGAAATGAAGGAACTTAAGAAGAAATTGGATTAATGTCTCTCTGGGATGAACTACGAAAATTGTGTTAAGATACAAAACAAGATCAAAACAAGGAATATAAAATTGATAAGGAAGAGGGTATCCAATGCTAACGGTATGTACAGCATTGTACAGAAGAACTGGATCAGCTATTCTTCTTCATCTTGAGCAGTTTCCGACCGCTGGTCGGGTCTGCTTGGAACTTAAGCCTCTCCATCGTTTCCTGTCCGTCCACCATCTCTCGTTTCCCGCTGTGACCCAGCACACTCCTCCTAACTCCATTTGTCCATCTGTCCCTTGGTCTTCCCCTGGCCTCCTTCCCTTCATTTCCCCTCCTCTCGCATCCCCCTCACATGTCCATACCATTGTAGCCTAGACCACTCTATTCTATTTTGCAATGGTTCCTCTCTTACCATCTCTCTGACTCTCTCATTCCTACTCTGTCCATTCTTGTTACTCCTACCCTACTCCTCTGGAACTTCATCTCCACAGCTCGTATTTTACTCTTATCCCTTTCCTTCATCACCCATGTTTCTGAACCGTACGTCAAAATTGACACAAAGTAGGTCTTGTAGATGATTCCTTTACATTTTTGTGGTACATCTTTATTCCATATCATCCCCCTAACACTTTTGGAAAATCTATCTGCGCACCTTCCCCTTTAATTTATTTCCATCCTATTGACTCCCTTTTCTTCAAATATGCTTCCCAAGTACTTGAAGCATTCTACTTCTGCAACTGCTGTCCTCTAGCTATTAAATAACCTTAATGATCAAATAGCCTTAAGTTATTCAGCTTAAAGTTGGTGTTTTGATTTTTAATGAGTTATTTTTTGGTTACTTTTACGATTTGAACTTGTGATCGCTTTTGTGTTTTCATGTTGCTGCATTGGTCTAATGAGGTCTTCGTGTAATTTTTTTTTTGTACAATCTTGATATTAGGATATAACGATTCAGTAGTATTCATAATGAGAATTATGTGAGCATTTTACAACTTTGGAGGGAATTTATCTGTCTTAAACGTTGGTTCAAGTGAGCTAGCTTGAATGCGGACCATCAATTTGTTTTTCAATGAGGAGTTTTTGCCATATATAACTTTAATTAGCGTAACATATTAACAACCTTTAAACTCTTGATTCACTTAGTATTTCCGTCAAGGAAACTGTTTAATCCATCGATATACTTGCCTATTAATTTAGTTTAATCCATGGTTTCCATGAGGACACGAGAGATTTTTAACCGTTATTTTGTTTTTATTTAAACAATTAATTCGTCCTTAATTTAAACCTTATAGTGCCAGGGGACCGATAAATTGGTCGAGGGAGCTTTTGCCATAAATACGATGGGCACCGTATTATTAATAATTTTGTATTATTTACTCCAGCATTATGCCAGAAGCAACGTATGCAAGTGAAACATTATTTAAACTTAACACCTAATCAACAACTGATAAATTACAGAAGGTTGATGGAAGAATTCTTTGGACAATTATTAATTTTAAATAACACCAAATTGATGGCTAGTGGAGGCTTATGCCTAATTCAGTACTTTACAAGGAAAAGTGAATCGATCATTGATGCGATGCGAAAACGAAGAATTGCATTTTTTTTGTACACATTTCCCATTTACCACATACTAAACTCGTAAAACAACTTTTTGATTTCTTTTGGAACAGTAACACAAAGAACACTTGGTTTAAAGACATACAAATGGATTTCGATGAATTGAAAATTGTTAAGAATCAATTTTAACATAGAGGAGAGAAACGCATTCTGAATAACAAATTCTGCAGAAGAACGGGCCGCACGATCAACCAGGGTGAAGAAGTTTTGGGAAAGAAAGAAGTTGCCAAGTGTTAAGAGTTAAATTTATTTGTTTTCTGAAGACTTTGTTGTATAAGGTTTGATTTTAGTGCTCCAATGTGGGCGTAAATAGATAAATAAATAAATAAATAAATAATAATAATATTTCCAACTGCGCTATGCCGGTCACCTCTTGTTGCATAAGAGAGAAAGGACGAGCGGGAGGAGTAACAACGTGATAATACCCTGTGGGGGCCTCTGCCTAGGGTACAGCTGAAAACTGGTCAACGGCTTCTGAGGCGGACGGCAACACATTGTAAAACACAACAATATTTGGAATACATACCTGCAAAAATGCTAGGACATTATTACAATAAAAGCAAAACAGAGAATATTAGTGTAACCTACAGTCACAATTGGCACTTAAAATGTAAAATTTAAATTGCCCATCCACTTTACCGCATCTGGAGTCAGCACGAGAAAATCCTTTAAATCCCCTGAGTATGACGTAATACTACACTGCTGCACAATGTGTTGTATGGTCTGGGGTGTCGCTCCACAAACACATGCAGGATCGTGAATTTTGTTCCACTTGTAGAGTAAGTCCTTACACACTCCATGGTTTGTGCGAATCCTGTTGGCAGTCTTCCCCGTACGTCGAGGAAAATCGAATCCCTCTGGTTTGTTGTGAGTATTTATACTGATTACTACTTCTACTGGTGCTTGCTGGTTCCATTTTTGTTCCCATCTATAGCTTATATCAAATCCCTTGTTAAAACGTTCCACAGCAGATTTTATTGCTGGTTGTCTAGATTTTAACCTGTCAGATGTTGCACTTGGTATGAAGACATGAATAGGAAGGTCAGGGTAGTCCAAAATTTTCTTATGTTCACGTACCAAAGCATCCTGTCTTCTGAGTCTAGGTGGTTGAATGTGACTTAAAGTTGGGAGCCAAAATGTAGGAGTAGTTTTTAGACATCCTGTGATCGTGCGCATAGATGTATTGAGTTGGGTATCGAGTTTGTTGGTATGATTGCTATTTAGCCATACAGGAGCGCAATATTCTGCTGTGCTATAGACTAGTCCCAGTGCAGAGCAGCGAAGTGTTGTAGCTGTTGATCCCCATGTAGTACCACACAGCTTTTGAAGGATGTTGTTCCTGGTACGTACCTTGGCTGTAGTATTAGACAGATGTTTTCGATAGGTTAAGGATCTGTCGAGTGTGACACCCAAATACTTCGGTGTAGGATTGTATTTAACAAAGTTCCCATTAAAACAGATTTCCAGTTGACGGTTAGCCTGGCGAACGAACATGATTGGCACCATCTCAACGGCAAGCAAGGCGGAAGAACAACTATGGGGAAGATTGGTCTCCTAAGCCTGGGAAGACAACCAGTCTAAGAGAGCAAACCTTAAATAAAATCTACTGGAGTTCACAACCCCGGTAGTAACTTGATCAGGGTGTAAAACCTCTGATCCCCCAAATTAATCTTCAACTAAAGCATGGAGGACAAACGCACGGAAATAACTACTCGCCCCGGCTGTGCTAGTGGACCTCTGGAGTCTGGGGAGCCCACACCAACATGCTGCGAGGATGAATCGGAGCGTCCTGGAAATGGTAACCACAAGATCAGACATAAACAGAAGAACTACTTCGCCACACTGAATATCAACTCGCTACTCAGGATGGGTAAACTGAAACATTTAACGGATACTCTAACACAAAACAAGATACTGCTCACAGCGATACAGGAGCTCAGGTATACTGATGAGCATGCTTTTGATTCGCAGGGCTATCACATTCTTAAGTGAAAGATAGGGCGTAGGAGAATGAAAAACGTCCCACACCTGGAGACGGGATTTATCATAAGCCACAAGATGATGGACTCAGTTATTGAATTTAGATCACCCAATAGCCGAGTGTCTCTACTAACCTTTCGGTGCTCAAACAAGATTTACACCGTGTTAAATATTCACGCACCTATCAGTGAGGATAACAAGCGTAACCCTGAAAATACAGATACGTTTCGAGAAGAATTGGAGGATGTCATTAGCAAGGTCCCGGAGTGACATACTATCATCCTACTTGGTGATTTCAATGCCCAATTAGGTAAAGAGCGCAAATATAAACACTTTGTGGGAGAATACCCAGCCCATTTGTGGACCAACAGGAATGGAGAGCGACTAGTGGGACTCTGTAAGGCCTTCAGCTTGGTGATCAAGTCTACAGCCTTCAAGTGACTACCAAGAAAACAGAAAACCTGGACATCACCCAACAACCTCTTGGGAGAATTCCAGACATGTAGCCATCTCAAGAAAGTCTCATATCTCCAAGGCCCTGTTAAACAGAGCCGAAACTCAACTGGATCCAAAAAATTGGTGAATACCAGGGAGGATTCAGAAAAGGACGCTCCTGTGCTCAACAGATACTCAACTTGAAGTCAGTGCCAAGACAAGTAAAAATGGCAGGCAAAAAGTTTGTAGTCATCTTCGTTGACTTTAAGAAGGCGTACGACTCAGTTGAAAGACCAACTCTCATAAAAATCCTTCAGGAACTTGGACTGAACCAGAAGACACTTAATCTTATCCAACAGACTTTCAATAACACCACGTCACGAATTAAGTTCAGAGGTACAATCTCAGAACGTTTTGAAATCAAGACAGGAGTAAGACAGGGAGATGGTCTCTCATCTCTCCTCTTTAACTGTGCTCTGGAAAAGGTTATAAGAGAGTGGCGAAAGGAGATAGCTAGACATGGTATCCCAAGTGGTATCTACCTTGGACACAAACGTGATGGACTCATTGTGGACTGCCTGGCATTTGCCGATGACCTGGCACTTCTATCTGATTCAACAGAAACATCAGTGAAACAACTCAATATTCTCGAACAAGAAGCAGCGAAGATAGGACTGCAAGTGTCATTTGAGAAAACACATTACATCACGAACATCAGTGAATCACCTCATGAACTATTTCTAGAACAGGGAAGGATCAAGAAAACCAAAAAATGCAAGTACTTGGTTGAATGGTTGGAACCCAATCTCTCCGAAGGAACAGCATTATCAACTCGAGTAAATAAGCTATAACTGTCATACCAACTGACTAAGAACATCTACAATAAGAAGTGTCTCTCCCGCAACACCAAAATGAAGTACTATCAAACGGTCGTCCACCCTGAAGTTTTATATACCTCTGAATGCCTCATATTAAACAGGAAAGGACTCACGGACAAACTAGAAATCCAATAGAGGAAGATAATGAGGAAGATATTGGGACCAATCAAGGAAGGGAGTAAATACATAAGACGACCCTACCAGGAGCTCTATAGTTACTCTGAAAGAATTACAGACGTGGCCAGGAAGAGACGTCTAACATTTTATGGACACGTCTCCAGGATGCATCCAACCAAGCTGACCAACCAGCTACTCACATACTGGCGAAGAAGGAAAACCAAGTCACTATGGCTGATAGAAGTGCACAAAGATCTGCTGGAACTGGGAGTTACGGAAAAAGACATAAAAGATCGAACGTCCCTCAGGAGTAAATTAAAGCAAATAAAATTCCGGAAAAAAAAAACAAGGAAGAAGACAGGTGCCCTCTGGACAAAGGAGAGAAAGGAGCAACACAGCCAGAGGATGCGTGACTACTGGGCAAACATCAAGACCCACTCCTAGCAAAATAGTTGCATATCGTGGTCCGCAGTTGTCCTAAACGGAACAAGAAGAAGAAGAATATTTCTAGCCACACAGCGTTATCAGTGTTTCAACCAAAACAACGTGGATAAATCTCTGGATATATCGACATATACTCTAAGTTCTGTGAATGACTGACTTCATTCATTCTTTGAACAAGCTGCAGTCAACTGACTTCCCACACGCATGTTCACCGAGCCCACTTCGTATTGCATAGGACCTAAAATAACGGCTTATGACTGGTGGAAGAATGAGCTGGGTCTGATTCAAACTCTCATCTACAGATAGCGGCCACTCGCGTCTACAGAGAATGAGAGGGAGCAGCTGATCTACTAATGTCCATTTCAGGTTAGGTTAGTTTATTGAAGTAAGAAGTCACGTTCAGAGGTTCGGAATCCACGTAGAAATGCGGTCTTGTCTCTTGTTCCCTATAATCGTTACGTTTAAGGGCCAAGCCACTTTTTGTTGTTCTGATATAAGTCAATACAGTACATCCATGTACACATGCTCACTGACATAAAAGTGTATATAAACGGCAAATGTTACGCACTCGTCACCATAGCTCGGTAACTAAGGACGTACGATAGCATTAGGTTTTTCACGGGTGTTGATTTAAGTTTATAGGCAAGTGGTAAAAGAGTTTACAACACAAACGTGAAACATGACATATACGCTCCTTGATAAATTCGAAGGGATATGTGGAAGGTTCTTTTTCATGCCATAAATCTATTACATGGGACCACCGGTTTTACTTTCCCTCCGAAGGAAGGCATACTGAGGGATTTTAACGCTCTTAAAAAATTCGACGACTTCGGCCAGGTTTGAACTCGTGATCTTTGGCATAGAAGCTCAGAATGATACCAATACCAGAAGTCGATCGCATAAGCTCTCTATGGTAAGTTATTGACTATGTCACTAACACTTTACCTTTTTTCAATTCACTGGGTGTATGGAAATCTTGATTTTGTTTTTCCAGAAGCACTCTGAATTTGTCTATCTCTTCCGGATTATTCACGTTGACATATGGCATGTATAATGGAAAGTAAACAACAGGCTTTAGATTACAAAATATTTCTGAGGTGAACAAAAGTAAACCTACCTGATATGAACGGTTTTTGATTCCCTAAAGTTTCTTATTAGATGTGTAGTACATGCTTACATTATGTTTAAGTATCAGGAATATCTTGTATCTAATACTACTGCAGCTAGTTATTATTTGTAATAATATAATATTATTATCAATAATATAAATAATTATAATTTGCTCACGTCCATAATTATTAAGTTTTTGAATTTCTGTCACATATCTTATTGTAATTTACAATAGCAAAATAATGAATGACGATTGCCACAAATCTATGGTATCATTCTAACGAGTACCAATAAGAGGAAAACAAACGCAAAATTAAACCTGGATTTCATTGACTATGCGAAAGCGTTAATTCCATTTTTTTGCTATTACATTTTTTTAAATAAGTATTTATCGTGTATGTTTCGTTCCATTTCTTTGGACACGTTGGTCTACATTCATATCCACATGGAGCTTTCGGGATTATGCTGCTGGTAGTGTATGGTTCTGATTGTGTCACAATTTATTGAGTCAAGAGTTTAATGATACGATAGTTACTAGGTGCTATAAGTTCACAAGCCATCTAAAGTGTATGGACGAAGTGAAATTATATACTAACTTGGAATTGCAACTACAGAAAATTACTTACATTTTGACTTCCATATGCTAGACATTAATTTTGGCGATTGCAATATTTTCCACGTTTGTCGTGGGTTCATAATAGGGAGAGAAACTTCAATAAAATCGAATAAGTGTCGGTTAGTGAAGGTAATATGTGGCAAACTACGAGTATAATGTATAAAGGCCAGACATTTAATGTTTGTACCTGTAGATTTAAACAAAAGCGGTACTCACCCTGCCACTTTTCACTTTTTACTCTAAGTAATTTATTCCATGATCAAACGTTCATCTACAGCCTTTCTACCCTTTTGACAAAATCTTATCACTACAATGCCCTACTATAAGACCATTTAATATAACGTAAACATATGTTTCTCAATGAATCCCAACCTCTAAATTTCTCAATTGAATAACAACATCAGTTGACTTCTCCACTATTGGCTGTCTTTCTTTGAAGAATTTGTTCATCCATTATTAATGTTAAGCAAATTGTAACAGATCTGATTTTAAGTTTTTAGAGTATTTTTAAGCATTTAGATAGTTAACGTTTTTGGACATATTTTGGAACTGATACTTTTTACAAAATTATATGTAATCTCGCAACTTCATTCATATCGTACCTAGTGAGGAAGGTTATATAATATAGCCGAAACCAGTACAGTGCACCCAAATATTGGATTTTATAGACTTACGAAATCTTTTGCTATCACAATTAAACTCTGTCAACAATGATTTGGGCAGACATGGTCCCTCTCACGTCATTTAGTACTAATGGTTTACAAAACACAGCATTCAGTGACGAATTATAGAGAATTCAAGTATGAGGATTTGCGGCATTAATATAATTTACGATAAATATAAATTATTTCAGTATCTGAATTTTTTGTCTAGTTATCCACTGTAGAAAATACCTTATCTTCAAAGCCAGATGAATTGATAATAAGGAATTAGCATGCCTCACACCTGTGATTAAATTACTGTAAGCCATTCATTCTTAAGAACAAGAGACAACATAAAAAAGGAAGGCATGGATGACGGACGAAATATTGAATCTAATGGATAAACGAAGAGAAGTCAAAGGAAGAGATAATGAAGAATATTGGTTTATTCATAGATTGATAAAGAATAAGATCAGACAAGCCAAGGAAGTTTGGATGTCAGATAGGTGCAAAGAAATTGAAGAACTTAATAGTAAATATGATACTTTCCAGGTCCATAAGAAAATCAAAGAAGTTTCAGGTAGACACAGGAAAAGAAACACAGTCAACTTGGTTGATAGTCAAGGTAACACGGTATTTGAAGTTGAAGAAAAATTACAGGTTTGGGAGAAATATATACAAGAGCTTTTTAATGATGATCATCGTCCTTCCCGACCCGAAATTCCTTCAGTTGTTGGACCCATGATCACCATGGATGAAGTGAAATATGCGATTAGGATAGCGAAAAATGGTAAGGCTCCTGGTCAAGATGACATTCCAGTGGAATTATTGAAGATCTTGGATGATGATAGCATTGTGACGCTCACTAATTTATATAACAAGATATACGACACGGGCATATTACCAGAAGACTGGCTCTTGTCTACATTTATTGCTCTTCCGAAGAAACCGATGGCTAAGTCATGTAGTGACTTCAGGACAATCAGTCTTATGAGTCATGTGCTCAAGATATTTCTCAAAGTTATCCATAATCGCATATACAGGAAATGCGAGATGAATATCAGTGACACGCAGTTTGGGTTCCGCAACGGTCTAGGAACTCGTGAGGCATTATTTGCGCTTCAAGTTCTTTTCCAGAGATGCCGTGAGGTGAATCAGGATGTATATGCATGTTTTCTGGACTATGCAAAAGCCTTTGACCGTTGTCAGCATGATAAGTTGTATAATGCACTCAAGAACTCAGGAATAGATGAGAAAGACATTCGGATCATCATTAATTTATACTGGGGTCAAAAGGCTAGTATCAGAATTGATGGACATATATCGAGATCAGTGGAAATAATGCGTGGTGTGAGACAAGGATGCATTCTTTCACCACTTCTTTATAATATCTATGCAGAACAGATTTTCTCCGAGGCACTTGATGGCATTCAACAAGGTATTAAGGTCAATGGTAATTATATTAATAATATACGGTACGCAGATGATACTGTATTGATTGCAAATAGTTTCGAAGGACTTAAAGAGATTGTTACTATGGTGTATCAAAAGAGTAAACAATATGGCCTTGACCTCAACATTAAGAAAACAAAATATATGATAATATCGCGAAAACCAGCATTGTCACAAGTCGATGGACATCAGATTGAGCGAGTCAAGAGTTTGGTTTATTTAGGACAGAATATTAATGAGAATTGGGATCCTTCGGTTGAAATAAGATGCCGTATAGAGAAGGCTAGATCCATCTTTATGACAATGAAACAACTACTATGCTGTCGAGATCTCAGTATGACGCTTAAGAAAAGAATTGTGAAGTGTTATGTTGTCTCCACCCTTCTTTATGGTGTTGAAGCTTGGACCTTGTCCGTAGCTACAGAAAAGAAGATTCGAGCTTTTGAAATGTGGATATACCGGCGGATTCTTAAAATTTCGTGGACAGAACATGTGAGTAATGCCGAGGTTCTTCAGCGTGTGAGCAGCCAACCTGAGCTGTTAAACACAATTAAGAAGAGGAAATTGGAATACTTGGGACACATGATGAGGAATCCAAAATACCGTCTGCTCCAAGTTATACTTCAGGGTAAAATTGAAGGACGGCGTGGACCAGGAAGGAGACGAATAACTTGGATGGATAATTTAAAAACGTGGTTTGGGCTGTCTTCCACGGAACTCTTCAGGATTGCACAGGATAAGAAGGTGTTAGCCATGGTGGTAGCCAACGTCCGTATCGGATAAGGTAGAAGAAGAAGAAGAAGAAGCCATTCATTAAGGTATTAGCATTTGGTGTAGTAATTATAATTGTGATTCACATCGCGAAGTCACATTTCGATCATCAGATTGATATATAAGAAATACATAATCTGCCTTTCAAAACTTCTCACAACAGTCATGTTATATTATTTTACAATGAGCCCCAAGTATCGCCAATACATTACGCGCACAATAAAGATGTACTGTACCAAGCTTCAATGGGCACAAACTATTTGTGCAGCAGATAATTAGAGTGGTATATTAGAATCGTGTGCGATCGCACAGTGGGTTATTGCTGTTTTACTTGACAGTTTTTGAAAGGGGCAATACTAAATTTTAATTAAATATTCTTTATAATTTCAGGTCGATTACTGCAATACTTAAAGTGATATTGGGCACTGGTGAAATAGTAAGCGCAGCAACCATGTATGATTCGTAACCATTCCCAGACTTAAAAAGATATATGTGATACATACCAACATCAACTAACTACTGTCCTGTTGATCAAAAGTAATTTCGGTGAGTTTGTACAGACACAAACAACCACTAATAAGTGGACACGCACCCGCGACCAGATGCCAATCTCATATATAGGCGCGGTTCAGTAGGCAGTTACGGGTGCGAGGGAGCCGTGTCAGTAGGTGTAGGCTACTGACACGTTAAAGAACCCCTTAGGGGCAAAATTCCGGCACCCCGGCGTCCCTAAAAGCCTCAGTAGTTAAAAGGGACGTAAAAACAATATAGTTTATTACGCAACGACCCTATAATGGCAATAATTAAGCCACGAGTATGTTTACAAAACGAGCGTAGGCGAGTTTTATAATTTCCATACGAGTGTCTTAATTACTATTATAGGCGAGTTACATACGACTGTTTATGTTCGACGATAATTATACGTTTATTATATGTTTTAACATAAATATTCATAAATATCTGTTAAGATCCAGTCACTTGAATTTTGTGATCGAAGTGTAAGCGCTGGGTTTTTTTTTTTCCAAGTTCTCGGACCGACCGACGCATGCCCTCTGTGTGCTTGGCAATGTTTACAGCCTGTGGATGTGCACCAGCATTCAAACTGTCACCGAAGTCGTTTCAAAGCAATGCTCTGTGTAGAAATTGCAGTTGGGGATATTAAGGTACAGTGCTATTTCTTATCTCATATTCGCCAGTTTATTTACGCAAACATATGGACGGTGCACTTTCCATGTCGGTAATTTATATAGACATGTTGGATTTTAAGCGCATGCGCGAAGGTATCCATAACTAATTGGTCAATGAATGAGCTCTGATTCGCTGGAGAAACTGTATCATAATGGAAAACAGTACTATAATTGCCATCATTATGATGCAGATTTCTAACGTATAATATTCATATTTCGACATCGTCGTCGAACATTGTCATAATTAGAATTTAATCGTTTTTGTCTAGTAAGAACCACGTCAATTAAACGGTATTCCCTGGGCTCCTTGCCCAGTGCTCCTTCATACGTTACCTGTCTTGCTCCTTTCTTCTTCTGTTCACATCTTTCCCGTCTTCAACTTTGTTTTTTCTTGAAAACCCTGGTGGTCGTTTAGTTTCTTCCTGAGAGGGTTGTGTTTTTGAATGAATATCTTCGGAGGTAATCTCCATCTCTTATAGGCCTCTTTCTTCCTCTTCAAACCAAGCTGGCTTGGTCTTCTAATCTTCGTCAAACGTGTGGGTTTCGTTCTTTGCAAGTCTAGGGGCTGATAAACTAGATGTTAGGCCCCTTAAAACAATAATTATCATCATCATCTTTGCAAGTGGCCATAAAATGGGATTCTCCATTTCCTCATAACATCAGAATACTTTGGACATGAATATACAGCTCATGGTTATGCCGTCGTGTATATTCACCTTTGTCTTTAATCGGGCCAATAATTTACCTCAAGATCTTTCTTTCTTCTTTCTTTCTTGTTCATAGTGAGGAATTCCGCTGCATACAGAGCCTCTGGTCGTATGACAGTGCAATAATGCCTGAGTTTTGCGTTCAGGCATATTGACCTTTTGTTGTAAACGTCCTTGGTGTGTTGGTACGCCATTTCCATTTTATTCACGAGCGAAGTGGAGGTTTCTTTCTCACAGACGTTGGGTTCTACGCACTCACGAAGATATTTAAACTTTTCTATCCGTTTGATTTTCCCCTGGTTTACTTTTAGCTCTCTTGGTGCTGGCTTGCTGTTAATTATGAACTGTGTTTTCTCCAAAGAGATCTAAAGACCAGCAGCTTTTGTTGCCTGTGCCTGTATCTGGTCAATTTGTTTTGTGGCCGTGTTTAAATAATCGAAGAACATTGACACACTGTCTGCAAAAGGTAGGCAATTAATAGAATGGTTCATGTTCTTGTAATCCAGTCTTACACCATTTTGAACCCCATCGTTCATTTCTTTGCGCCACTCGCGGATGACTTCTTCAAGTACACAGCTGAAGAGCAGGGGTGAGAGCCCATCTCCGTGCATAACTCCCACATTATTATTATTATTATTATTATTATTATTATTATTATTATTATTATTATTATTATTCATAAACTCTCTATAATGTGTTAATGACTATATCACTTTACCTTTATTCAGTTTACTAGGAATTAGTAAACCGTGAGGTCCTTCTTTCTGCGGAAAACTGTGTTTGTCCAACGATCGCACCAGTTTCGAAAGTTTGAGCGGGTGTCTTGGGGTGTAAATTGGCATATCTAAAGACAAGAAAAAACAGGTTTTAGGTGTTTTAAATGTTGCTAAGGCGTACAGAGGTAACCCTACCTGATACAGTATTAACGAAGATTTAACCCCTGGACTTCAATACAATTTGCGTTGTGCTTAGTCGTACTTACAGTACATGTATTGTGCCCAACTCTAGGAATGGGTATTCCAAGATTCAGACACCTAGATATCAAGGGAAAGGCTACAGCCGCTTTTGAAAGTTGAGATATTTGAATATCGCGCTACATTGCTTCGAGAAGGAATTGGAAAGAATATACCGCTAAGAGCATGTCAAGTGACGTAGCGAGTAATAGCAGAGGTCGAGGCTATTTATTGATTAAATAGTTAACCATGGAGTAGAGACTTGAGACTTGGATCAGATTACTGGCACGGCCAAATGAAAGAGAATGCAATTAGTATCAAGTAAATCGGACCAGGGATACAAGAGATATGAGGATTTCCAGATATCAGCTGATGCAGCGTGACCCTGACAGTTTTTAATAAAAGCCGGCTGGCCGAAGCATCAGTAGCTCACTTCAACACATGCACTTGCCTAGCAAGGTGCTGCTACGCTGAGCCAAGGCACATGGTTGCCGGATCTACGCAGAAGTTATTTTCAAAGTTGTGATAGTCACAAAAGTGCTGCGCTACGAGTTGGAACTTAGTAAGTTTCCGGCAAGGAGAATCACTGAGGTGATTGATTTTTTTTCTACAGACACTGGTGAAATATTTTATTTCTACATGGACATATGCTAGACTTTGTCTAGAATTAGTACTTTGTCACAGACCAGTAATAACCTAATACTTGGATATTTTAAATCCATTTCAGTCAGTTTTCATATTTGTAACTTAATAACCACTTCGATCTATCAGTACATTGAAGACCAGTCTATCACGGTGGTGTTCATTAGTCTACGAAAGGGAAACTACAGGTTGCTTCGCGCATGGTAGATGGTGTGAAGCCATGCCCAGGGAACGATCTTCAGAACAGCCGTTGATTGGTTAGATTGTCAGTGTCTTCTTGTATTGAAAAGATTACCGTGAGTTATGTTACAACTGACATATCTAAGAATAGATCACTTAGATCTGACCCCATTTAAGCAAACTGTTATGGCTTTGATAGAAGCCCATATTAAAATGGATCAACAGTTACTTCAAACGTCAATAGATACTACCACTATGTCTTACTAGACGGATTGTGGGTATACAATGGCGGCCGATACAAGGATTATACATGCTTGTCCGATAGGGCATGTCTATGGATAAATCTGGTACAGACCAGGTTTACTACGCTTCAAGACCATCAAGAAATATAAGCCACATTTGAATTATATTATGCCTAGCTAATTGGAACAAACCATTTTTCTGCAGATGACCAACACATTTATTTTTCTTCGTATTTAAATCTTGCAATGATTTACTCAAGACTTATTAGAGTTATTCTGAGTATTTTCAGCACTCAGAACAGTTTAGGATCGATTACCGAGCATTTCGAGCATTTATTTGAATATTTCATATTTTAGGGATATCACGGAAAACCGTCGATGTAAAGGTTGAGTTAAATTATTTTTGTTGAGGAATGGATATTTTTTCCATATTCTAAGGTTCGAACATGTGGATTCTCACATAATGAGATGATAATTAAACATATTTAAAATAATATAACAAATAATAATAATAATAATCCACTAATAATAATAATAATTTTCATAATTTTTCTAAATAATTCTTGGATATTATATTTTATAATAATCACATGTATTGAGAGAGAGCCTATGAAGTAGTTTAATCATTTCTAGTCTGGAACAGGAGATTTTCCGAAGGAGAGTGGTTAGCGCAAGCCCGCATTCAACCAACATTACAGTTCTGGTTGAACAGTCGATATTTGCAATGAGCAAAGTATATTTTTCAGATAACACGGAGAGGCATGAAACGGGAAGCAAATGATATTTGTATCAAATAGGATATTTTTGTATTTATATAAAATCATGACGTAAATACACTCGAAAGTGAAATAAAGATTTTCATAAGTATGGTAGATTCACGGGTTGAACTGAATGGTAAAATAAAATAAACTTGTAAGTTTATTAATCTTCCAGTGTTGATAACAAGCAGAGGCTTGATTTATTGTATAAATTTTGGGAAGAAAATTTATGTGTGTGGAGTAGTTGAAATGCCATTCCCAGGTGCGCATGTTTAAGTCGCAGGAATGAAGAGGTATTTTCGAGCATCAATCAAATAGCAGGTTCGATGGCTCAGGTTTATAGAAGGAGTATTGGAACTACACATTTCGTCGTATGAATGACCCGAAGGTTATTTCTTAAAACCATCAGTTCTTATTTCAACCTTGTTTACGGATTCCATTTAAGACTTTGATTTTGCTAGAACCCGGATTTGTCATGATAGTAGTTTATTCTTCTTCAGAGGAAGACCTTTGCCGTTGTTGTTGGAATATTGTGTTCTTACACAAATAATAGAATGGGCCACTGCCATTTAAAAATAATTCTTTAACCACGAATAATTTGAAGGATATTTTCAATCCTAGTGCCATGAACTAAATGAATTTATTATGAAGCTACAATTCTTATTTCCGCATTCTGTCGAAGAATTGCAAGTTGTGAAAATTACTAAAATGGCCATGAATATAAATATTTTTTTATAATAATGATCCCAAGTGGAAAATCAAACAGTTGAATGGTTCAACAATTTATTGATCAAGTTGATGATTCAGAAATCATATATTTTGTTAGGAACTTGAAGTTCATAATCGAGTCACTTCTCGAATGTTTAATGTCAGAAGAACAATTAATTTTTGTTGTGCTTCGCACAGTTCTTCGATGCTATGCTCAAGGTCAAATACTTTTCAGATGTTATTAATATGTGTAAATAATTTGTGTTGATTCAGAATAATATTTTTCGACAATATATTTTTGAAACTGGAAAAATAAGTGAAAGTTAAAAATTCTATGAACATTTATTCTACGAGTGTTAATATAATGTAAAAATTCAAACAGTGAACTACGATATTTCCAGTAGAGACAATTAAATTTGAACTGGATTTAATCATAAATAATTTTGGAACACAGTCTACAGGACTATTAATCAGACTTGTGTTTCCAAGAAATAATTGTCAAATGTGTTTGGAAAATTTCTGTATAATGTGTAAATAGGAGTGTGGGTCGCCACACGTGAGTGATGCTGCTTTGAGCATTTTTGCAGTCAATTTTAAATTCAAAATAAACTGAGATAATTTTACAGGATGTGTTATACCCAATTGAATCTCCTTCTATCCTTATTGTTGCATTGAGCCAAAAATCAGTAAAGCATTTTTTTCATTTGATGTCGTTTTTGCGATTTGCTTTAACCCATCTGGCGCTCCGGGATATTTTGACTCTCGTGCTGACTGATTATTGGTAAAATGCATATGTGGTCGTGCGGACTCCGGTCTAAACGGGCACATAAAATAAGATAGAGAGAGAAATGGCTTCGAACGTGGGGCTCGAGTTAGACATGGTCAATCGCATGCCGATTTAAATTGTGATAATTTTTATAGAAATATTTTGGGAGTTGAGAGATGTCTGGTTTGGATGAATAAATTAGTAGGAAACCCAATTAGTGGGGAAAATTAAAATTTAACTGGTTAATAATTAGAATGGGTTTGATTATTTTTGATAATGGCTTAACCATTAGGGCGTCAAGTAAATTCAGTAGTAAACGTTCGATGACTGGACATACACATTATTAGAATCCAGGTGGAGGATATTTGAGAACTTGCATATTTTTCTTGTGATATTGTGGTAAATGTAATTCGTAAAAGTAGAGAATTTTGTTTTTCCATCACGTCGACATTAGGACAAATCTCATTTTATTAGAGTGTTCCAATTAGCTATTCATATTTCTTGTTCTAGTTATAAGCTTGTGTTTGCCAATATTGTATACCCCTAAGTTTTGAATAATAATTGAAATTATGGAAGAAATGATGAGGATGATGAGGAGTTTGGAGGAGAGTTCAAAAGAAGCTGGACGGCGTGTAGCCACCATTATGAAAGAAAATACAGAGGCTTTAGAAAGGAAACTTAAAGAAAATTCTGATTCTTCAGAAAATAAACTTAAAGAAAGTTTAAACGATAAACTTAGAGAAAATTCTGATTCTTTAGAAAATAAACTTAAAGAAAATTTGAATGATAAACTTAAAGAAAATTCTGATTCTTTAGAAAATAAACTTAAAGAAAATTCTGATTCGTTAGAAAATAAAGTTAAAGAAAGTTCTGATTCTTTAAAAGGTAATTTGAAAGAAAATTTAAATAGTAAATTTAATTCTATGGAGAGTAAATTTAAAGAGAATTCCGAAATTTTGAAAATGACACTTGAGAGTAAAATGAATAAATTATGCGAAAAATCACATGAGCTCGAAACTTCATTAGCTACTAACGCAAGTTTAATGGACGATAAATTTCGCGATGCCGATCTTCGATCCCAAAGCTTAGCTGATAGGATAGAACATGGTCTTAGGAAAGTTGGTGAAGACATGATCAACCTAGAAGTCAGAGTGAAGAAAGAAAGTAATGAGATGGGAATTCTAGTTGTTCAACGGTTGACAGAACAATTCAAAGAACTTGTAATGGGAGAAATAAGAGAAGGTGTGATTAATGAGTTACAAACTGAAATTAAAACCACAGTTGTCAATGAAATTAAAGATACACTCAAGCTGGAGAATCAAGAGGGAATCAAGGAGATTAGGGAATCTTTGTCATCCCATATTCAAGTAATTTCCAAAGATATCCAAGCAACTCAGAAGGACATATCAGATATGACAGGGTCATTGAAAAGTCACGAGGCTGTTATGAACCAGATATCCACTGATGTCAAGGAGAATTGTAAAGAAACTGAAGCAATTAAGAAAATGGCAGAAGAAAACCATAAGGAACTTGAGGCTATGAAAACCCAAATCAAGGACGAGAAACAGTCTGACCATCTGTTGAAAATGCCAAATGTAAGGGGAAAAGAACAGATACAGATAAATCTAAATACAGATAAATCTTAAGCCTACTGCAACACACTGGCTGCCAGTCCTGTCTCACCTTGCTCGACCAAGCCTGCGACGATCAAGAGCCCTTGTTCAAGAATATGAGAAGATCATGTACAATCCAATTCTACCCATCCACAGGGATGTTTCAGATCTCTGGAGACAAAGGCTGAAATCCCGTAAGCCACCAATGAAAATAGCTAAGAATCTAATGGATGCTGGTTTCAATTTAAAAGAGGAATGGAAAAAACAATGGTTTCGTACAGCCCCGGAGTGGCCTAGCCTCTTTAATCCAAACAATGCCCCAGCTGGTTTCAGTTTGCCAAGAAGAACGTGGTCATCACTAAACAGGTTTCGCACTAATTGTGGAAGATCTGCATTCTCCCTTCACCAGTGGGGCTTCAGGGACTCTCCAGCATGTGATTGTGGTGCATTGGTCCAGATCATGCATCACATAATGGACGAATGCCCTCTGCGTGCTTATGATGGAGACCAGAAAGACTTTGCTGATGTCTCAGTATCCCTAGTGCAATGGATAAATAATTTAGATATTCATGTGTGATTGTTCACTACTTAGTAGCATGTATTCTTTGCAGGTTTTGTTGTATAATATTGTATATACTTGTCCATTATGTAATATTAATTGCATTTCTGTCACGTCTTTATATGGTAACTACAATAATTGCAAAATATAGAATAGTGGGGACCATAAATCTATAGGTATGAAAGTGCAACTCTTAATCTATAACGTGATTACTAACCTACAAGTGAAAACAACCGGGAATTTAATGACTATGCGAAGGCGTTCGATTCTATATTCCACAATATTTAAGTATTATTAATTTATCAAGGAGGTCCGTCTACTGTCTGTTTTGTTCAATTTGCTTTGACAAGTAGTCTCAAATTATCTCAACATGAGATCATAGCACAAATGGTACGAAAAAAGTCCTCAGAGGACCATGCTCACCCTCTCTTTGGTCACCAGTCTCGAAGAAGGCGGCTAAAATCAAGGAAAATTTTCTGCAAACAACGTCGATGCCTACTACAAAACCCGAGGTAGCCAGGATACAGCTATGGCAATCCACCATACCACCAGATTGGATGAAGGCCAAGGAAAGGCTTCCATCAGGTCACAACAACAACGGGGAAACTTGGCGGTCACTCAACAGATTTCGGAGTGGTGTTGGGAGATGCAAAGTTAATCTCCACAAATGGGGATACCTACAGGAATCAGAACTCTCTGAGTGTGCGGAGAGACAGACCATGGTAAACCTGTGTTCCTGTGAACTGTGCCCGTGTTCTTGCACAACGCAGGAGTTAATGGAAGGTCATGAAAGGGGTGTGACAGTGGTCCGTTTCTGGGCGAAGAAAATCTAATTCGAGGCATTGTTGTATGTATAGTATTGTATTATTCCTTTGTAATATTGTGTACCATCCCTCTTGTGTATGTTGTAGTGCTTTTGACTCGATAATAATAATAATAATCTCAGCATGGAACCTTCGAATCTTCAACTCTTCTGGTTGTGCTGTGTGGTACCAATCGTGTCACATTTCATTGAGTCAATGGTTGTAAGACACATAAGGTAGGTGCTATATAGACACAGGTTAATCATCTGCAGTGAAATTGTCTCTCTCACCTCTCACACCATACAAAATGTTTCAGAGATATTGGGAACAGGTAAAATACTGTATATGGCATGAACGCCATGTTAGATTGTTTTACGAGTATTATGTATATGCCAGGAGATGAATATTATAATTGTGGCTCATTATAGCAACCTACATTTTTATCGCTAGTTTAGGACACGAGAAATATAAATGTGATTTTAAAACTTTTGCACAGCTGCCATTTTTAAGATCTCATAAAAATTGAATACATTTAGACAGCATTATATCAAACCTTGTATGAATAATAATATCGTATGACCTCGGGTGCCGGATGCAAGCTTTGTTATTTGACACCCAGAGGGCAGCATGCATGTCAAATTTGGTCGTTCCTTGGAACGCAATGAAAGTCAACAAGGTTAGATATCTAAGTTCCTTGACACTACAGCGCTTTCTAGTAGAGAAAGAAGGACCTTTGGTGTTGGCGGAAAATCCTGAGATTAATTTTGCCATTAAGAACACGGCCTAGTGAATTTAAATGAGTTCTTTAACATGCCAACAACGTATGACATGCATGCCGTGATTTTTGTCGCCTTTCAAAAATCAATTACCACGGCCAGCAGCGAACCTGCTAGCTTGGGGTTAGAAGTCCGACGCGATAACCACTCACCCACCGTGCCTTGTTTCACTGCACTCGGATAATTACATCGCGAGAAAAATCTATTAAAATATTAACATTTCGCGTCACCACCATGTTGGTTTTGTACTAATCAGGTTATTGAAACTCACATAGGTTACCTTACGTTAATAGCCTCTATGAAAAAAATCAGTTTGATTTCTATATTAGATTCGTAAATACTGACAACCGTCTAAATATTTCAGATGATTGCCATGTTGGATAGTTCTATATGTAGGCCTAGAGTTATGTACCATTAGATGAAGATTCATTTGTAGGTTCATTATTCAGACGGTTATTTTTATCGCATGAAACATTTCGCTTTCTTTCAGGCGACGGCGATATAAAACATGACACTGAAGTGTTCATTGCTAGTGCTATATCTGTACTAAAGTTGGTTCAATTCGGCTTCGTCGTGTTTTATTTATATAGCCTACAGTGTGTGTGGGGGAATGATTGAATATCAAACATACACGGCACCATTTTGAAATTTAAAAATAATAATAATATCGTATGGCCTCGAGTGCCTGGTGCAAGCTTGTTAATTGACACTCAGAGGGTAGCTTGCATGTCGAATTTCATCGTTCCTTTGAACGCTATGAAAGTCAAGGAGGTTAGATATCTAAACTCCTTGACACTACAGCGCTTTCAAGTAGAGAATGGAGGAACTTTGCGTTGGCGGAAAATCCCGATATTAATTTTGCCATTGAACACGGCCTACTGAATTCAAATGGGTTCCTTAACATGCCAACATCGTATGACATGTGTCGTGATTTTTTCGCCTTACAAAAAAAATCACTTACCACGGCCAGGAGCGAACCTGCAATCTTGGGGTTGATAGTCCGACACTGTAACCACTCACCCACCGTGGCACCATTTTGAAGTTATTTGGCTGATAACCTTGCTTATATACCCTCATCGGAGTCACGCAACGCTCCAGCGACCCCCACAAACGGAAATCATTTGGATAATATTTTCCATTGCAAACTGCACACTATATATGAGGAGCCAGGAGGAGAAAGGGCGAATGTACACTACTCGCCCATTCTCTTCCCAGATCCTGATATTATAAAACAAGGAAATATAAAATATCAAGTGAAGAAAACAAATCTTACTTGGATTCATTCCCCAGCCCAGAGTCTGTCACCCTAACCCCTTGGCCAAAATGTTATCAACAGCCTTAGATATAACTGCCTATTTCGTAATAACTTTATATTACTGTATTTCTTTCAGTACATTACATGAAACAACTAGCTACTCAAATATGCACCAGGCAGCAAACGTTATCCGCAATTTTGGGGTGTGAGATTTAAGTTCTAGGTGGGCAGGGCACGACCATTTGGCCTGAGTGCTCTTACGTCAATGCTGCAGTATAATATCCAATGGTCAACATCTTTGAGAACAATTTAAACCACCCTCAGTTCGATAAGCGGAACTGGTGAAACTGGGCCATGTTGGATCATACGTTACGGATTAGCGATTGACATGGCCAGCATCTTGAAATGGCCTGGCTGATGACCTTAATATCCAGTAGTTTAGGTAACTGACGCTGCGACATGAAGGTATATTCTATGCAATATTTGTTGGAGATTGGATAATTAGAGCCGGCCCCGTGGTGTTGGGGTAGCGCGCCTGCCTCTCACCCGGAGGCCCCGGGTTCGATCCCCGGCTCCGTCAGGGATTTTAAAAACTGATGTGAGGGTTGGAACGGGGTGCACTCAGCCTCACGAGGACTATTGAGTAGCTGCCTGACAGTGAGACAGCGCCCCGATCACGAAAATCAAGATTAACGGGCGAGGGGACCCGACGCGCTGATCACGCGTCACCCCAATATCTGCTGGCCGAATGGCTGGGCAGCGGTCGCTTGGTCGGCCTTAGCCCGTCATGGAATGTATAGTGCCAGGGGTTGACTTTATTGGATGATTAGTTTAGTCGTAATTTGATTAACGCTTTCAACATTTGGGTGGCCACCATTGCGTTTTCGTTAAGATGCCGACGATATAAAACATAGCACCAAGTTGTCCTTTGCTAGTACTACCTCAGTACGAAATTTGGTGCAATTCAGTTTCGCAATGTTTGAATTGATAGGAGTGGGGGGGGGGGGGGGGCAGAAATACACACACAGACAGACACACGAACCTTTGGCCAGTGCAGATCTACGGTTTCCTGTCATTATTTTATTTATTTTTTTGTGCAAAATTCGACAGTCAGCTAAAAGGCATATATGAGTAGTCCTGAAAAAGAACTAACTGAAATACCAAACTAAATACCAACATTAACTACTGTCCTGTCGATCAAAAGTCACTTGGGTGAGTTTGCACACACAAATATACATTCATAAACACACACTCGGCCTGAAGTCTAATTCATATACTCGCAATAGTATGTAATTGACTATGTCACTAGCACTTTACCTTTGCTCAGATCACTGGTTTTGCGTAAACCTTGATTTTCTCTTTCAGGTGACACATCGTAATCGTCCATTAGCATCTCCTCCTCATTTGTGGGCCGATTCTTCCTTTTGTGATTTGATTTATCTGAAGGCAAGCAAACAACATGGTTTGGATTTCAAAATGTTTCTAAGGTGTACAAAAGTATACCTACCTACTGTAATATTAACGGAGATTGAACCCCTGATCTTAATATCATTTGCGTAGTAGGCTACATAGCTGTCGTCGTACTTACATGTATAACCTACTTTATGATTAAGTGAGAAATAGACTTAGGGTCTTGTAACTACTTCTACTACTGCAGCTAGTTAATAATAATAATAATAATAATAATAATAATAATAATAATAATAATAATAATAATAATAATAATAATTTGCTCACTTTCATATGAGTTTGTTAGATTTCTCTCACGTCTCTAAGAAAAAAAATACAATTTCAAAATATGAGGGCAGACAAATGAAAACCGAACCCCCAACCTAACACACATCCTGCGCGAAAGGTGGCAACACTGTTGTCACGTATCGATACTACCATCGCTGTAGTAGGGGAACTGCATAGTAACAACACGGAATTGCGCGCCGATGTTGAGGTCTTTGTTGGTGCGCGGACTGCCTACCGTCGACCAAAGTATTATGAGCACTCGAGTTTGAAGGTTGTTTGTTAAGTAACCAATAGGCCTACATAACATCCAATGTCAAAGAACCCATTTGAATTCAGCAGGCAGTGTTCATAATGGCAAAATTAATCTCGGGAGTTTCCGCCTACACAAAGTTCCTCATTTCTCTACTAGAAAGCGCTATAGTGTTCAAGGAGCTTAGATATCTAACCTCCTTGACTTTCATAGTGCTTCATGGAACAACGAAATTTGACATGCAAGCTACCCTTTGGGTGTCAAATAACAAAGCTTGCACCCGGCTCCCGAGGCCATACGATATTATTATTATTATTATTATTATCAACATTTTTATCGTTTTATTTTACGTTAGTTCATGTAGGTTTGGCATTTTTAATTTATATTTTAATACTTTTTATCGCAGTTGGAACACAAAAAATGCCCTTTTTTGAGCGTGTTTGAACCATGCGTCGATTTTATGAATTAGTTTCTCAAATACCCGTCATCAGATCGAATCCAAATGTTAATACAATATATATTGGAATGTTTTATGACTGGTTTATTAATTTCAAAATGTTGTGTGTTCAAGAAACACTGTTGTTATCATTTTTGTAACGTAACTTTTTCTCGGCTCGGGGTGGTTAGAGAATTGCGTTCTTGGTCGCGTTGTAATCCTTATATAATAAAAGGTTATGCTGTATGTGAAATACTCAAATGAATTCACTATTTTTATATCGTTTTGTATTTGTACGTGATAAAATGACATGTTTCAGCAGCTAGCCGTTACGGGGAAAACTGTACAGCGTTGCCAAGACGGCTCACAACCTTGCGTCATGCCGCGCCTCAGTCGGAATTGCATGGGTAGATTCCTTCGCTATTTGCAATTAACTTGTGATTAACTTCATTAATTCAAGCAAATGGTATTAAGAGGTCATGAAAAATATTTCCTATCAGCTTTTCTCATGAGGGCTTCGGACTTCCAATAGCAGCTCAAAGTTTATTTTTAGCCTATTTTTATTTATGAAAAAAAAAAGACTTATGAGATCACAGTGTGTCCGTGTGTCCATGTGTGCGTATGTGAGTGATTCGCGTGTGCCCCCCCCCCCCTCATAAAATCTAAACGGCGGGAGCGATTTCAATGAAACTCGGTAAGTTCATAGCACTACTCCGGACGACCCCGACCGTGCCCTTTAAATTTTGTTACGTCTCACCAATCCAACGTGACGGTTGTGCGAAATATTTCACAAACTTCAGAAAATTGTTCACAGCATTGGATTTCGATTTTAAAAACTTAATATAAAGCCTGTTCTTATAGAATCGTTATCGATCGCAACCTCCAGAGACGCGTTTTTAAGAAGAATTCGTCGAATTTGGGAAGAAGGCTACAATATATTCTATACAGATGAAACATGGTGCGCCCAAAACCACAACACAAATTATGCGTGGCAAGAAAACGTTTCAGTAGCTCTGAATATACACAATAATTACGACCAGAACCAGGAAGTTTACATATGGAGGGGAAGTTTTGAAACTGCGTCAGGAGCTGGACAGCGCGTCATAATAGCGCACATTCGTAGTGAACAGGGATTTCTACAAGGAACTGCTTGGTCGGAAAGAAACAGGTGATTATCACCAAGAAATGAATTCACTCCATTTTGAAGAATTAGAAGGAAGGTATTAGACCTACTCCCTCCAAAATCTGCTGTAGTGATGGATCAGGCACCTTACCGCACAATGCTAGACCCAGAATCTATGAACCCCACATACTCATGGTTTAAAGCAGACATTATTGCATGGATTGGGAAAAGAAACATCCCACTGCTGCCTGATGTTACCGATTTCAAATCTTTAACAAAAGCCGTACTACTTCATCATGCCAAAGCCTACTTCAGCACACCTCAGAAGAAAATTGAATTAATTACTAAAGAATTAAGACATGTTGAGCTTCTCTGGCTGCCAGTAGCTCACTGTGAAATGAACGCCATAGAACTGATTTGGGCCTTTGTAAAAACACAATTGCAAAACTTAAGCGAGCAAACGCAGAAGAGAAGGGAAAATGTATAAATGTGACAAGAGTCTTATGCCACGGAACCTTACGTTCTGTAACGCCTGAGCTCTGGAAAAATGTGTAAAACATGCCATACAAATTGAAGAAAAAAAATATTGGGGAAAAGACCATCTTTCGGATGATATTGAAGTACTACCTGTTGTAATCAGTCTTGGAAGTTCGGATTCTGAAAGCGATTGGTATCAATTAGAAGTTGATATTGATATTGTAAACAGACAAACGCAAATGAAAAAAACATCAAAAAACTTTAAAATAATGTAGAAATTTTTAAAAAATCAGGTTTAAAGCTGCCATTGGAGACCCAAAGCCCTCATGAGAAAAGCTGATGGGGGATATTTTTCATGACCTCTTAATACCATTTGCTTGAATTAATGAAGTTAATCACAAGTTAATTGTAAATAGCGAAGGAATGTGCCCTTGAAATTTCAAGCGAGGCGCGGCATGACGCGTGGTTGTGAGCCGTCTCGGCAACACTGTACAGCTTTCCCCGTATTGGCTAGCTGCTGAGCCATGTCATTTTATCACGTACACTCATACAAATTGATATAACATTAGTGAATTCATTTGCGTATTTCACAGTCATACATGATAACCCTTTGTTATATAAGGATTACAACTTGACTAAGAACGCAATTTTCCAACCACCCCGATCCGAGAAAAAGTTACCTTACTAAAATGATAACAACAATGTTTCTTGGACACGCAACATTTTGAAATTAATAAAGTAGTTATAAAACATTCTAATGTATACTGTGTTAAAATAATTGGATATGATCTGATGACGGGTTTTTTAGCAACTGATTCTTAAAGTTGACGCATGGATGAAACACGCTGAAATACGGGCTCCTTTCGTGTTCCAACTGCGATAAATTAAAAATGCCAAACCTACACGAACTAACATAAAATAGAACGATGAATGTAGGCCTATTGGTTACTTTACAAACAGTCTTCAAACTCGAGTGCAGATAATATTTTGGTCTAGAGTAATATGTTCGTTCAGCAGGAGAAGTGGAGGCAGGCAAAAAAGAGCAGAGAAATGTGGTTCGTTTTCTGATGAATGAAGGTGCTGGAATACGCGAAACTCATCATCGCATGTCTTCTGTGTGTGGCAAATACTACATGTCCTTGATGAGTTTGCACGAGTGACATAGTCGATTCCGAGAAGGGTGCACATCACTGCAAGACGATGCGCGCAGGTAACTTTTTCTCGGCTCGGGGTGGTTGGAAAATTGCGTTTTTAGTCACGTTGTAATCGTGATGTGATAGCGCGGATTGATGGTCTTATCCGGGGAAACCGACGAATGACGGAGGAAGAAATTCATATTCAGGTCGGCATTAGCCATGGCTCCTTGCATGCCGTTATCAAAGAACACTTTGCAGGCAGTGGGTTCTGCATCAACTGAACCTCAGTTATTCCTATGCATATCATGATGAAAATACGTATTTACTATATTTATGTACAGCATCTATACATTTAGATTATGGTAGTGGTATACTATGCCAGATAAGACAATAGTTATAATTCACTGACGAGTTAGATGAATTGAAGTAGCCTACAATATGAGGAATTAATTTACGAAAATGCACAATGATTTCAGTACCTGTATTTGCTATCTACATTAGTTGTCCACTATAGGAAATGTCTTTATCTTCAAAACTAAAGTTTTTTTTTGAAGAATTGGCATGCCTGTCGTCTATGATTAATTCGCTCTTCATGGGCTGTAGTGCCAAGGGTTATTTATTGATCTGTTATTAAATTAGATAATAGCATAATTGTGATTCACTTTACAAAGTTACATTTCAATCACTTGAACAAGATATAAGAAAATAATACAAAGAGTTTTTCAAATTTGGTAATACAATCACGTTTTTTCTTCAATCAATGGGTCGTATTTAACGCCAATACCAAGTACCACTGGGCACGAATGATTAGTTTGCCAGACATTTCAAGTGGTATATTCAACTCACGGTTGGGAGCCTATTAGATTGGTGTTTTTGTACGTAGAAGATTTTGACAACCACATCCTTAAAAAAATTGTAATGTTATATTTCAGGTTGATTGCTCCAGTTTTTTAATATATTTTTAAATGTGATATTGGTTACTGGTGAAATATTACTTGCAGCCGCCATGTACGTAAGGTGATCAGAAACTAAGGTTACAAGGCCGATATGTCTGGAGTTTCGTTCTTTATAGAGAAATTAGTAGTGTGGAGTAATTAAAAACCGGTTGGTAACTGTGCCGAGTTTCAGCCGCCCACCACCTACTGCGCTAGTTGTAGGTAAACAACTAATGGCGACTCGTTTGGAAAACTGGTCTCGCGAAGAGATCCAGACATTCGATTTCGGTGGGTGAACGGCGACTTCGGTGGCGTAGTTGGTAGCATGCTGAGCTTCTATGCCCAAGATCGCGGGTTCAAACTCGGACGAAGTCGTCGGATTTTTTAAGAGCGTTAAAAATCCCTCAGTCTGCCTTCCTCCGGAGGGGAAGTAAAGCCGCCGGTCCCATGTCATAGATTTATGGCATGCTAAAGAACCTTCCACTAATTACACCTGTGTGAAGCTAAATTAGGTTAGGTTAAACATTTGACAAACGCTCTTAGGTTCCGACGTTCGTCGCCGGGAGCCGACTGCAGTGGCGTCTGGTAACCAGGTTCTGAACTAATAGTCGCTGACGGTGGCGTTTGGCGGCAAAAGTAGGAACTACTTGAAAAATTAAACTGTCTGCAGTCCTTAACACACACTAATACAGTCATCATAACTAACACCGGTTATCAGTCAGATGCTACACACGGGGCTACATGACCGCGTTGTCGCAGCCCCTAAACTGAGGAACCAACCAACCATCGGTGGGTGAAACATGTAACCACGGTAACTTTTTGCAGCGGGTCTCCACGAAAGGGAACAGTTTTCTTCACATTGTCACGGACGACGAAACATGAATCCATCTCAACACCCCCAGCAATAAGCGGCCGTCAACGGGGTGAAAACAACCCTCTCCTCCCAAGACGAGGTGGTGCCATCTGCCGGGAAGGTGATGATGATGATCGTGTGGCCTCCGGAGAGGCCGAGTGCGCGTCGTAATGAGGATGAAGGGATGATGAAAATGGCACATACACTCAGTCCCCGAGCCACGAGAATTAACCCCAGGGGATTAAAATTCCTGATGGCTCGGCCGGGAATCGAACCCGGGGCAATTTGGGCAGAAGTCAAGCACGCTAACAATTTAGCCATGGAGCCACATGCCGGGGAGATGATGACCACAGTGTTCTGGGACAGCGCGGGTGTCATACTCGTACAGTTTTTGGAAAGAGGTCACACAGTGACCAATGACCGATACTGTGAGGCCAATCAGGAGAAAACGGCCAGACATTCTCACTGAGGGCATCATCTTCCTGCATGACAACGCGCGACATCATCCAGCCCCGAAGTCCACCACGCTGTTGAAGTGGCTCGCTTGGTCGTCATTGACCATCCTCCATACAGCCCGGACCTCGCACGAAGCGACCTCCACCTGTTTCCTCACTTGAAGAAGCATCTAGGTCAGCTTGACATAGTGGGTAACCTGCGCGTCGTAATGAGAATGAAGGGATGATGAAAATGGCACATACACTCAGTCCCCGAGCCACGAGAATTAACCCCAGGGGATTAAAATTCCTGATGGCTCGGCCGGGAATCGAACCCGGGGCAATTTGGGCCAAAGTCAAGCGCGCTAACAATTTAGCCATGGAGCCGCATGCCGGGGAGATGATGACCACAGTGTTCTGGGACAGCGCGGGTGTCATACTCGTACAGTTTTTGGAAAGAGGTCACACAGTGACCAATGACCGATACTGTGAGGCCAATCAGGAGAAAACGGCCAGACATTCTCACTGAGGTCATCATCTTCCTGCATGACAACGCGCGACATCATCCAGCCCCGAAGTCCACCACGCTGTTGAAGTGGCTCGCTTGGTCGTCATTGACCATCCTCCATACAGCCCGGACCTCGCACGAAGCGACCTCCACCTGTTTCCTCACTTGAAGAAGCATCTAGGAGGTCAGCTTGACATAGTGGGTGACCTGCGCGTCGTAATGAGAATGAAGGGATGATGAAGATGGCACATATACTCAGTCCCCGAGCCACGAGAATTAACCCCAGGGGATTAAAAACCCTGATGGCTCGGCCGGGAATCGAACCCGGGGCAATTTGGGCCAAAGTCAAGCGCGCTAACAATTTAGCCATGGAGCCGGATGCTGGGGAGATGATGACCACAGTGTTCTGGGACAGCGCGGGTGTCATACTCGTACAGTTTTTGGAAAGAGGTCACACGGTGACCAATGACCGATACTGTGAGGCCAATCAGGAGAAAACGGCCTGACATTCTCACTGAGGGCATCCTCTTCCTGCATGACAACGCGCGACATCATCCAGCCCCGAAGTCCACCACGCTGTTGAAGTGGCTCGCTTGGTCGTCATTGACCACCCTCCATACAGCCCGGACCTCGCACGAAGCGACCTCCACCTGTTTCCTCACTTGAAGAAGCATCTAGGAGGTCAGCTTGACATAGTGGGTGAGTGGTTAACGTGTCGGTCTACCAACCGCAAGCTTGCACGTTCGCTCTTGGCCATGGTAAGTGATTTTTGAAAGGCGGCAAAAATACGACACGCATGTCATACGATGTTGGCATGTCAAAGAACCCATTTGAATTCAGTAGGCCGTGTTCATAATGGCAAAAATAATCTCGGGAGTTTCCGCCAACACAAAGTTGCTCATTTCTCTACTAGAAAGTGCTATAGTGTTCAAGGAGCTTTGATATCTAACCAGGTCAGACACCTGATGTGGGATGAGCAAATGCCCTTGAAAACAAAGAAGATATTGTACAAGTCCTATTATACACCGATTCTTACATACAGTCTCGAAACCACAACACTAACCAATAGAGATAACTCTAAACTCCAGGCAGCTGAAATGAAATTCCAACGTAACATGATTCAGAAAACCAGGAAAGACAATATCAGGAATGAGAAGATTAGAGAATAAATAGGAATAGATGATTCTCTCCTTAATAAGATCCAGATCTCAAGACCGAAGTGGTTTGGTCACATGAAGAGGATGCCACCAAACAGAACTGCACGGAAGGAATTTGAGGGAAAAGTAGAAGGAAGACGACCCGTGGGAAGGCCACGAAAGAAGTGGATAGATTCAGTCAAGAACGATGTACTGCAGAGAGGTCATGATTGGGACTACTTGTAGTTGGTGGAGGAGGAGTGGTACAAGGACAGGGTGAAATGGAGGGGGCTCACATACTCTACCTGGGCAACTGGAGTTGGTTCAAGATGATGATGATCCAGGAGGTTGATGATTCGCTTCAGATGAGGAGGTGAAACACTTAGCGACAACGTGGCTGAACACGCAAGGACAGGATTTTTACCATGAGAGAATATTAAAACTCATCCCACGAAGCAACAAGTACCCGAACCGATATGAAGACAATGTTGAAAAATAGCCTAGTGTATGTATTATCAGTTGGTTGTATAAAAAATAGCAAACTTTGAAACCCTAGTTTCTGATCAGCCCTCGTCTGATTTGGTAATGATTTTAAGAATTAAGAAGGCATAGTTCATGTGTCCTGAAATAGAACTAACTAAACACCAACATTAAGAAACTTCTGCTCTGTTGGTCAAAAGTCGTTGGGAGAGTTTCTACGCCCACTAATAAATAGTCACACACAAACACACATGAAAATGAAGATCCACAGCCTGCTTCCAGTCTCCGACCGGGTCAGGAATGGAATGAATGAAGCCCCCATCTAGCGGCGAGGATATGAACTGTGCAGGCTGCCGAGGCCTGACGCACTCCTCTGGGGCAATGATTAAATGAATGACAGATGAAATGAAATGATAGTGGAGAGTGTTGCTGGAATGAAATTTGGACAGGGAAAACCGGAGTACCCGGAGAAAAACCTGTCTGCCTCCGTTCTGTCCAGCACAGATCTCACATGGAGTGACCGGGATTTGAACCACGGACCCAGCGGTGAGAGGCTAGCGTGCTGCCGCCTAAGCCACGGAGGCTTTCACACACAAACACACATACGATCATAAATTAGTCTATCTCATAAAATGTCATTACGCTCTGGTTGGTTGGTTCCTCAGTTTAGGGGCTGCGACAACGCGGTCATGTAGCCGCGTGTACTTTGGGTGTGTGCAGAAACTGTCTGATGACCGGTGTTAATTGTGATGACTGTATTAGTGTGTGTTATGTGTTTTCAATTCAAGTGAAGACGGCAGACATTTATTTTTTCAAGTAGTTCCTACTTTTGCCGCCAATCGCCACCGTCAACGACTACTAGTTCAGAATTTGATTACCAGATGCCAGCGCAGTCGGCTCCTGGCGACGAACGTCGGAACCTAAGAGCGTTTGTCGAATGTTTAACTATATATAATTTTGCTTCACACATGTGTAATTATTAGTGGAAGATTCCTTAACATGCCATAATTCTATGACATGGGACCGTCGGCTTTACTTCCCCTCTGAAGGAATCATTACACTCTGTAGTGATTGTTATTGTCCAAACACTTTACATTTCTTAAGTTTACTGGCCTTTATCCGTATACCTGGTTGTTCATTTTCCACAGGCAATTTGTATTTGTTTCTCCGTAGCTTCTTTAGCGCATCTGTGGGCGGATTCTTTCCGTTGATCTTCCTCATATCTAAACGCAAGCAAACAACAGGTTTTAGATTTCAAAGGTGTACAGGAATAAATATATCTGACGTGAACGGAGACTGAACCTGTGCACTTTCATATTATTTCTTTGGTAGATAGTTGCACTTGTATGTATTCATTATAACCGAGTGATAAATTGCATTTGCATGATGAGTAATTTGTAGCTACTACTATTGCTACTTCTGCAGCTAGTTAAAGGAAAAATACTATTGATAAGATTGATGAAAATAGTAATGTTGTGTCATCAGCTATAAGTCTGGCTGAATCCTCAACAGATCTACCACCACCAGCTATGTAGGTCACACCCCGTGATGGAATGAATGTTGTTCATAGGCTCGGTTTGTGTATTTCATAGCTATTGGCAGACACAGCGAGGTCATTCACCTTCAGGCTCTAATCTACACGCCACAGCGTTGGAAGAGAGGCTAACGGGGAAAGATCAGCTGTGTTGCGATGGGGAATCCAGCCTATTTGCTTTTCCAAAACATTGACTAACGATTTTTTTGATTTAATTTCACCTACACTAAGTAATATACGACTAAATTTATTGAAGATGTTTGCTTGGAATACCATCTTCCATCGCCAGTCAAAAGGAGCACATATCAATTACACCTGTATATATTATTATTATTATTATTTATTTATTATTATTATTGTTTCCTTATCTTTTCTTATTATTATTATTTTATTATATTATTTATATACTGTATATATACCGGCATGTTCTTTGTTATTTTTAAAAATAGATTTTAATAGGTGTTACGAAACTTCATTTTGCTGCAATAAATGTATTATTAAAACTTCTACTGAAATTATATGTAAAAGCGTGCATAAAGTAAGCATTGGGGAAAATGATAAAGAAAACCATTAATTATTCCAATATATTCAAAAAACTACTAGCCATTTAATTTAATTAGAGTGTCATATAGTTGCAAAATATCTAGATCAGTATTACTGATGTTTTGAATTTATGGGTTATAATAAATATGTAGAATATCATATTAAATAGTCGTCATTTTTGCCATGCTGTTTCGTGTTTTGATAAATATTATTTTTGATATTATGAACTCCCCATGAAGACGCACAATGGCGGATAGTACCAAATGAAGTGGTATACAGAGAACAGGAGTCCATCACTGATACTATTCGGAAGAAACGGATTTCTTTTTTGGTCACATCATAACGACACCAAAAACCAGGTTATGTATAAAAATTGTAGTGAAACTTTGGAATATGAAACAACAAGTAGGATGGATTATGGAAATTAGAGAAGATATGAAAGAATTAGAAATAACCTTGGATGACTTGCAAAACAAAACAAAAAATTAAAAAATAATGAAAGATATAAAAATAAGATTTCAAGCAAAATTAGACAAACGTAACACAATAAAAAGGGTATTTACAGATGAGGAACGCCTGAGAAGATCAGAGCGAATGAAAAGCTACTGGGTGACTCGGAAAGGAAACATACTGAAGAAGAGGACCAATAAATGATTGACTGAAGTGGTCCAATGGGGCCGTAAAAGCAGAAGAAAAGAATAAGAACTGCCCATGTTTTATTTGAGCAATTTCTTATGTCAGAGGGAACATAATAATACTAATAATAAAAATAACAACAATATTAATCTGCGCTCTTCCAGATAAGTTTCGACAATTCCTGTCACGTCTCTAAGAGAAGATTAGCATTGCAAAATTATAGGTAAGAAAGCGCAACTTATCGTCGCTAGAATGATTACCATCAGACAATAAACCAAAACTGAAAATTGAACCTTGTGTCCATTGACCAAGCAAAAGCGTTCCAATCCACTTTTCACTTATACTTATTTAACTATTAAGAATTTATCACGGAGATCCTAAGACTACAGCAAGTTTTGCTCAATTTGCTTTGACACGTTAGTCTACATTACATTTAAGTCCACCTGGAACCTTCAAGTCACCAATATTGAGCTAGGAAACTCTCAGATTTATGCTCCTTGTGCGGTGTAGTTCTGATTGTGCCACAATCGATGATGTCAACTGTTATAAGATACTAAATATGGATATAATAAGGTAGAACTTATAAGAAATAGAAATAATGTTTTTCGAATTTCACACAACAACCGAAACAGAAGGCTTGAACATCAACGGAGAACACATCAACCACATTAGATATGCCGATGGTATCGTATTGCTTGCAGACAGTGCAAAAGATCTTAAAAATGAAATAGCTTCTCAGTAACCGCTGTCTAAGCCTATGCTGCGAATGGTAAGGGGCTATGTGTTTAATTGTATAGAATGGAAGGGTGGACTCTAACTCAGACCTTGTGCAGGAAGCTGGAATCCTTCGAAATGTGGATGTTACGTATCTCGTGGACCGAAAGAATGAGGTGATGCGAAGATTAAACAAATGTGGAAATTTGAAGTCATTCTTTTTCAGTTTTGCCTATGCAAATTGTCTTTTGCTGCTTTTCAGTCGGTCAACACAATGAATTGGGCGGGGTACAAATTATAATATGTAAACACACTCCTGGAAAAACCTTACATTGTATTAGTTTAATGAATTTAATTTCCTCGGTGTGTAGATAAAATTTTGTGATTGACATTGTATTAGTTATTTATTATTATTATATTATCAAGCAGAAGTATGGAAGGCCTAGTGAAAAAGGACAAGCCCCACATACATATTACATTTGGTTTTGCAATACTTACATGTTTTACAAAGATATTTGCATTATTTACATATTTAGAATATTAACATAGTTCACACTCTCTCTCACGCACGCAATTTCCTCACCTCAATCACTCCATACATTCATTCATTCGGCGAGACAATCAATCACTCTTACAGAAGTTTATACAATGTACCTTTTTATGTACGGCCTGAATTTCTGAAGAGGCAAGATCCTGTCATCCCCTCGCAGCGTGTACATTATCCTAAATTGCCCATTTTTATTGTGGGAACTAACTAATACAGGTACGTTTTTTCCAGGAGTGTGTTTACATATTTTAACTTGTACCCCGCCCAATTCATTGTGTTGACCGACTGAAGAGCAGCAAAAGTCAAGATTGAACAAGAAGACGGGAATGCTTCTTTCCATGAAGAATATTTCGGACACCGTGATGTGGAATTAAAAATACAGGATCCTCCAGTAATGGTGATGCAGCGGAGACCCAGCTGAAGGATAATCTCGTGGCTGAAGACAGATACGCTTCGACCTTCTGCGCTCAGTTTAGTGTATTCTACAGCTGAATATTGTGCGCGCCGGTATGGGTAGACACTCAGCTCAACTTAGCCAAGAGAACCATCTCCGGTTTTATAAAAACTACTGCACTCTACTGACTCCCAACACTCAGCCACATAGCCCCTCTGGTGTTAAAGAAGACAAGATGCACTGAGGAAGGAATATTCTAAAATAATGAACAACCCTGCACTTCCAATCCATGTCGACATTCCTACTCTGGCAATGAACCAGCTCAGGTCCAGGAATCCACCCCTGCGACTGGCTCAACAGCTTGCAGATAGTAATTTCAACAATGCAGCTAAATGGCATGAAACACGGACTAGAAATGCCCCACCCGAAGTACGTGACCTCATTGATCCTGTAAAGAAAACCAAGGGCTTTGAACAACCGCGACATATTGAGCCTGCCTGAGCTCATGGCTCGGCGATATTTAATGGAAATGATGAAAAACATGCCATGCATTGTAACTGAACGCGCCCTGGAGTAGCGCGCGGCATGTGATAGAAATTGGATGATATCTTGACTCTGGACACTCACCTTGATAATTTTTTCTGAGCACTAACTATTACATTTCTTGCTATTAAAAGTCTCAGACCATTCCATGAAGTAACTCTGCATAAAGGAAACATTACGATGTTTGCCGATTTTTATTTTAAGGTAAAAGGTATTAACACCGCAGATTGGCGGGAAGAAGTAGACTATCAACGACTCAAGTGTCTGTCCGCACACTGCAGGGAATAGTTATGCTCACATACTACCTGTTGAAAAGCCATCGTCACAGGACGTGCTTGTATTACTGTCCGTCCTAGGGATGAGGAAATCTACAAGTCCACCCACAGGGTAAAGGAAATCTGTTAAAACGACCATCGTCGTAGTGAAGTATATTTTGCACAAAGTGTGCAGTGCTACGAACGTGAAAAGTATTTTTACATTTGTGAAAAGTGAATTATTAGTGAATTTCCGTCTGCAAGGCGATGACCACACTATTCCGTCCACGAGGTGATGTTGGGATCTACAATCATCGACAGTGAATTCTGTGTGAATTTTATTTGTAAATGCACATCTGTCTAGATAATTGTTCACCAAGTGCACGAGTACAAGAGCTGAATTTTTGTGTGAATTTTTACGAATATTTTAAGGTGTTAAGGACCACCACATTTCTTCGCGTGGGTCGTCAAACTAACGTCCACGAGGTGCATAAAATACAGCTTAACAATTGTAATTCACAACCATCCATGTGTGAACACGCACGTAATATTCATGATATTCTTCGATGCACATTATCTGTAAATTTCAGTGTAAGATTACAGTGATTTTCTGAGATAAAGAATAACCACTAGAATCAGTGATTATCGACACCACATGTCGAATAGCATCAGTGAAGCAGACCAGTGAAGGCCAATTTATAACAGTCTGCAAAATTAGAGCCAGTGAATATTTCCAATGCTGTGCTAACGTAATAGATTCTGTGAAAATACGTGTGAATTCAATCACTATGCATCATAACGTCAACCACGTGTACATCATGATTACCACACTGATACCAGTCAGTGTTATGGAGTAAGAACCCCATCATGTGAGAGGAATATTCTACGAAGACGACTACATCATGGCAGCAGATCTGACCATCGACTTATGGGAAATGGAACCTGGGAACCCATCATCCCAGTGGCTGACCATGAGGAGGAGATCTTTGCTCGTGAGACCAATAGCAGAAGCAGGAGACTGGACCGAGGTAGACTCGATGCCCGAGAATTTCTGGAATTATTGCCAACCATCCAGGTCTCTGAAACACCATGATCACCTTGGATTTACCATAATGGTGACTGCAATGTGAGTCCACAATTCTCTTTCTTGTACGGGTTGATCTGTGGTAGAGTAGTTAGTAGAATTTAACCGAACTAGTGACGACCAGATAGGTAGGAATTTATAGTTAGAATGTTATTTTACTTCACAGTGAATGTAAGTCACCATGTTCTATGGTGCATCTTGGAGGTGTCCGCAGGATGTTATGGCCTAGATTTCTTTGATAGACATGACCATGAAGCACTTAGGTTTGGTTTGGTCGACCCTTCAAATGTGCCAAATGTATTTTGAGCGATGGACAACCATCACTTCGTCATTTTACTGTGACCCCTTTCAGCGACACTTTCATTGACGCCACTGTTTTATTTTGGGCTTATTTATGGCTGTATCATTTAATGACCAACAGTAGTCATTACTCTTTATAGATGTCATTAATTTATGCTGTTAATGTGAGCTCAGAAGCCACATATGTTCGAGTAAGAACAGAATGGGGAATTATAGTAGGAAGCTTGTAGTTTAACGTGACCGTTAATCTCGCGATCATAAGCCACGGGACCTCCGTTTTACGTGGATTCCGAACCACAGGACATGGCATTTCAATTCGAAAATCTCACATGCATTGACCGGGAATCGAACCCCGTCCGCCTTGGTGAGAGGCATACAGCTTGACCGCTGCGCCACCACGCCCCCTGAATTATAGTAGAGATGCTCCTCTAGCATCGAACCCCAGATACACTTCGTATCGTTTCCGACATCCTAACAGTCTGTAGGATTGTCACATGTCATTATATTTTGTTTGTGTCAAGTCTTTAGACACATGAAAGTTTGGTAATTTCCAACATGTAAATAGGAGAGGAGCGACATATCTTTATCCGACTCCAAAGTACTCCGCTAACAGTGGAATGTCTTTAGAATATGTTCTTTGAGTTTTTGTAACATAGTATATGTTTGTACTCCGTATTTTTACGTGGTAGTGAAGCCACAAACCACTTATTGTTACTTATTATGATTAGTGAACCAGCGTAATTCATATTTTGACTTCTATTAAATGAATTAACGCCTGCTCTAATGTAATTCATCGCTTGATGCGATACATGAGGAGTGTGTTTGGACACACCAGTTTTAACGGCTTTGCGAAGCCATGGATCCGTCCCGCTCACATCGAGACACTTTTACTGTTTGACGAGACGCGCATGCGTACTAGAGTATTTTACCGTTTGGAAGGTATGATCATTTATAGGTCAAGGCTAAGTACTGTTATATTGCAGTCAGATGTTTTGCTTACGTCATTGGACGAGCTTGTAACTTCGGTAAACGCTTCAGAAAGCGATATGTTTGAGCACTATGGGAGAGTGCATGATTTTGAAAGGAAGCTGTTGTCTATTATTTGAGGTGATTTTGACACCCTGATGAAGGTTTCTATGTTAGAGTTGAGCGCTCGTAACGCGCTATCGTACAGGTGATAGACCTGCGACCACATTTTCCAGGATTTAGCCTGAAGACTGATTAGGAGCGCTTTGCGCCCCTACAGTAATTGTTGTTGTTGCAACCGAGTTTAGCTAACTCGTGTTATTGTGTTTTCCGGCAAGGTTTGAGCCGAGGTTGTTTTGTGATGTTCTTTTAGTAGACTTCACACTGTTAAGCCTAGGTATCCTCTTAGAATCGCCAGCATTCGTCATAAACCTACGACAACTTAAACCCTGCTTCTAATAATAATAACAACTTATTATTATAAATAATATGCTCATAATGACTGTGAATCAATCTTGATTTGCAATTTATCGCTCGCTGGCCGACTCTGTGGATTTGTCACATTTCCAAAGGGAGATGACTGATAGACTTTTGATACACTACTTTGGGACGACGGAGCTCGTTCGGACCATTAGTTTTCAACTGGTGGCACACAACGCTCATGCGACATAAGACGTGATTGTAATCGCACCGTTGCCAACATAATTACATGATAGATGACCCAAGGATACAAACAGTGTTCTTGCGTGTACGCAGGTGTTTAATACGAAACTTTATGAATGCTGTGTTCTACTTATTTATTGATTGTGTATAACATTGTATGATAACCCAATGTACCTTTAGCCAGTAAGAAATGCTTTAATGTTTTTTTTTACTGGTTGTCACATAGCTTCTGCTATAAGTGTTTGCTTGTTACGGCAGCCAGTCGCCGTAAACTTTGTTGTAATTGTTAGGAATTAGCTAGCTTCATTAATTATTTAAATGTAAATTTGGGAGTGGTACCATCGTAAATTATTTTGCTTTATTGCTGTTAATTTAACTTCTTTTCATAAGTAGCCCGTTTCATCTGTGTAGGGTGTACTTTTCGTGCCACTATCCTAGCTTTGCTGTTTTTGCTTTCTTGTAATTAGATCATTCGCGAGAGTTTTAAACTACAATCAGTTTAGGATTCTCGACCTTTATTTTCTTTTTTTTATTAGCTTGCGGGATTAGCCCGAAACAAACCCTCCGAACTAGGCTAGGTGTTTGTTATTTTTAAAATAAATTTTACACGAGTCTACATAAGTCTGGATGTTATAATTTTGTAGTCTAAGTATTTCTGCGGTGTACTTCTTGGGTCATTCTTGATATTACCTTATCTGCCCGATCGCCCCGGGATGCTGCGTCTTTCGTGCGCACTGACCTATAGGAAGTACATCCAATCCTCTTCGGCATATGTGTTCGGGCGATGAGTTGTCCGGGAAGTCATTTCTGTTAGTGGCAACCCTATCGGCTCGTCTAACGGGCTCAATATATGGAATAACATTAAGGACATGGAGTTTGTGCATACAATCTGCACAAGTGGGGGAAGCGGCCAGACCCCTGCTGTGATTGTGGTACATCGAAGAAGACCATCAGGCACGTTGTGGAAGATTGCAAACTAAGAGCGTACTTAGGTGACCCTAACGACGTTTTCAGTGCTACACCATCGAGCCTGGACTGAATAAATAGACTGGACATAAGGTTATAAGGTCGATAACTGTGCTTGTATGTACTTTATTATTATTATTGTTATTGTGTTTCATGTGTAATGCCATAAAAAAATAAGTATATAAATGGCTGAAGAGACTCATGGACTTGTTTAAGATGAGCACAACGACCCTTTTCCATGTGGCAGACTCTGTGATAGCTCTTAACCTTAAATAACTTATGTTGGGCGCCACTCTTACTATAATGAGAAAATGTAGAATACACAAGACAGTATTCCCGGGTAGCAGGGCAATAAGCTTGTTTTTACAGCAATTCACTTTACCCTCCCCTTTCCTATAATCAGATGACTTAAAAATAACGGTAAAAATAATCTCAGCACAATGTGATTGCAAGATAACTTTATAATGCTTTATAAATTGAACTACTCTTACTTATCAGAAAGCGCCGTACATTACTGTCTATCATAGTGAATCTTGTCTTACTTGTGCTTTGGGCATTATATTCCTATGTGTGCTCTTTATTTCCATCCACATACGTATTTTTGCGGGTGCCTTTATATATAACTCCAAGTTTACGAAAACTTTTCCGTAGTGTAACAGAATGTGAATCCTTCCTGGGGTTTAATTCTATTCACGACTATATAAAGCAGCTGGTTGTATTTTTTTTAATCAATATGCATCAATTCAATGCCGAACAATCAACTAATACACTTTTCTCAGAGCATCAATCTCCCAGCTCACTGCCACCTAGATCCGTATTGGTTTTAAACCCATTACAAGTTCTGCATTCTGCCGTGTCGCTTCTAATCCATTTTATAACATATTATGACACAAGGCCACTAGACAACTGCCTAAGTACTACATCCACACTTTATATCTGGGCACTTTCCGATTATAAAAACATAAAATATAACTATATACATATACAATAGTAAACAGTGATGAGGAGTGTCTGTGCATATCTATGATCTGTCACAACTCGAATACTAGAATAGCCATGATGTCCGCTAACCTTCGATAGAAGACGGCACGGCAAGAAGAAGAGGAAGGGGAGGGAGATGAAGAGGGTGCTATAAAGACATAAGTTAAGTCATCTACTGTGTATGGATACACTGCTAAATCGGAATCGCAACTACAGAATCATTTCTAAATTTGGATTTCCATAGGCCTGGTATTAATTCTGGCGATTGCATATTTTCTGTGTACGTTGAGGCGTTATGCCAAAAACGGAGGGAACTTCACATTCGAATGAGTTTCGATTAGTGAAAGTCATAAGATGTCAGCAATTACGAATAGCTCTAAATAAAGATTTGCTGTACCAAGCTTCAATTGGGCACGCATGATTAGTTTCTCAGAAAGTTCAGATAGTATAATAGAAAGTCGTGCAGGTGCCTCGTTGTTTATTGTTTTTCTACCTCACAGTTTTTGAAAGTAATATTTCTAAATTTGCTTTCAATGACTTTGTCATTATTCAGGTCGATTGCTGCAATATTTTAAGTGATGTTGGGTACCGGTGAAATACTATTACGCGCAACCGCCATGGTTGATTCGTACCGTTTGTCATAATTAGGAAAGCATGGTTGAGGTGCCCTGAAATGAAATTTGGTGCCCTGAAATGAAATTTACTAAATACCAACATAATAGATACGATTCTGTAGTTGCGATTCTGGTTTAGCAGTGCATCCATACACAGTAAATGACTTAACATGACTTCTTCTTTTGCAGGGCAAACACATTTCAAAGTGAGAAAGAAATGTCTCAGAAAATTCAATACAGCTTTCCATCAAAAATTCACCTACGCCAATATTGATTGTGTGCTGTACTCACAACAGGCTCTCAGCTGACAACGATTTAGATTTTGTAAAGTCCTTACTAAATTATAGAAGAAAATTACACTCAGATTTAGCTGTCAAATGACTCACTAATACACTGCCTACATGGCTCAGCGGTAATGTTCTCGTTTGGTGTGCCCAAGGTTGCAGGATCGAATCGGGGCGCAGTCAGCTGGCATTTGAGGGTGCGCAAATGCGAGGGAGCTATGTCAGTAGATTGACTGGCACGATAAAGATCCCCTTCAGGTTAAAAAATCCGGCACCCCGGCGTCTCTAAAAGCCAGAGTAGTTAAAAGGGACGTAAAGCCCATAACTTTATTATACTCACTATTGCTAAGATATTAAATGTAGCTGTTAGTTTTAGGTTTGAGTTTATTACTAATCACCAATACTAATCATTATTGCCAACTTTACAGCTTTCTTTGCTATTTTATCTCTACTTAGTATAAATCAAAGTCCCACATTCTAGGATGTCACGGGTAATCTCGAGAACCTCTGGATTGATTTTAATTATGTAAAGGATACCTCGAGGATGATTCCTGTAGAAAATACATTATTTATGATCAAAGAAAACCGAGCATTAAAGATATCAGTGAAAAAGTTTAAAAAAACTAGCGTCCGAGCGTTTTGTAAGCTTACGCTGGGCAAACCGTTAAATATATCTAAATACTATGAGTGTAAGAATTGTTCAGCATGATAAGTTCTACAATAAAGTCCGTGAGAGCATATCTCATCTTCATTACATCGCCCACTAGAAGTGTTTTTACGTTTCCATTTCTTCCAACCATGTCCATTCAAATATTGAGGCGACAGTTTACGAGCTAGCTAAGGGCGAGTCTATCACCCCTGTTACAGCCTAACTAGCGGGCGAACCAATTACCCCAGATACAGCCAGCAGCAAACCGTCGAGTCGTGTTGAATTAAGACTTCAGAGAAGGGTGGTTGTGTTTGGAGTTTCCCTGGAAGTGCAAGTCGGCTTTTCATCATTTCACCTGTGAACTTTCCGTTCCGCAAAATACACAGTCAAGTTAAGATTCGACGGAAGGGGGATTTGTGTTTCATGCACCTCGCCATTCCCTGGAAGTGCAACTCGGCTTTTCTTCATTTCGCCTGTGAACTTATTGTTCCGAAAAATACACAGTCAATTTAAGATTGGACTGAAGGGAGATTTATGTTTCATGCACCTCACCATTCCCTGGAATTGCAACTCTTCATTTCGCCTGTGAACTTTCCGTTCCCCAAAATACACAGTCAAGTTAAGATTGGACGGAAGGGGGATTTGTGTTTCATGCACCTCGCCATTCTTCAATTACGTCTGAAAAGTATTCGTTATATAATTAATAGTACAGTCAGTGATTTTAAGCCATCATGCAGAGATATAAGACGAATATAGGTCATAGTTCATTGACATCGAAAAATAAAGCGCTTATCACGTAACAATGAAACAGAGCAACACATAATTTCTCGACTGTAACAAGAGAAAGAAAGACTTAGTCCTCGGCTCCTTCAAACCGTTGCTCAAGAGAAACACCGTCTGAACTACGATGAGAAACAAGCTTATGACACCATCATATCTAGCATCACTAAGAAGGAAGGTAAGATATTTTTTCTCGATGCCCCTGGAGGCACAGGCAAAACGTTCTTGACTAATTTGTTGCTCGCCAAAGTGAGGCCTGGTGGTAATATTGCTCTTGTCGTCGCATCATCTGGAATTGCAGCCACTCTTTTGGAAGAGGGAAGAACAGCACATGCAACATTTAAACTTCCTTTGAAAGTCAGCAGTAATGAACGAAGCGTGTGTAATATTTCAAAACAAAGTAACACTGCTAGTTTAATCCAAAATTATCCTTTAGTTGTATGGGATGAGGCTACAATGTCGCACAAAACTTCCGCTGTAGAGAGGACCTTGCGTGATCTAAGGAACGGAACACACCTATGGGTGGCTGCACAGTTATGTTCGCTGGAGATTTTCGTCGAATCTTACCAGTTGTTACCAGAGGAACGAGAGCCGATGAAGTGAATGCTTCATTAAAAAAGATCTTACATCTGGCCGGATATAACAAAATTGGCACTCAAAACTAACATGAGAGTACTCTTATATTCTGTTCGCTAATTTGTTACTTAGAGTCTGGAATGGAGGTTTACCGGTCATTGACGGGAAAGTTAACCTCAGTCACGATTTCTGTGTTTTAGTAAGCAGCTTTCAAGAATTGATTACTATCATTTATCCTCAAATCCATGACCCATCTAACAAGTCCCATTCATGGTTAAAAAAAGAGCAATATTATCGTCGACAAACGAACAAGTTGTGAAAATTAATGACTTGGTGTTCTCCAAATTCACTGTCCAGGCTCAAGTATATTACTCAGTAGACGCAGTAGTCGATAGTGAAGAAGCTGTTCATTACCCTACAGAATCCCTAATTTCTTTACTTCCTTCTGGCTTGCCACCACTCAAGCTTATTTTAAAAGTGGGAGTGCCTATTATATTGCTACGTAATTAACACCCACCAAAGTTATGCAATGGGACGCGATTGGTAGTGAAAACTTAGAAAAAATGTTTCATTGAAGCAACTATCTTAACTAGCTGTGGTACGGGAAAAACGGTCTTAGTACCCAGAATCCCTATGATTCCTTCAGATTTGCCTTATCATTTCAAACGAGTATAATTCCCAGTAAGAGTCTGCTTTGGCATGACTATAAAAAAAGCACAGGGTTAGACACTTAGCGTGACTGGAGTTGATCTCAGTGGAGAATGTTTTCCTCATGGACAGCTTTACGTGGTTCTAATGCGTGTTACCGAAACCTTTTCATGTTCACTGCTGGAATAAGGGAATCTTATAAGACCTCGGTTAAAAGTAGCCTATCACCTTGCATCCATAAATGTTCCCGGGCGAAGCTAGTTAGTACAGACATCACAATGACACAGGTTATCAGACAAATTTTACACACACCAAAATACACGGGGCTACATGTCCAATTTGGTAGGTTTGTTCCTCAGTTTAGGGGCTGGGACAATGTGGTCATGTAGCCCCATGCACTTAGGGTGTGTGTAGAAGCTGTCTGATAACCGGTGTTATTTGTTATGGCTGTATTAGTGTGTGTTATCTGTATTTCAGGTAGAGACTGCAAACGATCAATTTCAAGTAGTTCCTACTTTTGCTAACAATGGTACCGTCCACGACACCTAGCTGTGAACTTGGCTACTAGATGCTAGATGCCACCGCAACCGGCACCTGGCGACGAACGTTGGAACTTAATAGAGCGTTAATCAAATCCAACCTACAAATTTAGCTTCACGTAATTGTAGTTAGTGGAAGGTTATTTTACATGCCTACATATTCAGTTAACTAGCATTTGCAAATCATGGTGTTCATCTTAATGAGGAACATCGTATTTCCGGACTTTTGGGTGGATTCTTAATGTTGTAATTTGACATATCTGAAGGCAAGCAAACAAAAGGTTTTTGATTTCATATTTCATCTTAGGTGTATTGGAGTAAAACTACCTGTGAACTTCCATCTAATTTGCGTTGTAGGCCTACATAGTTGTGCTTGTAGGTATTGTGCCCTTGCTGGATTGCGAACCCAAGGCTACATACGAGTCGTGAACCCAGAACACAAGCAAGGACTACATCATTTTATTTATTTATTTATTTATTTATTTATTTATTTATTTATTTATTTATTTATTTATTTATTTATTTATTTACCAGCTTCGCCCGGGAACAGTTATGAATGCATTACGTGATAAGCGTTTTTTTTTCTAAGTCAATGAACTATGCTTACGACCTATATCCGTTTTACGAATCGGCATGATGGGTTAAAATCACTGACTGGACTATTAATTATATTATCATGGAGATGCAACGAATTCTTGTCAGACGTAATTTAAGAATGGCGAGGTGCATGAATCACAAATCCCCCGTCCGTCCGAGCTTAACTAGACTGTGTATTTTGCGCAATGAAAAGTTCAGAGGCGAAATGAAGAAAAGCAGAGATGCACTTCCAGGGAAGCTCTCAACACAACCACTCTGAAGTCATAAATCAACACGACTCGACAGTTTGCTGCTGGCCTTATCCGGGGTAATAGGCTCGCCAACTAGCTAGGCTGTAACTGGGATGATAGGCTCGCCCCTAGCTAGCTCGTAAACTGTCGCCTCAGTAATTGAATGGAGATTGTTGAAAGAAATGAAAACGTAAAAACACATATAGTGGGCGATGTATTGAAGATAGAGATATGCTCTCCCGGACTGTTTTGTAGAACTTTCCAATCTGAACAATTCTAACACTCATAGGATATTGATATTTTTAACGGTTTGCCCAGCGTAAGCTTAAAAAGTGCTCGGACACCATGTGTTGTTTTTATTCGACATTTCACTGAAATCATTACTGCTTTGCTCCCTTTGATCATAAATAAATAATTTTCTACAAAAACCTTCCTTGAGATATATTTTACAGAATGGTGAAAACCGCATTAAAGTCCATTCAGTGGTTCTCGAGATTACCCATGACATTAAGAATCGGAGACTGTTTTATACTAAGTGAAGATTCGTTTGTTTATTTATTCATTCTTTATTTACTTATTTATTTATTTTGAAGTATTGTGACATTCTTCTCAAAAAGTAAACATGTAATTGGAGAAGTGCTATTATGACTATAGAACAGGAAATGAAGCGTCAAGGAAAAAAGAACAAGGAAACAGCAAATTGCAAAAGATGAAGAAACTACATAGAATACCAGTTAAGGGAATTCTGCTTTGTTATGAAGGAAATATGAGTGGTTATCTTCTATTTTGTGAGGGCCAACTCCTTTTTCCTTCACAAAATTTCGTTCACCATTTTTAGTGAGTTGATTTCCATTCAAGGTTGGAATACCTGAAGGCAAGAAAACAAAATGTTTTACGTTAGATTAAACAATAAATTTGAAGTGTACATAAGTAAAACTATCAGATATGAACGCAACTTGAACATGATGCTAGATGCCATCGCAGCCAGCACCTGGCGACGAACGTTCGATCTAATATAGCGTTATCAAGCTACTGAGGTATGGGTGTTGCTTAGTAATGACATTCAGGGCACAGTCAGTGCCTGTGGATGCTGTGAAAGGTTCTACTCATAGGGTTAGTACTGCTGTTCTGACTCAGTGAGGAAAGCAATGGCAAACTACCTCACTCCTCTTCTTCCCTAGTACGCCTCAATATAGCGCTGCCTTGGGTTTTTGTGGGCATCTACCCACATAACCTAACTGTGGCGCTTTTTGAGGATCTAACCAGCCTTCGGGCTGACGACCTAACAGACAGACTGTACCTACATAAAACTTCCCGATATGAACGGAATGATTCCTGAACAATCAATTTATTAACGTTGTTATGGAAACCTTGGACTCGGGTGATGGTTATTTTGCTCCTCCTACTAGTGATAATAAATATAATAACAATAACAATAAAAGCTCAACCATCCCCTGTATGTGCTATGAGCTATATGCTGCTACAAGGACATAGCTTATGAGTTTATGTTAAATATAGTGGAAAACTTCTCGCAGGATGTGGAAATGGAATTCGGGCTGGAGAAATGTAAAACGCTTAACGTTATTAATGGCAAGTTGCAGGAAGGCGTATATGAAACAGTTCAGGGCCACCAGTATGCAACAATGCTCGGCATTGCGGCCTAACAGTAATAAACAAATTCTGACGAGATAATTTGTCATACGAATTAAGCTTGCTTCTAACACCAACCTCAACGGTAAATACTTGGTTAAAGCAAACATCGAGTTGAGTTAAACTGGCATTCTAAGTCTAGAACAGAAAATTAGAACATTACTGTCCAAATCACGAATAGTGTAAGAAGAATAGGGTAAAGTGTGGAAAATTAGTTTATCAAGCTAAAATTTGGTGGAGAGGTTCCTTGAATAGCCTGGATCAAAAATTCTAAAAGTCCCAAAAAATCCCTCATGGGGAACATGCCGCCATCTTGGAAAAATGGCCGGCATCTTGAATTTCGTATCCAGCATCGCATTGAACGTCATAATTCGGTACCTAAGGGTGATAGGGACATGCGGTTTGGTCAGGATAACTTACCAGAATGCAGGCTATCATTTTAACACTACTTAACCTAGATAACAATCAAAATAGTTATTATAAATCACTTAAACAAACTCTCATAGGGTAGCGTTAAAAGCCATCTTGATGTTCAATGTCGATTTTTTACCTTTTACTGTCATCGGATTGAAAAAAGTACTGAAATAAATGTTGTTAAGCACATCAAAACGCATAAAAATATGTGATCAGCACTTTCGTAAACCAAAAATTACGGGTGTGAGAAGTTTTCAAACATGCGCATGCAACCCGAGGAGCGGCGCGCCGAGGAGGGGGGCTTCACAAAGCCGGTGCAACTGGTGATGTAAACATATTCTGTAGGCGCAACTATGCCCCTTTTTAAATCATAAATAAACATTTGACACTTTTATATAGAAGGATAGCATCTTATAACCTAATAAATAATTAAGAAACAATAATTAATTTGTTAATACAGTAACTTTGCGCTCTAAAACTCTCTTTCTTAGCTACTTATATTGTATGTATAAAGAGAAAAGAATATTTCCTTTTAATTTTAATAATTTAAGTATTTTTGCGCTACGCTCGTATGTAATTAAACTAAGAATGGACTGTCCGTCCACGCATTGCCGAGTGACAACCCTGCCGCTGCGCCGTCAGAGCGCTCTCGTTCCCCCATTCCACCTTCCCTGTGTTGCTAAGCAGTGGCGCCGGCCGAAATAAACGTCTTTACGGTAACGTTTATCATTAAATTTATCTTAAACGGTACGCCACAAAAAAGAATCATAAAAGCGAAAAATGTGGGTTTTAGTTTGAACTGTCCGTTTATGCTTATTTTGCCGATATTTACCATCCGGTTTAAAAGTTAATGCCGTGTCCTCTACTTTATAAAAGTCCTACATCCAAAACGATTTTACCATTAAATTCTATGCAACACATAGAACATGGGCAAGCTTGCCAAAGGCGAGACTTCAAGCATCTCGAAAAATTCACAGAATGGCTACGTATACATTCTCCTTTCGACAAACCTCAAGATATTTTGGTGTCCTTATCAACCGGTGTTATAAGTGACGAAACCGTGACCTGCGACTGAGCTTGGGAGATAGGAACCGCGACTTTGAAGAAACTGGATGGGAAATCTTTCGCCGAAGTTAATCCCCAACGAAAGAACAAAGTTGTCACTCTTGCAGCTCTTGTTGTCCGAGGTGATACCGTACCTGTATATCCAAACCAGCTGTTTCATCGGATTGTGTGTGTCGATCGCGATGAAGAGGATCTTGAATATTGCTTTGAATACGAGTTGGCTTTATTGCCGCCAGCGCTGTTCGATACTTCAACTATCAGAAAAGGTACAAAATCAACTTTACGGACAGTGATAGAGAAGTTGTGTGCACCAATGACCTGTCTTCCCGAAGACAGTTACCTACGTGTTTGACGGTGGAGATCTCCTGCACCGGGTAGTATGGCCGAAATCTGGAACCTTCGATGATGCTTGTAAGAACTACATTTCGTACAGCAAGGCGAACTATCAAGGGAAAGCTACTGTAGTGTTAGATGGCAATTCCGAAAGTACCACGAAAGACGTGGAGCATATGAGACGACGTGCCAAGACGTCATCTTCTGAAGTTTTGGTGGATTTGGAAGTACAAGTGGTCTCGTCCCGGCATCAGTTCCTAGCCAACACTTCAAACAAATCAAGATTCGTCGCACTTTTAGGTCGTTGTTTCGAAGAAAAGGGGATTCCAGCTATTCATGCCAAGTCTAATGCTGATCGTCTCATCGTGAGAACAGCGATCAAGGAAGCAGAGAAGGGAGGTCATGTGGCTATTGTTGGAGAGGATACCGATTTGTTGGTATTTCTTTCGAACCTTGCAGAACGCGATAGAAACGTCTATATGCTGGTGCCACCATCAAAAGCCCATCTGAAGAAACTCTTTGGCTCTAAGGAATTGAAGAAGGCTCTTGGTGACCTGACCGACAATCTCCTCTTCCTCCATGCCATGTCCGGTTGCGACACAACTTTGGTTCCCTACAGGAAGGGGAAAGTACCGCGTTCAAGACTTTAAACAATAACCCAGGTCTTCGTCAAAGAGTTGCTGTTTTTTACAGCGCAGACGCTGCAGTGGAAGAGATCGTGAAGGCAGGGGAAGAATTCTTCGTTGCGTTATACGGAGGTAGAACTACAGATAGCCTAAACAAGACAAGGTATAGTCAGTACCTTAAGACCATTGCCAAACAACGTATCCATGCAGACTTCGACCTCTCAAGTCTTCCACCAACATCAGCAGCATCTCGACAGCACAGCCCAAGAGTTTACCACCAAGTGCAGGAATGGCGCGGAATCTCTCTTCCACCTACTGAGTGGGGATGGAATAAGAACAGAATCGGCAAATTTTTACCGATTCCAACAGAATCTCCTCCCGCACCAGACTTCCTCCTAAACCTCATCAGCTGTGAGTGTAAGACAGGATGCGGCAGCAGATCTTGCGGTTGCCGAAGACAAGGTCTCTCCTGTTCAGCAATGTGCAGCAATTACACTGGTGATGGTTGTTCTAACAAGCCAGAGCCAGATACTCTTGACGATATGGGGAGTGAGGAACAGGAGGACAACCCCGAAGAATTGACATGCAGATCCTCACCACCTTTTCGCCGCAGAGTAGACTCTTCTGAAAGTTCAACCTTACCAAAGAAAAAGCGTCAAGATTAAGGCAAGTGTCACGTTTCTTTACCAACACATGACCAATATTCACGCGTACGATATAATTAATAGTTGGCCTTTACAGGCTCACCGCACTACAGCGTCCCGTGGCAGCAGAATCTCCTCTTTTCCGTGTTTGTCGTGTTTGTACAAAATAAATTGTAATGTGCTTAAACGTTAGTGTGTGTATGGTGTGGTATAAGATAGCAAATAAGCAAATAGCTGCTTAATTTATTTTCGAATAGTAACGTTCATATTTCATTTTCTATATAAATATAATATACGTAGCTTAGAAAGAGAGTTTTAAAGCGCAAAGTTACTGTATTAACAAATTAATTATTGCTTTTTATTATTTATTAGGTTATAATATGCTATCGTTCTATATAAAAGAGTCAAATTTTTACTTATCATTAAAAAAGGGGCATAGTTGCGCCTACAGAATATGTTTTCATCACCAGTTGCACCGGCTTTGTGAAGGCCCCCTCCACGGCGCGCTGCTCCTCGAGTTGCATGCACATGTTCGACAACTCCTCACACCCGTAATTTTTGATTTACGAAAGCGCTGATTACATATTTTTGTGCGTTTTGATGAGGTTAACAACATTTATTTCAGTACTTTTTTCAATCCCATGACAGTAAAAGGTGAAAAATCGACATTGAATATCAAGATGGCTTTTAACGCTACCCTGAGAGTTTATTTAAGTGATTTATAATAACTATTTCGATTGTTATCTAGGTTAAGTAGTGTCAAAATGATAGCCTGCATTCTCGTAAGTTATCCTGACCAAACCGCATGTCCCTATCACCCTTAGGTACCGGTACCGAGTTATGACGTTCAATGCGATACTGGATACGAAATCCAAGATGCCGGCCATTTTTCCAAGATGGTGTTATGTTCCCCATGAGGAAATTTTTGGGAATTTTAGAATTTTGATCCAGGTTATTCAAGGAACCTCTCCACCAATTTTCAGCTTGATAAACTAATTTTCCTCACTTTGCCCAAATTCTGTCTAATATTCCTGCACAAGAACACACTATCCCGGGACATCTGTGGAACGAGTCATGCTGCCGAGACATATGGGTGGGAAGGGAATTAAATGTTGATATAAACAACCAGGTAGTTCGACAGATCTATTAGCTAAGATAATACTTCTGTTCTGTGTCAAACCATTTCAAGCAGCACAAGGCTGTTACAGAAGCAGGTGATTCAACACCACTACGCGTAAGTCAGGAAGAGACTCAATGTCAGGTGCGCAGTGATATGAATAGATTCAATGCCTGGTTGTCCAAGTCAAAAAATCGCTTGCAAATCTAAAAATCCATGAAGATCGAAAATGAATTTTCTACATGACAGAGCGATGAAAATATATAATCGAAAAATATTAAAATAATTCGAAGATGATAAAAATGGCATTAATATACAAAGTTGTCGGATATTCTCAAAAGGTTCTACAATTCTACAAAATGGGATACTTCGTTGGTCTCAAGACTACCTGGTGCTGGTACAGTTGGCTAGAAGAGGATATCCCTCGTTGTTCATCAGAAACGGATTGTTTCTGAGAAATCGACCCTTAAAGCTGTCGTGTTGGACCCTCCTCGATCTCCTTTGAAAGTCTCCAAACCGCCAGGAACTGGATTCGAAATCTAACATCATCGTATAGTCGTCCATTCTGCTTGTCTATCTCCTTAATGGGATGGGAAATCCTTTCTCTCTTGATTCGCGCTAGGATAACCCTAGTCGCGCCCTTACTTGAATTTCTTCTGTCTTCTTCGCCGCAGTTCAGATAGATATGTGTATCCATCATAGTAGTCGATGAAATGACTCTTGTAGATGTAGATTTGATTTATGCAGGAGAGACTAGATGTTCATCTCCCCCAAGACGTTAATATGTCATTTCGTATATTCTCGCCGTCGTCATAGCTATGCTCCCTGTAGCATCCTAGTAAGCCATTCCGCTCTCTGTAGATTCAACAATGTTTAACTCCCCTCTCAACTTATGCTCATTCGACATGGTGATGAATGTATAGAGTAATTTTCAATCACCCTCAAGCGTTGCTTCGAATAATTTTCACGTACTTTCTTCAATATCGTAGTTGCAGTTTAAAATTGTAGATATTAATTTCGCAGATAATTCTCGATGCTTGTATAATAATTGTAATTATAACTTCTCCTTCAGTGTCTTTTCAAAATTGTATAGCTTTGTCTTCCTAATTATAGCATAGTCTGAGGACACGTCCACTCCGAATGAAAACTGGAGTAATAAGAATCTCGATCCTGGTCGCGTTTCTCCCACTCCGATGATAAAAGTAGGCGTCACCTCATTAAAAAAAACTTGCCTAAATGGCGCTAATAGCGAATAAGATTTTATATCATATTTAAGCATTTAATTAGCTGCAAATATCTATAAATCATTCTTATTTATTATTTAACAATTTCTCTGATGTTCTGAAGTGTTAATATCTCGCTGGTAATTAGATATGCTAATTGCGCTAATTGCTTTCTTAGATATAACGCCTCATTCCATTGGTTGTGTCCGTCACGCGATTGGCCCATGTCGTAGCCTCCCTTCGGCCCGCGATCAAAATTCCTTAGAGCGCGTTCCAACTCTGGTCGCGTGTTAGATTCGGAAGTCCTCGGCTAGCTTCACGACGGAAACGAAGCTTGGTTCTGTCCAGATCCGCTTTGCTAGTCCACATGTGAGCTAGAAATTACATGATTGGCCGCGCCGGATTAACTAGTTAGCTGAGCGAGATGTTACAAACCAGTTCGTGGCCTCTTTCCAGACCCTGTTTCAAATATCATGGGCTATCTTTCAAATGTTAGAATATTTCTAGACGTAAATACGCGTACAGTACCAAGATTTACATCGCTCGGATGGTTAAATCGCGAGAACTTCCATTTTAATATGTACAATTCGTGGCGCCGCCATGTTGGATTTGTGCTCACCAGGTTATTGAAAGTCCCATAGGTGAACTTATGTTAATAGCCTCTATCAACATACAAAATTTCAGTTTGATTGCTATCGTAGATTAGTAGATATTGAGAACCGTCTAAATATTTCGGTTGGTCGCCATGTTGGCTTTTTATATATGTCTGCAATATAGATATGTACTATTAGATGACGAATTTTGTGTAGGTTCATTATTCAAACGTTCACTTCGATCGCTTGATTAATACACAAGAAATAAACCTTAATTTTAAAATTGCGCACTGCCGCCATCTTGAGGTTATGTGAACAATTGAACTAAATTAGATGCCAGTGCATTACAATGTGTATATACATTTTCTGTGCCATATTACACTGCGCTCAGAGGGTTAAATCGCGAGATAATCTATTAAAATGTTACACATTCACTTGGACGCCATATTCGTTTTGTATTTGACAGGTTATTAGAAGTCTCATAGATGAATTTCAAGTAGTACTCTTAATCACCGTACAAAATTTCAGGGTGTTATCAGAATGCCGTTAAAATATTTTGCACAGCCGCCATCTTGAGGTTATGTAGACAATTGAACTAAATTAGACAGTGCATTACACTGTATTTATTCATTAGTTGTACCAAGTTTCATTGCGTTTGGATGGTTAAATCGCGAGAAAAGTATATTTAAAAGTATACATTTTGATTGGTTGCCATGTTCGTATTGTAAATAAGAGGGTTTTGAAAGTCTCATAGGTGACTTTTTATTAGTGCCCTTTATCACCGTACAACATTTCAGGGTGATATCTGTAACAGTTTCTGAGATATAAAATGCCGGTAAAATATTTCGTACAGCCGCCATCTTGAGAACATATAAACAATTGAATTTCTTTATGTGCCGATGCGTTACAATGTGCATAAACATTTGCTGTACCAAGTTTCATTGCGTTTGGATGGTTAAATCGCGAGAAGAGTCTATTTAAAAGTTTCAATTTCGCTTGACCGCCATGTTCGTTTTGTAGTCACAAGTTTTGGAAAGTCTCACAGGTGAACTTTTAGTTGTACCCTTTTTCATCGTACAAAATTTCAGGGTGATAAGAGTACTTGTTACGGAGATATTGAATACCAATGAAATATTTCGCACTGCCGCCATGTTGGATTGGTACGATAAACTAAAATTTGAAGGGCATGATTGGGTTCAGCCAAAATTGTACTATGATCTTACCGAGTTTAATTGAAATCGCTCTAGCCGTTAAGTAGTTATTACGGGAGGGGGGACACACATACACACACATCCGCACACACACCCACGGACAAAAGGTGATATCATGAGCCTATTTTTATAAAATGAAAATAGATTAAAAATGTAGGCCACTAGCTATTATGTTGCGTGATGCACAAAAGATTCAAATCATTTTGCTGGAAGTTAGAGAACTAAAATGTCGTGTGCTTCACACTACGCGCCTTTTTTTCTCTACTTCTATCTATATGGAAGCGGCTTCTGTGGCGTAGTCGGTAGCATGCTGAACTGCTATGCCCAAGATAGCGGGTTCAAACCCGGCCGAAGTCGTCGGATTTTTTAAGAGCGTTAAAAATCCTTCAGTATGCCTTCCTTCGGAGGGGAAGTAAAGCCGGCGGTCCCATGTCATAGATTTATGGCATGTAAAAGATCCTTTCACAGACTAAACTTGTGTAAAGCAAAATTGTTAGGTTAGATTTCGTCAGAACGCTCTATCAAAGTTCCAACGTTCACCACTAGGTATCATTGATATCTGGTGGCGAAAGTTGGAACTACTTGAAATTGAACGGAACTTGTAGTTCACCCTTTAGGGTGTCCGCCGGTATCAGCTACAGACTCAGGCGAGCCGAACATGTCCTCGGACACTCCCGGCACTAAAAGCCATACGATAAATAAATAAATAAATAAATAAATAAATAAATAAATCTATATGGCTTGCACCATTTATGCACTAAACGGTATAATAGCTAACAGGTAGTTCAGTGAAGAACTGAATAGCAAATGTCATATATCCTACTTATATTAATTACCTCTATCAACATACAAAATTTCAGCTTGATTGCTGTCATGGATTCGTAGATATTGAGAACCGTCCTAATATTTCAGATGGTCGCCATATTGGATTTTTATATATGTAGGCCATGCAGTTATGCACTATTACATGAAGATTATTGCGTAGCTGTATTATTCAAACTTCAATCCCGTGATTAAGACAAAAGAAATAAAAACTTCATTTTGAAATTTTGCTCAGCCGCCATCTTGAAGTTATGTAAACAATTGAATCGGTCGGAGCTGCAAAGCATTAAGTCAGAAATGGTCATTTTTTAAGAATTAGTATTCTGAAGTATTGACCCACGGGCCTGGGAACAGCATAGGAAAGAATTAAGTCAGACTTCTGTTTAAGCTACACACAAACATTTTCATCTTACGAGCAGGAGAAAAAGCACGGAAGCTCACTAACAAGGCAAATCCATTACAAAGCAATTTGTTTTGTGGGTTTAAGCCCGAAACTACTGCTACATGAAGTGCGATTAGAGGAGAAATGCTTTAAGTCAATGACTCGCTCCCTTTCAGTGCCGTATTATGGCGTGGCTGCTGGCAGTCGCTCAAATCCGGGAGGCGAGGAGGTTCGAATCCCCCCGCCAGCAACCTTGAAGATGGTATTCTGTGGTTCTCCATCTTTCTTCCGGGGTTGGTGCCGTATTCCGTACTTAATATTGGGCACTACAAGATTCCCGCGTGTTACAGTGCTACAGTAAATTACATTTGTACAGATTTTAGGTGGATTGTATGTTACAAATCCATTTTAAAATAAAATATCATGTGATATATTCTTTCTGGATGGCTTGATGCCATACTAAACTGACAACGGAGCTGAAAGGCGTTAAGTCACGTTTGCAAAATTGTTTAGAAGAATGTTTGTTAAATTAAAATTGATATTCCGCGAACACAAATATAGCCTGAATAGTTGCTTTACAACATAGATGACTAATATAGTGTGTATGTTAAGTTCTGTTCTGTTTTATCTGTCTCCTGAAAAGTTGCCCTCGCGTTTATGCTATCGATGCTGTATTGTTTTAAATGTGTTACATTTCATTGAGTTACCCCTTACTTTTCGCTAGGTAGCGATTTAAAAATGCAGTTGTAACAACGACACAGGATAAACCATAGATTGCTATCTTGGAATCGCAATTAATATTCGTTGTTGTTGATTGATTTAGGGACTTTGCGACATCGTGGTCTTGTAATAAATAATATTCAAATCATCTACAGATTGAGGAGCAGTTTCGCCATTTCAAACAATTATCACCATCACTTCTGTAGCTCTTAACATCGAATGTTAGGGTACTTTTGATAGTGTGAGTCAAAAGCAAACTATTGAGTAGCTTATCCGGACAGCTCCATTTAGATGACGATTGTCACTCGATCCCTTCCAAAACTTGATGGTAGTTTGATGTCCTGCTTTGCAGAAATTCATTTTGAGGATGCACCGTCCAAAATGGCATAAGTCCGAAGAACTCCCAAATTGAAATTTCTAGTGGACATTTGTATTGTATTCATGTGTACTGAATGAAAGACACATTTCAAACCAGAAAATAAAGTAACATCATTTTTACTAGTAGAAAAGCGTTCTTGTAATATTCTGAAAGAAAAAAAATACATCCGATTAAAAAAATATATAACATGTATTTTTTTATTTAAGTTGTTTTTGGCATATCCCAGTCGTTAGAAATTACAGTATATTGTGTTCACAGCCTGAAAAGTTGCAATAACAAAGAATTTCCTCGGTAAGGAATTCCATTGTGTACATTTTAGTTTTAACACTTGTTACTTTTTCCGGCGCTTCCTTTCTACTTTCTCTTGATCCTACATTCCCTTTTTTAGAATCATGTACCCTTTTGAGTTCGACCAGGAGCGCGAATGAAAGTTTAGAAGGTAGTTGTGGTTAGATTCACATGCTAGCAAAGTTCTCACTCGGTTGTGTAGGCCGTATTTGTTGCTATTTTATTAAGTGCGGACGTGTGCAGTAACGTTCATAATATAGAGAAGAAACTTGAAAATTCCTGGGACGAGTGTGAGTATTAAATTTGGTTGGTTTTGAGGTCATAGAAAGCCCACTTTTGTTTATACAGCATATTGTGTATCGTTTATATAAATGGCAACTCTGGAATAGATAAGAGTGGAAATTGAGGAGTCCATTCGTAGGCAGGCTCTTCAATTCGAAGATCAGATGAAATGGTTTGAGATTAGTCAAGCTGAACAGATTTAAAAAAAAGCCCTGGAATAGCAAGGGGGAACAATCCGAACAATTACAGGGCATTATTGAACAGGCAAATGTCAGAAACGACGAGCTATTAGAGCTAATGCAGGGATATTTGGGAGAACAGAAAGGGTGAGTAGGTCAGGTCACGGAACAGATATGATAATTTCGAGAGGTAACCTTTCAACAATTCAAATCTAAGGTAGGTCGGTTGCAGAAGTATCTAGTTAGGCTAATTAAGAAGTCGATGGAGGCGAGAGCAGCGGAGATGAAGGTGTGCATAGTCCAACTAACGCGAGACCAAATACGGTACATACATAAACGGAAAAGTGAATCCAACACGTGGGCACAGGCGTGAATGAAACAGAGACACCGGAAATTTAGTAGGATAATATTACGTCACTCCAGGACTCAAAAGGTTCAACAGAAATTCCAGTCCTCATAATGAGAGTGAAAATAAGAGGTGGAGGAGGTTGGACAAGCCCATAAAGACTTTAAAAGAAGAGAGGATTACGCTACCCTGGTATTTACAACGAAAGGCGAAAGTTGAGAGGATTGAAATGGGTATCCACAACTGGGAACCTGAGCCAAGGATGGAGCGGAAAGAAGAAACCGACAGTGAAAACGAACCAGAGGCTTCCACACAAATGGAGTTCGCACCCAATAGGCCTATTTTTACACAGGATGACAGAACAAATGGACAGAAGAGGGCCGCAATATTCCTGCTGATAAAAGGAAAGGAAGAAGAACAAGTAGTTCCCTGAAGAAATATACAGCCAATTTTCATATATCCTACTTATGCTAATTGCCTCTATCAACACTCAAAATTTCAATTTGATTGCTGTAATAGATTCGCAGATATTGAGAACCATCTAAATATTTCGGTTGTTCGCCATGTTGGATTTTTGTATATATAGGCCAAAGAGTTATGCAATATTAAATGTCGATTTTTGCGTAGGTTCATTATTCAAACGTTCACTTCGATCGCATGAATAATACAGAATAAAATATAAAAACTTAATTTTAGAATTGCGCACAGCCGCCATCTTGAGGTTATGTGAACAATTGAACTAAATTAGATGCCAGTGCATTACAATGTGTATGAACATTTACTGTACCATATTTCACTGCTCTCAGATGGTTAAATCACGAGGAAAGTCTATTAAAATGCTTCACATTCGCTTGGCCGCCATGTTCGTTTAGTATTTTACAGGTTTGTGGAAGTCTCATAGCTGTACTTCTAGTAGTAGCCTTTATCGCAGTACAACATTTCAGGGTGATAACAGTAATAGTTTCGGAGATATAGAAAGCCGATGAAATTTTCGCGCAACCGCCATCTTGAGGTTATGTAGACAATTGAACTTAATTAGATAGCAGTGCATTACAATGTATTTAAACAATTGCTGTACCAAGTTTCATTGCGTTAAATTGCAAGAAAAGTCTATTTAAATTTTCAACTTCTCTTGGCCGCCATGTTCGTTTTGTATTTAACAGGTTTTTGAAAGTCTCATAGGTAAACTTCTAGTAGTGCCTTTTATCACCGTACAAAATTTCAAGGAGATATCAGTAATAGTTTCGGAGATATAGCATGCCGGTGAACTAATTCGCAAAGCCACTATCTTGAGGTTATGTAAACAATTGAACTATATTGGATATCCATGCTTTACAATGTGCATAAACATTTGCTGTACCAAGTTTCATTGCATTTGGATGGTTAAATCGCTAGAAAAGTCTATTTAAAAGTTTTAAATTCACTTAGCCGCCATGTTCATTTTGTAGTTAACTGGGTTTTGAAAGTCTGATAGGTGAACTTCTTGTTGGCCCGTTTATCACCGTACAAAATTTCAGGGTGATATCAGTAATAGTTTTGGAGATATAGAATACCGGTGAAATATTTCGCACAACCGCCATGTTGCATTCGTGAGACGTAGTAAAATTTGAAGGGGTCGGCCGTAATAGTATTATGGCCTTACCGAATTTTATTGATATTGCTCCAGTCATTCAGAAGTTATTAGAGGGGGACACACAAATACATACGCACACACACATGGACATAGGTGATCTCATAAGCCTATTTATTTTTTCATAAAATGAAAATAGGCTAAAATGTCATTAATCGCCGAATGAGATATTTCTGAGAATTAAGGAATCTTCACTAATAAGAAGTATGCTGTCAACTAACCTTTAACAAGGTAGAGTACGAAGCTCACTGAGGTATGCATTGGGCCTTGCTGAAACTCTGGTGGCTGGTGGATGGTTCCTCTGTTTAGGGGCTGCAACAACGCGGTCTTATAGCCCCGTGTACCTTGGGTGTGTGTAGAATCTGTCTGATAACCGGTGTTAATTGTGATGTCTGTATTAGTGTGTGTATCTGTTTTTTAATTCAAGTAAGGACTTCAACTTTGAATTTTTCAAATAGTTCCTACTTTTGCGCCAAACGCCACAGTCAACGACTACTAGGCCTAGTTCAGAACTTGGCTACTAGACGGCACCGCAGTCGGCTCTTGGCAACGAACGTAGTAACCTAAGAGCGTTGTTTACATTCCTAACCTATACAATTTAGCTTCACACAGGTGTAATTAGTGGAAGGTTCTTTGATATACCATAAATCTATGACATAGGACCGCCGGCATTACTTCCCCTCCGAAGGAAGGTATACTGAGGGATTTTTAACGCTCTTTAAAAATCCGACGGCTTCGGCCGAGTTTGAACCCGCTATCTTGGGCATAGAAGCTCAGCATGCTACCGACTACGCCACCGAAGCCGCCGCTGAAACTCTTACGTGTTGGTAAATGATTCAATCATTGCTAAGAATTTGCGTTAAAAAAACAAGATGCAATTCAACAGAGGTTTCGTGGCAAGTAGCGAGACGAGAGCAAAGACGAAAAACCCCATGAGGCACGATGGCGGCCATTACAAGGGTACGAGGCAAGCTGTGAAGGAGACTGGTATTCTCAATTCATAGGATAAACATCAATTATAAAAAGACCAGGCGGAATATGGATAGACACCGATTTATGACAAATATTCGAAATGCAATATTTCGGAATTGTACCGGGGAACGTATAGAATTATTAACACCCTGGTATACTATTCATACCAGGCGTATGATCTTGATGGGAACGCCAAAACAACATACGTTTCTGCAATGTGCATTTATATTACTTGCCGGAAAATCAAGCAAGTAAATCTAGCAACTTTCGTCTCACGTAGGGTAAACCTCTTCCAGAAGGACCAGCCCAAGAAGGGAATGCAGGAAGCATTAGAGAATCTCTGTCGCACACCTACGAACTCCAGAGAATCTATTGACTGTTGAAAGTAGAGAAGCTATGATGATTAGCGCTCACGAGCTAATGTAGGACCAAGAGATGTTAATTGAAAGGCAAAGAAGCTGGTGTCCAGGGAGTCGAACACGTAAGTAGAAATGGGGTCGCCCAAGGCCAAAAGGGTTCTACAGTTTACCTGACTTGTAAATAAAACAAGGGTCATCCCACTGATGTTAAATAATTATATATATATATATGAATAGTTACCACGAACCTACTACGTTGTCGTAGCAGGCGGAGAGGTGATACTCCGACGTGGCGCGTCCCAGGTGGCGGATAGGGGGGTCCTCACCGGTTTACCGGCGGACTTGAGCGAAATAAAATAGCTCTCGCGGACCAAACACACTCCATTATCTCATGTTTCATCATATCATATTTCATTCATCACCTTCCCAGATTACATCTGGGATTGTAAACCCTGACCACGGTCAGATTCATGAACATTGATCTGATAATCAAATGAATATGGAGAGTCTTCTATTGAAATCCACCGGTTTGGACACTTACATCATTAACCAAGCGAAGACACCATTCGGATACGGTGGGGTGTCGGGTATAGAATTAAGGCGAGTCGGAGCGCCTCGAGATACAATGACCAAGCATGCAGACTAATCACACTAAGAACGTACTTAAATTCAACAAGCCGGGAAAGTTCTCATATTTGGCAACACTAAATGTTAATTCTTTGATGAAGGTTGGTAAGTTAAAGCATCTAACTGATATCTTGGATCAACACAAAATAGTGATCACTGCTCTTCAAGAATTACGTAATACTGATCAGAACCCAATTGAATCAGGTGGGTATCGTCTCTATAAAGGGCCTCCAGGAGAAAGGGTAATGAAAAATGTCCCTCAATTTGGAGTAGGTTTCTTGGTACACCATAGAATACTAGATTCCATTACGGATTTTTCCTCAAATTCCCCACGAGTTGCATTGTTAACAGTTAAAGTGGAAAACAAGATATACACATTGATAAATGTTCATGCTCCAACAAATGACAAAAATAGAACTGATACTGAAGGGACGGATCAATTTTGGGATGAACTTGACCAATTGGTAACGAATATACCTGATGCTAATATTAAAATTTTACTTGGAGATTTCAATGCAAAGATTGGACGTGAGAGGAAATTTCGCCTAGTGGTGGGGCGATGGCCAGCACATAACTTGACAAACAAGAATGGTGAACGGTTAATTGAATTTTGTATTAACCATGGTCTAATTATGGAGACAACAAGGTTCAAGAGGAGACCACATAAATTAATGACTTGGAAATGTCCTAATATTAAGTTAGGAGAGTTTCAGATAGATCATGTGGCCATGGATCGGAAATTTCACAAAGAAATTTATAATGTAAAAGTCCTTCGTGGTGTTGTTGTTGATTCGGATCATTACATTTCCAAGATTAAAATCAAATTGACTCCTAAAAGGAAAAATAAACCTCAAAAATTCAATAGCAAAAGATTGTATGATCCTAGTGCAGTTATCAATAATCCAGTATATTTTGAGCAATCCATCACGCTTTTGAGTGACAACTTGGGGACCACTGTTAACAAATTAAAAGCCATAGCAGAAGACGTTGCTCCCATTAAAAAACGAAAGAAACATGCATGGTGGAATGAGGATTGTGATTTAGCAATTCTACGCCGGCATTCAGCTTGGTTGAAGGACCAACAACAAAAAACAGAAAGTTCTAGGGAAGAATTAATCAATGCTAGAAGGTTAGCGGCCAAAGAAATCAGGAGGGTTAAAAGAGAATATCAGAAGGAAACATTAAAATCTATTTATGAAGCTTTCAATCGCCATAAAACAAGGGACTATTATAGGATATTTAAACAATACCAATCAAAATTTACTCCCCCTACTCTTTTGATGAAAGATACGAACGGGCAGGTGGCCCATAATGATTATGACAATGCAATAATTTTGGCCGATTACTTCATAAAATTACTTAATAGTGATGGACCTGAAGATTCTTTTGAATTCGATCCCTATCCTAGAAATAAAACACCCCTGGAAAAGATCATACCGCCAGTTTACGATGAAGTGCGTACAGCGATTGATTCACTTAAGAATTTTAAAGCGGCAGGAGAGAATAAAGTAGTAGCAGAACTTTGGAAGAATGCTAATGTACAGACTATTCATAACCTACATAAACATCTTATTGACATTTGGAATACAGAAAAATTGCCTGAAGAGTGGAATATTGCAATTATACACCCCATACACAAAAAGGGCGATAGGTCAGATCCTGGCAATTATCGAGGGATATCGTTGCAGGATGTCACGTATAAGATTTTTTCAAAGATTTTATATTCCAGAATTCACGAACAACTTGATAATGAACTTGGTGAATATCAGGGTGGTTTCCGTCCAGGACGAAGCTGTACAGATCAAATTATTAGTCTCAAATGGATTATAAAACATCACAGGATTAGGAGCAAAGATTTAGTGATCACATTCGTTGATTTTCAAAAAGCTTATGATAGTATCTATCGCGAATCTCTATTAAATGTCCTTACTGAATTTGGTTTACATCGAATACTTGTTAACCTTATTGCGGTCACTCTTACTAAATCTAGAGATAGGTTTAGAAGTGAGACCTCTGAGTCATTTGAAATCCATACTGGTCTTCGGCAGGGAGATGGATTATCTCCATAGTTGTTTAATTGTGTGCTGGAAAAAGTTATGCGTCAATGGAATAAGGTTTGTCCACCGAATGATAAGATTGGAAAAAATGCTCGACTAAATTGTCTCGCCTTTGCTGATGATCTAGCATTATTAGCAACTAGTATCGAAGAAGCTAAATTTCAGGTAGAGGAATTGGAACGATTAGCAGCAAAGGTTGGCTTGATAATTTCCTTTGAGAAAACAGAAATGATGCCATCTTTTCAAGTTGACACATCACATATTGTACTGCATAATGCCCAGAGAATAAGGATTGTGAAAGAATTTAAATATCTTGGTGAGATCATCACTTGGAATGCCAATGAGAGAGCATCAATAGATAATAGAACTCTAAAATTGCGACGAGCACAACAGATTACCTGGCCAACATATAAGAAACAGTCTCTTTCGATTAATGCTAAACTTCGACATTATTTCTCCGTCGTTAAGCCAGAAGCAACATATGCAAGTGAAACTTTATTTAAACTAAACACCCGATCAACAACTGACAAACTACAGAAGGTTGATAGACGGATTCTTCGGACAATACTCAATAAAAAACACCAGGTTGAGGGCCAGTGGAGACTTTTGCCCAATTCAATACTTTACAAGGAAAATGAATCTATCATTGACACGATGCGAAAACGAAGGATTGCGTTTTTTGGACACATATCCCGCTTGCCAAATACTGGACTCCTGAAACAACTTTTTGACTTCTTTTGGAACAGTAAAACAAAAATCACATGGTTTAAAGAAATACAAATGAATTTAGACGAATTGAAAATTACTAAGCATCATATTAAACATAGAGAGGAGAAACGGCTTCTGAATAACAAATACACTCGACTATCATTCAAAATTTCACAGCGTAAGCAATATGTTATATCAGAAGAAGAACGAGCTGCAAGATCTTCCAGACTGAAGAAGTATTGGGAAAGGAAAAAACTATCAAGAATTAAGAACTGAACTTATTATTTGAAATATTGGAAGACTTTGTATATCAGGTTTGATTTTGGGTGCTCCAATGTGGGCGTAAACAGTGTAAATAAATAAAAACAAGGGTCATCCCACTGATGTTAAAAGTCCAGAAAACTTATCTTTCGAAATAATTCTCTGAAAGTAGGAGGGGGAATAATACTCTACACGGATGGGTCTGTGACTGTACAATTGGTAACTATTTCAAAAATTAGAAAGGCACGGTTGAGGTACCTAGGGAAGGAATTAACTATGAGCTTTACTGAACATCTGCCCTGTCGATCAAAACTTCATTCTGATGAGAGAACACATGCACGAATAAAATTCAATTTTTAAATGATTTATTAACTTAGTCAAATTCACTTCACCTTTGTTCAGTTCACGGTGATTAGGAAACTTGCGATGGTGAAATTTTTGGGCGACAGCTTCTTTAAACATCACTATTTTCTCCTTTTCACGGTTAGTTAGTCTGTGTTTCGCGTTATCTGCAACACCTGGAGGCAAGCAAAAAAATATCTTAGAATTCAAAATATTTTTAGATGTACAATAATTAAACTATCCAGTATGAATAGAACTTTCATGTACCGATACCAGCATACTTGAAAACTACCGTCCACTAGCACTTCTCAGTTGCATTTATATACTCTTGGAACGAGTCCTCCTCACTAGGATTGCACCACTCATTGAAGATGCAATCCAACCAGAACAAGCTAGTTTCAGAAGAAATCGTAGCTGTACTGATCAAGTTTTGGCTCTTACCACTCAAATCGAGGCAGGCTTCGAAAATAAGTTAAACTCAACAGCTGTCTTTATTGACCTGACAAGTGCATATGATACTGTCTGGCGACATGGACTAATTTTTAAGTGCAGGAAGTAATTCCCTGCTTGGAAATTGTAAAACTAATTTCCAACATGCTCTGTGAAAGAAAGTTTGTAGTATTCCTAGGTGATTCTAAAAGTCGTAAAAGAAAATTAAATAACGGTTTGACACAGGGATCAGTATTAGACCCAGTTCTCTTCAACCTCTACATCCATGACTTACCATCAGCCTCAGCAACTAAGTTTATCTATGCAGACGACATTGCACTGGTAGCTCAAAGCAGAAATTTTGAGGATGGAGAAGGCATTCTTTCAGCAGACTTGGACAAAATGGCTACATTCTTCAAGTCTTGGCGATTGATCCCCTTCGCTTCTAAGACTGAGGTTTCATGTTCCATTTTAGCCACCGACTCGCAAACTACGAGCCATCTGTTTTATTCCATGGTGATAAACTAAAGTACAACCCTTTCCTCAAATATCTTGGAGTCACCCTGGACAGAACTCTGAGCTACAAAGAACATTGCACCAAGCTCTCTCATCAAATCACTACAAGGAATAACATCCTACATAAGCTTTGTGGTACTTCATGGGGAGCCTCGGCTGACTGCTTACGATTAACGGGTATTAGTCTTGTCTACTCTGCAGCGGAATACTGTGCCCCTGTTTGGCTGGAAAGTGCACATGTGCATAACGTGGATACTAAGTTGAATGAAACCATGCGCTGCATGGTACTGTAAAGTCTACACCTCGCCACTGGTTACCCGTTCTTAGTCATAACCCACCACCCCACCTGAGGAGAAAGGAAGCTCGGCTGATAGAAGCAAAGAAGATCCGGTCATCTCCCACTTTACCAGTTCACCAAGAATTTTGTTACCCATCGCCACAACGACTTCGATCTAGGAGACCAGCAAGTGTTTTGTCCGGCCGACTCTTGAAGGACAATTTTAACCTAAACCAGAACTGGCAGGAAGAGTGGTCAAATTCAACACATGCACGACCAAATTCAATTTTTAATGATGTATTAACTTAATCAAGTTCACTTCACCTTTGTTATGTTTTCGGTGCTTTTGACGGTGCAATTCCTGAGCAACAGCCTCTTTGTCCATCACTGTTTGCTCTTTGTCCCGGTTTGTTAGATTATTATCTTCGTAATCTGCAAGACCTGGAGGCAAGCAAAAACAGATCTTAGAATTCAAAATATTTTTAGATGTACAATAATTAAACTATCCAGTATGAATAGAACTTTCATGTACCGATACCAGCATACTTGAAAACTACCGTCCACTAGCACTTCTCTGTTGCATTTATATACTCTTGGAACGAGTCCTCCTCACTAGGATTGCACCACTCATTGACGATGCAATCCATCCAGAACAAGCTGGTTTCAAACGAAATCGTAGCTGTACTGATCAAGTTTTGGCTCTTACCACTCACATCGAGGCAGGCTTCCAAAAGAAGTTAAAATCAACAGCTGTCTTTATTGACCTGACAAGTGCATATGATACTGTCTGGCGACATGGACTAATTTTTAAGTGCAGGAAGTAATTCCCTGCTTGGAAATTGCAAAACTAATTTCCAACATGCTCTGTGAAAGAAAGTTTGTAGTATTCCTAGGTGATTCTAAAAGTCGTAAAAGAAAATTAAATAACGGTTTGACACAGGGATCAGTATTAGACCCAGTTCTCTTCAACCTCTACATCCATGACTTACCATCAGCCTCAGCAACTAAGTTTATCTATGCAGACGACATTGCACTGGTAGCTCAAAGCAGAAATTTTGAGGATGGAGAAGGCATTCTTTCAGCAGACTTGGACAAAATGGCTACATTCTTCAAGTCTTGGCGATTGATCCCCTTCGCTTCTAAGACTGAGGTTTCATGTTCCATTTTAGCCACCGACTTGCAAACTACGAGCCATCTGTTTTATTCCATGGTGATAAACTAAAGTACAACCCTTTCCTCAAATATCTTGGAGTCACCCTGGACAGAACTCTGAGCTACAAAGAACATTGCACCAAGCTCTCTCATCAAATCACTACAAGGAATAACATCCTACATAAGCTTTGTGGTAGTTCATGGGGAGCCTCGGCTGACTGCTTACGATTAACGGGTATTAGTCTTGTCTACTCTGCAGCGGAATACTGTGCCCCTGTTTGGCTGGAAAGTGCACATGTGCAAACGTGGATACTAAGTTGAATGAAACCATGCGCTGCATGGTACTGTAAAGTCTACACCTCACCACTGGTTACCCGTTCTTAGTCATAACCCACCACCCCACCTGAGGAAAAAGGAAGCTCGGCTGATAGAAGCAAAGAAGATCCGGTCATCTCCCACATTACCAGTTCACCAAGAATTTTGTTACCCATCGCCACAACGACTTCGATCTAGGAGACCAGCAAGTGTTTTGTCCGGCCGACTCTTGAAGGACAATTTTAACCTAAACCAGAGCTGGCAGGAAGAGTGGTCAAATTCAACACATGCACGACCAAATTCAATTTTTAATGATGTATTAACTTAATCAAGTTCACTTCACCTTTGTTATGTTTTCGGTGCTTTTGACGGTGCAATTCCTGAGCAACAGCCTCTTTGTCCAGCACTGTTTTCTCTTTGTCCCGGTTTGTTAGATTATTATCTTCGTAATCTGCAACACGTGGAGGCAAGCAAAAACAGATCTTAGAATTCAAAATATTATAAATTACTATCCAGTATGAATAGAACTTTCATATACCGATACATTATTATTTGCGTGGTTTAAAGTTGCACGTATCAGGTTTCAGTAAACTTTTGAGGTAGAACGATCTTTTGTATCTCTCACAGGGGCAGTTGCTGCCTGCTTCCAGTCGACCGAGTGGGTCTGAACTGAATGAATCCCCCATCTAGCGGTGAGGATATGAACTGTACCGGCTGCAAAAGCCTGTCGCATTCCCCTGTGGCAGTGATTAAATGAATGGCAGATGAAATGGAATGATAAGGGAGAGTGTTTGTAATGAAAGTTGTGACAGGGAAAACTGTAGTAGCCGGAGAAAAACCTGTTGTGACAGGGAAAACTGTAGTAGCCGGAGAAAAACCTGTCTGCCTCCGCATTGCCCAGCACAAATCTCACAGGGAGTGACCGGGGTTTAAACCACGGCCCCAGCGGTGAGAGTCCCGCGTGCTGCCGCCGAAGCCACGGAGGCTTTTTGCTGCTTCTGATAAAAATGAAATTAACGATATTAATACTGTATCTTATACAATATTCATATGCTCACTTGCACATCAGTTAGTGTAATTTCACCCTCATCTTTCAGAGAAAATTATAATTGCAAAAGAAGAGAATGGCGGTTGCAACAAATCTATAGGGAACAAATAGCAACTAGGTAGATAAAAGAATAACCATCAGACAAAGAAACAAAGCTGAATATTAATCTTAGAATTCATCGGCTATGCGAAAGCCTTCGATTTAATTTCTCTTGCCTACCTTATTGAATTGTCTAAAATAGATCCTGTTCAATTTGTTGTGGCACGTTGATCTACCAATTCTCTCGACAAGCTGGCTTTTTTCCACAATTAGCCACTCTCTGGGTTATGCACAGTGGACTTTATGGCCCTGCATATGTCACTTGTAACATGACACTAGTTATAGATTTAAGTAGCAAGTAGTGCAGATTAGGCCTATCTACTGTGTAAGGACGAACTGAAGTAACTAGCTAACTCGGAATCGGAACTTCAGAAGCTAACACTATATACGTCATCGACAAATTTCAAAATCCATGTGCTTGAAATTCATTCAGGAAACTGCAAACATGGATGGGTCCATCGGTTCGACTCCCGGACAATTCAGGCTTATTGATGTAAATGTCACAGCGTGATATCCATGATCGTGAACAGAAAAATTAATAATAAATGTAATGTGTCATACAGTTGGTTAAAGCAGTGCAGTGGCATACAGTACAGTATGTTTACATAGTGCAGAGTCGTCTAGTTGAGTAAGATAGCTCTCTTACTTTATTCTGAAGGGGAGTAGCAGCCTTTCAGAATTAATTAATTAATCAATTCTTTGCTTGTCATGTAGACGGCGAAGACATTTGATAACATTAGCCAACTAATAGCTAAGCTGTGTAATGCAACGGGAAACTAAATCCGTAATATTCATCACTAGAATATGTACCTCTCGGTGTATAACTACATGTTATGATAGCTTCCTCTCTTGTAAAATTCCTTCCTGAAGTAAACTAGTCCCCCATTTGGATTTTCGGGAGGGGACTACTTGAGAAGGTGTTGACATCACAGACGTGACAAAGAGACAATCTGACATTCTACGAATCGGAGCGTGGACTGTGTAAGACGTCTGATGGGCAGTGGAAGGTCAGAAATTTAGAAAGGGGAATGGATAGGTTGAGGTATATTTGGTAGTGATTGGAGAATTGCAGTAGCAGCAAGAACAAGACATTTGGTCAGGGGACTATAGGATCATTAGCACTAAATCAAACAACGGCCACGCGGGGGTAGATCTAATATTGACAAGGAATCTTGGACATCGTTTGAAATACTATGAACAATATATTGGACGGATTATTGTAGGTAAAATCAATAAATAGCCTACGTGAACCACAGTAGTACAAGACATGCCCACCAGTCAAACTGATGAAAATGTTGAAAAGGTCAACGAAGAAATAAATGAAATTCTGATGAAAATGCTATAGTAATGGTAGATTGAAATGCTGTGCTGGGAAAAGAAAGAGAAGGGAAGATAGGAGTTTTTGGATTAGGTGAAAGAAATGAACGAGGGAGCAGGCTTATGGAATCCTGCACCGAGCACGAGTTGGTCAGAGCTAACACCTTTTTAATAACCAAAATAGAAGAATATACACACGGGTGAGACCAGGCGATACATGACGTTACCAAATTGATTTCATTGTGGTCAAGTAGAGATCCCGAAAACAGCTTAATATTGAAGAAACTGAAGAAAAGTCAAAATTCAAAAATGTGGGCAAGAGACAAACTGAAAGAGTAGAACGTGAACGAAAGATCCAAGTACATTGAAAGGACTGATGAAGAATCCTGAACAAATTTCAATTGCAGAGGAATGGGCACTTTTGAAGAATGAAATGACTAAATCCGCAAAAGAAAATATTGGTAGAAAAGAATATGTATAAAGCCTTGGATTACTCACGATATGGCCTGCCTATGGTCCTGATCTCAATTGTGTAGTGCAGGCGTGGACACTGCTTAGTAAATAAGTCCGTCCTCACTTTCGCCCCCACTATTCTCCATGGCAATATGCAATTTTTTTATGTATTTAGGTACGGTAGCTAAAAGAATAAATGAATATTAAGGGTAGGACTCAACGACGGACGTGATCAGAAAAATGAATATAAAAGGCAATTATTGTGATGCATAGTATTGTCATGAAAAGTATACTCAGGAGAGTGGGCTGCGAGCCGCGGCAAATGCCTGCAGAGGGAATTGAGCAGTCATAAACTGGTGCCGACGAGCAAGAAAAGCTGGAAATTAGGGACGCACAACACGAAAGACTTCCCCATCTGTGGTTTGGTCCGAGAAAATCATCGCCACGCAAAGAGGACACCAATGCACTGACAGAGACAGATTATCCACCAGTGAAATTTGAATATACGGTAATTAAGACATGGTAAGAGCAAGCGAAGTGAGAAATTCATCAGGGAACACTGAAATTAAGACGAGCTTCAAGAGCCTTGGCTGCTTCCTGTTATTGATTGTGTTTTCATTTCATATTTTTGTCATGGTTGTTCCGGTATTATTATTATTAATGTGGATTAAGTACGTAGCCTGTTGTCTATTGAATTGTCTATTGAATAGTTTCAGCAGTGAAGTTGTCTGCACTATTTTGTTCTTATTGTTTTAATTCAACCGTCCCTATTAAAACTATTAGCCTAAGAGTATTGTAATATCTCGCGTGGCAACTATACAAATGCCCTGAATATAATGGAATTATGTCAACTGTTAGCGAGTTAGTTTGTAGGGTATGGAAGTACTTGCTTCCCACCTACTGTAATTGAGCACAAGCTGTGTTGACCGAATGAAAAACTTTTTAATAGAATTAGGCAACACTGAAAAATGGCTTCTGTCACTTCAATTTGTTTACTATAGCAATGCATCTACAATGAAACAATTTTCATTCATTAGATGTTTGGTTAATTTCCAGGCTTTTCGCTTTTTCCTTTTCAGCTTGTATTTGTTGTTGTGGTATTCTTGGTTTGTTTTGGAGAGCTCGGTTTCTTCCTTATTCATAGGATTGTTTTCATATGTGATTTTATTTTGAGGGTAATCAATTTGTGAGTAACTGTACCTATTTAGTACAATAAATACCTTTGTGAGTAGAGTCAACCGCGCATATTTAATCCATAGATTAAGTCCTGTGATCCTAGTTCATTACCGCATGATGGTAATGTGATCTACTATAATTTACGAACTGAACGCAATCCATTCAAAATATATTCAGATCCTGAAGATATATAGGGGTACTATTCCAGAATATCCCTGTTTTCTTGAAAGAAAACAGTGTCAAATTGGCAACACTGGAAGAGTTAAAGGCGGCAATGGAGAATTCCATTCGTAGGCAGGTGAAACAATTGAACGAACAGAAGGTAAGGTCACGGAGCAGAGAGGATCAATCCGAGGAGTATTCTATGAAAATCTGAAACACATGTAAGCCGGATGCAGGAGGAGCTATTTAGATCCATATTGTAGTCGATGGATATGAGTGAAGCGACAGTCCAACTGGCTGACAAAACGCGAGGACGAATACATACTGCGCCCGTTGACGCATGTTTGCTCAGACAACAGAGACGAAACTTTATGCTGAAATGTAACTGAACATACCCTGCGAGCGGCGGGAAGAAGCTGAAGCAATATCGCTTATGATTATATTTTAACTTATTTTTCACATTCCCTAAATCTACTATAATTATAATCAAGTAATTCTGCATATTTGAAGTACAGCATACTTCGTAAATCGAAGAAACTATCAATTTACGCGGCCAGCTCATGTACTGAGAGCATGCCATATTTGGTAACATCAGTTCCTATTCGTCTGTGGAAGAGACAACATGTGCATGATGGAGCACAAGTGAAAGGAAACCATGTGGCAGGAAAAATCTGCGAATAACTTTCTTACCGATAGCCATCATGACATTGTGTAATAATTGAACGATTGAAGACATTCACCACTACGAAAACTGTAAAATATTTTTATTATTATTATCCGAGGTGAAATGAAGGACTTTTGTGAAGGAAACTTTGTGACCGCATGGTCTCATTCTCACGCACACACACATGTTTCAGTGTTCTATAAACTGGGTTTAACTCACTTTATAACTGTACTAAACGTACAAGTACAATCTTTATTTGCCGGATGGGCAGTGATTTTGATTTATTTTTTGTTAAAAATTTCTTGTGTAAATATCAGTGCAAGTCACGAGTGAGTTTCGCACAAGCGACAGAAACTAGAGTCAGTGGCGGAGTGAAATGGGCAATTTTTTTTACCGCATGTTAGCTGCAGTGCGCGACCGTTTTATTTAAGTATGTGCTACATTTTTACCAACGCTAACATCGCAATAATGATAAACCAGCAGATCTTCAGATACAACTCCAACCGCGCGATGGCATGTGATTGCTAAATCATGCATGGGGAATTGGCGACGGAGGGTGTCCAGACACAATGAAATGGTAACCTAAAGCCATACACGAGACCGCATACAACATCTCATGGCGGGACTCGAACCAAGTGACGCTGAATCTGTAAGTCAGATCAAATATTTATAGCGTATTGTAAGAGTGGAAAACAGTAGACTAGTTTAATTTGGTTTCATTTATTTAGTGCACAATGCAGGTAGCTAATTATAAGACGCGTGTGGAAAATAATAGTTTATTAAACATTTATAGAAGCCAGGAAGGCTGGATTTTCAATGCTCATTCGTATCATTTAAAACAAGTATTATCAACTTTTATTTTGTCAGGCTGATGACAAATAAACTAATTTGACAATGTTAAATCGAGGCCAAGGTTACGAGCCAAGTTCACTACACAGCACACTCGATTCTAGGCAGTGGATTAATATTTTGTTTTAGAAGGCTGTGAGATTCTTGACATTATTACAAGTGGAATGTAGAGTTCGGTTACTCACATTTATTGGCCAGATCAATACTTGAAAACAGGTTTATTTCTTTTAAAAGAAGCCACTCAGGCAATGAATGAAATTGTATTTTGTAACCAAATGAACGCAGGTTCGATTTATTCTGGGAAGAGGCAATTTTATAAACGCACACACACAGTTAGCTTGTATCAGAAACCTTTATGTTTATTTAAAGCGTTGTCAGGATGTGTTTTTGTACACATAATCTTTATTAGCAGTAATTCAAACGTGTATCAATTAGGATTCCACACTTTTGTAAATTAAGAGTATTATATGAGTCATGACGGTGGATGAATACCTCCGGCATTGTTATTGTGATTATATCGGTGGCAATGAACTGTCTAAAGTCGTATCAAAACCGAAGGTGCCAGGATCAATGGATCCGAAATAAGAGAAGACATAGGATGTCTAATAAGTGTGATGAAATATTGGTGAAGACACAGGGTGTCTCGTAAACTATTGAACTATTGAGTTATTTGCTTAAGTTGGATACAAACGTTACCTGAATACACTGAACGCTTTTAAAGGTCCATAAACTGAACAACAATACTGTCAGGAATAAATAATTGTGTGAAACTTTAATAATAATCAAAAATAGGGTTTTGAAAACTAACAAATCTTATAAATTCCCCCTGAACCTAAATAAAATTTATAAACATTAAAAATAAACTATTTTTCTGGACCAAACGTCAACACTTAGATACTGTTAAGCTATTGTAGATACATTTTGTTACATTTTCACATGATTAGTCGACCACTAATTGGTGATGTGATGACTGAAGCACACACATCACATTAGTAGCAATATGAGTCGATGTAATTGTTTAATTACTATCGCATTTGCAGGCTTTCCTATATTTTCTATTTTCTTAACACTTTGACACTATGACCGTTTGTTACGAACAGTAACAAATCGAGTACGTTGGCAGTGCCAATTGCACAACCATAGGAGTCCTGAATTATTGTATGCATTTGTGTTGTATTAGCATAGTTTTTTTATTCAGCAACATTGTGCACATAGCTTGATTTTCTTAGTAATAAACGCATCTCGTTTATTAATTAATGATATTTAGGACTAGCTAAACACTTAACTCTAAAGATAAATGTTAGAGATGGCACCATCATAGCATAGGACAAATTTTTCCCTTGCTACTAAATGTAAATGTTCTAGTATTTGTAAACAAGTATTAGGACCATGAGAGCAATTTAGATCCTGTTTAGGAAATTTTTATATTTCTTTCAGGTCAGAATAGTATCGGACTAGCCGTTTGCAACTCTCATGCTAGGCTAGGGATCTATTCTGAATAAAATTTATTTGTGATTTTAACCTAAGACTGACCTCTCTTTTCTTGTTTAGTTTTGTTATCGATGCATTCCTCTGAGCTGGTTAAAGATCGAACCTCACTAATTCCCGACACCCCCGAGTGCAGACTTTAGTGCTACACCAGCCTATGAATGTATCGTCCCCCATACTTGTGTGTTAACTGGAAGAGGGTCTCGGAAGGGTCATTTGAAACCGGTGGCTCCCCAAAACCTTCGGCCAGCGGGCACAATACACGGAAATGTGAATAAAGGGAGGAAGAAGAATTTGGAAGCACCCGAGAGGAGGTAATCCAACATGTAGGCACAGGCGTGAAAGAAACACACGCCAGAGAGAGAAAAATATTACTCCACTCCAGGATTCAAAAGAAGAAGTGCCAGAGATTCAACGGAAAGCCAAGTATTCGGAAGGAGAGAAGAAAGAAGAGGAGATTGGAAACGCCTAGAAATAAATCACCCAGCATTTAGACGAAGGTGGGGGATAAACGGAGGCTTTAGAATATAAAGAAGAGAGGATTACGCAACCCCGGCACCCACGAGGGAAGACGGAAGGTGAGAGGATTGAGATGGATACATAGTACGAAGAACTGGTGCCAGAATGGAGCAAGGAGAGGAAACAAAGATTGAAATCATACCGGAGTTTCCACACAGTCGTAGATTGAACCCAAAACTTCTAAACAGCAGGAAAGGACGAATGGAGAGAAGAGAGGCCGCAATATTCCTGGTGATAGAAGGAAGGAAAAAGTTGAGTTTTTAAACTCGCGTATGAGAGATTCCTAACTATTAAGGAATTTTCACTAATCAAGAAGTACGCTATCACCAAACCATCAACAGTATTGACTACGAAGATCACTGAGGTGAACATTGGGCCTTACTGAAACATTAATGAGCTGGTAAAAGATTCAGCCAAAGCTAAGTATTTGAACAAAGCTAGAATGCAAGTTAACAGATACTTTTTCGCAAGTACTGAGGGAAGAGCAAAGACGACAAGCCCCTTGAGGCACAGGGGCGGCCAGAAAAGGGTACAAATTCAGCTATGAAGAAAACTGGTATTTCCACTTCAGAGGAAACAATCGATTAAGGGAAAACTATACCTCTGGTCACCTCAAGACCTAAGCGGTACCTTTGATGTTCTGGTATGTGAAGAGGCCAACACGCCAGGAAATAGTTCCTACTTTTTCAGCTTGTTTTTGGCGCACAAGATATTGCAGCACCTGTTGTTAATTCATGAGCTGGGTCGATTACTTTTCAAAACTTCCGTTGTGAAAATCTATGAATAAATGTTTCATTTTCAGGTTAATTGGGAGCTTTTCCAACTTTGATTTACATGTGATGAATTGTGTGTGTGAATATAGTTTTTAGTGGTAATTGGAACGACAGGCAGAGTAATTCGACGGATGTAATATTATATTACATGTTGTTGTGTGTGTATAAACCTTGTTTGAACGGAAAAGAGCACCCGAGTAATTCGATTTTATGGCGAATCAGGCTCTATGGTAGACAACACTACTACGATTTCACAAAGTTCAACATGGTTTCCTCAAGTACACAACATGTTCAAGCTGCAATTTTTAAGCTTGAATCACCTATTAAATACCTCAACGGTAATACAAGTGGAGAGAAGTTGAGTAAAAGTTGCAAACTACTGATTTTAAATGTATATAGCAGGTTGAGGGATGACAATCCATGCCGGAAACACAAGGATTGACAGAGAATGGGAGGGATATTTTCCTCAGGACTTGACCTGACAAGCAGAATGCGGACATACACGAATAAATGATACATTTTTCAGAAGCTACATTTCGGAATTATACCAGAGTTCGTCTAGAATTGTTAATAGCCTGGGAAACAATTCATACTAGGTGCAAGATCTCGAGAGGAACGTAGAAGCAATATACACTGTCTCACCCGTCAATAACCGCTGCGAGTCGTGCAGGAAGAGAGTCAATGAGGTTCTGGAAGGTACCGACGCGACGGGGATGTGGAACCATTGCCGTGGCCCTCCTCCGACCTGGACCCGTCCGGCGATTGTTACAAGGCTTTATCGGTCAGACGTATCACTAACAGCCATCTGTCCGATGGAGCATAAGATGTGATTAATCAGAAAAGGCCACCTGTCACCACCCAGTGGACGTCCAGTAGCAGTATTGGCGTGCAAATTCCACTCTTCGTCGCCGAAGAAAAACAGTCAGCATGGGTGCATAAACCAGGCGCCTGTTGAGGAGGCCCATACGCAGCAACGTTGAGGAGACACGGTTGATAGCCCCGTGGTTCATCTGGGCGTTCAGTTGCTCTACAGTTGCACGTCTATTCGCCCGTACACATCTCCGCAACCGTCCTTCATCCCTCGCATCTATGGCCCGTAGTGCACCACAGTTGCCTAAGCGCCGGTTTTGCCATGCACGGTACACATTAACCACGGCGGAACGCGAACAGTTTACTAAGGAAGACGTTTCGGAAATGCTTCCACCCTTGGCCCTAAAACCAATGATCATGCCTCTTTGGACGTCAGATAAATCGCTCCTTGTACGCATTGCGACACCTGACCTGACCCATGCATTCGAAGCCGGCGGAGCCGGCTTCGATGCAGACTATTCTAGCCTATCAGCCCGAGGGCCTTGAGTGCTATATCCAGTGATTTCGTACCAACTGCAAATGTGTTACGGTGATTGGGTGATTACAATGTTATCGTAGTTGGCCAGAATGTGACCTGATTCAGGAAATACAGAAGATATAAAAGGAGTAAAGATAGATAGTTCTGAGAGAGTCAGAAGTTAAGCGTGAAATTGAAAGTAGATAGTTCTTAAATGAAGAAAAGGAGTGCTATAGTAGCAGATTTGTTTTGAAGAGGAAAGTCATTCTATAAGAATGTGGGGACGCATTTGACGGCTACCCCTCGCTTGGTAATCACCCAATCTGTTTATGAGTGGGTTTGTACTTAGTGTAGCTGTTCTGTAGAGTCTAACTGCCTGTCCGTGAATTCTTTCGCTGATGGTCGGTAGACCGTACTCATTATGTAGTTGAGCGTTGCGCACGTACCAGGGGGCGCCCGATATCGTGCGCAGCGCTTTGTTCTGGACGACCTGAAGCTTGTTGATGGTAGAGGGGGCAGCAAAGCCCCATGCGGTACTGGCATATTCCATGACAGGACGCACAATGGTGCTATATGTGAGGAGTCTGCTCCTATCATCTAGTGCACTCTGAGACTTCATAAGAGGCCAGAGTTGCGCTTGGATCGCTTTCGCTAGGTTCGCGCACTGAATGACCTCCTGTGCGAAGTAAGGCCTCGATCAAGCGTAATTCCCAGATACTTTGTAGCTGGCTGCCATCTGATTACGTCGCCAAAGAAATTAAGGTCCTGGACTTCTACGAATTTGCGTCTTTTGGTAAACAGAGTGGCAGCACATTTACCGACATTAATTTTGACTCTCCAATCCCTTAGCCAGGGGTGAAGGGTGTCTAAAGCGACTTGGAGGTTTTCAGCAACTCTATGTCCTCTCCAGGAGGTGGAAGAGATAGCAGTATCATCTGCATATAAGTGGAGACTGGCAGTATCTGTTTTGGGGATATCAGAAAGATAGACGTTGAAGATGGCGGGAGCTATGGCACTACCTTGCGGTAGTGAGGATTGGGCGTCAACCACTTGGACATAGAACTGTCTTTTCTTAAGATAGGAGTTGATGACCTTGAGTAAGTGATCTAGAAATCCTTTGTGCTTCATTTTGTACAGCAAACCGCTGTGCCAAACTTTATCAAAAGCACGACTGATGTCAAGGAAGCAGACTCCTGTCATACGTAGTTCGTTAAACGCGCCTGTGATGATCTCAATGAGTCTAAGAAGTTGTTGTACTGTGGAGTGGCCTTTGCGGAATCCGAACTGCTTATCATTGATAATTTCAGAAATGTAGGAGTTAAGCCTGAAAAGTAGAGTCATTTCAAAAAGCTTAGAGATGACTGAGAGCAAACTAATTGGTCTGTGGTTTTGAGGGAAAGTGCCATCTGTGTTCGGTTTGTGGATCATTATAATTTTGGCCACTTTCCAGGTCGACGGAAAATACCCAAATCGGTATATGGCGTTAAAAATTTTGGTGAGACGAGTTAAGGCGTTCTTGCTCAGGTTCTTACGGAAGGAGGCTGCAACTTCGTCAGGGCCAGGTGCCTTGCGAGTTTTCAGTTTCTTGATAAGATTGAGCAGCTTGGACGGCGAGACAAATCTAAAGCCCTGGGGAAGCTCTCCCCGAAACCCACCATGAAGATCACGACGGACCTGGTCAACAAAGTCATCGTTGCAAGGTTCCTGGTTGGGTTCGCAGGCTCTCTCAAATGTATCCGCCAGGGCGTTAGCCTTATCTAGGTTGGTGTAGACCATTCCACGTACCCCGTGTAATGGTGGAATGCCAGTTCGTTTCTTGAGCAGTTTTTTGGCCATTCCGTACAGGGAGCTGGAATTCTCAGCCATACTCTGGAGTTTACTTTGCCATTCCTTGTTACGGAGTGTAACCATGGAGGAATGGATCTGACGTTTAAGCCTGTACCAATCCTGCTTGATACGAAGGTCACGAGTGATTTGCCACCGCCACCTGACCATGTTTTTCCGTTTGATAAGGGCTTGATGAGCCGGGGGAATGGAAAAAGGCTTGTATAGTTTGTGCTTGGGACCGATAGCTGCGGTGCGGGCTGCGTGTAGGGATGAATTGGTGAACTTCCCTACGAGGGAGTCAATGTCTTCCTCGCAGCGAATGCTGGGGTTTCCAGCAACGGTGGTTTTTAAGATATGTTGGAAATATTCCCAGTCTATCTTTCAGGCATGAAGAGGGATTTGTGTACGGGAAGGCTGATAGCTAGCGTTTAAATTGATAAGGATGGGGTCGTGATCAGAGTCAAGTAACTTAAGATTGTCAACTACGATGGGGATATCCAGGTCCTTGCTAATGGCAATTTCCAGGGTATCCGGTAGTTTGTTAGCATCAAACGGAAAATACGTAGGGCCAGGCGGATGATGGGTTAAACATCCGTGACCGTCGCAGAATTTTTCAAGAAGCCTACCTTTGGCCTCAGTGAACCGACTACCCCATAGCCCATTTTTACAGTTAAAGTCTCCTGCCAATATCACAGGGATGTTGTCAGGAAACAGTGTCTCCAAATCGGACGGGATAAACGGTACGCTTGGGGGCAAGTAGCAGGAGACAAGACGGTACGGGCCGGTAGCTAATTCTATCTGTATGATAGTGGCCTCAACAAACCTCAGGTCGCTAGGGGTGGGGATGCGTTGGTGCGCCAGGTCGGACTTCACGAGTATGGCTGTACCTCCACTCGGACGTCCTATGCGGTCATTGCGGTATATGTGATAATAACCGGGGATATAGAATTTGCTGACCGGTTTAACGCATTGCGACAGCGACTGAACATGCTTTATATACCCTCCACTGCTAGTGCTGTCACCAGCCGTCTGCGCGACTTGACGTTACAGACAGCTAGACACAGGGCTGCGAGTAGCGTAGAAAGTGTGTAGTGTGTGTTATCTGTTTTTAAATCAAGTAAGGACATAATGTCTGCATCTAATACAGCCATCACAATTGACACCGGTTATCAGACAGATTCTACACCCACCCAAAGTACAAGGGGCTACATGACAGCGTTGTCACAGCCCCGAAACTGAGGAACCAACCAACCAACCAACCAACCTAAGGCCGAGGGAAAAGCCAACCTGGAGGGTAAACCGACGAAAAGAAGAAAAAAAGAAGCGTTTGACCTCAAACTATGTCTTTATATTACCGGTATATGTACAAGTCTCGCACGAAAAAAAGAACGTTCCTAAGGTTCTGTTATACACTATTTGAATCTTTTCAAGAGCTAAAACAAAAGTAAAAATGCTGGGCATTTCGAGGATATGAACCCGGCACCTATCGAACACGAAGCAGGAATCGTACCCCTAGATCAACAGGCCGACGTTCAAGGAACAGAAAATGGAGGTACTTCAATGCAATGTATTCTGAGAATATGATATGTTTAATATATTACACTACAGTATTTTATATTTAGTAAAGTGTCGTAAATATAGATAAGCTCTGGCACAATCACATGATTTATTTTGAAACAGAGAGAATATAAGCAGTAGCGTGCCGACGGGGGAGGGGGGGGTCAGGGTTGAACCCCCCCCCCCCCCCCAGAGATATTTCTTTACTTGAATCTATATATTGTCCCATCTATCACCTGTTTTACGGCATCGCTCGTTAGGCGTCTTAACTCCCGCATACACCTTAGGTGTGGTCACGTTCCTCACTTAATAAATGCCCTGCACTCTACTCGCAGTGTTGGAGCTACCCATGGATCACTTTTGCTGTTGAAGTGTGCGATCGGTAAGTCTTTTCACGTCGCTTCGGGCTGCTTTAATTGTGTGTGCCCGTTTCCTTATAGATAATTCAGTGAAAGAGGAGTTTCTGCAATTTATTCCAATTAATGATACAGATAAAATAATCAAGATAGGCAGATTTTGAGAGCCAATAGCAATTGCAGTAGGAACACGGAGAGCAAAACATTCTTTTTCTCTCACATAATATCAATATTTTAAGCAACCACGTCACTATGATCATGATTATACCACTGCATCGTTTCAGTCTCAATATTTAGTTACTGTTGTCCATATTTTTTAGAATTTCTTTTCATTTTTAGCCTATTTTCAATTTTGAAAAAAATAGGCTTATGAGATCACCTTTTGTCCGTGTGTGTGTGCGTGTATGTGTGTGTGTGAGGTGTGTGTGTGTGTCCCCCTAATAACTTTTGAACGGCTGGAGCGATTTCAATGAAACCCGGTAAGATCATAGCACCGTTCTGGCCGACCCCGACCGTACTCTTCAAATTGTATTGTGTCTCACAAATCCAACATGGCGGCTGTGCGAAATATTTCACCAGCATTCAGTATCTCCGAAACTATTACCGATATCACCCTGAAATTGTGTACGGTGATAAAGGGTACTACTAGAAGTTCACCTATGAGACTCTCAAAAATCTGGTAACTACAAAAGCAACATGGCAGCCAAGCGAACTTGAGACTTTTAAATAGACTTTTCTCGTGATTTAACCATCCAAACGTAATGAAACTTGGTACAGCAATTGTTTATACACATTTTAATGCACTGGCATCTAATTTAGTTCAATTGTTTACATAACCTCAAAATGGTGGCTGTGGGAAATATTTCACCGGCATTCTATATCTCCTAAACTATTACAGATATCACCCTGACATTTAGTACGGTGATAAAGGGCACTGCTATAAGTTTATCTATTTAACTTTCATAATCCTGTAAAGTACAAAACGAACATGGCGGCCAAGCGAAGTTGAAACATTTTAACAGACTTTTCTCGTGATTTAACTCTCTGAGCGCAGTGAAATGTGGTACAGTAAATGATTATACATATTGTAATGCACTGGCATCTAATTCAGTTCAATTGTTTACATAACCTCAAGATGGCGGCTGTGCGAAATTTTAAAATTAAGTTTTTATTTCTTGTGTCGTAATCATGCGTTCGAAGTGAAAGTTTGAATAATGAACCTACGCAATAATTTTCCTTTAATGGTACATAACTCTATGGCCTATACATATAACAATCCAAAATGGCGAGCATCCGAATTATTTAGACGGTTCTTAATATCTACGAATCTTTTACAGCAATCAAACTGAAGTTTTTATGTTCATAGAGGCTATGAACATAAGTTCACCTATAGGACTTTCAGTAACCTGGCGAGCAGAAATCCAACGTGGCGGCGACGCGAACTATACATATTTAAATGAACGTTTCTCACGATTTAACCATCCGAGTGCAGTGAAACATTGCACGTTAAATACTTATACAAATGTTAATCCACTGGCATCTAATTTATTTCAATTGTTTTCATAACCACAAGATGGCAGCCGTGCGAAATTTTAAAATCTCGTTTTTACTTCTTGTGTTCTAATCATGCGATTGAACTTTGAATACCACACGTACACAATCTTCATGTAATAGCACATAAATAACAAGAAGTTCCGCGAAGAACTATACAGCCTACTTTTCATGCCAATTATTATTCTACAGTATATGAACCTATCTAGAACAATGACGAAATTAAGTTGATAATATCGAAATATCTAATTAGTTCAAAATATACCTGGTATAATGTAGCCTATTAGAGCACTACAGTTGGCAGCCCTGGTGACTGAATATATTCTTAGTTCCACCTCTTAAGGTACAGAATACAAAATTTGGTTGAAGTCCAATGGACGTTACATGCAGTTAGACACTGGATCTATCAGCACGCGTAAAAGCATGTTGCCAACAATACCATGCGTGTGCTGGTCAGAAATAATCTGAATTATTATGATATCTTGTTGTGCCAATTTTGGATGAAATCCATTTGTTAGTATAGAAGTTACATGTATTTTAAAATTGGACATATCAGCAGGCATAGAATCATGTTGGCAGCACTGCCTTGTATTAATTACTCCAAATTAATCTAGAATGTCAGGTGTTATACGTGTGCAAAGTATAGAGCTGTTGGCTTGCATACTTTCTGATATATTGATATTAGGGTGAAAAGAATATAGACAGCATTTATTAACAGTTGGCAGCCCTGATTGCTCTTAACACGTATAGTCATATCTGTTATGGTACACATATCACATACGAAATTTGGTTGAAATCCAATTGATAGTGTAGAAGTTATATGCATTTAAACATTGGACCTATCAGAAGGCATAAAATTATTTTGGCAACACTGTCATAGTTGGCCTCCTGGAAATTAAACTGAAATAGTATTATCTACATGTGTGCCAATTTTGGAATAGCTCCCATGCATACGTTGCAAGATATCCAACATGGAGCACAAATTTCTAGTGCGTTTTTTCAGCAGTTGGTAGCACTGACATCATTTTCAAATATGGACGTGAACTATTCCGGTGCACATCTTTACTCATACTAAATTTGGTTTTGATTGCTGCAGCCGTTTAGGAGTTGATAGGGGGGGACACACTCACAGCCAGACAGACAGAAGGACAGACAGACAGACAGAAGGACAGACAGACACACATTTTCCCGGATCGATCTCATAAGTCTACTTTTTCCTCATTTTTGCAAAATGTGAAAAGTAGGCTAAAAATCCAACCTGCGAACCATCTGAAATATTTAGACGGTTCTCAATATCTACGAATCTATCACAACATTCAAACTGAAATATTGTATGTTGATAGAGGCAATAAACACGAGTAGGACATATGAAAATAGGCTATTTAGTTCTTCACGGAACTACTTGTTTTTATTGTGTCGAAAAAATGACACCTAAAATATTTTTCATGCAAAGAGAGCGGTTATTTAATTGTTGTTTTTTATGAATATTAATCAAAGTATCATTTTAATTATGATGATGACTGTCGATTTAAGGGGTGGAACAGCAAGGTCATCTGTCCCTGTAATACCGGTAATGTACACAATTACCCTATTATATTAATGAACCCCCCCCAGAAGGAAATCCTGCGTACGCCACTGGATATAAGCTTCTCACTTCGTAAGCAATCGTAAAGCTACCATGTGGTGAAGCGAAGTCAATCCTATAACTTCGGCTTTCTACGCTACTCGCAGCCCTGTGCCTAGCTGTATGTAACGTCAAGTGTCTGTGCGAGGTTATTGCCCGATCACGTCGATCATAGGCGCTGGTCACATTAATGTGACTGGACAGTGTAATTATATCACCAGCCGGAAGGTCAAACAAGCAAATCTAGCAGAGTTCTTAAGGGTCAGCATGAGGACTGAACCTGTACCAAGAGGGAAATGCAGGTAGAGTGAGTAAATCATTGCCTCATAGCTACGGACGCTAGACTACAATTGGCACTACAGGAAAATTCCGAAAATATTGGATCAGGAGAAGTTCATTGAAGAGGATAAGAAACTGACTTCCAGGGCGGGAGGGGCGGAGAGGGAGGGGCGGGAGGAAGGGTGGAGAGGGAGGGGGAGAGGGAGGTGGAGAGGGAGGGGGCGAGAGGGGGGGGGGGGGGGGGGCGTCGCCAAAGGCCAGTTGAGGGGTCAACAGTTAATGGCCTGACTTGTAAATAAAATCAATACCTTCTGTGAAGACAAGTGATAAATGAATAGGTTACCAACGTTCATACATTTTCAATGATGTAGACAAGATGACTACCACGCCTCCCTCCCGGCAGTAAACGAAGACCATAGAATGTTATGTTCGTGAATATCTTTCTATTGTCAAAACGTTTGATACATTTATGTACAGTATAGAATTCAATTATAAGAGTTTAAATACATTGTCCGGCGTCATTCATAGCTTTTCATAACCTTCCCACCGACAGTAGTGGCTACGCGGGCTAAAGAGCTGCGTTAGGTCAAGGGGCCAAGCTCTCTGCTGACTCGGTAGACGCGTGGGTTCGAGCCCCACCGTCGGCTGTCCTTGAAATGGTTTTCCGTGGTTTCCCATTTTCAACACCAGGCAAATGCTGGGACAGTACCTTCTGACAGGCCACGGCCGCTTCCTTCCATATCCTTGCCCAGTTTCATTCATCTTCATCCATTCCATCTCTCATCGCGACGCGCAGGTCGCCCACGGGCGTCGACTAGAAAGACCTGCACTCGGCCTCTCAGGAGGCTACACGACAAAAAAAATAATAATAATAACCTTCCCGAACCCTCAAGTAATTCCACATAAATTTTGTGAATGCAAAATGAACCATAATTTTTATATCTTAAAATCCAGTGGTATTTTCTGATCAGAATGTCAGGTGCTGGCACCCTTGAAATATGGCCACAGGGTCAGCAATGTTACCCTCAGCAAGAGTGACCTATGCCAAGCTTCTGGAACAGTTCCAAATCTTCACGATATACCAGTATAGTACACCTGGCACCAAACAGCATTCCTCGCACATTGAAGTTGTGATTCCTGTACTTATCTCCGTATTTTTTCCCGAACGTACGGAACGCAAAATATATTATAAACAGGAAAATTACGGGGGCCGCTCAAAAAGGCCTGGCGGGCCGCCAGATGTCCACAACTCCTCTATATTATTAACTTCGTCACTTTAACTTTATCTTTGTCCTAATTATGGAGCATTTGTAATTTGTTATCTCCAATTTGATGAGAAACAGATCCTTCGTTTGCCACTGTTTTCCTTTGTTCTGGTCGGTGAGTTTATTCCCGTTGCAAGTTGGAACTTTAGAAGACGAGAAAGCAACAGGTGTTAGATTTTAAAATAAATTCTTACGTATATACAGGTAATTTGTTGTTAATTCATTCTAGGATCTTGGGAAATCATAGTCATCAGCCCCGTGTAGTTAGGTGTGTGGTGAACTTGTCTGGTAACATGTATTTATGTAGCAGTGTAACTGTATTACGAACAGGGATGAGATACGTGCTCCAGGACTGTTACTGTTCCGGCATTAGCCTGGAGGGAGTGTGGTAAAACCTGGGGAAAGCTACACTCAGGATAGCCGCTTTCAGATCCAGGATTCTAACTCCGAATTTACTGCAGCTGCCCTCACGGCAGTGGTGCACGATTTAACGAGCACGGCTACACCGCGGATGTACATAAAAATCTACCTGTTATAAAAGGAACTTGAACACCCCTGAACATACAAATTATTTTCGTTGTATACAGTTGATCAAGGGACTTTTGACTTAGGAACAAGATCATTGTTTACCTTTTACTACTACTACTACTGATGATAATAATAATAATAATAATAATAAAACTCGCCAACCTGGACCCAATGTAGGGAAGCCAGGCTCTGCCTGTCACAAGCCAGGACCAAGGGTGAGTGTTAGAGGAGTAACACCTCTCAAAAAAACCTTGGGTCAGCTGGCTCCGGCTGATAGTACCATGTTCTGGGCCCCGTGCCAGGGTAACGGTGAAGACCTCAACGATATCTACAGCGGAGAAGATGGACTTTGGTACGGTGTAGATGGCGGAAGAGGCAACCCTCTACTCAGGGGTTTCGTATGAGTAGGCAAGCCACTGCCTTGTGGGTAGAGAAGGGATTCTCAAAGCCTTGGGGACTTGCCCCGAGAGAAAAGGGCTCTGGGGCTTACAACCTCTGCTCTACCCTCGAAAACAGGATATCCTGTTTTCCCAATGACTTCAACAGTTGACATGATGAAACCATCTTCGAATGAAACTACTCCAGGGGGCAGCCGGAAACGGAAATCCCTCACCACGAATAGTGGTGCAACTAGGCCTTTGGATTCTGGAGAGCCTGGAACGTCATGTAAGGAAGAGTCGGAGCTTCCTGGAACCTACTTACAGAAGATAAGACCTAAGCGAAAACATCTGCTGGGAAGATTAAACATCAATACTCTCCGTCAAGTAGGGAAGTTGAAACAACTGACTACCATTTTGGAGAAAAGAAACATACTCATTCTGGCAGTACAAGAAACAAGATATCTGGATGAAAATACTATAGAGTCGGCTGGTTTTAGAATATATAAAGGCAAACCAGGTCATACCATTTCAAAAGGGAGACTGCCAATCTTAGGAACAGCTTTCGTGGTCAACAGAACTATAGTGAATTCGATAGTAAACTTCAGTTCACCGTCAGAGAGAATATCGTTCTTATCCTTCAAATCTGCAAGCAAATTATACACGGTCATCAATGCACATGCTCCCATAAACCAAGACAACAAAAGGAACAAGGAGAAAGTAGAAGTCTTCTGGGAAACACCCAGCGTGCCTTTTTCTGAAGTGAGTACCACTTACAGGAACATTCTTAATTCGACAGCAACGAAAAGAATCAAGCACGTTATCATTAAGTTCGACGATGTCTTTTTGCTAGGACACTATAGATTTTCCCAGGCTTCTGTAATGGCAGATCTGTGCATTTATGATAGATACAGTAGATTTCGAAATTCCATACTCGTCCGCTAGTTTCCTGCAGTTTTGGACAGACGGTTCTTCTCGATTTGCACAAACTTGTGTTGACTCATATTGAAGTGCACACTACTTCTACTACAGAATCACTTTTGTACAATACCGTAACTTAGCAGAATTTAGACTGTACTGTTCTGGGAACTCATTAGAACTTCGAATTTCTTGACTAATCTTGAACTTCCTGTACCTGCATTACTGTACATATCTACCCCACCCCTTCCTTGAAAACATCTCAATACTGCACGTGTTACTCAACCCTTCTTAATCTTCTATTGCCCTGTCCAAACTATCATTTTAAGGGCTGTCCAATGTCCAGAGTGGAGGGGTGTTCAATGTACTGAAGATTTTCAACATGTAAAAATAGCCTATAGGGAATTCAACAGTGCATTCAATATGAGTGTTCAATAAAAATGGATGTCCAGAATATAGGTGTGTCCAAGGTAAAGGGTTTCACTGTTGTATACTAGATGATGTGCAAGTGAGCATAATTATGCCTTTATTATTTATTAATTTATTTATTATTATTTAATCGATAGTTTCCGGTTAGGAGAGCGATTTAACTTGAATTAATGATTTCAACTTCAGGTGTTTTCCCTCTTTTCTTCCCAATATGTATTCATCCTCTCAGAATGTTCCTTCTTCCACTCAGCTGTCCACTTTCTTCCAGGTTGTCGTCATGTTCTCTGCTCAAACTTAACATTTGTGATTTCATTCCGGCACTCGGTGTGGTCCTCGAGATTTTCTATGTTGATCTGTTGCCGGTTATTATTATTATTATTATTATTATTATTATTATTATTATTATTATTATTATTATTATATAATTCGTTGAGGCCATCTAGGGCCACGTTAAGTCTTGCTACACGTGGCAATTTATTTCTCTTTTCTCTGAGCCCAGAATTCCCTCATTGTCTGTGAGTGGGCTATCCTTCGCTCCGCTGTCCAGTACCTTGTATTCTTTTCGGGTTCGGTGTCTCGTCTCGGGTTAGCCAATTAATCAGTATTTTTTTGCGGAGGAGATCTCTATTAAGCCGTCGTCGGGTTTTAGATGCAGCATTTTGAGGTCGCCTTTGGTGTTCATAGACCAGGGCATTGTGGTTTTGGGTTTGGAGTCAAAGAAATGAAAAATCTGTTTAGTCAACCTGTTTCCGTCCATTCGTTTGAGAAGACCGTAATACCGTGCCCGACTTTTACGAATCGTGTCTGAAATTTTCTCTATTTCGCTGTAAACTTCTGTGTTTTTTTTTTTTATAGTGGATGCCATTCTTGTAATTTGATCCCATTATACCTCTGACGATTTTGCGCTCTTTTTTCTTCAGTTTTTCAAGGAGTCCTTTATTAGCATTTAGGGATAGGGTTTCGGCTGCATACATAACTACTGGTTTCAGAACAGTTTCATAATGACGTAATTTAGTATTTTTGGACAGGCATTTTCTGTTGTATATTGAGCGCGATGTTTGATAGGCTATTTCGAGTTTGTGTACTCGTCCCTTGAGTGCTTCTTTGTCCAGTCCACTTTTCATGATGATCTCCCCCAAGTACTTAAATTTTTCCACTCTGTTGATCATCCCGTATTGTGTCTGCAGTTTTGCTGGAGCGTCTTTGATGTTAATCATTACTTCTGAGTTTTCGAATGATATCTGCAAGCCAGTTTGTTCAGCGATTTTTTTAAAAGGTCAATTTGCATCCTAGCAGTTTCTACGTCGTTCGACATAATGGCGATGTCATCAGCGAATACTAGACAGTCGACTATGATCCCCTTGGATTTTGCTCCCATTCTCAGAGGGCTATACTCAGTTTCTAATAATTTTGTTCGCCAGGTCCGAATGACTTTTTCGAGAACGCAGTTGAAATGCAAAGGAGAGACCCCCGCCACCTTGTCTGACTCCCGTTTTGACCTCAAAGGAATCCGAGAGACATCCCAGGAACTTTACTTTGGATTTTGTTTCAGTTAGGGTGGCTCTAATTAATGCCAGCAGTTTCAGGTCAACCCCGAATTCGTTGAGGATATTCAATAGAACTTCGCAGTCTATCGAATCGTAAGCCTTCTTAAAAGTCCACAAGGACTGATACGTTCGATTTGGACCTGAGATTGCAATATCTAAAGATCGTTTTGAGGCTGTGGATCTGTTCGGCAGTTGAACGACCCTTTCTGAATCCCCCTTGGTATTTCCTATTTGATGCTCGACTTCGGCTTCTAATCGCTCCAGGATAGCAAGTGTGAGAATTTTGTATGTTACCGGTAGGAGGGATATTCCCCTGTAGTTGTTGACGTTTTTCATGCTGCCTTTCTTGTGTAACGGACGGATCAAGGCCGTTTTCCAATCTTCTGGTAGAATTTATTTTTCCAAATTTGTTCTGTTTGCTTCTGCAAGATTTCAACTGCTTTTTCAGGAGCATATTTCCAAAGTTCTGCAACTACAGAGTCTTCCCCGGGCGCTTTGTTGTTCTTTAGTCGAGGAATGTGACGCTTGATTTCATCTATGTTGGGTGGTCTTGATTCTGGACATCTTCGAATGGGATCCTCGTTCTTGATGGGATATTTGGGTTGATCGCAATTTAGTAAATTCTTAAAGTTATCAGCTAGGATGGTACAATTTTCTTCATTTGAGGTCGCCAGTGTACCGTCCTTCCGCTGAAAGCATAACGACAGAGGTTTATAACCCGTAAGTTTCCTTTTGAACGTTCCGAAGTACTTTCTGGTGTTGTTTCTTTTAAAGTCTTGGTCGACCTTCTCAATAAGTGACTTTTCATATTTACGTTTCTCAGCTCGGATCACTTTAGCTATCTGGGCTCGTTGGGCTTTGTAGGTTTCCCAATCAGTTTGCGATTTTGTTGAGTAGTATTATTTCCATGCATCGAGCCTTTTCTTGAGACCTGAAACACACGTATCATTCCATATATCTTGCTTCTTTTAATTTCATCAATTTCCTTGGCAGCCTCGATCAGGCGGTTTTTGTGTTGTTTAAGTCACAGTCGATTGGTCGAGCCTTTTCCTGGAACACGGTTGCATACTGTTTGAGTTTATCAGTGTCAAAGCGAATAATTTGTTTGGGCGTCTTGTTGGTGTTTGCAGGGACCGGTTTGAATTTAATTATGGACATGTAGTGGTCTGAGGCCACGTTTATGCCTTTTATAACCTTAACATTCATAAACTCAGGACTGTTTTTCCGAGAGATCGCGAAGTGATCTATTTGGAACTCTCCAATGGCGTCGACAGGAGATCGCCATGCTGTCTGTTTCTGGGAAGATGGCGAAATTGTGTCGACATGAACTGCAAGTTATGGTTATCGCAAATGGAGACCAATCTCTCAGCATTTTGATAGGTTCTTTTGTGGGAAGGATAGTTTCCAATATTTTTCTCGACCAAGTTGAGCATTGAAGTCCCCCATAAGAAGTTTAACATGGTGTTTAGGAATTTTGGTGAGCTTTTCATCCAGTAGGTCCCAAAAGTTATCCACTTCGTCCGGGTCGGATCTGTTCTTGTCGTGCGTTAACTAGGCTGTAGGTTTTGTTGGCGCATTTGATTGTTAATATGGATAATCTGTCATTTACTGGCTCCTAATTTGCGACCGACTTAAGAATTCTGGTTCTCACAGCAAACGCTGTTTCAAGCAACACAGATCCATTGAGGACCCTCTTTTGAGCTCTGCTCTTGAAAATGCGGTAACCTTCAGATTCGAAAGTCTTTTCGTCTGGGTAACGTGTTTCTTGTAGGGCAATGATACATATCTGATTTTCATGTAGTGCGTCGGTGAGAGATTTCAGTTTGCCAATTTTTGTAAGGGTGTTAATGTTGAACGTTGATAGAAAGGTTTTTGATTTGGTTCTGAGTTTCTGACTGGTTGGGATACACCGAGACGCTCCGACTCGTCTCTCGTGTCGCCCCCATAATCCGAATGAGACTCGTGCGTCGCAGGTTTCACGACGAGGGATTTATCCGAAGACTTACCCCCTGGGGAAAAAGAAATGTTGAAATGTTTTGCCATCATGCTCATTTGACTTGAGTTTGTTTTGGACGTGTACCCATCCATGTTGCAACTAAGGTTGCCTTAAGGTGTTTTCTGGCTTCTCTATACTACCAAGGCTTCAAGCCTGGGAGTGCGTCAGCACTGATCGGTTCGTCGACCCAGCTTCCCGCTGGGATTGGTACCCAACCTTCCACTGGGTTGCTCGACTTAACAGGGGCACCTCGTGTATGTTACGTGCTGGAGTTGGAGTGAAAGAGGCTAAGTTGGATTCTCTTGCTGAATCCAATAGGTGCATGTTGCCGATGTTAGCGACGACGCATTTCACTCCCATTTGCCAGAGTCACAATGACTCCTCCCAGATTTATTCCTGGGACCCAATTATTATTATTATTATTATTATTATTATTATTATTATTATTATTATTATTATTATTATTATTATTATTATTATTATTATTATTATTATTCTTTGTTCGATTTTGGCCTACTTTGGACCACGGGAAACAATTGACTTGCTGATTAGTTCTTTTTTCTGCTCCCAGAAACTCTTCATCCTTTCACTGTGGATTCTCTTCCTTTCTTCCGACTAGATGTTCTTGGCTCTTCTCTTGGCTTTTCCTGGAACCCCTTGAATGCATCAATCCTACCTCGAAACACCTCTATTCCAGATCTCATTTGGACTGATCCCAACTTCCTCCATATCCTTTCTTATTTCATCTACCCATTTTGGAGTCGCTTTTATCTTGGTGATGTAATTAAAGATCTTCTTCGTTAGTCGACTATCGCTCATTCTCGTAAGGGGTCCATAGAACTTCAATCTTCTCTTCCGTATGGTATCTGTGATTTTTTCTGCTTGTCCGTAAAGATCTTTGTTTCGCCTCTTCCGCCATGTACCATCATTTCTATTTTCGGGTCCTAAGATCTTCCTCAAGATTTTTCTTTCTTTCTTCTCCAGTTCCTCTAATTCACCTTTCTTGTTCAGTATCAAACATTCTGAACTATACAATGCCTCACTCTTGACAACCGTGGTATAGTGTCTTATCTTCGCTCTGTAAGATATTGTTCTTTTGTTGTACCTATTCTGTACTAATTTATAAGCTAATTCCATCTTTCTGATCCTCCCTTTGTTTGCTGCATTATCCAGTCCATTAGGCTGGATCCATTCACCAAGATATTTAAACTTATCCGACCTCTTGATCTTCCCATTATTTGTTTCTAAGTGCTTTTCGTTATCATGTTTGTATTCCATGTATTCTGTTTTTCATACGAAATCCTGAGTCCCGTTTTACCTGCAATTTCGTGTAATTTTTCAAGCATTATTTTAATTTCTTCTTTATCTTCAGCTAGCAATGCCATATCATCCGCAAACGCTAAGCAACCAATCAACCTTCACACCTTGCTTCTTTGTACCTAAACATATTCCTTATATCCCTTCTTCTCTCATGGCATTCCTCCATGTTCTCATTATTTTTCCAGGACAACGTTAAACAGAATCGGTGAAAGCCAATCTCCATGTCTGACTCCTGTCCGAATTTTAAAGGACTCCGAGATTTCCCCCTGAAATTTAATTTTGGAATCAGTTTCTGTTAATGTTTGAATTATAATCGCCCTTGTTTAGCTATCAATTCCAAATTCTTCCAAAACATTGAATAGGGTTTTCCGGTCTATGGAGTCGTAGGCTTTTTTGAAGTCAACAAACGCAACTACCGTATTTCTACTTCGTAAAGCTCTCACTCTCAAGATGCTTTTCAAACTAAAGATCTGCTCCACACAAGATCTGCCCTTTCTAAAGCCTCCTTGATATTCTCCTATTTGATGGTCTACCTGAACTTCAACTATGTGTAATAGCGCCTTAGATAGTACTTTGTACGATATCGCTAGCAAGGAAATTCCTCTGTAGTTGTTTGGATCAGTTCGGTCACCTTTCTTATGGAGTGGATGTATTAGGGCGCTTTTCCAGTCATCTGGGATAATTTCATTTTCCCAGATATCACAAATGCGGCGATGTAAGTTCTCCACAGCCGTATCTCCTCCAATTTTCCACATTTCAGCTACTATGCCATCTTTCCCTGGTGCTTTATTGTTTTTGAGATCCTTGATGATGTTTTTGATTTCTAAGAGGCTCGGTGGGTTGGACGGTGGATTTATACTCATTGGCTGCTCCAAATCCAGCCTTTCTCTTGACTCCTCACAGTTTAGAAGTGTTTAAAAATAATTAGCCAAAATGTAACAATTCTCCTTGTTACTCACGGCCAATGTACCGTCCTTTCTTTTAAAGCAAAGACTAGTAGGTTGCTATTGTTGTAATTCATCCCTAAATATCTTATCAAATTCCCGGGTATTATTTTTCTTAAAATCTTCTTCTATATTTTCCAACCGGCTTCTGTCATACAGTCGCTTTTCTCCTATGATGATCTTGGCAATTTCTTTCCTTTGTTGTTAGGCCCCTTAAAACAACAATTATCATCATCATCATCTTTCCTTTGTTGCTTGAAGGCATTCCAATGTTGTTCTGTGCGGTTGGAGTGCCATCTCTTCCACGCCTTGAGTCTCATATCAAGAGCATCATCGCATCTTTTGTTCCACCCGCTGTGTTTTCTTTTTCGTTTCCGTTGCCCTAAGTTTTCAGCCGCTCTTGTTAACGATTCATTCATTTCTTTCCAATTGTTCATCTGTAACTTGGAAAGATTTTTCTGAAACATATTTTTGTTTTGCTGAAGAATTTCTGTGTCAATCCTAGTTTTCCTTTGACACATGCGTCGTTGTCGATTCGGTTGAAATTTTACTTTGATATCCGACAAGAAATGGTCTGTGTCAATGTTACAACTTTTTCGTATTTTGACATTCAGAATCTCGCGACTGTTTCCAGTTGTAATTGCAACGTGATCAATTTGAAATTCGCCTAATAGAGGATTTGGGGAGATCCTCGTCTTCTTTTTCTTAGGGAGAGCTTTGAAATATGTAGACATAAGTTTGAGATTGAATTGGTTACAAAAAGCAATTAACCTTTCTCCATTTTTATTTGTTCTTTTATGGGCTGGGTAATTTCCAACAATCTTGTTGTATTTCTTTTCTTTTCCTATCTGGGCGTTGAAATCGCCCATCAAGATTTTCACATTCTCATAGGGGATTTTAGAAGTTTCATTTTCAAGTGTTTCCCAGAAGTCTTCTACTTTCTCCTTGTTCCTTTTGTTGTCTTGGTTTATGGGAGCATGTGCATTGATGACCGTGTATAATTTGTTTCCAGATTTGAAGGATAAGAACGATATTCTCTCTGACGGTGAACTGAAGTTTACTATCGAATTCACTATAGTTCTGTTGACCACGAAAGCTGTTCCTAAGATTGGCAGTCTCCCTTTTGAAATGGTATGACCTGGTTTTCCTTTATATATTCTAAAACCAGCCGACTCTATCGTATTTTCATCCAGATATCTTGTTTCTTGTACTGCCAGAATGAGTATGTTTCTTTTCTCCAAAGTGGTAGTCAGTTGTTTCAACTTCCCTACTTGACGGAGAGTATTGATGTTCAATCTTCCCAGCAGATGTTTTCGCTTAGGTCTTATCTTCTGTAAGTAGGTTCCAGGAAGCTCCGACTCTTCCTTACATGACGTTCCAGGCTCTCCAGATTCCAAAGGCCAAGTTGCACCACTATTTGTGGTGAGGGATTTCCGTTTCCGGCTGCCCCCTGGAGTAGTTTCATTCGAAAATGGTTTCATCATGTCAACAGTTGAAGTCATTGGGAAAACAGGATGTCCTGTTTTCGAGGGTAGAACTGAGGTTGTTAAGCCCCAGAGCCTTTTTCTCTCGGGGCAGGTCCCAAAGCTCTTGAGAATCCCTTCTCAACCCACAAGGCAGTGGTTTGCCTACTCAAACGAAACCCCTGAGTAGAGGGTTGCCTCTTCCGCCATCTTCACCGTACCAAAGTCCATCTTCTCCGCTGTAGATATCGTGGAGGTCTTCACCGTTACCCTGACACGGGGCCCAGAACATAGTACTGCGCCCAAATTTATTTAAGGCCAATATCAAAGATCCAGACGGGATATGAACTGGGACCCAGGAAAAATAAAAGAACGAATTAAAATCTTTTATTCCTCAAAATTCGTGAGATATGGAAAACCTGAGTTGAAATAGTGAAATACTATGCATCATTTATAATTAAACAATTACGGAAGGCAAGAAGGAAAGATTTAAATATGGTTGTAAATTTATTATCTGAATGTAGGGAGGCCTACATTGTAAGAGTGCGTCACGCCACGAGGAGTGAGAGAAACGTCATGCAGGAGACGAAGGGATCAAGGTTGAAGACACACTGAGTGAGGAGAAGTTTATGGAGCTACGTCACACCGCAAGAGGGGAGGCAGAGCGAGGAACTTGCCGTACACAGAGGGCAAGGACGAGCAGTTTTTTCCAAATTCAGATCGCGACGAGACAAGACCGTGAGTGGAGAAACTAGTAGTTTTTCAGAATAGTGCTACGCATTACGAAAGTGGAGAGGACGAGTGTGAAGTACAGAAGGCTGTGACTTGCAGAGCAAGGAACATTCTAACGCAGACCAGCACAGCATATAGACCAGTGATTTTGAAACACAGCTTGATAATACAGTATTTCAATAACGAAGCTATTATATATCGCATGCAGATAGATGCAAACGTTTCACTTCTACAGAAGAGCTTCATTATTTCTACAATTTAGCTCATACTTGGAAATTATACAGAATGCAGTTCGTGAATTGGCAACGGGGAAGTTGTACCAGGGTAATCATTAAAATGAGTATGACTACGTGCTAAGGTGCACATTAAAGGGAAGTAGAAGCTACAAAAATGAAGAGTTGAATCCAGAATTCCACAACATGGACAGCGCAGCGGAACATCTACGCGATGCGCAGAGATGCAGAACAAATCTCTACTTCTTAACACGAGTCATATACATCCAGTATACTCTCAAAGACTTTTATAAAACAAACGAATTTCAACCTTGAGAAGCGATGTCGGCGCAGTGAAGGGGTATCGTAAGAAGATCCGGACAACGTGCGGGAGACGAGCGAGGGATTGCGGAAGAGACATGCTGTTTCACGGCGAGGTCGCTAACCCAGTTATGTCACCGACCTTGTTCCACTGGGAGAGATGTCCAGCAGGCCCCGTCACAACCAGTTCGCATAGCTCTGGGCGGTGCGCTCACACACACATTTGGTTTGCCAGACGAGACATGGAACATCTGAGACCATCTTCAACTCAAGGTAGAGAAGAGATTGATTTATATTTGGTAGAATTGTAGTCATGTTCTGTGTTTATCCTAATTGACCAACCGTATAATTTTGTCATTGTAATTAAAATTGTGTAGATTTTGATCTAGTATTTTTCGTATTTTCCTAGGAGTCATTTTTCATTGAAAATTTCCGTCATTTGGACGAAATTTTATTTGCGTATCGCAGTTGTTAACGTTAAAATCATTTCAATATAAAATCGTTTAGAATTATAGATACTCGCGTTAAATTAAATAAATCTGTTTTATGCGCAGCGATGGAACGTATATTGAACAATTTAAATACCGTATATTCAAAAAGTTATGTCACGAAGTGTCAAATATTTCGACAACTCATGATGTTGATTCGAGTGTCAGAAATTTATTTTAAACCAATTGTGAACAAAATTGAATTGTTACATGACACAAAATCTGATAAAAGATAGTCCAAATACTTGATAGATAATTAAATCAATGAATACGAAATTCACTGTAATGAAACAGATAGATATGTAGAACTATGCTGTAACGTGATAAACCATATTTCCTAGTAACAAAGGTATTTCAAGAACCTTTATATATATATGTCCAATAAAACATTTAGAGCATTAAAAAGCCAAGATAAATTTGTTAAACAAATATTCCACGAAGATAGTTAAGGCTTAAATATTTTCACGAAAGGAAGACACATTTATATCATTTGTTAAATATGAATTCTTGCTGATAATTCTTTGAAAGTTGAAATAATGTAAAACTGAATTTAAATACGTGAAAAGGAGTTAGGAAAGTTAAATCACAGGGTGATATAAAAGTAACTGTACAGAAGTAATTACAGAAGTGAAGTTATAGGCACGATGAAATTTTGTATAAGGATAGAGGAGATTGTTAAAGTTTGTTTCTTGAACAATATTCACAATGGACGTGGATATTTAATAAAGTTACTAATTTTCTTTTCATTGAGTAAGAAAATGCACTGAAATGGGAGTTTAGATTTGGAATACCGTGCAAGAAAGGAATAGTAGACGTAAATGAGTTACGTATTTTCACGAAAGGAGACTGAGGAGTCTCGTTTTTCTAGTTTTGATCACAGCGAATGTGACATTGTTTAAGTGTATTCAAGGAAAGTTCTGTACAGGGTGTTTAAGAAATAATGTGATTGTTGTATAATTTTGGAAGAGAAGTGTGTAATGGTCAAATGCTATGCACTTCGAGTATTCACGTTTATCAAAGAAAATGTGAGCCAAGCAAAGAATTTCAGGAATTTTTCGAGATTTAATGATCAAATGGGAGAATACAAAGTAAGAACAGTGCTTAACTTAAATGTTTGTCACCTATGTTCTATTGATTCAGACAAGTATTTATACTTTCAACCGATAGAGTTACGGTGTTTGTTACGGAAGTTTGAGTTGTAAAGACTCGTTTGTATTATAGGTAATTTAATCACTTGAACACAATTAAGTGTATATTTGTGCGAACTACGAATTATTGTATATATGAATATATTTAATACTGAGTAAATTTTTATTTTACATATTTAGATGTGGAACTTCGGTTCATATATGAAACGGAATGTATAATATAGGGAAATGTTTGAAATCACGCCGTTTCATAATATTTTTTCATATTTAAATGGAGTACCGAATTCTCCAATCTTTAATTTCAGGACATGTTATATTAGTGCCACGTTTTAGTTTATTTTGAGTTTATTTATTGCAGTGTCAGGTAGACACTATTGATAGACAGGCAGTCAGTATATGTCTGTATTTTTTTCTTAGCACAATAAACGGCTGGCGCTCCTTAGCGAATCAGTCAATTTTTATCTTAGCTGACATCGTTTTCATTTTGTCATCGCCGAAAATAGTACTGCTAGGTAAGATACAGGCGCTCACTATAGACAGACCTTATCACCCCTCGAGATTGTAGTTTCTCGATTTGCTCAAATGTAAATGATAGTAGAAATTTTTACCTACGCTGGTAGTACTATTTTCTTTTATAGATCTACCCTGTGTGTTCTTGGAATTCCCAATTTTTACTTAGCAGACAATGGTAAGTTTGTGAGCTGGGTAGTTACGTGTCTGCAATCCTTTACAGTGCAGCGGATATAGGTACTGTTTGGTGAATTCGGGCGCATATAGGTAGTAGATTTAAATGGCCGGTCCATCCGTGGGGCGATCGAAAGAGGTACTCGAGAGAGGCAGTTGGAAGCACTCGAGAGTGAGGCCATATACGTTTTGAGATAAAAGAAACGCCGATCCCAAATTTAATGATTGTTGAGGTGAACGCAACATCAGCAGATTAGTGGAGTACATTACAGTAGAGAGGCATATTTCTAAAACCAGCTAACGACGATTGGTCATGTAATATTAAATTAAAAAGTAAATTCACGTTGTTAAACATAAGTTAAGTCGGATGTTAATATGTAATGATGTCGGTTCAGTAAAATGGGCCAGTAAAATATACGAAATAACTCGCGATTTAAATAGACTTAAGTAGTATTAAGATGTTCAATGCATTCCATCACTTGTATAAAATGTATACGTTGGTCAATTCTGGATATTCACTTGTAGTTTTTGTAGTTGATACTTCCCTTAGTCTCAAGAAAGAAGAAATTATGTTAGCGAACGACATGACGTTCATAAGAACGATGTTGGAGAATATGAAAGAAGGTCAAAGTGTATTGACCAAAGACATTGAAGCCCTCCACCAATTAACACACTCTAACACTAAACAAATGAAAGCCGAGATTCAGAAATCTGTAGCTACTGTGAAATCCGAAGTCAAGGCCGAGTTGTCGGTTGCTCAAACGCTTACCAAGGCTAGTATAACGTTAGCACAGGAGGAAGCCAAGTTAGCTTTAGAAAAGGCCAGAAAGGAAGATAGACTAGCTAGAGAAAAGGAAAGGGAAGAAACTAGGTTAGCTAGAGAAAAGGAATGGGAGGTAATCAGGTTAGCTCAAGAGAAGGCACAGGAGGAAATTAGGCTAACATTAGAAAAAGCACGAGAGGAAGACAGAAAGGTAGAATAAGAGGCTAAAAGGATAAGAGCGGAATGAGATTAGCTCAAGAAAAAGCTCTCGAAGAGGACCGACTGAGTCAGGAACAGGCTAGATTAGAAGATAGAAAAATCCAAGCCGAAATAAGAGCAGCGCAGGAAGAAGCCAGGAAAATTCATGATGAGGTTAGGAAAAATCAGGAAAAAGCGCAGGAAGAAGCCAAGAAAATTCATGATGAGGTTAGGAAAAATCAGGAAAAGGCTCAGAAAATTTTAGAAAGGGCAGGAAATGCACAGGAAGAATTAAAAACCTCATTTGACCAAGTCAAACAGGACATTAGTCTTACTAAAACAGAAGTAGGAATTTTAAGATCCGACATGATAGGCAAAGTATTAGAAGTGAAATTAGCTAACAGTAACCACATTATAGAGCTAGAGGAAAAATTACAGGCTAGTAAGGAAGTAAACACTACACATCATGTACACATTTCAGGGGCCCAGAAGAGACTCAAGGAGCAACTTGACAGTCTAGATGATACTGTTGGTGAATTACAGGTCAAGTTGGAAGGTCAAAGGAAATTGATTGAAGATGGCATTAATGTAGACATAAATGCTATTTCTTTCAAGAAAAGATCAACTTTCTTGGACATACTGCCCCCGTAAATTGAATTATACTGAGACCACGGTGGCTGTATTGGCATATGTGAATAAAGTTATGGCCGTCATAGTTGTGACGTGTATATTCATGACGTAGGCGTGGATGACGCAACGCTCGAGCAAGTAGGCTGGCTGAGCTTAGATTCTTGCTGACGTCACGATTTTTTTCGAGTAGGATCTTAGATTTACGACGCAGTCGCAGGGAAGCAAGTAAACGTGCTGAGGAAGAAGTTACGCTATTGGAGGAGAGGCTCGAACCAATGAATGATAGCTTGGAGGGAGACGGAGATTACTGAAACTACCATATTTAATAACTTTTGGCATGCAGAATTGTGGAAAACTATTTTCAGTTATGGCATTGATTTGGAATTTTGAAGAAATTAATTATATGTTTTTGAAATCTGAAAATCCGTCAAGAATAGCCAAACTTGGAACTTCGAGTAATGATGGAAGAAGAAGCTTTGGTAGGGATGGATACGCCCCTTCAAAGTTGATGCACAGCAGAGAGGAGCTTCTCACTTCGTGGTTTTATTCTGACTTCATAGTCTGACTTCGTGTTCTGATAGAACAAGCATATCGTCATAAGCAAGCGTGGCAGAGTCCACCGCATCGAACAGTATTGGGTATCCAGCAGTGCAATTTTACTGTTACTAAAACTAGGCGAAGTTGGAGCGCACACATAAACGATTCTACAAGTATATCTATCAAGAATTAGCTACTGCATTTATACTAATTCAATAGTGCATTACAATATTGAGGCGTGTGCGAAAGTTGAACTTTTTCATTATAATACTTCAGAAGATATTCGCATTTAAAGACTGCAGAGAAAAGTGTTTTTCTCGAATCTTGAGAAGCACTTTTACTACCACATTCTACGCTACGGCAGACACGTGTATTGCAACCGTGATACTGAAGATTACATTTGGTGATACAACGCTACATTCTACAATGGAACTATACAATCTGGCAGTACTTTCGACTAACAATATAATGGAAGAGGAGATGGAAGACAAAAACTTTAATGCAATTGGGACATACATCAGTAGTGTGAAGTAGCAACATGGAGCTTCGATAATCGTCATTCTACAAAGACGAGCATGTAGTGAACATTCAGCTACACTCATGCATCGTAATCCATCGCTGAATTACATCAAATGGCAGTGGAAATAAATTCATACTCCATAATTATGAACATTTCTGCGGAAATATTTGCAATGAACTTCATGGCTGATTTCGACAAGAACTTCAGGGAACTTTCAAGAGTGGCAAGGGTTTTTCCCAGCACACAAAGAAGAGTTTTGCCAGAAGGATGTCTATCGTCTACACGGAGCAGTGCGATTTCCGGAGGAGGAAGCTGTTCTATTCTCCGAGGGCGCAGGTTCCAGGTTCGAGGTCGGTGCACATCTATCCTGTGGTGAAATGGAACCAGCAGCTGTCTTCTTTGAAATTTTCTTCTAGAACTTCAATCCAACAGATAAGGTAGCCGTGAACGTTTCTTGATTTATTTGAGCCATTTTAGTGAGATCTGAGCAACTATCTTTCCCATATTTTCTGTCATATATTTGATTGCCCCATATTCTTTTGCTAGATGTTTCTGTACTCTGTACACTTTGCAGCTTTATGCCATTTTCTTCGATTTATTGAGACATTATTATGTCATTTGCATATTTAAACATTTTGGATCAGTTTATACTGAAGTTAAATATTCTTTCGAGAATTTGATTTTTTCTTGTTGTCACGATTTGACTGTAAAGTTAACGATTTTCTATGGCAAGTTTGAATTCAGACAGCGTGTCGTTTTATTAAAGTAATTCTTTCCAGTAAATTACTTTGACCAATTTTCTGTCATCCTCAAGAAAGAAGAGTGATTAAAAGATTTTAGAGCGTTAAAATCTACTACTTTATCGACGATCTTGGAAATACTAGTCGTTTTTATGAACATGATTGAAACACAGACATTTTTAGTCAATTCTGAAATACCATTGCATTATAGACAATTTTATGAAATATGAACTTTGAATACGATTTATTCAGTACACTATAGTAATGAACATTTGATAGGAGATTTTCTCAATTCTAGATTGAAACAATAATGTTTGCATTTTCTGGTCTATTTGCATTCTATTCGACTATTTCTGCAGTTATATGAATTTTGCTTGAATATAGTATTTTTATACTGCGATAATTATGATGAGATTAATTCATTTTGATAGACCAGGGAGGCGTGTCTAATCGTATTTGCTATTAAATTTATTTGTGACTGGCAAATTTTTACTTCATATCGCTTCATGAATGAAGCCCACGAAGGTTAAATATAATAACAGTTTTCGATACAATTGATGAATATAAGAATTTTTAAAGAAGAACTATGGATGTATAATCGTTAGTTCAGTGGACGTGTAAAAGTCGCTGATGAATAATGCCCTTTAATAAGTGAAGGAGGTTCCCACAGTAATATTGATGATGATGATGAATTTATAAGTGGAGTTTTTTTGTGTGTATTGTGGAAGATTTTGATGCCATATATAATGAGATATATGATGAATTATGGGCCAATTTTGTGCGTTTGTGCGAGGTATGTTTCCGATGAGTTGTATTGTTCAGGTCCATTGAAAATTATTCATGTGAAGTTACTGTTAAAATTAACAAGAGTGATAAATTGATTGAATTATAGATTTTGAATGGAGGTTACCGTCACAAATAATAATTATTAAATCTTATTAAACCTGAATCTAAAATTTAAATATAAGTAACCTTCATCGGTCGATTATATTACCACGATTTAAGAAAATATCAACCGGATAAACGTGTGGTTAATGTATTTCAAATATAAATAAAATATAAATAATGTAAATAACTATGTAAATATCTATAATAATAATTTGAAACAAACGGGATTAATAGAGGCGTGTAAAATATTTTCAATTGTCGTTTGACTAAGTTATGAACAATCTAAATGTTATAAATAATTATTGAACACTATGATATAACATTATGCGTTTTGCTATTAACATTTAAACAACGCTAGTTCGATAATTGGAATAAACATTTAAATAAGATTTGAGATTAACAGAGTAATCCATTGCAATGTGAACGGAACTTCTATAAATTTGCGTGATAATATTTGAGTTGAGATGTGAGCATTTAAATTGTTTTGAATGAGAGCTAGACTCTGCGTTGGCCAGCATATGGTGACACTGGTTAGGCAGCTGCGTCCATTTGACGAAGCAAGCATGCAACTCTGCATAGGGTGTATTGCAGGTGGCCAGATAACTGAATGGTGGAGGTCAAGGTCAACTACTTAGCGGCCTTGCGGTTATTAATAAATGTGTGTCAATGAACTAAATTATGAAGTTCATGAACAAGGAAACAAATGCTATATGTCTCGTCCCAGCTCCCTTATCCATTCCAATGTGCATTGTTGTTATTATTACGTTCTTTTGAGCTAGAGAAAGCTGAATTTTTGTATGTGAAGTCTACAGTCCTACAGGAGGACATGGTTGCATTGACAATGGCTTCAGACAGCCATAACTATTTTGTTGTTAAATTTTGTTACAATATTTTTTTTCTTTATGTGAAATAAATTATTGTGCAGTTTAAATTTTCTGGTCTCCGACTTGGTTCATTTTAAATATCGTGGTGGAGGTTATTGTGAGGGCATACTATTAAGTGATCCAGTTGAAAACCCAGACCCGAGATTAAATTGAATAGGTAAGTAAAAGGTAAGTATGAACCCCCGTATATTTTGGTGTGTTCCACAATAATTTCATGTTAACTACTGTGCTCTAATCTCTGTAGTATCTGTCAGTGCCATTTTCATTGATGTAGCTGTGCCGGTGCATTCGATTATTGGCAATCCGATTGAGGGGGCGGATTTCTGACAGCCTACTATCCGGATTATCGGGGACAATACGATAGACAGATTCGGTTACCACCCGAATTAGGACAAGATAGAAGCAATATTAATTTTCCCAAACCCAAGAAGATCAAAGACATCCGAGCTTTTGCGGGTCTTTGCCAGTTTTTCAGTAGTCATTGCCCACGTTATTCAGAAATTATGGCTCCACTACATGAGTCCTGAAGAAAAACAATAGATGGAAATGGGATGCAGCTGCCGAGAATGCCTTTATTCAAGCAAAGGAAATGCTCAAAAACAACATCAAATTAGAATACCCAGACTTCGAAAGATCATTCATAGTAGAAACTGACGCCTCACGCATTGGTATTAGCGCAGTCTTGTATCAGAAGGATCAAGACGGCAACCATCACTATATTTCCTTCAGCAGCAGGAAGTTACGCACGCATGAGTTAAATTATTTCACGACGGAGCTTGAAGCTTTAGCCGTAATAAATGCCCTACAACAATGGAAATATTATTGCTGGGACACAAGATTATAACCAGAACGGATCACAAAGCACTGGAGTTCAAGTTAAAGTCCGACTTGTCAACCGATCGGATGACCAGGTGGACTATGTTTTTACAACAATTTGATGCCACGATTGTCCATGTTCCTGGAAAAGACAACCTACTGGCAGATATTCTTTCCAGACATCCGACTCCTGAAAATAATGTTAGAATTAACGTTATCCAGACGGACGCAGAAGATCAGGAAACGTTGGATAAACTAAGAAGGATTCCTCTCTTTCAAAAGAAGCATGCACCATTTAGGAACATTTATAGATTCTTGTCAGGGAGAAAGAGAAAAGACATCGAGGGAAAGAGAAGAAAGGGACTCTAAAAAGACAGAAGAGAAGGAAAGAGGTCCAGAGGAAGGACCTTTCAAGGTAGATACAGTCTACGGTAACAATTGCTACAAGATCGTAAGGATTGAAGACAACAGATCCATTGGAAAATTTAACCACTCCAAATTAAAGAGATTTTACACAAAGATTCAGTAAAAAAATAAATTCAGTCCCAAGGACAGAGAAACCAACTGTTATTAAAGAAAGTACAGGCTATACTTCACTTAAAATTGGCAACGGGGAATTGCGCCCGAATTTATTTAAGGCCAATACCAAAGATCCAGACGGGATATGAACTGGGACCCAGGAAAAATAAAAGAACGAATTAAAATCTTTTATTCCTCAAAATTCGTGAGATATGGAAACCTGAGTTGAAATAGTGAAATACTATGCATCATTTATAATTAAACAATTACGGAAGGCAAGAAGGAACGATTTAAATATGGTTGTATATTTATTATCTGAATGTAGGGAGGCCTACATTGTAAGAGTGCGTCACGCCACGAGAAGTGAGAGAAACGTCATGCAGGGGACGAAGGGATCAAGGTTGAAGACACACTGAGTGAGGAGAAGTTTATGGAGCTACGTCACACCGCAAGAGGGCAGGCAGAGCGAGGAACTTGCCGTACACAGAGGGCAAGGACGAGCAGTTTTTTCCAAATTCAGATCGCGACGAGACAAGACCGTGAGTGGAGAAACTAGTAGTTTTTCAGAATAGTGCTACGCATTACGAAAGTGGAGAGGACGAGTGTGAAGTACAGAAGGCTGTGACTTGCAGAGCAAGGAACATTCTAACGCAGACCAGCACAGCATATAGACCAGTGATTTTGAAACACAGTATTTCAATAACGAAACTATTATATATCGCATGCAGATAGATGCAAACGTTTCACTTCTACAGAAGAGCTTCATTATTTCTACAATTTAGCTCATACTTGGAAATTATACAGAATGCAGTTCGTGAATTGGCAACGGGGAATTTGTACCAGGGTAATCATTAAAATGAGTATGACTACGTGCTAAGGTGCACATTAAAGGGAAGTAGAAGCTACAAAAATGAAGAGTTGAATCCAGAATTCCACAACATGGACGGTGCAGCGGAACATCTACGCGATGGGCAGAGATGCAGAACAAATCTCTACTTCTTAACACGAGTTCATATACATCCAGTATACTCTCAAAGACTTTTATAAAACAAACGAATTTCAACCTTGAGAAGCGATGTCGGCGCAGTGAAGGGGTATCGTTAGAAGATCCGGACAACGTGCGGGAGACGAGCGAGGGAGTGCGGAAGAGACATGCTGTTTCACGGCGAGGTCGCTAACCCAGTTATGTCACCGACCTTGTTCCACTGGGAGAGATGTCCAGCAGGCCCCGTCACAACCGGTTCGCATAGCTGTGGGCGGTGCGCTCACACACACATTTGGTTTGCCAGACGAGACATGGTACATCTGAGACCGTCTTCAACTCAAGGTAGAGAAGAGATTGATTTATATTTGGTAGAATTGTAGTCATGTTCTGTGTTTATCCTAATTGACCAACCGTATAATTTTGTCATTGTATTTAAAATTGTGTAGATTTTGATCTAGTATTTTTCGTATTTTCTTAGGAGTCATTTTTCATTGAAAATTTCCGTCATTTGGACGAATTTTATTTGCGTATCGCAGTTGTTAACGTTAAAATCATTTCAATATAAAATCGTTTAGAATTATAGATACTTGCGTTAAATTAAATAAATCTGTTTTATGCGCAGCGATGGAACGTATATTGAACAATTTAAGTACCGTATATTCAAGTGTCAAATATTTCGACAACTCATGATGTTGATTCGAGTGTCAGAAATTTATTTTAAACCAATTGTGAACAAAATTGAATTGTTACATGACACAAAATCTGATAAAAGATAGTCCAAATACTTGATAGATAATTAAATCAATGAATACCAAATTCACTGTAATGAAACAGATAGATATATGTAGAACTATGCTGTAACGTGATAAACCATATTTCCTAGTAACAAAGGTATTTCAAGAACCTTTATATATATATGTCCAATAAAACATTTAGAGCATTAAAAAGCCTAGATAAATTTGTTAAACAAATATTCCACGAAGATAGTTAAGGCTTAAATATTTTCACGAAAGGAAGACACACTTATATCATTTGTTAAATATGAATTCTTGCTGATAATTCTTTGAAAGTTGAAATAATGTAAAACTGAATTTAAATACGTGAAAAGGAGTTAGGAAAGTTAAATCACAGGGTGATATAAAAGTAACTGTACAGAAGTAATTACAGAAGTGAAGTTATAGGCACGATGAAATTTTGTATAAGGATAGAGGAGATTGTTAAAGTTTGTTTCTTGAACAATATTCACAATGGACGTGGATATTTAATAAAGTTACTAATTTTCTTTTCATTGAGTAAGAAAATGCACTGAAATGGGAGTTTAGATTTGGAATACCGTGCAAGAAAGGAATAGTAGACGTAAATGAGTTACGTATTTTCACGAAAGGAGACTGAGGAGTCTCGTTTTTCTAGTTTTGATCACAGCGAATGTGACATTGTTTAAGTGTATTCAAGGAAAGTTCTGTACAGGGTGTTTAAGAAATAATGTGATTGTTGTATAATTTTGGAAGAGAAGTGTGTAATGGTCAAATGCAATGCACTTCGAGTATTCACGTTTAAATTTTCTGGTCTCCGACTTGGTTCATTTTAAATATCGTGGTGGAGGTTATTGTGAGGGCATACTATTAAGTGATCCAGTTGAAAACCCAGACCCGAGATTAAATTGAATAGGTAAGTAAAAGGTAAGTATGAACCCCCGTATATTTTGGTGTGTTCCACAATAATTTCATGTTAACTACTGTGCTCTAATCTCTGTAGTATCTGTCAGTGCCATTTTCATTGATGTAGCTGTGCCGGTGCATTCGATTATTGGCAATCCGATTGAGGGGGCGGATTTCTGACAGCCTACTATCCGGATTATCGGGGACAGTAGGATTGGCGCAATCAACGTGTGGGGCTCGAATAACATTGGATTACCAAGTTATCGATGTCAATGGGATTGTGAAGACTCAAATAAAGAGGTTGATTCATTGTTAGATGTCTTGGCCAATTGTAGAATTTGAGAGTGTGATTATATAGGGATTAAATGTTGTGTTGTATTAGTAAAATTACACTCAGAAAAGATCAGATCTTATACAACCTGAGAGAGGTTAAATAGGCTGGAAACTTAGAAAAATCGCCTATGATCTGGAGTCTTATTTTATTTGACCGGCTTATGACATGTTTAGTCATATTAAAGATAAAATTAAACTATTTGGATTGTAAATGTAAATTATTTGTGTTAGGACATTCAAAATGAACCAAAGAAATTTGAACGTGTGCTTGAGTTTATTTCAACATAGGGTGTTTATGAAGTTAGTGATAAGCTAATTATAAGTTAGATTTAAGACAGAAAATTGCTCAAACTTTATATATGGTGAAAGGCGTTGCTCAGATGTTGTTATCTTGCTCTATTTGATGTATGTCCCTAACGCAGTCTATTATTGAAATATTATTGAGATGGCAGATGAGAGTATGAGAAAGATGTTGGAGGAGTTTGAAAGCTAGCATGAATGAAAGTGTGAGGGAGATGGAAGCTAGGAATGCTAGTCGAATGCAGGAGATGATGAAGGAGAATTTGAAGGATCTCCAGACCAGTTCTGCAAATTTGGAAAATAACATGTCGCGTTTACAGACCAGTACACAGGAGGTCCAGAATGCCGTGACTGACATTCACAAGGATGTCTCAGATGTTAAAGTAGATTTATCCAATGTTCATAAAGATGTTTCAGATGTAAAAATTGATGTTTCCAATGTACAGGGAAAAGTCGATTCAGTCCAGAAAGACCTTACTTTGTTAAATCTTGATGTTGCCAATGTCCGGGGTGATATTTCATGTGCTAGAGCAGAAGTAATCGTTGTTAGGAATGATGTTGCTACTGTACAAGACAAGGTAGAAGAAGTTCAAAGAGAGATTAGAAATGTTCGAACCGATGTGTCAAACGTTCAAGTAGACATAAATAATATTCAGTCTGATGTTAATGATATGCAAAGCGATATCAATAAGGTGCAAATAGAAGTTAATACAGTTTTTGTAGACATTGCCAAAGTTCAAACTGATGTTAATAAGGTTAGAGAAGAAATTGAAACTTCAAAAACGCTTTGTACTCGTAACATTAGTGCTTTAACAACTAGATTGGTTGACGAGTCTGTTAGGACAACAGCTTCACTAGCTGGATTAAAACATGATGTAGAGGTCATGAGGACCCAAGTCTTAGATCATAATCGTTTACTTAAGGAAGACATTGAAGTAGATATTGCTGAAATGTTAACTGCAAATGTAACGGTTTGGAAAGATGAATGGAACAAGTCAAGTGGGGAACATGTCAATCAGATTCAGGAGCGAATTGAACGAAAACTAGCCAGTACACAAGTAGATGTAAATAATGAGGTAGTTCAAATTAGAAAGGATTTGAGTATAAGGATGGATTCGCTATCCGAAAAGCAGGTAGAGGATAGAACTCAAATAGGCCAGGACGTGCAAGCATTAAAACCGCGTTAGAGGAACAAATTCATAAGGTTGTCTCTGATGTCAATGAAACTACGAGCAAACTTCAGAATTTAAACCTAGGAGAAGCTAGCATGTTGGAAACGTATAGAGAAGAGTTGATTAGGAAAGTCATCACGGAAATCACAGATAAGGATCCAGAAGGGTTGACTTTTGAAGATAATAGGAATTACGTGAGAAGATGTAACCTCGCTACTAAAGAGAGAGAGAAAGAAAGTCAGCAATATTTGAAGGAATTACGAGAGAAGGAAGCTGAAAACCAGAAGAAAAGACAGGATTTAGTGATCGATCCTGGTCCTTCTACAAGCCAGCAGGGGAATTTGAAAATGGTAACACAAAAAAAACGCCGATTTCTCAACGAAAGTGAGAAACAATGAATACATTGCCACACCACACATAATTACTATCAATGAAATTTACGAAGTAACTGATGAGGATTTATTAGAAGAGAGAGGAATCGTTAAAGAGGAAAGACCATGGGCCTTACCTATTATTTCTGTACTGATAGATGGCCAACAGTACAAAGCTCTTATGGATACCGGCGCAATTATTTCTATCATTTCTGATGAATGCTATCAAAGTCTATTAAAGGGAGAAAACATGACAGTTTTACCTGCTTCTACCGTCAAAGTGAGAGGAATTTTCCAAGACAAGGCAGTGAAATGCAAGATCCAAGTGTTGTTGAACTTTGAAATTAATTGAAGGAATTATGAACAGATCTTTATTGTGGTGAACAAGATCCATTTCGACATTGTGCTAGGAATCGATTTTATATCGAAAGTTGGAGCCATTATTGATATGAAGAATAGGATTATTAGCTTTAATGATGGGTACATGATCACAGAAGAGATCGAAGAACAGGACGTGAAAAACAGTCTGGATAAAACTCTTGATACTCTTAAAGAGAGGTTTATTTGGACTAACATGCGTTCCAGCATTGCTAATGTCATTCGTTCATGTGATAAATGTCAAAGAGCAAAGTATGCTTCCGCTCTATTAAAAGGAAAACCTAAGGCTATGATTCCCTCTAAACCAAATGAACTCATGGCGACGGACATATTTGGCCCCTGTCCGAAGGGATACCAGGCTAATCAGTACCTGTTGGTTACCGTGGATGTCTTCTCGAAATTTGTAACAATGAGTCCCATGCAAAAAAGCTAACACGAGGAACGTTGTAAGCAGACTGGAACATGCTGTATTTCCAAAAGCTGGTAAACCAGAGTATCTACTATCGGATCATGGAGCTCAGTTAACATCCTTAGAATTTACTGCAGATATGGAAAGGCTTGGTATTAAGCACATATTTTCAAGCGTGCGCTATCCGGAATCGAATTCTTCAGAAAGATACATGGCTGAATTTTCGAAATTTTGTCGAATTTTCTGTCCGAATGATCATACTAGTTGGGTGAGATTTGTACCCCTTATTGAGGAGTGTCTAAATTCTACAGTGCAGGAGAGCACAGGAGAGGTGCCAATGAGACTTCATCTAGGAAGAAACCCAGAAAGGCCGTGGGACAATCTTATCAACCACGTTCCTAGAGATCCCGACCTAGGAAGGCAGCAGAGAATTGACAGAGCGAAAGAACAACTCCAGAGAGCAGCACAAAAACGACTGAAAAGAGTAGCTGGAAAACGTTTTTGTACTCCCTTAGAAATTGGAAATCTGGTATTACTACGCAGACCTGTCAAGGCTGACGTGAGTAAGAAAATCTATCCCAAGTTTGGAATAGTATTTATGGGTCCGTTCAGAATTACGAATGCTTATGGAAACAACTGTTATGAACTATATGTTGATGAGAATGATGTCGTATATGGCAAGTTCAATGCTGGAAACTTGAAGAAATATTATCCAAGAGTAAGCCAATAATAATTCAATTTCGTGTTCAAGTGAATTCAGATATTTGTAACAGAGTTTAAAAACAATTTGCAACTGTTTTTAAAACGTGGTGAAGGGAGAATGCCCCCGTAAATTGAATTATACTGAGACCACGGTGGCTGTATTGGCATATGTGAATAAAGTTATGGCCGTCATAGTTGTGACGTGTATATTCATGACGTAGGCGTGGATGACGCAACGCTCGAGCAAGTAGGCTGGCTGAGCTTAGATTCTTGCTGACGTCACGATTTTTTTCGAGTAGGATCTTAGATTTACGACGCAGTCGCAGGGAAGCAAGTAAACGTGCTGAGGAAGAAGTTACGCTATTGGAGGAGAGGCTCGAACCAATGAATGATAGCTTGGAGGGAGACGGAGATTACTGAAACTACCATATTTAATAACTTTTGGCATGCAGAATTGTGGAAAACTATTTTCAGTTATGGCATTGATTTGGAATTTTGAAGAAATTAATTATATGTTTTTGAAATCTGAAAATCCGTCAAGAATAGCCAAAGTTGGAACTTCGAGTAATGATTGAAGAAGAAGCTATGGTAGGGATGGATACGCCCCTTCAAAGTTGATGAAAGGCCTTGCACAGCAGAGAGGAGCTTCTCACTTCGTGGTTTTATTCTGACTTCATAGTCTGACTTCGTGTTCTGATAGAACAAGCATATCGTCATAAGCAAGCGTGGCAGAGTCCACCGCATCGAACAGTATTGGGTATCCAGCAGTGCAATTTTACTGTTACTAAAACTAGGCGAAGTTGGAGCGCACACATAAACGATTCTACAAGTATATCTATCAAGAATTAGCTACTGCATTTATACTAATTCAATAGTGCATTACAATATTGAGGCGTGTGCGAAAGTTGAACTTTTTCATTATAATACTTCAGAAGATATTCGCATTTAAAGACTGCAGAGAAAAGTGTTTTTCTCGAATCCTGAGAAGCACTTTTACTACCACATTCTACGCTACGGCAGACACGTGTATTGCAACCGTGATACTGAAGATTACATTTGGTGATACAACGCTACATTCTACAATGGAACTATACAATCTGGCAGTACTTTCGACTAACAATATAATGGAAGAGGAGATGGAAGACTAAAACTTTAATGCAATTGGGACATACATCAGTAGTGTGAAGTAGCAACATGGAGCTTCGATAATCGTCATTCTACAAAGACGAGCATGTAGTGAACATTCAGCTACACTCATGCATCGTAATCCATCGCTGAATTACATCAAATGGCAGTGGAAATAAATTCATACTCCATAATTATGAACATTTCTGCGGAAATATTTGCAATGAACTTCATGGCTGATTTCGACAAGAACTTCAGGGAACTTTCAAGAGTGGCAAGGGTTTTTCCCAGCACACAAAGAAGAGTTTTGCCAGAAGGATGTCTATCGTCTACACGGAGCAGTGCGATTTCCGGAGGAGGAAGCTGTTCTATTCTCCGAGGGCGCAGGTTCCAGGTTCGAGGTCGGTGCACATCTATCCTGTGGTGAAATGGAACCAGCAGCTGTCTTCTTTGAAATTTTCTTCTAGAACTTCAATCCAACAGATAAGGTAGCCGTGAACGTTTCTTGATTTATTTGAGCCATTTTAGTGAGATCTGAGCAACTATCTTTCCCATATTTTCTGTCATATATTTGATTGCCCCATATTCTTTTGCTAGATGTTTCTGTACTCTGTACACTTTGCAGCTTTATGCCATTTTCTTCGATTTATTGAGACATTATTATGTCATTTGCATATTTAAACATTTTGGATCAGTTTATACTGAAGTTAAATATTCTTTCGAGAATTTGATTTTTTCTTGTTGTCACGATTTGACTGTAAAGTTAACGATTTTCTATGGCAAGTTTGAATTCAGACAGCGTGTCGTTTTATTAAAGTAATTCTTTCCAGTAAATTACTTTGACCAATTTTCTGTCATCCTCAAGAAAGAAGAGTGATTAAAAGATTTTAGAGCGTTAAAATCTACTACTTTATCGACGATCTTGGAAATACTAGTCGTTTTTATGAACATGATTGAAACACAGACATTTTTAGTCAATTCTGAAATACCATTGCATTATAGACAATTTTATGAAATATGAACTTTGAATACGATTTATTCAGTACACTATAGTAATGAACATTTGATAGGAGATTTTCTCAATTCTAGATTGAAACAATAATGTTTGCATTTTCTGGTCTATTTGCATTCTATTCGACTATTTCTGCAGTTATATGAATTTTGCTTGAATATAGTATTTTTATACTGCGATAATTATGATGAGATTAATTCATTTTGATAGACCAGGGAGGCGTGTCTAATCGTATTTGCTATTAAATTTATTTGTGACTGGCAAATTTTTACTTCATATCGCTTCATGAATGAAGCCCACGAAGGTTAAATATAATAACAGTTTTCGATACAATTGATGAATATAAGAATTTTTAAAGAAGAACTATGGATGTATAATCGTTAGTTCAGTGGACGTGTAAAAGTCGCTGATGAATAATGCCCTTTAATAAGTGAAGGAGGTTCCCACAGTAATATTGATGATGATGATGAATTTATAAGTGGAGTTTTTTTGTGTGTATTGTGGAAGATTTTGATGCCATATATAATGAGATATATGATGAATTATGGGCCAATTTTGTGCGTTTGTGCGAGGTATGTTTCCGCTGAGTTGTATTGTTCAGGTCCATTGAAAATTATTCATGTGAAGTTACTGTTAAAATTAACAAGAGTGATAAATTGATTGAATTATAGATTTTGAATGGAGGTTACCGTCACAAATAATAATTATTAAATCTTATTAAACCTGAATCTAAAATTTAAATATAAGTAACCTTCATCGGTCGATTATATTACCACGATTTAAGAAAATATCAACCGGATAAACGTGTGGTTAATGTATTTCAAATATAAATAAAATATAAATAATGTAAATAACTATGTAAATATCTATAATAATAATTTGAAACAAACGGGATTAATAGAGGCGTGTAAAAAATTTTCAATTGTCGTTTGACTAAGTTATGAACAATCTAAATGTTATAAATAATTATTGAACACTATGATATAACATTATGCGTTTTGCTATTAACATTTAAACAACGCTAGTTCGATAATTGGAATAAACATTTAAATAAGATTTGAGATTAACAGAGTAATCCATTGCAATGTGAACGGAACTTCTATAAATTTGCGTGATAATATTTGAGTTGAGATGTGAGCATTTAAATTGTTTTGAATGAGAGCTAGACTCTGCGTTGGCCAGCATATGGTGACACTGGTTAGGCAGCTGCGTCCATTTGACGAAGCAAGCATGCAACTCTGCATAGGGTGTATTGCAGGTGGCCAGATAACTGAATGGTGGAGGTCAAGGTCAACTACTTAGCGGCCTTGCGGTTATTAATAAATGTGTGTCAATGAACTAAATTATGAAGTTCATGAACAAGGAAACAAATGCTATATGTCTCGTCCCAGCTCCCTTATCCATTCCAATGTGCATTGTTGTTATTATTACGTTCTTTTGAGCTAGAGAAAGCTGAATTTTTGTATGTGAAGTCTACAGTCCTACAGGAGGACATGGTTGCATTGACAATGGCTTCAGACAGCCATAACTATTTTGTTGTTAAATTTTGTTACAATATTTTTTTTCTTTATGTGAAATAAATTATTGTGCAGTTTAAATTTTCTGGTCTCCGACTTGGTTCATTTTAAATATCGTGGTGGAGGTTATTGTGAGGGCATACTATTAAGTGATCCAGTTGAAAACCCAGACCCGAGATTAAATTGAATAGGTAAGTAAAAGGTAAGTATGAACCCCCGTATATTTTGGTGTGTTCCACAATAATTTCATGTTAACTACTGTGCTCTAATCTCTGTAGTATCTGTCAGTGCCATTTTCATTGATGTAGCTGTGCCGGTGCATTCGATTATTGGCAATCCGATTGAGGGGGCGGATTTCTGACAGCCTACTATCCGGATTATCGGGGACAATACGATAGACAGATTCGGTTACCACCCGAATTAGGACAAGATAGAAGCAATATTAATTTTCCCAAACCCAAGAAGATCAAAGACATCCGAGCTTTTGCGGGTCTTTGCCAGTTTTTCAGTAGTCATTGCCCACGTTATTCAGAAATTATGGCTCCACTACATGAGTCCTGAAGAAAAACAATAGATGGAAATGGGATGCAGCTGCCGAGAATGCCTTTATTCAAGCAAAGGAAATGCTCAAAAACAACATCAAATTAGAATACCCAGACTTCGAAAGATCATTCATAGTAGAAACTGACGCCTCACGCATTGGTATTAGCGCAGTCTTGTATCAGAAGGATCAAGACGGCAACCATCACTATATTTCCTTCAGCAGCAGGAAGTTACGCACGCATGAGTTAAATTATTTCACGACGGAGCTTGAAGCTTTAGCCGTAATAAATGCCCTACAACAATGGAAATATTATTGCTGGGACACAAGATTATAACCAGAACGGATCACAAAGCACTGGAGTTCAAGTTAAAGTCCGACTTGTCAACCGATCGGATGACCAGGTGGACTATGTTTTTACAACAATTTGATGCCACGATTGTCCATGTTCCTGGAAAAGACAACCTACTGGCAGATATTCTTTCCAGACATCCGACTCCTGAAAATAATGTTAGAATTAACGTTATCCAGACGGACGCAGAAGATCAGGAAACGTTGGATAAACTAAGAAGGATTCCTCTCTTTCAAAAGAAGCATGCACCATTTAGGAACATTTATAGATTCTTGTCAGGGAGAAAGAGAAAAGACATCGAGGGAAAGAGAAGAAAGGGACTCTAAAAAGACAGAAGAGAAGGAAAGAGGTCCAGAGGAAGGACCTTTCAAGGTAGATACAGTCTACGGTAACAATTGCTACAAGATCGTAAGGATTGAAGACAACAGATCCATTGGAAAATTTAACCACTCCAAATTAAAGAGATTTTACACAAAGATTCAGTAAAAAAATAAATTCAGTCCCAAGGACAGAGAAACCAACTGTTATTAAAGAAAGTACAGGCTATACTTCACTTAAAATTGGCAACGGGGAATTGCGCCCGAATTTATTTAAGGCCAATACCAAAGATCCAGACGGGATATGAACTGGGACCCAGGAAAAATAAAAGAACGAATTAAAATCTTTTATTCCTCAAAATTCGTGAGATATGGAAACCTGAGTTGAAATAGTGAAATACTATGCATCATTTATAATTAAACAATTACGGAAGGCAAGAAGGAACGATTTAAATATGGTTGTATATTTATTATCTGAATGTAGGGAGGCCTACATTGTAAGAGTGCGTCACGCCACGAGAAGTGAGAGAAACGTCATGCAGGGGACGAAGGGATCAAGGTTGAAGACACACTGAGTGAGGAGAAGTTTATGGAGCTACGTCACACCGCAAGAGGGCAGGCAGAGCGAGGAACTTGCCGTACACAGAGGGCAAGGACGAGCAGTTTTTTCCAAATTCAGATCGCGACGAGACAAGACCGTGAGTGGAGAAACTAGTAGTTTTTCAGAATAGTGCTACGCATTACGAAAGTGGAGAGGACGAGTGTGAAGTACAGAAGGCTGTGACTTGCAGAGCAAGGAACATTCTAACGCAGACCAGCACAGCATATAGACCAGTGATTTTGAAACACAGTATTTCAATAACGAAACTATTATATATCGCATGCAGATAGATGCAAACGTTTCACTTCTACAGAAGAGCTTCATTATTTCTACAATTTAGCTCATACTTGGAAATTATACAGAATGCAGTTCGTGAATTGGCAACGGGGAATTTGTACCAGGGTAATCATTAAAATGAGTATGACTACGTGCTAAGGTGCACATTAAAGGGAAGTAGAAGCTACAAAAATGAAGAGTTGAATCCAGAATTCCACAACATGGACGGTGCAGCGGAACATCTACGCGATGGGCAGAGATGCAGAACAAATCTCTACTTCTTAACACGAGTTCATATACATCCAGTATACTCTCAAAGACTTTTATAAAACAAACGAATTTCAACCTTGAGAAGCGATGTCGGCGCAGTGAAGGGGTATCGTTAGAAGATCCGGACAACGTGCGGGAGACGAGCGAGGGAGTGCGGAAGAGACATGCTGTTTCACGGCGAGGTCGCTAACCCAGTTATGTCACCGACCTTGTTCCACTGGGAGAGATGTCCAGCAGGCCCCGTCACAACCGGTTCGCATAGCTGTGGGCGGTGCGCTCACACACACATTTGGTTTGCCAGACGAGACATGGTACATCTGAGACCGTCTTCAACTCAAGGTAGAGAAGAGATTGATTTATATTTGGTAGAATTGTAGTCATGTTCTGTGTTTATCCTAATTGACCAACCGTATAATTTTGTCATTGTATTTAAAATTGTGTAGATTTTGATCTAGTATTTTTCGTATTTTCTTAGGAGTCATTTTTCATTGAAAATTTCCGTCATTTGGACGAATTTTATTTGCGTATCGCAGTTGTTAACGTTAAAATCATTTCAATATAAAATCGTTTAGAATTATAGATACTTGCGTTAAATTAAATAAATCTGTTTTATGCGCAGCGATGGAACGTATATTGAACAATTTAAGTACCGTATATTCAAAAAGGTATGTCACGAAGTGTCAAATATTTCGACAACTCATGATGTTGATTCGAGTGTCAGAAATTTATTTTAAACCAATTGTGAACAAAATTGAATTGTTACATGACACAAAATCTGATAAAAGATAGTCCAAATACTTGATAGATAATTAAATCAATGAATACCAAATTCACTGTAATGAAACAGATAGATATATGTAGAACTATGCTGTAACGTGATAAACCATATTTCCTAGTAACAAAGGTATTTCAAGAACCTTTATATATATATGTCCAATAAAACATTTAGAGCATTAAAAAGCCTAGATAAATTTGTTAAACAAATATTCCACGAAGATAGTTAAGGCTTAAATATTTTCACGAAAGGAAGACACACTTATATCATTTGTTAAATATGAATTCTTGCTGATAATTCTTTGAAAGTTGAAATAATGTAAAACTGAATTTAAATACGTGAAAAGGAGTTAGGAAAGTTAAATCACAGGGTGATATAAAAGTAACTGTACAGAAGTAATTACAGAAGTGAAGTTATAGGCACGATGAAATTTTGTATAAGGATAGAGGAGATTGTTAAAGTTTGTTTCTTGAACAATATTCACAATGGACGTGGATATTTAATAAAGTTACTAATTTTCTTTTCATTGAGTAAGAAAATGCACTGAAATGGGAGTTTAGATTTGGAATACCGTGCAAGAAAGGAATAGTAGACGTAAATGAGTTACGTATTTTCACGAAAGGAGACTGAGGAGTCTCGTTTTTCTAGTTTTGATCACAGCGAATGTGACATTGTTTAAGTGTATTCAAGGAAAGTTCTGTACAGGGTGTTTAAGAAATAATGTGATTGTTGTATAATTTTGGAAGAGAAGTGTGTAATGGTCAAATGCAATGCACTTCGAGTATTCACGTTTATCAAAGAAAATGTAAGCCAAGCAAAGAATTTCAGGAATTTTTCGATATTTAATGATCAAATGGGGGAAGACAAAGTAAGAACAGTGCTTAACTTAAATGTTTGTCACCTATGTTCTATTGATTCAGACTAGTATTTATACTTTCAACCGATAGAGTTACGGTGTTTGTTACGGAAGTTGAGTTGTAAAGACTCATTTGTACTATAGGTAATTTAATCACTTCAACACAATTAAGTGTATATTTGTACGAACCACGAATTATTGTATATATGAATATATTTAATACTGAGTAAATTTTTATTTTACATATTTAGATGTGGAACTACGGTTCAAATATGAAACGGAATGTATAATATAGGGTAATGTTTGAAATCACGCCGTTTCATAATTTTTTTTCATATTTAAATGGAGTACCGAATTTTCCAATCTTTAATTTCAGGACATGTTATATTAGTGCCACGTTTTAGTTTATTTTGAGTTTATTTATTGTAGTGTCAGGTAGACACTATTGATAGACAGGCAGTCAGTACATGTCTGTATTTTTTTTCTTAGCACAATAAACGGCTGGCGCTCCTTAGCGAATCAGCCAATTTTTATCTTAGCTGACATCGTTTTCATTTTGTCATCGCCGAAAATAGTACTATTAGGTAAGATACAGGCGCTCACTATAGACAGACCTTATCACCCCTCGAGATTGGAGTTTCTCGATTTGCTCAAATGTAAATGATAGTAGAAATTTGTACCGACGCTGGTAGTACTATTTTATTTTATAGATCTACCCTGTGTGTTCCTGGAATTCCCAATTTTTACTTAGCAGACAATGGTAAGTTTGGGAGCTGGGTAGTTACGTGTCTGAAATCCTTTACAGTGCAGCGGATATAGGTACTGATTGGTGAATTCGGGCGCAGTACTATCAGCCGGAGCCAGCTGACCCAAGGTTATTTTATGAGGTGTTACTCCTCTAACACTCTTCCTTAGTCCTGGCTTGTGACAGGCAGAACCTGGCTTCCCTACAAATATTTATATATTTTTTTCTAATAGCAATTATATGTAAAATACATTTCAAACGATTGTCAAATGAAGCATCATACGCTAAATAAATAAAAATAAATAAAATAATATGATATAAAGGGTGGCGCACGAAATGTCATACACTGGAAATTGTTTACAGAATATTTAATATACAACATATTTAATAAAGAATGGCATTACAACTTTCACTGAAATGTGCCTGATTAGTCAGTATGCAAGACATGTTCAATATTCCCACCTTCTCGACGTACAACAGCTTCGAGACGAACCTGCATGTTTGTGACCTTTTTACGACACAATGTCCTCACTCAACCCTCGGAATAAAGTCACAATGGCCGCTTGCAATTGCAGTACATTTTCTGGTTTCTGGCGGTAGATTGTCTCCTTCAAATATCCCCACAGGAAGAAGTCGCAGGGATTAATATCGGAGCCATGTGGTGGCCAGATTGAGCCGTTCTGAAAACGTCCTAACCTCATACACCTTATGCTTCCAAATAACTTCTCTTTGCCAAGAGATCACATTCCATCACGTCGATTTTCTTGAAGCCCCTTTGTTTTGAAAAGGCTAAAATTGGATACAGGCTCTTCATTTATTATAGATCTACACGGATTGGTGAAGTATTGGTGTTCCATATCTACCGTTTCAAGCTTCAATTTGTCACAAGCACCTGCAAGCTGATCACCGTCACCTTCTATTTCATTTCATTTTATTCTCTTCTTATAACCTACATTTTATGGTGCGCCATATTAGATTTAAATACGTATCTTATTATTGTGCTATGCTTTGTTTTGTGTTTTTCAATATCTGATGAAGGGGATAAAATGTAATTAATCCTCGAAACATGTACTGAAAACAATTTTAATAATTATTTTCTTCTGTACAGTATTGATTCAGGTGGATGTACTTTTCTTGTTAATAACTATATCTATTGGAAGCAAAGAACAAGGAAGGAAGGAAGGAAGGAAGGAAGCTTGTAGTCTTACGTGACCGTGAATCTTGTGATTATGAGCTACGGGACCTCCTTTTTATGTGTAATCCGAACCACAGGACATGGCATTTCACTTTGAAAATCTCACTTGCATTGATCGGGAATCGAACCCAGTCCACCTTGGTGAGAGGCCAACAGCGAAACCGCTGCGCCACCATGCCCCCGGAAGCAAAGAGCAATTAGGTAACTAAAGGAATTGCCATCAAAGAAGGAAACAAAACAGAATATTAATGTTAATATTCATCGACTGAGCAAAAACGTTTGATTTCATTTCTCTCTGCCAACTTATTGAAATATTAATAATTTATTAAATAGACCCTGATTGATTAGTTCACCTTGCTATGGCACATTGTTCTCGAATTATTTCGACATACAGGCTTTTTGCCTCCATTATTCAAAACGAATTATTCAGGATAATGCTCGGTATTCTTATGTGTTACAATCCTTTGAGTCATCTGTTACATGACACTAGGTTAAGTGCCGGGATATATCAAGTACTGTAAAAGGACGAACTGAAGTTGCTTGCTAACTCAAAATTGCAGCTACAGAAACTGACACTTATCATCTACACTTTTTCTAAGTCCATGTGCATGATATATTAGGTTAGGCAACTGAAAATTCTTCAATGTATTGAGCCCTACATGGATGGATCATTATGTTTGACTTCTGGGCAAGACAGACTCTTTAGGGAAAATGTCGTAGCCGGAAACGTATGGCCGTGAATAGAAAAGTAAATAATAAAGGAAAGAACTAGAAAAGAAAGAAAGGAGGATTCTGCGGAAAAAACTCGGACCACAGAAAACTACTGATGGGACTTGGAGAGGAGGAAATACGGGAAACTATACAAATACTGTACACTGAGAATATCACTGACGCACTAAGGAAGCGGAGGTTGAAATTCTACGGACACCTACTAAGGATGGATGAATACAGGCTGACCAAAAGGCCTCATCTTAATGGGTAGATGAGGTGAAAAAGGATGCAGCAGAAGTTGAAATCACACTGCAGAAGAGAGTTTAGAAGGAGAATAAACAGTATAAAAGCATGTAGACTCACGGCCCGGATTACTATTACATTTATTCATAGAATACTTTTGGGCTATTTCCGTGTGAAAATAGAACTTCAATATCAGACGTTTCGAAGGAATCTTGCCTCCTTTATCAATGGAATTAAAATAATTTGGCCAAACAAAGTGTGTCAATGAGATTACATAAAACATAGAGAAATTCCTCTGTTCTCGTCACCAGAGAGCAGCCGCCAGAAAGTACGGCATGGACCTTGGTAGAAAAACGCGCCATATTAATTAGAACGGTGGACAGAGTAGTAAGGAAGGAGAAGAATGAGGATGTCCAAATAAGAAGAAACGGGAGGAGAGGGATGGATGGATAAAAGGAAACAGAAACAAAAGGGAAGTGTATCTGGGGGAAAGGATGTTCCTCAGAAGAGCAAAAAGATCATATATCGGAAGTACTATGTCCCTATCCTGATGTATGCCTCGGAGACCTGGATTATGAAAGGAAGGGAGAAGAGCAAAATACAGGCCAGTGAGATGAGGTTCTTGAGCAGCAGTATTGGAGCTACAAAGATGGACAGAATAAGAAATCAGAGGACCAGAGAATTAATGAAGGAGGAACCATTACAGGATGGTACGGAGAAATCTAGACTTAGATGGTATGGGCATGTAAAACGAATGGAGGATAAGAGGATACCCAGGAGGATACACGAGACGAAGTGGGAATTAAAGAGACCGAGAGGAAGACCGAGAGACAGGTGGCTGAAAGGGGTGGAAGAAAGTGTGAAGAAGAGAGGAGAAGACTGGACAAGAGAGATGGCGGGAAGACAGAAGACGTTGGAGAGGCTTGTGTTCCAAACACCTCGGCCAGTGGCTGGAAACAGTGCAAGAAGATGATGATCATCATCTGTACGATACCCAACGCCATAGGGGCCTTGACGAAAAAACAGATGGAAACTGCTCCAGTGACCAACAAAGGAGATCAAATCGTGGCCCTGTAGCCATAGAGGAAACCGTACATTTTGAAATAGGTGAAGAACTACAGAAACTGAAAGGAACTATCTTCCCAGATCTTTAATAACTGGCAGCCAAGTGTCACATAGCTGATATCCAGTGTCTCTGTTAAAGTTATTGGGGTTTTACGAATTTCAACTGCCTCCCTTATAATTCTAGACCAGTTGTGCTTAACACGGGCAAGCGCATGAGCATCCTTGAAACAAACATCGTGTCCTGAAGACATGGCATGTTCAGCTATAGCTGATTTGTCAGGTTGGTTAAGACGGATGTTCCTTTGATGCTCCTTGAAGCGACGTGCAATTGATCGTTTTGTTTGTTCAATGTAGACTTTTCCGCAAGTACAAAGGACTTCATACACCCCAGGTTGTAGTATGGGGACAATTTATCTTTGTTTAATCCTAAACGTTGACCAATTTTCGTCATAGTGCCAAAAATGTTATCTTGTGCTTAGCAACGCGGTCAGTGGTGTTGTGAATTTATGGGAGGTAAGCAGTTCCCCTCATGTCGGAGCTCTGAGAAGGTTGTCTATCCGTCCTTCTGGGATGTAGGGACCTATATATAGTGGATTCATTATAGCCATTACCCTTAACCGTGGTTTGTAACGCATGTAACTCTTCCTGAATAGTCGATGCCTCACAAATACGTTTCGCTCTTCTGGCTAGAGTTGTATTATTATTATTATTATTATTGTAGTGGGTGGTGGGGGGAGTCTGCATGTAAATAACGGTTAGTGTGAGTTGGCTTATGGTAGACGCTGTGCCCCATGGAGCCATCCGCCTTCCTCCTCACAAGAACATCCAAAAAAGTTAAGCATCCACCCGACTCTAACTCCATTGTGAAGCGGATTGAAGGGGCAGATGACCTCGTAGTTCCGCCCCTTAAAACAACAACAACAACAACAACAACAACAACAACAACTAACTCTCTAGTTTTTTTGTTATCTCATTGACACACTTTCTTTGCCCACATTGTTTTATTTCCGTTGAAAAAGGCGGCAAGGTTCCTTCGAAACGTCTGGTATTTAAATGTTATTTTCACACGGTAATAGCCCAAAAGTATGAATAGTATAAAAGCATTTCAGGAGGAACCCACAATGAGGAGACCTAAACGGATCATTTCCGATGAGGAGAGAAAGAGGTTCTGGGAGGAGAAAAGAAGAAAGGCCAAAAGGTCTTAAGTTCTTTGAGGTCCAAAGTTGGCCAAGTTCGAAAAAGAAATGTAATACATAATAATGTCACGAAATATGGCGTAGGGATGTGGCGACCCCACCACCCAGTGGGAAACCACTGCAATCAGCCACCCGAGTATTGGCGGAAAAACCATAACATTTGAGGGGTATGGAGGAAATGCCTACTCTCAGTCCTGAACAACTAGGATGAATCACCTTCCCAGATCACATCTGGGATTGTAACTCCTGACCACGGTCAGAACATTGATCAATGATCAGACTATCAATGATGATGAGTCTTCTCATGAATAAATCTACCGTTGTGGACAAACAACAACAAAGATCTGCACAAAGGCACCATTCGGAATCGGTGGGGTGTCACGTAGAAGACCTAGGCGATTCGGAGCGTCTGAAGGCCCAACAGACAATCGACAGACACCTGACAGACAATGGACAAACCCAACAATGTAAGAAGAGACTTAAGTTCAACAAATCAGGAAAATTTTTATATTTTGCAACATTAAACATTAATTCACTAAGTAAGGCGGGCAAGCTGAAACATTTAACTGATGTGATGGATCAACATAGGATTTAAATAATGGCTTTACAAGAACTTAGGAACACAGACCAGGACCCAATTGAATCAGAAGGTTATCGTCTCTACAAAGGACCTCCAGGACAAAGAGTAATGAAGATTGTCCCCCAATTTGGTGTAGGTTTTCTTGTTCATAATAGCATAATAGACTCAATCGAAGATTTTTCTTCAAACTTTTCAAGGATGGCATTCTAACAGTTAAAGTAGGGAATAAAACCTATACTTTAATAAATGTCCATGCTCCAACGAATGACAAAAACAGAAAAGATAGAGAAGGAGTTGAAAACTTTTGGGAAGAAATTGATCAACTATTATCGAAGATCCCTGATGAACAAATACAAATCTTACTTGGAGATTTTAATGCTAAAATAGGCAGAGAAAAGAAGTATCGTATAGTTGTAGGAAAATGGCCAGCTCATAAATTAACTAACAAAAATGGCCAAAGATTAATATAATTTTGTGCAGATCATGGACTCATTTTAGAAACCACTAGATTTATGAGGCAACCACATAAACTTATGACCTGGAAATGCCCTAACGTAAAATTGGGAGAGTTTCAAATTGATCATGTTGCTATGGATAAAGATTATCATAAAGAAATTTGTAATGTCAGACTCCTCCGTGGGGTAGACATTGACACGGATCATTAGATCTCAAAAATAAAAATCAAGTTAACACCAAAAAGGAAACACAAACGTAATCGTCTCAAAATAAGGAGAAATTATGATCCCAGTTACTTAATAAATAATAAAATATATTTAGAGAGATCCAAAACACTTTTAAATTACAAATTAGAAACAATAGTCAACAAACTTAAAACCATAGCTGAAGAAATCGCTCCAATTAACAGGAGAAAGAAACATGCGTGGTGGAACGGGGAATGTGACAAAGCAATTCAAACAAGACACAAAGCCTGGTTAAATGATCAACAGAGGAAAACAGAAAAATCTCGAGAAGAACTAATTAACGCCAGAAGACAAACAGATAAGAAATTAGGAGAATTAAAAGAAATTATCAAAAGTAAATGCTTAGAAATATAGAGGAAACATTCAATTAGCATAAAACAAGAGACTATTACAAAACATTCAAGCAATATCAATCTAAGTTTACCCCTCCCACACTTATGTTAAGAAATAAAAATGGAAAAATGGCACACAATAATCAAGATAATGCTAACATCCTCGCATAATACTTCAAAGAGTTACTCAATTGTGAGGATCCTGTGGAACATCTAGAATTTAACCTTAACCCAAAAAATAAAACTCCATTACAAAAGATTATACCACCAGTTTACAATGAAGTGAAAACAGCAATTAATGCACTTAAAAACTACAAAGCAGAAGGAGAGAATCAAATAGTAGCAGAAATATGGAAGAATGCTAATTATCAGACTGTTCAAAACCTACATAAATACATCATTGATATTTGGAACACGGAGAAGCTTCCCGAGGAATGGAATACAGCGATAATTTGCCCGCTGCATAAGAAAGGTGATCGCTCCGATCCAAATAATTATCGGGGAATATCCTTGCTTGATATTACATACAAGATTTTATCTAAGATTATATACACAAGAATCCAAGAACAACTCGACCAAGAACTTGGAGAATATCAGGGAGGATTTCGACCAGGTAGAGGCTGTCCGGATCAAATCATTAGTATAAAATGGATAATGAAACACCAAAGATTTCGAAATAAGGATCTAGTCATCACGTTTGTAGATTTTATGAAAGCATACGACAGTATCCATCGTGAATCATTACTGAAAAGCCTTAAAGAATTTGGCTTACACCAAAAACTCGTTAACCTCATTAGTATGACTTTTAAAAATACGAAGGCAAAAGTTATATTTAGAGGTGAATTATCAGAATCATTCACTATAAGAACTGGACTCCGACAAGGAGACGAACTTTCACCATTGTTGTTTAATTGTGCTTTGGAGAAGGTTATGCGTGAATGGAACAAGAAATGTCAACCAACTATCAAGATCGGTAGAAATATTAAGCTCAACTGCCTTGCTTTTGCGGACGATTCAGCATTACTTGCAAATACAATAGAAGAGGCTAAATTTCAAATTGAACAACTAGAAATTATAGCAAAAAAATGGGATTACGAATTTCATTTGAAAAAAAACAGAAATGATGCCAACTTTTAAAGTTGATCTACCAGTCGTTCAACTGAACAATAATAAATAGATTAAAATTGTTCAGAAATTCAAATATCTTGGGGAAATAATAACATGGAACACAAATTAAAAGGAAGCAATAGAATACAGAACAACTAAATTAAAACAAGCACAAAGACTTACCTGGCCAACCTATAAAAAGAAATCTCTTTCGATAAACGCTAAGCTGAAACACTATAATTCCATAGTTAAACCAGAGGCAACTTATGCTAGTGAAACTTTATTAAAATTGAATGTAAAATCTACCACATACAAATTAAAGAAAACGGACAGAAGAATTATTAGAACAATCATTAACAAAAAACACCAAGTTGATGGACAGTGGAGATTGTTGCCTAACAACATCGTCTATCGTGAATGTGAATCAATAATAACTACAATGCGTAAAAGAAGAATTTCCTTTTTCTGTCACATATCAAGACTGCCAGAAACCAGGATATTGAAACAACTATTTGATTACTTTTTGAAAAATAAAATCAATAATAATTGGTTCAAAGAATTTCAGGATGATTTGGAAGAATTGGGTATAACTCGGCAACAAATCAAAGACAGAGAAGGGAAGAGGATTTTGAAGAACAAAAGCATATGTCTCAAACTAAAAACAGTTGAACGGAAACAATATATTATATCGGACACACAAAGGGCTTCCAGGTCGGAGAGGATGATCAAGTTCTGGGAGGAGAAAAGAAGAAATTTACTCATGTATTGATTTAAGTGCTCCAATGTGGGCGTAAAATATGTAAATAATAAAAAATGTCACGAAATGTAAAATTATACTCGTGAGAATTATTTTTGTGCCGTAGCAAATGTCTACAGAGGGACTTGAGCAGCCTAAACTGGCGACGACCAGCAGCATTACTGGACATTAGGAACGTCCGAAATGAAAGAGATGCCTCGGTTCCTACTGTGAAATGAGGGCGGTTAGGTCACGCAAGTTATAGCCTCGCAAAGAGGACACCAGCGCACTACACGTTAGGTAGAAAGAGACAGATTATCCTCCAGTGAAATTTGAACACAATTAAGACGTGGTAAAGTCGAGAAAAGTGGGAAATTCAGGATGGACAACAGAAATTCAGACCAGCTTAAAGAGCCGCCACGGGCGAAGCAAATCGGCGAGAATTCAAATTGCTCCATCAATTAGGAGTAGAATGGTGGAACTCTCTCCCGCGTAGGAGTCGGATACGTGTGATTGGCGAATTGAAATGAGTGGAAAAGCCATCAGGAACTATTTTCTTTCATGTACGGTCGCTAACGTAATCATGAGTGATCTACCGATCGATTCCTAGGTTTTAAGTCAACAGTGTATCCAGGGTAACTTAATTTATAATTGAAGATTAATTAGGCGGTTCCTACACATCGAACATCGACCTGCCACCTACTATAAGTTCGTGACTTCGTGATGGGCGGACTCAGTTTAACAGCAGCCGAAGGTCTAGGTTCATGTCAGGTCGCTCCGGAAGAGTGCGCGGTTTAATTGAACGCAGTAGTCAAGGACTTAGGCTGAGGCCAAGCTTGCGACTTTGTAGCCACGTCAGAAATGGCACGGTCGCCTTAGTGAGTTACGTTGATTCAAATGTAGATGGCCATGCATGGTCGACATGGCGACAAAGACGCAACAGAGAGCGTTTTCTCGGCGCAGCGACAAAGATGCTCTGCGTAGTTTCTTATCGATGTGGCCATGCTATATATAGCATTTCTGATAGGCAAAGTCGTCTAGCATGCTAGGCTCTGGGGACTTACTCGCTCCATAATCAATAAATAAATGAAAATCTAACTTAATTAATTAATCAATGATTGAATGAATAAATTAATAAATGAATGAACAAATCATATATTGTTACTACAATGAAACTCTAATACATGGTTTTATAAACTAAGTGTGAATGTTATCTTACCTCGACGTACCTGCAAGTCTATCTTCTACTGAGATTGCTTTGTTAAAAGTTGTTTTTCGATTCCTTTCTTGAGATACAGGCAAAGTTCGCCATACAAAGTTACACTCATTATAAAATTTTAAAAATTATGGCATCGTGGGTCCCTGGGGTATTGAATAAAGTATGAAACTGTCCACTTGTGTGTCTTTACTCGTTGATCGGATGAACGCTGCATTTTCCTTTCCGTTGCTTCTTTTGTAAGTAATGTGCAATGCCTACAGCTAACATAAAATTATCGTCTTCTTCATGGCCGTGCACCGATGGGACGAATGGAAGAAAAGTGATCCATTTGCATGCGACATTAGATAATTCACAATATCTTCGCTTTGGGCCACAGCCTTCATGAGTCTCAGTTGATGGTTCCATAAACAGCCAAAAGAAATGTGTCTGGTAATTTATGGGACTTTCCACGTGTACGTAGGTACTGGTACTGGGCCCTCAGTTGTCTAGGGGAACGTATTGAAGCTACGTCAAAGGATTGAATTGCCGCTCTACCAAGAATTTCAAGGGTTGAAACGGAGCACACTCCGGAATCATAGAACTCTACTCCAAGAAAAATGCTGCGATTGATCCTAACTTAAGGCCACAACCACCTCTTTTCCGTCCCCAATTGCAAGTACGCACGCTATTAGCATTAGACAGATGCCACACACACTGGACATACGCGGTAGACAACAACAACAACAACAATTCTGAAAATGTTAAATAGGAAAAAATACAATTACAAAACTCATTTATAGGCCTTCAAACTTCGCACTGTAAATATATTTATTCTTCTTCCTCTTCTTCTTTCTTCGATTTCGGTCATCTAAAGGCCACATGAAATAAATTTTTCATGATCTTATCTCCTTTCTTGATTTTAGTTTATTTCCACCAGGCTAATTCTTCATCCTTTTACTGTGCTCTTTCCTTCTTGAATCTTTCTGAACTAAAAGTTGATATTGTCATCTTTCCAGCTCGACCAAAATCACATCTATAACCATCGTAAAATATACATTTGCAAACTCTTCCTTTCTCTTCTAATAAATGAGCCGATATAATACTTTCAACGCTACTGCATGGTTATCTAGCTATGCGGATTGCTTATATGTCTTTCCAGTCCCTTTAAATGAAAACAAAATTGTCACGCGCGTCCGGTTCGATCCTAGCCTCGTGACTTACAATGGGCTTTATAAATACGGGTTCAGTACCAATTAGATACAGTAGTTGATCGAAATACACATATCGCTTTCTGGTATTCTAGCCACTTCCAGTAGGCAATTTTTGCAGCCGTAGTTTTCTCGAAAATGCATCCCTTATGGAATTTCATTTTTCCTGTAGATCTTTGACTGAAAATAAGTATATTGTTCATTTAAAACTGCGTTCAACTGTCGGTAGAGAAATGTAAACGAAGACTAAACCACAAGCACTAAAAGGAAAGCAATAATTTTTCAGCGTGCGATACATCCAATTACCTCAAGTTTATTTAACAATTTATTGTCTATATGTTTGGTGAAATTATCAACTCCAACGGGTATATTCATTTTTAGATATGTGGTCGTTATTGTTGCGTAGTAAATATAGCCCACATTGTGCCATTTGTTTTCAGATTTCTTGCGACGGGAAACTCATTCCGATCCTTGTCATTTGAGTTCCGTCTGGGAAGAAGTACACTATCTGGTATCGTAAGAGAAACATGCCTTGAAATATGGGCTACCATGAAGAACAAATACATGTCTCTGCCATCACAAGAGGAATGGCTTAAGATTGCGAAATAATTCGAAACACGGACCAACTTCCCGAACTGCATTGGTGCATTAGATGGCAAACGTATCCGTCTGGTTAAGCCACAACATTCGGGCTCTCAGTTTTTCAACTATAAGAATTACTTTTCCATTGTTTTACTCGGCTTGGTTGATACAAATTACTCATTCCTCGCAATTGACGTTGGGAGTTACGGAAAATCGGTGGATTCAAACATTTTCAAACAATCTCTCTTGTACCGAAAAATGACCTCTGACTCATTAGATTTGCCTGAAAATAAACCATTACCAAATTTTTAAAATAGAACGCCAGTTCCACATGATTTTGTTGCGGATGAAGCATTTGCGATGAATGAAGATTTGGTGAGGCCTTGACAATAAGAAGAGGATATTAAATTATCGATTAACGAGGGCTCGAATGTGCATTTGGTATTCTGTCCAACAATGGCGGGCATTTCAAACACCAATCTTACTGGAGCCAGATTTCGTATAAATTCTAGTTTTGGCATGTTGTGTTTTGCACAATTATGTAAGATTAAGAGATGGTTATAAATTTGAGGAAACGATGATTTGTGAAATGAGAAACGTACCAGCCTGTCATAGGCATGGGTGGCACTTCCATTAGCGCAATAATGATCAGAAATCATGTTAGTGATTATTTTGTCTATCCAGCTGGTACTATGATTTAATGTGAATGAGATGTTATGTAAATATTCCATGTAGTATATTTTCAGTACCGCTGGAATACCACGTGATGCTTTCAGGCTATTAAGTAGCGTTGTGTATGTGCAATACAGGCTATGAGAGTGTTAAACATAGAGCTAAAATGTCGTGAACAGGACTCGATTTGATAGAGCATTGAGCCGGAAATCTGAATCGTGGTCGCACGTGACGTTTAAACTCTAGTTATAATATTCATGGTCTTCACTTCATGTATACAACACTACTTAACAGTCGAGAAACTTCATTTAGCAAAGTGAAAGACAGGAATCTACTGATTAGATATTTAAAAATCTCTAGCTGTAAACCATTGTATTGTAATTATCATTAGTAGCAATATCAGCTAGACCTTACAGGACATGATATTTTCTCGTGAAAGCGAACAAGTTAAACCTTTGTTTTATACCATGCACTATGTGATAATTTTTTAAAATTTGGTTTTATATTCAGAGGAACTTCATTTGCAAGAAAACATATGTAAATGTGTTGTAAAATCACATCAATATCAAATATTTCAGTTCATACCTTCATTGTTTTGATGGTGCTTAATTGCTCCCAATTCTCCAATATTAATGCTGCTACTTCTCTCCATAGATTATGCTTTATATTTCTATTCATGTACTCCGCTTGTTTCAAATCCCACAACTGTGGACGTTTGTTAATCTCGTGAATAAGTAGTTCAATATCAAACATTTTGCCACTTTTGATAGAACGGACAGCTGAGTACGAAATGTATGAAGAGTTGGTTGATCCTATGGTGTACTAGCATGGCCATATGAATCAGATACTATTGACTCTGTGCCAAGGAAACACCATTGGAGTATCATTGTCGGCGTGTCAGTCAAGCCATAGCCAAGCATGGTCACCTGTATATGAATGATTGTGACATACTAAATCAACCGGGTTGTGAGGTTTCTCACGTCATCACAAAGTCACAAATTTGGCCGTCCCAATGGAGTGAGAGGGTAATGGGAGTATAATAAAAGAGGGTTAGCTTTTAATTTGGTGTAATCATGGGAGTTTTTAAGTATTTATACACCGTGATCAAAACATAAGTCAAACCTCCTGTGTAATATATTGCTTACAATAATGACCTTCTCCGCGGGTCGATAAATAATACGAAGGAACTCACCTCATGTAGGCCATCCTTCAAGCCCTTGCAAGCAAATGGGTCACTTTTCGTCCATTCGCTCCAACGATGCGCGGCCATGAAGAAGATGATAACTCTCTGTTAGCTATAGCCATTGCACGTTACTTAAAATGAAGCGAAGGAAAAGAAAATAAGTTACAGCGTTCATCCGATCGCAAGTGGACAGTTTCACCACACGGATCTTCGATGCCAGATCTTTTTAAATTTTAGAATAAGCATAACTTCGTATGACGAACTTTGTGTATATCTCAAGAAAGGAATTGAAAAACAACTGCTCTTAAGAACGCAATCTCAGTAGAAGAAAGACCTGCAGGTACGTCGAGGTTAGATAAAATTCACATAGTTTTATAAATGAGGTGTATTAGAGTATCTTAGAGTTTCATTGTAGTAACAATTTATGATTTAATCATTCAATCATTGATTTATTAATTAATTAAGATATGTATTTATTTATTTATTGATTATGGAGCGCGTCAGTCACCCTGAGCCTAGCATGCTAGAGCAACTCTGCATATGAGCAAAGCTATACAGTATAGACTATAGAGTATGCGCCCAATGTCGCGCTTGCATGGCCACATCCTACATTGGGAACATATCTCCAAAATGTACTATCGGATCACTTCTGACACGCACACAGAATGCATTGACCAGAGCAATTCATGAAAAATGAAGCAATATACGAACATAAGATATTTTATTTATTTCCAGCTGCAGTTAACGTATGATTTTTATCTTTTTACCTGGAATGTGATGTTGTTTCTTGGAGACCCTGGTCGTGTTCTTATTCATAGAATTGTTTTCATCTATGATTTTACATTGAGGATATTAGATTTTTGAGTAACTGTATAATAAATAAATACATTCAGGAGTAGAGGCAACCGTGTGGGTCTAACCCATAGATTAAGTACTGTGATCCTGGTTCATTACCACAGGATAGTCATGTGTTGAACTGATCGCAACCTATTGAGAATAGTCACATCCTGAGGCCCTCGCATGGGTAAATAGGGAGTACTATTCCAGCATACCCCTGTTTCCTTGAAGGATCACAGTGGTGCACACACGCGTTCATATTAGTTTTCAATTTTTTGGGGACAGCGATCCGTGCAAAACTCAAAATTCAGGTAGGACATAAATGCATATGACGCGGTTATTGTTGGGCGATGCTTACATGGTAGAGCAGCATACCCTCAATTTGATATGCGCTAACGACGGTGAAGACAAGCAATGTAAGAACATTAATTAGTGTTTTGTATTAATTAATGTATGAGTAAATTCGACCATCGCAGAAGGGTAGTTGTTTTTTAGATTTTGAGTTCAACCAGGAGCGTGGATGAAACTATACAAGGTAGTTAGGTTAGATTCAAATTAGGTTTTTTAGTGGTTGTTTGCAGTAAGGTAAATAATTGTGTATAATATTTTTGACTTGATCTCTTTCACTTCACCTGTGTTCAGTTTTCGGTGCATTGTTGATTGCTGAGCAACAGCTTCTTTGTTCACTAGTTTCTCTTTGACATGGTTGGTTAGATTGAAAACTGGAACACCGGAAGGCAAGCAAAAACAGATCTTAGAATTCAAAATAATGTTTAGGTAGTCAGTATGAATAGAACGTGATCCTGTGAGCTTTCTTATACACTGACCGGCACGAAAAACGCAACACTTCAATTTCAAAAAAAAAAAAATATTTTAAATTTATGACACTTTTATAACACTACTCTACTATATGATGATGAAATATTGCAGTACGGAAGGTGTCTGACAATGAAATGTATATTATTTTCGTGGTAAGAAATTTTTACGTATCAAGTAGTGAATATTTGGCGTAGGACGATCATTCTTTTGTAGCTCTGACAGATGCAGCTCTGCTTCATCTTCTAATAATAATAAATATAATACTAATAATAATAACAATAATAATATTGCATCATTGATTTTACGACAACTAGTGATGAGAAATCTGGGAAAGAAGACTGGAGGGCATTGGATCAAAGAAATTCAAGAGGATCTCAAAACAGTTGTACTCGAAATTACAGCTGCAGAGAACAAGAATAAAATTACCACCCATCTTAAGAATCACAAATTTTCAGCAGAAATGATGCACAGAGGGCCTATAGAGATTTCAGACGAATTAAGAACACTGTGGTCAGAACGAATGAAGAAGTACTTGGCAGATAAGAAGAATCAAACAATACAACCTTCAACGAAAAAGTGTACATGGAAGACTCAAGTGGTCTAACGTGGCCAATAATAATAATAATAATAATAATAATAATAATAATAATAATAATAATATATGTACATGCTCACTTGCATATCAGTTAGCATAATTTCACCCTTGTCTTTCAGGGCAAATTATAATTGCAAAGGAACAGAATGGCATATACAACAAATATATAATGTAAAGTTTTGAAGCCATTTATTTCACTGTTGCCTTTACCAACCGTTATGCATAGCTCTTCAGTCGGTCAACACAAAGACTGGGTGGGGTACAAAGTATGTTATATCATCATCATCATCGTTGTCCAACTCCAGTTAGTTAGTTAATTATTGTTGTTTTAAGGGGCGGAACTACGAGGTCATCTGCCCCTCTTAACACAGATTAAAGAATACAAATTTGGAATTGAATTTAAAATTTTGAAGTGGACATCTAAATTTAAAAAGACCAAAAATTAATCCAACATAAACAAAAAATTAAATAAAATTAAAAATTATAGAAATAAACAAAAATTACGGAAAAACAAAAAATTATCATTCAATAACAAACAAGTCGTTGAGTCAATTTGTACTGGAAAATTTAAATTCTTGGCCATAACCCACTCTCACTTATAAAGCGGATAACGTCCAACTCCAGTCACCCGGGTGTTTTAAACTAGTCTCTTCCACTCCTGTCTATTCTTCCAATTCTCCTGCTCCATTACTTTTGCCATATCCAGTCCAATGCCACATGTCTTATCGGATTAGGTCCATCCATCTATTCCTTGGTCTTCTAACCAATCTAATACCGTCAATGTTTCTCAGCATCTCCCACTTAAACGTAGTTTCCAACAGTAACCCAACAATAATATTCCAGACCACAGAGCATTATAGACTACTTCCGCCGCCAAACCATGAAAAATTCTACTTCAAATACATATACCTAGAACAAATAGTGAAAGCGAGCAGGTCTATTCGTACTAAAGCCAAAGGTCCGGACAACATTCCAATACCCCTTCTCTCAAATTGTCTCGATATATTCCTGCCTGACATTTTACACTTGTTCAACTTCTGTTTACAAAACGGAGTATACCCGACGCTCTGGAAGTGTGCGAATACACGCCCAGTACCTAAGAAGAGAATACCTGTGTTTTGCAGTAATTTCAGGCCCATCAGTATACTTTGTGCTCTAAGTAAAGTTCTAGAAAGAATAGTGCATGAACAAATGTGTGAATATTTGACCGAGTTCCACATCCTAAATCCTCATCAATCCGGATTAAAGAAAGTTCATAGCACAACTACCACGCTCTTAAAAATAACGGACTACATACGCACAGCGATTGAACAAAGACAGCTTGCAATTCTATGCCTCTTTGATCTCAGTAAGGCCTTCGATTGCGTAAGCCACGAGTTGCTCCTTGCGAAGCTGCACTTAATTGGCTTATCATGCATTGCCATGGTTTGAATCGTACCTGGTAGTTCGGCAACAAAGAGTGGTCATCTTCGATGGCTCCTCATCGAATTGGCAATCAGTAAGAAGTGTTGTACCCCAAGGGTCAGTTCTTGAGCCACTGTGCTTCTTGCTTTATATAAATGATATGTTCAGTGAATTCAAAAACAGTATATGCCATATATACGCTGATGACCTTCAGGCCTACTTCCATTTCAGTCCCTCTGATATAGAACTTTACAACGAAGACACCGCTCGCCTCCTTCAGTGGACCCCAAACCATGTAACGGTCCCAATTTCTGACCAGAATGAAATAATTTTATATATTTTATTATTTTTATTATTATTATTATTATTATTATTATTATTATTATTATTATTATTGTTACGTGCAATGCCCGTACCAACGTTTTTAAATATGGATCTCCCCTATATTGATGTGTCCCCGACTTAAAAGGACCGCCTGATGGCTTGGTTCCGCTTGTGAACACGAGATGGTAGTTTCTATCGGACTTCGACGTCCCTAGCCGGAGTTGTACCTTCTACCGCTAGAGTGTGTTTGTGGTGCCTTCTGGTATCATCCTAATCGAGTCATATTTGAAGGATATTGTATTCTACGTCATTGAACAAAAGACTGTATATACATGATACCGCCAAATTAATTACATAATATGCACATTGTTGATTGATATGTCAAGCTGTGATTGGGCAATTACATTAACATGAATGCAGTGCGGTATTTGTCCTTGTATTCTCCGCCATCTTGTGAGATTCATTGTCTGTCGTCAAGAAAACAACAAGCCGGCTGCTGGTGTGAAAGAGTATCTCTACGTGTGCCGGGGGCTTCGCCCCTAGCCTCTACGAAATATGATATATTAAAAGGAAACTAAGGAAAAGCCTGTGCTCCTAGGCTATTATTTCTTAATTTGCCGTGAAGATGACGTGTGGTCTGTTTATTTACTGGTTACAAGAAGGAAAGCCTCGTGGATGATCGAAGCGGCTTGGGTGTGCTTCCGCAGCAATGTTCAAGCAGTTCATATCTGTTATATTATTTAAAATGTGTTAATTATTTTATTTGTATTGTGTCTCCTCAGAGAAGTTTTAAGGTACGTTATTATTTTTAATATATTGTTTTTGGAGCTCCGATATTGGCCTTATATTAATGTTTTAATTCTGTATTTTGTTTCGCCTGGTAGGCCTAATATTTCTGTTTGTCAACGTTACCAAAAATGTAAATTTTTCTGTTTTTCTTCGTTCCTTCTGGAGACACGCTTCTAGTTTATTTTACGTTGTAAATTTTTATTTATTTATTTAAGTTTTGGTAATCCTTGGAATAGCCCTATTATTTATTTATTTTACGATCCGTTGCAGTCTAAAAAGCCTCATGTCAATAGTGTTAAGGCGTTATTCTTTCCTCGCCTTTTTGTTCTCTCTGGTGATGTTAATTTAATTTTATGCTAATTGTTTGACGTAATTCGATCGGAAATGCGGTCATCTATTTGGTGGCCATGTTTGTTTTTTGTTTTGCCCGACTGCATTCTGGTCTTGGGAGTGCATTCTCTAGGCGTCGACCGGGAGACTCAAACGTGTTGTGCTAGTAGCTTAATATGTTTTTTTGTTAACCTTGTTAGTTTAACTTTGTGTTTTTGGTGAATGTTCCTGTGTTTTTCTCCGTCACGAATGCTGTGGATTTCTTAATTGATCTTTTTTTATTTTATTAATTTAATTTTAAATTTTTCGTTTTGCATCGTGGCTTTGATGTCTGCATGTCGGGTCGGTATTACATACCTTGGTAAATTATCATGTCCTTTCTCGTTTGGTAATACCTGTATTCCTGTTTTTTTTATCTTTTGGGCATTATTATTTAAAATGTTATATTAAATGTTTTCATTTCGCTCAGCAAGCATGTTAAACCGTCTCTTGCCTACTTATGTAATTAATTAACTTATGTTGGCCTTAAGCCATATGCATCACCAGAGAGAGTTTGTCTTGCCCATAGAGTTTCTTCTTTCTTTTAATGATTTGTTAAATTTTCATTTTTCCTTGCCCCTTTTAGTGATTAAATTTTCTTTTAAATTTTATGCAACTGTTGTGGCATTATTTCGTCGGCAGCAATTCTATTAGTTATCGTAGGGTGTCTGTAGACGAGCCTGTGCCTCCCCTCTTCTCCACCTTCCTTCCACCGTTAGGTGTTCTTCTGTTGGGGCATGTCATCTGGAGGTGATTTTGCTGTTGAGGCGATGCGGACCTCTCAATAAGGTAAGTTGGCCCATCCACCCTGGCCATCCCGGTGTCACATTGGTAGCAGATCGCGCTCGTGTTCGCTTCTTCAGCCATCCCCTCCTCCTTTCCCGCAGGCTCGTTTTATGGACCCTTCTGGTGCTGATGGAGCGGTTGCTGATGGGATCTGTCATGTCAGTGCACTCAATGTTGTTTTATGCTAATCCTTGTCGTTTGTTTGATTTCATGTTTGCCTCTGAGTATCCATGTGGTGATATGTATGTGACCTGTTCCAAGCGAGGTGTCTGTGCAGGTTTTTATCCTGTTTGTGGTGCAACATTCCCGGTGAAAATTGATGCTTGGTAAGTGACTGGCATGTGTTCTTGGCATGGGAAATGTGGATTTGTTAGTATTCTGATAGCCTACATGCTGCGAGTGAGGACATCGTGGAGCGCTGTCTGAAGCTGTTCGCCATGTGGTTTGTGGCAATTTTTGTAATTTAGCTTCCTGTTCTCGAGCCAAGCAAGCGGTGACGTCTGCAGTTCTGAGCAGCATTGTGCATGATTTTGTATAGTATTGTGTCTGTGTTCGAGTGTCAACCTAATCTATGGTGTTGGTAATTGGTAGTTATGGTATTGTTGTGAAAGTGTAAACTGTCCTCGTACTTCCTAAAATGTGTTTCTTTCTGTATTGTCTGCCTTCATTCTGTGTTTTTCAAAATGGCCGACAATAATAGTGCTTTTGATTTAATTGACTTAAGAGATAACCTTGTGAATTTGGAGAGTTCTTCTGGGGTTGAACGTGAATCACCTCTGTTTACTAGGTCTGAGGTTTTGGGATCGATTACTAGTAGTGGTTTGCCTGCCCCTCTATTGCCTGGTTCTGGCTCGTCCAGACCACTTAACCCAGGATACGGTCATTCTTCTCATGTAAGGTCACCTAATGATTTCCTGGGTCCTGCCGACCAATTGCATCCCAGTTTTTTCTCTGGCAATGTAAATGTTTTGTCTCCTGTAGAGGGTGTGCGAGGGAGCTGCCCTGGTAATAATGTCTCTTTTCCAAATGCTACGTACTCCCCTACCGTTAATTATGGGTCGATTCCTCACCCTATTTCTAGTTTCTTAACTAAGTTGAAGCATTTCAACCTAGATGAGGTTACCCAGGTGGTCCTATTTTTAAAGCAAGTGGTCGAATTGGGTAACCATGCCTCGATTTTTGGGATGTCGGAAAATCAGATTTTCCAACTGTTGTATCCTGTTGCATCCGGTATGCTGCGCGATAAGCTGATTGAAGCTATCCACCTCCACATGTCCTTAGCCATGTTCATTAGGGAAGTGTTGTGGTTTTTTGTCCCTGTGAGTGCCCTTAGAACTCTCGAGCAAAAGTTCTTATATCGTGTCCAAAGGTTGGACGAGTCACTTAGCGACTATGTCAGTGACATTAAGGTATATGCCCAGGTATTTGCATCCCCTTTAACTGAACGACAGTTGGTGTCATCTATTGTAAATGGGTTTTCCCCTCAATATAGATCATACATGACTATGTGCACCAGGCCTTCGTCATTTGTCGAGCTGAAACAGGTCATTATAGAGGCTATGGCTGTGAAACATGAAGATTCCCTTCGCGTAGCTAATGTTCCTCCTCCTTCCTTGATGTCTCGTCCCCCTCCTTCCTTGATGTCTCGTCCCCCTCCTAAGGTTATGTTTCATCCTAGACCTAATGTTAAGTGCCACACGTGCGGTGGCGTAGGACATGTTAAGAAGGTGTGTCCGAATAACCAAGTTGTGTATCGCCAATGGCGGGATATTGTGGAGACCAATTCGGGTGTTACTTCTAAGGATATTTCTGTGCATGAGAATTTGGGAAAACCCTGTGAAGTTTCTGGTCGCCCTACTAATGAAAATCTTGGTAACTCTTTGAAAACTAATTCATCACGTGCTAATTCTGCTTATGTCGCTGACCTACCTAACCTGTCGGTGAGCAATGTCGTGGCAAGTCAGCCTAATTCTAAACATAATGTGAAACCTGTGGTGCGGGTGTCCTCGTCATCTAATTGTAATCATTTTAGAGTGAATAATGATTTTGGAATTTCTCCTGTGGCTAAAGGAATATCCCCCTTTATTGAAATTTGTGTTAATGACGAGCCCGTTTCTGCATTGCTTGATTCTGGTAGTGTCGCATCCTTTATAAGCGAGGTCTGGTTTTTATCTATGAAGAGTGTTTGCAAATTACCTGAGTTAGAGCCTAACAATGAATCTTTTATTTCGGCTAATTGTTCAAACTTAAATATTTTGTGTAGTATGACAGTCAAAATCCATATTCTAAATTTTTCTTGGAAGTTTAAATTTTTTGTTGCCAGAAATCTTTCCTGTTCTGTGGTCATTGGAGCTAATTTCATGTACCACGTTGGTATGCTTCTTGATTTTGGTGCTCGCAACTTATGGTTTAAGTTTAATCCGCAAAGTAAGTTATCATTCAACCCGGTTTTATCTTCTCCTGCTCTCAATTCAGTTAGGGAACCTGTGACTATTGAGGATCTTGATCTGGAAAATTTAACCAGTCTTCAAAAGGATGCCATAAAGAGGTTATGTCAGGAGTATAGTGATGTATTTACTGACAAGTTGGGTGTTACCCATTTGATGGAATACAAGATTGAGCTAACCGATTCTGTGCCGGTGCGTTCCAGCCCGTATCGCCTTGCCCCGCCCAAGATGGCTGAACTTCGTAAGATCATCGATAAGATGTTGGAAGAAGGTGTAATCCAACCTTCTATCTCGGCCTACTCATCCCCTGTATTCTTTGTGCCAAAACCTAACGGTGGTTTTCGGCCGGTGGTCGACTATAGGGCTCTTAATCAAAAGGTTGTTTTACAATCCATTCCTTTGTCGGACCTTCATACATGTTTTAGTTGGTTTCGCAACGCGAAGGTGTTCACGATCCTCGATTTAAATTCTTCTTACTTCCAAATTCCCCTCTCTCCAGAATCCAGGCATGTTACTGCTTTTTCCACTGACTGGAACCTGTTTGAGTATGCCCGTGTCCCGTTTGGCCTATCCACCGGAGCCGCTGTGTTGAGCAGACTTCTGGACAAGGTGTTTTCAGAAATTAAATTCAAGTTTGTGTACCACTACCTTGACGATGTAGTGATCTATTCTGAGTCCTTCGAGGAACACGTTGATCATCTGAAAGTTGTACTTGATCGGTTGCGTGACGCTGGCCTTACCGTCAAATTGTCCAAAGTTTCCTTTGCCAAGCCCAAAATTTCCTTTTTGGGTCATATTGTTTCCGAATCTGGTATCTCCGTGGACCAGTCTCGTACGCAGACCATCAGAGATTTTAAACCACCCAAGAACGCCAAGGGGGTTGCTCGTTATATTGGTATGGTGAACTTCTTCCGTAAGTTCATCGGTAACTTTGCCGACCGTGCTGCTCCTCTAAATCAATTACGCAAAAAGGCTGTGAAGTTTGAGTGGGGTCCCTCTCAGCAGGCATCCTTCGAAGATCTTAAGCTTGCGCTCTCTAACGCCCCTGTATTAGCCATTCCGGATTTTGGGAAGCAGTTCATTGTGCAGACTGATGCGTCTGGTCGAGGTGTTGGTTGTGTCCTACTGCAAGAGTCTGATCTGGGTAGGCAACCCGTTGCATACGCTTCTCGTACCTTAACGGACTGAGAGAGGAAGTATTCCATATACGAACTTGAGGGTTTAGCTCTGTTGTTCGCCCTGGAAAATTTCCGTATGTATCTTGAGCACACTAAGTTTCTCCTTGAGACCGATAACCAGGCCTTGAGCTGGGTGTTAGGGAAACCCCGTAAAACTGATAGGATTGCCAGATGGGCAACTAGGATTCTGTCATTCCAGTTCACCGTCCACCATACTCGTGGGTCCGAAAATGCGGTAGCTGATTCATTAAGCGGCATGTATGAGGAAACAGCCGAAGAGGATATTCAAGGATGTGAACCCGTAAACCTTGTATCACCTGTAAATTATGTCAATGTCGTTCTCAGCAATTCCCCTGTGCTTTTTGAAGATGTGAGGAGATTCCAGAAAGAAGATCCCTCCTTATCTAGCCTAATTGACCGAATCAATTCTGGTGAAGTGATCAAGCCCTACTCTCTAAAGGATGGTGTATTGTGTTGTTCGTCTCATCATGATCGTCTACCTAAAATTGTGCTACCGTTGGTCCTCATTCCGGAAATCTTTCGTTACTATCACGAATCTCCTATTGGTGGCCACCTAGGAGTATTCAAGACCCGTGCTAAGATCAGACAGTTCTTCATTTGGCAAAGTATGGATGGCGACATCAGGAGGCTCATTAGAAATTGTGCGTCATGTAGTATTAGCAAACCTCCGGTTTCTACTAAGGTTGGCCTGTTGTCACCTAAACCGGCATCTAGACCCATGGAGAGGCATTTTATCGACCATGTTGGCCCGTTCCCTCGCTCTGGTCGGGGAAACCAATTTGCGCTTGTTTGCACTGACGGTTTCACCCGGTTTAGTTGGATATTCCCCACCAGACAGGCTACGACCAGTTCCGTCATAAGGTGTCTTAATTCCATCTTTTAATCTTTTGGGCCATGTCAGTTCCTGGTATCAGATAATGCCAAGTGCTTTGTATCTCATCAGTTCCGTCAATTCTTATTTGATTATGCTATTTCTCATGTAACCACCACTCCCTATTTTCCTAACCCGTCTCTCGCTGAGCGAGTCAATCGTAATCTCCGTTCTGCTCTGATTGCTTTCCACCACAACGACCATTCCAAGTGGGATTCTAATTTGCATTGGCTCAATTTTGCTTTCAACACCGCCGTGCACGAGAGCACGCAAGCCACTCCTTTTTCGTTAATGTTTTCGTTTATGGCTAATTCTCCGTTGTCTAATCTGTGGAACCTGCACGATCTCCTTCCAGACAGTTTCACGCCCGAGGATATGAGGGCGAAATTCGACAAGGCTAGAGACACAATGCCTGTCGCAAGCCAACTGATTTGGAAATTGGAGATGTTGTGTACGTCCGTAATTTCGAGCCCAAGGGCGTCAGTGATCTAGTATCTAGCAAGTTGACCCCTCGTTTCAAAGGCCCCTGTTATGTAGAGGCATTTTTGACACCCGTTACTTTTCTTATTCGAAACCCTAAGGCCAACAAAATTTCCAGAGTGCATCTCTCGCACATAAAACGAGGTGGAGAGAATTGTAATGAGGAAATGCTACCATAAATTTTGTAAACCGATTTTTGTATAATGTAGAGTATCCCTAACCTTCATTGAAGCCTTCAGGCATCTGTTCCTTTTGAAATTTTAAATTGGGTTTTAAAAACTGTAGTGGGATACAACTTGTAACTGTTGGGTAATTCCCATTTTATGGTAAATTGTAAAATTGAAACTAATTTTGATGTTTTCATAGAAGATGCCTGCATGTAAGTTGGACTCGGTGGGAGACCTAACTCATGGTGATCTTGTGTACCTGTTTCCTTGGTAATTTGAGTGGTCGTTCCTCTACCGTAGCTCCAGCTAAATGTATAGTCGTTCAACTCGCATATTATTGAAATGTACTACTAGTCTGTAAAAAGGTAATCTAGTTATTTAATTAACTATTTGTGAGCACGGATCTAGGGCATGGTCAGGATTTTCCTTCCTCATTTAAATTCAACTTTGTTTCTCTTTTATAAAATGTATTAAGAATTAGTAATTTCTGTAAACCTTTATTTTTTGAAATAAGATTAACTTCTGTTTTGTAAATGGCTGCCCTCGCGTCGCATGATATCTGGCACATTGCTTCCACCTACTTCGTCTAAAGCTAACAACATTGGACTTATTGAAAATTTACCTAACGTGTCTCGGACTATGAAAGCACTGCAGGTGCTGGTGTTCTGCGTTTCTGAAGACTTATGGACACAGTGAAGCTGTTAACTAAGTGGTTTGCGAGGTGATCAATTATCCCTTCACTGATAATCTGACCCTGCACTCTTCCTAACCAAAACGTTGCGGTTTTGTCCATCAATTGGAGTTAACTGGTGAACATTATCTTCTGGAAACATGCTTGGTGAATCGACTAGTTATGGAGTACTGCCTATGCCTAGGCATATTCGTGAACGGTGTTCATGCTTAAGGGAGGGAGACTGTTACGTGCAATGCCCGTACCAACGTTTTTAAATATGGATCTCCCCTATATTCATGTGTCCCCGACTTAAAAGGACCGCCTGATGGCTTGGTTCCGCTTGTGAACACGAGATAGTAGTATCAATCGGACTTCGACGTCCCTAGACGGAGTTGTACCTTCTACCGCTAGAGTGTGTTTGTGGTGCCTTCTGGTATTATCCTAATCGAGTCATATTTGAAGGATATTGTATTCTACGTCATTGAACAAAAGACTGTATACACATGATACCGCCAAATTAATTACATAATATGCACATTGTTGATTGATGTGTCAAGCTGTGATTGGACAATTACATTAACATGAATGCAGTGCGGTATTTGACCTTGTATTCTGCGCCATCTTCTGAGATTCATTGTCTGTCGTCAAGAAAACAACAAGCCGGCTGCTGGTGTGAAAGAGTATCTCTACGTGTGCTGGGGGCTTCGTCCCTAGCCTCTACGAAATATGATATATTAAAAGGAAACTAAGGAAATGCCTGTGCTCCTAGGCTATTATTTCTTAATTTGCCGTGAAGATGACGTGTGGTCTGTTTATTTACTGGTTACAAGAAGGAAAGCCTCGTGGGTGATCGAAGCGGCTTGGGTGTGCTTCCGCAGCAATGTTCAAGCAGTTCATATCTGTTATATTATTTAAAATGTGTTAATTATTTTATTTTTATTGTGTCTCCTCAGAGAAGTTTTAAGGTACGTTATTATTGTTAATATATTGTTTTTGGAGCTCCGATATTGGCCTTATATTAATGTTTTAATTCTGTATTTTGTTTCGCCTGGCAGGCCTAATATTTCTGTTTGTCAACATTACCAAAAATGTAAATTTTTCTGTTTTTCTTCGTACCTTCTGGAGACACGCTTCTAGTTTATTTTACGTTGTAAATTTTTATTTATTTGTTTAAGTTTTGGTAATGAACCCATGTACCATTGGCTCAAGGGGGTCGAATCCATGTATTTTTGTAAAAGGAAGGAAGGAAATATACAGTCTTCAGAGGAACATAGAAAGATTTCATGCAAGGATGCTAGCATAACGTTGGGTAAGAAGCTGGACCCAGGTGGCCAGGAAATGAGATCATACCTGACTCATTGATAAGAAGCCGGTCACGAATATAAATAGGAGTGGAAAGTTCCAGGCGTATGAGAGAGAAGCACGTTTCGGAAATCGCCCTTACCTTGCATTAAAACGGCAACAGCGCAACTGTGCCCGAAGAAGAATAATTAAATTTAACCCATTTGCAAGAATAAAAGTAAGTAAATAAATACAGCATTGTGAATCATTTCGGATTAGAGATTTTTGTGTGGAGAAAAGGCTTTTATTAATTGCCCAGGAGAGAAGTGCAAACGTAGCATACGTCATCGGGGATTTACTGAGACCCGAGGAGTGGGGAATTAAAAAATCAACTGCAACACCCACACAGCTGAAGACTAAAAATTATTTAATATCTCAGAAATGCACAATCGATTTTCATGTGCAGTGAGGTCATTTGACGTTTAGAAAACGAGCTTTCTGGAGATATAATTTTTATAAATGTGCGACAATTTTTTCAAAAGTTGGTCACGAAAAGGACTAGGATTTTATCTTTTTTTGACTAAATAGTATAAAAGTCCAGGCCAAGCCAGACCAATCATGCAGTATTATTCCGTCCAGGGGACGTGAAGCTACATCACGCAGTATTCAAACGTATGAACCTCAGGGGAGGTCATACCGGACAACAAGTATAAGCAGTAAATGCAGTTCACGACAGACTCCTTGAGGGGAGATGCTGTATCACATCGTATAGCCAGTATCCGACAGCAGAGGGCGTCACTATATCGACAAACAAACGTGCACCCGTAAGGAGTGGCCGATAAGTATTATCAAAGTATCGCCGTGTGGAGAATTAGGAAAATCCTAATTACAGGATTTAGTTCCACCAGTATAAATTTTACAGTGAAAAGTTCAGGCATTACAGTCAGATTAGGCTGCAAACTTAGAGAACCGGCGATAGGTCTTCAAAAATACAGTCCAAGTAAACGACCGAAAGTATCGTAGCAGTTTTGAAGTACCGTAACAGCGAGATAAACATTCTATCAACGTATAAGAATCCGATCAAGGTTGGACCAAAAATAAGGTTCGCATAGGGTTCTGAAAAATAGGAATTCGAGGACAGAATAAGCGGAAAGAAGAAGTAAATTCTAGACATCGTGGCAAGGAAACCAACGAACTATAAAAAGCACTAAGTTACGAGGAGTATTAGTTGCTAGAAATCAATAGGTCACCGATAGATTATCTGGAGGACCGTGGACAAGACAGACTTTTACTAGACAACAAATAGGGTCTAGAAAGAAGCAGTTCGTGCTAATAATAATAGCTGATCGTCAAGAAGTCGAAATTGAAGGAGTACTATTCCAGGGAAGAAGTAGATGGTTCGAGACTCTCATATTGGTTAGAGAGGAAGCCGACATTTACGAATTTCACCCTTGGAGACGGGAGGTCAAGAAATCACGTGTGAAAGGTTTAATAAAGCCTTAGTGATTAGAATCTGTGAAGTGTAAATATATTAAAAAATTTGTGTTGAAGAGTAATATTTTTTAGTGATTTTTATTGTGTATTATAGAAGAATACACCAGTGTATTTTAAAATGTCACCAGTGTTTAATATATCTGAGTTATATGTGTGTCAAGATATGTCAATATATGAAATGAATTTGTGCAAAATGGAGTAATCACAAATAGTGGGCAAAAATGAAACGTCGTTGGGAGTTACGGCATTGGACCGTCTGAACATGTGAGTAATCATTTTCATTATGTTTTGGTGTTGGGAAAGTGTTTGTGTACAATCCACCGGAGTTTGAGAAATAGGGATGTTGTTGAGTAACCAATAACAGAATAAGGGCGCGGTCTGAACAAATAAGAATTGAGAAATTATAAAATAATTATGTGAAATGAATAAATCCTTTAGAGGAAAAGTATGAAGTTAAATATCAGTATATTTGATAAATATTGTAAAAGCAAGCGTAATAATAATAATAATAATAATGAAAAGTATATAAATGAAGATTAATTTGAATTATATGAAAGAAATAGCTTTTGAGCTTTTGTAAGGAATGAAGACATGATATGAATACAGGTTCTTAAAGTATAGTGATTATCGTCACGGGAGAGGATAAATATAAAAAATGGAGATGTAGATCAAATGTTGATTTTTGAATTTACCAGTTCTTTGGAAGACGCTAGGCTTTAAAGTAATGTGTAGCGCATTGTCGCGTATTAAAGTAATTTATCACGCTAGGAAGGCGTTGAATCTAAATATACTTGGCAAGTTAATTTTGAGGGACAGTTGATTGCGGTAATTGAGCTATGTTGTAAGTCCTCCAGTATGGGATGAGTTCCCGAGGCCATGTGTGTTATATCGTATTAAATAATAGGGAGCGTATTTGTTGTATTGATGAGTGCAGGTTAGACTGAGGCCGCCTTAAACGCTGAATTGTTGTAAGTCCTCCAGTATGGGAGTGGTTCCCGAGGCAGTTAAGAGAGTCGAACCCAGACTCCTATAATTGTAGAAGCCCCTAAATATCGTCGTTGTATTGAATTATCCTTGCCCATCAATGATGACACTTCATAATTAATAAATGCCAAGGTTACGAAGGTGGTCTATGAACCTATAAAAATGTTGTTAAAGATTGAATGAAAGAAACGCCAGGTCTATCCAAAGAACTGTTGGAAAGGAAATAGCTGGTTTAAAAGCATGAGTGTAGCGGTCTCGAGACGAGACATAGAGCCTTCCCTCCCTGGCCATAAATCAAGTCAAGTGTACGGTCAGACCCCTTGTTGTGGTAGGGTCGGAGAGAACCGTCTGGAAGAAGTAATAATATACCGTGAGTGTTTAGGAGTTGTTAATGACCCGGGATTTGAACCGAGGTCCTTGTAGATTGAAAGTACCGCTTGCCAGTTCAGATCGTAGCTTTCTTATATGAAAATGGTCTTTTAAGACAAATAAATAATAATCCCTAAGGTAATGTTGTATTGATGTAGGATTTCACGAGTTCACTGAGGACAATTAGATTCCGGGAGTAATCATAATTTCGACTTTGTTCGAGTAGTCTTCGGTAACTCTGGAGTACACAGGTATTTTCCCGATCACTGTAGTGAATTTGTTATCTTGAGAGAGATGGTAACGTTGAGAACCTTGTTGAATGCCCAAAAATTTAAGTAAAGGAATAACATATACTGTAAAGATGATTATATGTTGTTCTAATTACAAGAAACTCATAAAATAAATATTGAGGTGTGTAAAAGAATGACCCCGTTCATATTGGAATGCATCGAGCCAGTGGAGCTCGTTATTATATTGAACTTTTAAAAGGGGTACTTGATGGAAGTGAAAAGAATTATAAGTTGGTTGGTTTGAAAGAAACCATTTATTTTAATATAATGTTTGTTTAATTTTTATATTTTCATTGTTCACTTGGAACAAGTTTAGAAGGATTTGGTCAATAGTTTATTTGTTTTATTTGTTTGTAGCGCCATAATTTTGGTTAATTAAATGTGTTAAAATAGGAGTTGAATTTGTTTTTATTTTGGAAGTGTATCCTCTATTTAATCCAAAATGTGTAGGTCACAGAGTGGGAGAACATACCATAACCCCGAAAATCCCGATTTGAGCATTGCTGGCATACTGTGATTTGCATATTTCTTGCTGGAAGGGCACAGTAATCCTTGGAATAGCCCTATTATTTATTTATTTTACGATCCGTTGCAGTCTAAAAAGCCTCATGTCATTAGTGTTAAGGCGTTATTCTTTCCTCGCCTTTTTGTTCTCTCTGGTGATTTGAATTTAATTTTATGCTAATTGTTTGCCGTAATTCGATCGGACATGCGGTCATCTATTTCGTGGCCATGTTTGTTTCTTGTTTTGCCCGACTGCATTCTGGTCTTGGGAGTGCATTCTCTAGGCGTCGACCGGGAGACTCAAACGTGTTGTGCTAGTAGCTTAATATGTTTTTTGTTAACCTTGTTAGTTTAACTTTGTGTTTTTGGTGAATGTTCCTGTGTTTTTCTCCGTCACGAATGCTGTGGATTTCTTAATTGATCTTATTTTATTTTATTAATTTAATTTTAAATTTTTCGTTTTGCATCGTGGCTTTGATGTCTGCATGTCGGGTCGGTATTACATACCTTAGTAAATTATCATGTCCTTTCTCGTTTGGTAATACCTGTATTCCTGTTTTTTTTTATCTTTTGGGCATTATTATTTAAAATTTTATATTAAATGTTTTCATTTCGCTCAGCAAGCATGTTAAACCGTCTCTTGCCTACTTATGTAATTAATTAACTTATGTTGGCCTTAAGCCATATGCATCACCAGAGAGAGTTTGTCTTGCCCATAGAGTTTCTTCTTTTTTTTAATGATTTGTTAAATTTTCATTTTTCCTTGCCCCTTTTAGTGATTAAATTTTCTTTTAAATTTTATGCAACTGTTGTGGCATTATTTCGTCGGCAGCAATTCTATTAGTTATCGTAGGGTGTCTGTAGACGAGCCTGTGCCTTCCCCTCTTCTCCACCTTCCTTCCACCGTTAGGTGTTCTTCTGTTGGGGCATGTCATCTGGAGGTGATTTTGCTGTTGAGGCGATGCGGACCTCTCAATAAGGTAAGTTGGCCCATCCACCCTGGCCATCCCGGTGTCAATTATTATTATTATCAATATTTTTTTAATTTTACATTTTACCTTTTATTAGTTATTATGTTAACTAATATGTTTATATCTATTATTATGCGGTAATGTAGAATATTATGGCAATTGAAAGGAGTTGGAGCTACACACATTATATTTGAAATAAGTTAGGTGCTTGACTGAATACTATTTCTGAAGAAAACACATACAATAGGAAGAAAGAGGGTTATTCGCGGAAGGCCGGCTTATCAACTGCTTCCTGGTAACGACATGAATAGACACTAATGTCTTTCACTTCAAGAATTATACCAGTAAACAAATCTTACTAGGAAGGGATTCTATGAAGACTCGCCATTAACAATGCTGGACCTGTGAATGAGTCCTTTGCAACTTTATACAAAAGGTGGGATGGACCTCCCGAGAAATGTTACAAAGAAGTATTGTCATTATTGATATGTGAAAGGGGTGCAAATTGCCTAGTGACTTCAGAAGTGGGGGCAGGCGCGTGCCTTACCTGGGAACGTTATATATATGACGGCCGCCCAACTGGATGATGATTATTATTGAATTGCTGGCAGGAGAGGGAATGGTGCTGTTTGGAGCAGAAGAGTGGAACTTGTAGCGAGATGGAGTTGGAAATTAACATTCATCTGTAACGCAGTGCTGAACTAGACAGTTGGCTATGTATGTGAATTTGATAAGACATTCTGTCTCATCAAACTGTGACATGGTTGTGTACGAGGCTATTGTCACAGGGATGATTTATGGAATTTGTTCTGTCATCCACATATAAATTCATTACGTTGAGGAAGATAAGGGTCATCATGAACTCTATACGCAACAATCCATCTACAATGATCTTCAATGCGGTGAGCTCTATAAACAGTTTTACTCCAGTCAAATCAGAAGGCTCTCATGCTTATTAAATTCAATACATTTTATTCAATTAACTCAGTATACTCCAATTTCCAATCAAGACCCATAATACAAGTAAATTCAGTAGATTCTTTGATTTAAATTTATTATAATTATTATCTTTAGTATTTTATTCTTTTTTTGCACTTGTTGTTTTTATATATTAAATTCATTTGTAAATTCAAATGTTTGACTGGTTTCCTTTAGTAGCTAGTAATTACTATAAGGCAACACCACACTCCTAAACTAATTATCTTAAGGTTAGATTGCGTAAGTTTCACTACGGCTGGAGATAGGAATTTCGCTGCTCTACCTCTGTTTAACCGAGGTTTAATATATTATTTTGATCATGATATATGAATGGTCTGACGCCCTGGCTACACATAATACTACACATTATGTACTTTTTTAGTGATGCTGACAACAATACATATACACAATTAGATGAATACACAATTAAATATTTCATTTTGATCACCCAAAAGTGGGCGACTATTTAATTATTAACCTTTGCATATTAATATTCAAGAAGTTCATTAAACCATTACATATAACCCCAACAGTGGACCGCTTTTATTAACATTATTCTATTATTTTAAAAAAAAACATTACAACCATAACCTCCAGTTAAACATTTCTAAGACTCAACTTGTATGCATTGGCTATACTAAACTTCGTAACTCTGTCGATATTAACTCACTCCCTCCGATAAAATTACTTGACAATGATATCCCCTACAGCAACCCTGTGAACAACCTAGGAGTAATTTTGATAGAGCCTTATCTTGGGGAGAGCATACCGCAGCTGTAATAAGGAAAGCTATATCATCAACGCATATCTTGAAGAGGAATATCCCTTACACGCCGTCAAAAAAGCGCTAGCTTTTAATCCAAACGTTGATATTCCGTATCATCGAACATGGATCAGCAGTGTATAACGACTTATCAGAAACACTTAACATAAAATTACAGAGAGTTCAAAATGCATGCGTTCGTTACATTGTAGACGTCAGGTGTGATGTACACATTACACCGTATTATGTGGTAATACAGTGGTTGAAACTTCGTGAACGTAGGCGCCCTCAATTGCGATCCTAACTCAGAAAATATTGTGTGCAAAAACCCCTGGTTATCTCTATAATGTGTTTAAGCCAATGAACTCCGTCCACAACAGAGAAAATCGATTTACTGAATCTACAGTACTCTACAGATTCCTGTCCACCTTACAACTAAATACAATAAATCATTCCTTTGCACAGATTCACGGCTCTTTAATACATTCCACCTTCACTCATTTACAAACTCTGTTAACACTACATAACTCAAGAAATACCTAATCTCAAGATTCCTGAAGGGATACCAATCAAAAATGTAAATGGTTCATACATTTTTTCTAAATATAGCCTATCCTTGCCTTACAGCTGTTTATAATATTTTTAGTATCCAAGATACAACTTCCGTGGAATTGATAGCAGTTCGAGAAATCATGTCACTCATAATAGATGTTATTATAATTCACATAAAAATTGTAGCCCCTTTTTTAACATACTATATTTTTTTTCAATAGATTTAACAATACATTATTATTATATTAATTATTATATTCTAATTTGTATTATTCATCTTGTATAAAATGTTTGCTAATTGGCTTGTTTAGTTACAAGTATATTTTATATTTTGTTTAATTAGTTGTTAAGCTAGGTTTAGTTTCTTACTACAAAACTTCAATCCAGAACATTTATGGTACATAAAGGGACTCTAGCCTCAGTGGCAGTTCTCTATGAATAAATGCAAATTCAAATTCTTTTCAGCTCTATCCATTTCCAGGCCTTCGTGGCTTAGGCGGCAGCACGCCGGCCTCTCACCGCTGGGTCCGTGGTTCAAATCCCGGTCACTCTATGTGAGATCTGTGCTGGACAAAAAGGAGGCAGACAGGTTTTTCTCCGGGTACTCCGGTTTTCCCTGTCAAAATTTCATTCCAGCAACACTCTCCACTATCATTTCATTTCATCTGTCATTCATTTAATCATTGCCCCAGAGGAGTGCGTCAGGCCTCGGCAGCCGGCACAGTTCATATCCTCGCCGCTAGATGGGGGGCTTCATTCATTCCAATCCTGACCCGGTCGGTGACTGGAAGCAGGCTGTGGATTTTCTTTTCTATCCATTTCCATCCTTTCCGCATGGCCAAACCATCTTAATCTCGACCTCTGTATGCCTATTCGCTGTACTAATGCTTCCTGTATAGATAGTGCTTGCCTAATTTTTGAGTTTCAGATTTTATATCTTCTGGAGAGATGTTCTCAAGAATTTCATTCCAGTCGCTTCGATCTTACTGTCTTGCCTCTTGTTAGTAACCATTGTCTCTAGGCCATTGGTTACAATCGGAATAAAATATATTTTTTTATAATGTTAATTTTGTTCTTTGCGGTACTTTAACATTCCATAACGGCTGTCGAACTAGATGATAAAATAAGGTACTTTTACTTAATCTGTTGTTATGTACAGAACTAAATAACACTACCGGAAAACAAGAATATCAGTAAAGAAGATATAGCCTACTTTCTCCTAAATGCGTGGGTATAGTTATAACTCTTTGTCCTTTTCAAGGAGTATAATTGAATTCTGGTTGTAGTAGCTTGTTGAAATACAACTTGCTATATGGATATTAAACGGCGATTGATTGAATACTCACCTGAATTATATATACAAACACTAATACAGCCATCACAATAACACAGGTTATCAGACAAAATTCAACACTCACCCAAATACACGGAGCTAAATTACCATGATGTCCATGCATCTCAAATGAAACAACAACAGCTTCCTACCCAAATACTTCCTCGTATAAAAGTACACACACTAGCAAGCCTACAGAGATCACAGTGACACAGGTTATCAAACAACTTCTACACACACCCAAGTAAACGGGGATACAAGACCATGATGCCGCAAAACCACTAAAGAATCAACAACAAAAACTACAATAACAATACATTCTACCGCAGATGAAGGTCAACGAATAGTAATCCCTGTATTGGTGTGTTGAAATATGTGGTGATATAAGTATATACACTGACCGGCACCAAAAACGCAACACACAATAAATGATGTGTAATTATTGTGTAATTATCTATTCAATCAAAGTGAAGCACTTAAACCTATTTTTTTACAGGGGGTATGATATTGGCGTTGTTTTGCGAGCAATCAATGAGGTGTCGATTGTTGATTGCACCAGCCTCAATTGTTTTTTCCCGCGCAATCTGAAAACCACATCACTGAATGTGAGCCAATAATGTGTTACCGCTCTTATAGCGCTTATTGTTGTACTTTGAATTGTTCCTTTCTCAATCACATGTGTTTGTAGGATCTTTCTGTGATTGTTGTAATTAGCTTTCTGGAGCAAACATGCCCTTAAGCCCTGAACAAGCTGCAGAAGCTGTTGCTTTGGCGAAGCTGGTCGCAGCATGCATCACGTTTCAGAAGTGTTGAGGACAACACCTTCCACGACTTCCAGAACCGTACGAAGGTATAGAAGAACTGGAGGCTTTGCAAGGAGACCAGGAAGAAGTCCGAGAAGAGCAACATCGGAGAGAGATGACCGCTTCTTACAACATCAAGTTCTCCACGACTGTCACACCACCGCCATTGAAGCACGACATCGACTCCACCAAGTTCAAGGGGTAGATGTTAGTGAGAGAACCGTCCGAAGAAGATTGGAAGAAGCCAATCATCAATCCAGAATACCAGTTACAGGCCCAGAACCTACCAGAGAATATCTCACAACTCGACTACGTTTCGCAAGGAAACATCATGGCTGGACGGAACAACAATGGGATCAAGTGTTGTTCAGCGATGAGTCGCGATTTGGTGTCCGATCACCTGACGGAAGAGAAAGGGTCTGGAGAAGGTCAGGGGAATGGTATTCCCCTTGCACATTCTCATCCAAGACGCCTTTTCAGGGTGGTTCTGTGATGGTGTGGGCAGGAATCAGTATGGCTGCAAGGATGGATTTGGTCATCGTGGAGAATGGGAGCTTTACCGCACATCGGTATGTGGAGAAAATCCTTCTGGAGCATGTTGTGCCTTTCGCTACATTTATTGGTGACGATTTCACACCAATGCAAGACAATGCACGCCCATATGTTGTGCGAGTTCTTGGATGAAGCAGGGATTCATGCTATGGGTTGGCCTGCTCGAAGCCCTGATTTGAATCCTAATGAGCACGTTTGGGACCGGGTGGGGAGAGGAGCCCGTCAGTGCTATCCAGAGACCATACAGGATCCTACACGACCTGCGGAATGCCCTCCTGGAAGAATTGGAGATGATTCCTCAACAGCATTAATCAGGAGCATCCCTGAAAGGTTGAATGCCATCATTGGTGCAAGAGGTGGCAATATGCGCTTTTGAAGCTTCGAACAGAGGTCTCCGAGATCATCTCTGAGGTCTGTGAAGTAAAGTGTGAGGTGTATAAAATCAAAGCAGAAGTGCATTACCTTTAGGAGCTTACTCAAAATTTCCCGCGCTTATAGCGCTCTTTCCTTGAAGTGTGTATCTCTGGCTTAATTTGTTAAATTTGTTTATTATTGTCATTTTCTTCATTGTTAGACACCTACATGGGGCCGTACTACAATATTTCATCATCATATAGTAGATTAGTGTCATAAATTTAAAATAAATTTCATTTTTTTTTAAGAAATTGAAGTGTTGTGTTTTTCGTGCCCGTCAGTGTATATAAGGTGCGTTCAAAAAGTAACGAGCCGGAGGCTGTAATGTGCAAACCAGTGACGACATCGGCTAAACGTGGCGTGTGAATCGAGGTGTGGTTCCGGCCAGAGCGTGGAAGGTTACAGCCCGTCGCTAGAGGGCACGCGTGTACGTCACGTGACGATACAAAGCGAGCAGCAGCATGCATAAATCGTCCAACGCTGCCAGTGGCTTTGCAAACAGTGACATGGAGGCGTCAAACAAAGAGCAAAGAGGTGTTGTTCGGTTTCTGACAGCGAAATGAGTAGGGGGAACGGACATTCATCGACGAATGTCACAAGTGTATGGCGAACACTGCATGTACCTTGCAAGGGTCAAGGCGTTGCACAAGCGCTTCAGGGAAGGACGGGTGTCGTTAGCCGATGATGCAAGGTTTGGGGCACACCCCTGCATTACCGATGACAACGTCCAGCTGGTTGATGCACTCATTACCCAGGACCGCCGAGTGACAGTGAACGCCATAGCCGCCGTGGTCGGATTGAGCGTCGGAAGTGTGCACACCATCATGAAGGAACTTCTGCACTTGCGGAAAGTGTGTGCCCAATGGGTTCCCCATAGTCTTCAACCACACCAGGAAGCATGTCGAATTGCCTACTCTCTTGGTCTTGGTTGGACGATTGATGCATGCTGCTGCTCGCTTTCTATCGTCACGTGACGTGCACGCGTGCCCTCTAACGACGGGCTGTGACCTTCAACGCTCTGGTCGGAACCACACCTCGTTACACATGCCACGATTTGCCGATGTCGTCAATAGTTTGCGCATTCCAGCCTCCGGCTCGTTAATTTTTGAACGCACCTTATATATAATATTTTCGATTGCAAGTACACACTAAATATGCTTAACATTAAAACGTGTGAGTAGTTTAAACCAAAAATATCAAAAAACTAAGTAAAAAAATTAACCTGCAGGTATTTGATCCACTGACTTCCAGACTATGAGCCCAGGTCGCTACCATTACGCCACGGATGCGCTACGGTACTACTTGGTAAACACTGGTCTAGTATAACTGTATCATATTTTGTGTTGAAATCAACGAATTCATTAGCGTTTTCTGGCATTTCGATAAACCATTTGATACTAAATATGTATTATTTTGTTCAGTATATTCCTAAAAGGATATAAAGTTATGCAGTTACGGAAATATATAGATTTACGAGCAAAAATAGCGGTCATTTTGACAACAGAACGTCGCGGACTCACAACGATATGGCATGGTCAGCCTGACCTGTTAGTCAGTTCTACGGTTACATATTCTATTATAATATGCTGATATCCCACCGGTAGGTTTAAACCTCCCCATGTACGATAAGCTGAATTCTTGAGGCCAGGTCTTGGTGAATTGTAAGTTATGGTTAGGCCATAATACTTGCATGAATCATAGTTTGGACAAAAGACCGCTTCCCATATTAAGGTATATTGTTGCAAAATTTGGTAGAGATCCGATGATTTGATTTAAGCTCAGAACATTTATGTGGGCGCCATTTCTGTTTTGCTCTGATGGCGGCGATATACAACATGACACTGAGTTGTCCCTTGCTAGTACTACCTCTGTACCGAAGGTGATTCAATTTGGGTTTCGTTGTGTTTGAATTGATTGGGGGAATCGATTTTCACACATACATGTCCGTCATCTGCAAACTATTAGGCTGATGACATTGTGGTTTAGTCGCAAGACCCTTCCCACATGATAGTATGTTGTTGAAAAATTTGGTAGAGATCAGATGATTAGGTTAGTCGTAATTTGATTTAAGCTTTGAACATTTGGGTGGCCACCATTAGATTTCCGTCAAGATGGCGGCGATATTAACATGACACTGAGGTGCCCTTTGCTAGTGCTTCCTCTGTACCAAATGTCTTTCAATTGGATTTAATTATGTTTAAATTGATAGGGGGGGGGGGGGGGGTCAGACATGCAGAGTGCACACACACACACACACCACACACATACTCACAGACACACAGACACACAATTTTTGGCTCTGTGTAGGTCTCTTAACTTTACTTTCATTTTTTGCAAAAATCGAAAGTAGGCTAAAAATACCTTTATTAGTTATGATCACAGTTATAATGGGGCAGTTTTTAGGATCTGTCCGATTATAACAGTGATCATAACCAATATATGTTCTTTTTATATATATATATTACGTACGGTACATTGTACCTCGCCCAGTCTTTGGGAAAATTCGTGTGGACCGACAGAAGTGTTACAAATAACAACAAATCTATAGGAAGCAAAGAGCAACTAAGCAGCTAAAAGGATAGGCTAACCACAGACAAGGATATTAAGGTAAGAGTTCATCGACTATGTGAAGTCACAGCACACACACTCACAGAATGGGTTGATCACAGCAATACTGATAAATAATGAAGCAATTTTCAGACATTAATTATTTTGTTTATTTCCAGCTGCAATTAGCTTTTCTCCTTTTTATAAAATTCCTTTTAGCTGGTATTTGAAGTTGTGCAATTCTTGTTGTTCCCTGGAGAACTCACTCTCGTTCTTATTTATGGGATTGTTTTCATAGCATTTAACGTAACTCTATTAATATAATAAATACTTTTGTGTGTCGAGTCAACCCTGTATATTTAATCCATATATTAAGTCCATGTCGCCTCCGTAGCGTAGTGATCAGCATGGTTAGCTGCCGCCCCGGAGGTCCTGGGTTCGATTCCCGGCTCTGCCACGAAATTTGAAAAGTGGTATGAGGACTCGAACGGGGTCTACTCAGCCTCGGGTGGTCCAAATGAGTAGAGGGGGTTCGATTCACACCTCAGCCATCCTCGAAGTGGTTTTCCGTGGTTTCCCACTTCGTCTTCGGGCAAATGCAGGGATGGTACCTTCTGCAAGGCCACGATCGCCTCCTTCCCTATTCATAGCCTATCCATCCCAATCTTCCATTCCTTCCCGTCACTCGTGAGGCCCCTGTTCGCTTTGCAGGTGAGGACGCCTGGGCGAAGTGCTGATCACACCTCCCCAGTTGTATCCATTCCGACCAGATGTTCCAAGCTCCAGGACACTGCCCATAGAGGCGGTAGTGGTGAGTTTCCTCGCTGAGTCCGTGGGAACCACCAACCTAGAGGGTAAATTGACTAAATAAATTTAAAAAATGAAGTCCATACATTAATCTTAGTTCATACCTGCAGGATGGTCATGTTCTACTATAATTTACGAACTGATCGCGACTAATTAAGCATAGTCACATATTGAGGCACCCACACAGGTACATAGGGGGTACTATCCCAGAATGCTCTTGTCTTTTGGAAGATTCCAGGGGTACACACACGGTAAATTTAAGTATGGATAATTTTGGCACTGGCAAATCTCCACATTCTTTAGGACATTATGTCCTAAATATTCAGCGTGGTTATCGTGGGGGTGATAGGTAGTTAATGTTGGCACATGGCGGAGCAACATACCATTAATAAATTAGAGATGTGATAACGATGGAGCTTGATTAGTCCATTTATGTAGGACCTCATGAGTGCAGCCTCCGTGGCTTAGGCGGCAGCACGCCGGCCTCTCACCGCTGGGTCCGTGGTTCAAACCCCGATCACTCCATGTGAGATCTGTGCAGGACAAAACGGAGGCAGACAGGTTTTTCTCCGGGTACTCCGGTTTTCCCTGTAAAAATTTCATTCCAGCAACACTCTCCACTATCATTTCATTTCATCTGTCATTCTGTTAATCATTGCCACGGAGGAGTGCGTCAGGCCTCGGCAGCCGGCACAGTTAATATCCTCGCCACTCGATGGGGACTTCATTCATTCCGTTCCTGACCCGGTCGGAAACTGGAAGCAGGCTGAGGATTTTCATGTAGGACCTCATGAATCATCTTATTTTTGCATATAAATTCACGTACTATAATTCTCGTTCGATGACGCCTACTTTTAGTTTATGTAAGCGAAGAGTTCCGTGGGGACACGCTAGAGGGAAACATTAATTAATCACGGATAGGTACAGTAGATGTTGTTTTGGTTTTGAGTTCGAGCAGGAGCGCGAATGAAAGTTTACAAGGTAGTTGTGGTTAGATTCAGGTACTAGCAAAGTTCTCACTCGGTTGTGTAGGCCGTATTTGTTGCTATTTTATTAAGTGCGGACGAATGCAGTAACGTTCATAATATAGAGAAGAAACCTGAAAATTCCTGGGGCGTGTGTGGGTATTAAATTTGGTTGGTTTTGAGGTCATAGAAAGCCCACTTTTGTTTATACAGTATATTGTGTATCGTTTGTAGAAATGGCAACTCTAGAATAGATAAGAGCGGAAATTGAGGAGTCCATTCGTAGGCAGGCTCAACAATTCGAAGATCAGATGAAATGGTTTGAGATTAGTCAAGCTGAACAGATTTTAAAAGAAGCTCTGGAATAGCAAGGGGGAACAATCCGAACAATTACAGGGAATTATTGAACAGGCAAATGTCAGAAACGACGAGCTATTAGAGCTAATGCAGGGACATTTGGGAGAACAGAAAGGGTGAGTAGATCTGGTCACGGATCAGATATGATAATTTCGAGAGTTAACCTTTGAACAATTCGAATCTAAGGTAGGTCGGTTGCAGAAGTATCTAGTTAGGCTAATTAAGAAGTCGATGGAGGCGAGAGCAGCGGAGATGAAGGTGTGCATAGTCCAACTAACGCGAGACCAAATACGGTACATACATAAACGGAAAAGTGAATCCAACACGTGGGCACAGGCGTGAATGAAACAGAGACGCCGGAAATTTAGTAGGATAATATTACGTCACTCCAGGACTCAAAAGGTTCAAAAGAAATTCCAGTCCTCATAATGAGAGTGAAAATAAGAGGTGGAGGAGGTTGGACAAGCCCATAAAGACTTTAAAAGGAGAGAGGATTACGCTACCCTGGTATTTACAACGAAAGGCGAAAGTTGAGAGGATTGAAATGGGTATCCACAACTGGGAACCGGAGCCAAGGATGGAGCGGAAAGAAGAAACCGACAGTGAAAACGAACCAGAGGCTTCCACACAAATGGAGTTCGCACCCAATAGGCCTACTTTTACACAGGATGACAGAACAAATGAACTGAAGAGGGCCGCAATATTCCTGCTGATAAAAGGAAAGGAAGAAGAACAAGTAGTTCCCTGAAGAAATATACAGCCAATTTTCATATATCCTACTTATGCTAATTGCCACTATCAACACTCAAAATTTCAATTTGATTGCTGTAATAGATTCGCAGATATTTAGAACCATCTAAATATTTCGGTTGGTCGCCATGTTGGATTTTTGTATATGTAGGCCATAGTTATGCATTATTAAATGACGATTTTTGCGTAGGTTCATTATTCAAACGTTCACTTCGATCGCATGAATAATACAGAATAAAATATAAAAACTTAATTTTAGAATTGCGCACAGCCGCCATCTTGAGGTTATGTGAACAATTGAACTAAATTAGATGCCAGTGCATTACAATGTGTATGAACATTTACTGTACCATATTTCACTGCTCTCAGATGGTTAAATCGCGAGGAAAATCTATTAAAATGCTTCACATTCGCTTGGCCGCCATGTTCGTTTAGTATTTTACAGGTTTGTGGAAGTCTCATAGCTGTACTTCTAGTAGTAGCCTTTATCGCAGTACAAAATTTCAGGGTGATAACAGTAATAGCTTCGGAGATATAGAAAGCCGATGAAATTTTCGCACAGCCGCCATCTTGAGGTTATGCAGACAATTGAACTAAATTAGATGGCAGTGCATTACAATGTATTTAAACAATTGCTGTACCAAGTTTCATTGCGTTAAATTGCAAGAAAAGTCTATTTAAATTTTCAAATTCTCTTGGCCGCCATGTTCGTTTTGTATTTAACAGGTTTTTGAAAGTCTCATAGGTAAACTTCTAGTAGTGCCTTTTATCACCGTACAAAATTTCAAGGAGATATCAGTAATAGTTTCGGAGATATAGCATGCCGGTGAACTATTTCGCAAAGCCACTATCTTGAGGTTATGTAAACAATTGAACTAAATTGGATATCCATGCTTTACAATGTGCATAAACATTTGCTGTACCAAGTTTCATTGCATTTGGATGGTTAAATCGCTAGAAAAGTCTATTTAAAAGTTTTAATTCGCTTGGCCGCCATGTTCATTTTGTAGTTAACTGGGTTTTGAAAGTCTGATAGGTGAACTTCTTGTTGGCCCGTTTATCACCGTACAAAATTTCAGGGTGATATCAGTAATAGTTTTGGAGATATAGAATGCCGGTGAAATATTTCGCACAACCGCCATGTTGGATTGGTGAGACGTAGTAAAATTTGAAGGGGACGACCGTAATAGTATTATGGCCTTACCGAATTTTATTGATATCGCTCCAGTCATTCAGAAGTTATTAGAGGGGGACACACAAATACATACGCACACACACACACACACACACGGACATAGGTGATCTCATAAGCCTATTTATTTTTTCATAAAATGAAAATAGGCTAAAATGTCATTAATCGCCGAATGAGATATTTCTGAGAATTAAGGAATCTTCACTAATAAGAAGTATGCTGTCAACTAGCCTTTAACAAGGAGGAGTACGAAGGTCACTGAGGTATGCATTGGGCCTTGCTGAAACTCTGGTGGCTGGTGGATGGTTCCTCAGTTTAGGGGCTGCAACAACGCGGTCTTGTAGCCCCGTGTACTTTGGGTGTGTGTAGAATCTGTCTGATAACCGGTGTTAATTGTGATCTCTGTATTAATGTGTGTATATGTTTTTTAATTCAAGTAAGGACTGCAACTTTGAATTTTTCAAATAGTTCCTACTTTTGCGCCAAACGCCACAGTCAACGACTACTAGGCATAGTTCAGAACTTAGCTACTAGACGGCACCGCAGTCGGCTCTTGGCAACGAACGTAGAAACCTAAGAGCGTTGTTTACATTCCTAACCTATACAATTTAGCTTCACACAGGTGTAATTAGTGGAAGGTTCTTTGATATATCATAAATCTATGACATAGGACCGCCGGCTTTACTTCCCCTCCGATGGAAGGTATACTGAGGAATTTTTAACGCTCTTAAAAAATCCGACAGCTTCGGCCGGGTTTGAACCCGCTATCTTGGGCATAGAAGCTCAGCATGCTACCGACTACGCCACCGAAGCCGCCGCTGAAACTCTTACGTGTTGGTAAATGATTCTCATCATTGCTAAGAATTTGCGTTAAAAAATGAAATAAAAAAAACAGGATGCAATTCAACAGAGGTTTCGTGGCAAGTAGCGAGACGAGAGCAAAGACGAAAACCCCCATGAGGCACGGTGGCGGCCAATACAAGGGTACAAGGCTAGCTGTGAAGGAGACTGGTATTCTCAATTCATAGGATAAACATCAATTATAAAAAGACCAGGCGGAATACGGATAGACAACGATTTATGACAAATATTCGAAATGCAATATTTCGGAATTGTACCGGGGAACGTATAGAATTATTAACACCCTGGTATACTATTCATACCAGGCGTATGATCTTGATGGGAACGCCAAAACAACATACGTTTCTGCAATGTGCAATTATATTACCTGCCGGAAAATCAAACAAGTAAATCTAGCAACTTTCGTGTCACGTAGGGTAAACCACTTCCAGAAGGACCAGCCCAAGCTGGGAATGCAGGAAGCATTAGAGAATCACTGTCGCACACCTACGAACTCCAGAGAATCTATTGACTGTTGAAAGTAGAGAAGCTATGATTAGCGCTCACGAGCTAATGTAGGACCAAGAGATGTTTATTGAAAGGCAGAGAAGCTGGTGTCCAGGGAGTCGAACACGTAAGTAGAAATGGGGTCGCCCAAGGCCAAAAGGGTTCTACAGTTTACCTGACTTGTAAATAAAACAAGGGTCATCCCACTGATGTTAAAAGTCCAGAAAACTTATCTTTCGAAATAATTCTCTGAAAGTAGGAGGGGGAATAATACTCTACACGGATGTGTCTGTGACTGTACAATTGGTAACTATTTCAAAAATTAGAAAGGCACAGTTGAGGTACCTTGGGAAGGAATTAACTATGAGCTTTACTGTACATCTGCCCTGTCGATCAAAACTTAATTCTGATGAGAGAACACATGCACGAATAAAATTCAATTTTTAAATGATTTATTAACTTAGTCAAAATCACTTCACCTTTGTTCAGTTCTCGGTGATTGGGAAACTTGGGATGGTGAAATTTATGGGCGACAGCTTCCTTAAACCTCACTATTTTCTCTTTTATACTGTTGGTTAGTCTTCCTTTTTCATAATCAGGACCACCTGAAGGCAAGCAAAAACAGATCTTAGAATTCAAAATATTTTTGATGTACAGTAATTAAACTATCCAGTATAAATAGAACTTTCATGTACCGATACCAGCATACTTGAAAACTACCGTCCTTTAGCACTTCTCAGTTGCATTTATATACTCTTGGAACGAATCCTCCTCACTAGGATTGCACCACTCATTGAAGATGCAATCCCTCCAGAACAAGCTGGTTTCAGAAGAAATCGTAGCTGTACTGATCAAGTTTTGGCTCTTACCACTCATATCGAGGCAGGCTTCGAAAAGAAGTTAAAATCAACATCGGTCTTTATTGACCTGACAAGTGCATATGATACTCTCTGGCGACATGGACTAATTCTTAAAGTGCTGGAAGTAATTCCCTGCTTGGAAATTGCAAAAGTAATTTCCAACATGCTCTGTGAAAGAAAGTTTGTAGTATTCATAGGTGATTCTAAAAGTCGTAAAAGAAAATTAAGTAACGGTTTGCCACAGGGATCAGTATTAGACCCAGTTCTCTTCAACCTCTACATCCACGACTTAACATCAACCTCAGCAACTAAGTTTATCTATGCAGACGACATTGCACTGGTAGCTCAAAGCAGAAATTTTGAGGATGGAGAAGGCATTCTTTCAGCAGACTTGGACAAAATGGCTACATTCTTCAAGTGTTGGCGATTGATCCCCTTCGCTTCTAAGACTGAGGTTTCATGTTCCATTTTAGCAACCGACTCGCAAACTACGAGCCATCTGTTTTATTCCTTTGTGATAAACTAAAGTACAACCCTTTCCTCAAATATCTTGGAGTCACCCTGGACAGAACTCTGAGCTACAATGAATATTGCACCAAGCTCTCTCATCAAATCACTACAAGGAATAACATCCTACATAAGCTTTGTGGTAGTTCATGGGGAGCCTCGGCTGACTGCTTACGATTAACGGGTATTAGTCTTGTCTACTTTGCAGCGGAATACTGTGCCCCTGTATGGCTGGAAAGTGCACATGTGCATAACGTGGATACTAAGTTGAATGAAACCATCGCTGCATGGTACTGTAAAGTCTACACCTCGCCACTGGTTACCCGTTCTTAGTCATAACCCACCACCCCACCTGAGGAGAAAGGAAGCTCGGCTGATAGAAGCAAAGAAGATCCGGTCATCTCCCACATTACCAGTTCACCAAGAATTTTGTTACCCATCGCCACAACGACTTCGATCTAGGAGACCAGCAAGTGTTTTGTCCGGCCGACTCTTGAAGGACAATTTTAACCTAAACCAGAGCTGGCAGGAAGAGTGGTCAAATTCAACACATGCACGACCAAATTCAATTTTTAATGATGTATTAACTTAATCAAGTTCACTTCACCTTTGTTATGTTTTCGGTGCTTTTGACGCTGCAATTCCTGAGCAACAGCCTCTTTGTCCAGCACTGTTTTCTCTTTGTCCCGGTTTGTTAGATTATTATCTTCGTAATCTGCAACACGTGGAGGCAAGCAAAAACAGATCTTAGAATTCAAAATATTATAAATTACTATCCAGTATGAATAGAACTTTCATATACCGATACATTATTATTTGCGTGGTTTAAAGTTGCACGTATCAGGTTTCAGTAAACTTTTGAGGTAGGACGATCTTTTGTATCTCTCACAGGTGCAGTTGCTGCCTGCTTCCAGTCGACCGAGTGGGTCTGAACTGAATGAATCCCCCATCTAGCGGTGAGGATATGAACTGTACCGGCTGCAAAATCCCGTCGCATTCCCCTGGGGCAGTGATTAAATGAATGGCAGATGAAATGAAATGATAAGGGAGAGTGTCTGGAATGAAAGTTGCGACAGGGAAAACTGTAGTAGCCGGAGAAAAACCTGTCTGCCTCCGCTTTGTCCAGCAAAAATCTCACAGGGAGTGACCGGGATTTGAACCACGGCCCCAAGGCGAGAGTCCCGCGTGCTGCCGCCGAAGCCACGGAGGCTTTTTGCTGCTGCTGATAATAATGAAAATAACAATATTAATACTGTATCTTATACAATATGCATATGCTCACTTGCACATCAGTTAGTGTAATTTCACCCTCATCTTTCAGAGAAAATCATAATTGCAAAAGAAGAGAATGGCGGTTACAACAAATCTATAGGGAACAAATAGCAACTAGTTAGATACAAGAATAACCATCAGACAAAGAAACAAAACTGAATATTAATCTTAGAATTCATCGGCTATGCGAAAGCCTTCGATTTAATTTCTCTCGCCTACCTTATTGAATTGTATTAAATAGATCATGTTCAATTTGTTGGGGCACGTTGGTCTACCAATTCTCTCGACAAGCTGGCTTTTTTCGACAATTAGCCACTCTCTGGGTTATGCACAGTGGACTTTATGGCCCTGCATATGTCACTTGTAACATGACACTAGGTATAGATTTAAGTAGCAAGTAGTGCAGTATAGACACACGATCATATTAGGCCTATCTACTGTGTAAGGACGAACTGAAGTAACTAGCTAACTCGGATTCGGAACTACAGAAGCTAACACTATATACGTCATCGACAAATTTCAAAATCCATGTGCTTGAAATTAATTCAGGAAACTGCAAACATGGATGGGTCCATCGGTTCGACTCCCGGACAATTCAGGCTTATTGATGTAAATGTCACAGCGTGATATCCATGATCCTGAACAGAAAAATTAATAATAAATGTTATGTGTCATACTGTTGGTTAAAACAGTGCAGTGGCATACAGTAGGTTTACATAGTGCAGAGTCATTTAGTTGAGTAAGATAGTTTTCTTACTTTATTCTGAAGGGGGGAGTAGCAGCCTTTCAGAATTAATTAATCAACTCTTTGCTTGTCATATGGACGGTGAAGACATTTGATAACATTAGCCAAATAATAGCTAAGCTGCGGAATGCAACGGGAAAGTAAAGCCGTGATATTCATCACTAGAATATGCACCTCTCGATGTATAATTGCATGTTATGATAGCTTCCTCTCTTGTAAAATTCCTTCCTGAAGTAAACTAGTCCCCCATTTGGATCTTCGGGAGGGGACTACTTGAGAAAGTGTTGACACCACAGACGTGACAAAGAGACAATCTGACATTCTACGAATCGGAGCGTGGAATGTGTAAGACGTCTGATAGGCAGTGAAAGGTCAGAAATTTAGAAAGGGAAATGGATAGGTTGAGGTATATTTGGTTGTGATTGGAGAAGTGCAGTAGCAGCAAGAACAAGACATTTGGTCAGGGGACTATAGGATCATTAGCACTAAATCAAACAACGGCCACGCGGGGGTAGATCTCATATTGACTAGGAATCTTGGACAGCAGTTGAAATACTATGAACAATATGTTGGACAGATTATTGTAGGTAAAATCAATACAAAGCCTACGTGCACCACAGTAGTACAAGTCTATATGCCCACCAGTCAAACTGATGGAGATGTTGAAAAGGTCAACGAAGAAATAAATGAAATTCTGATGAAAATGCTATAGTAATGGGTGATTAAAATGCTGTGCTGGGAAAAGAAAGAGAAGGGAAGATAGGAGTTTTTGGATTAGGTGAAAGAAATGAACGAGGGAGCAGGCTTATGGAATTCTGCACCGAGCACGAGTTGGTCAGAGCCAACACCTTTTTTAATAACCAAAATAGAAGAATATACACACGGATGAGATCAGGCGATACATGACGTTACCAAATTGACTTCATTGTGGTCAAGTAGAGATTACGAAACCAGCTTAATGTTGAAGAAACTGAAGAAAAGTCAAAATTCAAAAATGTGGGCAAGAGACAAACTGAAAGAGTAGGACGTGAACGAAAGATCCAAGTATATTGAAAGGACTGATGAAGAATCCTGAACAAACTTCAATTGCAGAGGAATTGGCACTTTTGAAGAATGAAATGACTAAATCCCCAAAAGAAAATATTGTTAGAAAAGAATAGGTATAAAGCCATGGATTACTCACGATATGGCCTGCCTATGGTCCTAATCTCAATTGTGTAGAGCAGGCGTGGACACTGCTTAGTAAATAAGTCCGTCCTCACTTTCATCCCCACTATTCTCCATGGCAATATGCAAAACTTTTTTGATGTGTTTAGGTACGGTAGCTAAAAGAATAAATGAATATTAAGGGTAGGATTCAACGACTATGCGAAATCTTTCGATTTCATTTCTCTGTCCAAGGTTATTGAAATATTAAGAATTTAAACTTAGATCCTGAATGTGTTGTGTATTCGCTATGGCACGTTGGTCTACAAATCTCCCGACATGTAGGCTTTTTGCCACCATTATCCAGCGCCGAATTTCTCCGGGTTATGCCCGATTTATGGCTCTGTATGTATTACAATCCATTGAGTAATCTGTTACATGCCACTAGGAACAGATTACTTAGTAAATGCAGCATGGGCACACAAAATATCATCTACTGAATAAGGACAAACTGAAATTGCTTACAATCTCGCAATTGTAACTGCAGAAGGTAACATAACTCTACCTAGTGACTAGGTATATACTGTACATCATCGACAACTTTTCGAAACCCATGTGCATGACATTTTAAGTTCAGGCAACTGAAAGTTCTTCCGCGTATTGAACCATACAAGGATGGTTCCTTCCGTTCGGCTTCCAGACAATGCAGAATAATTTGTGTAAATGTCACAGCGGGATATCCACGGACGTGATCAGAAAAATGAATATAAAAGGCAATTATTGTGATGCACAGTATTGTCATGAAAAGTATACTCAGGAGAGTGGGCTGCGAGCCGCGGCAAATGCCTGCAGATGGACTTGAGCAGCCATAAACTGGTGCCGACGAGCAAGAAAAGCTGGACATTAGGGACGCACAACACGAAAGACTTCCCCATCTGTGGTTTGGTCCGAGAAAATCATCGCCACGCAAAGAGGACACCAATGCACTGACAGAGACAGATTATCCACCAGTGAAATTTGAATATACGGTAATTAAGACATGGTAAGAGCAAGAGAAGTGATAAATTCATCAGGGAACACTGAAATTAAGACGAGCTTCAAGAGCCTTGGCTGCTTCCTGTTATTGATTGTGTTTTCATTTCATATTTTTGTCATGGTTGTTCCGGTATTATTATTATTAATGTGGATTAAGTACGTAGCCTGTTGTCTATTGAATTGTCTGTTGAATAGTTTCAGCAGTGAAGTTGTCTGCACTATTTTGTTCTTATTGTTTTAATTCAACCGTCCCTATTAAAACTATTAGCCTAAGAGTATTGTAATATCTCGCGTGGCGACTATACAAATGCCCTGAATATAATGGAATTATGTCAACTGTTAGCGAGTTAGTTTGTAGGGTATGGAAGTACTTGCTTCCCACCTACTGTAATTGAGCACAAGCTGTGTTGACCGACTGGAAAACGTTTTTAATAGAATTAGGCAACACTGAAAAATGGCTTCTGTCACTTCAATTTGTTTACTATAGCAATGCATCTACAATGAAACAATTTTCATTCATTAGATGTTTGGTTAATTTCCAGGCTTTTCGCTTTTTCCTTTTTAGCTTGTATTTGTTGTTGTGGTATTCTTGGTTTGTTTTGGAGAGCTCGGTTTCTTCCTTATTCATAGGATTGTTTTCATATGTGATTTTATTTTGAGGGTAATCAATTTGTGAGTAACTGTACCTATTTAGTACAATAAATACCTTTGTGAGTAGAGTCAACCGCATGTATTCAATCCATAGATTAAGTCCTGTGATCCTAGTTCATTACCGCTTGATGGTAATGTGATCTACTATAATTTACGAACTGAACGCGATCCATTCAGAATATATTCAGATCCTGAAGATATATAGGGGTACTATCCCAGAATATCCCTGTTTTCTTGAAAGAAAACAGTGTCAAATTGGCAACACTGGAAGAGTTAAACGCGGTAATGGAGAATTCCATTCGTAGGAAGGTGAAACAATTGAACGAACAGAAGGTAAGGTCACGGAGCAGATAGGACCAATCCGAGGAGTATTCTATGAAAAACTGAAACACATGTAGGCCGGATGCAGGTGGAGCTATTTAGATCCATATTGTAGTAGATGGATATGAGTGAAGCGACAGTCCAACTGGCTGACAAAACGCGAGGACGAATACATACACGGAAATGTGAATAAAGGGAGGAAGAAGAATTTGAAAACACCCGAGAGGAGGTAATCCAACATGTAGGCACAGGCGTGAAAGAAACACACGCCAGAGAGAGAAAAATATTACTCCACTCCAGGATTCAGAAGAAGAAGTGCCAGAGGTTCAACGGAAAGCCAAGTATTCGGAAGGAGAGAAGAAAGAAGAGGAGATTGGAAACGCCTAGAAATAAATCACCCAGCATTTAGACGAAGGTGGGGGATAAACGGAGGCTTTAGAATATAAAGAAGAGAGGATTACGCAACCCCGGCACCCACAAGGGAAGACGGAAGGTGAGAGGATTGAGATGGATACATAGTACGAAGAACTGGTGCCAGAATGGAGCAAGGAGAGGAAACAAAGATTGAAATCATACCGGAGTTTCCACACAGTCGTAGATTGAACCTAATACTTCTAAACAGCAGGAAAGGACAAATGGAGAGAAGAGAGGACGCAATATTCCTGGTGATAGAAGGAAGGAAAAAGTTGAGTTATTAAACTCGCGTATGAGAGATTCTTAACTATTAAGGAATTTTCACTAAACAAGAAGTACGCTATCACCAAACCATCAACAGTATTGACTACGAAGATCACTGAGGTGAACATTGGGCCTTACTGAAACATTAATGAGCTGGTAAAAGATTCAGCCAAAGCTAAGTATTTGAACAAAGCCAGAATGCAAGTTAACAGATACTTTTTCGCAAGTACTGAGGGAAGACCAAAGACGACAAGCCCCTTGAGGCACAGGGGCGGCCAGAAAAGGGTACAAACTCAGCTATGAAGAAGACTGGTATTTCCACTTCAGAGGAAACAATCAATTAAGAGAAAACTATACCTCTGGTCACCTCAAGACCTAAGCGGTACCTTTGATGTTCTGGTATGTGAAGAGGCCAACGCGCCAGGAAATAGTTCCTACTTTTTCAGCTTGTTTTTGGCGCACAAGATATTGCAGCACCTGTTGCTAATTCATGAGCTGGGTCGATTACTTTTCAGAATTTCCGTTGTGAAAATCTATGAATAAATGTTTCATTTTCAGGTTAATTGGGAGCTTTTCCAACTTCGATTTACATGTGATGAATTGTGTGTGTGAATATAGCTTTTAGTGGTATTTGGAACGATAGGCAGAGTAATTCAGGACGGATTTAATATTATATTACATGTTGTTGTGTGTGTATAAACCTTGTTTGAACGGAAAATAGCACCCGAGTAATTCGATTTTATGGCGAATCAGGCTCAAAGGTTGACAACACTACTACGATTTCACAAACTTCAAGATGGCTTACTCAAATACACAACATGTTCAAACTGCAATTTTTAAGCTTGAATCACCTATTAAATACCTCAACGGTAATACAAGTGGAGAGAAGTTGAGTAAAAGTTGCAAACAACTGATTTTAAATGTATATAGCAGATTGAGGGAAGACCATCCATGCCGGAAACACAAGGATGGACAGAGAATGGGAGGGATATTTTTCTCAGGACTTGACCTGACAAGCAGAATACGGACACACACGAATAAATGATACATTTTTCAGAAGCTACATTTCGGAGTTATACCAGGATTCGTCTAGAATTGTTAATAGCCTGGGAAATAATTCATACTAGGTGCAAGATCTCGAGAGGAACGTAGAAGCAATATACACTGTCTCACCCGTCAATAACCGCTGCGAGACGTGCAGGAAGAGAGTCAATGAGGTTCTGGAAGGTACAGACGCGACGGGGATGTGGAACCATTGCCGTGGCCCTCCTCCGGCCTGGACCCGTCCGGCGATTGTTACAAGGCTTTATCGGTCAGACGTATCACTAACAGCCATCTGTCCGATGGAGCATAAGACGTGATTAATCAGGAAAGGCCACCTGTCACCACCCAGTGGACGTCCAGTTGCGGTATTGGCGTGCAAATTCCACTCTTCGTCGCCGAAGAAAAACAGTCAGCATGGGTGCCTGCTGAGGAGGCCCATACGCAGCAACGTTGAGGAGACACGGTTGATAGCCCCGTGGTTCATCTGGGCGTTCAGTTGCTCTACAGTTGCACGTCTATTCGCCCGTACACATCTCCGCAACCGTCCTTCATCCCTCGCATCTATGGCCCGTGGTGCACCACAGATGCCTAAGCACCGGTTTTGCCATGCACGGTACACTTTAACCACGGCGGCACGCGAACAGTTTACTAAGGAAGACGTTTCGGAAATGCTTCCACCCTTGGCCCAAAAACCAATGATCATGCCCCTTTGGACGTCAGATAAATCGCTCCTTGTAGCGTAGAAAGTGTGTAGTGTGTGTTATCTGTTTTTAAATCAAGTAAGGACATAATGTCAGCATCTAATACAGCCATCACAATTGACACCGGTTATCAGACAGATTCTACACCCACCCAAAGTACAAGGGGCTACATGACAGCGTTGTCACAGCCCCGAAACTGAGGAACCAACCAACCAACCAACCTAAGTCCGAGGGAAAAGCCAACCTAGAGGGTAAACCGACGAAAAGAAAAGAAAAAAAAGCGTTTGACCTCAAACTATGTATATATATTACCGGTATATGTACAAGTCTCGCACGAAAAAAAGAACGTTCCTAAGGTTCTGTTATACACTTTTTGAATCTTTTCAAGAGCTAAAACAAAAGTAGAAACGCTGGGCATTTCCGTGATACGAACCCGGCACCTCTCGCATACGAAGTAGAAATCGTACCCCTTGACCAACAGGCCGCCATGTAAGGAACAGAAAATGTAGATACTTCAATATAATGTATTCTGAGAATATGATATGTTGAATATTACGCTATAGTATTTTACATTTAGTAAAGTGTCGTAAATATAGATAAGCTCTGGCACAATCACATGATTTATTTTGAAACCGAGAGGATATAAGCTTCTCACTTCGTAAGCAATCGTAAAGCTACCATGTGGTGAAGCGAAGTCAATCGTATAACTTCGGCTTTCTACGCTACTCGCAGCCCTGTGCCTAGCTGTCTGTAACATCAAGTGTCTGTGCGAGGTTATTGCACGATCACGTCGATCATAGGCGCTGGTCACATAAATGTGACTGGACAGTGTAATTATATTACCAGCCGGAAGATCAAACAAGGAAATCTAGCAGAGTTCTTAAGGGTCAGCATGAGGACTGAACCTATACCAAGAGGGAAATGCAGGTAGAGTGAGTAAATCATTACCTCATAGCTACGAACTCTAGACTACAATTGGCGCTACAGGAAAATCTCGAAAATATTGGAACAGGAGAAGTTCATTGAAGAGGGTAAGAAACTGACTTCCAGGGCGGGAAGGGTGGAGAGGGAGGGACGGTAGGAAGGGGGGAGTGGGAGGGGAAGAGAGGGGGGAGGGGAAGGGGAAGAGAGGGGGGGGGGGGCGTCGTTAAAGGCCAGTTGAGGGGTCAACAGGTAATGGCCTGACTTGTAAATAAAATCAGTACCTTCTGTGAAGACAAGTGATAAATGAATAGTTTTTTTTATTATTATTTTTTTTAGCGTATGGCTTTTAATGTCGGGAGTGTCCGACGACATGTTCGGCTCGCCAGTTTTGTAGCTGCTTCGAGACGGACACCCAATGGGTGAGCTACAAGTACCGTTGGGGAGGAAAGTTGGAAGGGAAGGTCGAGGAGTTGGAAGGTAGCGGCTGTGGCCTATAGTTAGGAACCAAGCCCGGCATTTGCCTGGAAGGAAGATGGGAAACCACAGAAGACCATCTTCAAGGTTGCCGGCGGGGGGATTCGAACCTCCTCGCCTCCCGGATGTGAGCGACTTCCATTAGTCATGCCGTAACGACCTCGGCTAACTCACCTGGTAATGAATAGGTTACCAACGTTCATACATTTTCAATGATGTAGACAAGATGACTACCACGCCTCTCTCCCGGCAGTAAACGAAGACCATAGAATGTTATGTTCGTGAATATCTTTCTATTGTCAAAACGTTTGATACATTTATGCACAGTATATAATTCAATTATAAGAGTTATAAATACATTGTCCGGCGTCATTCATAGCTTTTCATAACCTTCCCGAACCCTCAAGTAATTCCACATAATTAACAAGCAACCGCTAGGGAAAGATAACATTCGTTATGTATGGAATATAAAAGTATTAGCCTAACTTGTGATCAACAACAACAATTTAAGATAAGTGATCAACTGGTTCTACTTAGAGTAATGAATAAATAAGCAAATTGTGGTGCAGTGTTGGACTTCATAAGATTGATCAGTGTAAGACTGGAGTTGTAATTACCATGTATGTTTTGCCAGGACCCATGATTATGTTGGGTCAATGCTTCTTACAGCGTGTTTTCTGATATGATATAGGTTAAGTACGATGTTCTAATTCTGTGATTTTCTGCATCTTGTAGACAATACGGCTTATGTTCGCGTCATACATAACCCTATAGGAAGTGGTGCAACAGAACTACTTTGCTGACGTCACGAAAGCGCACCAGGGCCAGTATTTCTCGTTGGCCGTGCGCTCTCTAGTAATGACGACATGCGGCTCTACTTCATGAGGAAGTCACGAGGCTGCAGCACAAAATATGTAGTAGTTTAAACACTGCAATCTTTCGGACATAAATGAACTGTGATAGACTCTATGTTGGGCCAACGGGCACACATATGTTCCTGTCATCCGCTGCTATATGTACTCTTACTTGGGTATAGGCTTTTTCCACTGATCGCGTTAAACAACAGCGCTGCTCTCACTGCTCAGCTCATCACGTTGGCAACTGTACGAATATGAAGATTGAAACTAGAATTAAATGCAATAAAAAAATTAGCAGAGCCTCCATGGCTTAGGCGGCAGCACGCCGGCCTGTCACCGCTGGGTCCGTGGTTCAAAACCCGGTCACTCCATGTGCGATTTGTGCTGGACAAAGCGAAGGCAGACAGGTTTTGTCTCCGGGTACTCCGGTTTTCCCTGTCACAATTTAATTCCTGCAACACTCTCTACTGTCATTTCATTTCATCTGTCATTCAATTAATCATTACCCCAGGGGAGTGCGACAGGCTTCGGCAGCCGGCACAGTTCATATCAAAGCCGCTAGATGGGGTCTTCATTCATTCCATTCCCTGACCCGGTCGGTCGACTGGAAGCAGGCTGTGTATTTTCAAGGAATTAGCAGCAAAGATTAAATACTCAGCATCTAGCTATTTCTATGGACTGTCCAATCTATAAGAATACACACAATATAATTTAATCGAAAATCAATTATGGCTCAACTGCTCATATATCAGGAAACTAAACACTGCCGGTAATCAATTGTGCTTTCACAGGTACCGGTACTTCTTTATTTCGATCATACTGAGAGAACAATCTTGTGTTTGCTAGATAATAATAAATTAGAAATGATAAAATTAAAGGTTTTGGTCATGAATTTCGCATGGACACGTCTAGCAAACATAAACCTGATGAATGAATCTGCACTGCCATTCCAACTAAATCTCTAAATGTTTTAACGTTGCTACAATACTGTTCATTCCATTTAATCAATGTGAGCTCTATATAAGCAATATTTATTTTAATCCAAACCCAAACAATGAATTGAGGAGCGCAATAAATAGACTGGCTATATACGGCTTTATCACAAACTATGCTGTCGATCTGGCTACCATGAGTCATCTGCGCAGTATGTGTGTGTGTTGCAATAGACTGTGTGAAAGGTACTAATTTAGTTTATGTGTAGGCGAACAAAATTAACCCCAAAATAAGACTTCTTCGCTGCTATGTGTTTTCTGTTTTTATTACAGAGTGGAAATATGGGCGTTAACAAATTCACTCAATAAAAAATTTGAGGCCTTTGAGATGTGCCTCTATCGATGGATGCTAAGAGTATCATGGACAGATCATATCACAAATGCTGAGATCCTTCGAAGAATGGGATATGGAAGTACTGGGCACTGTAAAATCGAGAAAGATGTAATACCTCAGTCACATTAAGCGCAACTCCAAAAAATTCTTCAAGGAAAAATACCCGGAAAGAGAAGTGTCGGCAGGAGATGAATCTCCTGGCTAAAATCCTCAGAGACTGGACTCTCAAGACACTGGAAGAGTTATCCCAAACGGCTCAGAACAGAGAAAGCACAGTCAAGATGGTTGCCGACATTAGGAAGGGATGGGGACGAGAATAAGAACAAAATCTTCTTTAGGTTATTGTAATTATTTAATGTACATGTGTGTGCAGTTTCCTTAGATAAATGTTGATACCAAATGAGACATTATTTTAGATTTATGCGAAAGGTTGAGAGGGAAACCATTTGTCTTAACACATGTAGCTGCTAAACACGGACCATGGGGTAGTCCTGTAGTTGACATGAGAGATAAACCTGTTTTTACGACTTCAGCAACGTTAATAATTTAGTGAACCCATGTACCATTGGTTCAAGGGGTCGAATCCATGTATTTTGGTAAAAGGAAGGAAATATACAGTCTTCAGAGGAACATAGAAAGATTTTATACAAGAGTGCGAGCATAACGTTGTGTAATAAACTGGAGCCCAGGTGGCCAGGAAATGAGATCATGCATGACGCATTGATAAGGAGCCAGTCACGAATATAAATAGAACGAGTGGAATTTTCCACGCGAGTGACTGAGAGCATGTTTCGGAAATTGCCCTTACGTTGCAGGAAAATGGCAACCGCGCAGCTGTGCCAGAAGAAGAATAATTAGATTTAACCCATTTGCAAGAATAAAATTAACTAAAGAAATACAGCATTGTGAATCATTTCGGAATAGAGATTTTTGTGTGGAGAAAGATGTTATAATAAATGCCCAGGAAAGAAGTGTCGACGTGGCCATACGTCATTGGGAGTTCCCCGAGACCCGAGGAGGGGGAATTAAAAATCAACTGCAACACCCACACAGCTGAAGACCGAATTTTATTTAATATCTCAGAACTGCACGATCGATTTTCAAGTGCAAAGAAGTCAGTTTACGTTTAGAAAACGAGCTTTCCAGAGATATAATTTTAATAGTGTGCGACCATTACTTCAAAAGTTGGTTCTGGAAAAGACGTGGATTTTATCTTTTTTTTAGCCAAAGAGTATAAAAGTCCTGGCAGAGCCAAGCAAATCATGCAGTATTAGTCCGTCCAGGGGGCGTGACGTTGAAGCATCACATCGAATGCAGTTCACAACAGACTCCTTGAGGGGAGGTGCTGCATCACGCAGTATTCAGACGTATGTACCTCAGGGGAGGTCATACAGTGCAACAAGTATAAGCAGTATCCGACAGCCCGAGGGCGTCGCTGTATCGACAACCAACGTGCACCCGTAAGGAGTGGCCGAGAAGTATCATTATAGTATCGCCGTGTGAAGACTCAGGAAAATCCTAATACAGGATTTAGTTCCGCCAGTATCAGTCTTATAGTGAAAAGTTCAGGATTACAGTCAGAGTAGGCTGCGAACTTAAAGAACAGGCGATAGGTCTTCAAGTAACGTTCATTTAAACGACCAAGAGTATCGTAACGTTTTGAAGTACCATAACAGCGAAATAGATTTCTATCAACGTTAAAGAACCCGATCAGGGTCGGACAAAATAAGGTCCGCATAGTATTCTGAAAAGATTGGAACTAGAGAACGGAATAATCAGAGGGGAGAATTGAATTCAAGACATTGTTTCAAGGAAACAAACGAACTATAAAAAGCACTAAGTTACGAGGAGCATTAGATGCTAGAAAATAATAGGTCACCGATAGAGTATTTGGGAGACCGTGAACAAGACAGACTTTCGCTAGACAACTAATAGGGTCTAGAAAGAAGCAAGTTCGAGCTAATAATAATAATAGCCGATCATCAGGAAACCGGATTTGAAGAAGTACCATTCCAGGGAAGGGATAGAGTGTTCGAGACTTTCATATTCTGGTCTGATAGAAAGCCGACATCTACTAGTTTCACCCTTGGAGACGGGGAATCAAGAAATCACGTGTGCAAGGCCTAATCAAAGCCTCAGTGGGGGATGGCTGTTGCTCACGTCCGCAGGTTTAACCTTTTAATTACCCTGCACGTGTCCCCTGGGTGGTGCTAAACGAGCAACAAAAATACTGGCAACCAGACAATCCTCGTGATCTCCTGGTAAATATTACATCACGTATCAGAACATGAATGAGTCCATAAATGGTCCTTCTGAGGACTATCCCTCTAGAAAGCTAGGACAATGTGTAAGAGTTTGTCAGTTGAATATTGAAGGCATTAGTAGAGCAAAATGCCAAGTGCTGCATAAGATCTTAGCTGACAACAAAATTGATTTAGTTGCAATCCAGGAATCCCACGCAGCAAACGAAGCTCAACTTACTTCAAGAGGAAAAATACCTGGATATGACTTACTCGGTGCCACTTATGATAATGTTTATGGTGTGGCAACATATGTCAGACAAGATATAGAAAATGCACATCTTATCTCTGTAAGCTATGCCGATGGTATTCAAGAAGTTGTCATAAGAATAGGAGAAATGACTATAGTCAATGTTTATAAACCTCCCGGCATCAATTGGCCTTCTAAAGTGCTTAGTACTCACACCCACCCTACAACATATCTGGACGACTTCAACAGTCATCGTGAACTGTGGAAATACAGGCACAGCAATGAAAATGGAAACGCTTTGGTGAACTGGGCCGAAGACCATGATATTCATCTCATCTTTGATGCTAAGGATCGGAGCACTTTCAGATCAGGTGCCTGGAAAACGGATCACAATCCTGATCTTTGCTTAGTCTCGTCTGATTATAAAAGTCAACCTCTTCCAGTATCAAGAAAAGTCCTTGGAGACTTCCCACACAGCCAACACCGCCCAATTTGCCTTCAATTTGGGATTAGTATCCCTTTAATAAGAGCATTTCCTAGGCCCAGATGGAATTTTCAAAAGGCGGATTGGGACACTTTCTCAGTAAATCTGGATAAATGTGTAGGATGGATCCCACCAACAAGCTCAAACTACCAGCGGTTCGTTGGAGCTGTAATTAGCACAGCAAAGAAGTGTATTCCACGAGGTTTCCGTAAGGCATATATTCCTGGCTGGACAGAAGAGTGCGAAAACCTATACAAAGAATTTTGTGAAAGCAACGATCATGACATAGCAGATGAGTTGCTGAGTAACATCGATGCAGCTAGACGTTTAAAGTGGAATGAGACTGTTGAATCCATGGACTTCCGTACATCAAGTTGAAAAGCTTGGTCTTTGCTCAGAAAACTAGGTGGTGCTACCCCCACGTGACCGCACGTATGATGCTGTTACCCCCAACCAAGTTGCAGCCAACATCGTGTCCACTTCCAGAACTCCTCAAGTTAGAGCACATACTATTGCTGCTAAGAAGAAATTAAAGGCACTCAAATCAGCCTGCACAACCGAAACGGAATATTCTCTACCATTCAGCATCGAAGAAGTAACGACTGCCATAAAAGAAATGAAACCAGGGAAAGCCCCAGGATTTGATGGTATTCATGCAGAATTCCTTTTGCACTGTGGCAAATATGTGAAAAAGTGGCTTGCTATGTTCTACACAAACATTCTACAAACGGGCAACATACCATCTGAAATGAAACGAGCAAAACCTGGTAAACCAAATGACAAACCAGAAAGTTATAGACCCATAGCTTTACTTAGTATACTCTATAAGCTCCTCGAGAGATTGGTGTACAACAGAACGTGCCACAAGATCTTTGAACATGTACCGGTTGAACAGGCAGGTTTCAGACCTAACCGCAGCTGCACAGATCAAGTCCTCTCCTTAACAAGCTTCATAGAAGCTAGATTCCAGAATCAAGAGAAATCGTCAGTCTTATTCATTGATTTGACAGCTGCATATGATACTGTCTGGAGACAAGGTGTCATATTAAAACTTCTACAAGTAATTCCATGCCTAAAAATTGCCAATCTCATCAATGAAATGCTCGGTAACCGATGTTTCCAAGTGCTAATGGGCAACAAGATGAGTTCACAAATGAAGCTGAATAATGGGCTGCCACAAGGATCTGTTCTCGCCCCTCTTCTCTTCAGCTTGTACATATCAGACATGCCTGAAACCATATCAAGAAAGTTTGGGTATGCCGACGACTGGGCACTCGCAGTGAAGCACAGAGATCTTGAAGTTACAGAGTCCATATTGACCAATGATTTGTCAGTTATTGGTGATTATTTCCGCAAATGGAGGTTGCTGCCAAGTGTGGATAAGACAGAAGTCTCATCGTTTCACCTAAACAGTAAATTGGCCAACAAAGAGCTCAAGGTCTACTTTGAAGGAAGGCTACTCAAGCACAACAGAAACCCGAAATACCTAGGGGTCACACTTGATAGAACGCTCAGTTACAAACAGCACCTATTAAGAACAGCTGCCAAAATCAAAACTCGGAATAACATCCTCCAGAAGCTATGTGGAACGTCATGGGGCTCCTCTGCATCAACACTTCGTACTTCAGCTCTGGGATTGGTCTACCCTGTTGCGGAATACTGCTCCCCAGCTTGGATGAATAGCACTCACACAAGACTTGTTGACACTCAGCTCAACCATACCATGCGTCTTATAACTGGTACAATCAGACCTACACCTACTTTTTGGCTACCCATACTTAGCCACATACCACCTCCATCTCTGCGATGGGAGAGTGCACTTGTCCGTGAATACAAACATCTACAGAAAAATCCTAACCTCCCTGTTCATGCAGACATCCCAACCATCGGTAAAGGAAGGCTTCGTTCTCGCAATCCACCTTTAGAAACTGGAAGGATGCTAGTTAACAACGGCTTTAATATCAATGACTGCTGGAGACACACATGGCAGAGTAATACTACTACAGAACAACTGAAGATGCCATGTATATCGACCAAACCACCTGGTTTTGATTTACCACGCAAGATCTGGTCGGTTCTTAACCGTATAAGAACCAACACTGGCAGGTGTGCCGATTCTTTGTTCAAGTGGAAGAAAATAGCTTCTCCATGTTGTGACTGTGGTGCTGAAAAGCAGACTGTTCAGCATGTAATTTCAGAATGTCCTCTGAGAGCTTTTCCTGGCAATCCAACAGAGTTCCTGGTGATGACGGAGGGATCAATAGACTATATTCGTGGCCTGGACATTAATTTGTCATTTGTTATCATTGTAAATAGTATTTTTAGTGATGTTTGTAGCCATACGCTAAATAAATAAAAGCCTCAGTGATTAGAATCAGTGTAGTGTAAATATATAAAATGTGTGTTAGTATATAAATTTTTCAGTGATTTTATTGTGTGTAATAGAAGAATACAGAAGCGTATTTTAAAATGTTACCAGTGTTTAAAGTATATAAGTTATACTGTATGTGTGTCAAGATATGTCAGTGTATGAAATGAATTTGAGCAAGATGGTTTAATCACAAATAGTGGGCGAAATGAAACATCGTTGGAAAGTACGGTCGGGGGACCGTCAGAGCATATAAGTAACCATTTTCATTATGTTATGTGTTGGGAAATATTTGTGTGCAATCCACCTGAGAATGATAAATATGGGTGTTTTTGAATAACAAATAACAGAATAAGAGCGCGATCTGAACAAATAAAAATTGAGAAATTATAAAATGATTATGTGAAATGAATAAATCCCTAGAGGAAATGTATGAAATAAAATATCAGTGTATTTGATAAATGTTATGAAAGCAAGCGTAATAATAATAATAATAATAAAAATTATATAAATGAAGATTAAGTTGAATTATATGAAAGTAGTAGCTTTTGAGATCTTGTAAAAGGAATAAAGACATGGTGTGAATACATGTTCTTAAAGTATAGCGATTATTGTCACGGGAGAGGATTAATATAAAAAATTGAGATGTAGATCAAATGTTGATTTTGAATTTATCAGTTCTTTGGAAGACGCTAGGCCTTAAAGTAATGTATAGCGCATTGTCGCGCATTAAAGTAAATTGTCACGCTAGGAAGGCATTGAATCTAAATATACTTGGTAAATTAATTGTGAGGGACAGTTGATTGCGGTGATTGAGCTACGATAAGTCCTCCATATAGTGATGTAGATCACGAGGCCATGTGTGTTATGTTGTGTTATAATAGGGTGCAAATTTATTGTATTATGAGCGCAGGTTATAAGGCCGAGGCCGCCCTAAGTCGCATTTATATAAGTCCTCCAGTATGGGATTGGTTCCCGAGGCAGTTGAGAGAGTCGAACCCAGACTCGTCTAGTTGTTGAAGCCCCTAAATATTGTTGTTGTATTGAAGTATTCTTACCCATCAATGATGACACTTCATAATTAATAAATGCCAAGGTTACGAGAGTGGTCATTGAACCTAAATAATGTTGTTAAAATAAATGAAAGAAACGCCAGGTCTGTTCAGAGAACTGTGTATAAGAAATAGCTGTTTTAAAGCAGAGTGTAGCCGTCCCGTGTGGGCGAGACTTGGGGTTTCCCTCCTGGGCAATAAATCAAGCTGAGTGTTACGGTCCGACCCCTCGCTATTGAAAGTGTGGTAGGTCAGGGGAACCGTCTGTTGGAAGTAATAATACACCATGAGTGTTTAGAGTTGTTAATGACCCGGGATTCGAACCGAGGTTCTTGTAGATGAAAGTGACCGCTTGCAAAGTTCAGATCGTTTGCTTTCTTATGAGATGATGGTCTTTTAAGACAAAATATAATGAATATAAATCCCTAATGTAATGGTATAGTAATGTAGGATTTCACGAGTTCAGTGAAGACAATTAGATTTCGGGAGTGATCTTAATTTTTGACTTTGCTCAAGTAGTCTTCTATAACTCGGGAGTACACAGGTATTTTTCCCAATCACTGTAGTGAATTTGTTAACTTGAGAGAGGTGGTAACATGAGAACATTGTGAAAAGCCCAAAAATTTAAGTAAAGGAGTAACATTTACTTTAAATAAGATTATATATTGTTTTGATTATAAGAAACTCATAAAATAGATATTGAGATGTGTAAAGAATAACACAGTTTATATTGGAAAGTATCGAGCCATTGGAGCTCGTGATTGTATTGAACTTTAAAAGGGATACTTTATGGAAGTGAAAAGAATTATAAGTTTGTTGGTTTGTAGGAAACCATGTATTTTAATATAACATTTGTTTGATTTTATGTATTCCTTGTTCACTCTGAACAAGTTAGAAGGATTGGTCAGTAGTTTATTTGTTTAATTTGTTTGTAGCGCTATATAATTGTGGAATTAAATGTTTTATAGTAGGAGTTGATTTTGTTTTTATTTTGGAAGTGTATCCTCTATTTAATCCAAAATGTGTAAGTCACAGAGTGGGAGAACGTACCATAACCCCGAAAATCCCGATTTGAGCATTGCTGGCATACTGTGATTTGCATATTTCTTGTTAAAAGGGCACAGGGGGGCATAGAAGTACTGTGCTTGGATTAATAATTAGAGGAACACTTAAGACGGTCATATCATGTAAAAGTAAAGTAATGATAGATGTAGCTACAACATATAATGTTAACTGACCGCATGGGTCCCTGGAAACTCACACCGAGCAGCCCTAAATATAAATACCCCCTAAACACTTCTTTTGGCGCCCAGTACGTAGGGATGAGTTTTCCTAGGGAAAACTCGAGTTTTCTTGAAAAATCAAAATTTTCATTTTTTTTAATAAAAATGGTTTTTCGAATTTTGAATTTTTAAATCACTTCCATAAAGGTTTTGACATTGAATGAGTATATCAAAAGGGTACGTTTTAGTAAACACCCGTACTAAGGTAAAATTTTGAAAAATTGGGACACAATGGCTTGGAGTACCATCTCTCAAGCATGTACCAGCGATGTGGCATAGTAGCCCATTGTATTCTTATATTGTGGATAAGATGTGGACCATAAGGGATTTCAAGGAGTGCCTGGGGGATCATTTCAATAAGGAGATGGAGGAAATGATAAATAATGAAGTATGGGAGGCCAAGAAGGCAGAAAGTAAAGATAAATGCAAAACTATAAATGGTAAAGAGTACCCAAGTAAAGAAAATGTAAAGGTTTCTTTAGAAAGCATGCGTGCATCTGGAGACATAGTTACACGAAGAGAAGGTATGCGAAAGGTTGAGAGTGACATGTAGCTGCTAAACACGGACCATGGGGTAGTCCTGTAGTAGTTGACATGAGAGATAAACCTGTTTTTACGACTTCTGCAACGTTAATAATTTAGTTACACTTATCGAAGATGACAAGCCGACAACTCTGCATTTAGATGTAAGTGCCTGTAATCCGTTGCCTCGTCCATTTATATATGACTGGAAAGAAAGTGATCTACCAACATTACCATGCTATGATAATTGTAAGTATAACAAGAAGTTCCGTGAAGAAATAAAGAGCCTACTTTTCTTAAAATTTAAGATTCATGCCAATGTTTAATCTATATGGATCTATCTAGAATAATGGCGAAATTAAGTTGGTAATATCGACATTTCTTATTAGTTCGAAATACTGTATACCTGGCATAATGTAGCCTAATAGATAACTACAGTTGGCAGCCTTGGTGACTGAATATATTCTTAATTCCATCTCTTAAGGTACAGAATACACAATTTGGTTGAAGTCCAATGGATAACATGGACGTTACATGCAGTTAAACATTGGATCTAACAACGCGCGTAAAATTATGTTGGCAACAATGACATACATGTATTGGTCAGAAATAATCAGAAATAATATTATCTATTGTTGTGCCAATTTTTAATTAAATCCATTAGTTAGTATAGAGGTTACATGCATTTTAGAATTGGACCTATCAGCAAGCTTAGAATCATGTTGGCAACACTGGCGTAGTTACTCCAAATTAATCTCGAATGCCTGGTACTATACGTGTGCAAAGTTTAGAGCTATTGACTTGCATACTTTCTGATATATTGATATTAGGGTAACAAAAATAGAGACAGTATTTATTACCAGTTGGCAGCCCTGGTTACTCTTAAGAATCGGCATAGTCATATCTGTTATGGTACACATAGCACATACAAAATTTGGTTGAAATCCAAATGATGGTATAGAAGTTAGATGTATTTAAAGTTAGACCTCTCAGCAGGCTTAGAATCATGTTGGTAGCACTGACGTATATGTTACACTAAATTAATATAGAATGTCAGGTCCTATACGTGTGCATAGTTAAAAGCTGTCGGCTTGCATACTTTCTGATTTAAGGGTATTTGGATTTTAAAAATGAGAGCATTTATTAACAGTTGGCAGACCTGATGGCTCTTAAGAATACGCTCAGTCATATCTGTTTATGAACACATTGCATATACGAAATTTGGTTGAATTCCAATTGATAGTGTAGAAGTTATATGCATTTAAAAATTGGACCTATCAGCAGGCTTATTATCATTTTGGCAACACTGCCATGTATGGCCTCCTGGAATTAAAACTGCAATATTATTATCTATACGTGTGCCAATTTTGAAATAGCTCCCATTCATACCTTCCAAGGTATCCAACATGGAGCTCAAATTTCAATTGCGATTTTTCAGCAGTTGGTAGCACTGACATCATTTTCAAATACATGGCCGTGAGATATTCCGGTATAGATCTTTACTCCTACCAAATTTTGTTTCGATTGCTGCAGCCGTTTAGGAGTTGATAGGGGGGACACACACACAGCCAGCCAGACAGACAGACAGACAGACACACATTTGCCCGATCTCATAAGACTACTTTTCCCTCATTTTTGCAAAATGTGAAAAGTAGGCTAAAAACCCACAAAGGAGACATGCCTTCAATAACTGAAAAGAGTTTTATGTATCGTCGCATAGCGCTGTACGAAAGTGAACGGAGTACTTTGGACAATTTCGGTAGCTTTCGAAGATGTTGCTTCTATGTTTCGCTAGGTTTCCTTTGAGCATACAATAAGATAGCGCTTGAAGATAGAGAGGATCCTGTCAGCAGAGCATGTCATCAGAATACAAATCAGCGGATCCTGTCAGCAGAGCATGGCATCAGAATACAAATCAGCTGATGTTTGTATAATATGGCCAGTCTGTCCGAGCTGTCAGTGTTAGTTGGTTGATTCCTCAGTTTAGGGGCTGCGAAAACGTGGTCATGTAGTCCCGTGTACCTTGGGTGTGTGTAGAATCTGTCTGATAACCGGTGTTAATTGTGATGGCTGTATTAGTGTATGTTATCTGTTTTCAATTCAAGTGAGGACTGCAGACATTGAATTTTTTCAAGTAGTTCCTACTTTTGCCGCCAAACGCCACCGTCAACCATTACTAGTTCAGAACTTGATTACCAGATGCCACCGCAGGTGGCTCCTGCCGAAGAACGTCGGAATCTACGAGCGTTTGTCGAATATTTAACCTAGGCCTATATATAATTTAGCTTCTCACATGTGTAATTAGTAGAAGGTTCCTTAACATGCCATAAATTTACGACATGGGACCGCCGGCTTTACTTCTCCTCCGAAGGAAGGCATACTGAGGGATTATTAACGCAAGCTGTCAGTGTACGCGGCTAAGTTTGACGTAATAATATTCGACGTACGAGGTTTTTTCTGTGTATTATTAACATTTTGTAAGTGTATTTTCGTAAACTTGAAAGTTTAAATGAGCAGAAGTGAAAAATGCCTTGGAAATAGTTATATCTTGCGTAGCTTACAATTTGCAGTTACAGAGAGTAATTAGGACAAGAAAAAAACTGTAGGCCACATCTGTTAACTAAATATTAGACCTCTGTTTAATTGCTATGGTAATAATAATAATATCGTATGGCTTTGGGTGCCGGGTGCAAGCTTTGTAATTGGACACCCAGAGGGTAGCTTGCATGTCGAATTTCGTTGTTCCTTGACTATGAAAGTCAAGGAGGTTAGATGTTAGATATCTAAGCTCCTTGAACGCTATAGCGCTTTCTAGTAGAGAAATGAGGAACTTCGTGTTGGCGGAAACTCCCGAGATTAATTTTGCCATTATGAACTCGGCCTACTGAATTCAAATGGATTATTTTGACATGCCAACATCGTATGACATGCGTATCGTATACTTGCCGCCTTTAAAAAAAATCACTTACCACGGCCAGGAGCGAACCTGCAATCTTGGGGTTAGTAAACCGACACGATATCCACTCACCCACCGGGGCAAGCTATTGCTGTGGTGTTGGGGACAGAACATTGAGGTTGTCAGCTGCATTAAATGTTGGCACATTCAAATTTTCTTTGAGGATAATTATTGTGATTGGTGTAATGTGTCAAATTTCGTGAAAATCAGCCACATTTCTGGATGTTTACACCATAACATTGTAACCATTCTGATTACAAAGCTCAGCTCTTTTAGGTTGAGAAAATAGCCCTTTCTGGGAGTGCTGTTTGCATCTCTGTGTGGCATGGCAGGTGGCCTTGCCAATGAAGTTTCTTTGCTATGTTCCCTTTTTATGTTGTTTTGTTTTTATATATATCTTTGACTTCTTGTTAGGAGTCCATGCTCAAGGCTTATAAACTACAGAGGTTGCCTCAATTTTCACTCACCAATCAGCGCTCACAAGGCGGATGACGTCACAAGATACCAAACGCGCCATGTGGGGAACGTAACGAAACTGTCAACATCAGCTGTTGAGTACGCAAAGAACAGTTTATTCTCATGAAATTATTGGTAAATGGGTGATAAAATAACTGAATGTAGCCTACTTACTTATGTTGTGATCTTCTTGAATTTCTTGGAAATTCGCCTAGACTCGGTAGTAGTATCGTGGGTGTTAGTGACTTCCAATAACCACTTCTTATGCAAGATAAAATTGGAATGTATCAATCTGATGAAGAAAATTGTTATCACAGCTGCCCCACCCCCACCAGACGGTACGTCAGGAACTTCTCTCGACACAAAATTTGTCGTTCTTAGAACGTTCTTGCCTTGTTGAAATCCGTATTTTCCGTGAAATGTGACGAATTTTGCTGAAATGTGCCGGAACTGGTTTAGCCAAGTTTCTGAGGGATCGGTCATACCACCGTATGACAAGTGTTTAATCCAGGTTGGTAATGCATAATCGTGTTGAGTTTGCATTCCGTAGGTTAAGTTCCCAAGTTGTGGAAATTTATCTTGGAACTTGTGGGCTACATAACCTGCAACATAAGCCTTGCCATCTACTTCACTTTGTTCTATGATATTGGCAATGAAGGACTCTGGTTGCACATTGCTCCCTAAGGTTGGTTCTGGAAGCACGTTACTTGATTCCGACACTATGCCAGTTTTGTTTAGTGCTTTTGCAACTACATATTCATCTGAATATGGAACAGCAGTGTTTGTTTGCTTTTGAACAACTCCTGGATTTTTCCCCTAAAATAATCATCCTCAGTCTGTAAATGCAGTCAAGGGGAGAATGATGATCGTGTAAGCCACCACTGGTTCGCAATTGTGAAAAGAAGTTTTCCAGTACATCTTGATTTAGCCTATGTGAGAATGTACTTTGTATTATGTCTACGGGCCATATCTTGGTACAGAAGTCGAAGGGATTTTATTGAAATGTTGACTGCTTTCTGGAATATTTAAAAAGATTTTTACCAATGCAAAGAGAATTACTCACGAAATTTTCCATCTTGTCCAAAATCAAAATACCATGCATGGGTGTATATAAGGGGTGGGGGCTGAGGGGGCTCCAGATCACCCCGAAAAAAGCCAACTTGGGTACAACATACAATGTATTTCACAGTAGTCTACTTTTAAGAAATAGTTATCAATTTTGGAAAGAAAATGAGAGTTTACCTTTGTGCTTAATAAATTAAAAAGTAGCCCATTTAGATATTTTCCATTCATACTCCATAGGCTATAATAGAAAATTCATTAAGTACTCACAATTTTCCACGATAGTCCCCCCCCTCGAAAAAATTGTATATACGCCCCTGATACCATGTACGAAATATATCAAAAATATCAACAGCTTTAAAATCATCCTAGCAGGTCATCAAAACTTAAGAGTAGGCCAGCTAGGCTCACTTACCATTTGGTTTTAGATTCCTTGGAAATCTTGGCTTTATATTAAGCAATTCGGCCCTGTAGTCTAATTCGAAGTCTTCACTCTTAAAGTGGAGGGAACATATCCTACTTGTTTGAGGGTTGCAATGATCATTACGCTTACATGCAGCAATCCACTGATTGCGAAGGCATGCGTCTTTAGGCATCGAGAAAAACGACACGCCATTTCCAACTTGATAATAACTGTGACAAACTGCCACAGCACATCTTTGGCCTGGCATGATTATAAACAAAAGGGCTTTAAACACGTGTTTAAACTACTGCAATCCATACAATATAATGTGTGGGAAAGTTGACTTTCCTTGCATATCTCGCTCCTCGCGCGCTACGAGGAAACGTGTGACGTCACGTCCTTTCCCTTCCCTCCGCGATCCCCTCGCCAAAGAGCTCCATATTGAGGCAACCTCTGTAGTTTACTAGCCTTGGTCCATGCTGAAAGATTTAGTTTTAGTGAGTATCTTTGAGAGTATCTATGGAGATTGTAGAAATGTATGAGGGAAGAGGTTAGATGATTATTGTGTTCGGTCTTGGACTCAGATAAGGTTTTTGGAAAAGAGAAGTATATGTTGAATAAAGAATAAATGGAGAATGATGTTTTTCTAAAAGTATCCCTCATTGAGTATAATCAACCATGACCCCGGATATGTACGGTTACAACATTAACCAGCCAGGCAGGCCCAGAGTGTAAGAATATGGGACTGTGCGATGCTGGTTCGAATCTGGCCTCGGGCATGGGTGATGTGCATTTCCATCAATTTCAGCTTGATTAGATTAAAAGTACTCAAACTTTAAATAGTAGTACATTATCGATAGATTACGAGTTTTAGGCATGTACTTACACGTTTTGGTCGTATAACGGTCTTATTCCTAACACTTACTGGCAATGATTTGAACATCACATTGGGCGTGTCCGCAGGCATCACTCTTATTACTCCTTGGTGCAAATCTACACGCTTGCCTATCTTGGACCCGTGGACATACTGGAGCTACCGGAAACGAAAGAGCATGGAGCAAACTAACTAGCGAAAACTGCCGCTACGTCTAATTTGGATGTGACGTATGACTCCAATATGTACTATAAGTACGCGTGTGGTGTGTGGTCATGGGTTCGAATCCGGTTGTCTGTAAAGACTTGGTGTAATCATTTCCGTGCCGCTTATAATATGGCACGTTTCCGTGGCTGTGCAATGCGCAAATGAAAGCATGCATACTTGTGTAGAGTTTGTACGTTTTTGAATTCCCCTCGTAGTGTAATTTTGGAAGATATAGGGTCTCTAAATCGGGCGTGAATGATGTGTTGATTTCTGTCCAGTAGGCTTTGGCTCGCTTGTCTGCGTCGAGCAGTCTTGCTCATTGAGGAGTATGTTACAGCTGATACGACGGTGTTGAATTACGATGTTGTGTGCTTTCATTTGTTTCATGCTCTGCCCACGTCCTAGTTTTCTGCACGTGTGTGTGTGTGAACCTGATTGCTGCCTATAATGATTGCTAGCAGTGCCTCTCTCATTGTAGAAAAAAAACTTTGTGGTTTAATATGACCGTTGATTTGTAGCTCATGCGCCAGGGGATTTCCGTTTTACTTGGAATCCAAACCACAGGCCATGGCATTTCATTTCGGAAATCCCATATGCGTTGTACGCGAGTGTGTCTGGTCCGCTAGTCGCGTATTTGGTGACCAGATGCCAGAGGCGATTGTATTGTTTTTCGTTTATGACCCGCTGTTAGTGGGACTGTCCCAATTAGTCTTAGCTTTCCCATTATCCTTATTCTAGGACTGGATATCTACTCAACCTTATATTCCTGGTATTCAGAAGGTTGCGGGTTTGGAGACCGCCTTTTACCCAGAGTAATTGTTTCCGGCACCATGAAGGTTGTGTCTCCGGGACAGTTCTGGTGAGTGTTAGGATCGTATCCCGGCGCGGTCAGTGGGCTATTTCTTGGCCCTCTTTTCACGCCTGCCCGTGGGATTACTTCCTTTCCTTTTGGCAGTATTTCCGCCTTTACGTGTACCTATGTCTAAAAATTATGTCGTGAACACCATACAAAATGTTAAAAAAAAATGTGCTTGGGACCTGAGTGTAGTATTTACCATTTAGGTAACGTGAGTACTACCGTAAACTGGTTACGTCTCAGGGGAATCTACCGACACTGTCTAGTACACATTAGGAAGGCCATTGCAAGACGTAATTGATATACCTGTATCCACGTCACGAGCAAAGCCAGTGCACTATGGGAGTCAAACCTGCCCTTCAAAGTAATTGTAACTCACCAAAATGACAGTGTCTCGTCCCGATGTGCAATTGGGCTTTTCAGTTGGCTAAAGCACACCTCACCAAATTTTTGAAGTTAGTTTGAGATTCTTAATTCCTGCCACACTTACGGCTTTCGCCCGCAACAGGAGAATCTATCAAACTGTGGAACCCTAACATAGAACGTTTAGTCATTTCTACTTAGAAAGACTCACTTAAGCTTTATGCTGTGATTTTATGCTTAAGTTGTGTTCAAAATATCTCTTTTTCGGCCTGAAGCCTGCTTGGCTTCCACTTGGCTTAGCATATTAGAGACTTTACGTTATGGCGTTAATCACTTCGCCCAATAACCATTGATGGCCTGAGAGAAAAATGCCATGGTTCCGAAAAAAAAAAACAAGAAGGATTTAGAATTGTTCCTTCTACTTTGGCTATATTGCACTGTATATACATAAAATAAGAAAGAAAAATATGCGATTTCATGTTTATTATGTACTTGTTGGACCATTTTCTTATCGCCCCCGTGTGAAAGAACTTATGTGGCCTATAATTTTGGTGTTAGCGATGTTAGTTTATTTCTGTGGCCCTGGTGGAAGTCGTTATCCTCTTTCGAGCTTCAGTGCTCAGAAAGGTGAAGGGTTTTGCCCTGTTATTAGATTATAGGCCTCTGGAATCCACTGGGGTGTTCCTTTGCTACCTTCCGGCGGAATTTCTAGCAAAGTAAGCTTTGGCCTACTCCCACCGTAGCGCGTGTCTATAGGTTTAAATGTACCTGTATTCGAGGGCCTAATTGCGCTTGGCGCTGCCCTAGTAGATTTTACGGGAGTGTGGATATATTTGACTGCGTGGTTTTGTGGGGTAGGTGAGAACACCTTTCCTAATCCCCGTGTACTGTGTGGTAATGCCCGGTCAAAATGTTCGTGCGTATATCGTGCATCCTGAGGGACTAATACCGGTGTTCGCCTTTGTTCTGGCAAATTTGCCCTTTGAACTGGCGGTAAAGGTCGCTTAATGGCTTGTGTCCGGCCTATCAATGTGGCGGCTTGTAGCCCAACCGCTTTTCGGCCTGTGGCCACGGCCGACTCCTGCCAGTGTGTTAGCCTATCTGTGTATATGTACGGAGGCTTTATGTACTGTAGGGCGGGCTCTATGTCGTCAGCCCATGACGTGGTTATGTCCCTTTGTTTCCCTGTCATATCATGTGTGTTTAGTGGCCCTGGCTTCAACTCCCTCTCATCCCTCTGTTCCGAGGGGATTGTTCTAGGCTCGGCCCCTCGGTTTGGCAAAATTGCCTTCCGATCCGGAGCTGAAGGACGTGTGTTTGTGTTAGGTTTATTTTGTAGTAAGTTGGAGCCTAACCTGGCCGTCTTCTTGACTGTGGCCACGGCGAACTCCTTCCATTCTGTGGCAGTACGTGGCGAGAGGGACATCCTCGCAAATTGTCGAGTCAACGTATCTACGCTTATGTCCTCTCTCGGGTGGGCTAATGGCCCTACCGTGAACTCAAAAATGGCCTTATTGGCTTGTAGCTCACGGTATTTGTCCCAAATTTGGGTGTACTGCCTTATTGAGGCTCATGGCCTGCTTGCAAATTACTGTATTAATGTATTAATGTTTCTGTGCTCTGTATTGTTTTGTGGCCGCTAGTTGGAGAAGCGCTTGGACGCGAATTAGCTCCCTGTATTGGGCGTGTAAACTTGTGTAGTGCACCCTCATTCTCTCGAGGGTTGCATTATCTATTACGGGACCATGTGTGGTGATTAATTGTCGGTATATTCTGTTTCTTTGTATATGGAACCTATTGAGGTGTTCATGTATGTGATTCAAGAGTGTATGTGCGCATCTTAATCGCGCTGTCCTACCCTCTGACGGGGTGTATGGCTGTTTGCCCTGTATTGCCCCGATTTTTGTTTGGAGTGCCCGTATTTGTGTTTGCCGGCCTTGTATGTGCCCTTGGCATCTGAACAATAATGTTAATAATATTGGCGTACCCCTATTGCCTCTATGGCTTGCAATCTCTGCATGAGGTGCCATTCTGACTGCAGTGTATGGGCCTACAATAAGAATAAAAAAAAAGTCTGTACGTGTTTGACAGTGTATTCTTATATTTCTTTGATTCTGTATGGGGTTAGGGGGTTGGTTTATTAAGAATTTCCCCTGTGTAGCTAGTTTGGAGCACTCAAAAAAAATGGTGCTTTTTGTCTGGGGGAAAAATTTTCTCACTATTTGCTTGGCTTTTTTGCGGTACGGAAGGGGTCGTTTTAACTACGAGGGCTCGTTGATTGAGTCCCTTTTCTCTATGCGTAGTACCCCGCCTCCACCAGTGTTTTAGATCCCTTATTTGGGGGTGGATCTAAAAGGGAGAGTTGCTGTACTAATTTATGAGGTTGTGCCTAAAGAAGGGTAGCTCCCCTTGACAGGGCAAGCTGACCAGTGTAGTGTGTTGTGGTGTGCTAGGAACTAGGGGGCGTTCCTATAAATAATGTGGTAGTATTTGAGGGGATGGGACCCACTGCAAAGGGTCGCTGTACTAGTCGCTCAGCTGACTGCTTGTTATGTAATCGACTCTGCTCGTATCAGCCGGGTGGCACGCGCTTCACTTGAGCACGCGAGCCGCTGTGAGGAATACAATGACGTCTGAGTTGGCGTTATTACTACGGTGTGTCACGTCTGACTGTGACGGGAGTAAGGAAGGGCGTTGGGATGTAAAGAGGCGTATAACAGTAATGCTAGTGTAGAGTGTGGACCAAGTGTTTTATTGGTCTGTGATATTCTTTGTGTGAGTCCCTTGTAGGGAATGAAATTATGTTTATAATGTGATACAAGTTGTGGGTTGCAGGTTACATAAATAGGAACTCTGAACACGATTGACTGACTCACCTCGGTTGACACCAGCGTAGCTTCGGCCGTCTTGATGGAGCACTGACAATGGAGAGAGAGTTTGACCTCATTAGGACGTCTTCTTATACCTTCTGACGCCCTCCTGTCAGCAATGTATTGGCCCAGTTAGTACTATGTCGCTGAGTGTAATGATTACGTAAGGCTTGAGCTGCTTTATGGAGTAGCAAGCTGTCCTTACAGTATTAATGGATGTTGCCCCGGCTTTCCAAGGGTTGCCATTTTAGGGGATTTAGCCAGATGTTGGGGGGATGGTCTCCAAGGGGTGCATACCCCTGGGATGCTGTACAATATTGTGTATTGAACCGATGGAACTACCTGTGGTCTTCTTCTTCAAAAGGCGCTGGCACAACGGACATATTGTACTTCCCTAATGTTTTCGACCCTCTCCAATGTAAAACGATGGTGTCATGCTCACAATTCCTTTCAGGTTTGTTTTAATCAATGTTTAACATTCACTCATCACATTTATTGTATGGCGTTGATGTCGTTTCTCTTGAAACGGACATTGCTTTTTTATACTCGTATTTAGCTTGGAAGATGACAGTTGTTCGAAGACTAACTTACTTCTATCTCCTCTGCTTCAAAACGTTATCAAATGAGAAATCTTAAAAACATAACTTAATCGGTAGTAAGTTATAGATTTAAATGATAAACAAGTATTAATTATACAAAGAATATGCGATTATGTGAATGAATTTGGCCGGTAAGTACCAAGGGTTGTTCGAAGAACGGGTATTTCGGCTAGTTATTTATTGAATGTAAATCATAAACTGATGTATCAGTAAATAAAGTAAATATGATTGTACTGGTTCATTGTACGATTTGCACTTCGATCACTTGAACAGGATATAAGATATGCAATCATGTTTTCTAAAATTTTGCATAATCACCATGTTCAATTTTTCAAACTAATGAATCGTACGCCAATGCAGTTAGATCTAAATAAATATTTGCTATACCATGTTTCACTTGGCACGGATGATTAGATCGCCAGAAACGTCAACTGTAATATTTGAAATTGGCATGGCAACCATGTACTTATGAAGTTACTTTATAGTTCTTTATCATTTCAGGCCGATTAATACATTATTACGAGGGTATTGGATACTGGTGAAATATATCGCGCAGCCGCCATGTTCAATTTGATTCTCAAATTAGAAAGAGAAGGTTTCATTAGGTATCGGGGAACAGAACTTGCTTATTACCAACTTACAGCATCAGCACTGTCGAACAAAATATATTATTGGGAGAGGACGGACACACACATATGCATCCACAAACAAACAATCAGAAGTCGATCTCATAATTATTTCATAATATAGCCTACTAGGCACGTCCAGGAACTAGGTTCCGTTTTTATATGTTGCCCTGGCATCGCAGCGATCGCAATTTTAAACAAGGAGCCTCAAACATTCTGTGTGTTTATTTTACGTTATGTTTTCGTATTGCAAAAGGTTTTTTTTTTTTTTTTTTTTTTTGGCATGTATGTAATTCTCTAAGACTACGTTATGGCTTTGCTACTTTCACCTTACCTTTATAACGATGCGCTTTCCTGTGTTCTATGTTCGGCGACTTTCTAAAGCCATCTTCGAAACTATCATCATTTCTCTTATGGATGGCATAACTAAAAGTTGTTTCCTTCTCCTCAAAAGCGAGGCCATGGTTGTTCCCGGAGATTGCCGAGTCCCCTGAAGATAAGCAAACAGCATATATGAGATTCCAAAATGTTTCTTAATTGCACAGCGGTAAAACTACCCTATTTGTACGGAATTTAAACCCATGAACTCTCATATTATGATCATATTTGAGATTGTTGGTTGGTTGGTTCTTAAGTTTAGGGGCTGCGACAACGCGGTCATGTAGCGCCGTGTACTTTGGGTGTGTGTAGAATCTGTCTGATAATCGGTATTAATTGTGATGACTGTATTAGTGTGTGGTATCTATATTTGAGATTGCCTTGGAGCGAAGAGTAATAGTAATAATTGGTTGGTATTGTATAAATCTCATTTTTTCTCATTAACGATCGGCTTGCTTTTGAAACCTAGCTGAGTGGCCATGCTTACATTCCATGTCTGCGTGGAGTCAGGGCTTTTCCAGCTCGAGGCACAGCGTTGTCAACAAACAAAGCAAGCAGTAACTCTGGAAAATCCGTGTGCTACTGCGCAACACTGGAGACCTGACAAGCAAGCCGGCAGCTAGGATTGGACTTCGCGTGGAAAGATAGAGCAAGCATGTTAATGGTCAAGAACCATCAGCTGTTGGTCAGCAGCAAACAGTGGTTATTATCGGCACGTGCAACTGCGCAACACTGGAGACCTGACAAGCAAGCCGGCAGCTAGGATTGGACTTCGCGTGGAAAGATAGAGCAAGCATGTTATTAGTCAAGAACCATCAGCTGTTGGTCAGCAGCGAACAATGGTTGCGTTCACGGTAGCAATCAGTTGATCAACAGCTCCAAAGCTGATGCATCGGGAGCGGGATCAGGTTGGGTGCGTTTTTTTTTTTTTTTTTTTTTTAAGCGGAACGCGCAGCGATTCAGCAGTGTCGCGCGCAGCGCGTTCTTTTATTCATGCTGCACTCTCTGCTGCTGGCAGAGATTCACCCCTTCGTGCAGCGTAGTTTTACTTTGCTACTTTGCTTTGCTGCGTTGCTTCGATAATCAAAATGGCTCCAATTGAACACGTTCTTATCCTACAAGATTTTCTGGAAGGTGTGATTTTCTTTAAAGTGTTGTTGTACATGTGTGTACGACCGAATATCAAGTTTGATAAAGTAGGATCAAGCCTACGAAGACGTAGTATTGCTTTGAAAGTAGTAATCACACGAGTATTGAATTGATGATTAAATTTATTTGGTTATGTTCTGTGTTATGTAGGCCTACTATGGAGGAAAACCCATACTACCATACTCCATAAGAAGTCGCAGATTTGTGAATGCATCTTACTTACAGTCCGTCGTTACGAAACAATACTGCATGTTATGTCTTCGGTCTACAAACATTTTCCCCCAGTTTTTGTTGTTGGTGTACATAGGCCCTACCTCAGTATGGTAACAAATATCGGTAAATGGCCGGGTGGTGACAAATTCTATTATAGGTTTCTCATGAAAAATAATATGGACACTAGCCTATTTTCTTTCTCTAAGGTGCATTTTAACTAAGTATACAAATTGTTTAATTTGTCTTCCATTCCTCCCACTGTGTGTACTCTATTGGCCTTCATATTAACTCCAATTATACATATTTATTTTGGCCCTGACTGTTATGTGCTGAAGTTCTTGTAATTATGGTATTATGCGATATGAACAAGGATGCCATGACCCACTCAGAATACACTGCCACTAAATTCTGTACTTAACTGTAATAAGAATCGTACCAACCTCTTCTCAGTTGTCCTTATGAGGCTCATTGTATGATATTCCAGAGCTGGGAATCAAACAATCTCAATACATACTTCTAGACCACAACGATGGCAAGAAATTCAAACAGAAGGGACTCTATCTAAGTTGGTGAAAATAATTCCTGGCTAAACTCTTGAGTACCATGGTAGCACTTTTATGTTCCTACAGTTGTAAGGCGTAGGGAAGGGGATTTTGATTTTACTGACTACTTTGTACATTTCATTCATGCGTGGAGTGTAAATGTTTGTGAGAGTGCTAAAAACAAAGCATACATGATATTTGGTCAGGTCACAATCAGAGTGTAGGCCTACTTAATTTGTGGGGCTCAAGCTTCTCAGAGCCGACACACAACCAATATATTAAAAGTCTGCAAAATACTCCAACTGTGCATGCGCCATGCCAACCCGAGCACTTGGTGCTTGGGCGCCCCAGTGCTTTTCCCTTCCCACCCCTCTTTCTCCACAGTCAGACTTGGATGATGAGCAATGGATTGCTGACCTCGTTTTCATGAAATACATCACGGGGTATTTAAATAACTCGTTGCATAGCAAAAATAAATTAATCAGTACTATGTGTGACTGTATTGAAAGTTTCAAATTGCAGCTTGTGCTTTTTAAAAGTCAGCTTCAAGAAGGAAATTGGGACAATTCTCCCTCTCTAAAATGCTTCAATCAGTGAGTACACACAAAAGCGTTACAGTCATTGCATAATGAATTTGAAGATAGGTGTGAAGAAATAAAACAAGTAAAACTGGCACTCAAAGTTTTTATGACACCTCTTTTGGTTCGCCAAGAGAATGTCCCATCAAGTCCCCAAGTTGAGCAGATAAAACTACAGTGCGATTCAATTTTGAAAGACCGCTATTACCAATATAAAGGTGATTTCATTTCATTTTATAAAGGCGTTGTGGAAAAACAATTCCCGAGGATTCATGCCCTTGCCCTGAAATTCGTTGCTATGTTCGGAACAACGTTCGTTTGTGAACAAATATTTTCCATTATGAATATTAACAAAACAAAGTCAAGTTTGTATGATGCTTCCTTGGAAGCTATACTTCGGATTGCAAATGCCAAAACGATTGTTCCAAATATCGGAAAATTAGTGGCTTCAAAGCGATGCCAAAGATAAAGAAAGAATGTTGAAAATTAGTGCAAAATCAGGAGCGCAATAAGACTATTATTTCTGTCTACACAAAATTAGCATTATTATTATTATTCGTTTTCATACCGGTACGCCGCCTGACGCGCGCTGATTTGCCCAGCCCAATTTACAAATAAACAACAACACGACTCTTGCCTCCCTAAGCGCTGTTACTACAAGTCTCTCTCTTACAGCAGAGTACCGTGCTTTTCCTGTTGCCGGCCAGTGCTCGCGAAGCACCTGAGTTGGCGAGGCCTGGGTTACGGAATACTCAACTGCGCGTGTGTTTTAAGGGGTGGAACTACGAGGTCGTCTGCCCCTCTTAACACAGATTAAAGAATACAAATTTGGGATTGAATTTAAAATTTAGAGGTGGACACCTAAATTTGAAAAGACCTAAATTTAATAAAACAAAATATTAAATAAAAATAAACAAAAATTACGGAAAAACAAAAAATTATCATTCAAAAACGAACAAGTCGTTGAGTCAATATTCACTGGAAAATTTCGATTGCTGGCCCTAACCCACTCTTGCTTATAAAGCGGATATCGCGATCAGCAGGCACCGCGTCATCGGCTAATATAAGTTTGAGTGTCATCTGCAAACCAAGGTTTCTTCGTAAGTCAGTAAGATCCACACACTCGGTTAAAATGTGGGCCACGGTGAAAACGGCTCCACAGGTACAAAGTAGGGGTCTCCCTTCTCATTAGGTACGAGTGGGTGGATCTTGTTTGACCTATCCTTAGCCGACACAAAATGACGGACTCTCTCCGTGACCGGAAAGAACTCTGCCACACGCTCAGTTCTCAGTTTACTGGGCAGTGGGTCAGCTAGCCACTGACTCTCCCAAAAAGCCAGAACTTGTAGGCGTAACTGAGAGCGAATATCTCTAGCGGGTACCTCCATTGGTCGAGGTGGTAGTGATACCGCCTCTTTTGCAGCTTGATCCGCTAACTCATTTCCCGCTATTCCCATGTGGCTTGGAAGCCACAGAAAGGTGATTCGAGTGTCAGCGTGGCACAGCCCGGCTAGTAGGTCGTGGATTCCCTGCACTAAGGGATGTTGCGGGGAACATGTAGCAATTGATTGCAACGAACTCGAAGTGTCGGTGCACACGAGAAAGTGAATTCATGCATCCTGTAGTGCAAACTGCAGAGCTTCATAGATGGCAACGAGCTCTGCAGTAAACACACTACAGGCCTCTGGCAAAGCGATCTTGGTATTTGCACCGTCAATAACGTAAGCACAACCCACTTTCTCGTCCACCTTCGACCGAGTTTTGTCCCTTTGAGCAATGGTAAGTGAAACAGCGGGTGGCTAATTATAGCACTTAGTCATCGGATATACCCACGCAGGCAAGCGCAGGTATAAAGCTTTTTTTTGTGGCAACAATAATTGAGGGTATTTCCATGACTGGCTTCTCTCACTTCTCATTCTCGTACAACCCAACCGAAAGCAAATAGGGAAATAACAAGAAACGTGAAAGACGCAGATCGTAGTAAGAACTAAAATTATTTAAATAAAATCCAGTTCAACATTGTATTCTAAAATCTATCCGCAAATTTACTCTAAATATTATCCGCTATCCGCACAGTCATGCTAACTATATCCGCAAGGCGAACGGTATTGATATCATGCCAGTAGATGGCAGTTGGGATTGACTGCAGATGTCTTCCCGCTCACTGTGTATCGCACATTCCAAAAACATTAAGTTGGCCACTAGTTGCTTCACTCACTCAGTACATTCCTTTTTCACTGGCGGCGAGTCGTCTGCTGTGATAACCATTGGCATGCGGGAAGCCGATATATTTAGGTTTAGAATAAGCGGGCCGCGCATACGTACTGCAAGACCCCACACACCCCGTCACAGTGTGTTGAACTTCCATCTCCTGGCGCGATGACAATAGTGGAGCAGACGCAAGAGGAGCTTGCCGAAACTCAACAATGCGCAGAGACCAATATCAATTGGCGTATTTCAATGCTCATTGCGGGGCTCCTGTGTGTCCCCCGAATGCTGATTACTGGGCTCACTGCTCACTCCATTTTTCAACAATGCAGCTCGCTCCAAGACGCGGTCTACAGCTTTAAACCAAGCGTAGAGTGCAGGAGGCATCACACGTGTGTATTATTACTATTTTATGTATATTACGTAGCTGAAAGTGCGTTTGTTGAATACCTGTAGCCTTGAAATTTGTGTACAATATACAGTGTACCGCAATGCCACCGTTTCGCTTTAAATTAGGGAGTGCCAAAACTTTACACAGTCGAACTAGGGAAGTTATTTATAATGTGTATAAATTCATGAAAAAGGAAACACATCTCGCTGGAAACATATGCGCAATTCAAAATAAAGTGGCTGAAGCATCAGGTGTGTCGGAAAGGTCGGTGCGGAATATAATACAAGGCGCCAAAAGAATTGAAAGTGGTGTGGTGGATTCATTTTCAACGCCTGGAAAGAGAAGACCAAAATCTCTCAAGAAGTGTGAGTTAGACGATCTTGATAAATGCGTGGTAAGGCGTACGATTCATAATTTTCACTGTAGCAAAGGTGAGAGGTCAACGCTGGAAAAGATCCATAGGAAACTGGTTGAGGTTATAAATTTTAAAGGTGGCGTACGAACATTAAGCAAGATAGTTCGAGGCCTAGGCTTTAGATGGAGGAAGACAGAAGACATGCGTAGAATACTTATGGAGAAGCCTGACATAAGGCATGCAGTACTTACAGAGCACAAGGCGGTACCGACAAAAGGGAAGGCCTATTGTTTACACTGATGAGACATATTTGCATAGTTGGCACACTAAGCCAAGTGCTTGGAGTGACTGTTCTCTTCATGGACTGAAGTCGCCTATCTCGAAAGGACAAAGATTAATAGCGGTATATGCCGGTTCTGATGCATGTTTCTTTCCAAATGCTTTGTTGGTTTTCAAAATCCAACAAAACAACAGGGGACTATCACGATGAGATGAACTATAGTAATAACGAAAAATATCTGACAGAAAAATTAATTTCCAATTTGCCAACAAATTCTGTAGTCGTGATTGACAATGCCTCGTACCATAATGTCCAATGTGAGCGCGTACCCACATCATCTTCCCGAAAAACAGTTATGCAGGATTGGTTGACCGATAAGGGTACCGGTATTCCATTTTCTACAAAGATGATAAAACCTCAACTGTACGCTTTGATTAAATCCCATAAACCACGTTATGAGATGTATAAAATCGATACACTGCTTGCTACCTATGGACACACGATCTTGCGTCTACCATCGTACCACCCCGACTTGAATCCTATCGAAATGATTTGGGCTCATGTTAAAAATCATGTAGCTGGACAGGTGGTGGTGGGGATGAATGTTTTAAGGAGTGTAACAACGAGGCCCTTTCCTGTTGGCATAAAGTTATGCTATAGAAGGAAGAATTTCGACTCTTTAAAAAAATTGGGGTAGTGAGTAAAGAGAAAGGCCACGACAGACTCCCTAGGCTTCGAAGGTCTGAAGAAAACAAGAGATGACCAAGGGAGTTGTAGTTATTATTTAAAAGGGTGGAACAGTGAGGTCTTCTGCCCCATTGACCCAAGGAGATCGCCAGGAAGATGAAAGAGGAGCCTGGCACAAGTAAGTAGACGTACCATACTGCATAATTCAGAAGAGACTATCCTGGGAAATCATTAGCGACTTGCACAGGCTATTGGTGTAGCACAATGATAGGCCTACATTTCCATTAGCAGCATCTCAGTTGGTTAGTTAGGAAATATGTATAAGAAGGCAAAGGAGTCAAGAGCTTGGTCGTCCCATTTTGCAATTTGTAAATCCAAGTTACCTTGCCACATAAAAGTTATGCTGATTAGGCTATTATAGATGTGGTAACCTTAAGTTCTGAAATATTTTACGCTACTTCATTCGTAAAACGATCATTTTTAATGCGACTTTAATGGCTAAGACAAGGGCATTACTTCGTGGAAGGCAACTCGAATGACATGGGCTAGACCTAACCTAAAAATTACAAGCAAGGTGAAATCCTAGTGTACGGTAATTGACAAAATTGTTTATTGAGCGATATAACTATGCATTCATCATAACGTTCGTCTCCTAGTTGACGCATAATATTCAGTGTACCGCAATGCCACCGCTTCGCTTTAAATTAGGGAGTGCCAAAACTTTAGGCTACACAGTCGAACTAGGAAAGTTATTTATAATGTATATAAATTCATGAAAAAGGAAACACATCTCGCTGGGAACATATGCGCAATTCAAAATAAATTATAAATAATTGAATTACATTAAATTTATTTCGAAATAATGACTGAAACACGTTTTAAACGACCGCCAATTCTCGCCATCTTTACCGTTTTTATTTACAGGTAGTTGTGATGTAGCGATTTACTTCCCTTTGATGCAGCGCTGCAATTTCTCGCTTTAAAAAAACGCGGCCGTTTTACGTGTACCTGTGAACGGTTTGCTCCATCTGATCTGTAGCAGCGCGCGTTGTTCGAAAGTGGACAAGGGCGATGTACTATCCTCGAGCCTGCGATGTTGAAATGATCAGATAATCTTGTGAGAGTGAATGCTGATATTAGATCAGTATCTAATTTATCTTTAGTTTTGCAACTCGGAACGAAATTGCTCTGAAACTATGTACCGAAGGCTGTGAACATGTATCAAACCATACCTTGCTCCCGATAATTTTAGGCCTACGTACGTAAATTTCTTGCCTTTCTGATACGGCATTTATTGTGTTATGCTAGTTTAGCTATGGTAAAGAATACTTAACAGTTTAACGTATGGTACGGTGTATTAAGGTGGTATATCCCAAGACTTATGATAATTGAAGTCATTTTAATCTCTTCAAATTGAATATGGTAGGTTAGGCCTACGTCTCGATAGACGAATATTTATTCAAGAATATCAATATAGCTTTGATTTTATTAATGTAGGGTTATATCCTATGAGAAGGGTCAAGAGTCTGTAAGTCTAGCAGTAAACCTCTTACCAGTCATCCACACATGATGACTTCATTATTTGTTAGCACTGCTTCATCTATCTAATTTGTCCCTAGGTATCCTTCATGCTGATACTTTCCTGCTTCTTATATCTTTTCTTTTTCACTCTAGTTTTCTTCTCAAGGATTTGAAGTTTTTGGATTTATTCATCAGCTTAACTGTGCTGTACAGTTTTTAGTTAATGTACTATACAAATTAATTGTATTTACAAAAAAATCAGGTTCGATTGCAAAATTAATTTAAAACACTACTAGAATGTACATCACATTGTCCCTACCTGTCAACTAGAGGTATTTATCTGGATCATTACCCTTCCCCTATCTAATAAGGTCAGATGACCTCAAGGTCATTAAAATTATAACCAGCATCTAGAAATAAAATTTCTGGGTCCCTCATTTAAAGCAAAGGAAATCATGGTACGAGCCTGTATTATCCTTGTTATACCGGTACCTTACTTGTTTACACCCCAATATTAGTACTTAAAGAGAAAGGCATAACATGAACTGTTGATGGATTAACTTAGTCTCTTACTTGGCAGTCCATTCTCCTCCTATCAATACACAACTGGTTTCCATACCATATTCCCTATAGACTACTGTTCATCTAATGAAAATGAAAAATGTTAGGCTACAGATTTTTGGTTGAAAACAGTTGTCTAAAAGATGCTTTCACAATTGATTTTTCAATAGATGACGTCATCAAATGGTCCAGTAACATAGAAAGAATTCAGGAAAATAGGGCATTTTTAAATTATTGCTACCCAAGTCTGGACAGTACAGAATGAGGTAGAGGAAACTAGACTGCAAAAACATAAACTAAAAAAATATATATATATATATATATATATATATATATATATATATATGTAAAAAGCAGGAAAGTAACAGGATGAATGACTCCTAGGAGCAAAGATAAATGTAGCAGTGCTAAAGAATACATATTTTCTGTGATAATTTGAAGCCATTCTTTTTTTTAAGTTTTGCCTATACAAATTGTCTTTGCTGCTTCTCAGTCGGTCAACATGGGGTACAAAATTATAAATATGTAAACAATCACATGTATTAGTTGCCCATTGCCCATTTAATAAGTGTGATAACTAACTAATAAAGTGTAACTTTTTCCAGGAGTGTGTTTATATATTTATAATTTGTACCCGAAAAGCAGCAATGACTACACTTTATCTTGAATTTCAGTACATAATCATTACCAGCTGCTTGATGAACGATACTGGTACTTGAATGGGGCTTGGCTAGTGGGCTTGTACAATTACATACCATTACCGAAGGTAACATTCATGACTCGCCACTCTCTTAAAGGTATTGATACTTGGTTACTAACAATTCCCTTTGTTGCTCAATATGTGCCTAGTAGAGAGATGGTTGGTACGAATCAGCAAACTAAATGTTAAAAGAAGTAATATCTTCCACCTAGGCTCATTACCAGATTGAATACAAATGAAATTACGGTACAGCAGAACTATACCGTAGGCATGACGAATAGAAGGACCTAGTGTGAGGACTCCGCCATTATAGCACGGTAGTTTGTGGTCCCGCCGCTACAAGCACTGCAAGCGATAATGTCCCAACAACGTGTACCAGGGCTGTAGGCACTACAAGCACGCCATCAAGAAACAGCAGTTGAGAAACAAGCAACAGCAACAACTCCATAAACCCATCCCCTCACTCCTCTCCTTCTCACCAACACTTCCCCCAAGCAATCCTAGCACTCTACATCAAATCCTACAGCTTTTAATCACGCCAGCAGCACAATAAACTTAATAAATCCAGGCTACAGAACAGACCAAAAAACTACACTTTAAGCTAAACCAAATTCACTTCTCAGCTCGACATAAGCCATAATACAAGTTAAAACCTATACAAAACATACTCTCCCTACTGTTTTACAACTATTAAACGAACTATTCGCTCTCAAAACCTAAAAACCCTGAAACGGGAGCTAATTTAAAAACGCAATAGCCTAGCCCGATTATGCCTCCGGCAGTGCTACCGCATATGCATTCATAACTTCACAATAACTTCAAATTACGGCTAAGTGACCTATCAGCCTGAGTAGTTACAGGTGTTACCGGCTTGCCTGGGACAATGGGTCACCAAACCGGTATTTAAACTCAATTATCAAGCTTTAATTAACCAAATTCAGAGGAAACAGATCAGACCAAAAAACCACACTTTAAGCTATACCAAATTCACTTCTCAGCTCGACATAAACTTTAATTCAACTTAAAACTTACACAAAACATACTCTCCTTACTGTTTTACAACTATTAAACGAACTATTCGCACTCAAAACCTAAAAGCCCTGAAACGGGAGCTAATTTAAAAACGCAATAGCCTAGCCCGATTACGTCTCCGGCAGTGCTACAGCAAATGCATTCATAACTTCACAATAACTTCAAATTACGGCTAAGTGACCTATCAGCCTGAGTAGTTACAGGTGTTACCGACTTGCCTGGGACAATGGATCACCAAACCGGTATTTAAACTCAATTATTAAGATTTAATTAACCAAATTCAGAGGAAACAGATCAGACCAAAAAACTACACTTTAAGCTATACCAAATTCACTTCTCAGCTCAACATAAACTTTAATTCAACTTAAAACCTACACAAAACATACTCTCCTTCCTGTTTTACAACTATTAAACGAACTATTCGCACTCAAAACCTAAAAGCCCTGAAACGGGAGCTAATTTAAAAACGCAATAGCTAGCCCGATTACGTCTCCGACAGTGCTACAGCAAATGCATTCATAACTTCACAATAACTTCAAATTACAGCTAAGTGACCTATCAGCCTGAGTAGTTACAGGTGTTACCGACTTGCCTGGGACAATGGGTCACCAAACCGGTATTTAAACTCAATTATTAAGCTTTAATTAACCAAATTCAGAGGAAAGAGATCAGACCAAAAAACTACACTTTAAGCTATACGAAATTCACTTCTCAGCTCGACATAAACTTTATTCAACTTAAAACGTACACAAAACATACTCTCCTTTCTGTTTTACAACTATTAAACGAACTATTCGCACTCAAAACTGAAAAACCCGGAAATGGGAACCGGGGGCGTATATAGAGTTTTACTTGGGGGGTGGGACCAGGGGTTAGGGGACATGGTATAGGCCCAAAGAATAGGGGGTCCGGCAAACTTTTGTATAATTTGGTGCAAAATTATGAGTTTTAAAGCAATCGGGATTCAGTTTTTCAACCAATTTATTGTGATGTTTTATGAACGGCATGGTTAATGTCAAACACAACTAAGTTAATACCATTTTATCCAGAATGTAGAATTTTGGGCTTATGCCGTGTTTTATTTACTCAAACTCGACGCGTTTCGAAAGAAACCATGTCTTTCTTCGTCAGGAATAAACGGAAATACGACTAAATTGTTGCTAAGAGAAAGCAACAAAGAAACTAAAAAGGTGCCCTAAGATGAACAATGAAGTGTATCTAACACGTCCTTCGAGAAGTGTATGTGGCATTCTTTTCCTGGCCGAGGAAGTAATTACCGGAAAATTAAACTCAAAATCGATGTGGAGCGAAATATTTATGATTGTATCGATTCCAAAGAAACAATTTCAGCTGATCCTTCAAGAGCTGGCTGCTGTCTTCAGCATGTCATGGATAATATCCCCAGACTTGTTTATTTTGGGTGCCGATTCTTCTTCAGAACGAAAGAAATCCGCCGAGATTTGCAATCTCGAACATTCGCCAAGTGTTCACGCAAGCTTTCGAAAGTCCAGTACCGTAGCCGACAAAATGAATTGGTAAGTAGAGTGTTACTTTAAATAGTTTATGTGTGCTTGTTTTAATATGCTGGGGATTAGCCTATGTTTTTTTTATCTGTGTCTGTATACTCCAGGAATCTGTGCGTTCCGTAACATGTAATGAAGACCGTAATTCTTATTTCCATGAATTATATTTTCCATTGTGCCCTGCCGTGCTATATTAATTGTAACCGCTAATTACTTTTTAAAAGAGTATTAGTTACAAAGTAATTCGTTTCCCTTAGCACCATCCCTAAGACCAGCTGACGCCGGCAGTGTGGAACTTACCCACTCTAGCGCTACCTGGCGGGGCGCGCTTGAACTTCAGGAGTCTTCTCACTTTCTCCTTCTATTCGTCATGCCGTAGGTGTAGTTTTGTAACAAACATAGTTCATTCAGTCACTGTACAAGAACATCAGGTCTTCTGTGGTCAGCAGCAAATACTGCTGCGTGATAGAATATGCAGATTATAAAGTGAAGCATCACTGTAATGAGGTGTTAAAACTCAGGCAAGCTGCGATAAGGTAAGAAAATATTGGACAAACTGGGTAGTGCTGTGTTGAACAGTGCTCAGTTTTCTCTGCCAGTGTAAGAAGAAAAATATATTGTATATCTTGAGTTTCAGTACATAACCATTACCAGCTTCTCGATGTACTGGTCGCCTACTGCAGTGAACCTAGGTTAGCAAGCCTGACCAATTGTAGCCTATAGCCTACTGTACAGTACCTGTAGGTAAAATATAGATCAATATGTAGCATACACACAAGAGAGTGAGTAAAATAAATTAGCCTTATGTCACAATTTCTAAATCCATTCTCATAATGCATTTTACTTAATAGTCAGTTCCTATTTGAGTAGGCTACAGAGACCTAACCTGTCCCCTGAGAGAAAATCATCACTCGTTTGACAAAAGGAAGTCAAGGATGGAAATTTTGGTGTTGGATTAGTTGAAGCATGGACAAAATACAGTATGTGCATACAATAATTGTCACAAAATGTTAATACTCGGGCATGTTGAGATACCGTAAGTGAAGGAAATAAAATACAAACTGGGTAAGTGCTATGTTGGAGAGTGCTTAATTTTCTCTCCTTGTGTAAGAAAAGAAATTTATATACAGTATATATATATTATATCTTGAGTTTCAGTGCATAATCATTCCCAGCTTCTTGATGTACGGTACTGGTAGCCTACTGCAGTGAACATTGGCTATTGAGCTTGCCCAATTATAGCCAATGGTACCAGTACGGTTGGTAATATTCATTACATTGAAAGGAATGTGGCTGTTTAATCTAGACCTGAACAGCAACCGAGAAGCAAGATAACTGTTAAGATAAGACTGCTAATGCCATGAAAAGAAAAGTAATGGTTACCGGTACTTGAAATGCTTACCAAGGGAAGCTGGTTTCTTTCAAACATAGAAACATATTTATAGGCTAGGGTCTATCCAAGACCAAATTAACTTCATTCAGTCCAAGCTGAAAGCCAGGGGGGGGGGGGGGTCTTGCGGTCTGATAATGAGCTATGTGAATTTAAAATACCGTACAATTTAGTGAAACATTTACGATTGTTTCAAGAAAAAAATATTGGCCTAGTGAGTAGGTTTTTCAGCATTCTTGAAAGGAATGTGGATGTGTAGGCTAATCTAGACCTAAACAGCATCCAAGAAGCAAGAGAACTGTTAAGATAATACCATGAAAAGAAAAATACTGATAGGCTACTAGTATTTCCCAGTCATTACATTCTGATCAGCCAAACACTCAGTTTTCTATTGGAAGAATCACCTAATAATGCAGGCACAGACAGACCTACGGTAATTCTTATATCTCTTATATCCTATTGTATACAAATCCTTAACCCAACAAGTACCGGTAGCCTATGGTATTGAAATAATTTATTTTTGAGTCAAGTAGATTTAAAAACAAATGTAAACATTGTGGAAATCGCTCAAAATAGTTCCTAAACTGATGAATACTGAAATAATAATGAAGAACACAGCATCGGAATGGTGGGCGGCCATTGGATTCATTCCGTGCAGACAGGCCGAGCGGTGAACACTGCCCACGAGCACTAACCTCGAGTCGGTGCTTGTCCCACCTCTACCTCCCCTACTACCGGTACTCATCGAGCCAGAGCTCATGTTAGAACGGCCTCACAGTAATTCCGTGAAGATAATATTTAATGTTATTGGTTTTACGTTCCTTTTAGAGACGCCGTTACGCTGGAATTTTGCCCCCAATGTGATCTTTAACGTGCCAGTAAATTTAATGACACGGCTCCCTAGCATTTTCGTATCCTCAAATACCAGCTGACTGCGTCAGGATTCGATCCGGCAACCTTGGGGACAGCAGGCTAGAACGTTATAGCTGTGACTCGCAGCCAGCCAATTCTGTGAAGAATTAAATAGCCTATTTTCCTTTATTACACCGACCTATTCAATAAAAAACTCCATCACCTATTAAATGGAGTTTCCAGTATATGATCCACATTGTGATAAAGTACAGAGTACGGTACCGATTTCAAACTCATAACTCTATGTCCAAAAGCAAGCAGTCATTTTAAGCAAGAAACACAAAATAGTATTTTAAAATAGAAAAAGTTTATCTTCGGTACCGTACTATGGTTTGCCCTGTCTTACCTTTCAGCTTCTATCGTAACAGAAGATAACTCATACCAACACCCCGTCATCACTGAAAAATGTGTGTCCAAAGTCACTACAACATGAACACAACATTAAAGAATTGTGTACGTACTGTTTTAATAACTTACCGAGAGACCGGTTAAATAGAACATCAGTAAAATGTGCTCTATTTCAGAAATAAACATGCATATAAACTATAATTCACAATATCTACATTAGAAAATAGTGGCTGATGCCCTTGATGCTTTACTCCTTAAAACAAGTATAACCTCCACTACCACAATGAAAAAATACATGTTAGGTCACATAAATTTCCCTTCAATCGCTTTAAAACACAAGAAATAAAAATATATTTAAAGAAAATCGCATAGCCGTCATATTGATTTTTTCAGAACAGTTGAATTGAATTAGATGCTAGATCATATGCATTTAGGGGAAGTTGACCTCGCTGTTTCTCCCCTTAAAACAACAATAACTATCATATGACTTTCAGTATCTGTTAAATATGACTCCTCCCATGAGGTGGCATCTTCAAGTGAAATCTACGGCTTTTATAATATAGACTACGAAGGGCACGCTACATACTTCAGTGACATAAGGTAATTATTGTTATAAAAGCTCATAATACGGTCGCTTGTATAGTAGCCTATTTTTTTTAGCGTATGGCTTTTAGTGCCGGGAGTGTCCGAGGACATGTTCGGCTCGCCAGTTTTGTAGCTGCTTCGAGACGGACACCCCATGGGTCAGCTACAAGTACCGTTGGGGAGGAATGTTGTATGGGAGGGTCGAGGAGTTGGAAGGTAGCGGCTGTGGCCTATAGTGAGGGACCAACCCCGGCATTTGCCTGGAAAGAAGATGGGAAACCACAGAAGACCATCTTCAAGGTTGCCGGCGGGGGGATTCGAACCTCCTCGCCTCCCGGATGTGAGCGACTGTCAACAGTCATGCCGCAACGACCTCGGCTAACTCACCCGGTATAGTAGCCTATGTGACAAAGGAAAAGCATGTCTCACCTTTCAAACTGACACCATCTTGAATTTTGAAAACAATTGAGCAGCAATTAACTGTTTGTATAACTTACCAACTTATGAATAAAGATACGTCGTGCAAGGTTTCACTGCCCTCGGATCGTTAGATCGCCAGAAACATAATTTTAAATGTTTAAATATTGCATGGCCAGCATTTTGGTTTGTATTGTATTATGTTTTAATTCAAGTAAGAACTACAGACGATAATGTCAAGTAGCTCCCACTTTTGCTACCAAATGCTACCGTCCATGACACGTAGCTGCAAACAAGGCTACTAGATGCCATCGCAACCAGCACCTGGCGAGAAAGGTTGACACTTAAGAGCATTGTGACCTACAAATTTTGCATCACACAACTGTTGTTAGTGGAAGGTTATTTTATATGCCATAAATGTATAACATGGGCCCGCTGGCTTTACTTCCCCTCCGAAGGAAGGCTCTTAAAAATCCGATGACTTCGGCCGGTTTGACCCCGCGATCTTGGGCACAGAAGCTGAGCATGCTACCCCCTACGCCACCGAAGATGTCTGAGAGTAAGAGACCAACGTGGGAAAACAACTAACTAAAGTTCTTCAGAGGGGAAGTAAGGCTGGCGGGCCCATGTCATAGATTTATGGCATGCAAAAGAACCTTCCAATAACTACAATTGTGTGAAGCTAAAAATTCGAAGCTTAGATTTGATTAATGCACTTTTAGTTCCAACGTTCGTCACCATTTGCGGGTTGTGGTGGCATCTAATTGCCCCGTTCACGGCTAGGTGTCGTTGATGGTCGCAAAATTAGAACTACTTGAACTTGATCGTTTGCAGTCTTACAGATAACACACACTAATACAGCCATCACAATTAACACCGAGAGTCAGATAGTGACAGCGTTCCAGGGTTTCACAGAATTAAATTATTTGGCACAGTTCGGGAATAAAATATTCCTGCTAAGATCGGGATACGACGAATGTAAACACACATCAGTAAGATGACGTACAGATTCAATCAAACTATTTTTAACTTGTAATGACATAAAACCTGGGGTGAAAATCGTTTGTTTGCGTACCAAAGATTGGTACGTGTAGCCTACTTGAGTGTTAGATAGGCTACCCACCAGGGGCATCGAGGCCACCAACTCCTACGAAGATATGTCTGTTCTACGACCCATCACCGCATTAGTGTACAATCAATGTTTGGAAATTACGGCGTCCAAAGATTTCAGGAACACAATTTGCAGCAGAAATTACCGTGCAACAGGCAATTCGGACCATTATATTGGGGAAAATCTATTCCCAGCAATTGGTTAGACCTTTTGCATATATGTGGTAACATTACAAAAAGATTTCAGGAACACAATTCGCAGCAGAAACTACCGTGCAATAGGCAATTCGGACCATTATATTGACAAGAAACAGATGTGGTGCAGTAACATCTGGCAAAAGGTTGAACACTTGCTTGCAACAAGAAATCTTAATACATGCAGTACCGTGTTGACATAGTCATCTTTCCCATAATAGAAGATACTGTGTTGTCCTTCATTCGACGTCGAAGTGTAAATGTGGAGTTGCAATGAAGTGATTAGAAAACAACGGAATGGAACAGTACGCACACTTAACAAGGGCAACCTGTAGGCATACTCCATTATTTACAATGTTCCCGAATTGCAATAGTCCAAACTCAAATGCCACGGTGATCACATTATCACATACTCAGATGGCGCTGGCGACCAAACACGTACTTTTACAGATGAATGGCATTGATAGGTATTGACATAGGCCGATAACCTCGATGTTAGGCCCCTTAAAACAACAATTATCATCATCATCATCATCAGTATACTGTAAACCCACTTTCAATCGGTTTTCGCCGTTCGAGCTGGGGTACTTCCCTCGTAAGACACGTTTATAAATTAGGATAATAATTCACTACTCTCGGCTAGTGACATTCATATCTGTCAGCGTACAAGAACATTCTTGAGTCAGGAATAAATATAGGTCAGGTTCATAGAGACCCCAGTGTGTCTTGTGTCCTAACACCCTGCCACTGCTGCAGTTCTGCATAGGAAATTGAAGAGGTGAGATAAACTTCCTTAGTGTTAGAAACAATGTGTTAAATGGCAGATTCCAAGAAAGGACTGTCTGATTGCAATATCGGGGAATTATTGTCAAAAATAGTGACAGTGAGCAGGATGTCGGTGGTGACTCAGATTTCGAATCCGACTGTTTTTGAGGATAGTGAACACGAAAGTGAATTCATTGCAGAATATGAAAGCAATACCGAAGTTGAAATCGAAGCCCCGGGTTCAAGCCGCAATTCTGTCCGAGTCACCGAGCCATGGTGTGTGATTGCGTCTCATGTGAAGGATATTGTAACACCTCACTAAGGGAAAATATCAGTGCTATTTGTTCTAAGTGACTGTTTTATAACTATTGTATACGATTACTGAAAATTAACCCCAAAACTTGAGAAATTTTGTCCACAGTGGTAACAAAAAAAATGTACCTCTGTAATATTCAGGCTGTAATTGCTTTCATTGTGTCCATAATTTTATTAATTAAATTATGTAAGCAACTAGCATTAAAATAATCATTTTACGGTATCCTCTAACTATAAAGTCTGTTAGGTAGTCAGCCCGAAGGCTGGTTGGATCCTCGAAAAGCACCGCCGTTACGTTATGTGAGTAGATACCCACAAAAACCCAAGGCAGCGCTATATTGAGGCGTTCTAGGCAAGAAGAGGAGTGAGGTAGTTTGCCATTGCTTTCCTCACTGAGTCAGAACAGTAGTCCTAACCCTATAAGTAGAACCATTCTCAGCATTCACAGGCACTGACTGCGCCCCGAATGCCATTACTAAGCACCACCCATACCACAGTAGCTTCCATAAAATCACAGCCATGAGTGAGACTGGGACATCGGTGAAAAGCCACCTTTTACTCTAACCTGAGCCAACTGACAAATGCAAATGTACTGCATTCATCAAGAGATGGCAAACAGGCCAAAACTATAAAGTAGACAGCTAGAATAATAACAAGTGGTGAAATTCGTCAGATACGATATAAATGCCTACGAGACTGGGTCGGTCAGACCCAACTGTGGTATTTACATATGAACATTTATGAGTTTAGTGTTTCAAGGTTATGCGGGGCAGACCTCGGAGTTCCACCCCTAAGACAACAATTTTATTTATTTATCGTATGGCTGTTAGTGTCGGGAGTGTCCGAGGACATGTTCGGCTCGCCTGAGTCTGTAGCTACTTCCAGCGGACACCCCAAGAGTGAGCTACAAGTTCCGTTTAATTTCAAGTAGTTCCAACTTTCTATATCAATGATACTTAGTGGCGAACGTTGGAACTTTGATTGAGCCTTCCGATGAAATCTAAGCTAAGAATTTTGCTTCACACAAGTTTAGTCTGTGGAAGGATCTTTTACATGCCACAAATCTATGACATGGGACCGCCGGCTTTACTTCCCCTCCGAAGGAAGGCATACTGAAGCATTTTTAACGCTATTAAAAAATCCGACGACTTCGACCGGGTTTGAACCCGCTATCTTGGGCACAGCAGTTCAGCATGCTACCAACTACGCCACCGAAGCCGCTAAATCAACAATAACTAACGATGACGAAAAGTTTCAATCAAACTAATTTTAAGTAAGGAAGGAAGGAAGCTTGTAGTTTAACGTGACCGTTAATCTAGAGATCATGAGCCACGGGTAATTTTAAGTTGTAATGACATAAAACCTCGGGTGAAAACCGTCTGCTTGCGTACGAAAGATTGGTAGGCCTATATGTAGCCTACTTGAGTGTTAGATACTCACCATGGCACCGCGTACCTATTGCCATAAGCAATATAAAAAAAATTAACACTTCTCTCTTGGTTATCATTTTGACATATCGTAGTTTTTTATAACTATGACAACCAGAACAATACTGTTGTAGCCTATTATTGGAATAGAGCTCTTTCATTGGTGTTCATTTCAGATGCGCAAAGGAATTGATTCTATTGCTGTTTTAAGGGGCGGAACTACGAGGTCATCAGCCCCGGAATTGACTTTGCCTTTCCGCTTTCGATTCCCGGTCCTGCCAAGAAATTAAGCAGATTCGATGTGCTGGAATGGTGTCGTTATCATACAAGTCTCTCGAATAGTATCAATTTCGAAGTTATTGTCCAGGCATGTTGGCTACACGTCGATGACAGACAGATATTAGTCTCCACACCAGGGGTATGTAATGCTCCTGAAAGGAAAACAGTCACCACCCACATTACACAATCGTCATGTGGTCTGAATCCACTGCTCTTTTCCAGAACTAGAATATTTCCTCCATTCGCCACGTCCAGGGCTGTTATTGGCTTGGCAGCGGAAAACTGACCAGTTAGGTTTCTCATATATGTCTCAGTCAAATGCCATTTTCTTGCTTTGTATTACGACATCAGCCTTACACCTGCGGTTGGCTATTAGTCCTTAACTGAAAATTTGAGTTACGAGACTTCACCGGGTGAGATAGCCGTGGTCGTTACGGCATGACTGATGGCAGTCGCTCACATCCGGGAGGCGAGGAGGTTCGAATCCCCCCGCCGGCAACCTTGAAGATGGTCTCTGTGGTTTCACATCTTCCTTCCAGGTAAATGCCGGGGTTGGTTCCTAACTATAGGCCACAACCACTACCTTCCAACTCCTCGTTCTCACATCCCACTTTCCGCCCCCAACGGTACTTGTAGCTCACCCATTGGGTGTCCGTCTCGAAGCAGCTACAAAACTGGCGAGCCGAACATGTCCTCGGACACTCCCGGCACTAAAAGGCCCACAGCATCAGCTCTTCTTGCAGACTTTGTAAGAAGTTCATTTTATAGGTTTCTTTATCGAGCTGAACATCATCGATGGGATAATATTATTGCCGACGTTGCTTTCCGACAACCATGCGAGTTCAAATGTTGTGATAAGGTTAACTCTTGGTCCCAACGACCCAAAATGACCGTCTCGGAAGTCCGTCTCACAGGAGAGAGAGCAAAATTCGTGGTGGGGATAATAAGATATTGGGAACAAAAGAGAGCATTGAAGAAGAACTAGTCATAAGCGAGCTTTAATAAATAAAAAAATAAAAAATAAAATAAAAACTGGCACCATCCAGCCCATGACGGGCTAAGGCCGACCAAGCGACCGCTGCCCAGCCATTTGGCCTACAGATATTGGGGTGACGCGTGATCAGCGCGTCGGGTCCCCTCGGCCGTTAATCTTGGTATTCGTGATCGGGGTGCTGTCTCATTGTCAGACAGCTACTCAATTGTCCTCACGAGGCTGAGTGCATCCCGTTCCAACCCTCACGTCAGTTTTAACCTGACGGAGCCGGGGATCGAACCCGGGGCCTCCGGGTGAGAGGCAGGCGCGCTACCCCAACTCTTAGTCTTGCTCGTCCCATTCGTCAACCCACCCCGCACTCCCGTTTGGGTGCGCAGCAAAACACACCCTCCATATGATCTGCCTGTCATAAAAGGCGACTAATAGAGGGGATTATTTTAGAGATTTCGATTTCTGGTCCCCAATTTGGTTTGACTCCTAGAAAAAAAAACATGCATGCCCGCAGTTCGGCGACATTCCTGTTAAGGTTGAGAAACACGAATCGCTGAATGACGTCTGCGGGGTTATATTCCATCGCGACCTCATTCTTAACAGCGATGCCGAACTATTGCCGGATATGAAGAAGAGAGTCGTAACTAAGATTAGGCGCATCACCCGAAAAATTGAAGAGAATAGTGTCGACACCGGCGCTTTCATTCTCCAGTTTGAGGGTGATCTAGTTCCTTAACAGTTTAAGTTCAGATCGTACCATTGCGATGTTTGGCCTTACGTCCCTCCACGTATGCGCTGCTATCAATGTCAGAATTTCGGGTATATTTCTGCCAGGTGCACTGCCAAGCCCGTTTGTAGAGAGTGTGGTAAGTGGACACATGAGGGTGAGAGATGTACGCCACCCCCGATATGTTCTAACTTCCAAGGAAGCCACTCTACACGATGTAAGCAGTGCCCTGAGTTTACAAAGAAGCAAAGGTCAAGGAAAACCGGGCTCTTGATAGGCTTTCATATCACGACGCGCGCAAGAGATAAGGTTATATGAATGGCTCCAATTTCGGGTATCGTTTTCAGCTGCAATGACGCCCTGAATCACCCCTGCCATTTCTGTTCCGATAGTACCGTACCCTCGAGTTCCTTATTTACAGCTGTAGTCAAATTGCCACTCGCTGTTCCATCGACACCCGTTAGGCCGAAGAGGGCCCCACCACCTTTTTTGGCCACTGAAATCAAGGCGCCGGTTATATCATCTAAATCGGCGTCATCGGAGAAGGTTTCTCATTCGAAATGGTCGCCCACCAAGTCTTCCCCAGCCAAGGGGGTAAAGACGACTTCGCCGACCCGGGCTGGAACCAGCAGAAGGTTGATGGGATGCTGGCTCACCACCAAGGGAGTGAAGGAGGACTCCCCTGCACTGCAGTCACTCTTCCTCTCCTGCAAATAGGGCAGTTCTACTAACAGCTGGCCATCACGCTCCTACGATCATCAGTGGAGCGGTGCCAACAAGAGCGTCGAGAAGTATGTACACTAATCATTGCATAATTTAGTCTGGCCGACCTTGCGAACATAATTTTCTCCCAGTGGAATTCGCCTGACCTTGACACAGTGTGGAGTCTGGGTATCGCGCGTTTCATTCGTCTTGTCTCGCTGTTACGAAAATCATGCGTCCCAAATCCGCTTATTTCTGAGTGTGCGTGCCTTATAATAATACCCACTGTATTATATCAAGTTCAGTTCCCATGATTCCCTATATACATTCAGCATTCACGGTTTACAGTTTTGTACTATCATAAATCACTTATAACTTTAAGATAGTAGGGCAACTTCTTGTACTAAAGCAGTCCTTTTTGTGTTGCCGTACAGTTACTTAAATAGTATCTCAAGATGCACTTTCATACAACACGATCCTATCGTGAACATGCTTCTCTAACAACCGTGGCAGTTCAAGTTTCATGAATTAACTATGCAAGTTTGCCTGCAAGTCGTCCCGTAGCGTAGCGGTCAGCGTGGTTAGCTGCCGCCCCGGAGGCCCTGGGTTCGATCCCGGCTCTGCCACGAAATTTGAAAAGTGGTATGAGGATTGGCACGGGGTCTACTCAGCCTCGGGTGGTCCAAATGAATAGAGGGGGTTCGATACCCAGCTCAGCCATCCTCGAAGTGGTTTCCCTCTTCGTCTTCGGGCAAATGCCGGGATGGTACCTACTGTAAGGCCAGGGCCGCCTCCTTCCGTCTTCCTTGCCTATCCCTCTTAATCTTCCCCTCCCTTCCCGCATGAGGCCCCTGTTCGCTTTGCAGGTGAGGCCGCCTGGGTGCGGTGCTGGTCACACCTCCCCAGTTGCATCCACTCCGATCAGATGTTCCCAGCTCCAGGACACTGCCCGTAGATGCGGTAGAGGTGATTTCCTTCACTGAGTCCGTGGGAGGGCAAATTCGATTTTTTTTAACGTTTGCCTGTACTAACAACTGCGCAGTTCACATCTCGCAAAGCAACTGCGCCCCAAAACTCAACTAGTACAACTGTGCAGTTCACATCTCGCAAATCAACTACGCCCTAAAACTCAACTAGTGCAGCTGTGCAGTTAACATCTCTCCTCTGCCAAATTATCGTGAACTACCCCATCACAATAACCATGAATACTCATTCTTAATTTTAAAATTAATTAGAGGCGTTTGCTGTTAATCCATTTTCCCTTAAGTAGTTCTGTGAATTCTACCTACCCTCCATGCCAGTCAGGTATTCAGCTTGATGTAAACATAGGAAACGTGGAGACTGAGCATCAATGCGGGAGACTGACCTCATTTAGATCGGTTACCGTACCTAACACATTTTTGTTTTTGTTTTATTTCCGACTTTGGCCAACTGTGGACCGCATGGAACCTAAGGCTTTCTGGTTAATTGTTTCTTCTTTTCTTCCCAGAACCTCTTCATTCTTTCACTTCTAATCTTTCTCTGCTCCTCTGTTATTACCAAATTTGGCCTGTGTTGTGGTGGTTTTTCTTTGAAAGTCTTGATATTGTCAACTCGGCTTCGAAAGGTTTTCCTATCGTGAAAGACAAGTTCAGTTAGTCCAACTTCAATGGCGTCTCTTTTGACCTCTTCTACCCATTTTGTTGTAACTTTCAACCCTGTGATGTAATTAAACATTTTCTTTGTCAGCCAGTTCCCGTCCATTCTCATCAAATGCCCGTAAACTTTCAGCCTTCTTTTACGCATTGTGACTACAATGGTTTCGGTCTGCATATGCAGGTCTTAATTTTTCCTTTTTTTTTCCATGTTCGGTCATCATCTTTACGTGGTCCGAGAATTTTCCTCAGGATCCTCCTTTCCTTTACCTCAAGTTCCTTCAGTTCCGCTTTTTTGTTCAGGGTTAGACACTCGGAGGCATACAGACCCTCTGGCTTTCCCACCGTACTGTAATGTCTGAGTTTTGCTTTGTATGATATCGCTCGTTTGTTATAGACTACCTGTTCTGAAAATGCATTCTAAACCCGGCCGAAGTCGTTAAAATCCCTCAGTATGCCTTCCTTCGGAGGGGAAGTAAAACCGACGGTACCATGTCACAGATTTATGGCATGAAAAAGAACCTTCCACTAACTACACTTGTGTGAAGCCAAAATTTTTAGGTTAGATTAATAACGCTATATTAGTTCCAACGTTTGCCAGGTGATGGCTGCGATGGCATCTAGTAGCCAAGTACGCAGCTAGATGTATTGGACGGTAGATTTGGTAGCAAGAGTAGGAACTACTTGATAATTGATCGTCTACAGTCCTTACTTGAATCACAGATAACACATACTAATATAGCCAACACAATTAACACCGGTTATCAGACAAATTCCACACACACCAAAAGTACACGGGCTACATGACCACGTTGTCGCAGCCCTAAACTAAGGAACCAACCACCCAAGGATAATGATATTATGAAAGATACTGTTCTTCATACCAAATTTCTATCATAATGAGTAGGCCTAATATCATCTTCTTCTTCTACGCGATCAGGCCCAGTGGACCGCGCGCTGCTACAAGTTTCCTTCTCCATCGTCTCCTATCCATAGCTGCCATCCGCCAACTGTCTACGCGTATCGCTGCCTGTTGCAGATCTTCATGGAGTCCATCACTCCACCGCTTCCTTGGTCTCCCTGGTGGTCTTCTTCCTGTGGGGATGAAATCCAGTAGCTTCCGTAGCCATCGGTGGTCTTCCATCCGGGCTACATGTCCAGCCCACTGCAGTCTTCTGGTTTTGATGGTTCCAGCTATGTTGGCATCATGGTACAGGTCTTCTACTTCATGATTGTGTCTAATCCTCCATTCACCCGTGAGTACATCCCTCACCGGCCCGAAGATCTTCCGAAGAACTTTTCTCTCAAGAACGAGTAGTTTATGAAAGTCCTGTTTTCGGATACTACATGTCTCACATCCATATAGTACAACGGGTTGGATCAGAGTTTTATACAGAAGAATTTTGAACTGTCTGGAGAGACTTCTGGACCGAAGAAGCTGCGTTAAGCAGTAGAGAGTTTGGTTTCCTGCTTGGATCCTGGCGTTGATTTCTGCCTCACATGATGAGTTATCCGTGAAAAGCGATCCTAGGTACTTAAATTCATGGACCCTATTGTTGGACTGGTCCCCTACCCGGAGTGACTGCAGTTGCCCAAAAACGTGGTCTTGCCCGCGAGCCATATTGAGGTACTCCGTCTTGGTTTCATTCACGATTAGCCCAAATTTGTTGGCAGCTGCCTTGAGTGCTCTGGTAATTTGCCTCAACTCTTCCTGAGAGCTGGAGAGTAAACGGATATCATCTACGTAGGCAAGGTATGCTAGGTTCTTCCCTTTGACTTGGATTCCTTCAAAATTCTCTCGAAAGGTCTCACGTATGATCTTCTCCAAAGCAAAATTGAACAGTGTAGGAGATAAACCATCTCCTTGCCTGAGACCCGTCAATATTTCAAAATCCTCCGTCACTCGATTTCCCATTTTTATCTTACCGCGTGTTTCGCTCAGGCAGATCACTACCAAGTTGATGAGTTTCTCGGCCATTCCAAACTCTCTTAGGCAACTGAGTAGGCTCTTTCGGTGTATGCAATCATAGGCCTTCTTGAAATCTACGAATAACACGTGGAGTTCTTTGCCATATTCACCCAGTTTTTCAGTAAGCTGTCGGAGAACGAAGATATTATCTACTGTGGAACGCCCCAGCCGAAAGCCTCCCTGGTAATCACCAAGCACTGATTCTGCCACTGGTTGAATTATATCTATGAGGCAGTTGGACAAGATCTTGTAGCAGACGTTAAGCAGGGCGATTCCTCGATAGTTATCACATTTCAATTTGTCACCCTTCTTATAGATTGGACAAATCAGAGCTGTTTTCCATTCTGACGGTAGTTCTTCTTTGATCCATATTGCTAGTATCAGCCTGTGCAGTTTTTCTGTTAGTTTCTCTCCTCCTTCCTGGATCATTTCGGTCTGTATTCCATCTTCACCCGGACTTTTATTCTTCTTGAGCCGTTTGATCTGGATTTTGATCTCATCCAAAGTGGGTGGCGGATAATCCGAGTCGACTGTGGTTGGAGACTGGAATTCAAATACTATTTCAGGGTCTTCGCAATTGAGAAGCTGGTCGAAGTACTCCTTCCATCTCTTGGCGATATCATAATCGTTGGTCAGATTTTTGTCACTAGAATCTTTGACAAATTTCTGTCTCGACTGGTAACCTTTGCTAAAATACTTCACCTTTTGAAACATTTCCCTGATATTGTTTCCTCTGAAGTCTGCTTCTGCCGCAACGATGATGTCCTTGACATATTTCCTCTTTGCCCTTCTCAGAGTTGCTTAGGTAGCCCTTCGAACCTCCTCAAATAGTTTTTTACCCTGCGCCAGATCAGTCTCCTGCAGCCACTTATTCCTGGCTTCCTTTCTCTGTTCCAGAGCATCTGCACATTCCTTTCCAAACCAGATCTTCCTGCCTACTGTGTCTCCCTTGATCGTCTCCTTTTCTGTAGTAGTCAGTGAGCTTTGAATCTTTTCCCAAATTTCTTCAGGGTCTTCGCTCACGCCCAGTTCACTGAGTGCATCAAAACGGTTGTTCAGTTGCAGTTGATATTCTGTCTTTATGGCTTCATCCTTTAGTTTTTCAACACGGTATCTCTCAACCTTCTTTAGCTTAGCCCGGATCCCTCCTTTACACTGAACTTGTAAGTGGCCTCTGACCAGAAAGTGGTCACTTCCACACTCTGCACCCCGTGCCGTCTTAACATCGGACACCCATCTCTTGGTTTGTAGATCAATAGCGACATGGTCTATCTGATTTATTATTCTCCCATCTGGTGACATCCAGGTTCCCTTATGGATGTTCCTACGCTGGAAGTTTGTGCTGGAAATGAATAAGCCTGATGACGCAGCAAAGCTAATGAACCTTACACCATTACCATTGCTTACCTCATGTAGGCTGTGCCTTCCTACTGTACCTTGGTATACTTGTTCTTTCCCAATTTTAGCATTCATGTCTCCGATAAGGATCCTCAAGTGTCCATTTGGGATAGAATACTACTGCTTCTAGCTGCGCATAGAACTCGTCTTTCACTTCCCTTTCACTTTCTTCCGTGGGAGCATGACAGTTCACAAAAGTCACCTTGTGATGCTTACGTTCACTTTTAACACTGAGATTCTGGGGTTGATAGACACAAACTCTGATACATTAGTGGCCAAGACCTTGCTCACACAAAAACCAGTACCCAACCTATCCCCTTGTTCACAGGCTCCATATAGGATAGTCGGGTTCTCAATATCGACGATGCCCGCATCCTCCCACCGGATTTCTTGCAGTGCAACTAGATCTAGTCTGTATTTCTGGATTTCTTTGACCACACTGGTTGCAGCTCCTACCTTGTATAGACTCCTTACATTCCATGTTCCAAATCGAATACCATTTATTCGCCGTTGCTGTCGTCTAGTATTATCAATCATATTCCGAGGCTTACTTGTAGCGTTGAAAGCATTGTTACTATTTTTTTTTTACGAAGAAAGGGTGCTGGCCTCTCGTCCAACCTGTGGTGTTACCCTGACAGCTTACAGGGTTGCCTAATATCATCCCGAGAAAAAAATCATTAACTGTAGGTGTACGAGTACAAAGTGGGAGATAAACATTCAGGTCCGGTAAAATAATAATTTCCTTCAAGCTCAATGAGCAGGCATAGCTCGGACAGGCAGCGAGATATACCCGTGTATCCTTATACACGTTTCGCATCACTAGTCAAATTAAAATGCATAGCATAACCTATAATGTAACACTTAGGCCTATTGGAGAACAGTGACAAATTTGCACTTTATGTATTAAGCATATCATTTTACTATGAATTGGTGTCTGTATGTCTACCCCTTATTATTCCCGTTTTCCAACGGGGTCGGGCATGAGATGCGATGGAAGTCTTTGTGGCAGATGGTTTTTATGTTCGGATGCCCTTCCTGATGCCAACCTCATGAGAGGAGCTAATGAGAATGATCGTGAATGAAACTGGGCAAGGATGTGGAAGGAAGCGACCACGGCCTGTCAGAAGGTACCGTCCCAGCATTTGCTTGGAGTTGAAAATGGGGAAACCACGGAAACCCTTTTCAAGGACGGCCAACGGCGGGGATCGGACCCACACGTCTACTGAGTCAGCAGAGACCTTAGCCGTTGGCCCATGACCTAACGCTGCGCTTTAGCGAGCGTAGTCACCACTGTCGGTCTTACTATCAATTGGTGTGATATGATTAAACTCTGTCCCTGAACAGTCGACTGTTCCTATTTGAAAGTGCTGACGCCGTTAACACGCGCTTCCTACGCTATTGTACTCGTAAAGTAGACTTATGAGATCAACACAGGGCCAAAAATTGTGTCTGTCTGTGTGTGTGTGTGAGTGTGTGTGTGGACTCTGAAAGTCTGTCCCCCCCCCCCCCCCCCTATCAATTCGAACACGGTGAATCCGAATTTAACGGAATTTGGTACAGAGGTTGCACTAGCATAGGGCACCTCAGTGTCATGTTTTATATCGCCGCCATCTTGACGTAAACGTAATGGCGGCCACCCAAATGTTCAAAGCTTAAATCAAATTACGACCAACCTATTCATCTGATTTCTACCAAATTTTGTAACGTTTTACCTTTATGTATGAAGAATCTTTTGACCAAACTACGAGGTCATCTGCCCAATAATTTGCGGATGGCGGCCATGTTTGTGTGCAAATTGATTCCCCCTATCTTTTCAAACACGGTGAAAAGGAATTGAAACGAAATTTGGTACAGAGGTAGCACTAGCAAAGGGCACCTCAGTGTCATGTTTTAAATCGCTGCCATCTTGACGTAAACGTAATGGCGGCCACCCAAATGTTCAAAGCTTAATTCAAATTACGACCAATCTATTCATCTGATCTCTACCAAATTTTGTAACATTATACCTTTATGTATGAGGAATCTTTTGACCAAACTACGAGGTAATCTGCCCAATAATTTGCGGATGGCGGCCATGTTTGTCTGCAAAACGATTCCCCCTATCTTTTCAAACACGGTGAATCCGAATTGAACGAAATTTAGTACAGAGGTAGCACTATAAAGAGCACCTCAGTGTCATGTTTTATATCGCCGCCATTTTGACGAAAACGTAATGGCCGCAACCCAAATGATCAAAGCTTAAATCAAATTACGACCAACCTATTCATCTGATCTCTACCAAATTTTGTAGTATTATACCTTTATGTACGAAGAATCTTTTGACCAAACTAAGAGGTCATCTGCCCAATAATTTGCGGATGGCGGCCATGGTTGTGTAAAAAACCAATTCCCCCTATTTTTTCTTACATGGTGAAACCGAATTGAACGAAATTTGGTTCAGAGGTAGCACTAGCAAAGGGCACCTCAGTGTCATGTTTTAAATCGCCGCCATCTTGACGTAAACGTAATGGCGGCCACCCAAATGTTCAAAGCTTAATTCAAATTACGACCAACCTATTCATCTGATCCCTACCAAATTTTGTAACTTTATATCTTTATGTATGAAAAATCTTTTGACCAAACTACGAGGTCATCTGCTCAATAATTTGCGGATGGCGGCGATGTTTGCGTGCAAATCGATTCCCCCTATCTTTTCAAACACGGTGAATCCAAATTGAACGAAATTTAGTACAGAGGTACCACTAGCAAAGGGCACCTCAGTTTCATGTTTTATATTGCCGCCATCTTGACGAAAACGTAATGGCGGCCACCTTAATGTTCAAAGCATAAATCAAATTACGACCAACCTATTCATCTGATATCTACCAAATTTTGTAACAGTATACCTTTATGTATGAAGAATCGTTTGACAAAACTACGAGGTCATCAGCCAAATAGTTTGCAGATTCGTCATATCAATTCAAACACGGTGAAAACGAATTGAATGAAATATTGTACAGATGTAGCACTAGCAATGGGCACCTCATATTCATGTTTAATATCCGTATAGCACGTTGTATTTCAGCAAGCTACTACAACCAACATTCAATTATACTCCTTGAAAAGGACTAAGAGTTATAACAATACCCATGCATTTAGGAGAAAGTAGGCCGTATGTTCTTTACTGAACATCTTGTTTTTTTAAATATTCTGAAATTTCAAGATGGCTGCTACGCACTATATTCAGTGTGATAGTTTTATCTGTAACGCTACTGAGTTATTTTATTTGATACTCCTCTCTTACCAAATTTCGATATAATTTCGTAATCACTGATTTGTATATTTTTATTGTTCGCTACCCGTCAACTTGAGTGTATGGAGTTGCTCTTATTTTGATTTGGACTTACGAAGTTCTACCTTTTTACTATTTTGTTTGTTGTTGTATCTCTAAAATACTGAGAGTTATTAATTTAATCTGAACTTCCAAGATCGCCACAGCGATATAACTAAAATGTACGGCTGGTTACGTTTGTCACCATCATTCTTTTTTACATGGCCCTGTTGCCATGTGACTTAGCAGATGTGCCTTTAGCTGTGCGACAAAACATGTACTTTATGCACGATGGAGCACCTCCTCATTTTAGTGTTAATGTCCGTCGGCTTCTAAATAACAGATTTGGTGACAGATGGATAGGTAGAGGTGGACTAATTGCCTGGCCTCCACGCTCTCTGGACCTAAAATCACTGGACTTTTATTTGTGAGGGTATTTGAAAGCTCTTGTGCATTGAACCCCTGTACAAGATATTCAGAGTCTCCGTGCTCGTATTAAGGAAGGCTGAGAAACCATACGCAATCCTCCAGGGATACATCAGCGCATCCGAGGTTCACCACGACCGACGGTGGGTCGATGCACGGAGGGCACATTGAACATCTTCTGTGGTATGCTGGTACGTTCTGTTCTTGTGTGTTTCCCATGATTAATGACTTGGAAACAACGAGTTATAACATGGAAACAAAGCGTTTATAATGTTGAAAAGTCAAATGTAAAAGTTCAAAATGTTAAAAAAATAAAATGTAAATTGTAAAATAAAATATGTAAAATGTAAAAGTGAAATGAAAAGTGAAAAAATGTAGAATATTGAATTGTAAAATGTTAAATGGTAAATTAAAAAATCAAAGAGAGAAAGGCAGGCATGCTGAACTATTTGGATCAAATCCACATTCAATTGGTGATCGTATTTCCGGATCATCGATGGAATTCTTTAATAGTACATTATGCAACAAGCCTATAATGACAATAATTAAGACACGAGTATGTTTATAAACCGAGCGTATGCGAGTTTTATAATTTCCATAAGAGTGTCTTAATTACCATTATAGGCGAGTTACATACGATTGTTTATGTTCGACGATAATTATTATAACAATTTTATGTTCTAACATAAATATTCATAAATATCTGTCGAGATTTCGCCAGTTTTGTGTACTGAACAGAGTGGGTAGATTATAGGCTAGGGAATAACCCACCCACCAAGGGAAGATGATTAAGAGAAGGAAGTAGATTTGGGATTGGAAAAGACGGATAGAAGAATAGGAGGAGAGTCCCACAAAAGTTATTAATTTGACTTTTAATCCATTTAGAAGCGGTTGCCACCGCAAATATGTGCTCGGATACCTAAAGTGGGTACGAGCTTGGTCAGTTAAGGCTTGGGCAGTTTGCCAGAGAGAGGCTTTAGTGTGCTTCCTCCCAAGCACGAATGAAAGTACTATAGGGAAGGGTGATGGTCTGGCCAGACAAATAGTAAACGATTTATTGTATATGAACGAGGGCATAAACCTAGGAAGAGCTAGGAAAGCCAGGATCCTGCCTAACTGTAGTATCAGAGAAATGATGAATCCAAAAACAAATATTTAATTTATTTAACAATTCAGGATTAATTGATCTTTTTAACAAATAAATATTTTTTAATCTTATTAGCAATTTGAGGTCGCAGACCTCTTAACATCAACCAGTTGCTCCAGGCAATTGACAATTTTTAAGGTTTTTTAAACCGTGTATTAAAATCTTGGTAAGATTTCATAAATAGGCAAATGGAATAATTAAAGTTTTAACATTTACAGGAGTACAAGCAGTGTACTATATGCAACCTCTGAAAGAACATTCTAACGAGAATAACAACTTCGAAGATAACAAAATGGAAAACATAAAGAATAAAAAGGAAGTTCCTACAACTTCTTATATTTATACAGAATTACTTTGTGAAATTTATACAAGGAGAACAGGTCACTTACTGTGAACCTGAAAAGTTAATCAGAAGGAAGGTTCTAGACCTCTTATACTTTGAATAAGACTCGCCGGTCAAATGAGGCAGTTTTCATTTAGCGAGACCAAAAAATAACTCACTCAAGAGTTGAGAGAATTGTTTTCCCTGCTTTTGAAGGGAGGAACAATGTAAATTTAAAACTTGTATCACACAAGAAATTATGCAGAATTTAATTAATGTTAAACTAGCAAAGTTGGAAGGGCACTTTGTGAGTAACACCTTATAGAAAGTTACAATTTTATAAATAATGGTTGTTAGTAGAAGGTTAAGGAAAGATCATTGGGATATAGGAACAATGTTCATGGCCGTATTTAATGTAACCGGACGATCGCGACGCGGTAGAAAAGTGGAGCAAGCACTGATTAACACTATAGTTTGTAAAGATGGATGCAAAGTTCACTAGAGAAACACTGAAGTTTATGAGAAAAAAAGTTATTGCAATTATGGAGATAACTGATTGCACTATGTAGGTGAAAGTCTATTTCTTGAAAAAGCTGTAATTTACAATCAAATGCGCCGTAGAATTTTCCAGAGGTTCCAGCGGAGGACGAAAATTCACTATTGTAGTAATTTAGTTTTAAACAGGATTCTCCCAAGTACGTGAGAAATACATGATGGCAGGACTCGCAGATAGAGAACAAGTTCTAGAAGGTTCCAGAACGACCTTAGCAGAAAATGGGGTTTGAAAAAATCCAACGGAGGAAATAGTTTCAAAATTATAGGCAGCGGGTATTAGATAATATCCCACGTAGCGAGAGGATTTCTCGTTTGAATCGCTTAAGAAAAGCTCTTTTATAGGAAGGTTGGCTTATACAAGTAAAAGCTCAACATGGCAAAACCCACGAAGAATGATTATTGCCCCAAGTAAATAATTTCACACTGCCCACAATTAAAAGCACTTGAAAGTTAAAACCATGAAGATGAGGTTAAAACTTTTTAAAAATGGTACTTATCTCGATTTCATGTTGAAGTCGGAGTTCCTTATGAAGACTATCTAGCCAACATGGCGTAGAAGAGTGTGTGCCTCTTAGTTTGAGGAGGCTAAGCTCGAGCGGAGCTTTGACTGAACGAGTCAACTGCAGACGGAGAAGTGAGTGCAGCTCAGCGGAGCGCGGAGGGTCCAAGAAAAGGGGGAAAGAGAGGGGGGTAGGAGACAAAAGGAGAACATATAAGCATGGCCAACTTAAATACAACAAATTGATTTCTTGGTGAGCTGGTCTTCAAGGAGTTGATAGACGATACTAGCGCAGCATGGTGAGTAAAGAAGTAAACGTGGTCCTCTTGCTCAAGGAGAAAGTAGCTGACGATGGTAACGAGATCTGGTAGCCAAATAGATGAGTAAGTCATCTTGCGCGATGAGGAATTGAGTAGCTTCAGAGGTTCGCTACTAGATGACGCTAGGTGGACCACAGAAGTTATATATCTGAAACAGACTCACACAAAATATAAGAAACCTGAACTCCTAAGAGAGAACAGAAGATCACTGTTGGTGTCTGACAAAAGGGAAGGAAAGAACGTGCAAAAGCATTCAAAATTATAATCTCAGGTACCGTGCATTCCAAGAATGCACCATACTGGGAGGGGCAGACACCAACAGCGAGCAAGAAAAACAAGTACAGTAATGAACAATTGTCGAAAAGTAGTCTTGTGATCTGACCATTATTGGTCAAGACTCTGAATACCCTGACTCTCCTATCTCCTCCAGGGTTACACTTAGTCACTTCTCCAAAAGGCCAGACTAGGGGGGGTGAAACATCCCTAACTAAGACCAAGTCTCCCACTTTGATGTCGGGACTGGAAAGAAACCACTTCTGCCTCCGTTGCAAGGAAGTTAAATATTCCAAGTTCCACCTTTTCCAAAAAGAATTACGGAGGGCTTCAAGTTTACGCCAAACAATGGGTAGATTAAAATCCCTGCAAGAATTAAGAAGGGGAGGAGGGGCAGAGAGAGAAGTGCGTGTAAGGAAGCGACCAGGTGTAAGTGGAAGGAGGTCATCAGGGTCATTAGAAAGCGGAGTTAAAAGGTGAGAATTAACGACACTTTCAATCACGAAATAACTAGAAGCTGAGGGAAATAAGGCACTAGTAAAGATTGCGATACGATGAGAAAGAAGAATTGGCAAGTTTAAACAAAGCGTATAGGAACGAGTACATCTATTCAGGACAAGAATATACCAAATAAACAAAGGAACTATGCGAGTAGAAAGCAAGAACGCCATAGGTAACAAACGAGTAGCCATAAACAATGACCTCAAGTTATAATGAGTATCAAAGGGGTTACTCAGAAAAATACTTAAGTCAGCAAAAAACTTGACAGGACAAGCATGAATACAAAAACACATCGAATGTGACGTCGAGAAAAAACAAGTTTGTTCATCAATGAACATTAAGATCGCAAAATATGTAAGCAAATTGCAATACCTACGCGCGTGAGAAATACGCAACGAAGTTTTGGAACGAGGATCAAAGCAGTTATGTAATACGAGCATGAGTAAGCGGAAGACGTAAATAAGCACGGCCTTGACACACATAGTACAACGAGATAAGACATATAAATAGCTGACAGAGTCCTTAAGCGGAACAAGTTTATTTTGGGAGGTAGGCAAACGGCTTCTGTACTTTAAGTAGCAACTCGTCAGACAATGCTTGGCAATCAGCCAGAGTTGAGATAAGAGAAACTTGCTTTGAACTTTGGCAATCATACAGGAAATAAACAACTTGGCATTCCTCAGGCGTGTATACATACAAGTCTGACAACCAAGCAGTTCGAAGTACACACACAACATTTGGTGAATCAGCTGTAACTTAAAGCAGAACGAGTCACACGACATGCAGTCAATCGTAACTTGGACGTGAAAAAGCAATTTAAAGCTATATGAAATAAAGTAGAAAATCAATTTCGCATAATTGAGAGAATCACGAAATCGGACAATTTTCAACAAAAAGAAGCTTAATTCTTCCGAGCAAAGAAGACAAGCTGGGACATTGAGACGAAGGTTATGCATAAGAATAGTTATTCTAGACGCAATAGAATTCAGAGTTTCAATCGGTTTCATGAGCGACTTCCAATTGCGAGGAAGGGGGAAGGAGCCGGCCGTGGTCATCCTTCTACATAGCGAAAGAAGTGAAACATAGCGTACAGCAAAGTGATGGTGACTGATAGCCATGGTTTTACACAAGGGGAAGATAGTTTTCGAGGAATAGTTTAAGCAATTAACTGCTATAAAAAATGACATAAGAAGATAGACGAAATAACACAAAGCAAGGCGAACTTGAATGGCCATCTTGTGCGGGAAGAAGGAAAAACCATTTAAACAACTTACAGAGATAGCGCAGTTGTTCACGATAAGACATCGTTTCGACAAGTGGTTTTCAAAAATATTGAGATTTGAAACATGAGCGTTCTCTTTTTCAGAAATGGGATTTATGTCAGCTGTGACGAAATGACATTGCGTTTTGGTTTGAACACTGGTATGTTTGATCTCACCAGTAATAACCCAACCAAAATCGGTGTCTCTAGCGACCACGGTTGAAGATAACTTGCGTGTTTGTTTGCGAATACAATTCCAAAAAACATTGGCACTGAAAAGCACATCAATGGGACCTTGAGCATTAAACTGAGGATCGGCTAACCTTAAGTGCGAGGGAATGTTTAAACCGGAAGTATTGATAGAGTGACTTGGAGTGTCCTTGCCAATACTGGTAAGAATGAGACAGTTTAAATTAAGATTGGTGTTTCTTTGGCAAACGTCTCTGATTTTCAATTTTGAAGACTGCAAAACTTGAGTTTTCAAATTGTCAATGCCGGTCACATTGATAGAAGTAGGCGATGACGAAAGACCTAGTTTTTTAATCAACGATTGCGAAACAAAGTTGTGCGTTGAAGCGGAATCGAGCAGACCACGGGTTTTAAACCAATTTCCAAATCTATCTTGGATTTCAAATTGTACAGTGGTCAAAAGGGTTTGCGCACTGTGAGAAGGTTCGGCATTAGAAATGCAGGAAGAAGCATTAGTTTGTTCGGAGCTGCTCTGCATGGAGCTTGAAGAGGCGGGTGCTGATGACCTCGATTTATCGTGAACGTGCAATAAAGAATGATGCGGTTTTTTACAATGGAAACAGAGATTTGATGACGTACAGTTCGAAGAAGAATGCTTAGGTGATAAGCAATTGAAACAATGTTTGCTGTTTAAGACAAACTTTCTTCGATCTTCGACAGACAATTCTTTAAAGGATTTGCACGAATACAATGTGTGAAGCTTTTTACAGAGCGTGCATTTTAAAGATTTATTAAGCGGCCTGATATCTTCTCTTGAATGATTGAAAGAAGAACGGGTTTGTTTGTTTTCGACAAATGGGGGCTGATGTCCCTTTGAAGAAGCAAGTTTTTTTTCAAAAATTTGACACTGAGGATTCGTTTCGACCTTTTCGCACTGAAATGCGAGTGCTGTAAGGAATTGACATCGACTGTTGAGAAACGAGATAAGGTGTTCGAACGAATGTTCCTTGTTGCAGGCGAGTTCGATCTCCCAGGCCTTCAGTGTCGAAAAATCGAATCTTGATGTAGCTAGGTGAATAAGTATGGTGTCCCATGATTGGACAGGCTGTTTTAGTTGGTATAACGCTCTGACATTTAACTGCATAGAATCTAAGAGGTCTCTTAAAGATGTGACGTCATTAGGTTTGACGGCCGGTAAGTTGAAGAGACAGCGGATATGACGAGCGACACTCAACCGTAAATTGCCATATCTCTCTTTAAGGAGATTAAAGGCGATGTGGTAGTTGTCTGCGCTTAAAGGCAGTGACTCCACCAAAGTCAAGGCCTCAGATTCCAAAGAAGTGCGGAGGTAGTAAAATTTATGTATGTCTGGGATCTCGATATTTTCATGAATTGGGGAGCAGTAAAGTTCGTAAAAAGAATACCATTCACCTTCCTTGCCTGAGAAGTGCGGTAGGCTTATCTTGGGAAGTAACGGTTTCGGTTTGTTCTTGTGAACTGAAGCGGGTGCGAACTGGGCCGGATTGATGACCCTAGTGTCCGGTTCTGAGATATTGCGAATCAGTTGGTGGGCCTTTGCAATTCCTTCAAAGTACAAGGGTTCGACCTCGTCCCGATCCGATTGGAGTTCTGGACAAGCGGATTCAATCTCGGTTTGAATTTGGTCATAATAATCATAAGACCGTTCGTACAGCTTAAGGCGATGTGTTAAGATATCTAAATCACACTCGGCGGGATTTAACTTGTTGATAAAATTTCGGAATCTAGTGAGTTGCCCTTTATAAGAAGAACGTCTAGCAATGAGAGTTTCATCTTTTTCAGTAGGAGCCATGATGAAGAGAATAAATTGAAATACAACTCACGAAACTGTAGAACCTTGAAGATGCTGTCAAATTGGCAACAGCGAAAGAGTAGAAAGAACAGGACACCCCAAAGGAGACAGGAGCGGCCTCTTTCCCGTTCACAGGCTTTGCATGACGTAGATATAGCTGAAAGATCCAAAGGAGATATTAGAAATATGCAAAGTATTGTCAAATGACACTTTACAAACAATGGACATAGCAAATGGACTCTCCCGGGTTTCGGCACCAAATTTTGGGTAGATTATAGGCTAGGGAATAACCCACCCACCAAGGGAAGATGATTAAGAGAAGGAAGTAGATTTGGGATTGGAAAAGACGGATAGAAGAATAGGAGGAGAGTCCCACAAAAGTTATTAATTTGACTTTTAATCCATTTAGAAGCGGTTGCCACCGCAAATATGTGCTCGGATACCTAAAGTGGGTACGAGCTTGGTCGAAGCTGACGGGAACAGCAGTTAAGGCTTGGGCAGTTTGCCAGAGAGAGGCTTTAGTGTGCTTCCTCCCAAGCACGAATGAAAGTACTATAGGGAAGGGTGATGGTCTGGCCAGACAAATAGTAAACGATTTATTGTATATGAACGAGGGCATAAACCTAGGAAGAGCTAGGAAAGCCAGGATCCTGCCTAACTGTAGTATCAGAGAAATGATGAATCCAAAAACAAATATTTAATTTATTTAACAATTCAGGATTAATTGATCTTTTTAACAAATAAATATTTTTTAATCTTATTAGCAATTTGAGGTCGCAGACCTCTTAACATCAACCAGTTGCTCCAGGCAATTGACAATTTTTAAGGTTTTTTAAACCGTGTATTAAAATCTTGGTAAGATTTCATAAATAGGCAAATGGAATAATTAAAGTTTTAACATTTACAGGAGTACAAGCAGTGTACTATATGCAACCTCTGAAAGAACATTCTAACGAGAATAACAACTTCGAAGATAACAAAATGGAAAACATAAAGAATAAAAAGGAAGTTCCTACAACTTCTTATATTTATACAGAATTACTTTGTGAAATTTATACAAGGAGAACAGGTCACTTACTGTGAACCTGAAAAGTTAATCAGAAGGAAGGTTCTAGACCTCTTATACTTTGAATAAGACTCGCCGGTCAAATGAGGCAGTTTTCATTTAGCGAGACCAAAAAATAACTCACTCAAGAGTTGAGAGAATTGTTTTCCCTGCTTTTGAAGGGAGGAACAATGTAAATTTAAAACTTGTATCACACAAGAAATTATGCAGAATTTAATTAATGTTAAACTAGCAAAGTTGGAAGGGCACTTTGTGAGTAACACCTTATAGAAAGTTACAATTTTATAAATAATGGTTGTTAGTAGAAGGTTAAGGAAAGATCATTGGGATATAGGAACAATGTTCATGGCCGTATTTAATGTAACCGGACGATCGCGACGCGGTAGAAAAGTGGAGCAAGCACTGATTAACACTATAGTTTGTAAAGATGGATGCAAAGTTCACTAGAGAAACACTGAAGTTTATGAGAAAAAAAGTTATTGCAATTATGGAGATAACTGATTGCACTATGTAGGTGAAAGTCTATTTCTTGAAAAAGCTGTAATTTACAATCAAATGCGCCGTAGAATTTTCCAGAGGTTCCAGCGGAGGACGAAAATTCACTATTGTAGTAATTTAGTTTTAAACAGGATTCTCCCAAGTACGTGAGAAATACATGATGGCAGGACTCGCAGATAGAGAACAAGTTCTAGAAGGTTCCAGAACGACCTTAGCAGAAAATGGGGTTTGAAAAAATCCAACGGAGGAAATAGTTTCAAAATTATAGGCAGCGGGTATTAGATAATATCCCACGTAGCGAGAGGATTTCTCGTTTGAATCGCTTAAGAAAAGCTCTTTTATAGGAAGGTTGGCTTATACAAGTAAAAGCTCAACATGGCAAAACCCACGAAGAATGATTATTGCCCCAAGTAAATAATTTCACACTGCCCACAATTAAAAGCACTTGAAAGTTAAAACCATGAAGATGAGGTTAAAACTTTTTAAAAATGGTACTTATCTCGATTTCATGTTGAAGTCGGAGTTCCTTATGAAGACTATCTAGCCAACATGGCGTAGAAGAGTGTGTGCCTCTTAGTTTGAGGAGGCTAAGCTCGAGCGGAGCTTTGACTGAACGAGTCAACTGCAGACGGAGAAGTGAGTGCAGCTCAGCGGAGCGCGGAGGGTCCAAGAAAAGGGGGAAAGAGAGGGGGGTAGGAGACAAAAGGAGAACATATAAGCATGGCCAACTTAAATACAACAAATTGATTTCTTGGTGAGCTGGTCTTCAAGGAGTTGATAGACGATACTAGCGCAGCATGGTGAGTAAAGAAGTAAACGTGGTCCTCTTGCTCAAGGAGAAAGTAGCTGACGATGGTAACGAGATCTGGTAGCCAAATAGATGAGTAAGTCATCTTGCGCGATGAGGAATTGAGTAGCTTCAGAGGTTCGCTACTAGATGACGCTAGGTGGACCACAGAAGTTATATATCTGAAACAGACTCACACAAAATATAAGAAACCTGAACTCCTAAGAGAGAACAGAAGATCACTGTTGGTGTCTGACAAAAGGGAAGGAAAGAACGTGCAAAAGCATTCAAAATTATAATCTTTAAAAAAGAGTAACGATGATCTGCAGCTCTATCCTAGAGTAAGTCCCAACATCCCCACCCTTCCTCCTCAAAACATGGGCCTTAACAATGTGATGGAGAAATATGCTACTAGTGGAACTTACCGTAACTGATGCACCAGCTAAATTATTGGTAGGCTACTTACCTCACGTTTTTAAAATTTACATTGTTACCAATACTTCTCAGGCGTACACAGGGGGAGTAATATCCTTCCCTGAAACTAAACATGAGCTGTAGGTCTACGAGTATAAGAGAAAGTAAAACTTTCAGGTACTCTGATAAAATCAATTTTCTTTGAGCTCAATGGGCAGACATACTGTAGCCGAGGGTAATAAGGAGGAGAAATCATGCCTATGATTTTACAGAGTGTCGAACCCGAGGTCTCTGAGGGGGAATAACCAGATGGGACCCGAGACACACGTAAATGATGATTACTGATGTAATCACAGCTTAATTCCATTTATCTGTAAGGAATTACAAGCAATTTTGTACAAAAAGATTGTATGATTACTGGTATAACATACAAAAATCTTAGCCAAAAACTTAAAACTGGAGGCAGCTTGACACTTGACATATTAATAATAATAATAATAATAATAATAATAATAATAATAATAATAATAATAATATCGTATGACCTCGGGTGCTGGGTGCAAGCTTTGAAATTTTACACCCAGAGGGTAGCTTGCATGTCGAATTTCGTTGTTCCTTGAAAGTCAAGGAGGTTAGATATCTAAGCTCCTTGAACATTATAGCGCTTTCTAGTAGAGAAATGAGGAACTTTGTGTTGGCGGAAACTCCCGAGATTAATTTTGCCATTATGAACACGGCCTACTGAATTCAAATGGGTTCTTTGGCATGCCAACATCGCATGACATGCGTGTCTTATTTTTGCCGCCTTTCAAAAATCACTTACCTCGGCCAGGAGCGAACCTGCAATCTTGACATATTAGCTCGAGCAAATGGGAGGTCCAGACTGGCACCAGATCAATCACAGCGACCTATTTTCAAGCGTCCTGTGGGATGGGGACAGCCAGAGGTGACCCAAGAAACCCCCGTAGCACAAAGAGTGGACAGTGGAAAGGGAAGGTAGCCGAGAGAAATTAATTGATTACTCGGAAACCATGCAATCGAGAGGCATGAGAATAACATCCAGATGAATAAAATTCCAAGAGGATAATTATGGAGCCATCAGATTTGCAAATTGAAGCCTAAAAGCATAGGAGGCGAAAGAACAGTGGTGATGCGGTTGAAAAGCCATTAGCGGAAAGCCATAGGGGATTCCCTAGAGCATGGCTTGGGGACGCCATCAAAGAAACCAATTAATATTAATTAATTGGACGATCGGATTGCTTGCACGTGGCAAGAACCGTAACCTCCATGCAAAGATGCTCCAGAAAAATGCATTTTCAGGCTGGAAAGTGCAATTATGAAGGAAAAGACGCTCCTGCGATTTGAGGAAACTATGTTTCTGACCAAATCCTTTATATAGAACATGGAAGCTTGAGGGAGTCAGTCTTCTTGTGGTCATCGAACAGTCTTCTTGCGGTCTTCTAACAGTCATATTGCAGTCTTCTGAGGGAACGCACGCGGAGAGTATGCTACTCTACCGAACCGAAGTTCGCGCCTTTAAGTACGCCAGTCTTAAGCAAAGCAACTAATGCTAAGACAATGGAAGACAAAGTGAAGCTGAGTAAAGCTTATATTAATCTAAAGCCGCACAGTAAGTGACGCGCATGTTCAGTAAACTACTCAATTACACAAGTGTAACGTGTAAGTCAGCAAGAAATTTGCTAAGTCTGGTGATAGATAATGAACTTATTCGCTAGGCGAAGTCTTGATCTAGATATTATCGTGATAGTATCACATAAACAATACACGATAGGTCACGGGATGGAGGAGAATATCTCAGGCAATGTGATTATTATCAAGCTAACATACACTAGATTGAAATGCTAGGCGATCTCTGGAAGAATCATACACACGATAGAGGACACACTCATAGTTAAAGTAGGAGTACTACTGGGAGCCGATGGAAGAGGATTCAGCCAGGGGGTACGCGCAGATGTTAGAGACTGTCATTGGAAGTCAGGATATGTCAGGGAACGCGCCGCCTGCAACTCTGAAATCGTGCATATTCGAAGGCCAGGGAGACACCAGTGTACACAGCAAGTGTAATTTAAAATTTATGTGTTCAAGTGTTTTTAATATAAAGTGTTTTATTACAAAGTATTGTAAAAATGGATGAAAGTGTTAAATTCAAAATGTATAATATCAAAGTGAAATCAAGTGTTGTGAAACCTCAAGAAATGCATATTGTGATCACCATGAAGCGCTGTTAGATGCAGAATGGTGGGTCACATGCTGTATCATTGGGTGAGACCACCAGGTGACAGAAGGATGTAAGTACCTTTCAATGTTGTAATTTGTAAGTTAGCACACCATATATCCGTGTTAATATAAAGTACCGTAGGGAACTTGAGGTAAAGATTTATACGAGTTTTTCATTCCTCGTATTTGCATTAAATAGTTTGCAACTTAAGAATGAGTTTGCTTACGACAGAAATGCGTAAGATTGCGTTAAATTAATGATAAAGTTAATAAATAACTTAATGAAGTGGTCAAAGTCGACAGAAGTGTGAATATTCAGCACGCTAGTGCATGAAACGTTAAATTGTGTCAATTCCGAGCAATTGCAAGGTAAAATAAGTGGAAGTGTGAAATATATATGTGTCAGGATGTTTTTATACATGTTTAAATGTAATAATTGTCATGAGTCACACAGTAAGCGTTGTAAAGTAAAGCCAGTAATTAATCATCATCATCATCTTCCTTCCAAGTATTGGGCCAAATGTCCCGTTACAGTCTTGCACTTTCCCTCCATCTCTTCATCGGACGTCCTTTCGATCTATTTCCCCGTGGCTGGTAGCGAAGGATCTCCTTTGGTAATCTTCCAGGTTCCATCCTTTGGACATGACGCTTCCAGTTCTCTTGGTAGTCACAAATGTATGTAATTATTGGTTTCACTTTTAGTTCCTTCAGCACATCCTCGTTTCTCTTATGATCCCATTTAGTATAGCCTGCTGTTCGGCGCATAAAGGTCATTTCGCGTGCTGTGAGTCTGGAGATGTCCTGAGAACTTATTGTCCATGCCTCGCTGCCATAGCACAGGGTTGGTCAGGCTAATGTGTTATACAAACGCAAGCGTGTATGCCTTTGGACAAGAGATGGCTTCATGACGTGATTGATGATTCCTGTTGTTCTGGTATAATTAGTTATTTTTGCAGTAATTAATACCAGTAATTAATGCCAGTATAATGAGAGACGATATGAATTCATGAACAAACCAGATACGGAAGGTAACTGAATTGTCATATGGTCAGAATAATCTAACAGATATAATTGTTGAAGCCGCTAACATGCGAGCAGTGTAAAGTAAAGCCAAGACTTTTACTTAAATAAATGCAAGGAATAATTCTATAGCACAATGTCAGGACAATATGCACTATTCTTCGAAGGTATAATTGACGTACAGCCCTAGAGCGTACAGGTATACTGTTGATAGCGGTTGGAGACAGGTGTGGGTATCTGTTCTGCCAAACTAGCGTAATTACGGCAATTAAGGATTAACTATGTCACCTTAATTCAGCTGCATATGGAAGGGTCCGAGGATACCTTACCACTACTTCGTAACGTGGAGGTGGAAAACAGTGGAAACCACACTCGCACGCAATTAAGGCCATATATGATCCCCAAGACATCGGGGCTATAAGAAATCCATTCCTTTGCTATGAATACTTTTGAGAGCCTTATATGAGCCAAGTAACGTACCTTTTTGGTAGGAGATAAATATTTAGATATTCCGATCATAATGATGACCCAGTTATACGCTTATCCGTTAAAGTGAGAGTATAAAACAGTTGAGACTTTGTTTATATTGTATGACTAAGGAAGTGTACCACAGCTGGAAAAGAGAGGGGGCTGGGGAGGTAGTTGACCGACCCAGGCCTCCATCTTCTTTTGAGGCGGGACGAGTCCAGACCTTTTGTCCGCGCAGCAGGGTGCCTAGCAGCTACCGACCCTCGAAATAATGTACTGGGCTATTGAGATGTAGAAACGGGTATTCAAAAATATTGAGAAATTGATTGTTATCATTGCATAAAACTTTTTTTTTTGGCATTCAGAGGATGTGAATCCATCTTTTAATTGTAGAAATCGCATGAGATTTAGCCAAGATAATATTTCGTAACATGTAACTTCGCTGAACCAGCTGACACACTTTGAGGCATGAAAACACAGTAAAATGATAATATATTCATACGGGTAGCCCTAAATACGGGTTGTCGCAACTTTAACAGTAGATCGACTTACAGTATTATTGACCAACATAAGGACATATGGTGTAGACATTGTTTATGTAGAGTAGAGAAGGTACTATAGTCCGCGTTTGTAAAGTGGAGAAAGGAGGATGATTGTTACACAAAACATTGAGCAAGTAACCAAACGTAATAATGGAAAATGCATTGTTCGATCTTAAAGTAAAGATAAATGTACCGTAAGCACTACGGACAGTCAGATTGAATCAAGTACAGTATCATTAAAGAATAAGAAGTGCTATAAGTGTATAGGCTTATGTCATGTTTTGCTTTGATTTGATTTTTATTGGTTATTATTGTTGTAAATGACGTGCAACGAAATATGAACGTTCGTCAAATGACATGAATGCTTTTGAAGAGTGTCATTTACAAGTGAAAGTTTAGATTTGGGTGTATTGAGACACCACACACAGACTCAAGAACTCACAAGTAAAGAGAGAGTGTTGCAGCATGCCTGATGAGATCATGTTTTGATCTGACCTGTGGATCACAGATGATTCAAGTTAGGATTTGTGACCCTTTTGGAACCATCATCTGTGTGCTCCAAATTTTGATTTCATTTGTTGGGATAAATGTAAATGTAATTATGTTTTGTTGTTGTTTGTTTTGCCATGATTTACAATTAAATTCAGTTACTTTAGGAATATGTTTGTTTTTCCTGTAGAATAGTCACCTTGTAGTCATAAAATCCTGAGCATGTGTTCGTACAGTGCTGAGAAGTAACATACCCCTGAAGACCGTGAGCAGTCGGGTTGCGAAAACATGTTCTCCATATAATGTCAGATGGGTACAATACACAGTTCAAAAAAAATAGGGGAACGTGCTTTTGAACGGTTACCGAGCTCCAAAAAACAATACCTCACACCCTGGTTTATTACCAACTAAGCCTTTATTCTTTACAGTTGACGTATACAAAAGAATATCGATGGATTCTCGTTCATTTTCAGAACACAAACGGTAATGTCCAAATTGTGGCGATAACAAAGTGAAAACAGTACTCCAGAGTGGAGTTTAACACAGTTTGAGAGCTTCAGTATTGTGTATGTCCTCCACGAGCATTTATCACAGCTTGGCACCTATGTGGCATGCTCCGTATAAGTCGATGGAGGTCATGTTGCGGTATCAGGTCCCATTCTTCAATGAGAGCCTATTCGAGGTCTTGGGGCGTATGTGGTGGACCAGGACGCCCACGAACATTTCTGTCAAGCCTATCCCACACATGCTCGATGGGATTAAGTTCGGGACTCACTGCTGGCCATTCCATCTCTGAATGTCCTCTTCTCGCAAGACAGCTCTGGTGATGCGCGCTACATGAAACCTGCCATGGTCGTGCATGAGTACGAATTCAGGGCCAACATCGTATACAGCAGCTACCATATTCTGTAGCAGTATCTGCTCGATGTACTCCGCAGCAGTAAGATTACCATGGACAACGACAAGATCCGTACGGCTATCAATACTGATGCCACCCCACACCATCACAGAACCTTGTCCGAATCGGTCGACTTCCTGGACAACATTTGGCATTTACTGCTCACCACGGCGTCTCCTTACACGTTGACGTCCAACACGCTGTGTCAGGGGAAATCTGACTCGTCTGTGAACAACACAGGCCTCCATTGGTGAAGTTGCCAGTTGACGTGGGTACGGACAAACAGAAGGTCAGCTGCGTGATGTTGCTTTGTTAAACGGGGCACTCGAACAGGACGTCTGGGTCGTAGGGACACTTCTCTTAACCTGTTCCTTACTGTATGGTCGGACGCCGCGACTCCAGTGACCCACTTGAGGTCATGTTGCAGTTCTCTGGCAGTTGCTGAACGACACTGCAACGCACAGATGGTCAGATATCGGTCATCGTGTGGGGTTGTCACGCGTCCACGACCTTGACTGACCCTTCCTGTGAACTGGCCTATCTAATTGTAGCGATTCCACTAAGCGTTGAATAACTGACAGAGAGACATTGAGATCCACAGCAACACTACGAATAATCCATCCTTCCTGGATCAAAGTGACAGCCCTTGCGAATTGAATCTCGTTAAGATGCCCCATGCCATGTGCTGGTTTACGTAAAACGTGCTCAAATGACCGCAGTAGTCTGTGTTCCTCACAACAACATACGGACGCACCGCTATTCACTTTGTTCTGAGGGGTCACCTGCCAGTTGAATGAAAGGAAGATCGGAGTTTTACGTGACCGTTAATCTCGAGATCATAAGCCACGGGACCTCATTTTTACGTGGAATCCGAACCACAGGACATGGCATTTCACTTTGAAAATCTCACATGCATTGACCGGGAATCGAACCCGGTCCACCATGGTGAGAGGCCAACAGCTTGACCGCTGCACCACCACGCCCCTGCCAGTTTAATGCACGGCCACGCCTACAGATGGAGTATAACTTCGATTTGACATACCCTGAGTAGCTAAGGTCTCAAGGCATGCTGTACGACCATTGGAACCCCATCTACAAAATTAACGTTCACATACCAGATGTTACAAAACATGTTCCCCTAATTTCTGTGAACTGTGTAGCTCGGACAGACAGCGAGGTACTCTATAGGCCGCATCGCCTTAGACACGCTACTGTAATAATGTAACCTTATCATTTCCCCCATCACTAATGGCATGGTGATTCTTTGTAAAATGAATTGTTCATGGGTGGAATATATTCACTGTTGCAACGTACGTTGTCTCCATGGTTGTCAATATTCCCATCACTAGTCAAATTACAATGCATAACATAACCTATAAAGCAATAATTATTGAAGAACTCTGGCAAATTTTCACTGTATGTAATCAGCATTGTATTTCTAGGTTGGTTCATTAGTTTAGGGGCTACGACAACGCGGTCATGTAGCCCTGTGTACTTCGGGTGTGTGTAGAATCTGCCTGATGACCGGTGTTAAATGAGATGGCTGTATTAGTGTGTGTTAGCTGTTTCAAATTCAAGTAAGGGCTGCAGACATTCAATTTCCAAGTAGTTCTTACTTTTGCTACCAAATGCCACCGTCAACGACAACCATTGCTGAACTTGGTTACTAGATGCCACCGCAGTCGGCACCTGGCGACGAACGTTTTAACCTAAGAGCGTATTCAAATCTAACTTATAATTTAGCTTCACACAAGTGTAAATAAGGGAAGTTTCTTTTACATGCCACAATCTATGACATGGGGCCGCTGGCTTTACTTCCCCTCCGAAGGAAGGCATACTGAGGAATTTTAAACGCTCTTAAAAAATCCGACGACTTCGGCCTGGTTTGAACCCATGACCTTGGGGATAGAATCTCAGCATGCTACCAACTACGTCACCGAAGCCGCTGGTGTTAATTGTGATGGCAGGATTAGTGTGAGTTTTCTGTGATTCTGGTAAGGACTGCAGAAAATCCATTTTTCAAGTTGTTCTACTTTTGCTACCAAATACTGCCGTCCATGTCAACCTAGCTGCAGACTTGGCTACTAGATGCCATCACAGCCAGCACCTGGTGGCGAACTTTCGAACTAATATAGCGTTATCAAATAATCTAACCTACAAATTTTGGCTTCACACAAGTGCAGTTAGTGGAAGGATCTTTTTCATGCCATGGAACCGCCGGCTTTACTTCCCCTCCGAAGTAAGGCATACTGAAGGATTTTAACGCTCTAAAATATCTTACGACTTTGGCCGGGTTTCAACCCGCGATCTTGGGCATAGCAGTTCAGCATGCTACTGATTACGCCATCGAAGCCACTAACAACTAATTATAAGGTATTCAGTATATTGGAAACTTGAAAACAAATTGAAACCAAATGAAAAGAAGGGAAGAAAAACAATAATGTGACCGAAATAATGTCAACTTATTTGATTATTAACCAGCTCTACTACTGTCACAACAATTTTAACAGGTAATATAAGCCGTTTAGGAGATGGCTGATGACACGAATGTGCTAGCCAGCAACCCTGGTGAGGACCATTGAAACATGCGGTTTATCCTTGAATATTAACAAGACCAAGCTGATTGTATTCTCGAAAACACCAAAACAGGTCTCCCTTCACATCAACAACGCCATCGTCCAACAAGTACCTTCCATCAAATATCTTGAACTTAAGTGAACCAGCATTGTGATTCAAACAGTGAAATCTTACCCAGGATTGGACAAGCAAAAAATATGTTCAATACCATGAGGACATTATTCACCAGCCGAGAACTCAACCTTCAGCTCAGATATCGAATGTTACGTTGCTATGTTTTTCCTGTCCTTTTGTATGGTTTCGAAGGATGGACGCTCAGCCCATTACTGGAGAAGCGGATTGAATCTTTTGAGATGTATTTATACAGAAGAATACTCCGAATATCTACGGTAGAAAGGAAAACAATGAAGAAGTCCTCAACATCTTGAACAAGAAGAAAGAGCTTCTCACAACCATCAAGGAGCGTAAGCTCAGCTACCTCAGGCACATCATGAGAGGTGAACCATATGAACTTCTCCGGCTGATCATTTAAGGGAAGATTGATGGTAAAGGATCTGTGGGAAGACGAAGAAATTCCTGGATGAAAGACTTGCGGCGGTGGTATGGACATACGTCGATAGAAATCTTCCGTGTTGCCGTTTCGCGTGTAATGATAATCAAATGGATCGCCAACCCTCAGAGGGAGACGGCGTCATAAGACGAAGAAGGAAAACAATAAAGTGCGAGACGATAGAAGAATGCAAGAAATAAATATGAGATCAGTGGTAGACACAGGACCGTAGAGAGCGAGATTGGGCCCTGGGGCCCTTCCTCTCCTCCCCCGTCTCACCCACCCTTCCCCACTCCCCCGATCTTGCTTCTCTTGGTGTATTCCTCCAAATTCAAGGTAATTTTTAAGACCGCAAACATGTGTGAAATTTTCTACATTAAAAACTAGGCGATCTTTCGTTTCTTGACAGTGCTGTGAGTAGAATACTTTTCTATGCTTTGGATATTGCGTAATCGCGAGTACATATTGCATCATCATGACGTCATCTGATAGCCATGCGGGTGTGAGCATGTGCAGCGTGCACGTGCACATGTTAGCGTGGGAAGAGGTCGACCTTTAACCGCTTGAAGCAGATAACCTTTGGATAACCGCTTGAAGCAGATAACTTTTGACTTATTTATGCGATGGAGATAAAAATTAATGGGTGTTGACGTCATCTGATACCCGTGAACTTGGGGGTTCTGTCCACTAACTTATTGAACCCTCGTCGTATCGGCCCCGAACCTGATATCTCGCACACGTAGTAATGCCACCTCTTTTCCTTTAGCCTCTTTATTTAATTAAAATACCAAAACTAAAAGGTCATTCGCGAGTAGTGGGGTAGTGTATGTTCTCTTTCAAGTCGCGTGTGTGCTTGAATACGTATGGCTATGTTGGGAGAAGGTTTGGTGGTGGGCGAGGACTAGAGTTGAGTGAGGGCTCGTTTAAATGCTATTTTTCCCGCTCTGTTTGATGGTGAGGTTATTTTTTAAAATGGTTGGAATTTGGAAACGCAATTTGAGGTAAACGTGCGTTTTTGACATTTTGGTGAATTTAATGAACTTGTAAGGCTAGAACGACGTGTTATTTAGGAATGGCGTGACGTCCTCTTTGCTATCAATGTGTGTCGGTATTTTTTTTAATTGTTGTTTTTTGAAATTGGCGCTATTTTGGAAGCGGTGAAGATGAGAAAAAAGTTTTCTTGACGTCAATGAAAGGTCCCTATGCCCTCTAGGCTGACAGCAAGTTTCAAGTGTCTAGGACAAAACAAAATGATAGCCTACTTTCTGGCGAACATTGGCGATGATTCGCGAACGCATGGACGGATTTGAGCATATAGGGTGTCGTAGGACTTGTGGTGAACCACCCCTTGCTATGGACGGGGGTATATCCACTCCAAAATAAAAGCTACCCTTACCCGGGGGTTAAGAAGTGTTTTTTTATGTATGCGCACTTGAGGGCTTTTATAAGAGAGCGGAATTTTTAAATGATTATTTATAGATGAGGTTTATTTAAATATTTATTAAAAAAACAAAAACTAATAGGTCATTTGCTTTTTAGTATCTCGCTAATCAATAATGCGATTTAAACATATGGGGTGTCGTAGGACTCGTAGTGAATTCTCCTTTTGTATGAACGAGGTATGTCAACCCCCAAAATAAAAACTACCCTTACCCAGGGTGAAAGAGTAATTTTTTGTATGTATGCACACCGGTGGCTTTTGTCAAAAGAGCCTAACTACACTTTTGTTAATATTTTCTGAACCCCTAATGGGATTTTGCCATAGGCAGTATCCTAGCACTTGGGATGACGCCTCGTTTTTTAATGTATGATTCATTTCTTTGAAAAAAGTGCCTAACTACACTTTTGTTAATATCTCGCGAACCAATCATGCTAGGGACTTGTATGAGGGGTCCTAGCACTTGGGACGACGTCCCCCTTTGGGGGGTGAAACTACCCCCCAAAAGTGAAAACTCGATATCTTGGAAACTAAGAACCCTGAAATTAGGCGTGATAGCTCTAAAAATAGGTGATGACATAGGCTTTTACCTGGATTGGTCATTTCACCCCTAAAACAGTAAATAGTCATGTTATTGGGAAAAAAAGTGTTAAACACCTAAAAATGATAAATGAAACTATGATCCTTTGTTTTTGATAAAAAAAATAGCAGGGGGGTGAAAACTACCCCCAAATTGAAAAATCGATACCTTGGAAACTAAGAACCGTAAAATTAGGTGTAATAGCTTAAAAAATTGGTTGTGTCATAGGCTTTTATCTGGATAGATGATTTCACCCCTTAAACAGTAAATAGTGATTTTACAGTGGGGAAAATGGTGTTAAACGGGTAAAAAATATAATTGAACCTGAGATCTTTTGTTTTTCATGAAAAATAGTAGGGGGGTGAAAACTACCCCCAAATTGAAAAAATCGATATCTTGCAAACTAAGAACCCTAAAATTAGCTGTGATAGTTGAAAAATAGGTGATGACATACGCTTTTACCTCGATAGATTATTTCACTCTTAAAACAGGGAATAGTAATGTTACAGGAGAAAAAGGTATTAAACACTTAAAAGCATAAGAGTGTTGTGAAACCATGTTTTAATGATTGTGTGTATGGAGGATGACAGCTTGCTAATTATTATTGCTATTATTATTATTATTATTATTAGGTAATTATGGTTTAATGTGTTTATAGCTAACGAATAAGGCTACAGAGTTTTATCAGTTGTTGTACAAATCAGGATGGCCAACCCGTTGCCATGCCCCATGAATTTACCCAAAAGAGCCAAAACGTTAAGGTTATCGACCTGAGATTTTATGAAACTAATTATCGGAGAGGGTGTTGTGTTGGACTGACAATGGCTAACCCCTTCCCATGATTCATGAATTGACCCAAAACATTTTACCTGACAAGACTGAGTGTACCCTGTTGCAGCCTTTAGAAAATCGAATCCGGACCTCTGTGGTGACAGTTAAGTTATATTAACTGTCACTGTTATATTAATGATGCTTTATGAACAAACACACACTTGCATACTATCGCTGGGTTGAATCTGCACAGAAAAACTGGCTGTGTTTGTCTAATGAGTCTTGGTGATAAGAAGAAGGCGCTCTTGCCAGCAAGTTTCATATTACTCGTCTGCTTGATAGTGGACATGCTTCGCACCGTGTTAACGTACATGACTAGATAGTTGTTAAGTAAGGGTTGACAAGGCTCAATGAACCTTATTGCAAACCTTAAAATGAAAATGAATTTTTTGGTATAGTCGGGGTTGGATGCCATGGCCTTAGGGTAGACAACCAAGTATGTTAAACACTACACTGTGAGATGGCCAAATGATAATGTAACAGAACATATAGAAAAGTTTTCTGTAGTTTAACGAATTGACTAAGAGCCATACCATGAGAGGTATAGGTAATTGAAATTGAATCCTTAGTTGTTGACCCTACTACATGTAAGCTATAGCTAAGCTATCATGTTAGAAAAAGAAATTTATGGGTTGTTTTAAACGGAGAATGATTGTGTTTACTGTGAAACACAAATCTGAATTTAAAAATAGTTTATGTCCTACATGATGTTTGAATCCCTTTTTTTTATTTATACTTTAGACAAACGCTAACATAGTTGTAATTCAGAAGCCATGGATGCCTCCTTTCCAATCCTAAACCGTACACTGAAGTTAAAATTAATAATGATCACGTTACAGACAGCCAGTTTCAAAGCCATGAGAAATAAGTGAACAAAGTATAAAATTCTTGACCCAGTCTGGAATTCAACATGGTGTTGTTTCAAACAAAAGACAAGCGTTCTATAAACTTAACCACCAAGCTGTCCTATCGACCCCTAATTGTTTGGCTGATGGTGAAAATAAAATTAAATGTAAACTATAATTAAAACTAACTGCACACTTATAACTAGAAAAAGGAAATGTAAGGCAAAAGGATAACAGGACAAATAAAGGACAGAAGGAATAAAAAAATGCCCCTCAACCCTCAAGAATGTGGATTGATGGACTTGAAAGGAAGGAGAGCCAAAAAAGGTAGATATGAAAGTATAAGAGGAGAGGGTCCCGCTCCAGTGGTAATCGATAAAAAGGAGGAAAACTGGACCCAGCTCAGGAATCCCTTGTGGTCGTCAACTTCCAAACTGATCAGCCTAAGCCCCTGAGGGTGTAGTCATATCCAGGGTGCACCACAAGTGGTGGGGCTACATACACCCTACCTTTAGTGTGGCTTCAGCAAAAGGCAGGAAATAACACAAAAATAGAAAGAAGGCTGCCTCCTCACTCAAGGAGGGTATCAGAAAGAAATAAACAAGGGTCAATTAAGTCAGAAAATAAAGTAACTCCCTAAGCCTTGGATAGCCTAATAATGTCGGAGTCGGTAGAGAACAAGTGTTGACCAAGTGTGGTCGACAGGAAAGAAGATAGACAGGAGCCTAGCACAAGTCAGTGGAAGCAATGACGGGCTCAGCTGGGGCTCCTTGGTCGTCAACCTACATTCCACTAGATGTAAGCCCATGTTTGGGGGTGGTGGAAAATAAAGACCTCTTTTGTTTTAAAACACTGGCTTTAAGGACGGTAACACACGGCATGCCTTTATAATGCGATACTGGTCCTAGGGGTATGAAAAATTGTATTAGATACTCAGCTAATAATAGTGTACACGACCCCTTTTTATTTTCTCTAAGTACAGTACATGGGAAGGATGACCCTGATTTCCAAGCCCCTAAGTAAGACAAAAACAAATTATTTCCATTTCCAAACAGTTGGGGTGAGGTGAGGTGAGTTTTCAAAACGTCATACTCATGTGGTTTTTCCACTTGTACTGGCGACACTCATAAGACGTTTCATATTCATTAAGTCCGTTATTATCAGGAAACATTTTCTGCCAACAGGTGCTTACTGCATATGGCAAGGCCTTACACTCCTGGTTTAGTCAGTCTTTCTTGCTAAGGATGCTCTATATACCCTAGAAAAGGCTATACATGTTAGTTCTGAACACTTAGTGGTAATTGTATATTAAAATTTTATGCACTGCTTGTACAAGCACGTTTTGCATGCAGTCAAACTTTGTAAAATAGTTACATACAACACGCAAAGTGTGTTTCCGCTACCTAGCGGTGGATATGAGCACTCACTGGTGATATCCGAGGTGAACTGATTTGCTCACACATTTGCTCCCATATTGGCCCCCACATTTGCTCCCACTTTTGCTCCCATATTGGCTCCCACTTTTTTGCTCCCATATTAATGCCAACTCTTGTACACAAATACCTATAACAGTTATTTGTTAATAGGAATATATAATATTTAAAAAAAGTTTGGCTAGTATAGCATAAATTATTCCTAATATTTGTGTTGGGGTGACATAGAGATTTAAATAATAAGATTTCTTAAAAGTGTAGGTACTCAAAATTAGTTTATAATTAAAAAAAGTGTATTAATTATAAGCAGCAGCAAAATGTAAATTGAATAATATTTCTGATAATGTTCAAAACAAAAGTCCTAAGGTCTTGGGATTGAATTCCCAACTATGGTTGTCAGCCAATGAGTTACACTACAGGATACTTTTACTTTTGTGTTGTGTTGCGTGATAATTTGCCGATCTCGCGGTGTAGTGGTTAGTAGACTTTGGTTTTATCCCTAAGGTCTTGGGTTCCAACTCAACTATGCCCAGAATTTAATTTTGATCTGAGAGTTGAAAGGTTAGGTTAGGTGAAGCTAGGTTAGGTTAAGTTAGGTTAGGTGAAGTTATGATAGTTGAGGTTAGGTTAGGTAAAGTTGGGTCAAGTTAGGTTAGGTAAAGTTAGGTTAGGTTAGGTGAAGTTGGGTTAGGTGAAGTTGGGTTACGTTAGGTTAGGTTAGGTGAGGTTAGGATAGGTGAAGTTAGGTTAGGTTAGGCGAGGTTAGGGTAGGTTAGGTTAGGTTAGGATAGGTGAAGTTAGGTTACGTGAGGTTAGGGTAGGTTAGGTTAGGTTAGGTTATGGCTAAGTATGTTATGTTTAGTTGTTTTAGAAAAACACCACTTTTGCTCTCATATTTGGTTCCATATATTCTTTGCACTTTCAACTATCTTGATTTGTGTATTTACTTTTGCCGGCGTATTTGTTGACATATTTGTTAGCATATTTGCTCCCTCTTTTTATATTTGCTTTGCTCCCACATTTCATACCATATATGCTCCCGCTTTTTGCTTCCCACTTTTTGCTCACAGTTTTTGCTCCCACATTGCTCACACTTTTTAACCCCACTTTTTCTCCCACTTTTTGCATCTATATATGCTCCCACATTAATCTATTGTTGTTATTACCAAGTTGTCTTTACTAGAAATTAGTTTATGCTTGACAGTGTATATGGAAGTATCAGTGACTAGGTATGGTAAGCCTTATGCATACTATAAAGGGTATTCATATATTGTGAAACGAAGCAATAAAAATGGATTTGTTATTTGGCGCTGTTCAAAGCAACGATCGAAACAGTGTCGAGGAATGCTTAAGACAAAAGAATTGGGCATACTTTCTTCAAACAATCATGATTGTAAACTTAATAATCATGCTAGTGTAAATGTATGGAGAACTCAAACCGAAGCAAAAAACCAAGTCCCGGAAAAAAATAGTGCTGCTCAAGATAATATTAACCTCAGGTCTAATACACTTCAACGCACTCATGCTGTTAGCGAGTTGTTTAATGAGAAACCTTTAACACCTCCTGTAAAACCCATGATCAGACACACACCCACATCTCAAAAGCCCTCAACTCTATCAGAGACAACATACCCCATCAAGACGTTGGTTGGGGAAGGTGAAAATTATGGTGATGGTGATGATAATAATAACATAACAATGTTAAAGCACTCTAGCACATCTAAAAAAAAGCTTTCAACACTATCAAAGGCAACTCAAACCATTGAACAGATTGTGGACACAGGTGGAAATTATGATGGTAAAGATGACGACGATGATGATCATCATTATGAACATGATTATAATGATGAGGATGATAATGATGGTGAAAATGATGAACTGCTTCCCGAGTATTTAAAACCATTCATAAAAAGTAGCAAATGGAACGATCCTAATATATTAGTAGAACGTCTACAGCTCTAGCATGCCTGTAAACAGGCTGGTCATATTGGTTATGAGGAAGAGCTGTTAAAAATAGAAGATGAACTTCGTAAAGCTGGTATTATAGTGTAATTGGTCAACGTAGCAACACCCCCATCCCCTAAAATAATGTTCAGCAAGTGTTATATTTAAAAACTATAACAAGCAAACGTGAACAAAAAAGAGCTGTATTCTGTGTGTGTGTGTGTGTATACCTATTGTAAAAATATATATATTTGAATTAAATTAATTAACACAGTTTGTATATATATATATTTTGCATGTTGACTGTATATTTCCTCAACCACTTTTTGGTTTTTCAATGCACATTTTCGATTTGTTTTGATTTTTCCGTAGCATTACAGTTATCAGTCTTGTAAACTGGGTGATTAATATAGGTATAAAGGCATCTTAAAAATCACAAGCATTACAGTTGTGACATATCACGTATAATATGTTACATGTTATCCTACATTCCACTTAGGGCTCTCCCCACGGTCGACTCTAGATAGGTCGGAAGGCTGAGACTTGGCAACATGTTCATCAGTCATAGGCCTACGCTTGTCAGGCGGCAACACGAAGGAAAAGTTCAGTCTGGCAGGTGTTCTCGTTTATCTCACAGGGATATTTCCTTCTATATTTTGTTTCTTATGCTTTGTACGTTTATACGCTTTATATTAGCGTTCATACTACCCTTCCAAGTGAGTTTTTAACTGTAATCCCCAACCGAGAACACACTGACGAGTGTGCTTGTACGGTACATGTAATTCATTATCACATGTAAGTTACTTCATGTTTTAAACTTTGATTTTCCAGGAATGTTTCGGCATAGTAACAATGCCAGATAAATGTTTTGTTCCCAGCTGTATCTTTCAGTTATTGCCAATGTATAGCTAAACAATTAAGTTATTCACAGGCTATGAATAATGCTGTTGATGTCAGCAAACTTGGTTATGGGAAGAGAAAGTTGCAGACACTTTAGGAAGGAAACAGAAGTAATCTGATATATTTATGAAATACCAGCACTACAGAGTATTTCTATAGTGGTAGTAAATTATCTACATACGGTACATGTGTGGTGGAATTGAGGGTTTATAGGCCTACAGTGTAAAGATGTTGTGGGAGATAGCCTACATTTTTGCATCACATAACCCTCAATTGCATCTACTTACGCCATATTATTATTATAATACCGGCATTTTTTTTATTACCGTACTTCAGAGTAGTAAAATACGAATAGAAGCCTAAAAGAAATTTCTTTATTTTGCTTAACACATTTATGTTGGTAAATTATTTCCGTGTCATTCACGCCTAATATCAGCTGCTTGGCTCTTATAACAACTTTTCACGATCATATGTACGCTATTCATTTATTTCCGATTGTAACACTAATCATACGTAAATAATAAAAATAAATAAACAGATGTCTTGCTAAACATTGTGTCCAATATTAATTCCGTAGTTTTTGTCGCCACCCTTGCTAGCAAACAGCTGTTCAGGCGCTCGCGACGAAGTATGACTGACAACAACCATAGCTACAGTGTTGTCAGGTCGAACCTTCCGACCTTTCTAGAGTCGACCATGCTCTCCCTTCTTAACAGTGAACTCTGTTGGTCATTAAAATAACTACTTGTAAAATAATTCTAATGGCATATCCTGTTAGCAAATATCATATATTAAATATTTTCACGTCATAGAACGACAACTTGAAAATCATTTATTGTAGGAATACCTTTAATGGGACCACCAAACCTTCAAGTATGCAATATACATTGCAGATAGTGCTGTATTTTGGTCGGTAGTGCCTCAAGTGCTTACATTAAATAACAATACTGTAAACATATAAACATTTAATAAATCATAATTTTTTTCATTAAATATCATATACCTAATAAATATTTTCACACCATAGAATGACCATTTCAAGATCATTTATTGTAAGAATATCTTTATTGGGATCTCCAAACCTTGAAGTAAACCATATTTGATATACATTCCACATAGCTACATAACCGACAGTACGTCGTGGTATCAATCTCAGCCACAGCTGTAACATAGGCTTTTACCTGGATAGATGATTTCACCCCTAAAACAGTGGATAGTGATTTTACACTGGGGAAAAAGGTGTTAAACGGGTAAAAATGATAATTGAACCTGAGATCTTTTGTTTTTCATGAAAAATAGCAGGCGGTTCGTCTATAGGTATAAGCCTCTGTTGTATATGATTTCAAAAAATGATAAACAGCTAAACTCACTGGTCAATAACCAACATAGTGGCCAAAATGTTTCCCTGATAGGTAACTCATGTTTGGTTAGTCAATTCTTATTGCAAAGCCAGTCAAGACCTAAAACAATAGTATTAATACCATATCACTAAACAAATCAAACCATCTTAAGGTATTTATTAAATTTAATTGCATTTTAGGAAACTTGCAAGCATCTTGCAGCCTTCAAGAGGAAAGTATAGACAGGAATTGTGAAAAGGAAGCCGCTAAATCATTCAATGTAGTAAGGTTTATGAAACTCAACGTAAGAAGTTATGAAAGTCTATGTGAGGGTGTGGTTTTTACCGTTGGATGCCTTTTCTGGCACCCACCTCAGAGACGAGTTTAAGGGAGATGAAACTCAGCTATTATGTCGAATGTGGAGCTCCTAGTCTAGGAGAAAGTCACGTTCGGGTATTTGTCTGCAGGGAGTGTGGGAAACGAAACAACAACTAAAAAAGCATACAAGTAAAGGGAATATTATGGAATTTTCGAGTATATGTTGTGAATGTTTTAAAAAATTGGTTAAATTTCATGGTTTGTAGACCTCTTGGCTAAATTTGGTAGAATTTAGTGAATTTTCATCAATATTCGGCTAATTTTATATAAATTTGAGGTAGTTTAAACCATTCTTTAATAATTCAATGGCATTTCAATAAATCTGGTAGTCATTTGTTGGATTTTGCTGAAATTTGGTGGAATTTGCTAAATTTGCGGTAAATTTAGTGGATTTTACAAAATTCTGGTCAATTTCAAGATAAATCTCAGATATTTGGATATTTTACAAATAACCTCTCTCACTGTGATGGCTGTATTAATGTGTGCTTCGACTATGAAGGGTCGGAATGGTAAGGATTAAGGACTTAAGGCATAGTCAATTATATTTACTTTCAGGATGTGTGTTGTGGGAAAATCGAACACTCCTCTTGTTAGTTTTTCAAGTAAGTATACTCCATGCCTCTCTTAGAAGCCGCTAATGAGCTCAAAGCATTGGCAGTTTGCAACCATCTCACTATTGTTAACATAGAATGCTCATTACTTGTTATTTCAAGTACATGTTGTCATGTAGGTAAGGAATTGATCCAAACATAACATGTTTTGATTTTCTTTGCACTTGTCTGTGGACAAACATGGCATTTACCTGGAGGACAAGTGGAAAAAACACATGAGTTGGACGTTTAGAAAACTCACCTCACCTCACCCCAACTGTTTGGAAATGGAAATAATTTGTTTTTGTCTTACTTAGGGGCTTGGAAATCATGGTCATCCTTCCCATGTACTGTACTTAGAGAAAATAATAAGGGGTCGTGTACACTATTATTAGCTGAGTATCTAATACAATTTTGCATACCCCTAGGACCAGTATCGCATTATAAAGGCATGCCATGTGTTACCGTCCTTAAAGCCAGTGATTTAAAACAAAAGAGGTCTTTATTTTCCACCACCCCCAAACATGGGCTTACATCTAGTGGAATGTAGGTTGACTACCATGGAGCCCCAGCTGAGTCCGTCATTGCTTCCACTGACTTGTGCTAGGCTCCTGTCTATCTTCTTTCCTGTCGACCACACTTGGTCAACACTTGTTCTCTACCGACTCCGACATTATTAGGCTATCCAAGGCTTAGGGAGTCTCTTTATTTTCTGACTTAATTGACCCTTGTTTATTTTTTCTGATACCCTTCTTGTGTGAGGAGGCAGCCTTCTTTCTATTTTTGTGTTATTTCCTGCCTTTTGCTGAAGCCACACTAAAGGTAGGGTGTATGTAGCCCCACCACTTGTGGTGCACCCTGGATATGGCTACACCCTCAGGGGCTTAGGCTGATCAGTTTGGAAGTTGAGCTGGGTCCAGTTTTCCTCCTTTTTATCGATTACCACTGGAGCGGGACCCTCTCCTCTTATACTTTCATATCTACCTTTTATGGCTCTCCTTCCTTTCAAGTCCATCAATCCACATTCTTGAGGGTTGAGGGGCATTTTTTTATTCCTTCTGTCCGTTATTTGTCCTGTTATCCTTTTGTCTTACATTTCTTTTTTCTAGTTATAAGTGTGCAGTTAGTTTTAATTATAGTTTACATTTAATTTTATTTTCACCATCAGTCAAACAATTAGGGGTCGATAGGACAGCTTGGTGGTTAAGTTTATAGAACGCTTGTCTTTTGTTTGAAACAACACCATGTTGAATTCCAGACTGGGTCAAGAATTTTATACTTTGTTCACTTATTTCTCATGGCTTTGAAACTGGCTGTCTGTAACGTGATCATTATTAATTTTAACTTCAGTGTACGGTGTAGGATTGGAAAGGAGGCAGCCATGGCTTCTGAATTACAACTATGTTAGCGTTTGTCTAAAGTATAAATAAAAAAAGGGATTCAAACATCATGTAGGACATAAACTATTTTTAAATTCAGATTTGTGTTTCACAGTGAACACAATCATTCTCCGTTTAAAACAACCCATAAATTTCTTTTTCTAACATGATAGCTTATAGGCGGGCATTGCTATAGCTTACATGTAGTAGGGTCAACAGCTAAGGATTCAATTTCAATTACCAATGCCTCTCATGGTATGGCTCTTAGTCAATTCGTTAAACTACAGAAAACTTTTCTATATGTTCTGTTACATTATCATTTGGCCATCTCACAGTGTAGTGTTTAACATACTTGGTTGTCTACCCTAAGGCCATGGCTTCCAACCCCTACTATACCAAAAAATTCATTTTCATTTTAAGGTTTGCAATAAGGTTCATTGAGCCTTGTCAACCCTTACCTAACAACTATCTAGTCATGTACGTTAACACGGTGCGAAGCATGTCCACTATCATGCAGACGAGTAATATGGAACTTGCTGGCAAGAGCGCATTGTTCTTATCACCAAGACTCATTACACAAACAAAGCCAGTGTCTCTGTGCAGATTCAACCCAGCGATAGTATGCAAGTGTGTGTTTGTTCATAAAGCATCATTAATATAACTCAACTGTCACCACAGAGGTCCGGGTTCGATTTTCTAAAGGCTGCAACAGGGTACACTCAGTCTTGTCAGGTAAAACGTTTTGGGTCAATTCATGAATCATGGGAAGGGGTTAGCCATTGTCAGTCCAAAACAACACCCTCTCCGATAATTAGTTTTATAAAATCTCAGGTCGATAACCTTAACGTTTTGGCTCTTTTGGGTAAATTCATGGGGCATGGCAACGGGTTGGCCATCCTGATTTGTACAACAACTGATAAAACTCTGTAGCCTTATTCGTTAGCTATAAACACATAATCCATAATTACCTAATAATAATAATAATAATAGCAATAATAATTAGCAAGCTGTCATCCTCCATACACACATTCATTAAAGCATGGTTTCACAAAACTCTTATGCTTTTAAGTGTTTAATACATTTTTCTCCTGTAACATTACTATTCCCTGTTTTATGAGTGAAACAATCTATCGAGGTAAAAGCGTAGGTCATCACCTATTTTTCAACTATCACACCTAATATTAGGGTTCTTAGTTTGCAAGATATCGATTTTTTCAATTGGGGGGTAGTTTTCACCCCCTACTATTTTTCATGAAAAACAAAAGATCTTAGATTCAATTATCATTTTTACCCGTTTAACACCTTTTTCCCCAGCGTAAAATCACTATTCACTGTTTTAGGGGTAAAATCATCTATCCAGGCAAAAGCCTATGTCACAACCAATTTTTTTTAAGCTATTACACCTAATTTTACGGTTCTTAGTTTCCAAGGTATCGATTTTCCAATTTGGGGTAGTTTACCCCCCCCCCCCCCTTCTATTTTTCATCAAAAACAAAAGTTCTTAGTTTCATTTATCATTTTTAGGTGTTTAAGACGTTTTTTTTCATAACATGACTATTTACTGTTTTAGGGGTGAAATGACCAATCCAGGTAAAAGCCTATGTCATCACCTATTTTTAGAGCTATCACGCCAAATTTTAGGATTCTTAGTTTCCAAGATATTGAGTTTTCAATTTTGGGGGGTAGTTTCACCCCCAAAGGGGGGACGTCGCCCCAAGTGCTAGGACCCCTCATACAAGTCCCTAGCATGATTGGTTCTCGAGATATTAACAAAAGTGTAGTTAGGCCCTTTTGACAAAAAAAATGAATCACACATTCAAAAACGAGGTGTCATCCCAAGTGCTAGGATACTGCCTATGGCAAAATCCCATCAGGGGTTCAGAAAATATTAACAAAAGAGTACATACAAAAGGAGAATTCACTACGAGTCCTACGACACCCCATATGTTTAAATCGCATTATTGGTTAGCGAGATACTAAAAAGCGAATGACCTATTAGTTTTTTGTTTTTTAATAAATTTTTTAAAAAAACTCATCTATAAATAATCATTTAAAAGTTCCGCTCTCTTACAAAAGCCCTCAAGTGCGTATGCATACAAAAAACACTACTTAACCCCCGGGTAAGGGTAATTTTTATTTTGGGGTGGATATACCCCCAACCATAGCAAGGGGTGGTTCACCACAAGTCCTACGACACCCTATATGCTCAAATCCGACCATGTGTTCGCGAATCATCGCCAATGTTCGCCAGAAAGTAGGCTATCATTTTGTTTTGTCCTACACACTTGAAACTTGCTGTCAGCCTAGAGGGCATAGGGACCTTTCATTGACGTCAAGAAAACTTTTCTCTCATCTTCACCGTTTCCAAAATAGCGGCATTTTCAAAAAACATCCATTTTAAAAAATAACCTCACCATCAAATAGAGCGGGAAAAATAGCATTTAAACGAGCCCTCACTCAACCCTAGTCCTCGCCCACCACCAAACCTTTTCCCAACATAGCCATACGTATTCAAGCACACACGCGACTTGCAAGACAACCCCCAAGTTAAAGGTCAACCACGTCTCACGAGAACACTGCAGACATATCACGTGATCGCTTGCACTGGTGCACACTGGCACGGGTATCAGATGACGTCAACACCTATTAATTTTTATCTCCATCGCGTAAATAAGTCATAAGTTATCTGCTTCAAGCGGTTACCCAAAGGTTATCTGCTTCAAGCGGTTAAAGGTCGACCTCTTCCCACGCTAACATGTGCACGTTCACGCTGCACATGCTCACACCCGCATGGCTATCAGATGACGTCATGATGATGCAATATGTCCTCGCGATTACGCAATATCCAAAGCATAGAAAAGTATTCTACTGCTGTGTTTATTCAATTCCTCACCTCGAATATTTTGAATTCTTGCTTTATATTTTCTGTAATAATTCATAATGTTTTGATAACTACTCCTCTGACCAGGCCACAGATCTCAAAGACACAGGATAAAATCATTCTGGAATAGTTGATTGTTGATCAAAGATAATTTTCAGTACCGGTAGTTACAAAAAAAAAAGTTTAAAAAGGTTCAACATTTGTATAAAGATATTTTTAGCTTATCATTAAGTGAATCGGTGTTTTTTGAAAGGGCGTAATCGACATTTTTTGACGTTTTCACTTTTTTAGCGTTTTGTTTTCCTTTTGGATAGGGCCATCTGTTTCCTTTGAAAGGACGCTTGTGCAAGCGTTCTTTCCGTATAAAACTCATGTTTATAAATATATATTTTATTTTGAAAGGGCGGACGTGCGTCACACGCGAAGTACACGGGACTACATGACCGCGTCATCGCAGCCCCTAAACTAAGGAACCAACCAACAATGACTCTCTTATGTTGTAACTGTTTCCCTGTGCTTCAGATTTGTTGCAAATTTCGTGTGTAGCAAATACATTCCATCTGAACACAATGCCTGTGCTTTAAATGTGCACTAATTTCTTAGTATTGCAAAAAAAAAAAAAAAAACTAAACTGATATTTAACAATGATCCATTATATTTTGTGTCCATCTTTGCCATATATTTGTGTAAATATCTGTCTCTAGCAAATAGATTGCATTTTCAAACAATTAAATGAAAAGTGTTGTGTCTAATTATTCGATTTTTTTGAAAGGGCGTAATTGCATGATTTTCTTTTGCGTATATCTTCCGGACAAAGATTTATAAAATTATTTTAGAGAGTGGAACATGTTCCATAAAAGTATGTTAGTCACAAAATCCATTAAAATAAAAATTAAATTAAAAATTGAGCCTTTGGGGAAGTTTTATTTAGATTCCCAACAATTTCCTTTTGTTCACCTACAGCCTTTCAAAAAACACTGATTCAAATATAATCTATACTAAAATAATAAAGCTGAAGAGTTTGTGTGTTCGTGTGTTTAAACGAGCTAATCTCTGGAACAGCCAGTCCGATTTCAAAAATTCTTTTTTTATATGATAGCCTGATTCATGAGGAATAGTTTAGGCTATGTAGCATTGGGCTACACCGCTCAGGTAACCTTCAAGATTGATTTTTGTTCAGTAAGTCGGTAGAACAAGTGCTCCCGAACAGCTCTATCCGCATGCATTGGCGTTATGGTTAGTGGTACATACACCGTTTCACTTATCTGAACCAAAATTTGTATACTTACTCTTTGGAACCCTGATAGTAAAACTGTCTACGTGAATAACCTCACCATCAAATAGAGCGGGAAAAATAGCATTTAAACGAGCCCTCACTCAACCCTAGTCCTCGCCCACCACCAAACCTTTGTGGAGTTAATTATTATCACTTGCGAACGCGTAACTTAATTCCATAAATCACATGAAACTCACTTTTGTGGTTGTTAAACACTATTATGTACACATTGGCTAACTGCTACGATGATATTTAAACTTGTCGTTTCGACCGTTACACTGCGGTTTTTGACAAAGAAAAAAATAATTGTAAAAATAATGGATATTGATATAAGAGCTTATAGAGATACTAACAATAAATATGAATCTTCTTTATTCGATCTTCTCTTCGAAGGGAAAACATTTAAATGAAGTAATCTATAACCTATTAATGAATGAATTTTGCCATATTAATTAATCAATGCATAACCCTCATAATGATAATAAATGGAAGATATTATAAGAATTTATGGATTATAATTTATTGAAACTGAATTGTGGAAATTTAACAACAATTAGCAGGTTGTTGTAATATAATCAGAGATTGGAATAATTATTATTAATGAACATTAGTTACTACTTGGAAGATACTGGACATTTTTGAACAGTATTCCACACTAATGTCGAATGCTCAATGTAAATAATATTTGCTAATTAATTATTTTTTTTGCAATTTAAATTAAATCACGATTTTTATCCTTGTTAGATAATATTCTCGTAATTGATCAAATTATTTTCCTTAAAATATGTTAGTTTAAGTGTGTTATAAGTTAGATTTTTTTGAGGGGAATGTGAAGTCACAATTTACAACTTATTTTAATTTAATCCAAGCTGAAACAGTGAAGTGCAACGATTTTATTTTATTTACCATTCAGCTAAACCAACGAACACTGGAACTTTTATTTCATATCACATTACCCCAAGTGCAATAGGAAAGTCGAATTGGCAGTTTAGGACTCTTGGATCTTCGATCCCAACATAAGATTGAACCAATTCGATTTTTAGGAGGGTATATTTATTCGTGTTCGTCTGCTCTTAAATAAAGAGAGAGCTTTTATCTTAGTCATCTTAAATTATTCCTGCAGCTTGTTCCTTTTCCTGACTGAATGATACTATCCTATTTTATTTGGAGAGATATATATCTGAGGCAACCTTTCTCACCTATCCCGTTAAACGACCCGAGACATTAGATCTCTTGCCTGCCCGTGTTCTCAGTTGTTGTTTTTTTTTTTGTAGTTTTTCCGGATATATATTTCAGGGACTCCTAATTTGTTTGTTACAACCATGTACCATTTCTTGGACATCACGTTTGTTTTCCGGGCCGACGTGAGGTCTGGGAAACGGGCACAGTACTCACCTGTAGTTAAGAAACAGACTATTAGATTGTTGTTAGCCTTATCAGTACAAAAGAGATGGGTCAGGGAATATGTTGATGTGATAGCAGCTTATCTCAATGCGAACCTACAGGAGGAAGTATATGGAACAGCCACCTATGTATCAGCAAGATGGAAGTGTTAAAGAGTTGGTATGGTCTTAAACAGAGTGGAAAAGAATGGCATAACACATTAGATCAGATATTACTTGATTTTAGTTTGACAAGATTAGAGAAAGACCCTTGTGTTTACGTAGATAAATCTAAAGAACTAGTGGTGTTTGTGTATGTGGATGACTCGGGGATCTTTGATGTTGGAGAAAAAGTTGAGGAAATGAAACAATTGTCAAATTTTTTGGAGATTAGGGAGATGGGGAGGATGACAAATTTCTTATCAATGAACATTGTGTCGAGTGATAACTCATTGTTGATTGATCAGAGTCATTATATTGAGCAATTGTTATGAGTTCAGGTTCACTGATATGAAGGGCAAGTCATTCTCAATAAAAGCTAACAGACATTGTAATACAGATGCTGAAAGTTTTGACAGTCATGTATACCGTACGGCAGTTGGGAGTTTACTGCATTTATCCCAATCCACTAGGCCAGATATTAGTCTTGCCATTTGCAAAGTAAAAAGTGTGAAAACCCCACTGTTAGTAATTGGAAAGATATCGTGCATATTTCCGAAATCTAAAACTTACTAAGGATTTTAAACTTAAAAATGTTAAACAGGATACACCCTTTATATTATTCTGTGATTCAGACTTAGGTAATGATAGGAATGACAGAAAGTCAATAACTGGATTTGTAGCTACTATGGGAGGCGGGCCAATACATTGGTCATCTAAGAAACAAAAATGTGTGGCAGATTCAACAGCTATTGCAGAATATTCTGCTATTCATGAGACTGACAAATAAGCCAGATGGTTATCTATTATTCTCAACGAGTTAGGACTTGACGAGTTTATTACTTCTCCATGTCTGATTTATTCTGATATTCAAACAGCCAGGGTTGGTATGTTTAAAACTGTTTAAAACAATGCACATTGTTTAAAATTAGTTTTAAACTCAATGCTTCAAACAACCGTCTAAAATATGTTTCTTTAGAAGATTTTTTTTTGTTTTGTTTTTTGCAATGCAGTAGAGTACAGTGGTCTTCTGTGCCTTCTACTGAAGGTTTTACGTAATAATATAAAGCTTATAGAGTGATTTTGTAAAGGTTTTGATGTCCTTGTTAAAAATTTTTGCAAGCGAACATCCATCAGAAAATATAGGGATGTATTTAAAATATTATAAGTCCAAATGTCACTGCATTTTGTCTTTATTCAACAGGTTTTTTTGTTGAGTTCAGACTTTGCTATGCACAAACCCAAAAGTGGTGAAAAGACGTTCTATCCCAGGTGATGAAGCAACTGCACTATGCAGCTGATGTGCTAGGCCTTAAGTTTTGGAATGAATGTTATTCTGCAGTGCCACCCACCATGTCAGGGGTTTAATTTCTTTTAGTATTGCAGGACCAAACAGGTATTCCTTGAAGAGTGAATATTTTGCTTTGTACTTAATTAGATCAGGCATTGCATATGGGTGGTAAGCTTTAACATACTCCATAGCAGAATGATATTGTTCTTCACTCAGTCTCTGTCCTTGATAGTGTGGATCCATGAGATTGGCAAGGAGATGGGTATCAGTTACAGTGGTGTTAAATCGTTTCATGAATTTCTTTAAGTTATTGGGACTGTTTTCATTTTTGAAAAAATTGAGCAGGTCAAGACAAACCTCTACTTTATTACACTGTTTAAAACATCACGCTGCATCTTATCTATTGAGACTGATGCAGTCTTAAGTTTTTTGAGATAGTCTTGAACATTTTGTTTCATATTGATATCATTTACCTTTGCACTTATAATTGGTTCAATGGCACTTCGATTTTTAGTGCAGACTTTGACACTAATATGCCAGTTACCCAAATAGGACTCTATAGTCAGCTAAAGAATTCCAGCGTACATCCGTAGGAAGAGCAAGAGCTGTTCCGCCAGCCTGTTTGTACTTGGCTGCTGCAAAGTGAGTGTTCCAGAAGTACCGGTATTTAATAATTTGTTTAACATGCTCTGTAATGCCAACCACCTCCAAGTCATGTGCTAACAGATTAAGCAGGTGAGCCGAACAACCATAAGTTATCACTTCTTTGATATCTTTTTTTTTGCCAATTGATCCCTCATTTTCCCCATATTGGCAGCATTGTCAGTGACAAAACTTCGAACATGGCAGCCAAAATTCCTAGCTGGTAACTAAATTTCCCTGCTGGCTGAGTTTCAGTTGTAAACATTGGGTTATTACTTACCATACAACTCTGGTCAAGATAATCTCTAAAGTATTTATATTTCAGTATTAAAAGTACACCATTTTATTACACTGTTTAAAACATGTTCAGAATTTAAAAAAAACTGTTTAAAACAAAAACAAAAAAACTGATTAAAACAAAACAAAAATGTTTTAATGTGTTTTTTTTAACTGCTATTTTGCCAACCCTGCGAAACAGCTATTGCCATGTGCAAAACATGGGAGGAATCCTAAAGATTAAATATTTAGATTTAAAGTACTATCTTGTTAAGAGCATGGTTGAAAAATGGATAGTCAAATTACAGCATATACCAGGTAAAGAAAACCCTGCTGACTTTTTCACAAAACCCTTAAATGGTTCTCGTACCAACTACCTTTGCAGTAAGCTGGGTATAACCAAACATTATTAAGAGGTTAGTTTTTGTCGATTATTTTGATTGATTTATGTTGATATTTTTTTCTGTGTCTTAAGGGGAAGTGTTAGTTATTTTGTTTTTAATTAAGTAAGACATAATAATTATTAAGTATACCAGCTTTTGACTACGGTGGTGCGACGGTGGAGCACTATCTGCGGCCTTGTTGGTAGGCTTCGTTTTTCTTCGTCTTACGAATCATTGTGCGTCGTGTGTGTGTGCATGTGCTCGCTCGGTAATGTATGGACATTGTGGTTCTGAATGAAACGAGATATACCAAGAGAATGTTTTGATTGCCCGGATAAATAACCTATATCTACCACTGGCAAGGATTCATCAGATGTGTAATATCTTAAGTGCAACATTGCCTACATAAGAAAGTTAATGGGATGCTCCTGTGTGATTATGTCCATCACTAGAACGTAGAGCAACAGGGGCAGTGCAGAGCCTTGGTGTACACCGACTATCACTCTCCTTATGTCATCGTTCAGATCTGTATCTTCATTCACTAATAATAATAATGGCATGTGGCCTATGGAGAGACTTGGTGCAGGTCTTTTAAGTTGATGCTTCTGGAACTGTATGCTGTGATGAGGGTGTATTGATGATGGGAACGCCAACATCACCCAAAGATAAGTCGAGTTATTTAACAATTCGTAGTAACAATCCCATGATCTGGTCATGAAACAAACTTGAGGCTTTTCGGTACATAGATATAGAGCCCTGCGGGGATAAACCAAACGTTATCCTCATCCGCACGACTGTTATCAGCCCCGCATCCACGCGTTTGTTATCCTAATCTACTGGCATTACAATAATATTTTTAATTCTTCTTCTTATGACGCCGTCTCCCTCCTAAGGTTGGCGATCCAACTGATTACGATTACACACCAAACGGCAGCACGGAAGATTTCTATCGACGTATGTCCATACCACCGCCGTAAGTCTTTCATCCAGGAATTTCTCCGTCTTCCCACAGATCTTTTCCCATCATTCTTCTCTTGAATGATCAGCCGGAGGAGTTCATATCGTTCAACACATTTAGACATTTGAGGAGAAAGTCGTTCCCCTAGGCTATGTACAGTATGTCATGTGTTATGTTTAAAATGAATGCTACACAGCCAGAATTGCAACTCTTTTCAGTTCGGAGTGTAGATTATGCTCAATGACATAATTTGAATGAGATTAGCGTAAATCATCTTACATTTGTCATGAGAAAAACATAACGAAAAAATATATGTCATAATCATAAACATCCGAGTTCTAGTAATGATATTCAACAAGTTCGGATTGTATTCTAAAAACTATCCGCAAATATACTCCAAACATTATCCGCACAGGGCTCTATGCACAGACTGGAGTGATGATCACTTGGGGTAGGAGGTTATTCAAATAAACTATTTATAATATCGCAAATATTTTAAAAATTGCTTTATCGATTCTGGTACAGCATAATTTGCATTAAAAAAAGGATAAAATAAAACAGCACAGACATTCTTTAATACTCCTAATTATTAGACAAAGAAAATATAAAATACAATATGTTATATGGTAGGACAGAAGTCCAATGTGACATTGCCCCGTGCCTGAGACAGGGCAAGAATCTCAGGACTGTTATTGATGACCACATCTCGGATACACCCGATGTACTGCACTCGGTCCATCACCACGCCACGGAGAGGCCTCTTCATGGGTGCGTGTCCGCCAATGAAGAGTGGGTTCCGAGTGTCGGTGGAAGACGAGCCAGGTATTCCAATTCCTGCAGGTACACCCTTCTTGTCCACCGACAAGGTTACAACATTCTTGGCTTTGTAAGCTGAAAACAAAGGACAGAATTATGTCATATTACAATGTTGTTGTTTGAGTCCTCAGTCTTTTGACTGTTTTGATGCAGCGCTCCATGTCTCCCTGTCCTGAGCTAATCGTTGCATCTCTACATAGCTACCACACCCTACATCCGATGCAATCTGTTAAACATATTCTAACCTTGGTCTGCCCCTGCAGTTCTTGTCCTTGACCCTTCCTTCCATAACTAGGCTTGCTATTCCCGGGTGTCTTAGTATGTGTCCTACCAACCTATCTCTTCTCTTCATTAGCAGTCACCAGAAGCATCTCTCCTCTCCCACTCGTCTTAATACCTCTTCATTTATAACCCTATCTACCTATCTGATGTTCCTCATTCTCCTGTAACACCACATTTCAAACGCTTCAATTCTGCACCCATAGTCCAAGTTTCACTTCTATATAGTGCCAAACTCCAGACAAAGGCTTTCAAAAATGACTTCCTAATAACTAAATCTATATTCGATGTCAACAGATTCCTTTTCTGTAGAAATGCTTTCCTTGCCTGAGCTAACCTACTTTTTATATCCTCTTTGCTTCGTCCATCACTGGTTATTTTGCTTCCTAAGTAACAGAAGTCGCCTACTTACGTTAGCTTTTCACCTGCCAATTTGATGTTCATAGATGTTTCTGATTTATTTCGGCTGCATTCCAATATTTTTGTTTTACATTTTACATATTACAATGTTGAATGATACATACACGATTGGTTGGTTCCTCAGTTTAGGGGCTGCGACAACGCGGTCATGTAGCCCCATGTACTTGGGTGTGTGGAGAATCTGTCTGATAACCAGTGTTAATTGTGTTGGCTATATTAGTGTGTTTATCTGTTTTTAATTCAAGTAAGGACTGGAACTTGGAATTTTTCAAATAGTTCCTACTTTTGCCGCCACCGTCAACGACTACTAGGCCTAGTTCAGAACTTAGCTACTAGACGCCACCAGAGTCGGCTCTTGGCAACGAACGTAGGAACCTAAGAGCGTTGTTTACATTCTTAGGCCTAACCTATATAATGTAGCTTCATACAGGTGTAATTAGTGGAAGGTTCTTTAACATGCCATAAATCTATGACATGGGACCGCCGGCTTTACTTCCCCTCCGAAGGAAGGCATACTGAGGGATTTTTAACGCTCTTAAAAAATCAAACGCCTTCAGCCGGGTTTGAACCCGCTATCTTGGGCATAGAAGCTCAGCATGCTACCAACTATGCCACCGAAGCCAGGATAAATACATCTTTGTCAATACAACTTCTTGTTGTTAATTCATTTTAGGGACTTGGGACATCTTGGTCATTAGTCACATGCATTTTGATGTGTATTGAATTTATCTGATAATCTATGTTTCTGTGGTGACTGTAATAGTGTAACTATAATTATTTGTCATATTAGCAAAGTATTTGGGATATCCGTATTGTGAGATGAAGTTCTCAAGAAATGTTAAATATATGCCAATCAACAGATACCGTAACTAAAGCATATCTATTCATGTATCAACCTGGCAATGAGGTTTTCTCCAGTGCTTTTTTTTTTTCAGGTGGAATGCTGTTTAAGAAAAGATACAGTCAGTCTGAGAGACTAGACTTTATATAATTTCAAATGACGCATGCTACAAATGCTACACATGTTAGAAAGCCCCAGGACTCTTTCAACAGAGTCCATTACCCATTAACTTAGGCTTCCCGCGCGGGGAACGGAGAGCGGGAGGTGTGCTCTGCTGCATGACATCACGCACTCGCCGTCTTACTACCCTGCACAAATTGTAAACTGTAAGTAAGCAAGTTTAACGAACGAAAGTACAGAGATAGCAAGAATCACGTGAATGCTTCATGATCAACAAGTTGCAAGTCATTCAGTATAACACAACTAGCGCGCGAGTCTGCTGCATGACGTCACGCACTCGCCGTCTCCGTTCGCATAACGCCAGACCCCAGGGTTAAACTCAGACTCGGTGCATATGCACTGAACAACATGATGATGTTATTTATTATTTAGCGTATGATGCTTCATGACAATCGTTTGAAATGTATTACATATAATTGCTATTAGAAAAATAAAAATTAATATGTATTTATATACATGGATATCTCAGATTTCATCACAAGCTGATGTCTAGTCCTTCCAACCAAGTGAGTATCAAATGGGGTTTGTTTGTTCTCCGCCCAATCAATACCTTTAAATACTATAATTTCACAGTTTATTGTTACTTGGACATGTTTCGGGCCAAACCTGGGCCCTTCTTCAGCCTTGAATAGTTTCCAAAAAATATATTAAAGACATGCATTTAAAAATATACAACACTCTTAAATACTTAATGGTATAAATACATAAAAACAACATTAAAATACTCATTTGAAAAGAGAATAAAAACAAAGATAAAACATTTCTTCATCTATACATATTCATGAAGTTTGCTATTTTTTGGTTGTTAAATAGCGTTAAATAACCATTTTGCTGATCGAAAAACTAATATACCTGCAAGTTCCGCTGATTTAGTCCTTTTAGTGACCTAATTGTGCTGAATCGCAGATTTAGTCCTTTTAGTGACCTAATTGTGCTGAATATCCAGCACAATTAGGTCACTAAAAGGACTAAATCAGCGGAACTTGCAGGCATATTAGTTTTTCGATCAGCAAAATGGTTATTTAACGCTATTTAACAACCAAAAAATAGCAAACTTCATGAATATGTATAGATGAAGAAATGTTTTATCTTTATGTTTTTATTCTCTTTTCAAATGAGTATTTTAATGTTGATTTTATGTATTTATACCATTAAGTATTTAAGAGAAGCCTCCGTGGCTTAGGCGGCAGCACGCCGGCTTCTCACCGCTGGCTCCGTGGTTCAAATCCCGGTCACTCCATGTGAGATCTGTGCTGGACAAAACGGAGGCAGACAGGTTTTTCTCCGGGCACTCCGGTTTTCCCTGTCAAAATTTAATTCCAGCAACACTCTCCACTATCATTTCATTTCATCTGTCATTCATTTAATCATTGCCCCGGAGGAGTGCGTCAGGCCTCGGCAGCTGGCACAGTTCATATCCTCGCCGCTAGATGGGGGCTTCATTCATTCCATTCCTGACCCGGTCGGAGACTGGAAGCAGGCTGTGGATTTTCATTTTCAAGTATTTAAGAGTGTTGTATATTTTTAAATGCATGTCTTTAATATATTTTTTGGAAACTATTCAAGGCTGAAGAAGGGCCCAGGTTTGGCCCGAAACATGTCCAAGTAACAATAAACTGTGAAATTATAGTATTTAAAGGTATTGATTGGGCGGAGAACAAACAAACCCCATTTGATAGTTGTAAAGTCAATACGGAACTCGAAATGGAAAATTCTCCAAATAATCTAGAACCAAGTGAGTGCCGCAGGGGTTACTTGATGTAGCTCCTCCATAGGCCCAGTCAATGCTCGTAGAGGACATTCTTTCACGATGTGGCTGATGGTTTGCACTTCAGCACCACAGTTGCAGGAAGGAGACTCCAACCACCCCCATTGGTGTAGTGCAGGAGCAGTTTTTCCAACGCCGCAGCGTATCCTGTTTAGTCTGGTCCAGATGGTGCGCGGGAGATTGAACCCAGGAGGTTTTGCTGTTGGGTCATCGATGTTGATTAGACCATGTGGGTGTAATCTGGCCCATTCTTGCTTCCATGCTTCGTCAGGTCTAAATGGTATGTCAGCTAGATTCCTGGCCGTCTTCCAGGCAGGTTTCCGGGATTTCAGCCTTGCTACGTCGTATCCATCTGTATCCTGGTGGATGGGAAGTGAGCTGTTAATCATCACCTTAGTCCATAATCTGACAAGGGCATTTTGTCGTCTGATGTGAGGAGGTTGAATGTGGCTCAGTACGGGTAACCACTGTACAGGAGTAGGGTGCAGGGTGCCAGATATGATATATGTGGCGTAGCTGGACGTCGACCAGACGAGTATGGGAACTATTCAGCCATACAGCAGAACAGTATTCAGCTGAAGAATATACTAGTGCTAAAGCAGTTGTTCGCAGTGAATTTGCATCTGCACCCCATGATGTTCCAGCTAGTCTTCGCAGAAGGTTGTTACGACTTTTCAGTTTAGCTGCCAGTTTCTGAAGGTGATTGCGATAGGTTAGAGATCTATCTAAAGTTACACCAAGGCTTTTGGGGGTAGCATTACATCGCAGTGTGTGATTTCTGAACCTGACTGTCGGTTGGTAGTTTGCATTCCTGTTACTGAGGTGAAACATGGCTACTTCTGTTTTTAGAGGGCTAGGTGTCAATCGCCACTTTGTGAAATAATCGTCCATCTTCTCAAGATCCTGGGATAGGATTTCTTCAGCTTCACTGAAGTCTGCTCTTTGTAAGGTGAGGTTGATATCATCTACATAGATGAACTTGCGAGATGTGGTTTCTGGAAGGTCGTATATGTATAAATTGAAGAGAATTGGAGACAGCACTGAACCCTGTGGCAAACCGTTGTTGAGTTTGTGAAAACGATTGCGGACATGTTCTGTATGAACCTGGAAAAATCTGTTTCCCAACATATTTTTTATCAGAGTGAAGATCTTGAGACATGGTATTGCTCTACTGAGTTTCAGGAGGAGACCTTCTTTCCAGACTGTGTCATAGGCAGCGGTAAGATCGAGGAACACAGAGACACTTTTCTTCTTCCTCTCAAATCCACTTTCTATATATGAAGTCAAAGCGAGCAACTGATCGCTACAGTCACGAACATGACGAAAACCAGCTTGCTCAATCGGAATGAGGAAATCAATCGTAGAAGCTATCCTGTTAAGAATCAGTCTTTCCAGGAGCTTGTAAGTTACGCTTAGTAGGGCTATTGGTCTGTAGCTTTGGGGTAATTTGGGATCCTTGCCTGGTTTCAAGATAGCAATAATTTTAGTTTTCTTAAACTGACCTGACTGCAGAACATTACTAAAGAAAGAAGCAAGCCAGGGCTTGGTTGCTGGACCACAATTCTTTAAAAGTTCTGGAAATATGCCATCAAATCCGGCAGCTTTACCACCATGAAGGGAGTCGAGACCATTTTGTATTTCTTCTGACGAAAATGGACTTGAATATTGGTCATTTGGTTGGATTTCTTGTTCTCTCTGTCTTAGTTCCGACTTAACTTGCTTTGTGAATTTCTTATTCCCCGGAGCCCGAGATACCGAGACCAGATGGTTTGCTATAGTTTCCACATTAATGGAGGTCTGCTTCCTCAGTGGTGTGGAAGTTGGATCTAGTTTACGGATGAGTGACCATGCTTTTCTGCCAGAGTGTGTGAAGTTGAGATCTTGTACTGCTGTTATCCACTTCTCTCTTCTAGCATTATCTAGAGATTTCAGAAGTTCAGTATGATGACGTCATACACGCCGTAACCGTAACGCATAACGGTAGACCTAAGCATAACGATGAAGTCGACAAGAACATTTGAAATTATAAAAAATATTAGTACATTTGTATCTTAGTCTGGCAAATATAACTTTCAACCAGGGGCCTGTTCCACGAATAAACTTTGCAACTTTTCACTTTGCACTTTGCACTTTTCAGTTCAGATTTTGTTCCACCATCACTTTTCAGATTTGTCTTGCAAAGTGAAAACTGAAAAGTTAGGAATCTTTTCACTTTTGACGACTGTTATGTTCCTCCATTGGTGCAGAAATGCAAAGTGCAAAGGAATGATTGAAAAGTTTTCAGAATTCTTTGCAAAGAGACGATTCCCTTTTCAGCTGTTAATGAACAAGTCTCTACACTAGTTTCTCGGCGCAGAATTTGGTTTAGTGTTATAAATATGTTTCGCAGGAGCTTTTGTTATCATCAAGTGAGGATAGTGATGAAGAATCCAACAAGAAGACGGACAAAGACGGGATGAATTTTCATAACCTTACTTTAGTATAAACAGGTTAAAAGTCCCGCCTGATCAATACTTTTATTAATTAAGATCACTGTGTGGTATTGATCAGGCTGAACTTTTAACCTATTTATACTAATTAGTTTATCAATACGGAACCAAAATGAACCTTTTAAGTTCTAAAATAACCTCACTTTGACGGAATTTCGTGAGTGTTTTCGTATTACCCCAATACAAACTGACTATATTCTTGAAATAATTGGCCATTTATTGAAACCAGCAACAAAAAGAAGTCGATCTCTTTCTGAAACAGAACAAATTCTTGTATGCTTAGGCTACATTGGTTAGGAAACGGTATGGCAGCAATGTATGGGACAGCAAAATCAGCTATTTGCAGAACTGTTACTAAAGTCCTCAAGTTCACCATGAAAAATAAAGCAATAAATCATGGAATAAATATACAGTTTGTTCATGGAATAAACATGATCGGATCATTCCTATGCAAAGACTTTTCACTTTGCAAAGAAATTGAAAAGTAATACATAGATCATGGTGGAACAGAAAGACTTTGCATTTTGCAAGAATTGAAAAGTGCAAAGTGCAAAGTGAAAAGTTGCAAAGTTCATTCGTGGAACAGGCCCCAGGGGCGTATATACAATTATTTTTCGGGGGAGGGGGTAGGGGGGCTGGCTATCCTGGAAAATTGTGAGTATTCTCAGGGGATTGTCACTGCAAAATATCCAGAAATATCAACCATTATCTTGGATCATATAAGTTTGTGTAATTATTTTAGATAAGATTCTAAGTTTAGATAGCCTACAATTACTGGCAATACAAAAAAAAAGTTGTAAAATACAACATGGCACACAAACACAATGTTATATTTAATGAATTTTCTATTATGGCCTATGGAGTATGAATGGCAAATATCTAAATATTTGTCAATTTACTAAGCAGAAAGGTAAACATTTTTTTTTTTTTACAAGTTGATAATTTATTTCTCAAAAGTACCATACTGTGGAATTCACAGAAATCAATGAAGATTAACGGTAAATGAAATTGGCTATCATGAAGAAACCATTCGAGTCAGAACAGAATTAAGAACTTTAATTGACAAACACAAATTTTCTGAGAAGCCCATCTGACAAAATACAGGATGGACTGAACAGCGTACAAGGGATCACAGCGAGAGGATGAAGAGAGATTGGGAAGGGAAGAGGAAAAAATACTAATAAGTTCAAATGTGCACCTTAGTTGGGCACAACGAATCAAAAAAAGGATATTATAATTAAATATAAAATGAAAAATTTAAATTTAAATTGGATGATAAACTATATTTGCTATTCTTCTTCTTCTTCTTCGTGAATGGGTCGCATAGGACCACGCGAAATCAACACTTTCTAGCCTTCCTGTTGGCCCAGTATTCCTTCATTCGCAACGAGTGGGTCTGTTTCCGTTGCTCAGACCATGGATGTTGTGTAGTCCTCTTCCTCGAAACCCCGCGTCTGAGTGATTTTCCTGATTTCCTTGCGGTCATGCAAGTTTGGTGATCCTAATTCCTTTAAGTCTCTCTCTGTAAATTTATACCAATTCGGTCTAGTAGCCATGTTCTTTAAGAAAGTATGTATTTTGTGTGTCAGTCTGTTCGGGTCCATTCTTTCTATGTGTCCCATAAATTGGATTCTTCGCATTCGCATTGTGTCTGTGATTTTGGAAACTTTTTTGTATATTTCTGTATTAGGCTTTGGATAATGTACACCTTCTTTTGTTCTTGGTCCAATCATTATTTTATGTTCTTTCACTTCTATTTGGTGTTTTAGTGTTTTGTGTTGGAGATTGAGTGTCTCTGAAGCATAGAGAGCTTCACAGGTTTGATTACAGTTGTATAGTGGTGAATTTCGCAGTTCCAGGAGAGACTCTTTTTGTTATAAATATTTTTTGTTGATTGAAAAGCAGTTTCAATTTTCTGAAGCCTTGATTCAATTGCTTTCATTTCGTTACAGTTTGCTGTAATCCATTCACCTAAATATTTAAATTCGTTTACTCGAAAGGATTTTGTTGTTGCCAATTTGAAGTTCATTTGATGCGGTTTTGATAGCGGTTGGTTGGTTCTTAGGTTTAGGGGCTGCGACAACGCAGTCATGTAGCCCCGTGTACTTTCGGTTTGTGTAGAATCTGTCTGATAACCGGTGTTAATTGTGATGACTGTATTAGTGTGTAGGTCAGTCAAAAATGTTTGTTTTTTCAAAACGAGATTTGTAATCCAATTTTCGCCGCTTGTTCTTGTAATAGTTCAATTTGCTTTTGCGCCTCAGAGATATCTTGGTCAATTAGTGCCATGTCATCAGCATTTGCTATTCTAAATTATCTGATTTTGAATTTATCATGAGAAACCCTATTTATTTATTTATTTATATAGTTTGCACCCACATTGGAGCACTTAAATCAAACCAATGTAACCAAACTTTACAGTAGGTTACAGAGACTGCTTCTAGTTTTGTTTTATTTTGTTGGTAGTATTTATTTTTTTGTTTTATCAGGTTGCCAGCTATAGCCACCTGTTGGTGCTGCACCATGGAGAATCTTATGTGTTCAGTGCCATAGAGATTCTTCATGGTGGTCTAGCTATTGCTGGCAAGGTGGCTTTGGCTAATGGCAAGGTTTTCTTTGACTTGGCAAGGTTTCCATGGTTATGTATTCATCATCATCTTCATTTCCCCTTTTCCAGTTGAAACTGGGTGGGGGCAAATATGATTCCTCTCCACTTTGTTCTGTCGTTCCACCATTCCTCTTCCGACACAGTGTTCCAATCTAGGTTCCGTTTTCTAATACTATTCTCCACCGTGTCCATCGAATGCATTCTTGGTCTTCCTCGTCCTCTCTTCCCTGTCATCCGTCGTTCCAGTGCTGGTCTTGGTAGCCTTACTTCATTCATCTGTTTGACATGTCCAAACAATCTCAATCTGTTTTGCTCCAGTTTGTCATTTAGTTTCTGTACTCCCAGTTCTTCCTGTATATCTTCATTTCTCTTTGTCCCTCCTCGTTTTCTGGACCATACTTCTCAGGAATCTCATCTTAGCTGCCTGTACTCTGCTCTCATCCCTCTTAGTCATTGTCCAAGTATCTGCTGTATATGTCATTATAGGGACATAATATGCTTTGTACATGACTTCTTTAGCCTTAATTGGTATATCCTTGTTCCATACTAGTCCCCGTACCTGTTGGTAGAAAGTACACCCGGGTTGTATTCTTCTGCTAATTTCCAAATCTAGTCTTCCATCTTCAGTCAGTTCACTTCCCAAGTATTTGAAGTGTTTCACTACTTCCAATTCCTTATCTCCTACTTTGATTACTCCTTTTCCTTCTTTCTTATCTCTCCTCATCACCACTGTTTTATTCTTCTCCACATTTATCTTCAATCCCCATTGCTAATAGGATGCCATGCAGAATGGAAGCTGGCTTTGAGAAAAAAGTGATGCTCTCTGGTCTGGAAATTGATAGTTTATGATGAAGAAAGGGCTTAGGTATTGATAGTTGATGATGAAGAAATAAAGAGGCTGTCTGTGAAAAGTGAGAGAGAGAGTGATGATGGAGGAATGATGAGAACTGTGATTAGGATTGTCCAAGTATACAGAGAAGTATTGAAAGTTTATGCTTGCTAGAGTACGACCAGAAAAGAAGAACTTGTAAGTGGAGAAGAATGATAGATGTTGCTGATATTGTAGAAGAGATCCAGGTATTGGAAGCTTGTTTTATAAATAAATAGTGTGTGAATTAGTGAAGTTGGTGTACTTCTGTTCTTTGTGGATTCATTTTAGCAAGTATATTGCCTCATTACCCTGAGGTGACAAGCTTTTTAAATATTAAACCAAATACATTTAAGAAATCTAAGAATTGACAGGGAATTTAGTTGTCATCATCTTCCTTCTCTTCCAAATCATCTTCATTCTGGCTAACCTGGCTGCCTTTACTCATAGGATATGACATATGGTTTTCGTTGCATAGTGTTTCAGTGTAAGTCTTAAATGTTTGTTTAAAAAAGTAATTGGTTTAACCCCTCAAGCGTGATATTGTGAAACTCTGGGCTGCACCCACAACGTGCATTATTTCTAGCCTACTCCCAATGGTAAGCGCGGTATCATATGCATTTCGCTATAATTTCCAAACGCACTGGCTAAAGTTTTCAAAAAACACACACAATAACAACATATAACATAATATTATAAACTTTCAATAACCTGATTATCCCTGGTCAGCGGCGTGTCAATACTGGGACAATATCACAGTCGCCCAATGTGTTCGTATTTCTTGGCGTTCTATCACGAATTACATCGTCAGCGTCACTATCTTCACTGGAAGTTATAGCGAACTCATCCTCTATATCGCTGTCACACTCTGAATCACTTTCGTTGGCACTATTATCGAGCAAATTAGCTACTTCTTTGTTATCAATAACTGTGCCAGGACCTGCCATGTTTACGAGCAAACTCACGGTCCGCAAAAGCGGGAACACGTGTGCAGAGATCTGAAAAATAAATGACTGAAGATATGCGACACCTCCTGGCAATAATAAGTAGCTCGAAGTGTTGCCAAAACTTGCCTCTTCCTGCCATCTTACGACCAAATAAATAACTATTACGAAGTCCACGTAGAGGGCGATTCAAATTCGACGGTGCACCATTGCGCCGTACACGCTGTGAACGTAGCAGGCTAGTGGGCGCACCTTTGCGCCATACACTCTAAGGGGGTTAAAGCAGTTCAAAATTATTTAGAAGAGAAACTCGGCAATTCTTCTAAGTTTGTGCCGTGTCTTGTGTGGCGGTTTCGCCTAGGACACCAAGCTGGCTCATCAGCGGGCTCTTGGTGCCCCGCCCGGACCCCCACAGTAGTAGCGAACTGCATGCTACCTCCCTTTTTATGAAGTGCACCTGCGCCTCTTTACTGCGAGAACTAAAAGCTCAAGCAGCCATAACCTCCCTATGAGGGCCTCCAAAAAGATTACCATCAATTATTTTTTGTTTTACTTTTCCAAAATAGTTAAATAGTTATTTTCATAATCTATTGTCATGCAATCTCCTTTTTCTCATCGTGTCTATTATTGAATCACTTTCCCAGTAGACGACTGTAAGAATCTCCATTGTCCTTCCACCTGGTGTTTTTTATTAATGACAAGCTGTACCTGGCATGTGTTGCAATGCCAATCAAAGAAAGTGTTGGCGTTATAATTTTGTTTCTTGAAGTGCTTTTGGATACACAATATTTTTTTCAATTTTCGTTAACTGCCTCTAAACTATAATAAAATGGATTTACAAATTTAGAAACATTCGTGGGAGCATGCAGAACAACTCACCAAAGTTTCATTGCAATCGGATGACTGGCATATGAACGCATACAGGATTTTGTTCAATCGATTCGTGCGCTGTCACTCATTTGTTTAATCCACTCGTTCTCTGTCTGCTGTGAAATGAATTTACTACCTTCACGTAAGTGTACACAACAACTCATCAAAGTTTCATCGCAATCGATTAATGGTATATGAACGCATACGGGATTTTGTTGAAACGCTTCACGTATCATCACTCATTTGTTGCATCTACTTGCGCGCTACCTATTGTAAAATGGATTTACTAAGTTAGAAACCTTCGCGGGAGTGGAAACAACAGTTCACCAAAATTTCATCGCAATGTAATGAATGGTATATGAACTATGTGGGACTTTGTTGGAATGAATCGCGTGCCAACACTCATTTGTTGAAACAACTCTCATGCTATCTATTGTAAAATGGATTTACTATGCATATAACCATCCAGGGAATGGGAACAACAACATACCAAAGTTTCATTGCAATCGGATGAATGGTATATGAACGCATGCAGGACTTTGTTGAAGACAATCGTGCGCCAACACTCATTTGTTAAAACTACTCGCGCGCTATCTATTTTAAATTGGATTTACTATGCCTATAACCATCCCGAGGGTGTGCAGAACAACTCACCAAAGTTCCATCGCAATCGGATGGATGGTATATGAACGCATGCGGGACTTTGTTGGAACGAATCGCACACCAACACCCGTTTGTTAAAACTACTCGCGCGCTATCTATTGTAAATTGGATTTACTATGCCTATAACCATCCCAGGAGTGTGTACAACTCCTCACCAAAATTTGATCGCAATCGGATTAATGATGTATGAACGCATAAAAGACGAACAAACAAATTCAATATTTGTGCCAAAAGGCCTAAATGAAGGGAATGGAGAGGGCTGTCCAAAATTTCAAGTAGATAATGTTTCATTTCTTGTTCCAAATGGTAAGTATCTACTCGTGCGCTACCAACTGTGAAATGAATGACTTTGTTGAAACGAACGCGCGCGAACACTAATTTGTTAAAACTACTCGCGCCCTATCTATTGTAAATTGGATTTACTATGCTTATAACCATCCCGTGATTGTGCACAACAACTCACCAAAATTTGATCGCAATCGGATGAATGGTTTATGAACGCATAAAAGACGAACGAACAAACATTTTTATATATAAGGTGCGTTCAAAAAGTAACGAGTCGGAGGCTTTAATGCGCAAACCGGTGACGACATCAGCTAATCGTGGCGGGTGTAACGAGGTGTGGATCCGACCAGAGCGTGGAAGGTCACAGCCCGTCGCTAGAGGGCATGTGTGCACGTCACGTGACGATACAATATGGTAACATATTTGTTTATTTTAAGGACACTCTGTAAATATACAGACCAAGGGCTTTCGTCAGAGTGCATTACGAAGTCAATCGGTTCAGCTGTTCTGTCAATCTCGCGGTAACAAAAATAAGCTTAGTATTTTAAATATATAGATTTTTGATGTTGGCTGAAGACCTCAATACTAGTTTGAAACATGTAGCCTACCTTTGTTACATGAATTGCTATGTTTTACTTATGTATTGATTGGTGTATATATAACAAATTTTGAGAACTTGGAATCTATAATTGGCATATGGGGAGTGTGGAAAAATCCAGGGAAAATTACACTCAGTATGGCCACTGTTAATGCCAGTGTCTGTACCTCTAACTCACCCATGCACAGGGCTATGGAATGGATTTGTCAATACAACTTCTTCTTCTTCTTCTTCTTCTTCATTTCCGTGGGTCGGATTGCGAATCAAGGACCTCCACAGTTGTCTATCCCTCCACTATTCATTTCCTTCTTTCAATACTTCTTTTTCTTTTACTCCTCTTTTCTCTATGCCTTCCTTCACCGTATCTATCCACCTCTTTCTGGGCCTTCCTTGTGGTCTTCTTCCTGGTATTTTCTCCATAATTATTCTTTTTGGTACTCTATATTCTTCCATTCTCATCATATGTCCATACCACTTCAGCTTACTGGTTTCTATCTTGTCTTGCAGTTATGGGAACCCAGTTCTCTCCTTAATGTCCACATTTCTGATTTGATCCCTCCGTGTCTTCCCAATTATTCCTCTAAGGAACTTCATCTCGGCTGCTTGGATTCGGCTTTCATCGCGTTTTGTTGTGGACCACATTGAGAATAGAACTTTCTTGCATTTCTCTGGGACTTCTTGGTTCCATACTAAACCTCTTACACCCTGGTAAAACCCATTAGCTTGTTGGATTCTCTTTCCAATTTCTTAATTTATTGTACCATCTTCTGTGAGTATGCTCCCCCAAATACTTAAAGCTTTTTACCATTTCCAATGGATTTCCATTGACTTCAATATTCTGTCTTCTCTCTTGTTTCTTGTCATCACTACAGTCTTACTCTTCTCCAAATTTATTTTCATTCCATATTTCTCTATCCCTTGATTCCATACAGTTATTTGTTCTTGCACTTCTATTGCATTGTCTTCCCATATTACTATGTCGTCTACAAAGAGTAAGGCCTTAGTCTCCTTGCTTCCCATTCTCACTCAATACAAATGGGAATTAATTAATGGAGTTGTGAAGTCAAAAGGATCAAAAATACAGTCTTTAACATTCACTTAACTCCTTATTATTCCCATTTCGATAGGGCTGGGGATAACGTAAGATGAATTCCTATGTAAAGGGTGGTTTTATGGATGGATGCCCTTTCTGATGACAATCTTATGAGAGGATTTAATGACAGATGAAATAATTGAAGATAAATGAAACTGGCCAATGCAGTATTCATGGTGTATTAGAAAGTACTGTCCTGGAATTAGGCTGGAATTAAAACTGGGAAACCCCAGATTTTTCCCCCTCGCTCCCTCCAAGTAAAAGCTGGTATAGTATCTTACTTCAAGTCCTTGGACACCTACCTCGTCCCTTTCCATCATGCTGTTACACACATTACAGTCAATCTTCACATAAATACAGGTTATCAGACAAATTTAATTCACAGCCAACTACACGGGACTGATGACTAGGGCTTGGATTTTTAGGTGCTAAAAATCGAGAAAATATTTATTTTTCATGTATTAAAAATACCTGAAATATGTGACAATAAAATAAACATATTTAATTATAATTTAGTTTATTAATGTGAATATAAACAATATGCAGTACTCACGAATGCAATTTATTCTATGTCTCACTGACTGCTGAAGCATTACAATACACAACGAGATACATCTTCAGGTTGTCCATCACAAATGACCAACGATTATCGCGATACACTTCTTCTGAAGGAGCGAAACTGTGGCAATATGTTTCTTGCCCTCGAGGTGTTGAGTAACTTGAGATCGCTGTTCACCCTTGATTGCTTTCCCACATGGTTGGCAGAACAGAACGCCCCCACCAGTAGTAAAATTGTCTTTAAATTTTGCAACATACTGCTGCAGACGATAACTTGTAGTTGCTTTTACATTAGGTACCGTAGAACTGCCTTACACTTCACAGTTCCAGAAATGAACTGCATGTGAGTGAGTAACACAGAACAAAATTGCAATAAACTGAAAGATCTAGTATACTGATTTAAAAAAAAATAATAATATCATGTATTTTTATGTGCTAATAAGTGAAAAACAGAAATTTATGTATTTATAGAAAATATGCTTAAAATATGTATTTACATAAAAAAATATTTATTTACCTAAAAATCCGAGCCCTACTAATGACCAAGATGTCCCGTCCATTTAAATAAATTAACAGCAACAGAAATGGGAAATCATGGAAAACTATTTCAAGGACAGTTGGAGATTAGGTTTGAGCTCACTCCTTTACCAAGTCTATAGCCCTATAGCTTAGTGCTATGCCTTAGGAAGCTTTGGTAGTTTCTTGAACAGTATAAATAATATTATACCATACCTTTAATCTCGTGCCACTGCCCGTCGCAGAAGAAGTATGGATGAGGTGGATTAAATGTTGTGGTGATGATTCCTTTGCCGTTGTCCACACTGAATCTAATATTGCCATCCACCATCTGCAAGAGCAGGAAATCACGTCTGCCATGCACCGACAGGAGGATTCCTGAGATGTTGCGAGGCTTGATGATCATCTCAATTGTGATCTCTTGGCCGACCCGGAATAATGGACCTGAAACAATTATTTAAGCTATTTCACCAATAACACCTTACACCTGGACGTTATGACTGCACATCCAGTAACATCATCTACTGGACGTATCATGACAAGGTGCCTTCGACCAGCTCCTGTTAACATCATCATCATCATCATCTTGTACAATTTCCAGCCCCAGGCTGGGTTTGTTTGGAACATAAGCCTCGCCACTTAGTCCTTTCTTCCCACCACCTCTCCGTTGTCACTCAGGTCCAGTCCTCGCCTCTCTTCTTGACACATTCCTCCACTCCTTTCAGCCATCTATCTCTTGGTCTTCCCCTTGGTCATTTCTTCTGCATCTGCATCTTATGTATCCTCCTGGGAATCTTTTTCTCTTCCATTCTCTTTAAGTGTCCATACCACCTCAGTCTTGCTGTCTCAATCCTACCATGCAAGGGCTCCTCTTTCACTATTTCCCTGAACTTTCATTCCTTACCCTGTCTCTTCTTGTTACTCCTGTTAACAAAATGTACCAAATCATGGGTATAGCACCACCAAATATTCACAGAAGAACAGCTGCAGAAGTAGAGAAGAAGAAGCAGGAAACAGATCTTACTATCGGATTTTTTACTATGGATACTCGAGTTTAGGCCTTAATTACAACCAAACCAACAGACCTATTGAAAAACGAGTTATACCAATATTTTCCTTGTTTAATTCTGCGTTAGACTATATAAGCCAATTATTTTCAAGTTTATTAATTATTAATTTATTTGTGGTTGTATGAAAAATTGTCCGTGTTTTTGACATCTTTTCTAGGAACCGCTCACTTAAAACGATATACATGGAAAACTACTTGGCTGAGGGTAATGAAATTTTTATATGTGATAGGTACAAGTATTGGTAGTGCAAATCTCAAGTTTCAATATTTTTCAACCACCCGATAAAAAGTTCTTATACTTTTTCTGCCGTAACGTTTTCTCAGCCCAGGATAAACGTACAGCAGGAAACTTGGTCTCATTTTGAACCTCTCATTCGTGATTATCGGAAACTACGACCACTGAAAACGTACAGTGTGATGACGAATTTATGAAGAGAAATATTAATGGGAGGATTTGTGCGTCCTGGCCTGTGCGATTAAAAGCGAGTGGGCTTGTGAAATCCGGTGCAGCGTTGCCACGTTAAGTTGCAGTCGTCGCAGCTCGCAACGAACGAACATTGCTTTAAGTTTCCTTTCAACCTTTTATTTTCTTTCCTCGTAAAAATTTCATTTTCCATCAATTTTTTCACATAAGGGCTTTGGACCTTCAATGGCAGGTTTAAAAAATGGTTTGTCTTCCTAATTTGGAAATGTCAGACTACACAATTTTTACATGGGCTATTTACATTATTTACATAATATCTTTACAATATTTAATTCAGTAAGTATTCTTCATCTGAAGAATGGCTCTGTTCCGATGAATCAGAACTGCTGTCATTCATGTTAATTATGACCGGCTCGAAATGAGGGACATTTTCAGACAGGCCATCTATCTCCCAGTAGTGGTCTTTAATTCTTTTAGCGTGTTTAATACATTGTTTCCAGAGTTCAGGAGCAACGGTACGCAAGGCTTCTCGGCATAAAACTTTCATTGCTTCATACTTCTACTTTGTAATATGTTAGCACAAGTTCGCCCTCAGACAATGGTGGTCTCTGAGGCATTTGGATGTGATGTGATGTGGCCTATAAGTAGTAAACAGGAAGACTAAAAATAGCATGTGGACATAGCCAGATCACTCGCATTCCATTACACAACTGCCCGGCAACGCTGCACTCGAATTCACCGGCTCGCCCGCTTTTAATCGCACAGGCCAGGACGCACAAAACCTACCATTAATATTACTCTTCATAAATTCGTTATCTCACTGTACGTTTACGGTGGTCGTAGTTTCCAATAATCACGAATGAGAGCTTCAAAATGAGGCCAAGTTTCCTGCTGTACGTTTATCCTGGGCTGAGAAAACGTTATGTCAGAAAAAGTATAAGAACTTTTTATTGATGAAAAACATTGAAACTTGAGATTTGCACTACCAATACTTGTGCCTATCACATATAAAAATTTCATTACCCTCAGACAAGTAGTTTTCCATGTATATAGTTTTAAGTGAGCGGTTCCTAGAAAAGACGTCAAAAACAACGACAATTTTTCATACAACCACAAATAAATAAATAATTAATAAACATGACAATAATTGGCTTATATAGTCTAACGCAAAATTAAACAAGGAAAATATTGGTATAACTCGTTTTTCAATAGGCCTGTTGGTTTGGTTGTAATTAAGGCCTAAACTCGAGTATCCATAATAAAAAATCCGATAGTAGACACCCATTATTTGGACATATACATCACCCCACAAGGCTTAGGTCAAGAAAGAGCTTCCTACAGTCAACTGTAGTGATCCCATCATCACCTGGAACTCGTCGATTACAGTTATGGTGAGATTCACTACCCGAGCTCATTGGAACAATGTTAAGGAAGAACCAGCTGCAGGGTGTTTTCAGCTGTATGTCATCTGGAAGGCAATCAACAGACTGAGAACCGGAGTATCTTGATGCAGAGCTTGTCTCAAGACATGGGACTACACTGAAGACGGACTTTGTGAATGTGGGGAACTGCTGGACCAACAACATTTTCTGGTATGCAGAAACCTACCTGAGACTTGCACCACCAACGATCTTTGGAGAGTGTGCCAATCGGCACAGATCTCCACGCCTAAATCCCCTAGTCTGGCATCGATCCCTAGCCTGTGGGAGAGATGTGAGCCTACCTTGGCATCGAACCTTGGTCCCTGAACTTAAAGACTCTGGGAAATAATCATTTGGGTCAGCGAGTGAACTATGCAATTGCCTAACTAATTCAAGCTCGCTAAATGCGAGACCACCCTCAGTTCCTACTCCCACGTCCATTCAAGCCGATCCCCACCCAAGACGACCACCCTATCAGTTTCTACTCCCACGTCCAGTCAAGCCGGTCCCCTTGAAGATGTTGACTTTGGAAGATGTTTACTTCTGAAGATGTTTGCCTCTGTGGATATTTACCCAATGCCCACCCAGTATCCAATTAAAATTCCAATCGGCGGGTGGCCAGAACTGGAGTGTTCCCAGATGTGACTAAAAGCGTCTCGCTTGGGTTACCGCCCATTTCTGTGCACTGACATTTCGCCTTTTCCGAAATAAGCCAATCGGTGTTTGGCGTCATTTTCAACAAAGACTACCCTTGTTCTAACATCGCGGGAATCTTCCGCGTTTAGTTTGAACTCTGCCTAGCAACTGCGGGCTCGGAGGTACCAACATAGTGGCAAGAAGAGTAACTAAAAAGACACGCAAATTTAAGATTCTCGGCAGTGTTTCGTGTGGCGAGCCTGGATGATTTTCCAGCAAGTGTGCGAGTGTCTTGGCAGGCTGACGCTTGTGATTCTGAACACCGACTTCGAAGCTTGCAGACGTGTGTAACGTGTGCGTCAGCGGCCGGGTGCGAAGATGTCACCTCTTCCACCCGGCCAGTTAACCAACCAACCTACAAATGTTTGAAGTAACCGTGTGCGATAATAAGAACTACCGTACTGAGAAGTAACATTTAACATTATTATTTTGGGTGGTTAGGGAATACATCTGTTGGCTGCGCGCGTGATATTCTTTTGCGCACAAGGGCTTCTATTTCAGTTTTGTTCATGTTTCTGTTTCATGGCGTGTACGAACACGCAAGTAATATGGTTCTGTCACTACGTGTGAATCCGGTGTCGATTAATTCGTGTAATTATACGGAGGACCAGTCTTGTAAGATTTGTGTTGATGCAAAGCACTGTGTGGGGGATTAGGGAAGCATTTTTGGCTTTTATTTGTGTCTAATCCGGACAGTTTAACTGTTTTTAATGTAGTGTATTTTTAAGGGCAGCATGGCCTAGTTCGATTTTTTGCTTTGCGTTATTCTTTTGTTTGTGGTAACTCATTTGTCTATGGACCGAGTGTCTTTTATTTTATGACAACATGGCGTCCTTGTGTTTACACTTAAGATGGTATCACGTGCGCGGCCGTGGAAGTCAGCTTAGTTGTGTAATGTTATGTTTATTTATGTTTATTATTATTGCTGTTTCATATTCAAGCTCTCCTCCCATCAAAATTTCAAATGGTTCTTTCACGTAAGTAATTGGAGTGGGGGTTATTGCCTCGCGGGGCCTCACTGCCCCGGAGTAATCAGTATTCTTTGCAGTCAGTACTTGGGCTCTGCCGTATTAAGACGTAATTTGTCATTCGTCCGGTTCGATGCTTAGGCCTAGCGGTTCTCTCTTTAGTTTGTTCATTTAATTATTTTGTATCATTGTGGGGTTACGTTCCAGACTTAGTGATATTCCGCTTCTTGGTTTTTACCTTTCATTTTGGTGTTGCCATTGTTTTACCCTCGTTTGGCGATGTCACCCCTTTGTTCGGAAGGGAGCGTGAATATGAATTTCCATTAAAGGATTCATCCACTTCTGATTATACTGTTAGTAGTTCAGTATTAGTTTGGGAGGTCACCTAACCTCATCCGGTTGAATATTTGTTTTACGCGGCGTTCTATTAAAGGGGCCGTCCCTACTTGGATTTTTAATTATTCATGTAATTCTGTATTTTATCCTGTGACCATTTCACCCGAGGTGAATGGGTAACCTTTGTGTATAGCGTATAAGTTTGTGCTTATGTACCATAATGATTTAGTGTCTATTTTATTGCTTGGCGCTTGTTTAATCTATGTAATGAGGCGTGATTGCTTTTGATTTACCTTGTCTGTATTCCTTGAAATTATATAGTTATTCCCTTAAATACAACTTCTTTCTCTTAACATATGAAACCTTAGGTAACCTATTCCTAATTGCAGCCTCTGCGTACGAGGTCCCCGTCCATCCCCGAGCTTGTCTCGAATAAGGCCCCGTGTCGTAGTGGTGGCGGCGCAAGGAGGGGGGTGCAGTGGTAGCTAGAGAGCGTGGTTTATCTATCCATTTATAGGTTATGTTAGGTTGTCGTGGTTAGGAGTGAGGAACCATTTCAAATTTGTTTTGCTTACCTATAGTAAGAATTCTATATACCTTGTGTAATCTCTGCATTATCATTTGCATGCACGATGAGCCGCCCTACACCAATGGTGGACTATCTCTCTCCTGAGGAAACTGTGTATGAGCTGTGGATCAGAGGTATCGAGGATTCAGGAGACAGTGACCAGAACCGTTTGCTTCTTTCTGCGGGTACTGATTTGGCTGTAATACCTCCGGTGCTGGATGTTGCATCATTCCAGGCAAGTGTGTCCCAGATTGTTGAGGAGGTGGATTCTGTAGTCAATATTGCAAACTTTATTGGGTTTGGTAGTGCTAGTGAGCCTCAATTAAATAGGTTACGAGCCCAGATAACATATTTGTTTTACCGCATTGGTGATATTTTAACTGTGTCAAGTCATCGTTCCGTTAGTGAATTAAATATTTTAACTAGTTGTCAGGAGAAGTTCGTTGAATGTGCCAATCATGTATTCGAAAATGAGGTTGTAATTATTTCGGGGGGCGAGCTGTCTTCATCAGCTCATGCTCGTTCCGATGTTGAATCGCATCCTGGTATAGGTGTAAACGCTAGTAATGATCTTGAAGTGCCTAATGTGAATAATGTGTCAGCCGTTGGGGCAACGTGTTACTTACCTGTTCGTGATTTCTCAGCCTCGCCTGAGGTCCTTCCTTCGTCTGTTTTGCCTTCTTCCTTGCCTGTTTCGTTGGCAATTTATAGTAGCCCAAGAGCAAGCTGTAACGTAAGCTCTGGCCTACGCGTGAGTTCAGTACAAGATGTTGTGCCGAACAACAATGGCAATGCTCGAGTAACTTATAATCCCATTGTGTCGACTTTCTCTTTCCCTGTCAATGGGAGGAATCCCAGTCGTGCTTTAGCTTCAGAGTCTAGCCGGGTACCGAACCTTGGTCCCGACTTGCAACATAACCATTCTGTAGAAGTGCATGCGGCACAACAGGGTTGTTCTAATTCGTCGATCGCTTCCACGTTGCCAATTTACTCTGTTCGCAACCTTATTTCAAACGCTGCTCGGTCGTGTTCAGGTGTCCCATCTGCTCACAGGCACTCTGCTCCTGTGGTAGATTTTCCTATTTCTAATTCTTACCATCAATCTTGTAACTCTTTTCGTCGTGCGTGTGGACATGGGGTTCCGCACTGTGAATCGAATCGTGACGGTCCTTTCCGCCCCAATAGTTGGGAATTTGGTGATAATGTACCTACTCTTCATCGTCCTGCTGGTGTGATGCCTGCATCATCCAGCCCGAACCGTCAGAATGTGAGTTTTGGGAAGTTAAATCATCATTTGACCAGTTGCGTTACGAAGTTGAAAGAGTTCAATACCGATGCTGTTGATGGGGTTGTTAGGTTTCAGTGTGAACTTGTGGTTATCCATGAATATGCAGGTGTATTTGGAGTGTCCGATGGACAAATATTTCAACTGGTATTTCCCTTTACTTCGGGAGTAATGCGTAGTAAGGTCGTTGAGGCCATGTCAACCGGGGTGACCCTGGATTTGTTTCTGAGAGATGTGCTAAATTTCTTTGTCCCTGCAAGACTGATGGGTTCAGTAACGCAGCAGTATTTTTACCGGGTTCAAAACCTGGGTGAGTCCCTGAACTCGTACGTCCAAGATATTTTAAAGTTTGCTAAGGTTTTTGGTTTGCCCCTGTCGGAAGGAGAAATCGTTTCAAATATTATCGGTGGGATCACACAGGAGTATAGGTCGTATCTAAGTCTTGGGTTACACCCAAGCAACATTAAGGATTTGTGTGCTGCCGCCATTCAGGCGGAGTCAGTACGCCAAGCGGATGCACAGAGGCCTAACCTCAGCGTGCCTCCTCCCAACTTTAGACCACCTCGACAACAGGGGAACTCCAGTGGTGGAAATAATGGTCGCCCATTTAAGTGTACTATTTGCAGACGTTTGGGTCATTCTGCCCGTTTCTGTCGGCAAAATACTAACTGACTGGACCCGACCAGCATCGGAAGGTTCACCCCGCCAAGGAAGAGTTGAGCAAAGTTGTCACGGAGATGGTTGACGGAGTTGAAGAGGATTTTGGGTGTTCTGATGTCTGTTCGAGGATTTCGTAACCTTCACATTTTCCTTCTCCTATCACTGTAATTTCTGTTAATGACGCTTCGGTCATTGCCTTGTTGGATTCTGGGAGCGCTCCTTCACTTGTGAGCGATGAATGGTGTAACTCGATGAAGTCCATTTGTAAGCTGCCTTCGTTGTCTACTGTGAAATCTAAATTGATGTCTGCTAATTGTTCTCGTCTAGAGGTGTTGGGTGCCGTTAAGGTAAAGATTCGCATTCAAGGGTTTGCCTGGAAGTTTTCTCTTTGGGTGGTACGAAACCTCTCGTGTCCGGTCATACTTGGCGCTAATTTCTTTGCTTATGTGGGGTTGTTGCTAGATATTCAGGATGAGTCCTTTTGGTTCAAATTTTGCCCTGACTTAAAATTAAGATTTTTTTCTTCTGTGAGATCAGCTGTTTGTGCCCAGGTGGGCGATGTTGATGAGGTGAGCCCTCAGCCTGCCAGTGTGGAGACTCTGGATTTGGGTAACCTGACTGTAGTGCAAGGGAATGCGATTCGTGAATTGTGCAGAGATTTTCCTCGGGTGCTCACCAATAAATTGGGGGTCACTACTGTTCTGAAGTACAAAATTGAAGTTACCGACACTATTCCGGTGAGGCATCCTCCCTATCTATTGAACCCTCCTGAAATGATCGAGCTGAAAAGGATTATTGACCAGATGCTGGCGGACGGAGTAATCCGACCATCAACTTCTGCGTACTCTTCGCCTATGTTCTTGGTTCCGAAGCCTAATGGCGGATTTCGGCCGGTGGTGGACTTCAGGCTTTTGAATAAGAAGGTTGTCCTTGAGTCTATTCCTTTACCTGACTTGCAATCCTGTTTTTCGTGGTTCCGCAACGCTAATTTCTATAGCCTCCTCGATTTAAACCAGGCTTATTACCAGATACCGTTGGCGGAGGAGTCAAAGGGTTTGACTGCCTTTGCAACAGACTGGAACTTGTATGAATTCTAACGTGTCCCGTTCGGTTTGTCAACAGGGGGGGCTGTACTGAGTCGGTTGTTGGACAAGGTGTTTTCTGGAATTAAATTTGAGTTTCTCTATCATTACCTTGATGACGTAGTCATCTATAGCGAAACGTTCGAAGATCACCTCGGGCATCTGCGTGAGGTTTTTGAGAGGTCGGAAAATGCAGGCCTCACTGTCAAGCTTTCGAAGGTTTCGTTTGCGAAGCCGGAAATTTCATTTTTGGGCCACATAGTTTCAGCTGCTGGCGTGTCGGTCGACCACTCCCGCACCCAGGGGATCCGAGATTTCAAGCCACCAGTGAATGTCAAAGGTTTCGCCCGTTTTGTGGGCATGGTGAATTTTTTTCGTAAGTTTGTCCTCAATTTCGCTCAACGTGCCTTGCCGTTGAATGTGTTGCGCCGATCTAATGTTAAATTTGAATGGGGGAGCTTCTCAGCAGGCCGCCTTTGAAGACGTAAAATCTGCCTTGTCAAATGCTCCGGCGCTGGCAGTACCAGATTTTTCTTCCCCGTTTATCGTGCAGACTGATGCCTCCTTGGGAGCCATTGCAACCGTGCTATTACAAGATGGAGAATTCGGTCGTCAGCCGATAGCTTATGCTTCGCGGACCTTGTCGTCTGCCGAGACAAAATACTCTGTCTACGAGTTGGAGGGATTGGCAGTGATGTTCGCCTTGGAACGTTTCCGCATGTATGTTGAGCATGTTCATTTCGAGTTGGAGACTGACAACCAGGCTCTCAGCTGGGTGTTAGCTAGACCACGGACCACCGGGCGCATTGCTCGCTGGGCCACCCGAATTTCTTCCTTCCAATTTACCGTTCGCCACATCCGTGGGAGCGAGAACGTCGTTGCTGATTCGCTGAGCAGGATGTACGAGGAGGTGCCCGCGAAAACCAGCGAACCCCTCCCTTCTGTCCCGGATGTTTGTGCTGTTAATTCCGCACATCATATCTTGATGAACTCTCCCTTGCTTTTCAAGGATATCGCAGTACATCAGAAGGAGGACAAGCAGTTGGAGGAACTGATTTCGAAACTTGTTTCCGGGGAGATTGTTAAGCCTTATCTATTAAAATCTGGAGTCTTGTGTTGCCTCGCTAGGCACGATGGAAAACCAAAAATTGTCTTGCCATCTCAGTTGGTCGATGGGATATTGAAGTATTTCCATGAGTCGCCCGTTGGGGGGCATCTTGGTATATTTAAAACTCGTCAAAAGATACGACAGTCATTTGTTTGGAAAAACATGAATAAGGACATTCGTCGTTTTGTGCTGGGTTGTAGAAATTGTAATGTGAGCAAACCTGCTGTAAACTCTAAAATTGGTTCTCTGTCTTCTGAACCTGCGTCCCGTCCTATGGAACGAGTCTTTATCGATTTCGTGGGCCCGTTCCCGCGGTCTCGGTTGGGCAACCGATTCGCGCTTGTGTGTGTTGACGGATTCTCCCGTTTGAGCTGGATTTTTCCAACTAGATTGTGTAACTCATCTACCGTGATGAAATGTCTAAATACTATTTTCACTTCCAATGGTCCGTGTCAGTTCCTGGTGTCTGACAATGCCAAGGCTTTCACTTCGCACCAATTCCGTAATTTCTGTTTTGATTATTCAATTGCTCACGTGACCACCACTCCCTATTATCCGAATCCGAGCCTGGCTGAACGGGTAAATCGTAACCTGAGAGCCGCTTTGATTGCTTATCACCATGACAATCAGGCAAGATGGGATTCATCCCTACATTGGTTAGCTTATGCATTTAATACTGCGGTACATGAGTCCCATGGGAAGACTCCCTTCTCCCTAATGCACGCTTTCGTGCCCAATTCCCCTCTGACCAATCTGTGGTCGATCCACGAGTTGCTCCCTGATCAGCCGAGCGCTGACAGTGTTAAACAAATATGGAAAGAGGCTCAGAAGGCTATTAAGATTTCACATGAGAAGCTAGCTGAAAGGTACAATCTGGGACGTACTGCTTGTAAGTTCAAGGTAGGGGATAAAGTGTATGTGAAGAATTTTCAACCCAAGGTTGCTGGTCGTCAGGTCTCTGGAAAATTCAAACCCCGGTATAGGGGGCCGTTCGAAATTTTGTCCTTCTTAACGCCGGTGACTGTATTGTTGAGTGACGGCATTAAGAAGCGAATTTTCCGCACTCATCTGTCGTACTGCAAGGCAGCTGGTGAGCATGCGACTGATGACTAAGAATCATGTTTAGTGTAATTTCATGACTCATAAACTCCTTTTGCTTAAGGTGACTTCCTGGATGGCTAAGGTTAGGTTGTTAAGGGGAATTGTAAGGGTTTTAAGCCAAAATGTGGGGGGGAGTGTAACGAACTGTGGTTCCTGGAATTCATTGCGAGGGTCATCCGTGGGTTGACTATTGGACTCTTGAGTGAGCCGTGACGTTCAGAAGCCCATTAAGTGAGGTGTGGACAACGCCCAATAAGGGGTCGTTTCTTCGAAGGTGCATATGTGATGGTCGGTGGTGACCGTTCACTGGTCCGGTCTCTGGGTCTGGTTGAATGTTTCAGTGGAGTCTTGGATGCAGCGGAAGAACGGTGCCATACTATCAGTGTCCTGTGGCCAGGGTCAGCTGGTAGGTGGGTGCCTTGGCAAATCAACATCATGGGGGCCAACTCTCGGTGACTGCTGGCGGTAATCTGAGAGGATCCTCATCTGTCACTTGCCTGTGCCATGGTTCCCTTCTCGATCAGCGTTAAAAACATCAACACGCCTGGCTCATCATCACACCGGTCCCATGGTTCTCATCTGGATCATGGTGGATGAACAGCACCACATCAGTCCCATGGTTCTCATCTGGATCATCGTGGATGAACAGCACCACATCAGTCCCATGGTTCTCTTCTGGATCATCGTGGAAAAACATCAACACGTCTGGGTCATCTCCACTCCGGTCCCTTGGTTCTCATCTGGATCACCGAAAGAAATTTCAGCAAACCTGTCCCATGGTGTTCGTGTGGGTATGCTGGTACGGAAATGGGAAGCCGTCTCTACGCCTCACCCCATGGAGACAGTTGTGGGCGGGAGGTTGTGCCAATCGGCATAGATCTCCACGCCTAAATCCCCTAGTCTGGCATCGATCCCTAGCCTGTGGGAGAGATGTGAGCCTACCTTGGCATCGAACCTTGGTCCCTGAACTTAAAGACTCTGGGAAATAATCATTTGGGTCAGCGAGTGAACTATGCAATTGCCGAACTAATTCAAGCTCGCTAAATGCGAGACCACCCTATCAGTTCCTACTCCCACGTCCATTCAAGCCGATCCCCACCCAAGACGACCACCCTATCAGTTTCTACTCCCACGCCCAGTAAAGCCAGTCCCCCTGAAGATGTTGACTTTGGAAGATGTTTACTTCTGAAGATGTTTGCCTCTGTGGATATTTACCCAATGCCCACCCAGTATCCAATTAAAATTCCAATCGGCGGGTGGCCAGAACTGGAGTGTTCCCAGATGTGACTAAAAGCGTCTCGCTTGGGTTACCGCCCATTTCCGTGCACTGACATTTCGCCTTTTCCGAAATAAGCCAATCGGTGTTTGGCGTCATTTTCAACAAAGACTACCCTTGTTCTAACATCGCGGGAATCTTCCGCGTTTAGTTTGAACTCTGCCTAGCAACTGCGGGCTCGGAGGTACCAACATAGTGGCAAGAAGAGTAACTAAAAAGACACGCAAATTTAAGATTCTCGGCAGTATTTCGTGTGGCGAGCCTGGATGATTTTCCAGCAAGTGTGCGAGTGTCTTGGCAGGCTGACGCTTGTGATTCCGAATACCGACTTCGAATGCAAATAATGCAAATAATCAGAGGGAAGTGTGGAGTGTTCTTAATGAGATGTTAAATAGGCCAAAGAAGGGGAAAAATGAAATTGTCAAACTTATAGTCGACGGCACAAATGTCGAAAAAAGGAAAATATATGTGATGAAATTAATAAATATTATGTCAATATTGCTAACAGTATATGGGAAAATCAAGGAAACGGTTCTACCTCGGACATTACAGGCTATAAAAATACTACTAGCACTAAGACAATCTTTATGTTACCTACTGATGCTAATGAAATACAATCAATTATAAACTCCCTAAAACACACAAACAATATAAGTGAGGACAACACTACTAATGTCATGCTACAATTGTGTCTTGAGGGCCTTACACCATATCTTGTCAAAATAATAAATCTTTCACTGATGACTGGTATATTCCCCGATGCCTGTAAAGTCTCTAGGGTGGTCCCGATCTACAAAAAAGGAGACAAAACCCACCCATCAAATTACAGACCCATTAATATTATATCTGCCATCAGCAAGGTTCTAGAAAGCATTGTTAAACAAAGACTTATGAATTTCTTCATGAAAAATGATTACTTTGCAAACTGCCAATATGGGTTTATTCCAAATAGAGGAGCTGATAGTGCTATATTTGAAGTAGTAACTGATGTAGAAAAGGCATTAGATGAAAACAAACTAGCTGCTGGTGTACTAATTGACCTTCAAAAAGCCTTCGATCTGGTTAACCATAAGATTCTCCTTAATAAACTAGAATTGGCAGGCATCAGAGGAGTGGCACATGATTGGTTCAAGAACTACCTCACTAACAGAAAATAATGGGTGATATGAATAAAACGGAGTATATGCTCATGCTCAACAATTTTGTAGTATATACTCAGAATGGTATGAATAAAAAGTTGAAGTTTAGACTCACAGAGATGTATATACTCAAGGGTGGGAGTAAATACTCCGTTAGTGAGTTTATACTCCAATGTGGTATGAATAAAAGAAGTATATGCTACAAATCTGAAGTATATACTCACAATTTCTGAAGTCTGGCCATTACCATGCTCAGCTGTCTAATCTCAAGATGGTTGAGGTTATGTTTGTAGATGTAAACAACTTGCGGGCTAGGAAAGTGTATAAATTACGAAGAACGGTTTCTGAGAGGGACTGTAGATCATTATACCGGTTTAAGATAGATAATATTCTATGGCTTTCTGATTACTTTTTGGGCAAATACACGGAAACAAGAGGAAAAGCTGTAAAAAAAACAGTTTATTTTCTTCAGTAATTGACTTTCTGTAATACATTTGCCAAAGTTTCCAGCGTAGCGAATCTTTCTAGCTTTTAAACATTCGCTTTTTTCCTTCCGCGAGTTAGGTGTTTGAGACTTGAAGGATAGTTACAGACAATCCTTACAAAGGCCAAATCGGAAACACTTGATATAATGATCATATGAGTCGTCCAGTTGCAAAACTCGTTTAATCCACTTGTGAATAAGAATGATTTTCATGAGAAACGTTTCTCTGGACTTTGCCTTCCGTATCTTTTGTGTTTGTTGTTTTCTACTTTTTCCTTTTTGGTTTAGTGTTTGCTTTGTGCTTATGCTTTTGAATGTTACTTTCTGCTTTTCTTTCTTGGTTTTGTTTTTGTGTTTGTTTTCTGCTTTTGCTTTTGTTTTTGAATTTTGCTTTGTGTTTCTTGTTTTTTGTGTTCTGTTTTTGCTTTTGTTTTTGAATTTTGCTTTTTGTTTTGTGTGTTTTGTTTTTTGTTTTCTGCTTTTGCTTTTGTTTCAGAATTTTGCTTTGTGTTTCTTGTTTTTTGTTTTCTGCTTTTGCTTTTGTTTTTGAATTTTGCTTTTTGTTTTGTGTCTTGTTTTTTGTTTTCTGCTTTTGCTTCTGAATTTTGCTTTGTGTTTCTTGTTTTTTTGTTTCCTGCTTTTGCTTTTGTTTTTGAATTTTGCTTTTTGTTTTGTGTGTCTTGCTTTTTGTTTTCTGTTTTTGCTTTTGTTTCAGAATTTTGCTTTGTGTTTCTTGTTTTTTGTGTTCTGCTTTTGCCTTTTGTTTTTGAATTTTGCTTTTTGTTTTGTGTGTCTTGTTTTTTGTTTTCTGCTTTTGCTTCTGAATTTTGCTTTGTGTTTCTTGTTTTTTTGTTTCCTGCTTTTGCTTTTGTTTTTGAATTTTGCTTTTTGTTTTGTGTGTCTTGCTTTTTGTTTTCTGCTTTTGCTTTTGAATTTTGCTTTTTGTGTTCTGTTTTTGCTTTTGTTTTTGAATTTTGCTTTTTGTTTTGTGTGTCTTGTTTTTTGTTTTCTGCTTTTGCTTTTGTTTTTGAATTTTGCTTTGTGTTTCTTGTTTTTTTTTGTTTTCTGCTTTTGCTTTTTGTTTTGTGTCTTGTTTTTTGTTTTCTGCTTTTGCTTTTGTTTCTGAATTTTGCTTTTTGCTTTATGTTTCTTGTTTTTTGTTTTCTGCTTTTGTTTTTGAATTTTGCTTTTTGTTTTGAGTGTCTTGTTTTTTGTTTTCTGCTTTTGCTTTTGTTTCTGAATTTTGCTTTTTGTTTCGTGTTTTTGTTTTTGTGTATGTTTCCTGGAAAATCAAAATAAAACAAAACAAATTGAAGTAAAAGAAAATAAACAAAACAAAATCAAAATAAACAGAATAAAGTAAAAACAAAAATAAAACAACAAACCAAAACAAAATAAAAAATTAAAAAGAATAATAAAATGAAGTAAAATAAAATAATTAAATAATTTTACGACATGATCCTTATTCACAAGTGGATTAAACGAGTTTTGCAACTGGACGACTCATATTCATCCCCACTAACAGACATTTCAATTAACCAGGAACTTTCAATTAATCAACAAGACAAGTCTACAGCAGACGACTGGTTTGCATTAACAAATGGCATGTAAAACAGTTGACTGAGTAAACATGCGTCGACGAAAAGATAGTATCATCGTGGCACAAGTGAAGTATATACTCCAAAAGGACCGGAAATTGTAGTAGATACTCAAGATCTTTTATTCATAACAAACTGAGTATATACTCAAAACTGATGCTCATGCTCAAAGTATATACTTCGAAGTTTATACTCAGTTTTATTCATATCACCCATAATATGTTGCAATCGATAATGTAAAAGGATCTCAAATGAGAATTGACACAGGAGTACCTCAAGGTTCTGTCTTAGGACCAATTCTTTTCTTGGCCTATATTAATGATATAGTATTAATAGAATTGAAAGGCAAGCTTAAACTATTTGCAGATGATATTTTTATACTCTATCTGGGAACATCTGAACAGGAAATTATGCTAAATATTAATTATGATCTCAATAAGCTGGTGGATTGGTTGAGAGCACACAAAATGGTTATCAATATCACTAAAACAAAATATTTATTCTTCCATAAATCATCATACAAGATTGAGACCACAAACATAGTCAACATAGCAAACAAAGAAATAGAAAGGGTTAAATCGGCAACATACTTACGTATCACACTAGATAGTACACTAACCTGGGAAAATCATGTAGAAAATGTAAAACATAAAATCAGCCCTTTAATTGGTATTATTTTCAGATTAAGATATAGCTGTCTTACTAGCCAACAATTGAAAAATATATACTTTGCTCTGATACATTCACATCTAATGTACATGAATTTCATATGGGGATATTGTAAGAAGGAGCTGATAAAAGAACTTGAGATACTCCAGAAACGTGCTATAAAATCTATCTTTGGATTTCCTTGGCTCACACCCTCAAATGAATTATAATCAAGAACTAAAATTATGCCACTGCAAAAACAAATAGCTATGTCAGCAACAGTATTTGTATACAAATTAGAAAACAAATTGATACACACACACATCCATTTTACCCATGCAAATGACATTCATCATTATGCAACAAGAGGAGTAAATCATATATTCACCAGCCATTCCCAATCCATTAAATTTGGAACTAAAGGAATTATGTCCTCTATAATAAAAGAATACAACTCGCTACCATTAGGCATAAGGGAAAGTTTCTCTATAAAAACATTTAAGAGGAAAACAAAAGACTTCCAATTAAGGAATGAATAGCCCATGTACAATAGCCTTAAGCAATGCAATGTATCATACCGAATTATCTCTGTAAAGTTAGTTACTAGCAATCTAATATAAGTTAGGCTACTATTAAACTAAACAATAATGTTACCAAAATTATATATATGCCATGCTGTAACTATGTTACTTGATTGTCCCTAACACGAGCTCAGGCTCATTGGGACCTATGTAAATAAATAAATAAATAAATAAATAAGCTTGCAGACGTGTGTAACGTGTGCGTCAGCGGCCGGGTGCGAAGATGTCACCTCTTCCACCCGGCCAGTTAACCAACCAACCTACAAATGTTTGAAGTAACCGTGTGCGATAATAAGAACTACCGTACTGAGAAGTAACATTTAACATTATTATTTTGGGTGGTTAGGGAATACATCTGTTGGCTGCGCGCGTGATATTCTTTTGCGCACAAGGGCTTCTATTTCAGTTTTGTTCATGTTTCTGTTTCATGGCGTGTACGAACACGCAAGTAATATGGTTCTGTCATTCCGTGTGAATCCGGTGTCGATTAATTCGTGTAATTATACGGAGGACCAGTCTTGTAAGATTTGTGTTGATGCAAAGCACTGTGTGGGGGATTAGGGAAGCATTTTTGGCTTTTATTTGTGTCTAATCCGGACAGTTTAACTGTTTTTAATGTACTGTATTTTTAAGGGCAGCATGGTCAAGTTCGATTTTTTGCTTTGCGTTATTCTTTTGTTTGTGGTAACTCATTTGTCTATGGACCGAGTGTCTTTTGTTTCATGACAACATGGCGTCCTTGTGTTTACACTTAAGATGGTATCACGTGCGCGGCCGTGGAAGTCAGCTTAGTTGTGTAATGTTATGTTTATTTATGTTTATTATTATTGCTGTTTCATATTCAAGCTCTCCTCCCATCAAAATTTCAAATGGTTCTTTCACGTAAGTAATTGGAGTGGGGGTTATTGCCTCGCGGGGCCTCACTGTCCCGGAGTAATCAGTATTCTTTGCAGTCAGTACTTGGGCTCTGCCGTATTAAGACGTAAATTGTCATTCGTCCGGTTCGATGCTTAGGCCTAGCGGTTTTCTCTTTAGTTTGTTCATTTAATTATTTTGTATCATTGTGGGGTTACGTTCCAGACTTAGTGATATTCCGCTTCTTGGTTTTTACCCATCATTTTGGTGTTGCCATTGTTTTACCCTCGTTTGGCGATGTCACCCCTTTGTTCGGAAGGGAGCGTTAATATGAATTTCCATTAAAGGATTCATCCACTTCTGATTATACTGTTAGTAGTTCAGTATTAGTTTGGGAGGTCACCTAACCTCATCCGGTTGAATATTTGTTTTACGCGGCGTTCTATTAAAGGGGCCGTGCTTGGCGCTTGCTTAATCTATGTAATGAGGCGTGATTGCTTTTGATTTACCTTGTCTGTATTGCTTGAAATTATATAGTTATTCCCTTAAATGCAACTTCTCTCTCTTAGCATACGAAACCTTAGGTAACCTATTCCTAATTGCGGCCTCTGCGTACGAGGTCCCCGTCCATCCCCGAGCTTGTCTCGAATAAGGCCCCGTGTCGTAGTGGTGACGGCGCAAGGAGGGGGGTGCAGAGAGCAAATGACAGGGCCATCAAGACTGCCAAATTCTGGTCTTTGCATTCCATTTGATTTCATTTCATTTGTCTGTAAGTTTTTTGTAATTTTTCCTGGACACGTAAAATAAATAAATAAATCTACGAGTTCCAATGCAAGCTTTCTACAATGGCCTCACCTCATTAGCTAAAAGGTTGTGTGCTACTGCGGCATTCAATGTACCCATTCACCCCTGCAGCCAACCTACCACTTTCAACAAATGTCTACACCCTCACGGGCTCACAGTGAATTGGCAACCCTAAGGGATTTTTGAGCTGGGTCTGTTGCTTATTCCTCATTCTTTGTGGATTCAGAGCTCTTATAATAAGTTGCTAGTTGTAAACGTCATCACATCGAGCTGATAATCTAAAAGTTAGGACTCTTAAAGCAGCATTATTATGTAGTTTCTCCTATCCAGAATGTTAAGAAAGAAAAGATTACATTGTTGGAATTCATATGACATAATTTTAATATTATTTATATGCAAATAGGAAGCCTCCGTGGCTTAGGCGGCAGCACGCCGGCCTCTCACCCCTGGGTCCGTGGTTCAAATCCCCGTCACTCCATGTGAGATCTGTGCTGGACAAAACGGAGGCAGACAGGTTTTTCTCCGGGTACTCTGGTTTTCCCTGTCAAAATTTCATTCCAGCAACACTCTCCACTATCATTTCATTTCATCTGTCATTCATTTAATCATTGCCCCAGAGGAGTGCGTCAGGCCTCGGCAGCCAGCACAGTTCATATCCTCGCCGCTAGATGGGGGCTTCATTCATTCCATTCCTGACCCGGTCGAAGACTGGAAGCATGCTGTGGATTTTCATTTTCATATGCAAATAGGGCACAAAGAGACTCCTTGAATTTGAAGCTTGGTGCTATAGGAGATTACTGAAAATTAGTTGGAGAGAAACTCGAAGGCCTAGAGCAGCAAACACAAATTTGGAAGGACCACCTCGATGCATATGGACTGAAATTAAACATTTCCAAAACAGAATACATAAGAATGTGAACAAACAGATGGCTCTATATCTATTGATGGAAAACAATTCAACAAGATCACTGGATTGCGATATTTGGGCTCATACATAACATCAGATGGAGACACATTGAGAGAAGTGCGAATGCGAACTAATACAGCTTGGGCTAAATGGCGTCAGGTGACAGGAGTTTTATGTGATCATAAGATTCCTGTACAGCTGAAATCAAAAGTACCGCACTGTGATCAGACCTGTAGCATTGTATGGAACTGAGTGTTGGCCAGTAACCAATAGTTGTGAGCAAGTGCTGCACTCCATGGAGATGAGGATGCTGTGCTGGTCCATTGGCCTAACAAGACTAGATTTTGTAAAGGTATAGGTCAACTTACCCAAAGGCTGATGCCATCATACAGCAATAGTGAGAACAGAACTGTGCCAGATATGTTAGACCTACTCAAGCACCAGTGTGGTAAAACACTGTGTCCTGCTACTTGAAGAAGTCTGTAACCGTCTGCTGCACATCCTCGCCCGACCATTCAAGGCCTTGTCTAAGGGACCGAAGGTGTGATAATCGCATGGGGAGAGATCAGGATTATAGGGTGGTTGCTCGAGTGTCTCCCACTTGACTTGGCATACCTTCTGCATTACGATCTTTGGGGTTTCGGGACGTGCGTTATCATGAAGCAGCAGCTCCCCTTGTCTCAGTTTTCCAGGATGTTTCACCTTAATTCTTCTTCTTCTTCTCAACCACCAGGTTGGTGGGTAACATGCATGTCTTCCAAAACGTCTTCTTTCTCTGGCCAGGAGTTTCAAATGGCAATAAGTGTGCTTGCCTTTAATGCTGTCTATGAATTGAGTCCTTGGTCTTCCTCGACTCCTCTTTCCTTCTAGCTTCCCTTCGAAGAGTGTGGTGCACCAGTCAGAATGACGAATCAAATGGCCAACAAAACTATTCCTTCTTCTATTTAAGGATTCAACCAAGGTACGTGTCTCCTTTGCTCTTTTGAGAACATTCTCATTCGTGACTTTATCAGTCCAAGGTATCTTTAGTAGTCGTCGCCAGCACCACATCTCGAATGCCCTAAGTTTTGATACATCTGCTTGTCACAGAGTCCATGTTTCAGAGCCATAACTTGCAATACTCCATACAAAACTTTTCACGAAGTGTTTTTGCACCTCTAAGTTAACAGTCTTGGATGTTAGTAAAGACTTCTTTTTTGAGAAGGCTTCTTTTGCCTGTGCGATTCGAGCATTTACTTCTCTCGTACACTTTCCATTTGATGTGATCAAGCTCCCCAGATATTTGAAATCCTTTACTTGGGCTAGTTTTTCACCATCCATTAGCACATTGACTATTTGGTCACCATCCCTAGTGCATGCCATTACTTTGGATTTCTTTTTATTTATCCTCACACCACACTTCTCTTGCAATAATTCATTTATGTGATTCAGAGCATTTTCCATATCACTCTCATTTTCAGTTATCAGGGCTATATCATCTGCAAATCGTATGGTACTGTACAGCTTGCCATTAACTTTTATGCCATGACTGTTGGTAGCTAGGAATTCTTGAATGGCTTCTTCAATGTAGATATTAAATAACAGTGGTGATAGTCCACATCCTTGTCTTACTCCCTTCCCAATTCTTGCTTCCACTCTTTCCTTGCCAATTAATGCTGTCTGGTTCTTGTAAAGTTGATAGAGTATTCTTCTGTCCCTATAGTCTATCTTCAGTTTTCTTAGGGTTTCAAACAGCACCTTCCAATTTACATTATCAAAAGCTTTCGCTAAATCAATGAAAGCAATTACAAGTTTGTCGATTTCCAGGGATTTTTCAATAATTATTCTGAGACTTAGGATGGCTTCTCGTGTACCTCTTCCCTTCCTAAATCCAAACTGTTCTTCTGAAATATTTTCTTCTACTTTTCTCTCGATCCGATGATAGATGAGTCTTGTTATAATTTTCGAGGCATGGGAGAGAAGGCTCAAAGTTCTATAATCTTCCCACATTTGTGCTCTGTGCTTTTTTGGTATGGGAATAAGAATAGTTTGCTCAAAGTTCTTTGGCATTTCTCCTGTTACATATATTTCATTTATTAGATTGTATAGATTGTCCTTGGCTTTATCTCCGAGGGCCTGTAAAATCTCTGCAGGGATCCCATCTGGACCTGGAGCCTTTCTGTGTCGTAACTCATCAAATTCTTCTCTTAAAATTAGTGGTCCTAATTCATCAGCATCCACCTGGTCTTCACTTTCAAGGACATTTGCATCTAGAACTCCCTCATACAGTTCTTCTGTGTACTCCTTCCATCGTAACGCTACCTCACCATCTTCCGTTGGGGCTTCGCCATTCTTGCTCCATATGATGTTCATCATGTTTCTTTTTGTTCCAAACTGTTTCCGTATCTCGGCGTATGCTCTCTCACTATTACCTTTCACCATATGTTCGTCTATGTCTTTGCACTTCTTTTCATACCATTCTTCTCTTACTCTCTTGGCTTCTTTATTAATCTTGTTTCGAAGTCTCGCATACTCCTCATGGTTTCCTCTTACTTTGCATTTTCTTCGTTCTTCCATTAAATCCAGTAGCTCTTTGGTAATCCAAGGTTTATAAATCGCCCTTTCCTGTCCACCAAAGCATGCCTCGGCTGTTTCGGTTATTCCCTTTTTTGTTTTGTTCCATTTCTCTTGTATATTTCCAGACATCATCTGGAGGCCAATTCTAGCATTTGTTTCTTCTCTGAACTCTTGTAAAGCTTGCAGGTCATTTTTTACCTTGCTGATGTTCATCTCTTACAGGGTTGTTTTATAACTTTTCTTCTTAATCTACGTTGGCACTTCATTAATAACAGGTTGTGGTCTGAATCCACATCTGCACCCGGGTAGGTCTTACAAGATTTTGCTTGATTACGATATCGACTTTTTATCAGTATGTAATCTATCTGATATCTATCACCATTACCTGGCATTGCCCACATGTATCTTCTTCTTATTGGTTGTTCAAAGCATGTATTGGCAACAATCAGCGTATGGCTTCTGCAGAACTCAATAAGGCTGTTCCCTCTTGCAATCATATTTCCAAGTCCATACTTTCCCACACAGTTGTCTACTGTACCTTCTCCTACAACAGCATTCCAGTCACCCATGATGAAAAGGTTATCATCTTCTTTAACTTTCATCAATACTTCCTCCAGTTGTTCATATATATCTTCCACTTCATCATCAGTGTAACTCGAAGTAGGCATGTATGTCTGGATTAGTACTGTATCCTTAGGCTCTGTCTTGAGTGTGATCATGATAATTCATTCGCTGAATCCCCAAATGCTTTCGAACTGACACGCCAGTTTTAGTTTTAAAATAAAGCCAACTCCACCTGTTCCATCCGTATCTCCTGAGTAAATAATCCTGTAGTCACCACTCCACAAGTCTCCATTATTTGGCCATCTCACTTCGCTTAGTCCTAGAACGTCGATCTCAAGTCTATCCATTTCCTTTTTGACATTTTCCAGTTTTCCAGTCCTTTTGAGTGATCGAACATTCCATGTTCCCATTCTACATATTTGATCAATTCTCGGAATCTTCTTACATTGTCCCCTCCGGAGATCCGAGCAGGGGACTATTTTACCTCCGGATACCAATTTAACTTGGGAAGAATCCACCATGCATGTATATTCTTAATTGCACACTGTAATTTCTCCAGTGTTGTGCAGTACCGTTCTCCAGTGATGGAAATACAAGGTTCCTTGAAATCAATAAGCAATGGGGCCAGGTAATCAAAGAAAAACGGTGATTTTCAACAGACATTCTGCCCCATACACATTCGTCATTCTCCAATGGATGTCCACCAGTATTTGTCCTTCGGCAGCCAAGAAAATACCGTATTTACTCGGCTATAGGACCCCCTTTTTTCCAAAATTTTTAGTTCCGAAATTGAGGGGGGGGGGGGGTACTATAGACGCGAACTTTGCAAAAATCCATTAGTTTGGGAAAGGGAGAGAGTAAAAATAAGCTATTTTCGTTTGATGCTACATAGTATGATATTTAATCAAAATAAACAAATGCATGCGTATGTCTGCCGGCCACTAGCGTTTCGTCCTTACGTGAACGCGACAACACCACCTCTCTCATAGCGTGAGTCATAGCCTGTACGCACAGAAAGAAAGACAGACTTCCTTCTTCAAACAAGGTCACACCTTGATAGCAACGGAGCTTGCGTACGATTGAATGTTATGGCCCAAGCAGACAACAATGATCCAACATCTGGTATACGAAGACAAGTATATTCCATGATTATTGCCAACCACCGGAGAAAAGATATCACACTTTCCCTGCAATTGATTTGCCTGACCAACCGTCAGCCATATCCCATCCACGTGGAGCTGTTCGTGCCGCGCTCGTTGCTAGACAATGATGGACAGGACTCTTAATAATTAAGGAGGGGTACTATAAGCGATTTCCAAGAATTTTGTATTTTGGCTCTTGAAAATTAAAGGGAGGGGGGGAGGGATTCTATAGGTGAGGGGGTCCTATAGCTAAGTAAATACGGTAATAATAGCATGTTGGTCCTATTTGGACGCATTTGGTAATGACGTCACTATAGTTCCCGCTGCCGCATTTGACTCACGCATCTTAGCAAGACAAAACTGCCACACTAATCCCTTGTCTACATGTCCGTGCTTAATTATCCGCATCGGAGTTGTGCTACATTGTATATATATACTGCAGCAAAGCCCTCAAATGGAAACTTTTTGATCACGTCTTATATAATTGAATCAGTCAGAGCCGAAAAGCATTAAGTCAAAAATGCCTATTTTTTAAATATTTCGTAATCTGAAGTATTGACCCAAGGGCCTTCGAACAGCAAACGAAAGAATTAAGTCACCCTTCTCTTTAAGTCAGAAACCACTGCTACATGTAATGCGATTGTAGGAGAAAATGACTTACTGCCTTTCAGTGCCATATTCCGAACTTAATGTTGGTCGCACTGCATGATTCCCGTGTGTTACAGTGGTATTGTAAATTACATTTGTACTTAGGTGGTTTTTAAGTTACAAATCCATTATAGGATAGAATATAATGTGAAATATTCATTCTGGATGGCTTTATGCCGTACCAACTTAACCTCTCGTCCCGACGGAAGGCGGTGGTAGAATTCACCAGGCAAAGAAAAGTATTTTGAATTCACTAATTTGGCAATTGTTGTACACGTACAAAAGTTCCACATGTTTAGCAAATGAGAAGGTAATTTTTAGAAGCTGTCAACCATTTTAAACGGTTTTCATACTGTGCCTATTAAGGGAAGTATGATTTTTTTCCCTCTAAAAACTCAATTTCCCACCCTTTGGCCAATGGTTGGTGCTATCAATAAACTTTACTGAGATAAGTTTATGGCCCTTATCCGAAGAATAGTATAAACTTTGAATGGCTTCCATTATTCACATACTGTACTAAGAAAGTTATAGCTATATTTCACTTTTTAGAAAAAGGCCCCCATTCCCACCTCCTTGGTCCGATTTTGCCCATTAATGAACTCGACCGAGATTTTAAATGGTTATATTTTATGTATACGTTTCAAAGTGACTGGTGCACAATTACGGTAGTTATAATGTCCACAAGAAAGTAATATACGAAGGGCGTACTATATTGCTTTACACTATGGGCCGGTTCCATCAACCTTCGTTAAAATTTTAACGACACGTTAAGGTTTTTTAACGGAAATGTTAGCGAAATGGTGTTCCATCAACCAACATTACTGCTAACAAATCGTTAAACTATCCGTTATTTTAACATCCCATTCTTGCTCAGTTAAGGAGTTTAACATAGTGTTAAAAATGTTTACAAACAGATACAGTATATGCCTTTCGTGCTCAGTTATTGTAATCTTTATTTTTGATTACCGTATTTGAATAATGCTACAGAACAAAAATTCTTGCCAAGTTCTCATGACATGTTGCAACTGTCTGAAAAAAAGTTTCTGGAGATGTGTTGTGCATAAATACAGTAAGGACTTTACCTTACAACCGGCCACTTACAGTAAATGATATGCCTAGGCCTAACCTACAAATTAGCCTACTTGTAATGAAATTGGTAAATATGGCCTATTCAAGACAGCAACATCAATACGTAATGGTCAATAATGTAGTTTTATAGTGCACAAAATGTTATTTTCAAATTATGAATAAAACTAGTGGAAACGACAGCCATTTGATTTGCATCCAAAGCTTTCAGTTCATCAGCATGAGTGTTGATTTGTAGTTTTCATTTTCACATAGTTTAGATAAACAGTGTCACGATGCAATTTAAATATAAACGCACATACAATTTTTGATCTATAAATAGCCTACAAGTTGACTACAAAGATTTTTAAAATTTTTAATAGGCACCTGATTATTAGGAAAACTGAGCTTCACAGATTTGAAGCAGCAATGGGGCAAGTTTAAAAAAAAAAAGACAACCACTTGTAGGCCTACGAAAAAGCGACCCCTAAAGTAATTTTTGCCACATGGGAAGAACAGCTGTCAAATTGATCCTGCTAAAAGTCGCCTAGTTTGTAATGCAGGGGAGAATGCAGGGTACTGGTTATTTTAAGAAATTCATTACCGGTAGTATTTATTAAAAAAGAATTCTCCTTTGTAAAATAGCAGCCGCATACGATCATATACAGTACTTCGAAATCGGCTTTGCGACGCGAAGTAGGCCTAATCTACTCCAATCCGTCTGAAAAGCTTTTTCTTTTTTTTTGTGGAAGTAAAGCATTGATATGGCAATTGTTGAATTTGAAGAGCACAGCGGAACTGAGCAAATAAATTACACATCTCTTAGCCTCAATTATTATAAAAAATAACTGAAAATACGAGAAAAAAGCAACCCATCTACTCAAATCACATGTTATAGCATCAGTCGCATCAGTTCAATTTGTTTATGTTTCCATCGCCCTTACTCTAGTTCCAGATAACAGCAGCACCGTCGCTTGAGTTCGAGAATAGCAAACAAATGAATACAAGTTGACTAGACACAGTTCAGAAGTCTGAAAAACCATCCATGCCGTTCACTGCTTCCTTGATCCTTACAGCAAGTGACAATTAATGCATCGTTTGTTAACCGACTTGTTAAAAAGTTTTGTGGAACACGTAATCTATAACAGAATGTTAAAATTATAACGATCTGTTAACTAACGGTTTGTTAGCGAAATTTAACGCAAGGTTGATGGAACCGGCCCTATATTTTTTTCTATCCAAATGAAGTACATTACACATCAGTTGTTACGTCCAACTTCTCAACATAATCTCCTGTATGCACTTTTGCCATCGATGTGTCAGGCTCTCCAGACCTTCCTGGAACCATTCTTTCGGAGTGCTGCTTACCTATGCCTTGACAGCTGTGTCCAAAGGTTTCTTGATGTTCCTGAACAGGTGATAATCACTTGGTGCCAAGTCAGGGGAGTATGGTGAGTGTGGCAGCACCGTGAATATAATTTGATCAATGGCAGCGGTGGTCTCTTGGCCAGTGTTGGGGCGAGCATTGTCATGTTGCAGAAGCACACCTTAGCCCATTTTCCTGGCCGCTTAGTTTGAATGGCACAATGTAAGCGCTTAAGGGTTGCCACATATGCTGTACTGTTAATCGTGGCCCCCAATTCCAGCCAGTCAATGAGGATGATGCCCTTTGTGTCCCAGACAACTGTCGCCATTCGCTTGCCAACTGAAGGCACTGTTCGACATTTCTTTGGCGGTGACTGCCCCTATGCTTCCATTGCATGGTCGCCATTTTGCAGAACTGGACACAGCTGTCAAGGCATGGGTAAAAGCACTCTGAAAGAATGGTTTGAGAAAGGTCTGGAGAGACTGACACATCGATGACAAAAGTGCATGTTAAGAAGGTGGACGTAACAACTGATGTGTAACGTACTTCATTTGGGTAGAAAACAATACAGTACACCCTTCGTACACCTAGTATAAACTTTAAATCTGAAGGTGGTTTTGGGAAGATATGTCGGAATTTTTCTAAAATTGATTTGAAAAATTGTTTATTAAATTAAATTTGATATTCTGATAACACAAATATAACCTCAATAGTTGCTCCAACGTCCGTATTGGATAAGGCAGAAGATGAAGAAGAAGAATTTGCTCCACAGTATAGATAACTGATATAGTGCGTTTGATAAGTTCTGTTCTGTCAATGACATTTTCCTCTCTCCTGAAAAGTAGTGAAAACTGACAACGCTTTTCAGCTCGGGCCTATTCAATGGCACACTTGTGCTGAGCAACTGAAAAGCAATTCTGTTGATTGATTATACAGGTAACACTGAAGAATGACTTATAACTTTTCAATATTCACTTGGTATTGTCTTGCATAATTTACACAACTAAATAACACAAAGACTCACGAGCTCTGATGTAGCTGCCCTCGTTAGCGAAGAAGGCTCCTGGCTCGTCCTTCTCAGAGCAGGGCACCACTCCCTGACTTCCGTCAGGAGCACTCAGGGAGATCGCATTTCTGTTGATCATGAAGTTCCTAAGGCAGCCAATGAAGGTCTCATTCATTCCCTGAAAGAACCAGCAATCCAGAAATCAATAAATGAAGAAATCAGAGTATAAACATCGTCAACTATTAAATATATCAATTTATATAATTTATATTTCTAAATAAAAGTTCGTATATTCACTCTTATATTTCTTCAGATATCCTATTTTGTGTGAAGCTGATTTCATTATCTAAATACAGTACCAGATTAATATTGTCCTTGAAAATTTAGTGATCTTACCAGATAATATGGCTAGAATTAGAACAGTTACTAATTAGTACTGTAACTGAAAAAGCAGCTACAGGTATGTCAAAGAACAATGGAGTACAAGATCCTATATTTTTCTCTAATAGACAGAATCAGGAACGAGGAACTAAGAAGAAGGACAGACATGTGCAACGTGGTAAAAAGGGCAGAAAGTCTAAAAAGGAAATGGGGAGGACACGTATCACGCATAGATCACCTGAAATGTATGCATCGCACCACAATGTGGGACCCAAGAGAAGGACGAAGAAACGTGGGACGCCAAAAAACCAGATGGGCAGACTACTTTAGAGCTAAAACGGGAAACCAATGGTCGAGAGTGGCTAGAGACAGAGAAGCATGGAGGCAGTTGGAGCGAAACAGGAATCAACAAGCATCAAAAAGGACAGAAATACAATGACAGTGAGTGCAACATGCGAACAGTACAGTGCGAAAGTGTCAGGAGACTGGTAAAGCGGAAGTGATAAAAGTGTACAAAAAAAGTAGGGTTAGAGACAGGACGAAGCATCAATAACGAGACAAAATCTCTCAAGGATGCTCACTTTTGGAGGCTAATCACGTGCACGCCCCTGTGCAGACAGGAAGCCTTTGCCCTTACGGGACGTCTATAGGCTAATTTTATTTATTATTTATTTATATTTATGATGATATTTGTTGTTTTAAGGGGCCTCATGAGGAGTTTTCAAACTTTCTGAAGATAAAATGCCCTTTGAAACATTATAAATAATATAAGATACAAGGAAAAAAGAATAAATTGGGAGAATTTGCCATCTTTAAGCTATTACTATTATTTGCAGACGATATTGTGGTCTGGGGAAGGAACACCGAAGAAGTGCAAAAACAACTAGATGCACTGAACGAAAATATTCAGAAGTATGGCCTGAAAATCAGTATAGAGAAAAGCAAGACCATGGTGATGACAAGAGGGGAAAGACAAGGAAAGGGCACTGTGAAAATTGGAAGTCAGAGTTTGGAAATTGTGGACACGTTCAAATACCTAGGAAGTGAATTGATGCAAACTGGTAGGTTGGACATGGAGATTGGCAGGAGGGTACAGCAGAGCAATGCATTCTATCAAAGTGTAAGAAAACTTGTTTGGGATAAGGAAGTACCAAGGAAAAGCAAGGAGGTAATGTATAAAATGTACTATGTACCCATATTAACTTATGCAGCTGAGACTTGGACCCTGACGAGCAGGCAAGAGAGTAGAATCCAAGCCAGTGAAATGAAATTCCTACGAAGTATGATAGGTAAGACAAGGAAAGACAGAGTGAGGAATGAAGATGTTAGGAAGGAAGTTGGGATGGGAACACTAAATGAGAGAATTGAGAATAATAAACTAAGGTGGTTTGGACATGTAAAGAGGATGGAGGAAAATAGAATACCAAGACAGATGCTGGAGGCCAAGTGCAAGGGTAAGAGAGCAAGGGGAAGACCTAGAACAAGCTGGATCGATTCAGTGAAGAACAGCGTGAGAAAAAGGAATCTGGACTGGGACAAGATCGTGGAAGAAGAATTGTGGAAGGAAAGAGGAAAGTGGAGAAGTGCCATAAATACCCCGACCCGGCAGGAGCTGGATAAGGGGAAATGATGATGATGATGATGATGATGAAGCTCCGTATTAACGAATATAATTATTTTATTCAAATTTACTGTTCCGCCAATCAATACAAACAATATGCGTCATTAGGCGCTAATCACGGTACATGTTTCGAACCCGTTTAAATACGGTTCTTCGTCAGCTGCCGTTTGTCTTAACACAGCATACTATAGACATAGATAATACACAAATACATACATCATTCAAAACACATTAAAAACTTTTGCAATAAATAATATTAAAACACTATTTTAATGTGGCCTGTCACAATTCCTTTGCCCTTCAAATGACATGAATAGTCGGAGTTTATTTCTGTCTCTACAAAACCTTCATACTAGGTTTAGCAGTGAGATAGTTCATATCACATAAACACATTAAAAACATTTTTAAAAACCTCATGTGTACTATTGGTTCTATTTAAAAGTCACTGTTCATTAATAGCACAATGCCTGTTATTGCCTGTCCATAAAATTCTTCACCCGAAGTAGGTAATGAAGAGAAGAAAGTGTTGTCAAACGGGTCTAAAAGATGGAAAGATTATCTTAAATGAGCGGCTCTTGAAGTGGCCTAGTAGTCCATCCTGACTGTACGGCAGTCCTTTGTGAGAACATTACACATACCAGGTCAAGCCGGGTCAAACTTAATGTAGTGGCTCAATGAGTCGCCTTAACTGTCAGGATGGACTACTAGGCCACTTCAAGAGCCGCTCATTTAAGATAATCTTTCCATCTTTTAGACCCGTTTGACAACACTTTCTTCTCTTCATTACCTACTTCGGGTGAAGAATTTTATGGACAGGCAATAACAGGCATTGTGCTATTAATGAACAGTGACTTTTAAATAGAACCAATAGTACACATGAGGTTTTTAAAAATGTTTTTAATGTGTTTATGTGATATGAACTATCTCACTGCTAAACCTAGTATGAAGGTTTTGTAGAGACAGAAATAAACTCCGACTATTCATGTCATTTGAAGGGCAAAGGAATTGTGACAGGCCACATTAAAATAGTGTTTTAATATCATGTATTGCAAAAGTTTTTAATGTGTTTTGAATGATGTATGTATTATCTATGTCTTTAGTATGCTGTGTTAAGACAAACGGCAGCTGATGAAGAACCATATTTAAACGGGTTCGAAACATGTACCGTGATTAGCGCCTAATGACGCATATTGTTTGTATCGATTGGCGGAACAGTAAATTTGAATAAAATAAAAGAATAAATACCGCATAGGTATTAAGGACATTCTCTATCTCAAAATATCCAGGTAGGCTTAGCCTGCCTTGCCTATCCTGCAGAACCATGCCTGCTAGAAGGTCAAAACAAGCTAATCAGGGGCTATAAAATCGAGCCGTGAATGCCCACATTTGATGACAGTGATGTGTCCAGCTGTGGAGATTATCTCTGTCCTTGTATGCATTTTTTCCCCTTTTATCTCTCCCTCTGCCCACAAGTGTTTGTTCTTATCTATGTGTTATATCCTTGTTTTTCTGTCAACGATTGATCATATGGCACAACATTTGGATCCTAATGTATCTAATAAACTTCCCCTTCCTCTTGCTCCTTACCTTAAGGTTCTCTTTTGTTTTGAAGTCCATGGATTTCTTGAGGCCTCCAACAAGGAAGGGAGGGTCCACGTTTATAGATTTAGCCACACCCGTGGAGTCGCCTTCTCCTTCCGTATGCTCGTCGATCACCAGTGTTCCCCTGGTGTGAATACGTTTGAATGCTGCCGTGTGCCATTTGCCATCATTGTACTGCTGAGTGCCCTGGATGAGTGCTGAGCCTGAACCACAGTTGAATCCATACATCACCTGAAAGAGTTTACAGTTATTTCAAACAGTGCTTTCAGCCAGAGCATTGTTTATAAATTGGATACGACACTCTTCAACACAAGTGATGGAGAGATGGATGACTGGAAAGAGAGGTCGAGTAAGACCTAGATTACGGTGGATGGAATTGGTGAAGGACAGTGTGAGAGAACAGAATCTGGTGTAGAGTTCAGTGGTTGAGGAAGGATGGTGGACAGACAGAGTAAAGTTGAGGGGTGTCATATTTGCTCAGACCTGGCCCAAGCTGGAAGACGGAAACGATGATTATAAACGGAAGCCACCAACATACAAATAGAATAACGGATTCGACTGATATTAAAACCAAGACTATTGCATGATCTAAAATACTATACCAGACCCAAAACAACTGTGAACATGAGGGAGGAGCCAGATTAACCCGCTTACCTGCGCCAGCCAATAGCATAGCGCGGCGTTGCCTAGTTAACTCAACTCGCAAGGCTCGCTGTGTCGCACGAAATTGTTATTTCTCTGAGTGCACGAAAATAATTAATTCTTCAATTATTTTGATGACCCTGGGTTACAGAGCTAAAAATTTTGAAGCCGACTGTCCAAACCCGGTGGTGATACGACCAGCCGTTCGGGAGATAACATCTGACATTGAACTGAAGGGCTAATTAGAGAGAGAATGATGTAGGTGTTGAAGTATTTAGGTTCGCTGGGGAAGATATATTTATAGGCTATCTGCCTCATATCACAATTGTATGAATACGCGAACTTCGTTGGAAGCATGGATTTTCCTACGATAGAACCTCCATCTCGTACATACGAGTATATTTAAATTCGGAGCGCCTGGTGTTCAGGGTGAAGGTTGTGTGTATATTGCGACCCGCTGCGAGCGTTGAGCCGTGCATTCTTTCGCGTGAATCCCCGCGGCAACATCGCTCGGCAGGACGCACGCTACTGGACAAGCCCATGTTCACATTTGTTTTGGGCCTAGTATAGTTGGCAATACACGTAAACGTCAAGATTAAATAATAAAAATTTAGATCGTGGGCTTTCGCGGCCGGTGTCTAGTTTATCATCTAGGCTTACAGGATTGAGCCGCGTCGTATATTGGTTATTGTTTCCCGATGTTTTGCCTGTCATTGCAGCAGCCTTAATCAAGGGTAGGTACGAGTTGGTGTCCGTACTCAAACTGACGGTTATTGCCAGCGAGAGGTGCCTGCTTGCCCTGCATTGACATCACGCTGCTCCCTGATTGGTCCGCGCCCCTGGCAGTCGCTCGCTAAGGGAACTTTCCAAGTGTTGCTAAGTTTGAAACCATCTTCGTGATTGAAATTATTGGAATGCTTCACAACCTCTATTGCCTCTCTAATTAACCTGTTTTGATATCCGTGAATTTTAGCAACAGTTTCGATCTTATCAAATTCGGTGGCGTGTCTCGTGACATCAGCATGTTTAGCTATTGCAACGACAGCCGAAATGTCGGGAAACAATCACCGATATACGGCACAGCTCCATCCTTTAAGCCTAGATGATAAAATAATAAAAATGTTTAGTACAGTATATAAGACCAAGACGGACAAATTAAAGAACGAGGAGGTGAGGAAACAAGCTGGAATAAAGACATCCCTATTAGACCAAGTCAGCACATCTAGACTAAGGTGGTATGGGCATGTGATGAGGATGGAGCCTACAAGATCAGCCAGAATAAATTTGGAAACACAGGTGGATGGAAAAGGACTTGTAAGAAGACCTAGAACCCGATGGATGGACATGATCAAGATTGATCTAGCGACCAGAGATGATGTTCTCCATTGACAAGTTGTATTTGGGCAGGTTGAAGTGGAAGAGGCTCATAAACAGTAACCAGGAAATTGGAACTGTACAATGATGATGATGAGTACAGTATATTTGACTTGTTTAAATGCTTTCGTAAATACTTTTGTATGGACGTCCATTTCGATAAGACTTGTATTCAAAATTGTATTCTTAGAGTTAAGTTTTATTTACTATATTGTTTTGCGTAAAAATGCCCAATTTAGTCTACAGTATATTATATTAATGCGGCCCATGCTGATGAAGACCCTAATGAAGGGTTGAAAACATGTTACATTATAAACATTATGGTATAAATAGGTGATCTCAGTACTTAATTAATTGTTTATAAAGCTCATAAGTAGCAGAGTTCTCTAACAATACTTTGCTCAGTATTTTCTACCTTTAGCACTAGTCAAGACAATATTTGTGACTCGGTTCTTCCTCTGATCGATGGGCCTTTTGACCATAAAATGAAGGAAAATCAAAGGAATGTTAGCCCTAATTTCTGTGGTCATGGCATTGATTTCTTAAAGCTTTTTTTCCTAATTCCTTTACCTCAAGTTTGATTCAGATGACCAATAAAATTTGTTCCAGCCTAGGAGGTTCGATGGAGCCACCCTACACAAAATAAGGCATGGTAGTACTGTTGTTGGGCAAGGAGGATATTTTTTATCATCTTTATAATATAATTCTTCTGTAGGAGTGCATGTTACTAAACTTCTCCTAAACGACTGGACCGATTTTGAGGACATTTTTTATGTATGTTTGAGTAGATCCCTGTATGGTTTAGATTCAAAATTGGACCCGGTAGGTGTTAGTTATTGTAGTTTTAAGGGGGGGACTACGAGATATTCTGGCCCTCCCAGTAGGTGGCGTAGCGATCGGGTTCTGGATATGTTTTGATTATTTTTTGTCAAGCTCGTCATGGTCTTCTTTCCCCACTAATTCTCCCAAGCCTGTTGCCTTGGCAATGGTTTCTTCTGAAAAGTTCATGAATAATCGACTTTCTAAAATATAATTCATAGTTAGGTTTTTGTACCATAATTGGTGGTGATATTGAATTCTTGGTATTTGTCATAGGCTTCCATGGAAATGATATGAGTTTTTTCTATAAAAATCAATGTCAAATCTCACTTAGTATATAGTTCATTGAAAATTCAAATATGTTTGCTGAACACGCTCTATATATTCGGGTAGGACAACGTTGCCGGGTCCGCTAGTATTATATATTTTAAATAGAATAATGACTTTTTTTTTGTGATTTTTCCATGAATCTAAGAATCGATGAGAATGAAAATTTGTTGTGATTAGCTTGAGAACTTTAAAAATGATCCCAGCTTCCTTGAGAACACATGTGATCACATTAAGATTTTCCAATATGACCCCAAAACAAAACGCCAATCCCCGCATTGGAGGAGTCCTTCTTCCCCATGAAAGTAGAAAGCACAAATGCGCAAATCTAAATTCAAGGCCATGACTATCTTTTTTTTTTTTTTTTTTTTTTTTTTTGATATCCAGGGAATCATTAACATTGAATGAGGGCTACATGGTCAGACAGCCAGGGTGATTTTGAAACACTCCGTGAGTGGGTCAGAGGGAAAAGTCCTGAAATGTGGAAGAATCCCTCCTGGATTTTGCACCAAGACAACACACCTGCGTATAACGCACTTTCTGTCAATAAGTTTCTATCGAAGCTCATCCACCGTATTCCCCGGATAAACCCCATGTGATTTTCTTGTTCCCCAAAATTAATCCTGCATTGAAAGGAACCTGGTTTGAGTCTCTAAAAGCAGGGAAAGCAAAAGCAACGAGGCTGTGAATAGCCTGACAGAAGTAGACCTACAGCATTGCTTCCAACAGTGGAAAATTTACATGGAATATTTTATTGACAGGGATAATATTTCCAATGTGTAATTTTTTCAATAAAGATTTTGAAACCCAAGTCCGGTTATTTTTAACTGCACCGCATAGGCATCAATAACATTGGAATTGTAGAGTACACACTCCACCTCCAAAATCAAAATAATGGTCATTACGTTTCAAAAGTTACTTCGTAAGGCAGATTGGCTAATAAATTGAGACAGTGAGTGAGGGAGAGGACTATGCCAGAGTTGGATGGAACTGAGATATTTAGAGTTTTGCGGTTGCTCTCTCACAGCATAAACGTGATTCTCAGAAACTACATTCTTCGCAAAACAAGGGAAGGAGCCTGTGGATGTCTTTGATATTATGCACACTGAAAGATGAATGTATGCCCTACACAATGGTACTAATAACTCAATTTTGACAAAATCTCGGCATAGCCCCCTCTCTCACTCGTTGCCTCAATTTTAAATCAATGGAAATTGGGGAAAATCTAGGGACAAAATGGTCCAGGGACAAAATGGTCATTTTGGGGACATCTGGAAACTTTGCCTTGCGGTGACTGACTCGCTTTCATTTATCTTCACCAAGCACATTAAAAAGAATACATATAGGAACATGTGGATTTACTCTCATACTCTTCAGTTACAGACCTTTCCATCTTGCATGTAGAGCGCTATGAAGTCAATGTGCTTCTTGTCCTCCACGTAGAATATAACTCCCTTCGAGGCGTAAGTTCTAAAGTCGATGGAGAAGTCATATTTATTTTTCAGCTTGAATTCACTTATAGAATCATTGTACTCGATCCAACTGTCAGCAACAGTGCCTGCAAAGATGAAACCATTATAATATGAGATTTATTTGAATCTATGTAGGAAAATTAATTTATACAGGTTTGGGGTAATGTATGTCTACCCCTTATTATTCCCGATTCCAACGGGGTCGGGGATGAGATGCGATGGAAGTCTTTGTGGCAGATGGTTTTCACGGCCGGATGCCCTTCCTGACGCCAACCTCTTGAGAGGAGTTAACGAGAGATTAAATGAATGAAGGTGAATGAAACTGGGCTCCGCAGAGAGCTTGGCTCCAAGGCCTAGCACAGCGTGTTAGCGAGCGTAGCCGCCGCTGTCGGTAAAGTCTAATCATTTGTGGATCTACAGAAGGCATTTGACACTGTCGATCATAATTTATTATTGTATAAGCTGCATGATGCAGGCGTCCGAGGAGTAGCGCATAGTTGGATCAAAAATTACCTAAGTAACAGATATCAGTATGTACAAATAAACAACGTTAAAAGCACTCTTATTAAGAGCGTCAATGGTGTACCACAAGGATCAGTTTTAGGCCCTCTACTTTTCATAATTTATGTGAATGATATCAATAATTGTTTGCTACAGGGCCAATTAACACAATTTGATGATGATATCAGTTTAATATATAGCGCAAAATCCAAACAAGAACTTGCAACAAAAATAAATGATGATTTAAAAGTCCTGGACAACTGGTGTAAATTAAAGTACAAAAAAGACAAACTATATATATATTTCACTAAACCTAGCAACAGCAAAGAAACCATGATTCCTGTAACACTACATAATACAGTAATTGAAAGGGTCTCATCAATAAAATATTTCGGCCTGAATTTTGATGAACATCTGAGCTGGCAAGAACAGATATACAAAGTTAAGCAAAAAATTCTTCCCGCAATAGGAGCAATATACAAATTACAACATGTTCTTCCATCTCATATATTAAAAACACTGTATTACAGTCTAGTACATAACCATATAACATATATGTGCAGTATTTGGGGAAGATGCACTACCACATTATTAAATCAAGTAAGTACTCTCCAGAAAAGGGCAATTAAAGCAGTTTATTCCCTTCCCTTACTTACCCATACAGCAGATCTAATTCGAATCTCAGGAATCCCCCTTCTAGAAACCTGTATAAAAGTATCTGCTTCTCTGTTCATACATAAAAGTGGAAAACTCTCGTATAAATGCACAATAAAGTTTCCTCTTCAAGGACAAAACTATGAGTATAACACCAGAAATTCCAAGAACCTTGCAATTCCCAGGGTCTACACCTCTAAATATGGCACCAAAAGCATATTTAACCAGGCTATAAAGGATTATAATACTCTCCCAGCACGTATAAAGTCAATAAATCCTGTCTTAAAATTCAAAAAAGCCTGCAAACAATTCTTCACAACTACACTCTGATACTTCCTAATTTATAAAATTAATAAAACCTTGAATAGTAACTTACTGTCATAGTAAAATACTCTGTAACTTTGTTTTTGTATGTTAAATAATATTTAATATTCCTTATTATATAACAATGTATAGTCCTACTATAGGGCCTTGCCCTCAAGGACATCCTCTGTATGAAAATAAAAGAAAATAAAATAAAAAAATAATATACAGAAATATAAATAACAGGGATGACAATGAAGAATTGCAGAATAAATAAAACTCAAGAGCTTAAAGTAGTGATTCTCATATAGAAGGGGAAAGTTGAACTTTGCATGTCAGTTATGTGGATTTATTGTGTGCAGGCGTAGTGACTGTAAATGTTTGAGAAGGGGCTTTTACTGTGTTGGTTGGTTCCTCAGTTTAGGGGCTGCGACAACGCAGTCATGTAGCCCCGTGTACTTTGGGTGTGTGTAGAATCTGTCTGATAGCCGGTGTTAATTGTGATGACTGTATTAGTGTGTGTTATCTGTTTTAATTCAAGTAAGGACTGCAGGCTTTAACTTCAAGTGGTTCGTACTTTTGCTACCAAATGCTATCGTCCATGACACCTAGCTTCTGGACTTGGCTACTAGATGGCATAACAGTCAGCACTTGGCGGGTGAACGTTGGAACTAATAGAGTGTTATCAATTCTAACCTACAAATGTTGGCTTCACACAAGTGTAGTTAGTGGAAGGTTCTTTTTCATGCCATAAATCTGACATGGGACTGTAGGCTTTACTTCCCCTCCAAAGAAAGGCATACTGAGGGATTTTTAACGCTCTTAAAAAAATGCAATGACTTTGGCCGGGTTTGAACCCGTGACCTTGGGTATAGAAGCTCACCGAAGTGGTTATAGATAGAGGGTGCTGGTCACAGCAGTGGCTACGCTGGCTAAAGCGCAGCGTTAGGTCATGGGGCCAAGCTCTCTGCTGACTCGGTAGACGCGTGGGTTCAAACCCCACCGTCGGTCGTCCTTGAAATGGTTTTCCGTGGTTTCCCCATTTTCAACACCAGGCAAATGCTGGGACGGTACCTTCTGATAGACCACGGCCGCTTCCTTCCACATCCTTGCCCGGTTTCATTCATCTTCATCCATTCCATCTCTCATCCCGGCGCGCAGGTCGCCCACGGGCGTCGAATAGAAAGACCTGCACTCGGCCTCAGAGGAGGTCACATGACAAAAAAAAAAAACCTTCATATGATTGGGCATTGGGAGAGTGTAATAAAGGGTAAAAAAGAAAGCTTCATTAGCTAGACCTCAATGCATAGGATCTTCACCAGGACTGACCAATCGACCACTTTGAGTGGTTACAAAGAGGACCACAATGATTTTGCAGAGAAAATTGAGGTGGGAGAGAATCGAAATCGCATCAAAATGTTTCCTGCTGAGGCTTGTTGAGGAGTGGTGGATGACTTTTACCTTTCCTGTTGTGAACTTTGTGAGAGAAGTTAATGTGAGATGAAATGTATCAAAGTTGGCAAGGATTTGGAAGTAAGCAAGCATGCGTTATTAGAAGCTACTGCCCCAGCATTTACTTGGAGTTGCAACTAAGAAAGACCATTTCATTTACAGTTGTCTAGGGATCAAACTCAGGTTGTCTCCCAGTTTCGGAAATAGCAGGCCTCATGGCATTGCATGTTAAGGAGCTGAGCTAAACTGGTTGATTACATAGGCATTCGACAGGAAGAGATTATTGTCAATTTATTGTAGGGGTTCGGGACATCTTGTTCATATGCCCTGTGTACTTTGGTATGTAAATTTGTCTGATAACCAGTGTTTTTGTGGTGACTATAATTATCAACATTCCCAAGAGGATACATGAGATGCAGATGCAGAAGAATCGACCAAGGGGAAGACCAAGAGATCGATGGCTGAAAGGAGTGGAGGAATGTGTCAAGAAGAGAGGCGAGGACTGGACCAGAGTGACAGCGGAGAGATGGTGGGAAGAAAGAAATAAGTGGCGAGGCTTATGTTCCAAACAGACCCAGCCTGGGGCTGGAAACTGTACAAGATGATGATGATGATCTCCATTATTATTATTATACATTCATTCCACCACATCAGTGGATACAAATCAACATATCGTTGGATTATTTGCAAGACAGTATGTCAACTTCTCTTAGGGTGACACATTAATCTTTTCAACTCCATAACCCTTAGCATATGCTTCCTGCTCCACTCCTAATTAATTTCTGCACTATGAACAGCAGTAGGAACTGAACACTGCAAAACAATCTAACACAAAATATAGTTATGTTATATTTCCAAGACAGTTGTTGGTTCATCATCGTCACTATCACGGTCCAATAACTATTCTAAAATATTCAGTTCCGTGAGCGAAGATGAATCAATCTATATAATCAGTAAATCTGTCATGAACATTCAAAAATAATGAAGGATAAAAAGTCATTACAATTCCCGCAAACTATAGTAAGGTGTTCTCTCGGAGACCACTAGGTGGCTGCACAATACTGGAATACAGCACAGAAGTCATGCGAGTGCTGTAAGTACAAGCTATCGTCATGTTGAGTGGGATTCGACATCGGAGCGGAAGTTGAATATTTTAATGTCAACCCCACTTGACATAGGAGTGCAAAAGGTTAAGAAATGTGCGAACTATGGAACTTGTCTCCAAGATGTCTGCATGACGATATGTAGACCAGGATGTATTCCCAATATTTCTAGATTGCGAGCCAATGATTTAGGGATGATGCCGGTAGAAGAGAAGACTATGGGTAACACCACTACACTTTCCTGTCTCCACATTTGCCTTATCAGCCAAGGGCAGATACTTGGTGATCTCCTCACAGCAGACTATGGGAATTGGGTACTGCGATATCAATGAGAAAGGTTCTCTTACGCACTTTGTTGACAAGCATGATATCTGGCCGGTTTGCTGATATGGTTTTATCAGTAATAACGGATCTGTTCCAGAACAACTTGTGAGTAGAATAAAAATAAAATTAACAACCTTCTTTAGACTCACAAATTTTCAGGGCAAATCACCATAGCAAACACTCATATAGAGTAGGTTGGCCTTCCAATCCGGAATGTCTCTCATCGGTGAGTTCGGAGGTGACTCTACAGCCCAATGCGATAGGCACGCAATTTGCCGCAGTGATGACAGGTAGTTCCAGGTGGGGCATCCGCTATCCTTTTATTTCTTCTAATGAGCTCTCTGTCCTTTCTGCGCTGCCTCTTATTTTCTGCCGTTCGTTAGTCGTTTTCTTAAAAAATTATTGCACTATGATGAACAAATACCACATAGAAGACCAATAGAGATTTGAGATGAATGAAGAAGTACTGGGCGAATTGCGAGGTGAGTATTATTATTACTAATATTAATGTTATTGGATCACATTGGACCTCTTGACATGTTTACTTTTCTTAGAAGGTTGTACTGTTTCATTTGAAATCTCAACTGGTTTTCTGTGTCATTTCCCCTGAAAATTGAGTCTAAAGAAGGATCTTAATTTTATCTTTGTTCTCTGTATCTGCTATGAGGTGAACTGTTTTGAGGTATCAATTATAAACTTTTTGTTGTTGCCTATTTATGGGTGCGACATTGTGGGCATATAGCCCCGTGAATTTTTGGGTGTGTGTAATTTGCGTGGTAATCTGTGTTACTGAGATGGCTGTATTAATGTCTCTTTTTGTAAATTGGGGATAGGTTTGGGAAGGAGGCAGGCATGGCCTTAAGTTAGGAACCATCCCAGCATTTGCCTGGAGTAGAAGTGGGGGGTAAAACAATGGAAAATCACTTCCAGGTTGGCTTAGGTTGCGATTTGAACCCTCCTCTTCTCGGTTTTGCCTCACGAGGCTGAGTATACCCCATTCCAGCCCTCACACGAGAATTAACATTTCTTGGCAGAGCTGGGAATGGAACCGAGACCTCCGGGGTGACAAGTCTAAGAATGCTAGCTGCTACACCACAAGGTGGTCAGTTATTATAAATTTTATTAAGCAATTACAAATAAAAATACTTAACGCCACAAACACCAGTAAATTGACTGAAGAAGAAGGAAAGAAGGAAGTTGAATGATCTGACTTACCGAAGCGAACTCCATTCTCTGGAGAAATATCAGGATCGCGGGCAGGGACCAGCGGCAACTGACACACATCAGCTGGTTTCTCAGTCGTGGTGGGAGGCGTACCAGGGGGAGCAGTTGTTGTTGTAGTTGTCGTGGTGGTAGTGGTGACAGCTTCTGTGGGAGGAGGTGCGGGTGGTTCCGTCTCTGGCTCAGGTTGGACTGGAACGTATTTCATTGATACACTCATTTATTTCCTAATGGGGACATAGTCTCTGGAATCAATTTACAATGACAACAATAAGTGCTGCACAAGGGTGATTCTAACGAGGGAAGTACCCCAGCTCGAACGGCTAAAACCGACTGGCAGTGCGCTTAACATACGGAGATATGTCTGTTCTACTACCCATCACGGGAATTTATTCGTAAAACCCCGCATTAGTGTACAATCAATGTTTGGAAGTTACGGCGTCCAAAGATTGCAGAAACACAATTCGCAGCAGAAAGTACCATGCAACAGGCAATTCGGACCATTATATTAGGTAAAATCCATTCCTAGCAATTGGTTTGACCTTTAGCATATATGTGGTAACATTACTAAAAGATTGCAGGAACACAATTCACAGCAGAAACTACAGTGCAACAGGCAATTCGGACCATTATATTAACAAGAAACAGATGTGGTGCAGTATCATCTGGCAAAAGGTTAACACTTGCTTGCAACAAGAAATCGTAACACATGCAGTACCGTGTTGACATAGTCATCTTTCCCACAATAGAAGATACTAGGATGTCCATCATTCGACGTCGAAGTGTAAATGTGGAGTTTCAAAGACGTGATTAAAAGACAGTGGAATGGAACAGTACGCACACTTAACAAAGGCAACATGTTACTCCATTATTTACAATATTCCCACATTGCAATAGTCCAAACTCAAATGCCGCGGTGATCACATTATCACATACTTAGATGGCGCTGGCGATCAAACACGTACTTTTACAGAGAATTTATTGTGCCATTTGAGTGAAGAAGGCTCAAAGAGTCAAAACATGTATCAATTGTAAATAATAGTGATTGATAAACATTGTATTGTAAAGTGGATATTTATTGTAGTATATCATAATGAATACGGGAAAAGATAGAAATATGACTTAAGTCATAGATTTACACCATGGTAAAATGTTAATATACGAGGGCAGATCGGAAAGTAACGCACAATCATTTTCCCCCCCAAAGGGTTTAACCTTTTGATCAGTGAGTTTTTGCTGACACTTACAGGCCACCAGGAGTGAGTTTTTTCGTGAAAAATTGGAGTTCTCAATTTTAAGTTATTTTGAGCCTAACTTTTCTCTATTAATAAAGTTACAAAATTTACATTGATGGTACATAACTGATAACCTTAATTTAATTGAAACCAGGGGCGTAGAAAATATTTTTCTCAAAAATACTGAAAGGAAATTGAAAAACATAATTACTTTCTATATTTGATCAAGTTTGTATCCCATACAACACGACTTAATTTTATATCAGTTTCACCTAGGCTTTCAAAATGTCTTTAGGGTATGGTACTCTTCAAAACAGGGGTGTACACAGAGGGGTCTATCACACTCAACACACATCCACTTAGTGTCTGTTCTTTTGGTTGGTCTCTTCTTTGTGTGCTGACACACAAAACACCTCCGTTGCGGCTTCTGCTTTGATTGTGTTGGAGGTACTGGTTTAGGGAAATGACGTCCAGAAAGTCTCAAGCAGTCACCTCCTGAAGGTGGTCGACCTCCTTTTGTTGGCTTCCTCTCCACTGCAAATTCCTCTAGTAGCTGATCTATGAGGCAGAGTCGGAATTCACTAAGCTGTGGATTTTTTCCCGTCTTCATCTTGTAAATATTGTAAGAGTTCAGCACTGAAATGTCAATCAAGTAAAAAAACAACTTGACATACCACTTCAGTGTTTTCCTGACATTTGCAGTGAAACTGATTTGCATATCAGCTTTGTCAATTGGACCCATGTTCACATTATAATCCAGTACACTCAAAGGTTTCATTTTCTTCTGACCTGTGGCGTGGTCTGTTTTGTCGGTTTCTACCATCACATTCTCGTGTATGGTAGTAAGCATAGTAACATCCCTTTTGTCGTGCCATCTTTGCGCCAGCATATCATTGGTGTGCCGTGAAATACATTCCCCCTTTTGAATTTTCTTCGGGAAGTCTGTTTTTTCTGACTGTGCCACATGCTCCAGTATTTTCCTTGTGTAGGTACTCAAAAAGATCTGGGCTTGTGTACCAGTTGTCGACATACAGGTTGTGGCCTTTACCAATGTAAGGTGCTGTTAGAGTTTTGACAACTGACCCAGACACTCCAAGTTTTTCATCATGTTCAATTTCCGTATCCTTTCCCGTATAAACAATAAAATCATTGATAAACCCAGTTTCACAGTCACAAAGTATAAACACCTTTATGCCAAACCTGTGTCGCTTTGATGGAATGTACTGTTTCCATTTTAGGCGACCTTTCCAAGCAACTAGGCTCTCGTCAATAGAGATCTTTTGGAAGGGATAGAATATAGATCGGAATTTCCCTCTCAAATAGTTTATTATAGGCCTAATTTTATAAAGTCTGTCACCTGGGGGGTTGAAGATTGTTGTCAGAAAAGTGAAGCAGTCTTTGAGGGAGAAATTGTCGAGAGAGAACACTTTACCGAACATCGGAGTTTCGATCAATTTATTTGTCGTCCAATAGTCTTTCATCCTGTTTTTCTTCACATGGCCCATCAACAATACAGTTGCCAGGAAAACATAGAGTCTCTACGGTTATGCCTTGCCACTTATGTAATTTCGACTTTTCCTTTACGTCCGTATTTTCCATAACAAATATGTAGTAGTTGTTCATTTCTGACACTATCAAGTTCATAATATTACGGTCAATAACTTCTTTGAAAATCAACACTTCAATTCTTGAATCATTGTCATTATCATTCACATGAAGATTATCACTAACGCCTGAATTTGATGCATCAAAATTAGCAGAAAGCGAAGGAAGAAACCTACCTATAGAAGTCCACTTTCTTCCTTCAGTGTGAACAGCTGACAGCTTAGCCTTCTTTGCGACAGCAGGCTGCACTTCGTCCTCAATTTCTATGTCATCGTCTTCCGAGGAATGACCACTCACATCGGACACAATACAATCACTATCACCATCATAAATATCAACTTCATCGTCAGACTCCTCATTAGTCAAAATATTACTTATATCTTGCGGAGCAAGCGCGCCTCCTCGACTCGATCCCACCATTTAGCACGTGTATTTGTTGACAATCAGAGAGTAATGGAGTTTGTTTCCACGGAAACCCGAGATGAGGGAAATGAAACAAAATGTGTATTGTCAAGGAATAGTTGTGCAGTGCACTCACAGGAAACAACAATAGAAAACAGTTCTCGTGTGTTGTACTTCGTAGCACAATCGCATAAGAAGTTAGGTTACATGACTGCAGATGCCGGGACAGAACTTCATCACAGAACATACGAGATGTGATAAAACACGGAATAACGTTCGCTGAACATTTCAAACATCCTCCAACATTGATCTAAAGACCCGCCAGTACAATGTCAGGCAACAATTTCAAACATTCCCCATGAAACGTGATTAGACGGCGGTACTGTTTAGGCGCGAACTTCGAGAACATCAATAGACGGCAGTACTGCTCATTGGGTTAATAGGTAACAGAACCAAACAAATGAACTTATATCTTTGAAATAATTTTCTACATAGTCACCAAGTTTCTCAACACATTTCTGCCTTCGTGGTACCAGTTTCAATATGCCCTGTTCGTAGATGTTTGTTTGGTTGGTGTATAGCCATCTGTGAACTGCTGATTTCACTTCCGTATCTGTCACAAAGTGTTGGTCGGCCAGGAATATCTTCTTGGAACCAAACAAATGAAAGTCCGACAGTGCCAGGTCCTGTGGAAGCTGGAGCACCTCTCACCCAAATTGGGTGATTGTTATGAAGAAGTTTGTCGCAGTCAGCATTAATGTTGAGGCGTTTGTTACGAAAGGCATGATGCAACTTAACCAAAGTTTTAATGTAGACTGCAGAATTCACAGTGGTCCCATGTTCAGCAAAGTCCACCAATAACAAACCACACATATCCCAGAACACTATCACAAGTACTTTCCTAGCAGATTGAGTCACTTTGAATTTCTCTTTTACTGTGGAACCAGCATGTTTCCACTCCATAGAGGCCTGCTTGGTTTTGGGAGTGTAGTGGTACACCCATGACTCATGAACAGTGACGATTCCTTTCAGAAAGTCATGCCCTTCTGCGGCATACACGTTAAGTGATCCAAGCTTGTCATTTCAGTGAACTTCATTCGGTTTATGCCCTTTGGCCCACAAATATCGAACTACACTTCGTTGCTCTTCACAAGTTGACGATAGTAATATGCGCACCATGCCTGTTTCATAGTTCAGGCTTCTTTCGCTAGAGCTGTACATGAAAACAAAATACCCTCTGTAGCGCTAACTTTGAACTATATCGTCGTGAAATTTCAAAATTCCAGCTGCAATACCAGGGGAGAAAAAAAATGATTGTGCATTACTTTCCGATCTGCCTTATATATATATGAGAGTCGTCAAATCATAGAATACAAAATTACAGAAGTACAGGTAAATACAATGATCAGTGTACAAAAGCAGACAGTCATGTTATCTCTGTGAACATTGTCTCGAATTTGATTTAAATGTGGAAATGGTTCTGACATTTCTAAGAGTTGCGGGCAATAAGTTAAAATTTTTAGAAGCAGTATACAAAGGATCTCTTTTTCTGAAAGCTTTCCTATAATATTGATAGTGAACATTCAATTTGTTTCTAGTGTTGAACGAATGTAGATCAGAGATTTTACAATATAAGCATTTCCAGTTAGAATTTGGTTCTTAATATACATAGTACTATTGAGTAAGTACAATGATGGTAATGGCATTATTCGGAAATTTTTAAAATAATCCCTGCAAGATGTCAGAGGGTGTAAACTAAACATAACACGGATTGCTCTCTTCTGCAGGATGAAAATATTGCTAAAGCTTCCTTCGTTGCACTGCCATATAGATATATACCATAAACCATGTAAGAGTGAAACAGAGCACATACTTGCCAACTCTCCCGATTTTCGATATTTTTTCCTTCCTCACAATAACTGAAGACTTTCTCCCGATTTTAGCTAATTATTGGCGAACTTGAAACATTTCGCAGTATTGTTCTAGTGTTTATAGTGGGCCGGTAATGAATGTTATTTGGCTACGGTGCCTGAATTTGTAAAAGAGTTCTGTTTCAGATTAAGCGGTTGTTTATTGATTTTGCTGCAACATCTACATCACATAGTGTTTTACTCGGTGCTTGATTCTTCACTATGACAAAAACAAGCAATTCTGTTTTCTTGAAAAAGTTTTCGGTGCAATTTCTGAGCATTGTTGAATCCATGAAAGGTCATTTTCTTTTTTGCATTTTGTACTGTTCGTCGATGTGATGTTTAGAACCAAGTGGGAACAAAGAAGCACCAAAACATGTAAAGAGTAGCAACAAAAAAATGGAGTGTCCTGTGTCGTTGTGGACTCCAATGCACCAGTCATAGCTGAGCTACGGGCAATTGAACATAGCCACTACTATCCATACTCCCGCCAGGTGTGAGTTGCGGAGTGTGAAACGTTTTCTGCAAGCAAAGCAATTCAAAGCAAACTACGACGTACGTATGCTCTAGTCCGGCATGGTTTTTATCGATGACAATGCAAGACCGCACTGTGCCAACGTGACGAAAGATCTTCTCAAAGAATTAAATTGGGAAGTTTTCGACCGTCCACCATTTAGTCCAAATCTCGCATGGAGTGATTATCACCTCTTCCGAGAACTGAAGGTATGGTTGGGTGGGAATGCCTCGCCACCAACCAAGAACTTCAGGAGACTGTCCAGATGTATCAACCTCACTGGAAGCAGAATTATTTGCAGAGGGCATTGGAAAGTTGGTGTCACCATCATCATTATCATCAAATTCCAGCTCCAGTCGCCCGGGTGCTGTTAACGAGCCCTCGCCATGAATAGTTGGACTTCATGGGTCCTTCTCCAGTCTAGCCCTTTGTCTTCAAGATCATCCTTGATTTGGTCCAACCATTTCTTCTTTAGTCTTCCTACTGGTCTTTTTCCTGGGATAATCTTCTTGAAATAAGCTTTTGGTGTCCTCTCATCTCACATTGTTTGAAGATGTCCATACCATCCTCATCGTTGCTTCTGAAAATATTTTGTAGCACTGATATCTATGCCAGCCTCTGTCCTGTTTGTTTCGTTCCTTACTTTGTCTCTCCTTGTCCTTTGAAGCATTGTTCCTATAAACTTCATTTCGGATGTCTGAATCCTACTTTCTTCTCTTCTGGACAGGGTGCATGTTTCTACTCCGTAAGTTAGAATTGGGATGTAGTATGTCTTAAACAGGATATGTTTACACTTCCCGGGCTCCTTATTATCCCACAGTAGTGTTCTAACTTGTGCATAGAAGGAGGCTGCATTACTAGTCCTATTTGTTACTTCACTGTTGCTGTTGCTACCCTTACTCAGTGTGCTACCAAGATATTTAAATTGATCAACAATTTGTGTCATGATACGACAAATAGTTCAATCGTTAAAGCGATTATGTTGAAAAATAAGTACTAAACAAGCAAACTTTTAGTAATAAAATCATTTTGTTTTATCAATCTGTCTTTGGTTTAATAGCCCATCGAAGGTTGATAAAAAAAAAAAAAAAAGCACAGTCCTGTATAAACCTGAACTGCTCTAAGAATCTATTGATATTATCTTACTTGGCCTCTTGATCCCTTGATCCTCATCAACTGGTTCTGGTTCAGGTTCGTCTGGTTCTGGCTCCTCTGTGAAGTCCACTGTAGGAGTGACTGTAACAACCACAAATAGCTATAAGACCTAAGCAGGCAAAATTGGAAGGGATTTTTTGGACAAAAAAAGAGAATGGATAATTTAGTAAAATATTAACACTAGGTGTCAATACAGGGTCATCATTTTAAATACGCCCTGTACGCGCCGCTAGCTTGGTAAAGGTGACCTTGGAGGTGGAGCCTTATCTCCACAATGAACACGTGCGCTGGTATAGGACAGCCGCTATCAACGCGGGGATTCGAACCTCCGAGCTCCGGACTTGCTGCAGCTGCCCTCGCGACCATGATGCACAATTTAACGAGCACGGCTACACCCCGAGATTGTTGGGGATATTATAATAAAAATTTATGAATACCAGAAATAGAAACGGACTCGACACAGAACCTTGTGGAACACCAGCCGAAATTTCTTTGAGTCCTGAAAATTCTTTCTTCACCAATACAGTTTGTTTTCTGCTATGTAGGTAGGATCTAATTAGATTCATTTCCTAGTCACCATCAATGACATAATAATTCAGCTTTGTACAAAGAGTACATGGGATATGCAGTCAAAGGCTCTTGAAAGACCTATCAGATCAGCATCAGTAGAACAAACACATTGGTTTGATGCCTCGAGAAAACCTCTTGTCACAAATTCTATAATGGAAGCCATGGGATGTGGACCTTGTGAACAAATGCCGCAGTGCAACGTTTCATTTGTTTGTATTTTGACAGGCGTTGTATAGAAGTCTGAAACTATAGTCGCTGCTTTTTGATCCCTTTCTCTGGTGTGGGTTTAAGTCTGTGTTGGCCAATAGGGTAGTGGCACTATCATATTATGTTACACAAGCCAACCCATGCGAGAAATCTCGCATGTTCATAAACCACACTTTCCCCAATAGGCTTATAATCAGAGACTTAGGTAGAAAGGTGTTATGTTTTTATTTCAACCAAATGATTTATTTTCCTACAGCAACAGTATTTGCAAATCGCACACTTCCTACAAAAATTGACATTTATGAAATTAGAATGCAATTCATCACCGTCAATGTCATTTGTGTGCTGAGTCCTTTGATTGGCAGCTTAGATGTAACATCGCCGGTTATTCGATATTTATGAAATTATACGATTTGAGTACTCATTCCTTTTATTTACTGTTTCTGAAATCCATGCAAAATGATAAAGGAAAGACCTCAGAATGTTAAAATGACATGAAACAGGCGTCACAGAGGCCGAAATGTGAAGTGAACGGCAATTATGGAGAATATTTTCCTACAGCAACAGTATTTGCAAATCGCACACTTCTTACATTTTTTTTAAAGTTATTTTTTAAAGAAATTATAGATATTTGTGAAATTATAGTGCAATTTGTCACTGCTAATGTCTATTCTCTTTCATTTGATTGCTCAAATGTCACGATCAGTCGCTTGTGAGCGCCGCAGGAGGGATCTATACTACTGAAATAATATATATGAAGAGCAGACAGTCTGCACAGGCACCAATGAAAAGCTACACTTAGACTGCACAACAAGTGTATTGCTTGGACTCACCTGGGAGTAGCGACTCCGGAGCTTCGAGGGGACACTTGCCGAGCCTTGTGCCAATTCCATCTGTGGCATTTGCGAAGTTGATGAATATACCGTTGACTGTAGCGTCAGCTAGGCAGCCCGAGAATGGGCTGGAGGAGGCGGCGGCCACTTGGTCGATCTCGTAGTCTTCGGGCACGCCTCCAAAATAAATGCTACCGTACAACATGAAGAGCTTGGGAGGAGCAGAGTCAGTACTGTAACACATAACCCAGCAAACCAACAATTACAGAGGACTATACTTTTTACTTCTATACATATTAAAATATTAGATAATTTCTTCTTTGATATAATTTTCTTCACTCTAGCTCTAACTCCCCTTTCTTGCTGCTAATACTTAAATCACATAAGGTCAAAAATGAACAAATAAAAAAGTTTTTTTGTTTGTTTTGAATCTATGTACGGAGCATCAAATCTGATCTTTGCAAAATATTGCACAAAAGATAGGTCTTACAAGAGAAGTACCCCAGCTCGAACGGCGAAAACCGACTGGCATTGCGCTTAACATATGTAGATATGTCTGTTCTACTACCCATCACGGGCATTTATCAGTAAAACCCCGCATTAGTGTACAATCAATGTTTGGAAGTTACGGCGTCCAAAGATTGCAGACACACAATTCGCAGCAGAAACTACCGTGCAACAGGCAATTCGGACCATTATATTAGGGAAAATCCATTCCTAGCAATTGGTTCTACTTTTAGCATATATGTGGCAACATTACAAAAAGATTGCAGAAACACAATTCGCAGCAGAAACTACCGTGCAACAGGCAATTCGGACCATTATATTAACAAGAAACAGATGTGGTGCAGTATCATCTGGCTAAAGGTTGAACACTTGCTTGCAACAAGAAATCTTAACACACATGCAGTACCATGTTGACATAGTCATCTCTCCCACAGTAAAAGATAACCGTGTTGTCCTTCATTCGACGTCGAAGTGTAAATGTGGAGTTTCGATGAAGTGGTTAAAACACAGCCGAATGGAACAGTATGCACACTTAACAAGGGCAACATGAAGACATACTCCATTATTTACAATATTCCCACATTGCAATAGTCCAAACTCAAATGCCACGGTGATCACATTATCACATACTCAGATGGCGCTGGCGACCAAACACGTACTTTTACAGATGAATGGCATTGATAGCTATTGACATAGGTACAACTGTATACTTTAAACCCACTTTCAGTCGGTTTTCGCCGTTCGAGCTGGGGTACTTTCCTCGTTAGAATTTCTTTTGAAGAAACTGAAATCATGTTGACTGATCCACCACACGAAAATACAATTAATATTGATGAAGATGAAACCATTGAAAGATGACCGATGACAGGGTCTGAACCTGGAGATGGCCTAGTGCAAAGGTACACATAGTCAGTAGACCTATCTACTCACATGAAAGTCTCGAAGTCGTCGATGTCGAGACTGAGAGAGTTCTCGGTGTGAGCGCCTGTCACCACGTGCCACTCGTTGTCGTTGTACTTGGTGCCCTGCCGAGTCGCCAACTCTTCATGCTGACTGCGCATCACCAACTTGCCTTTAACCAGTGACAGAGACATGGTGTTCTGCTGCTCCCGATCTGTAGCGTACATGATGAGTCCCTTTTCGGCTGTCGTGCGGAACTTGAAGTTGAACTCGAACGAGTTCCTGGCGGAAGCGTTGGGCCAGCGGATGTAGCCTGGGTTGTGTTCATCGAAGGAAACTAGAGAGGCAACCTGAAGCACACAATAATAAAAGAACATGAAGAAGTATTGGGTAATGAGGAGAGATGATACAACAGGAACGTATTGCAGTTATAATGTGGGGGAGCAGTGTTTCTGGTGGAAACTGTCTTTTTTTCTTTAGCATTCATCCCACAAATTAGCAGGGTCTGCTTTTTTGGTTCTCTGTTGCTATATTACACGATTGTGTGCTATGTCAGGATGACCTGCTTTGTTATACAGTAGAACCTCGTTAACACGTTCCTCATTAGTACGTTTTATCGCATATCACGTCGTAATTTTCAAGTCCCGATTCTTATCTGATGACAGTAATGTAAAAGTACCTCATTTATCACGTCGCACATTTTGCCGCGCATCGCGTAGTACGATCGCATTTTCGTCAGCCCTGAAAGCATTTTTGTCCACCCCTAGTGGAATGTGAGACCGACCGCACTGAGATAACATTCCTTGCCAACAAGCGGGTGAGGGTTGCGACTTAACAGGTATATGCGACTCTTAAAAGTAAGACAGTAGCACGTGCCGCGCATCGCGTAGTAAGATCGCATTTTCGTCAGCCCCGAAAGCATTCTTTGTCCACCCCTAGTGGAATGTGAGACCTACCGCTCTGAGATAACATTCCTTGCCAAAAGGCGAGCGAGAGTTGCGACTTAACAGGTATAGGCGACTCTTAAAAGTAAGACAGTAGCACGCGCCGCGCAGCGCTTCGCGTAGTACGATCGCATTTTCGTCAGCCCTAAAAGCATTTTTTGTCCACCCCTAGTGGAATGCGAGACCGACCGCACTGAGATAACATTCCTTGCCAACAAGCGGGCGAGGGTTGCGACTTAACAGGTATAGGCGACTCTTAAAAGTAAGACAGTAGCACGCGCCGCGCAGCGTTTCGCGTAGTACGATCGCATTTTCGTCAGCCCTGAAAGCATTCTTTGTCCATCCCTAGTGGAATGTGAGACCGACCCCACTGAGATAACATTCCTTGCCAACAAGCGGGCGAGGGTTGCGACTTAACAGGTATAGGCGACTCTTAAAAGTAAGACAGTAGCACGCGCCGCGGCACTTCTGATTAACGCGTTTTTTAGATTTCTCTTACTGATACAAATTTATGAGGTTTAATTATTATTTTCCATTAGAACGTTTTCCCGCTTTTGACGTCCAAATTTTTCAGTCCCTTGAAAAATGTACTAACGAGGTTTCACTGTATATTGAACTGTGAGATTCATACATGGTTCTGTATTGACAATTGTGATTACGTATATATAAACAGTTGTTACTGTTTATTAGTTAAACAAGTTATTTACTTGTCATGCTTGGTACATGTTTCGACACCTATAGTGCCGCCATCGTTACTTCCGACTTGACAGTTCACCGGCTGGCGGCACGGTGTTGCCAGTCCACTAACGCGAATCAGCTGACGTACATGATTATAGCCGTAAAGTTAACAAAACACTCATAATGTGAACAGACATGTTTACACACATCATACTCTTGAATAAGTTCATAGTAGCAGAATTTTTTTAAAACTAATTGTAACTCGCCAATACCGCTTGCGTCCAGAGTCAAAGATGATCAGAGTTCGAGAAAATGTATTAAAAAACCTATAGAGGGAACACACCACTCATTTCGGAGTCATGTCGTCACGTAAATGAATGATGTGGCTTGTGAGCCACTCAATGAGCACATTCTTTCTTGCTGCCATTGTTGGAGCTTTGTCGTGAATGACACTATGATACAGGGCATTGTCCATAACAATTGTGCTTTTCTCAGGAAAATTGTTCAGCAATATTTCTTCAAACCATTTCCTCTCTTGGCGCTTGTCTTCCTCGTGTTAGACCCCGGCATGACACTATTAGGCCTACACACACGCACGGCAGAAATAACACAAACACTCACTGACCTAAAGCTAACCTACAACTACACATAATTATACTACACTATGTCAAACGACAAACAAATACTAAGCTATTAAATAACAACAGACTAGAATAATATCAAAAAGAAAAATATACGAGAATACACAAACACTGCCAATGAAACTAACAGAGCACAATGCAAACAGCTGACAACAACATGTGAACGCAAGATTTTAGCTGGCAACAACGTCAGTGAAACTCGATTTATCTCGATTTATCTCGATATATCGATTTGAATGGCTGCCTGTGATTGGCTGGTTAGAGTGTAGCTGTGACGTATCAGTGAAACTTCAAGTCGGAAGTAAGGATGGCTCTAGTATATAACATTTATTGGTGTCTTCATCAGCCAAATAACATCGGGCAGCACTAAAACATTTGTTGACATGAAGAAAATGAAGATGGTATTGTGATGGTTAAAAACATACATAAAAGGAACATATGACAAGTAAATAACTTGTTCAACTAATAAACAGTATTTACTGGATGGTAGCAATTGTTTATATATACGTAATGTCAGAATGAAGTCGGGCAATTTTTAAATCGTCATGTAGGAGAAGATAAGATGAAAGCAATGGTGTTTGCAGATGATCTCATGGTCTGGGGAAACAAGGAGGAGGAAATTCAGGAGCAACTGAAGGCTTGGGAAGAAACAGTGGGAGAGTACGGATGGCAGTTCAACATCAGTAAATGTGAGATCCTGTTAACGACCAGGAAAAAGGACAGACCAATGAGTGGGATAACACTTGTAGGTGGACAGCTGAAGAAGGTGGAAAGTCTCAAGTACTTGGGAAGTCTAGTGGAGGAAAATGGGAGAAATGACAAAGAGATTACGGAACGTGGCAGACAGGCAGAAGCATTTCTGAGAAGCATTAGGAGCTTAGTGTGGAATAAGGATGTCCCACAAAAAAGCAAGGAAGTGTTATACAGAAGCTACTATATCCCGATACTGACCTATGCTTCAGAAACGTGGACAATGAAGAAAAGAGACATAAGCAGAATACAGGCAGGTGAAATGAAGTTCCTGCGAAGTAGGATCGGAGTAACAAGAAGAGACAGGGTGAGGAATGAAAAGGTCAGGGAAATGGTGAAAGAGGAGCCCTTGCAAGGTAGGATTGAGACATCAAGACTGAGGTGGTATGGACACTTAAAGAGAATGGATGAGAAGAAGATTCCCAAGAGGATACATGAGATGCAGATGCAGAAGAAACGACCAAGGGGAAGACCAAGAGATAGATGGCTGAAAGGAGTGGAGGAATGTGTCAAGAAGAGAGGCGAGGACTGGACCAGAGTGACAGCGGAGAGGTGGTGGGAAGAAAGGACTATGTGGCGAGGCTTATGTTCCAAACAGACCCAGCCAGGGGCTGGAAACTGTACAAGATGATAATGATGATGATGTAGAGTGTCAAGCAAACACTGTCTCGGTCATCCTATTGGTCTCTTCCCATCTATCAGCAATGCGAATCCAGTGTGTGCAACTGTTGTTTCAGCAGCTCATAAGACATGGCCATACCAGCGGAGACGGCTTTCCCTCATATTTTCTGGTGGAAACTGTCCAAATTATAATAATTAGAGTCAGATGATGATGATAATTGTATAGCCTCAAATATTGTGGTGTAGCCCTGTTCAGTCATTCGGGGGATCAACTCTTCAGTTTAGTAACCTGTGAAGCAATTTTCCAGAGTAGCCATCATAATCTAGTAACAGGATTGCTTTTCAGTCAGTCAAAGTAATCATTTAATTAACCCTTAGTGTTCCAATTTGTTCACCTGGTCTCATACCTCAACTCATTTATTTTTCTGGAATAGTACATTATGCAACGAGCCTATAATGGCAATAATTAAGTTAATTACCATTATGCGTTTTATATGTTTTAACATAAATATTCATAAATATCTGTGGGATTCAGTAACTTAAGTTAGTGAACAGAGCACGCTAGGTGGTTTGCTGATTGAACAGAGTGCATGCGTGGGTCAAAGAATTTCGAAAACAGAGACCATTTACTTTGCTTGGCAATGCTATTGTTTACAGCCTGCATGATGTCTAGTGCCGATCAGAACTAGCATTCACTAATATTGCCACCGAAGTTGTTTGAAAGCAATGCTCTGTGTAGAAATTGGAGTTATGGTTATTAAGATACAGTGCTATTTCATGTCTCATATTCGCCAGTTTATTTATGCGAATATATGGGACGATGCACTTTCCATGTCGGTAATTTATATAGAAGGATGCTGTGTTGCTAACTTCTGGATGTAGATTCATAAATTTCTTGCATATGTCATAGTATTTTCTTGTTACCGTAAAGGTTCGTGCTGATTTTGTCTTTGTGTTTGGGATTGTAACTACAATGGCTGATTTGATATACAATTTGAACTTTCAAACCATGTAATTCATGTCCGACATGTTGGATTTTGAACATATGCGCGAAGCTATCCTTACCTAATTGGTCAATGAATGATCTCTGATTGGCTGGAGAAACTGTTTCATAATGAAGAATAGTACTATAATGACCCTCATTATGATACAGTTTTCTGACGTATAATATTTACATTTCGACATCGTCGAACATAAATTAACCTTTTAAACTCCATTACCCTTACGTATGCTTCCTGCTCCAATCCTAATTTATTTCTGCACTGTGAACAGCGGTAGGAAGTGAACACTGCAAGACAATCTAACACAAGATATACGGTAGTTATGTTATATTTCCAAGTCAGTTGTTTGTTCATCATAGTCACTATCACTGTCCACTAACTGTTCTAAAATATCCAGTTCCGAGAGCAAAGATGAAGCAGACGGCATGTTTACATTCAATCTTTATTATCAGTAAAACTGTCATAAACATTCGAGAATAACGAAGGTTAAAAATTCATAACAATTCCCACAAACTATATTAAATAGGGAAAGGTGTTCTCTCAGAGACCACTAGCTGGCTGCTCAATACTGGAATACACCACAGAAATCATGCGAGTGCTGTAAGTACAAGCTATCGTGTGTGACTCGACATCGGAGCAGAAGTTACATATTTTAATGTCGAACCCCCACTCGACATAGGAGTGCAAAAGGTTAATGACTCCCTTCCTATCTGTTCTTAGCATACCTCTTGAATCCCATCCAATATCTCTTTCAAAGTTTTGTTCATGAAAATTAGCATGAAAATGGCTAACGATGTTGAAAGAATCTATCCTTGTAATAAATATAATATCGAAGCTAGCCACCTCAGGGTAGCGGGGCAATATACTCGCTAAAAGAATCACACAAAGTGCAGCACACTGACGTTACTAATATACATATTTATTAATGACTTTGACTATCATCATCATCATCTTGAGCAGTTTCCGACCGCTGGTCGGGTCTGCTTGGAACATAAGCCTCTCCATCGTTTCCTGTCCATCCACCATCTCTCATCTTCCACTGTGTCCCAGCACACTCCTCTTTCCTCCACACTCTTCTTAACTCCTTTTGTCCATCTGTCCCTTGGTCTTCCCCTTGGCCTCCTTCCCTTCATTTCCATTCCAAACATCTTCTTCGGTATCCTCTCCTCTTGCATCCTCCTCACATGTCCATACCATTGTAACCTAGATCGCTCTATTCTATTTTGCAATGGTTCCTCTCTCACCATCTCTCTGACTCTCTCATTCCTTACTCTGTCCATTCTTGTCACTCCTACCCTACTCCTCTGGAACTTCATCTCCACTGCTCGTATTTTATTCTTGTCCCTTTCCTTCATCACCCATGTTTCTGAACCATATGTCAAAATTGGCACAAAGTAGGTCTTGTAGATGATTCCTTTACATTTTTGTGGTCATCTTTATTCCATATCATCCCCCTAACACTCTTGAAGAATCCATCTGCTCACCTTCTCCGTTCATTTATTTCCATCCTATTGTCTCCCTTTTCTTCAATTATGCTTCCCAAGTACTTGAAGCATTCTACTTTCTGCAACTGCTGTCCTCCAAGTGTTATGCCTATATCCAGTCTGTTCTTCCTCCTCGTTGTGATGAACACTTCACTCTTTGGTGCTGAGAACTTCATCCCATATGATAACACTTCCTTCTCCCACTCATCTAATTGCTCTTGTACTTCTTCCTCATCCTCTCCCCATACCAGAAGGTCATCAGCAAACAACATTGCCTTCATTTTCCTCTCCCCAATGCTATTTACCACTTTTCGTATGATTTCATCCATCAATACATAACAATTCTTCTCCAACATGCAAATTCTTCTTTTCTAGTTTTTCTCTAACCATCAAAAACTATCAATACCTGTTTGTCACTTACATTTACCTACATCTATTACACAGTATGCACAACTATCTTCATATTAAAATTTAAATACCGTTCACAAAGCTTAATATTCTTCGGCTCCTTTCTTTTCTTCTTGCGTTTTATTAAACGACTGCTTCTGTCCTTCTTACTAGATGTTCTCTGGTAACCAAAACTATCAATAATTCTCTGTGTACTTGGACAATCCAAATCACAATACTTGTTATTCCTCTATCATCATTCTTCTCCAAAACCAATTGCCAGACCTTCAAAAACATCACATAATCTTCAATCATCCAACAAATTGCCAGCACAGAATATAACATAATTTACAACATCAAAACCAATTGCCATACCACATAACCTCACAATTCTCCATAGCATAAACTATCTATCAATTCCCTCCATTCCGCATGGCATCAACTATCAAAATAACACATCCCCATGGTTACCTTGCCCTTAGATCAAAACCACCTGCCACCCACTGCTGGACCAACACAGAGAATCTCTATGCCACAACACACAAGATTCTCCGTGGTGCCCCACCAATAGGTGGCCATGGCTGATAACCTCATAAAAAATAATAAATAAAAATACAAACCGCACAAGGCGAAAACCTGAGGGTGAACTATTGTAACCAAAATAATTTCGGCTACAGTCGAACCCCACTCGACATAGGAGTGCAAAAGGTTAATGACTCAATTACTATCTATTCTTAGCATACCTCTTGTATCCCATCCAATATCTCTTTCAATGTTTTGTACATGAAAATTAGCGAGAAAATGGCTATCGATGTTGAAAGAATCCATCCGGGGGGTGGTTGGAAATCTGAAGTTATAGCATGCGGGTATTTCATAAAATCAGCATTAGTAGGCTTGTAGGCTACCCAGTGAGAGCTATCACTGTTTGATGAACCAGAGCCTTTTCAGACTTTGATTCACTAGATTTTTCTAAAGCACCTGATACTCACTTCCCAGTAACAACGCCGTCAGAAGTTGATAAATTTAAATAGCTGCTTGTGTTTGGCCTTTTAAAGCAGCAAGATGCGGAAACTTCAAGCTGGAGGTTATACTTATTGGTGTGCCCTTGTGTGAATTAATGATCTTTAAATATAAATTTAAGCAATATATGTTTGTTTTGTTGCTTTAAAATGTGTGAAACCAAATTAATAGCATAACTTGGAATACTTCAGACTTCAGAAATGAAGTTTCTAAGAAGCATGATTCAAAAAACTAGGAAAAACAAAGTAAGATGTGAGAAGATAAGAGAACAAGCTGGAATAAATCAGTTCCTGAAGGCGACCATAACTGGGGCACGTTTGCGATGGTTTGGTCACGTCAAACATATGACAGAAAGACGAATTGCAAAACAATGGTTACATATTGAGATTACTGGAAAGAGACCTGTTGGAAGACGTAGGATGAGATGGCTGGACCAAGTGAAGGAAGCTATCACATCCAAGGGAATCAACTGGGATGAAGTCTTGAAGGAGCAGTGGTACATGAATAGACTAAAATGGAGAGCCCTCGTAAACCACTACCGGGAAACTGGACTGGAAACTTGATGGTGATGATGATGAACTTGGAATACTTTGTCAGTTGTTGAAAAAGGGGAAATTCAAAAGAGATGTTTGCAAGGATATGCTATTGTGTATACTATTTATTCTGTGGAAAATTACATATTGTATCTGTAAAGCCATACGCTAAATAACTAACTAACTCACTTCCCGAATCAAGCTCCGAAATACAATCATCTTCACTTGACTACAACTCATTCCCAATCTTGCTAGTACCGGGAAAACTCCCTTACTTCATTTGCGCCTTCCCGCCGTAAATACGGAGCTCTATATACAGTATTCCGGAGATTGCCAGCCCAAAGCATCCTAAGAATTATGTTCAGAGGGCCATGGATTCTCTCAAGTTTGTGGAGATATTGTCTGAGTATTGCTAGCTGCCATTAAAATGTGTTAATCTTGGAGTAACCTTAATGTCGTCATGTTGGAAGGCTTCTGATATACGAGCTTAAAAGGTTAGTAAAACACACCACATTAAACCTAAACTGAAAAAATTTATTGTCATAATGCACTATGGTAAATTTTGAAGCAAGGGGTGACACAAAGTCCAACGTAAAACGAGTTCTCATGCCTTCATACAGATCTATATTTTTCCTGTTTAACAGTGACATGGTGCTATCTAGTGACAGATTACACAACTTTATGCCCAGTAGCATCCACTCAGCAGTGCTAGAGGTGTAATATTACGTTAGTCTGCCACACAAAGCACAAGAAATCGAACAATGTAATATTACGGCCGTCGCAGTATTAGAAACGTAATATTGCGAAGCCTACACCCCAATTGTTGACTCTCCCTCAGAATGCCAAGTAGACTTCATAACATTGCGTAGTGGCTAGCATTCTTAACTGTCACTGTGGAGGCCAGGGTTCGATTCTCAGCTTTGCCAAAAATAAAATCTCCAAAGGATTCTTTAAAATTAAAAAGGAGGTAGATAAATTTAATTCTGGTCTAAGGGTTGGAATGGGGTACACTCAGCCTCGTGAGGCAAAAATTATAAGAGGCGGGTTCGATTCCCAACGAAGCCATCCTGGAAGTGGTTTTCCGTCGTTTCTCACTTCTCCTCTAGGCAAATGTTGGGATGGTACCTAACTAAAGGCCATGGCCACCTCCTTCCCATATCCTACCTTGATTACAAATACACATACTAGCACAGACATAACAATGACACATGTTATCAGACAAATTCTACACACACCCAAGTATACAGGGTTAAATGAGCATGATGTCGCAAAGAACCTAAAGAATCAACAGCAACAACAACATACTTCAAAACAGCCCTAGCAGGATTCAATCTGACATTTCTGATTTTGTCCCAATCTGGCTTGAAAAACTTGTTGCTTGTGTCCGGCTGTTGTTGTTCCAGTATGGAATGAATTCGTAACAGCGCACTACGGCTATGAAGTCACTGCCAAATGAGTGACATGACAGTGGCAAGTAAATACAGAAACGGGGAACTCACCTTCACTGGACAACCTGGCGTCACACCAAATGCATCAAGATTCTGGCTGAGATCCACCACTGTTCCATCTATCTGAACCTCATCTATGCAGCCATCGAAGGAAGCTCGTGTTACTGGACGATGTCTGTGTTTTGGATGGCCACCGAAGAAGAGCAGCGGAGAGATTCTCAGTTCGTCAGCATCTCCCGGAGCCACCCCGTCTGCCACGTTGATGTTGTCCACGCTGAGTAACCCAGTCTTCCCTTGTCGCACTGCATTCACCGTATGCCATTTGCCATCATTGTAGACTTGAGGAGAAGCCACACTGAACAGACCCTGGCCCAGATCAAACTGAAACACAAATAATACAGAAATCAAGAAATCATAGAAAAAAAAAAAAAAGTAGTTCCATGTTTTCTTAAAATTTAAGATTGATACCAATCTATATCATCATCATCGGCTTTAACTCGAATCCGAGTATAAATCTTCTTCCTTCAGTCCAGTTTGTGGATGTGTTTACGGTGACTAAAGAGTCCAATCCTGGCATGGAACAAGCGACCACACAAGTCGCATAGTATTGCTGGAGGAGGACGTGGTTGGGCTGCTCGAAGTTTCCTAGCTTGACGCTTGGCCTCTTCATGTATGCATCGATCCCTTTCAAACGCCTTTACAGTATCCGAGATGGTACGGCGCCAAGTTGAGCGGTTTTCAGCCAGCATGTCCCAGGTTTGTGAATCAAGACCTGTCAATTTCAGGGTCTGCTTAAATTGGTCCTTGTAGCACCTCTTAGGACCACCATGAGGTCTGGTGCCATAGCATAACTCACCATATAGCATTTGACGAGGTAATCTCACATCATCCATCCGATGGACATGACCAATCCATCTAAATTGGTGACCTATTATGGATGATTCTATGCTGTTGATTTGAGCCTTTTCCAGAACAGCAATATTGGTAATGCGGTCTTCCCATTTAATCCTCAGGATTGATCGAAGTTTTTGTAGGTGAAAACGCTCAAGCTTCCTAAGATCACGTCGGTAAAGGGTCCACGTTTCACAGCCATACAACAATGTAGAAATGACCACTGCTTTGTACACCATAAGCTTTGTACTCATGGATAGATCTTTATTCATGAAGACCCGGTGCGCTAATCGTCCATATGCTGCATGGGCTGCGCCAATTCTCTTATCCACATCCTGCTCACAGGTACAGCTCACAGAAATGGTACTGCCCAGGTACGAGAAGTGGTCAACCTGTTCTAATGGCAAATTTGAAATGGAGATATTGAACTGAGGAAGAGGTGTGCCTGGTGAAGGTTGTGCCAAGACTTTAGTCTTATTGACATTTATGGTAAGACCAAAGCGATCACATGCACTTTTGTACCAGTTAACTGACTCTTGCAGCTCTTCTGGTGTGAGAGTTGGTGACGCAGCATCATCTGCATACAACATGTTAGTAACCTTAGTAACCTGAGTTTTCCTCAAGGAGCGGAGACGAGTTAGGTTGAAAAGCCCTCCATCAAAACGATACTTGATCTCCACACCTGGGATGTTTGTGGGTGAATCATAAAGCATTGCAGCCAAGTACAGCGCAAAAAGCGTTGGAGCCAGTACACATCCTTGTTTCAGTCCATGGGTAATGGGAAATTCATCGGACATCTTATTCTGATGGCAAACCTGACCTGTCATGCCATCATGGAGAGCTTTGATTAGATCTACAAAACGCTGAGGGCAACCAAACCGCTTCAGCACTGCCCACATGGCTGGTCTTGGAACCGAATCAAATGCCTTTTCCAAGTCATAAAAGACTAAGAAGAGTGGATTCTGTTGTTCTCTACATTTTTCTTGTAGCTGTCTCACACAGAAAATCAAGTCAATTGTGCTTCTGGAAGTTCTAAATCCGCATTGTGACTCTGGGAGGATCCTCTCAGAGATAACCTTGAGGCGGTTAAGTAGAATTCTTGCAAGAATCTTCCCCACAATTGATAGCAGTGATATACCATGGTAGTTGCCACAAACACTGCGATCACCCTTTTTAAAGATAGTGACGATAGTGGCATTCTTTAGGTCTCCAGGTACCTTTCTTGATTCCCAAATTCTGAGGATAAGGATGAAAATTCTTGTTTTGAGGGAATGACCTCCGGCTTGAATTAGTTCCAGAGGGATGTTATCTGGGCCAGGTGCTTTTCTGGGTTTCAATTGGGTGAGAGCTGCACTGAATTCATGATAAGTAGGAGGTACTGCCAACCACAGTTGTTCAGGTTGTTGCGGCACATCACAGAGGAAGTCTTCAGCAGCTTCTGATGGACGATTTAGGAGATTGGAGAAGTGCTCCTTCCAGCGTTCCAAGATTTCTTGACTATCAGTAAAGGTAGTAGAATTATCAGCGCTTTTCAGTGTACCTGATGATGAGCGAGATGGTCCATATATTTCCTTGAGTACGGCATAGAAGTTCCTCAAGTCTCGAGCATCCGATAATCTATATAGACCTACTGTATCTAGAATAATGACGAAATCAAGTTGGTAATACTAACATTTCTAAGTACTGCAGATTGAAATGCACCTGAAATAGTGTAGCCTAATAGAGTAATTTACTACAGTTGGCAGCCCTGGTGACTCTGAGTATATTCTCAGATCCATCTCTGTTTGATATTGGACTTTTCAGTGCTCATAAAATCATGTTGGGAACAATGTCATGTATGTGATGCTCAGAATTAATCTGAAATATTACAATCTATTCTAGTGCCAATTTTGGATAAAATTTATTTGTTAGTATAGAAGTTACATGTAATTAAAAATTGAAACTATCAGAAAGCTTAGAATCATGTTGGCAGCACTGAGGTATATTAGTTACTCCAAGTTAATCTAGAATGTCAGGTACTATACATGTGCAAAGTTTAGAGCTGACGGCTTGCATACTTTCTGATATATTGATATTAGAATTAAACAAATAGAGAGAGCATTTATTAACAGTTGACAGTGCTGGTTCTTACGAATATGCATAGTCATAACTGTTATGGTACACAAAGCACATACAAAATTTGGTTGAAATACATTTGTTAGTATAGAAATTATATGCATTTAAAACTGGACCTATCAGCAGGCTTAGAATCGTGTTGGCAGCACTGATGTATATAAGTTACACCAAACTACGGTAGAATGTTCAGATACTATACGTGTGCAAAGTTTAGAGCTGTTGCCTTGCATACTTTCTGATATTATATCGATGTTAGGGTTAAAACATAGAGAGAGCATTTATTGACAGTTTGCAGCCCTGGTGACTCTTTAGATTACGCACATTCATATCTGTTGTAGTACACATAGTACATAGGAAATTTGGTTGAAATCCATCGATAGTATAGAAGTTACATGCATTTAGAAATTGGACCTATCGGCAGGCTTAGAATCATGTTGGCAACACTGGCATGTATGGACTTCTGAAAATTAATCTGGAATGCTATTATCTATATGTGTGCCAATTTTGGAATAGTTTGCATACATAACTTCTGAGATATCCAACATAGAGCTCAAATTTCCATTGAGATTTTTTAGTAGTTGGTAGCACCGACGTCAATTTCATATATGGCCGTGAGATATTCAGGTATAGATCTTTACTCATACCAAATTCGGTTTCAATAGCTGCAGCCGTTTAGGAGTTGATAGGGGGGGGACGACGACGACGACACACACAAAGGACAGACAGACATACATACAGACTGACAGACACCCATTTTCCTGGATCGATCTCATAAGTCTACTTTTTTCTAATTTTTGCAAAATGAGAAAAGTAGGCTAAACATCTGTCCACTCAAATGTAGTAGAAAACAATTGCAGTGATAATGGAGCGTAACATTAAAACCAACTGCTGCATAACAGAGAGAGAAACACGAATACCAACATCTCTAACTTACCTGATAAACAACATTCCCATTTCTCAGCTCAACAGACAAGAAGCTGTTGCCCTTGCTGACAAAGAACATCAGTCCATCCTTGGCAAAGGTCTTGAAATTAAGCTGCACATCAGCCTGTATTCGCATTGGGAACTGCATGCCATCAACCTTCACATAACTGTTATCACCATTGAAGCGATAACCAGTGTTCGACTGAAGGTTCACCAATCTGTCCCTATGGGATAAAATATAACAGAATTACTTTATGTAAATCAAGGCTTTCATGGCCCGGGATACCATTAATATTATCCATAATTTTGGGGTTATGCCGTGTGAAATAATAAATAATTGAAATGCCTAGATTTGATTAACCCTTCGAGTGCCAGACAACGATATATCGTTGTTCCGTATTTACGCATCTCTGACACATTGAGTAAAATGGCGTCGAGTGGGAGAAATAAGTTTGTTGACGGTGATGATCTGGCTACGTACGTAAATAATTTGAGTGAAGAAGAGGCTGATGATTACTTGGATGAAGAATTTAATCCTGTAATAGATGAGAAAAGTGGAAAGTGAAAGAGATAGCGGCGGGATTGATGTAAACATCCGACCGCGTGTTTTTAGGCCTAAGGTAAACAGTGGTAGTGGTAGTGATAATGACCTTCAGAATGAAGTAGTAGCAATGACGACAACAATATCCAGCAGTTTCACGATTTCCGTGAAGTTTAGGTAGGACAAGATAAAAAATACCAACCCTCGCCTGGTAGGGTAGGGGTAAATCCTGAAGCCTATATTTTTGTAAATATGTTTTCTGTGTGTTGTGTTTAGCTTTGGTGAAGATAACTCCCAAACTATTGTACATAATAAAGTGATATTTTCGTATGTATTCACCTGGAATGGGAGATTACAGAGAAGTGAACATTACTTATCTGTGAATTTCTAATTATATTTTGTTCTATTTTTATTTTTGGTGTTTTGAAAATGTTTCAAAAATATTTTTATTTTGAATAAACAAGAGTATGATAATGTTAAATTGTAGTTCAGAAGTAAGTGAGTTCTCTAGTTAGCATTTAGGGAGAATTTCAGGCCATTGTGTTTGTTATCATGAATTATATAGCCCTGAGAGTTTGAACCTGCAAATCCTCTAAATCAGTCTGGCACTCTTGGCAAACTGTGAGCACTCAGGCCTGGCACTAAGAGGGTTAAGGTGGGTCTATAACTCCGCCCAATCAATACTTATAATTTCTTACTACAAAATTTATTTTAACATACTACAGGGACAAGTTTTGGGCAACAACTTTGCCCTTCCTCAGCCTGTCACAGATTCATAAACAATGTATACATTCAAAAGACATTCCTATTATTTAAAGCATGCATAAGTTGTACATTTTCCCTGTGGGTAAAACTATACATTTAAATCAACTACACACAAATTCTAAAAAAATGTAGATTTCTTTGACACATTAAAAAGTTGTTTATTAAAATTTTTGTTTGGGAATATATGAGTAGTCCTGTTACAATCTTGTTCCTTACATTCCTCATAGCAAGAAGTACAAAAAAATGAGACTGTACCTTTCCACAGCACCATCCTCATTGTTCTCCCCATCAACGAAGTTCCAGAGAGACACGGGAATGTCCCCAATCACCAGGTCCTCCATCTCCCCCACGAATGACTGGTACGTCATGACATCCTGCATCTTGAAGGTTGCAGGGTAGCCTCCGACAAACAGCTTGGAGTGTTCTTGGTCCAGGTTGAGGACCGACTTGGAGCCTAGCAGTACTCCACTGGTCACATGTGGGATTTGTTCGCCATTGCTTCCCTCTTCATTGATGGTCAAGGTGATGATCTTACCGGTCCTAAAACATTCACAAACATTTCAGTGAACAAACCACATGAAGCATATCAGGTGACAAGAAAGACAGAGGTTTGTTATTGTGGTCATGTAGCCCCTGGGTAGCTGTGCCGATTGCATCTGCACAAGTTCCCTTCCTGAACTTTCGCCAATCCTATTTCATAAAAAAAATAACCTGGACTCAGTTCTGAACCCAGAGGTCAATAAAATCTGAACCCAGCTTCGGACCCAGTGGTAATCTAGGTGATTGTGGACCTCATGAAGTATAATCATGCCCCAAAAGGTTATAGGGTAAAAATTTCAAAATATCACCGCTTGGTCTCCAATATTATGACGACATTATTGTCGTCTGTGGAAAAATTTATGAACATTGATGTCCGGAATTCGCAGTCATACAAATTCAAACTTGTGAAGTGACCGTGTGACCAATGAAACATTAGGATCTTCCCGCTTATTAAATGCCAACCTAAAATTGGACCTGAACTGTTTTCGGGCATTGGATATGCAATGTCTCTTGGCAATTATGTTGTCCACCCTGACGAAACATTCGATAATTTAAACTGTTTCCATAGTTCAAAATCGGCCACTGCATAAACATGGCAGCACTACGTGTGTAGCGCGCATGCGCGTGGGCCACTCTGGCGGGCTAACGGACGGAGTGTTGGGAGACGCGGCACTCTCAAGATGACTTAAGTTGAAAGCAGACGTTGGGGCTCTGGGCTCCGGCCCATGGCCGGACTAGAAGGTAGGAGTAGATGGCCAACTACAGATTATTCTGAGACTTGGTGAAAACTTTGAAAAATTATTTAATTTGAATTCTTTATCATATTTTTAGATTTAATGATCATTGTGTCGTTGGTGATCTGTTGGACCACATAGGGAACCAAAGACTTTAGTTATTTTTTTTAAATAGCAAGCTTTCTTTATTTCTATGATTTGAAACTTTCTAAAGGACCAAACATTTGCGCAAATGATGGTTCCAACTTGTTAAATTATTTTCTATTAGCTTGCTACCAAACTTTAGTGTGGCCAACATAAGTTAGGTTTAGTTAAGAATTTTACTCATTTCTGTTTTCAAATTTTGATTGAAGAACTTGTTTCTTTAGGTGGGTAACTGTGTTAATTACTAGTGACTGTCCTTTGTTTCGTCACTAGTTTGTTTTCCATTATTATTCTACGAAGGTTGATTGGCATCATGGCCGTACGTTTCGACGTATTAGTTTTCCGCTCCGTCTAAATGTTGATATTTTGCGGTCTTTTGAGACCTGAATGATTTAATTCTTGATGAAATCATGCTTTATGAATTGTTGTGTGGTGGAAATAGAAATTACTTGGTGGAAGCCTTATTTTCACCAGATTTTTCGAGTTTTGGTGTTCATGCCTGAAGCTTGGTGATAGCGTCGGTTGTGACGCCATCTTGGCAAAATTTGCATTTTCTAACTTTAAATTAACTTTACTAATTCTCTTGTCACCTTGTGCAAGTATTCTATTTACCAAAAGAGTGCCTGCGTGTGTTTTTGGGTGAAATTTATATTTCATTGGAGGTTCGGCAGAATCTTTCGATTTGGTACTTGACAAATATTGCGAATGGATCTCGTGGTCAGAAGCCACAGAGGGTACTGATGTACGCTGACTTGTAAGTTGTTGACTTGCTCTGGTTTTATTTTCTGTTCAATTAATATTATTTGGTTTCCTATTTTTGGTTTTCTTTCTTATCGTGGTTTCCCGCGCGCACTTGGCCTAGCCAGATGTTATTCAGTAAGGGGTTCCTCCCACAATTTCTTAGGAGGGTATTTCATTTGATTTGCTCAACTGTTAAACCTGTATTTGTTTGTTCTCAATATATTTTCATATTTTAAAATCTTGTTTGACTTACGTTATTCTTCGAGCTCTGGAAAGTTGGTCTTCCCTCCACTCAACGAGCTTTGTCTCGCTAACCCTTTCGGGGGTGTCTGGCCTAAATAAATTTATTTATATGGGACAGAAGTTATGTTAGCATTAGCATGGTTTTTCGATTTTCTGAAAGCCGGCTGATTTTGTCATGCATCCTAATGTTAGAAGAAATGGTAGCATCCTCTGTAAGTATTTCGTGCTGGTGGTCGTAAGAAGGGTATCGTGATGGTTAAAATTTGCTTTTCAGGCATCAGTTGATGTGGTGCAAAAGTTATGCAGTTAAAATCTTAAACAGATTGGCAGTTGAACAAGTGAAACTAGTTCTGAATTATTCATTAGGTAGGGCTCTGATTGGGTTATATTCTAATATTTGTGTTTTGTTTCTCTTTTATCATGGCGGAGAGATATGTTCCTGATCCCAAATATCTGTATGAGGATGAAGTGGCTTATGAGCTACAAATTAGAGGCATGGTGGTACCATCAGACTTAGTGTTGGCTCATGAGAGGCTGAGCGAGAATCTGGTCGTTCATGTTGAATTGCCAACATTCGAGCAGAATGCAGAGCTGAATCTGAGTAAATTCCAGATGCAATATAAAGTGGATTTGTGTAGTAGTATTGTGAATTTATTTTTCTTGGAAGAGTATGGTACTTCATCTCAGTATGATAGACTGCGGGCTAGGCTGCGTTATCTGTTTACACGTTGCGAGGACATTTTTGTCGTGTCAGTTCATAAGTCAGATGAGGAGATAATGGAGATCATTGAGGCTGAAATAAATCTTGTTAAATGTGCTGAAAAGGTTTTTGATGAATCAGATCCTGTGTTTGCGACAGAAGATTTTAAAAGTGTTAATCAGTTGTTGGATGATCGTAGTCAGTCTAGTATTGATAGTGGTGATCGGGGTTCAGTTCGATCGGTTGTTGGAGAAGGAAATGGTGATGTACCTCACTCTCTCAGAGATAGAAATATTGATGTATCTAGTGTAGTGCAATGTAATGGTATTGTAGTACGTGGTTCACATTTGTATCCTGTAGTTGATGCAGTGGATGTAGATGGTGATAGTATGAATTGTGCTACCGTGGATAATCCTGTATATCAGCAACCTGTTAACGTTATAAATGTGCCTGTGTGTAGAAATGGTCGAAGTGAAGTTGATCACAGAAAGGAAAGTACTCGTGATTCTGCTACGAGGTTGGTAGTAAATGGTGAAGTGACACGGATAAATCAATTGAGTCTTGGGGAGGCGTATCCAGCTGAGTTGAATTTGGTTAGGGAAACTTCTGTGTTGTCAGATGTTAGGTTAGGAGGGTCAACTTCCTCTATTGTGTATGGTGGTCGTGTTGAAGACAGAAGCGCTGAAATTGATGCTAGGCCTAACCTGTATGAACGTCGTTCGTTGTTAAGAACAGAAGCTGTGGGTCGTGTTGCCAGTGCTAGATCTGTGAACGTGGGTAACGTACTTCCTGTTTATACTATGAGTAACTCGTATGGTGGTGTTAAGTATTCTTATTCGAATGCAAATTCTAGACCTGTGTGTTCGGTATCCAGTAGTGATAGTGTTCGTAGACGTGCTAATTTGGTTGATCGGGGTGATATGAGAGAGTTGCCTAGGACGGATAGGTTTACTGTTAGTCGAGTGGATCGATCTACTTTATCGGATGGTCAGAGAGTTTCTTTATCGTCATCAGCTGAAGGGCGTAACCGAAGGTCAAAGGGCAGATTCAACTTCTATGATCGGGGTGATTTCGATAATCAAACAATTGGTCGAGTGAGACGTGGAGAAGGATTAGCAGGTTCTGGTCATTCGAAAGAAGGAAACTCGGGTCGTTCTGTGTTCACGCAGAAAAATTTTGGAAATTTGGCTCATCCGTTGACAGCTTGTGTGGCAAGGTTGAGAAATATGAGTACTGATACTACTGACGGAATAATTATGTTTTTGAGAGAGTTAGTTGAAATTGAAGAATATGCTGAGGTTTTCGATTTAACTGATGCCCAAATATATCAATTAATGTTCCCACTTACTAGTGGACTGATGAGGAAAATGGTAGTTGAAGCTATGTCAAAGAATACTAGAATTATGGTTTTTATTGGTTTTTTTTTAAGGGGCGGAACTACGAGGTCATCTGCCCCTCTTAACACAGATTAAAGAATACAAATTTTGAATTGAATTTAAAATTTTGAGGTGGACATCTAAATTTACAAAGACCAAAAATTAAAAAACAAAATCATAAAAATAAACAAAAATTGCGGAAAAAACAAAAACATTATCATTCAAAAACGAACAAGTCGTTGAGTCAATGTTCACTGGAAAATTTAGATTGCTGGCCCTAACCCACTCTCACTTATAAAGCGGATAACGCGATCAGCAGCCACCGCGTCATCGGCTAATATAAGTTTGAGTGTCGTCTGTAAACCAAGGTTTCTTCGTAAGTCAGCAAGATCCACACACTCGGTAAAAATGTGGGCCACGGTGAATACGGCTCCACAGGTACAAAGTGGGGGGGTCTTCCCTTCTCATTAGGTACGAGTGGGTGGATCTTGTATGACCTATCCTTAGCCTACACAAAATGACGGACTCTCTCCGGGTCCGGAAGGAGCTCCGCCACACGCGAGTAGTTCCCTTGATCGCTCTCAGTTTACTGGGCAGTGGGTCAGCTAGCCACTGACTCTCCCAAAAAGCCAGAACTTGTAGGCGTAACTGAGAGCGAATATCTCTAGCGGGTACCTCCATTGGTCGAGGTGGTAGTGATACCGCCTCTTTTGCAGCTTGATCTGCTAACTCATTTCCCGCAATTCCCATGTGGCTTGGAAGCCACAGAAAGGTGATTCGAGTGTCAGCGTGGCACAGCCCGGCTAGTAGGTCGTGGATTCGCTGCACTAGGGGGTGTTGCGGGAAACATGTAGCAATTGACTGCAACGAACTCAAAGAGTCGGTACACACGAGAAAGTGGATTCGAGCATCCTGTAGTGCAAACTGCAGAGCTTCATAGATGGCAACGAGCTCCGCAGTAAACACACTACAGGCCTCAGGCAAAGTGATCTTGGTATTTGCACCATCAATAACGTAAGCACAACCCACTTTCTCGTCCACCTTCGAACCATCCGTGTATAGAATGCCAGCGTCCGGAAATTGGTGAACTATGCTGTGGAACTGCCTCCGGTAAACGGAGGCATCCCTGTTCACCTTAGGACCTCGGTGCAGATCTAACCGAATTTCCGGACGCGGGACTTGCCACGGAGGCACCTCGCTAGATGTCCGGATCATACAGGGACCTACAGCCACTCCTATTTCAGTACACGAGCTATCAAGTCTAATACCAATCGGCCGAGTGGCACGAGGCCGGTTGGCGTAACCCTGGTGGTTTTGGGTACCAAAGAGAGCTTGATAGGTCGGGTGTTGCGGCATTTGACGCACATTGGCAGCATATGCTAAAAGCATATGTTGGCGTCTATAATTTAAAGGTGGAACACCCGATTCGGCGAATAGGCTGGGTATCGGGCTGGTCCGGAAGGCACCGGTAGCCAGCCTAACGCCACTATGGTGGATACTGTCCAGCATTTTCAAGGTTGCCGGCCTTGCTGAACCGTATGCCGCAGAACCATAGTCTATCCGGGACAGGACGAGGGCTTGGTAGAACCGTAGCAGCACGGTCAGCCCCCCACGTAGTGCCACTAAGAAACCTGAGCATGTTAGGTTTCCTGAGCATGTCATTTTCAATTGCCGTATATGGTGCAGCCACGTTAACTTGCTGTCAAAATGGAGCCCCAGGAAGCGATAAGTGTCAACCAACGGCAACGCAGCATCCCCGAGATGTAGTTCAGGGTGTAAATGTAGCCTCCGGAGCCGACAAAAATGGACGACGGAGGTTTTCGCTGCTGAAAAACGAAAACCCCGGTCGTGAGCCCACCTGTCGACCCGGTTGATAGGTAGCTGCAATTGCCGTTCCACGACTGCCATACTTCCAGAGCTGTAATGCAGAGCTAAATCGTCTACATACAGCGATGGAACTACCGCGGACCCGGCTGCGGCAACAATGCCATTAATGGCAATTGCGAACAAGGTGACACTCAGCACTGAACCCTGAGGAACTCCATTTTCTTGGGTATAGTATTGCGATAATGTCCTACCGACCCTTACACGGAAGAGTCGGACGGACATGAAATTCGCAATGAAAGTCGGTAAGTTACCACGGAGTCCCCACTTGTGAAGGGTGGAAAGGATCCCGTAGCGCCATGTGGTGTCGTAGGCTTTCTCGAGGTCAAAGAAAACCGTGACTAGGTGCTGCTTTCGGAAAAAAGCCTCCTGTATGGCGCTCTCAAGTCGCACCAGATGGTCAGTGGTGGACCTATGAGATCGAAATCCACATTGGTACTCAGACAGGAGACCTTTAACCTCCAAGAACCACACCAGTCGACGGTTCACCATCTTTTCGAGCAGCTTACATAGGCCATTTGTCAAACAAATGGGCCTATAGCTGCTTACAAACTTGGGATCCTTTCCAGCCTTAGGAATCGGTATCACGATCCCCTCTCGCCATTGAGATGGAAACTCCCCTTCAATCCATATACGATTAAAGAGGATCAACAGTTGTTTTATACTGGATTCGCACAGATGCTTTAACATTTGATTATGTATGTTATCCGGTCCAGGAGCCGTATCCCTGCACAGTGCAAGCGCACTGCGCAGTTCCCATTCAGAGAATGGTACATTATAGGACTCCGAAGCAGCAGTGGCAAAGGACAAGGGGTGAGTCTCTGCCTCCCGCTTCAGAGTCAGAAATGTAGGATCGTAACTCCCGGAGCAGGATACATCGGAGAAGTGCGAGCCAATGCTGTTGGCAATGGCGAGATGGTCCGTGATTATATCTCCATTGATGGACACTCCGGGTATCGACAGTGATGTCGGGAGTCCGGAGATCCGACGAAGCTTAGTCCACACTTGAGATGAAGGAGTATGCGCCGTCATGGACGACACATACTTTTGCCACGTCGTTTTCTTACTCTCCCGAATCAGATATCGGGCTCTGGCACGCATCCTTCTGAAGGTGATAAGGTTGGCCATAGAGTTTTGCCTCCGATAGCATTTGAAAGCACGTCGACGATCTTTAATGGCTGCTGCAATCTCGGCTGTCCACCAAGGGACAAGCTTCCGGCGTGAGTTGCCGGATGAGGAAGGTATTGTTTCCTCAGCAGCAGCCAAAATACCATTCGTTATGTGAATGGTATGATCGTCGACACTCTCAAAGGTATCTTCGGCAAACACCGCACGTGCCGTGAAAGTTGGCCAATCAGCCCAACGGAGAAGCCATCGACTTGGTAACTCGATGGCTCTTTGGTTCGGAAGAGTAACGATAATTGGAAAATGGTCACTATTACAAAGGTCATCGTGTACACCCCACTGTAGCAGGGGAACCAGCGCACGACTGCACAGGGTAATATCGATACTTGAATAAGTACCGTGTGCAATAGAGAAGTGCGTAGGTTCCCCTGTGTTCAACAGACACAGGTCCAGCCGCCTGATCAGCCTCTCAAAATCTCTCCCTTTACCGCTAGTGGTAGCGGAGCCCCAGATGGTGTTGTGGGCATTAACATCTCCCAGAAGGAGAAAAGGAGGGGGGAGCTGAGAGACTAGATCCACCAGCTGGTCGTAATCCGGCTGAGAATCAGGCGGGATGTACACGTTACATACTGTTGCCATTACTGGCAACGAAGTACGAACTGCAACTGCCTCTAGCTGAGTACGCAACGGCACCTCTTCACTAAAGAAACGAGAGTGGACGAGAGTGCAGACGCCACCAGCGGCCACAGCTCCGTCCACCCGGTCTCTAGAGAAGAGTTTGAAGTGACGCATTGTTGTCTCATGTCCAGGACGAAACCTGGATTCCTGAAGACAGACAATGGTTGCCGAAAATGAAGATATTAATTGGCGTAACTCAGCGAGATGAACAGAATAGCTATTACAGTTCCATTGTAATAGTGCCATGGTTTGGACTTAAGTAGAAGTGGGTCTTCTACTTATGCTTGACCGTTTGCCACCCTTCCCCATCTCTAGTTGGAGATGACTGGGCAGGAGAGCACACCTCAATCTCCACATCTCCTTCCGAAGACGAAGAAAATGGAGCGGGCGCTCTCTTGGGTTGCGCGCGGTCGTCGTCGGACCTGACGAGTCTCGCTCTTGGAGAAGAGCGAGAGCGGTGTCTAGGGACTTTCTCCCTGCCCGAAGACTGGGTACTTGTCCCCGACACGCCCCGAGCATGCTTCTTTCTAGACCGACGCAGACGTCTATTCGGGGAAGTAGGTGGTCCCTTCCCCACAGACGTCAGGTCCTTGCAAAACGAGGCCGCTCCATCTGGCACCACTCCTTTGGTGATGGTAGGAGCGGAATGGCCAGCAGATGGCTGAGCTGCCTTGTATGCAGGAGAGGAAGAGAAACGGCGCTGAACCGCCCCTCCCTTCTCCGCCGGTGATTTATTTTTCCTATAGGGGAGTTGGTTTTAGAAAGTTTTGTGCCTTCAAGAGCGATAGGTCCGATTGAACACCAGTATTTCTACCGTCTCCAGTGTGTTGGGGAGTTGTTGACTTCTTACGTGCAGGATATTCTTAAGTTTGCGAAGGTATTTTCTGTCAATTTCACTGAAGGGGAAATTGTTTCTCACATATTGGATGGCATTACTCCTGAGTATAGGTCCGTATTGAGGGTAGGAAACCATGCTCGAACTGTGTCGGAGTTAAATGAGGTTGTAGTCCATGCTGAGTCTGTAATACAGAATGAATCGCAGAGAGGTTATGTGAGTCGGTTGAATCGTAATAGGCCGAAGGAAATGCCATCTCGTTGGAATAATAATAACAGATTTCAAGGTAGGAATAATCGTTGGGGAAATACTCGTCCTCCAGCAGGGCAGGATAGAAATCGTGAAGTGAGAGCTCCTCAAAATCAGGGTCGTGATGGAGGTGCTCGTGTGCAGAATGGTCAGGATCGAGGAGGTGCGATTGTTGGACAGGGTGCCACAGTTCGTGAAGGAGTTCATGTTATACATTGTGATCGTTGTGGTGGAAGTGGTCATTCTGATCGAGAGTGTAATTGCAGGCAAGATTGACAGAAGGAGAACTGGCATCGTGACCATGCTGATGAGGTTTTATCGATGTCAGGTACTGTTTGTGAATCTAAGGTTGGTCGGGAAAATTGTGCAAAAATTTCTTTAAATTCATTATTACCTTCTCCTGTGATCGGGATTCTTGTAAATGATGCTAACGTGAGTGCCTTGCTTGATTCGGGGAGTGCAGCATCATTAATGAGTGAAGATTGGTATCAGGCCATGAAAGGGATTTGTAAGTTTCCAGCATTGTCCAAGGTGGACGTTAAACTTGTGTCAGCAAATAATTCATCGTTAGATATTCTTGGTTCGGTTAAGTTGAAAATTCGCATCCACAATTTTACTTGGAAGTTTCCATTTTGGATTATTGCAAAGTTGTCTTGTCCTGTTATCTTATGGGCAAATTTTATGTCTCATTCTGGAGTGACATTGGATGTGGGGAGAGAATCGTTTTGGTTTAACTTTTGTCCTGAGATTAAGTTGAAATTCTCGGCTTCCGAAAGATATGATATTAGAATCGGTCATGTGGACGAGGAGGAGAAAGTTGAGGATGAGGCAAGTTTTGGGGTTGATGACCTCGATTTGGGCAATCTTTCTGACGGTCAAGCTTGTGTTATTCGAAATTTGTGTTCAGAGTATCCTGAGGTATTCACTGATAGACTAGGTGTTACCAATTTAATGTCATATAAAATAATTGTCGAAGATAACATTCCTGTTCGTCATCCGCCTTATCGGTTGAGTCCACCCAAGATGGCAGAATTAAAAAAGATTATTGATAAAATGCTGGCTGACGGTGTTATTCGCCCGTCAATTTCTGCATACTCTTCGCCGATGTTTTTGGTTCCAAAACCTGACGGTGGTTTTCGGCCGGTGGTCGATTATCGGAGACTTAATAAGAAAGTGGTTCAAGAGTCCATACCTTTGCCGGATTTGCACAACTGCTTCTGTTGGTTTAAAGACGCTCGTTTCTTTTCGCTGCTTGATTTAACACAAGCATATAATCAGGTACCGTTGGCTGAAGAATCAAAGCATTTGACTGCGTTCGCCACGGACTGGAATTTGTTTGAGTATAATAGATTACCGTTTGGTCTGAGTACTGGAGGAGCTGTTCTGAGCAGGTTATTGGATCGTGTTTTCTCAGGCGTAAAATTTAAGTTTTTGTACCACTATTTAGACGACGTGGTGGTGTTCAGTAAAAATTTCGAGGATCATGTCCGTCACTTAAGAGAAGTGTTTGAGAGACTCAAAAATGCTGGGTTAACTGTGAAAATTTCTAAGATTTCCTTTGCTAAGTCACAGATCTCGTTCTTGGGACACATTGTGTCAGCCAAGGGAGTTTCTGTCGATCCATCTCGTACGCAGAGTATCAGACACTACAAGGTGCCTGTCAATGTTAAGGGGGTAGCTCGGTTTGTGGGCATGATAAATTTCTTTAGAAAATTCATCCCGGATTTTGCTCGTCGTGCCATTCCGTTGAATCAGTTGAGGCAGAAGAATGTTCCGTTTGAGTGGGGCGAGTCGCAGCAAGCTGCATTTGACGATCTTAAGGATGCCTTATCTAACGCACCTGTATTGGCTGTCCCAGATTTCAACAAAACGTTTATTATTCAGACCGATGCTTCACGGGGAGCTGTTGCCGCTGTTTTACTTCAAGAAGGAGATGATGGTAGGAGGGCGATTGCTTTCGCGTCTCGAACTTTAACCAAACCTGAATCTTCATATTCTGTCTACGAACTGGAGGGACTAGCAGTGATGTTCGCGTTAGAGAAATTTAAGTTGTACATCGAACATGTGGAATTTGAGTTGGAAGTTGATGATCAAGCATTGAGTTGGGTGTTAGCAAGGCCGAGGAAGACCGGGCGCATTGCAAGGTAGGCAACACGTATATCATCGTTTAAGTTTAAAGTGCGCCATATCAAAGGTTCTGAAAATGTGGTGGCAGATTCTCTGAGTAGGATGTATGAAGAAGTTCCATTGGGCAAGAAGGGAGTTGAGACTGTAGCTGTGAGTAATGTGGTGGTGGGAGCTAATTCCGCTCAACACATGCTAAACAACTCACCCTTACTTTTCAAGGACATTGCTATTCACCAGAGAAATGAAAATGAAAATCCACAGCCTGCTTCCAGTCTCCGACCGGGTCAGGAATGGAATGAATGAAGCCCCCATCTAGCGGCGAGGATATGAACTGTGCCGGCTGCCGAGGCCTGACGCACTCCTCTGGGGCAATGATTAAATGAATGACAGATGTAATGAAATGATAGTGGAGAGTGTTGCTGGAATGAAATGTTGACAGGGAAAACCGGAGTACCCGGAGAAAAACCTGTCTGCCTCCGTTTTGTCCAGCACAGATCTCACATGGAGTGACCGGGATTTGAACCACGGACCCAGCGGTGAGAGGCCGGCGTGCCGCCGCCTAAGCCACGGAGGCTCCATATTCACCAGAGAGAGGATCCTAATTTAGAAGGGATCATCAGTAAATTGTCAAATGGAGAGACTGTTCATCCTTATTTTCTACGTTCTGGAGTATTGTGTTGTGTTGCTAGACACGACAGGAGACCTATGGTCGTGTTGCCGGTTCAGCTGGTTGATGGTATGCTTCGGTATCTTCACGAATCTCCAGTGGGAGGTCATCTGGGGATATTTAAGACTAGGCAAAAGATTCGTAAATCTTTCACTTGGAAACAAATGGATCGTGATATTCGAAAGTTTGTGCTAGGATGTCGTTCATGTAATGTAAGTAAACCCGCAGTCTCGAGCAAGGTGGGGTTTCTATCATCTGAGCCCACGTCAAGACCCATGGAACGGCTGTACGTGGATTTCGTTGGGCCTTTTCCGAGGTCCAAGGTTGGAAATAGGTTCGCGTTGGTTTGTGTCGATGGCTTTTCTAGATTCTGTTGGATTTTCCCCACTAAAGTTAGTAATTCTACTCCTGTGATTAAATGTTTGCAGAGTATTTTCACATCTTTTGGTCCGTGTCAGTATCTTATTTCAGACAATGCTAAGACTTTCACATCCGTTCAAATGAGAAACTTTTGTTTTGATTATTCTATATCTCATATAACTACGACACCGTATTACCCAAACCCCAGTTTGGCGGAACGAGTAAATAGGAATTTGAGAGCTGCTCTCATTGCTTATCATAGGGAAAACCATGCAAGGTGGGATTCATCGCTGCATTGGTTGGCTTATGCATTCAATACGGCGGATCATGAATCGCATGGAAAGACACCGTTCTCCTTAATATGTGCTTTCGCACCGAACTCGTCATTGACTAATCTGTGGTCGTTGAATGATTTGTTGCCTGATCAGCCGTCGCCTGAAAGAGTAAAGGAAATATGGAAGGAGGCTCAGGAAGCGATTAAGGTGTCTCACGACAAACTCGCTGTTCGTTATAACAAGGGTCGAGTTCAAGGGAAGTTTAAGGTGAATGATTTGGTGTTTGTCAAGAATTTCTGGAAGAAAAACCCTGGAAATAAGGTCTCAGGAAAGTTACTTCCCAAATATACTGGTCCGTATAAAGTCTTGTCATTTCCGACAGAAGTAACTGTTTTATTAGAAGATGCAGAGAGAAGACTCATATTTTGAACTCACCTGTCGTACTGTAAAGCTGCAGGAGAACGTGAGCCTGGTGATCTCGAGGTTGCTGCCAGTCATTAAGCAGTAAGATGTAGTCCTTGGAGGGTTTCGTTTCGGGAACTGGTAGATAGTAAATAGTGACGAATATTGCTCATTGTTGTTGGAACTGCTAGAGTACTGAACTGTGTTGTCGGAGTGAGTTGCCAGTGAAGACTGGAGTTGTGATTTTGGTGGAACTTGAGCAGATGTGGGTGGTTAAGTGCGACATAACTGAGTTATATATTTTCAAAAGAAAAATATGTATTGTCCATTGAGCCATTATATATTTAAACACAAATTGTGCTAAATGTTCCGGCATAACTCAACAAAATGACAGTGTCTCGCCCCGGTGTGTGATTGGGCTCTTCAGTTGGTTAAAGTACTAGACAGTGTCTTGGTGAGGTGTGCTATAACCAACTGAAGAGCCCAATCGCACACCGGGGCGAGACACTGTCATTTTGTTGAGTTATGCCGGAACATTTAGCACAATTTGTGTTTAAATATAACTGAGTTAGTTTCGTCGACAATTACCTTTCTTTTCCTTGTTGACGAAAGCCTGCTATAGGCGTTCTCACCGTCTCAGGTCTTTCTTCTTGATAATCTTGTGTAAACTGGAGAACAGTCGTGTAAACTGTCATTCCTTAGTTGGGTGTAGTGATAGTGTTGTGATCAACTCATTCGAGGATAGGATGACCTGCATTTGCACGTGGGCATTATTGTTCTGTGAGGGTTAAAGGGGGTAAGACGATTCGTAGTGGAATACTTGTATCTTGAGTTGGTTGTTGTTGGTTGCGTGATGATTGCAGCCTGTTTGTGGTGCTGTAATGTTGGTTGCATTGGGTGACCTAGGTTGTCTAGTCGAGTGGTCGCATTGAGTGAGCAGAGTGATTTCTGTTGACATTGTACGTGGAGTGGAGGTGGCTTATTGCTGTTCATTGAAGTTGGTGCCATGGGTGTGTCTGGTTTTTTCTAAAAGATCACTTTTGTTGCTGGTGAAACGTGAGTAAAGTATGCGTTCTGAAAAGGTACTCTTGTTCGGTGGTTGTGTTGGCGTTGAAATGTGAACATGTTCAGTTTTTATTTTCTCTCGTGCAGTGAGTGGAGAGTGTGTTCTGTCCTTAAGCAGCTATGATGAATGAGAGAGTGTAGTTTGGTATGCAGTCTGATTTCTGTTATCTGAAGTTTAATTTCTTAACTAATGTAATTGTTTGAGTTGTCTCAAATCTGGAGCTGGCTCGGATGGTTCTGTTATCCTTGTCTGTTCTCATCTGCCATGTCACCATGTTCTGAGGGGTAACATTATGGGTCTGATTGCTCCCGTCAATGATAATAGTAAAAGTTTATAATGTAACCGTTAGGATTTTGGTTGGGGAACTACTTAGCTTCCCGAACATCGTGTTGTGATGTTCTTTTATTTATTATACATGATTTTGTTATCTTAAATTGCAACTTATAACTTCATGGCCAAAGTTGAAACTCTCAAGTCTCTTACCTGAATATTCAAGTCATGAGAGTAAAACAAGTAATAACGCGTGTGCTTCGTATGCAAGTAGTGACAAATAAATGGTGACAAGGTCAACTGAGAAGAAGAATTCTGTGAGAGAACTTTAAGTGTTTGTGCCCTCTTCTGCTGTTTTTGATTTTGTTGCAGTCTGTCCATGATGAGGAGAATTCTCCTCAAATAACGTGATAGTAGCCAGTGCACGGGTTACTGTCGCCTTCGTTCGAGCCGTTGACATCTGGTACCTGGTTCTGCAGCCTTGCTGGTCGATGTTGGGGATATCTGGTATCACGCTCAGGAGATAGAGTAGCTGTGACAGGTTGTGACTGTCAGTCGGTGAGCTCAAGCCAACTATGCATGGATCCTACAATCTCGTCTGCCCTCTCTCTCGTCACCCCTGGTGGACGTTTCGTGGTGGGAGGCTGTGCCGATTGCATCTGCACACGTTCCCTTCCTGAATTTTCGCCAATCCTATTTCATGAAAAAAATAACCTGGACTCAGTTCTGAACCCAGAGGTCAATAAAATCTGAACCCAGCTTCGGACCCAGTGGTAATCTAGGCGATTGTGGACCTCATGAAGTATAATCATGCCCCAAAAGGTTATAGGGTAAAAATTTCAAAATGACGACAATGGGAATATCATTAAAGACATTATTGTCGTCTGTGGAAAAATTTATGAACATTGATGTCCGGAATTCGCGGTCATACAAATTCAAACTTTTGAAGTGACCGTGTGACCAATGAAACATTAGGATCTTCCCGCTTATTAAATGCCAACCTAAAATTGGACCTGGACTGTTTTCGGGCATTGGATATGCAATGTCTCTTGGCAATTATGTTGTCCACCCTGACGAAACATTCGATAATTTAAACTGTTTCCATAGTTCAAAATCTGCCACTGCATAAACTTGGCAGCACTACGTGTGTAGCGCGCATGCGCGTGGGCCGCTCTGGCGGGCTAACGGACGGAGTGTTGGGAGACGCGGCACTCTCAAGATGACTTAAGTTGAAAGCAGACGTTGGGGCTCTGGACTCCGGCCCATGGCCGGACTAGAAGGTAGGAGTAGATGGCCAACTACAGATTATTCTGAGACTTGGTGAAAACTATGAAAAATTATTTAATTTGAATTCTTTATCATATTTTTAGATTTAATGATCAGTGTCGTTGGTGATCTGTTGGACCACATAGGGAACCAAAGACTTTAGTTATTTTTTTTTAATAGCAAGCTTTCTTAATTTCTATGATTTGAAACTTTCTAAAGGACCAAACATTTGCGCAAATGATGGTTCCAACTTGTTAAATTATTTTCTATTAGCTTGCTACCAAACTTTAGTGTGGCCAACATAGGTTAGGTTTAGTTAAGAATTTTACTTATTTCTGTTTTCAAATTTTGATTGAAGAACTTGTTTCTTTAGGTGGGTAACTGTGTTAATTACTAGTGACTGTCCTTTGTTTCGTCACTAGTTTGTTTTCCATTATTATTCTACGAAGGTTGATTGGCATCATGGCCGTACGTTTCGACGTATTAGTTTTCCGCTCCGTCTAAATGTTGATATTTTGCGGTCTTTTGAGACCTGAATGATTTAATTCTTGATGAAATCATGCTTTATGAATTGTTGTGTGGTGGAAATAGAAATTACTTGGTGGAAGCCTTATTTTCACCAGATTTTTCGAGTTTTGGTGTTCATGCCTGAAGCTTGGTGATAGCGTCGGTTGTGACGCCATCTTGGCAAACAGTGCATTTTCTAACTTTAAATTAGCTTTACTAATTCTCTTGTCACCTTGTGCAACTATTCTATTTGCCAAAAGAGTGCCCGCGTGTTTTTTTGGGTGAAATTTATATTTCATTGGAGGTTCGGCAGAATCTTTCGGTTTGGTACTTGACAAATATTGTGAATGGATCTCGTGGTCAGAAGCCACAGAGGGTACTGATGTACGCTGACTTGTAAGTTGTTGACTTGCTCTGGTTTTATTTTCTGTTCAATTAATATTATTTGGTTTCCTATTTTTGGTTTTCTATCTTATCGTGGTTTCCCGCGCGTACTTGGCCTAGCCAGATGTTCTTCAGTAAGGGGTTCCTCCCACAATTTCTTAGGAGGGTATTTCATTTGATTTGCTCAACTGTTAAACCTGTATTTGTTTGTTCTCAATATATTTTCATATTTTAAAATCTTGTTTGACTTACGTTATTCTTCGAGCGACCACTCAGCCACGGCTCTGGAAAGTTGGTCTTCCCTCCACTCAACGAGCTTTGTCTCGCTAACTCTTTCGGGGGTGTCTGGCCTAAATAAATTTATTTATATGGGACAGTAGCAAGAAGAACAAATGAATCTATTCTGAAAGAGCTAAGGATTGCTACCAAAGCACGCTTACTCCTGAATATCCAAAGGCAAATGTTGAAAGTTTTCGGCCATGCCATGCAGCGAGATGGCATTGAGAAGTGTATCATCCAGGGTAAAGTTGACAGAAAATGGCTGAGGGGACGTGCCCCGAACCGGTACCTTAACTAGATAAAGAGTCTGACTAATCTGCTACTTCAGAAATTAATGCACACAGCAGAAGATGTCTTGTATGGCGGGTATTTTTAACAGAATTGCGTGAAGGGTCACGACGTTCAAAATCGAACTACGACCAAGAAGAAGAAGACGCCCCATGTACTTGTCTGATAACCTGTGCCATTGTGATGGCTGTACTAGTGTATCATCATCATCATCATCATCTTGCACAGTTTCCAGCCATTGGCCGGGTCTGTTAGGAACACAAGCCTCTCCAACGTCTTCTGTCTTCCCACCATCTCTCAGCCTTCATCCTTGTCCAGTCTTCTCCTCTCTTCTTCACACTTTCTTCCACTCCCTTCAGCCACCTGTCTCTCGGTCTTCCTCTCGGTCTCTTTCCTTCCCAATTCGTCTCGTGAATCCTCCTGGGTATCCTCTTCTCCTCCATTCATTTTACATGTCCATACCATCTAAGTCTCGATTTCTCTACACCATCCTGTAATGGTTCCTCCTTCATTAATTCTCTGGTCCTCTCATTTCTTATTCTGTCCATCTTTGTAGCTCCAATACTGCTTCTCAAGAACCTCATCTCACTGGCCTATATTTGGCTCTTCTCCCTTCCTTTCATAACCCAGGTCTCCGGGGCATATGTCAGGATAGGGACATAGTACGTCCGATATATGACCTTTTTGCTGTTCTGAGGGACATCCTTGCTCCATAACATGCTTCTCACACTCCTCCGGAATGCTTCTGCCTGTCTCCCCCGCTCATTTATTTCTCTATCGTTTCTTCCATTATCTTGTATCAGGCTTCCCAGATACTTGCAACTCTCCACTTTCTTCAGCTGTTCCTCACCAATTGTTATTCCCGTTGTGGTTCTTTCCTTCTTCCTTGTTGTGATCACCATCTCACTCTTATTTATGCTAAATTTCATCCCATATCCTTTTATTATTCCTTCCCACACGTCCAACTGTTCCTGTACCTCCTGCCCCTTGTTTCCCCAAATCGTCAAATCATCTGCAAACACCATTGCTTTCATCTTTCCTTCCCCAGTTAGTGTGTGTGTTTTTCTTATCAGTGCTAGGATTGAGTAGGAGGGTTCAATTCCCTACTCCTTCAGGAATTTTAGAAACTGAAGTGAGGGCTGAAACGGGGTACACTCAGCCTTGTGAGTACAATTGAATAGCTATCTGATCAGAGAGACAAAAGCCAAGATTAATGGCTGAGGGGATCTCGCGCGCTGACCACATACGAGGGCTGTTTTTCTTTTCAAGTTCTGATGGACTGTATAAAAATAAGAGATTGACATGCCAAACTGATATTATTACTAAATGTTTGCTTGTTTTATTCTTATGTCTCAACATAATCGCCAAAAGGATTAAAACATTTGTCGTATCATTACACCAGCTTTCCAATGCCCTCGGCAAAAAATTCTGCCACCACTGAGGTGGGTACATCTGGAGAGTCTCCTGAAGTTTTTCCTTTTTGGCGAGGTGTTGCCGCCCAACCGTACCTTCAATTTTCAAAAAAGGTGAAAATCATTCACACCGCACTGTGCCAACGTTACGATAGACTTTTACAAAGAATTCAAGTGTGAAGTTTTGCACCATCTGCCGTTTAGTCCAAACCAGCACTGAATGATTTTCACCTTTTTCTAGAATTGAAGGTATGGTTGGGGGCGGCACGCCTCGCAAAAACAAAACACTTCAAGAAACTGTCCAGACGTGCCCACCTCAGTGGCGGCAGAATTTTTTGCCGAGGGCATTGGAAAGCTGGTGTAACGATACGTCAAATGTTTCAATTGATTTGGCGATTATATTGAAACATAAGAATAAAACAAGCAAACATTTTGTAGTAAAATCAGTTTGGTATGTCAATCTGTTATTTTTATACAGTCTATCGGAACTTGAAAAGAAAAACAGTCCTCGTATTACTCTGACATCTGTAGGCCAAATGGCTGAACAGTGGTCGCTTGGTAGACTAAGGCCCTCAATGGAGTGTAGTGCCAGGGGGTTAAGGTTAAGTAAAGTTATTGAGTCGGAAGTAGCTGTGGTCTTAAGTTAGGTACCATCCTGGCATTTGCTTGGAGTAGATATGGGGAAACCACTGAAAACCACTCTTACAATGACTGAGGTGGGAATAGAACCCACACGATTGAGTGCTCCCCGTTCCAGCCTTCAGATCAAAATTCTATTTCTTGGTAGAGCTGTGACCTCAGAGGAATGCTAGCCACTACACTATTAGGTGGTCAAGACTCAGAGGACCACATTCATTAACCCATTAACGTCATTTGACAAGCTCCAGTCGCGGTGATGGATTGCTTTATTTATGTTCATGTGTTCCTATCGCCTTTCCGTATAACTTACCAGAATCCTGAAATAATGGAGCAATAATCCCATTGTATATCCTTCTAGCAGATACAGTGAGGTTTCCAATAAGCCAATAAAACAGTTTGAGGAAAATCAAACGTCAGCGTTAGCGTGCAGTGGCCATCTTGAAATTTCATAATTTAAAAATAAATTACTCTCTGTTTTCGAGCTGCAATAACTAAAATTCATGATGCAGTAGAACTTGCTTGGTATGATTGAGGCAAAATAATAGCCACTCTATACTTTCAAGATGGCCTCTGTGTGCAGACTACTATTAAAACTTACTAACCAATTGTTTACAGTGTAATTGCGCAATTAAAACAAACCTTAGTTATAGAAAAGTACCATATAAGGGAACTCGGTGATGCATACAAAATTTCAGTAAAATATCATTATTGGTTTTTATTTTATGGATATTTTTGTAGTGTAAGTAATCTCAGACCACTGCCCGGTGAATAAACTCTGATTTCCCAGTTAAAAATGTGACTATTAAATTATAACTGCAATGGGTTAAGCCCCCCCCCCGCCGTGGCACCACAACCCATGAAGGACCTTAGCCTACCAAGTTACTGTTGCCCAGCATTCGGCCTACAGATTGCAGTAACTAGGCATCTGAAATTTGTTGCCGCAACATGCTACCGACGGGTAGGATCTATGGTAAGTGCGCTTGCACTTGTTGCCATGGTAACTTCTTCAGGTGCGTGTTCGGTCCCTCGAACATTGGCAATCATCATGGAAAAGCTCTGTCCACCGCAAGCCGGAACAATTCTTCAACAAATAGAATCCGTGATCATTCCTTGATATTCTGAAGCCAGGACATCTGTCTTCTGCCACGCCCTCGTCTGCCATCTATTTTGCCTTGCAGTATTAGTCGAAGCAACTGATATTTTTGGCCTCTAAGTACATGACCCAAACAGGGAGTTTTTCAATACATAATGGTAGGCACAAGCTGAAGATCACATTTTGCTCGTCTGAGGACATCTCTGTTAGTAACTCTCAGTCTAAGGTATATTAAGCATTCGTCTATGAATCCACATTTCGAAGGCCTCTAATCGTTTGATGGTGTTCTTCAAAGTCCAAACCTCCATACTATACAAGAGTGTCGACCAGACATAGGTTCGAGCCAATCTTTGTCGGGGCTTCAGATGTAAGTTGTCATTGTTGAAGCACGAGGACATTTTCCTATGTACACTGCGTGCCATTTCAATGCGACTTCTGATTTCAACGTCAGGATTTAAATCGTCAGTGATGATACTCCCTAGATCAGTGCCATCCAGATAGCGCTCTGGCTGCGCTCTTAGCCCGTGCTCCAAGCGCTTTGTTGGAAGGTAGTTTCAGAAGTGGTGGGAGGTGCTTGGCTGGCTGAGCGCGCTGAAGTGTGCAGCCGATCCATCAGTCGCTAGTCTAGTCCAATGCGCTTTGTTGACAGCGTGTATGTAAATCAGTTTCGCAGTGGTCATGACTGAACAGCATACAAAAACAGGAGTGGTGAAGCAGCAGTCTTTAAAGCAGAATGGGAAATTTCATTTTCTGTACAGTTTATAAAGGGCATGCCAAATGTTTAGTGTGCAACAGAGATGTAATGTGTTAAAAAGAACACAATTTGATGTTGAATTTTCCTCTCTAATATGTTCACATTCCAGTTTGGAATAAATCACAATATTCTTTACTTAACACTTGTGTTAATTTCCTGCACATTCCATACATCGGAGTACTATTCGATTTGTATAGGCGGTATATTTGTTATGGCAAAACAGCCCTATTAATATGTCAACAATCCCACAAGACCCGTCGGCCGCACATCTGTACGTACGTAGCTAGTCAATGTGGGCCGAACATCGTCCGTCTCCTCGCTGCCTCAGTGTAGTGATAGTAGGAGAAAGAGCGCTAGTCTGACTGCCCAGTGCTCCCCGGGAGCGGCCGCGCTCCCGGAGTGCATTGACTGGATGGCCCTGCCCTAGATATTTAAAATGGTGAACACGTTCGACTGGAGGCCTCTGATGTTCAAAGCAGCCTGGTCCTGAGTTTGACGACTAAAAACCATAAATTTTGGCTTATTTACATTGATTTGAAGTCCAAATTCTTCAGATGTTGGGCTGATGTTGGTTAGTAGCCATGGTAACTCAGGGAGTCTACTGTAAGGATGAAGTAAAAATTAGTTACTTTTTAGTTACCTTTGAATTCAAGATACATCTGCGGTCTGCTCATCAGGCGGTGAAGGAAAACAACAATGAACTGTTTCTAAAGAGTTTTTTTAATTTATCGTATGGCTTTTAGTGCCGGGAGTGTCCGAGGACAAGTTCGGCTCACCTGAGTCTGTAGCTGCTTCCAGCGGACACCCTCAGGGTTAGCTACAAGTTCCGTTCAATTTCAAGTTGCTACCAGATATCAATGATACCTAGTAGTGAACGTTGAACTTTGATAGAACGTTACGACGAAATCAAACCTAACAATTTAGCTTCACACAAGTTAAGTCTGTGGAAGAATCTATTACATGCCATAAATCTATGACATGGCACCACCGGCTTAACTTCCCCTCCGAAGAAAGGCATACCGAAGGATTTTTAACGCTTTTTAAAAATCCGACGACTTCGGCCGGGTTTGAACCCGCTATCTTGGGCACAGCAGTCCATCATGCTACCAACTAGGCCACCGAAGCCGCTTTAAATGAGATTCACATGATGTTATAAAAATTTTAAAAATAATAAATATATAAGTTACCAGATATTTAATATCCAATGAGTTGTTTCAGCTAATATGTCTTCTTGTGCACAATATGTTGTTATAATTACGGTACCAAGAGGGGCGCTCTGCTTTTGACCATTTGGCGAGATTTCCTTCGTCCCCGCGGTAGCTCGCGAAGAAATGTATGCGATGTTACGCGATCGTCACCGAATTCTGTCTTCGCAGACAAATACGGAGAAATATCGAGATGTTACACGATCAGAGCTGGTCTCAGTTGTTTGACGAGCTTCCCGTTGTTTTCACGATAGAACCAGGGCCGGATTTACCGTAAGGCAAAATAGGCACGTGCCTAGGGGCGCCGCAGTCCAAGGGGCGCCACAAGGCGCCCCTTCGGTTAGGCAACCAGCAATAATCTGTACTGGAGGCACCCCGAAGGGCACCGCCGTCAGGCGCCCTCTTTGCTACGGCAATAAATGTGCTAAGTTAGGATTATAGCAGTATATATGCTAAAATAAATATGAGAAATGAGCAGAGACATTTTGAAATATTATCGTGTCTTTGTCGCATGCCCTTACACTTCGCTCTTTGTTATGCCGCTCGACGCCCTTTCGTACCGACAAGTGTGAGAGGGACGGGGAGGCGGGCGAGCGGAGCTGTGCGCGCTGTTGTTGCGGTAGCTGGGTTTGCTTGCATTGTAGTAGCATCGAAGTGCCCCGCGCCCCACCCCCCTTGCCTGTGCTGTGTGCGAGTTCGAGTTTGCGTTGTGTTGTGATGTGATATGCAAGTAAATGTTTTAAACTATGGGCAGCAAAAAGTTGTCTGGTTACCAAAACCGTGTCCGCAAAGCTGAAGAGGATAATAAAGCCGAGGTTACACTATCAAAATGTCGGAAAATAAATAAGATGTTTAGTGCGCGTGTGAATCCTACACCTCCAACGACAAATTCGGATAACAATAACAATTCTTGCTCTGCGGTTCACGACATTGACTGCGATGAAGTTCAGCAACTTGAGGTAAGCTACCGTACACGAATTACTTTACGCAAAGTAGGCCTTTCCCAATAGGCGATTCCTTGATACACTGTTGCACAAAGTAACATACGTAAAAATTCAGACTGGCCTCGGAACCGTACCGTGCCTGCAGAGTATATTAAAATTGTTCTTTTTAAATTTACTATGTTTGAAGTGCTCTAATTACATCAGAGTCTGGCAAACTCGGCACTCAGTAACCTGGGACTCCGGATTTTTCGGCCACCCTGACAGGAGAAAAAATCATGATTTATGTTTGTTTTTGTGTTTCCGCACAGAGCGTTATTATGTTTTTTTCGTCTTCTCCATCAATGGAATTATCGGCAGTTAAATACGACGCGAAAGAAGTTGACCTACAGTACATAGTAAGAAGAGTAACGACGACCGGATAAATACAGGTTCTGTACAGTGCTGTAAATGCACAAACTGTTGGCAGTAAGAAGTAAACCAACGGTTCTCGCGCAGAGCGTTGTATTTATTTGATTGCGCATTGTCCGCAATTCTGTTTCTTTGCCGTCTTTGTGATGAGGCTTTAAGAAACAGGTTTCAATGCGAAAAGCAAAAGAACATTACTTCCTTTTTTTTTGCAAAAAAAAATGGTAATTTTCATTAAGTGAAAAATCTATTTGCCTACGGGAATTGTTTTGTACATATTCAAGTACTGTGATTGTAGTGGCTTAATCATTTTAAAACTTGTGTTTCTGTTAAAAACAAATAAATGTACTGCATTGCATTACTTTTAAACCAAAACAAACAGCTTATTTTGTCTTTTTAACACATTTCCCGATAACCCGGCATTTTCGCGAACTCGGACATCCTTCGGTCCACATTAGGCCGAGTTTGCGAGACTACTGTAATACGGGATTTTCCTTTTCAGCTCCAACAAGCCAAAATCGATGAAAAGGAGAATGAAAATTCTAGGCCTACATTTAATTCAAATGACACCTTAGGGGGAGAAAGCAGCAAAAATTTAAATTTGCCTCAGCGGACAAACAAAATGTTACGGCCAAAGGTGAACCAAAATAAAGGTTTCTAGGATTTATGGCGAGCATCGGGCACAAGTCAGAGCAGCGTTTTGATGCAGTAAAGGCTAAGTTGGAAGATCTGGATTTGAAAGTGGAGGATATTCGAGGCCAATCTTACGATAACGCAAGTAATATATCCGGCGAATATTCCGGGTTGCAAGCTTGAATAGCGGCCTTGAATCCCTTAACTCTCTATGCACCATGCTCACCCCATTCACTAAATTTGGTTGGAACTCATGCCGCTGAATCTTGTTCAGAATCTGTAGGTATTTTTTAGCAGCTCAAGAACTGTACAACTTTTTTACTGCTTCGACCTACCGATGGAAAATTTTAAAGAACTTGATCGCGCGCGTACTAAAAAGCCCATCAGTGACTCGGTGGTCGGCACGATATGACGCTTGTCAAGCTCTGAGGGAAGGCTGGTGTGGCGTTGTGGTAGCTCTTGAGAGTATTCACGAAGACAGAAATCAAAAGACAAACACTCGAAGTGAAGCCAAAGGCATCTTAAGCAATATCCTACAATTATAAACTGCTTTCCTAGTTGTTTTTTGGAGTACCATTCTAAAAAGATTTAATACTGTCAGCCAGAAGCTCCAAAATGTTAGCACTAATTTGATAACTGTGGTAGAATGTTACTCTTCGTTAGCGGAATGTGTGCAACGTTTAAGAGATAATTTCGATGTCTATGAGAAAGAAGCCAAAGAATTAAGCGGTATTGCTCAATATTCCTACGACCTAAAGAGAAAACTGGAACGAAAGACTAGGAATGATGAGACAAAGCAAGGAGAATACGTACCGTCAGAGGGCTCAGAAAATTTTCGCGTCAATGAATTTTATGTAATTCCGGATGTACTAAGTGCTGAGCTTAAGAGACGAAGTGAGGCTTACAAAGTCCTCCATAAGAGATTTTATTTTCTAGAAAACCTGTTAGACCTAGATGGACCAATGATAAAAAAATTCGCTGACGATCTCTCAGAAATGTATGTGGATGACTTACAAAGTGCACTGGCTGACGAGTGCTTGCATTTAAAGGAACATTAAAAAATTGAAGATTTTAAAGGTAGGTCAGCCTCTGAGCTCAGCCCTTTCTTTCATGAAAAACATTTACAAGATATGTACCTGAACGTAAACATTGCTTTACGGATACTTTTCACCATTCCAGTGACCAATATTGTTCTGGAGAAAGATCATTTTCGGTACTGAATCGCGTCAAAAACTAGTTGCGGTCAGTCACTAAAGAAGAAAGGTTAACTCTATTGCACTCCTAGCGATTGAAAAAGATATGACGATAAACTAGAACTGCGATGCAATAATTAATGAATTTGCCGAAAAGAAGGCAGGAAGGAAACTTTTGAAGTAGTTCTCGTTGTGCTTGAGGCAGGCCCCGTTATGTCTTCATTCATGTTTTTAATCTGCACTTTAATTTCTCTAAAAGATATTGCAGGAAGATATGCAGTTGGCCTTATTTTAATTTTAGAGGCGCTTTGTTCAATTTAAAATGTCGTTCGTACCACTGCTCTTCATGCGTTTTAAAATTAGTGTGTGTTCTACTATTTTTTAAAATATATTTCGTGCTACCGCAATTCATTCAGTTACAGCAGTAAATTGTGTTTTTAATTTTGAAGCTACACTTCATTTTTGTTGTATGAATTAAGGCTAGACATTATTTTTGGAAAGGGTATTCATAAAGTGTTTTGGTTGCATAAAAGTTAAACTGTTTCATGTAGTTTTACTCCAAGCTGTTTTTTTAAATTGAATTGACTATGTTTTCCCTGCGTAAAAATTCAAGCATAAAATTATGCTGTCAGCCATCTGTTTATTCCTTTATATTTCGAACCTTACCTCATGCGAGTTGCTATGCCTTATCATAAAAATCGGGGGGGGGGGGGGAGGGGTGCTCAAGTAAGGAGGGGCGCTCAATGGAGAGGTGCCTATAGCGTAACTTTGGGTAAATCCGGCCCTGGATAGAATACGGAGTAGAATCGTGATTTAGATAATCAGTGTCACTTTTAGTCATTCGACGAGATTTCCATTGTCCTTGAGGTCGGGCACAAGAAAATATAGCATTATTACGCATTCGGCGCCATTTGCTGTCCGTTTGACAAAAATACAGTTGTCCTCATCATTGAATGCGGAGAAATATCGCGATGTATCGCAATCGCTGCCGCTCTCGGCCGTTTTACGTTGTCCTCAAGATATTATGCAATCGTCGCCACACCCGGCCGTTCAACGATTGTCTGCCTGTCCTGACAGAATGGCGGAGGCAAGCTCAAGGTTGGACATGGTTAAAATTCACGAGTAGTTATGAACATGTTGTTCGGTCGGCGCCGTGATTTCCTTTGTCCCAATGCTGTGGTTGGGAGTTCATCAGTTCAGGATGGATCACGAGGAGGAATTAGTATTTCGATGCTACGTAGGCTGTCACTTTTAAGTGGGTTGATGCACTTCTCGCTCCCTGCACGCTTTTAAGTATACGGTCATGGGAAAAGTAGCAAGTAGGTTTCGTGATGGGTGCCCCGTGATGGGTGCCGGCCATCTTGAGGATGCAATTTTGGAGGATGAACGTTCGAATTAGGTACGGTATCGAATATTACGAATTATTCTGAGTGGATTGCACGAATAATACGACAAGAGGGCACGTTTTATTTTGACTGAGAACCACGACGGTTAGATTATATATCCGATGAAACGAAAGTTCGAAGGAAAAATCGACTTATAACGGATTAACCATACTGGATGTCGCAAATTTACTAGATATATATTTTAAATAAGTTATATGTAATTCGAAGATTTTTTGCAATTTTTTTTCGAAATGGTAACATTTCGCAAGATTGCGACATTAAATTATTTCGCATTATTTCTGGACTTCAATTTGACATAGTTTCCCAATAACAGAAATAAGAGATTTCTTTTTAGTTTCGGAAGTAATAGCAAATAAATGTTTCGCGAAAAGTCAGGTTTCCTCATACAGTAAGACGCCGAAAATATACGTTGAACCGATGTATACCACTCAAGGTATCCTCAGTATGTATTTCCTTGAGGGTGGGCACGGGGAAATATAGCTTAGTACTACGCAATAGGCATGGCACCACTTGCGTGAAACTCGCTCCATCGCAATCTCTGAGCCTAGCGGACAGAGTTTAAATGATTCAACACACCTTCAGAAAATTTTCGTTACCCGTTTGTAAAATTCGTTACTTTCGTTACCAATTTGTAAAATTCGTTACTTTTTCGTTACTTTCGTTACCGGTAGACACCCTGTAACTAGTGTTGGAAATTTGTCCACACTATTTCCAAATAGACCCTAGCCCAAAAAAATATCGGTATCCATATTAAAGAAAAGTGATAAAGACAACGCTTCTGTAAGTGATATTGTGTTTGATCATGCAGTTAATGTTGATAAAATTAATGTGTAAGTGACACTTTGGAGAAAAAGAAAACAATGTTAATTGCAATATAAAAGATTTCTGGAGTAAAGAACTGAATTCAATACTGCTATTATGGCAAGTAAACAAGACTAGAAAAGACTTGAACCAGAAACAAAATGAACAAATCACTCACAGAATATCTCTCGAGTTTGACCTAAGATGTTAACCTGCAGCCCTTTATGCAGCCGAGACACTTAATCTACAACATAAAACACTGAGAAATCGATTGTAGATTAAGGAACGCAAAATCATGCGAAAAATATTGGGACCAAGAATCAAAGATGGAATTCACCTTCCGAAACCTAATGCTGACATCTATTTAAAAATTACTAAAATCACAAACACAATCCGTATGAGAAGGATCCAATTCATGGGACATTTGGACAGAATGGACCCAACTAGGTTAACAAATAAAATCTATACGTTTTGGCAGAAAAAGGCAACAAGGTCCAATTGGTACAAACAGGCGAAAAAGGACTTGGCTGAATTAGGTTTTCCCAATCTCAAGGATCGAGAGGAAATTAGGAAAATTACTCATACACGGGGTTTTGAGGCAGAAGAGAGAAGACCTACCAGACACGTCTCGTCGCAGCAACGAAGACTCGCTCAATCGTTTCGCATGAAGAGTTATTGGGCAAACATCAAGGCCAAGAAGTGTTGTTTCCGCATCGTCCTAGGAGACCAATTCGCGCAGAAGAAGAAGAAAAATAATTCCACGTCAGTTTTTGGTGCATCATCGTAACTATCACTGTCCACTAACTGTTCTAAAATATCCAGTTCCTTGAGCGAAGATGAAGGAGACGCCATGTTTACATTCAACAGTCATAAACATTCGAGAATAACGAAGGTGAAAAATTTATTACAATTCCCGCAAACTGTAGAAAATAAGGAAAGGTGTTCTCTCGAAGACCTCTAGATGACTGCACAATACTGGAATATTGCACAGAAGTCATACGAGCGCTCCAAGTACAAGCTATCGTCATGTCGTGTGGGACTCGACATCGGAAGATAAGTATTTTAATGTTGAACCCCACTCGACGTAGGAGTGCCTTTAGGTTAATACAATTCATGCTTGTAAAAATTGCAATCCGTTTGTTCAAAGAAATACTTCAGAGAGACAGGAAATTTAAAAAAAAATGAATTACTTAACCTTAACAACCTGCATAGTTAAATTGTTAAAGTCAAACTGAAAGAAATTTAAAAAGATATGGTACTACCAATCTGGAAGCTACTCTTCTTTACCTGTCAATGACTGCCTGGTACCAGGTAAAGTCATCTACTTTCTTATCGCTGATGATCTTCTGTGGTCCATTCCCAAGATCAACCGTCAAGACAGGATGTCCATTCTGAATCTCCAGAGCAATGAAGTCATCCTAAAGAAATATAATGAAAACCATAAGCAGATGATCATAGAGATTCCTAGCTCTTAAAATAGAAGTACCATAAACACAGAAACTACTCTGTTGATGCAATGTAGGATACAGAATGGTATGTTTCATTTGGTTAAGGAATTGTGGATAATTACATAAATAGGACAAGCAGAGGGAAAGATAAAAGGGAAAACCAAAGACAAACCAGGCCTGATGAGGGGGAAGGGCAGGCAGGATATTAGCCCGGGATAGTGGAAGACCCCAGAGTACACAAAATCCCTCAATCTAATTTACGAACAAATTCAAAACTTGTTGATTTGTATCTATTAAATGCATCTGAATCTAGTGAATAGACTACAAACTATCATAAAGAGAACATGAAATGCATTTTGTGAATAAGCATTGTGTTTACATATTTGCAACCAGGACGTCCATCTCTCCGTCTGGATATTCACATTAAATCACCTTCCCAAAACAGCTTCTGCCGGCCACAGGCAACAAGAGGGTCCCTCCGAGGTCTGACACTGCTGAATTTACAATTTCATAAACTCTTTTACATTGGTACTGCCCCCGTAAATTGAATTATTTAGGGACAAAATGAGAGTATTTTCCGTCCCCATGATAAAATTTAACTAGCAAATATAATTTCTGGAAGTGTGACACAAGAGTGTAGTGTTACAAGCTCGAGACTGTGGGAGAGCCCGATCACGTGATATGTTGCACAATGGACGCTTCTAGAAGGCTATATTTAGCATAGCAACAGCGAGTTTGGAAATTAATATTATAAATATTGTTATAAATTATGCTATTGGATCCCAGCCCAGAGCCAATGAGAACAGGTCTTATTGAAGACGGGATCAACTTTAATTACACAATATGATGAAATTATGCATTTAGGCCCTTAGAAGAAGATTTTCTTATTTGGTAATGAAGAGAATATTAAGAGAAATTATGTCTGATACTTTAAAAACCACAGATCGGTTAATCTACGCCGTAATAAGCATTAGTAATCTACGCGCTAAAATTATGGTGGGAGATTGATATGGCCGCCAAAAATTCGACTTGGAGGGAGAGATCCAAGGATCGATGTTCTTATTCCAGCAAACTTTGAAGAGTGAGGAAGTGTTTTTAGTGGGCTAACGGAGATCCCAAGGTTTAGTCCGAGAGCGACGACTGTCGACTTGTGGAAGGAAAGGAAGGAAGGAAGCTTGTTGTTTAACGTGACCGTTAATCTAGAGATCATGAGCCACGGGACCTCCTTTTTACGTGGATTCCGAACCACAGGACGTGGCATTTCACTTCGAAAATCTCACATGCGTTGACCGGGAATCGAACTCGACTTGTGGAGACGCGAGGATAGCTAGGTGGAACGTTAGAGATCACCGCACTTCCATTCTACGTGAAGTTGCGAGGAACATTGTATTGATTATATCTCATATATAATTGAGATCTGAAGTTGAATGAGTATATATATATATATATATATATATATATATATAAAGAACATTTCGCATACTATATATTGTGAAAAGTCGAGCGTTTTACTATTCACCGTTTCGACAATATAAGCCAGTCAAGTTAGTAATTAAATACAAGTTTTTCGGGCTTGTAGGCCCTGGTCCAGACAGGATATCTCCTGACGTTTCACCGGAAACTGCGTCCGGCATTATCAAGGGTTCCGCTCCTTTCCTTGGTCTGCAGTGATCTCTAACGTTCTACCTAGCTATCCTCGCGTCTCCACAAGTCGACAGTCGTCGCTCTCGGACTAAGCCTTGGGATCTCCGTTAGCCCAGTAAAAACACTTCCTCACTCTTCCACTGCAGACCAAGGAAAGGAGCGGAACCCTTGATAATGCCGGACGCAGTTTCAGGTGAAACGTCAGGAGATATCCTGTCTGGACCACGGCCTACAAGCCCGAAAAACTTGTATTTAATTATGAACGCCGGCCGTGAAAGCCTAAGCTGTTATATCTGTCAAGTTAGATTTCCAAATGTGTTGGAAATAAAGCTGAATATCATTATAAATTGCAACGTGAAGTTGACGAACGCAGTTCAAGTGAACAGTGGCGGAGAACTTTTAATATTGGCGCAACACATAAACATTAATAGAATGACTATTATTATTCTTCAAACATTATCATTCAGCATAATTAACATTGTTGATATGATGAACTAGATAGTCATGCGCCAGAGACATATTCGATAACAGGAGTTAAGATACAACAATGGAGCTTCGTTAGACAACGTATTCTTGAATACAGACGTAGTGTACGGTCCATCTTGTGCATTTTCGTCAGTCTACAAACACTAATATAACATCAATTAGCAATGGAAACATTTCATTCACTATTTATATGAATATTTCCATAATTATATTCCAGTGATGAAGCTGATACATATTTACGACGGAGAATGAAGACTATACAGAAGAGATTTGTCAAGATGCTAGGGTAGCCCAGCAACACAGAAGAATTTGCCAGAAGGATGTCGTTCGAGCCCAGGCGAATGTTGGTGAACTCCAGAGAGAGACGTTTCTTATCTCTGAGGTCGCAGATCCGAGGTTCGAATGCAGATCCATCTCAGTGTCTTGTACTGAGGAAACATCTCAAGTATTGTGGGAATACTTACATAGATCTTCAAGTTTTCGTCCAAATAAGGTATTAGTGTATCTCAATTGTTATATAGAGCTTGATTAGTAATATTCTGAGCCAGCGATCTTATTCCATATTTTCAGCGATCTTTTTCCATATTTCTATATTTTCACACTTCATGTATTTCAGTGCTTTTATGTATTTTACACTTCAGATGTGTGTTGAGTTTTTAAGTTTCAAGATTATTTAGAAGATGATTGCATTTCATCTATTTTTCAATTTTATTCTACGGATCAGTTGTGGAACCGACATTAAAATTTTGTTTGAGGAATTATATTGCCTCATAGGAGACTAGTCGTTTCGACTCTCGAATTTTAATAATTTCATTTAAACCAAGTATTCTGACATTGTGTCATAGCTTCAAATAAAATTCTTATTAAATTTAATTTGAGCACTTTAATATAACAACATATTACTTCAAGAAAAGAAGAAACATCGAATGATATTGTATATCATTATTGTACATAAACTATCGACGATCTAAGAAATACTAGTCGTTTGATAAGACCGAAGTCTTAATTCCTATGAACATTCTTTGTGTAGAGTGGAAAAACATTACGACATTGACAAACCTTTCTTATTATTTGTAAAGCTAAGAGCTTTGTTCATTTAACATGTTAGAGGAAATACCTTTTGATAGAAGATTATTCAAATCTTTGGCTAGGAATTCAAAGCTAGTTTATCCCGGTCAAAATTGAATTCTATCTGACACTATAAATAACATGTGTGTTATTTTATCCTATTTGTGTAACATCACGTCATTTGTGGACATGATATTACAACGATAAACAATTTATAGCTTGACAAGTGAGATGAGACAGGAGTATTATTTTTATTACATGTATTTGCGACAGACGAGTTAACAGTTAATTATCTTGTGGAGTAAACTTTAGGAGGTTAATCACGACTGTCTAATATCGTTCATTACAATTGGAAGTTTCGTTTCAGGAACTTACGCATGTATAATTGTAGTCCAGTAGTCATGTGCAATGATACTGAGGGTCATGCCATTATTTGAGAGAAGTTCCTACATAAGATATGTTAATAACAATTAATCCTTTTTGGTTATTGTTTAACATAGTAGATGATAATTGTTTATGCCATATATATTGTTATATGAGGATTTGTAGAGCTATGGAGTGCTCATGCGAGGGAATTCCGCATTTTAAGGAAGTCAAAGTATTGTTGTTCTTTGATAAAAAGGCATGTATCATGACAAGAGCCGTTGTATACAAGTAGTCTAGTTCTTGTGAATTAACGATTTAGCTGTGTTAACAGGAGGGTTTAAGCGGAAATGCAACTTGAGAAATATTGTCTACTCACGTTTATAATACAATCATTAAATTTTATTAAACCCGAAGTTATGTTATTACGTACAGTTTACCTTAATCAGTGGACTGTATTATACCGATAATGTAATGAAACCTATATAAGACGATGTGTAAGCAGTATATTAAAACTACAAAATGTTAGAGAAGGAAGGTTATGTGAAAAACCAGTGTATATATTTAGTTAAGGTTTATATTGTAACCGAGAAGTTAGAATCTCGAAAGTGTCGCGTTAGCAACACTAGATAATGGATATTATCATAAACATATTACATGTAAATAATTTTTGTGGAAATGATTTAATTAGTTAAATAAGTTAGTAGGATTTATTAATCAATTGTTTTGGAATAGTGTGTATTTATGAGCGGATGTTTTGGTGTGTATGATTATTCATTGTTAAGAGCATATGTAGAACCGAATTGGTCTAGAACAATTGCGGAATGAGAATGAAAGAGTGTATAAAATTGTTTAGAATGATTGTTTAAGAAACAAAGTAGTTATGTGAACACTTGTAAGATATAAATGTTAATTTTTACGGGTTTTATAAATGCACACACAAGCAGTCTCTGTGGGCTAGCGAGAATGATTCACCGTTAGCATTGGAGAGCGATGATATAATATTAACAGGTGTAGACCCACCGCCTTGTATTTATTGTATAAACCAGTTTTGAGTACGGCATGGTGCCGGTGTTTCATTGATGAAACAACGTTACTACACGTGCGTTCTGCAAACGCAGGCTAGTGAAAGAAACCATGTGTCTGGAATGCCATTAAGAGGCTTCATTAAACGTTTTTATTTTGACGCATTGTAGGCCTAGAACAAGCCAAGATTTTATACTCATAATTTTTAAGACAGCATTGTAGTAAGATGTCGAGTTGAAAGGAGGTGTGAATGATTGTGTGTTTTTAATTCTAATCTCTATTGTTAAATCCGTTTATTGTTATTTTGTTTATAGTAGATTAGTTTACCCAATTGTTAATAAATTTTGTTCAGATTGTTTTCCATCGTTGTTGGAGTGAGATTCATTTTAAATATAAGGTAAAGAATATTGTGGATGTAGTGTAGGCGAAGCTGAATTCCCAGTCCCCGAGAGGTAAGTAAAGGTGAGTGCCCCGTGTAGTTGGTTGTTGATCCACAATATTCTGGTAACTGCTGTCTGTAAATCCCTAAAGGCCGTGTTGGAAGCGATTTCTAATGTTGTATATGCTGGTGCAGTTAGAAATAGGCAATCCAGTGGGGGCAATGGATATTCCAACAGGATCCTTTCCGGATTATCGGGTACAGTACCTGCTTTGGCTACAGAAAATAGCCTTAGTGTATGGGATTCATAACAATGAAACTTGATAAATGAGTTAAAAGGGGCACTGATGAAGGCTGCGAGGTTTGAAGTGGAGGACCACATACGATGAGGTCACTCAGAATTTGGATTGAGCAAGTTCGGCTGATGGGCATTCTATAGCAAGACCAATTGGTATGTGTTTCTTTCACTTTCTTCCTCCACGCCGTATTTTTTCTCATCCCCTTGGTTTGCCTGTTTCGTTTACGAGATTTTGTGTTGATGCACGCTCGACTCTCGCCGAGGATTCAGACTGCAGTGGCAATGCACTATTGTTACTCGCGGTCGCATTATGAACAAATGCACCGCCAGCAAACGCATGCGCAGATGTGCGGGCTTCATTTGAAGTGAAAGGCGATTGGATTTTAAGTGAATAGCCTACTAGCTTACTCTTACGGTATTTTTAATTGAACGCCCGAGAGGGCTCCCAACAAGTTCAATTTCAAGTGGTTCCAACTTTGGCTACCAGATGCTACTATCACTAACACCTAGCGGTGAACGTTGGAACTTGATAGAGCATTTCTAACCAGCCAAATATAATCAACAAATTTTGCTGCACACTACCAATTGTAGTGGTAGGTTCTTTTACATGCCATAAATCTAATACACGGGCCCGCCGGCTTTACTTCCACTCCGAAGGAAGGTATACCGAAGAATTTTAATGCGCTTAAAAATCTGACGACTTCAGCCAGGTTTGAACCCGCGATTTTGGGGATAGCAGTTCAGCGCACAGTGGGTCAATATCAAAATCTAGGAGGACAAAATTATTTATTTTCATAATTAAAAATTTCGAAATTTATTACTTGTACAGCATTCTCATTTAATTGCCGCTCACTATTCTGGGATATAAACGCATCTTAGTGTAAACCTGTTACCACTGTTCGAGCAGTCTGAATTAGAGGGTGAATGTAAGTGGCTGTGGTTTGGTTGTCTTTGTGGTTAGTGTGATGCTTTAAGATGGAACATGCAGCTGAAGGTATGATCTTTGTAACGTGTTTCAGTTATTATGATGATGATGATAATTGTTGTTTTAAGGGGCCTAACATCGAGGTTAACGGCCCATTTTCAGTTATTAATGGGCGTAATTGTTACGTGATTTTAGCGATATTTGCTTTCTTCTTCTTCTTCTGCTTTTACGGCCTCATTGGACCACTTCAGTCAATCATTTCTTGGTCCTCTTCTTCAGTAAGTTTCCTTTCCGAGTCGCCCAGTAGCTCTTCATTCGCTCAGATCTTCTCAGGCGTTCCTCATCTGTAAATACCCTTTTTACTGTATTACGTTTGTCTATTTTAGCCTGGAATCTTATTTTTATATCTCTCAGTTTTTTTTAATTTTGTTGTTTTGTTTTGCAAGTCATCCAAGTTTATTTCCAATTCTTTCATATCTTCTCTAATTTCCTTAATCCATCCTACTTGTTGTTTCATATTCCAAAGTTTCACTACAATTTTTCTAGATAACCTGGTTTCTGGTGTCCTCATGATGTGACCAAAGAAAGAAAGACGTTTCTTCCGAATAGTATCAGTGATGGGCTCCAGTTCTCTGTATACCACTTCATTTGGTACTATCCGCCACTGTCCATCACTCTGATATTTTTTATTTATGCATGTTCTAGCTATTCTTCTTTCTACTTTTAAAATTTTGTTGATTCTGTTTTTCTGAGTAACTTTAAAAAGAGTTTCACTTCCATAGGTCACCTCTGGTTGAACCACCGTCTTGTAATGTTTTAATTTTGTTGCGATTGATAGACATTTTCTTTTATATGTAGACCATGTTAATTTTTGGGCTTTTATCATTTTATTAGTTCTTTCTTGCCATGCAGGTTTCTCATCCAAGTTGTAAGTTATAATTTCTCCCAAGTATTTAAATTGCTTCACTATTTTAACTTTCTTGTTATTTACTGTTCTGTGATTGATTACAAGTGGATTTGCTACCATTATCTCTGTCTTTTCAAGTCCAATTTTTTGTGCTATATTTTGTAGGCTTATTATTTGATTTCTGGCTTCTTGAATATTATTAGCCAGTAACGCTAAGTCATCTGCGAATCCCAAGCAATTTAAGTCTACTTGATCTTTCTTGGTTCCAATTCTTATGTTCCTAGGATTTTCCCTGTACCATTCCCTCATTACATATTCCAAAGCACAATTGAAAAGTAGAGGCGATAAACCATCTCCTTGTCTTAATCCTGTTTTAATCGTAAACGGTTCAGATATTTCTCCTCTGAATTTTACTTTAGATTTGGTGTTTGTTAGAGTTAGTTTTATAATTTTTATTAATTTGGGATGAAGTCCGAAATTCCTTAGTATTTTCAGCAATGAAGATCTATGTATACAATCATAAGCTTTTTTGAAGTCTACGAAGGTTATGACTTGCTGTTTTTGGTCTACGTTTATATAATATTTATTTAACTATTATTTTTAAATTATATTTTCACTTAGATTTTTAGTATATTGCGTCACTCTGCGTCACTTTCTACTTAATGTTAAAATGTAGATAAAGTCTTGTAGTTTACGCCTGCTATACGATTTTTTGCAACTTACTTAGTTATTTTACGTTTTAGAAGATGCCGCGTAACCAGTTCTCACATGTTTACAACTGTTTGAAGCACTGGATTCGACGATTATGCCAAAAGTGGAACTTTGTGACTTTGTTAAAAGTAAATTAGGGGTAGAAAATTGTTGTGAAGAGATTACTGAATACTCTATCCAACTCCTTGTCATAGACAATTTCTTGCATGAGTAGACGTAGCTTAAAAAAGGTCTTAACTGATGTTTATCGAGAAGTAAGCAAATTATATACGTTGCTTTTACTCTAAATTCATGATTAAAACGTAAAAATAATTTTGTCCCCCTAGATTTCAATTTTGACCCACGGTGCAGCGTGCTACCGACTATGCCACCGAAGCCGCATTATTAATAGTACATTATGCAACAAGCCTATAATGGCAATAATTAAGACACAAGTATGTTTATAAAACGAGCGTATGCGAGTTTTATAATTTCCATACGACTGTCTTAATTACCATTATAGGCGAGCTGCATACGACTGTTTATGTTCGACGATAATTATTATAACTATTTTAAGTTCAAACAAAAAAATTCATAAATATCTGTCGAGATTTCGCCAGTTTTATGTACTGAACAGAGCGCATGAGACGCAGGGAATACCTTGTATTTGACCATGGCCACCTCGACTACTCTACCTGACACTAGGCCAGGCAGTGTGATTTACATTAGAAGGCCGTGGAACTCAGCGCATCTAATTATCTAATTGGTCAAACAACTGTTTCTTGAGCTCTGATTGGTGGGAGAAACTGTTTCATAATGAAAAATAGTGTTATAATGAGCCTCATTATAGTACAGTTTTCTGACAGATAATAGTCAGGGTCAAACATAAAGAAATATATTCAGTAAAGCAAATAAACACCCCGGCCAGTCACTGGTCAAATTTGTGTTGACCGACTGAAGAGTTACAACTAACAGTTTGTATAGGCAAAACTGAAAGAATGCCTTAAAAACTTTACATTTTGTGAATGTCTCGCAAAAGGCTTTAAAATCTATTTATTTAAGACTAGCAACCCGCCCTGGCTTCACCCGGTATCTTTAACGGTTTACCCAGCGTAAGCTTAAAAGACGCACGGAAGGCACGTCCCAGACGCAATTCAAAAAAGCCAAGGTGAACAGCGAAACTCCAAACACATATACTCTTACCTGAAGTCTTAACTTGACACGACTTGGCAGTTTGATGCTGGCCGAAGCTGGGGTGATAGGCTCACTCCAAAGCTAGTAATTTAAATTTCCAATGAATGGAGATTGTTGCAAGAAATTAAAACTTAAAAGCACTTATAGTAGGCAATGTATCAAAGATAGAGAGATGCTGTCACAGACATTTTTGAAGAACTTTTCATGCTGAACAATTCTCACATAGTATATACTGTAGATATTTTTAACGGTGCACGGATGGCAGGTTTTTCTACCGACTCAATTCACTGAAATTGTTACTGCTTGGCTTATTTTGTTCATAAATGATTTTTTTTCTACAGAAACCTTCCACGAGAAATCCTTTACAGAACGGTGAAAACCGCATCAAAATCCATCCAGTGGTTCTCGAGATTACCCGTGACATCCAAGGACAGGGGACTTTGTTTTATACTATGTAGAAATTTCCAGGGGAGGACCCCCGTTGCCCTGGTAACACAATCTTGCCAGCTAGTGAACTGTCAAGTTGTAAGCAACAACATTAGGTATGACTACTCGTCACATATTGTGTAAACAAGCCAATGTACTCACTGTCTGGGTCCTGCGCAGTTTCTGGTAAGTACCAACTTCATTGCCGAGATAGAAGATGAAGCCATTGGGCTGGTTGGTTCTGAAGTACACAGAGGTGTGAAGGGCAGTGCCCAGCTGGGACAGGCTCTTGGGATTCTTCAGCTGCAGGGTTGTGTTGCTGTGGAACGTCACTCCCACCCTGATCCTGCCAAACACAGATGCAAATGAATGACATACCGCATCCGTTTCCAAGTCATGCACTATCTGATAAGAACACAAAGCAGAAAGACACAAATTAAAGTTACTCTTGTAACCTAAAAAATCTTACTATTCCAGGGTCTGAGGTTGATTTGCTTGCTACAAGAATCAAACTACAAAATTAATCCGAAAAGAATTATAAAATTATGGCTAATTCCTTTTTTTTTTTTTTTTAAATGTTGCACACAGTAACGCTAAGGAACACCACCATAGGGCATCAGCTGATGGTACATATATGCCAGGACACTGATCTAAATGAGTGCCAGATCCATCTTTTGATCAATCACTTACTGAATATAACCTACAAGTACATTTGTAGAATGTGTACTAAAACCTATCCTCTTCGCAAATGACGAGTCCTGGAAGCACACAATTTTGTAATATCCAATTATTTTCACTAAATTATTTTATGTTATCAATTTAAGGTGCATTATTGTTTCAGATCTGATTTTAACCATTTTGATATATTTTTTATTAATTTTTCAAAGGTAAAAATCCAAGTATAATAATCAACTTTGCTCGCAATTATAGTAGTTTCTCTTAAAAGACAATTACTCAGGAGGGCCATAATGAGGCCGAAACTACACTGACCAGCAAAAAAAGACGATCACTTAAAAAATTCGACATTACTTTCATTCAAATCATAAATATGAATGGTCTAGGCCTAGTACAGTAGCCTACATACTGCAGGTTAATTGGTTTCCTGGATGCATTACCATTCCTGATGTCATTGTTTCACTTAACAATAGCGATTCTTTGACATGATGCTGTTTCCCGCGGAAACATGTGCGCGCCATCGCTATCATCAACAATGCAAAGTTTTATTCCCTTTTGCTTTGCCACTTGTTGGCATAGGAAAAGATCAATACAGCCATATCCTCTGTTGTTCTTGTGCAATTCAGAATGAGTATGCGCTTGAGGCCAGGGCAGTGGCTCTGATCGAAAATGGTGGTGCGCACAGCATCATGTCAATGAATCGCTCTTGTTAAGTGAAACAATGACATGAAGAATGGTAATACATCCAGGAAACCTCACTTCCATGCTATAAACAGTAACTTATGTATGTAGAGCGTTCATATTTATGATTTAAATTTATTTATTTATTTATCGTATGGCTTTTGGGGAGCGTGATGGCGCAGTGGCTTAGCTGCTCGTCTTTCCCCCGGACGGCCGGGGTTCGAATCCCGGTGACAGAAGAGTGAAATTTTCACCTGAAAAATCACGTGGCGTCAGGAAGGGCATCCGGCCTTAAATCCCCGGCCAAAACCAAAATGAGCCTGGATGGCTCCGGCGACTCCAATTAATTGGGAAAAGCCGAAGAAAGAAAGATTTATCGTATGGCTTTTAATGCCGGGAGTGTCCGAGGATATGTTCGGCTCGCCTGAGTCTGTAGCTGCTTCCAGCGGACACCCTTATTAGGGTGAGCTACAAATTCTGTTCAATTTCAAGTAGTTCCAACTTCCGCCACCATATATTAATAATACCTGGTGGTGAACGTTGGAATTTTGATAGAGCGTTCCGACGAAATCTAATCCAACAATTTAGCTTCACACAAGTTTAGTCTGTGGAAGGATCTTTAACATGACATGGGACCGCCGGCTTTACTTCCCCTCCGAAGGAAGGCATACTGAAGGATTTTTAACGCTCTTAAAAAATCCGAAGACTTCGGCCGGGTTCGAACCCGCTATCTAGGGCACAGCAGTTCAGCATGCTACCGACCACGCCACCGAAGCCGCTTATGATTTAAATGAAAGTAATGTTAAATTTTTCAAGTGATCGGTTTTCTTTGCCGCTCAGTGTAGTATAATTAATTAACATTAATAATTCAATTTTATTGACGTAAGGTGTAATAAAATGATTAAATCTCATTGGTATTTGCTGTTAGTTTAAACGTTAACAAGGAAACTTTTAAAATGATTGAGTTCATATCACTATGTATCCAATTATGCTAATGTTTCTTAAATCAAAATTCTTCCATACGAGAGATTAATTGTTCCTTAAAAGATGAGTGCAATAACCCAAAATATTAGTGCCGGAGATATACTCAAGAAGTCTTCTCGAACATAAACATAAAAATTTTCAAGCTGAATATCAAATAGTTAATCAAAATGATGAAATACTAAATTCCAACAACAGATAGTTCACCCAAATTGCCAAGTGCTCAATAAGTAGCTAAGGCCTGCCGGAACTAAATTTTATTACATGCCAATAACGAAGTGCTTACAGAAATCTTTCATTTCATTTCTCTTGTTAGCTGCTGCTTTTTGTAGTCTGTGCGGTTAAAGCATGGAAACTATATTGATGTATGGGTTTTGGCCAGATCCTTCATGAGATAACGTTGTTTGTATTGATACAGTACCGTACTTGACAAACCATAAAATCTGACTGGATCTCAGCTAGATCCTAAAGACTTGGGAATATTTGGTGTCATTTTGGTCCGTATTGACAAATTACTATTTGATTTATTGAACAATCTTCGTCAATCAATACATTGATTATGTGCTACAACGCACTAGTTGTGGGACATGTTTTGAACCCTGGAACGATCCTTCATCAGCCACAAATAGATCCTAAAGAACTCAAATTCAAAAAAGAACAAAGTTTTTGAGTAAATGTACAGTTGGAAATTCAGATTTCTGGCCCTAACCCACTCTCACTTATAAACCGGATGATGAGATCAGCAGGCACCACGTCATCGATTAATACGAGGCACATCCACAAAGTAAGTTCCGTTTGGTAATAAAATTAAATTGTGTACAGATACAGAAAAATTATTTATTGTACAACATTCTACACCTCTTAAACTACTTTTCCACATAACTGCCGAACTTTTGCAGGCATTTGTCATAGCGTGGCACAAGTTTTTGGATACCTTCTTCATAGAAGTTTGCCGCCTGTGTCTTCAACCAGTTGGGAACATCATCTTTCAGCTCGTCGTCATTGTTGAAGTGTTGACCGCCAAGGAAAGACTTGAGATGTGTGAACAGATGAAAGTCGCTAGGAGCGAGGTCAGGGCTGTACGGAGGGTGGTCAACACGTCCCAGCCAAATCCCTGTAGGAGGTTTTTCGTCACAACTGCAGTGTGTGGCTGTGCGTTGTCGTGAAGAAAAACAACACCTTTTGACAGCAACCCTCGGCGCTTATTCTGTATTGCGTGGCGCAATTTCCTAAGTGTCTCGCAGTAAGCATCTGCGTTGATTATTTGACCACGTGGTAAGAAATCAATGAGTAAGATGCCTTTCCAGTCCCAGAACACTGTGCACATCATTTTCCGAGGTGTCAAGATTTGTTTCAGCTTAACCTTTGCTGGGGATGAAGTGTACCTCCACTCCATTGATTGCCGCTTACTTTCAGGGGTGTCGTAAGAAACTCAAGTTTCATCTCCTGTGACTATCTGTGTCAGAAATTCTTCGCCGCCTTCATTGTAACGGGTCAAAAACTGAAGTGCACTACCCATCCGTTTTGTTTTGTGTTGCTCCGTAAGAATCTTTGGTACCCAACGTCGGCAAAGTTTACGAAAGTTCAGTTTTTCGGTAACAATTTCATGAATTAGTGATCGTGAGATTTGGGAAAATTCCATAGCGAGAGCACTAATTGTAAACCTGCGGTTTTCCCGGATCTTGTCATCAATCGCGTGAACCAGTTCTTCTGTAACCAAAGATGGACGCCCACTTCGTTCTTCATCGTGCACTTCACTACGTCCTTCATTGAACTGTCGGACCCATCTTCTCACCATTGAATCACTCATCGCATTTTGTCCATACACTTCGCAAATTTGCCGATAAATTTCAATTGGTTTCACTTTCCTAGCATTTAGAAAACTAATCACAGATCTGATTTCACAAGCGGCGGGATTTACAATCAACACCGACATTGTACAAGTAAACATGCACAATGCGTACATGGCTGACAGCGCTCTCCAAATGGCGCACGTTTCTTCTCCTTGATACAGAGCATCTACCGCGCATATGCGGAACTGCGCTGCAGCGGAACGTACAACTAGTTGAAGACACAGGCGGCACACGTCTATGAAGAAGGTATACAAAAACTCATGCCACGCTACGACAAATGCCTGCAACATTTCGGCAGTTATGTGGAAAAGTAGTTTAAGGGTTGTAGAATTTTGTGCAATAAATAATTTTTCTGTATCTGTACACAATTTAATGTTATTACCAAACGGAACTTACTTTCTGGACGTACTTCGTATAAGTTTGAGTGTCATCTGCAAACCAAGGTTTCTTCGTAGATCAGCTAGATCCACAGGGTTAAAATGTGGGCCATGGTGAATACGGCTCTACAGGTACAAAGAGGGGGGTCTTCCCTTCTCATTAGATACGAGTGGGTGGCTCTTGCATGACCTATCCTTAGCCTACACAAAATGACCGGAAAGAGCTTTGTCACATGAGTAGTTTACTGTACATTGGGACGGCTAGCCACTGACTCTCCCAGAAAGCCAGTACTTGTTGGCATAACTGAGAGCAAATATCTCTAGCGGGTACCGCCTCTTTTGCAGTTTGAATCCCTAACTCATTTCCTGCAATTTCTCTGTGGCTTAGAAGCCACAGAAAGGTGATTTGAGTGTCAGCGTGGCACAATCCGGCTAGTAGGTTGTGGACTCCCTGCACTAAGGTATGTTGCGGGAAAGATGCAGCAATTGACTGCAACATACTCAGTTTGATAAACCACAAAATTAATCAATTATTTAATTACCTGTCAGCCAACTCTCTGGCTCGGGCCACATGTTTCCGCAAATCCTCCAGCTGACTTCTGAACTGGTCTGTGGTTGCCTGCATGAGAATCTGCTTGTCCTTCACATTCTCTATCAGCTGGTTGATATTGGGAACTACTTGATCAAGCTTGTTAACTGAAAACAAAATATACGTAATTTTACCACCCAAACAGAGACACACTGTAAAATGAATTCTTAAATTAAGTTTATTATTTCATTAATATTATGGATGAGGTAATAAAAGCTGTAAAGAAGAAGATAGATAAAAAATGCATTAGTCTTTGCTGATGACATAATGTTATGGGGCGAGACTGAAACGGAAGTACAAATGTAGCTAGATCTTTGGAGGTCAGAGTTCGATAAGAAGGGACTAAGCATCAGCTGACTGAAGACAGTTGGCTTGGTAATGAGTAGGAAGCCCGAAGATATCTATCTCAGACTTGATGATGATAATATAAATACTTTTGATATTTTTAAGTATTTGGGCAGCTATATCTCTGCGGATAACACCATTACACATGAAATCAGGAATAGAATACATGCGGCTTCGCATTTCTAACACTCTGTATGCAATTTACTGTGGGATGAATCCTTTCCTCTAACATCCAAAATCACACTTTACAAAACTTATGTCATGCCAATATTGACTTATGGACTTGAAGCAGCCACTTTAACAGCACCTGACAGTAGCAGACTTCAAGCAGCTGAAATGAAGTTCCTGCGGTCTTGTCTCCAGAAGACCAGGAGAGATAAAATACGAAATGAGGAAATTAGACAACAGCTCAAATTGGAGAGAGTTTGCTTGACACACTAGAACTATTTAGATTGAAATGGTATGGGCATGTAAAGAGAATGACCCCTGGCAGAACATCAAGATTATACTTTGACCAGGTCATCCTAGATAAGAGAACAAGGGGAAGGCCTCGAGACATTTGGGAGAAGAAAATCTGGAGAGACTTGGCCAAAGGGATGCAGATTGGCAGAAGAAATTGGAGCGCAGTGTGTGGGAGGACCGGACAAACTGGAAGAGGCTCATTTATACCTATACCCGGCTTGCTGGAGCTGAAAATGGATGATGATGGATGATGATGATTGCAGCCAATGGCCATTTATTTTCTTAATGAATTCTTAAGGGATACATTTCTCTGGAAGTAGCATGACATATTAGAAAGTAGGACATAAATGAAATATTATGGCACCCATAGTCAAGGTTGTAAACAAATTAGGTAATAAAGGAAACAAGAGTAATGACAATGAAGAAGAATTCTTAACAGATGTGTGTCACACAAGAGAGCATAAATTTTACCCATATCACTCAAATTAATTAAAATTAAATGAAAAGATCCTCTAATTGATATTAGATTACATTTAAAACACCTCATTCATCCATGCTTTGATGTAATTTAAAGTCTTCTTCATTGAAAATCACAACACGAAGGTACTTCTTCCAGAGTATCTCAACATGAAGTTGATGAGGATAATATACCGTTAGGCATGGGACTTGATCTTGGTTGGTTCTTCAGTTTAGGGGCTGCGACAACACGGTCATGTAGCCCCGTGTACTTTGGGTGTTTGTAGAATCTGTCTGATAACCGGTGTTAATTGTGATGACTGCATTAGTGTGTGTTATCTGTAATTCAGCTAAGGACTGCAGATGATCAATTTTCAAGTAGTTCCTACTTTTGCTACCAAATGCTACTGTCAACAACATCTAGCTGCAGACTTGGTTACTAGATGCTACTGCAACCGGCACCTGGCGACGAACGTTGGAACTAATAAAGCGTTATCAAACTAACCTACAAGTTTTAGCTTCCTCAAGTGTAGTTAGTGGAAGGTTCTTTTTCATGCCATAAATCTATGACATGGAATCGCCGGCTTTTCTTCCCCTACGAAGGAAGGCATAATGAGGGATTTTTAACGCTCTTAAACATCCGACGACTTTGGCCGGGTTGGAACTCGCGATCTTGGGCATAGAAGCTAAGCATGCTACCGACTATGCCACCGAAGCCGCTTGAGTAATAAAGAAAACAAGAGTAGTCACAAGGAAGAAGAATTTTAACAGAGTGTGTCACACAAGTGTAACCGAAATTTTGGTTACATAGCTCACCCTCACGTTTTTCGCCTTGTGTTTAGTGTTATGTTTTTTTTAGGTTAGGTTAGAAGCATGGACACCTGCTGATGGGGCACTGCAGAGGGTTTATTGCTTTGAGCTATTGGATTCTTTGTGGTGGCCCAGCAATGGGTGGCAGGGGGCTTTACCCATTGCAGGTTATATGTTCTTTTTATGATTGTGTGTTATTATTATTTCTTTTTCTTATTCTGTTATTATGAGGACAGTGTTAGGTCTTATTCCTTGAATGGTTATTTTATGAGAGGTCTTCTTTATTTTGGAGATGATGTAGGGGTAGGCTTGTTGATACACAATATGATTTGATGGAGTAAGGTAATGAAGTTTTTGTTGAAGTTTGGCTGCTGTGAGTTAATTTTGAATATGGAATAGAAGATTAATAAATATAAATCATTGGGATAAGATGGAGGGTTTGTGTGTGGCAATGTTATGTTTTGATGTATGGTGAGCTTTGTAGGGGCTTATTGGAGTAATAAGAATAGGAAAAGAAGAGTATCAAGTATTATGATTCGGTTTGTCCATGCAGATAGACATGTATTAAGGGTTGTGTTACCCTGAAAAGGTGGAGTAAATAAGAAATGAAGCAGAAGAATATTATGTATTGTGAGGGGCCTCTTCCTCATGAAGGTTGTTGTGGATAATGTGCAAGAGATGCAGGTAATGAAAGCTTGCTTACATGTAGACAAACAAGTTCCTGTATTAAAAGTATTGCGGTTCTTATTTCCTTGTGTGTGTAACATTATCTCGACCCCGATTATTTAAAGTAAGAAAGTATTTAGTTACACAAGAGAGCTTCAATTTATCCATATCACTCAAATTAATGAACATTAATTGAAAAGATCCTCTAACTGATATTAGATTACATTTAAATCACCTCATTCATCCATGCTTTGACGTAATTTAGAGTCTTCTTTGAATATCACACCGGGTGAGTTAGCCGTGGTCGTTACGGCATGACTGCTGGCAGTCGCTTACATCCGGGAGGCGAGGAGGTTCGAATCCCCCCGCTGGCAACCTTGAAGATGGTCTTCTGTGGTTTCCCATCTTCCTTCCAGGCAAATGCCGGGGTTGGTCCTAAGTATAGGCCACAGCCGCTACCTTCCAACTCCTCGTCCTTACATTCAAACTTTCCTCCCCAGACAACACTTGACACGCGACGGTACTTGTCCTCGGACACTCCCGGCACTAAAAGCCATACGCTAAAAAATTGAATATCACAACACGAAGGTACTTCTTCCAGTGAATCTCAACATGAAGTTGATCAGGATCAACTACCGTTAGGCATGGGACTTTATAAGGGGAAGGTTGGTAGCCTACCATGTGGTACAAAAGTATCATTCCCCAAAATATCTTTATTCATTTACCAGGTCCCAAAGGAGAAGCTCGAAATGCAAAGACCGCTATTGGTTGTTGTGGGTTAGTGGTAGATGATAAAATAATCGCTTTTGCTGCTTGAAAAGATATGAGTGAGTTCCTAATTACGGTGTTTGATAATGATAAACTGTTCGGGTGAAATTTACCCAGCGCACGGCCATATGTTACAAAACAGAGCACGTGTCCTGATGGGTTAAACGCCCTAACCTGAAAGAAATAATACATGAGATATTTATCACAAAATAACACGCTTTTATGTATTTAAGTTCCCCCATTTTTCTGTACATAAATGCGTGTCAGTTCCCACTGGCGCATCTAGAAACCAGCAAATATTTTCTCCATCATAAGGCTCAAACATGGTCAAAAAGGGGCACTAGCTTATGAGTTTTTTGAATGTTCCTACCCACATAACCTATGGGGCAGTACTTTTTGATGTGGAGCCATATACGGAATTTATTCACCAATTTCTACATTCCGCAAGCACTGGCTTCTAGCAGAGAAACCAAAACTCTCTTGGGTGAATGTTACTGAGATTTACCTTGCTGTTCAGCCTGTGCAATGATGTTCTTGGAGTCATCCACCACCCGAGGTAGTAGCTTGGAGTCCTCCACATTCTCAGGCAGCTTGCCCACAATCTCGACGATACTGTTGGAAGCATCTTGGGCAGCAATGTCGGCAGCTTCTGCATTCTCGACAGCTTTCTCTCTCCCCGAGTCAAAAGTGTTGGTTGGGATATTCCTCAAAGCTCTGGAAAAAAGGGGAATCATTCTATAGTTATATTACTAAAAAACTGTAACTTTCCCCGAAGCCACTTATGTTTGCGAAACCTTGTTCCAAATTAAAAATGAAAGAAGAACTGATCAGCTCCTCAAAACTGAAAGAAGAATTATCAGAACCTGCATAAATAAAAGGTACCAGGTTGAAGAAGCCCGGAGAATTCTCTCCAATGAAACACTCTATCGAGAGATTGACCCAGTTACCAGCACGATGAAGAAGAAAAGAATCTCTTATCCTTTCACATCCTACGATTACGAGAAAGCAGGATTTTATGACAACTAGTGATGAGAAATCTGGGAAAGAAGACTAGAGGGCATTGGATCAAAGAAATTCAAGAGGATCTCAAAACAGTTGGACTCGAAAGCACAGATGAAGAGAACAAGAATAAAATTACCACCCTTCTTAAGAATCACAAATTTTCAGCAGAAATGATGCACAGACGGCCTGCAGAGATTTCAGACGAATTAAGAACACTGAGATCAGAACGAATGTAGAAATAATGGGCAGATAAGAAGAATCAAACTATACAACCTTCAAAGAAAAAGTGTACATGGAAGACTCAAGTGGTCCAATGTGGCCAATAAAGTTAATAATAATAATAATAATAAATACATAAATAGTCAACTGTTGGTACGCCAAGCTGTTATTGTCATCATACTAACTAGGGTTAAATGTTGCTGTGCAAATATTGCAGATAAATTTCGATTAATTTTACTATATGTATTTTCTGTTCCTTTCAAAAACATGACTACTGCATAGCGCTATAATTCTTGTGTTTATTTCATAACTAGGAACCCGCCCCAGCTTCGCCCGGAAACAGTTATGAATGCAAGGTGATAGGCTACTTTTAACCGAGGTCTTATAAGATTTCCTGTATACGACATTAGTCCTCTTTCCTCCAACAGTGAACACGAAAGCTAGCTCATAAACTGTCGCCTCAGTAATTGAATGGAGATTGTTGGAAGAAATAAAAACATAAAACACTTATAGTGGACGATGTATTGAAGATAGAGATATGCTCTCACGGACTTTTTTGTAGAACTATTCTTGCTGAACAATTCTTACACTCGTAGTATATAACATTTTTAACGGTTTGCCCAGTGTAATCTTAAAAAGCTCACGGATGCCCTTTTTTTTTTTTTTTTGACCTTTTCACTGAAATCGTTACTGCTTGGCTTCCTTTGATCATATATGAATTATTTTCTACAGAAACCTTCCTCGAGATATCCTTTACAGAATGGTGAAAACCGCATCAAAATCCATCCATTGGTTCTGGAGATTACCCGTGACATCCAAGAATCGGGGACTTCGTTTTATACTAATTAGAGATAGTTGACAGCATATTAGCTGGAACTCTGAACATAATAAGCTGCTGACAGAAATTCACAGAAATACACAGCCCTACACAACTGAATCCATATTTTAATTCCCATGTCACACCTAAAGAATGTAATTGAACTGCATTTTCACCCCAACTTTGATTTAAAGGCACATATTTTATGTCTGGGGAACAAAATATCATTTGAGTTATCAAAATATTCCAATAATAGAACTTTGAATCTCTACATAGTATTAAAAAAAATCCCCGATTCTTGGATGTAACTGGTAATCTTGAGAACCACTGGATGGATTTTGATGCGGTTTCCACCATTCTGTAAAGGATTTCTCGAGGAAGGTTTCTGTAGAAAAACATTCATGTATGACCAAAGGAAGCCGAGCAGTAACGATTTCAGTGAATCGATTCGAAGAAAAACCTGTCGTCCGTGCGCCTTTTAATATTTATTTGATGCCTATGCTTTATACCAGCTCAAGGAGAATTCTGCATTGACACGGTTCTGAACCAGAAGACAAATTTTCAAAATAAAAATGTATTTTATATTAAATCTATGGACATTGAAATCGCCATCGCATTTTGCACATGCTGCCGCGACTTTATAACCTGGCGTGATTTTGTCAGAAGAAAGTAATCTCGTATTTATGCCTGTGGGTTATGAACCGTGATGCAAGCGGCCAGCATCGTCACTTAGCACATTCCGTGAGCTTATGACCTGGCGTGACCTTGTGAGAAGAAAGGAGTTTGTCTCTCTGACTGCAGGTTAAGACTCACGCTACACGAATGGCAGGTCCACGGCACGCTAAACAGCGATCGCACACAGCGCCACAGTGCACATCGCATCACTACAAGAATAACAAAGACTGTTAAATTAAACAATATTCATCAAGCTACAAGTGTCACAGAATCATTTCCTATGTGGGCCAAGTTGAATGGAGCATGTACATCTCAAAATTTATCAACAGTGCATTTTACATAGAATTACCATATTTCCTCGCATAATCGTCGCACTCCACTTTTCAAACACTAAAATAAGTTTATAAAATTTCATCACATATTCTTCACATAGCATATTCGTATTTATGTGCCAGTCAGTTTCCCACATTGCCATTTTGTCAGAAGAAAGGAGTCCCTGCCTCAGCGCCTGCAGGCGGTCAGCATCATCACTTAGGCCCAGTTGTACGAACTCGGGTTATCCATCGGAATAGCTATAGCTGGGCTAGAGTCTTCCTTGGCATATCTCCAAGGGTGGGTTGTATGACAAGATTTTATTCCGGGGCTATTCCATGTTTGTCTGAGAGACTAGCTAAGTTGGTAACAAACGGAGCTAACTTTGTGGACATATTGACACGAAATTTGAACTTCTTTGGAAACAGATGAATATCGAATTGACCGCTGCAATACTCCATGAGAGGCCGTGAGAATAACAAACCACGGCCGTGGACAAACATACCGTAATAAATCCATGCATTGGTTACAAATAATAGTATAAATCGTAGGCTATACATAAATATAATGCAAACTAATATGGCATATCCAAGAATTAAGTACCGGTAGGTGCAGGATAGGCTACTACATGTTATTATCATACATTTTACCTGTCAGTCATATGTTCCAGTCCATCGATAATTTGATCAAATAACCTCAAAACTGTGTATTTTTCCTGTCTGAACCTTATAAAGAATTAATTTTCATCACAGTTCAGAAAATGAGCCGGCCTCTGTCTGATTTTCTTTGCTTTTCTCCTTTGCAGAAATATTAATTCTATTAATGCATCCTCCGCGTCAGCATGAATGCTCTCTTGAATAATTATGAGTACGCTATCCTAGGCTCTTTGCTGACGCAAAGTTATTATTAATACCCTGTTGAACCAAGGATCATATATATATATATATATATATATATAAGATAATACAGAAACACCAAGCATAACATAAATACAAAAAAATAATAAGCAAAAAATGTTGGATCTGGTGAGATTCGATACGCAAAAAAATGTAAATTTAAACTTGCGAGAAGAGCATGCTAGCCACTGGACCACCGCTACCTAACTTAATTTCCTGAAGACTGCGCATATGATGCTTACGTACGTAATGTCAGTGACCTGCTTTCGTTATTTCCTGTAATAATATGTATGTAATTACTGTGCTGCTATTAAGATTATACATTTTCATGTACATATATGAATAGTTCACTCGAATTAAGAGTTTGCGATGATTTAACTTCATTTTTTTTTCTCTAATAAGTGAGCCTCTGCATAACTTTCTACATTAATTCCTGGCATCTCCAGCATGATGCTCTCGACTGACGCGGAGTTATTATTAATTACCATGTTGAACCTAGGATCACCGCCAAGTGATTACTGGTAGACTACATATAGAAGATAATGCAGAAACACCAAGCATAACATAGAAACAAAAACTAATAAGCAAAAAAAGTTGGAACTGGTGGGGTTCGATCAACAAAATTTACGTTCTTTTGTCGCGAGTCCGGCGCGCTAACCATTGGACCACTGCGACATGGTGTTCGGTGCCGAAGACAATGCATATGATGCTCACATTTGTAATGTCGCTGGTTTGCTTTGGTATTTTGTCCGTAAAAATGTGTAATTATTGTGCTGCTATTAAAATTATACGTTCTCATGTACATTTATGAATAGCTCACTGAAATTAAGAGTTTGCGATGATTTAACTTTCGATGTTATAGCGGTCTCTCCCGTCCGCCATATATATATACTCGGTATAAGCAGATAGCTCGCCATTCCATGCCCGGTTAACTATGCCGTCGTTTATACCTGGATTATCTCTTGTACCAATGTCGTACAACTCAATTCTGCGCTAACTACGGAGATAACTTTAGCCAAGGTATAACCCGAGTTCGTACAACTGGCCCTTAGCACATTTGTATTTGTGCGCTGATCGGTTGCACATGCCGCCGCGACTTTATAACCTGGCGTGATTTTGTCAGAAGAAAGTAATCTCGTCTTTATGCCTGTGGGTTATGAACCGTGATGCAAGCGGCCAGCATCGTCACTTAGCACATTCCGTGAGCTTATGACCTGGCTTGACCTTGTGAGAAGAAAGGAGTTTGTCTCTCTGACTGCAGGTTAATACTCACGCTACACAAACGGCAGGTCCAAGGCACGCTAAACAGCGATCGCACACAGCGCCACTCCAGGGGAATGAAACTTATATGGACCTATCGCTTCCGTTAGTTGGCTTCTGAATGGTGAGATTCAATAAGCCACCATACGAAGCGCTGCTAGCCCCAGTTCGCCGACGTTAAAACAGGCCCTACTGCTATTGGCGGAATCTTACGCAACGGACACCTTGTGCCAGTCTAGAATCAGCCACTTACTTGGAAGCATCACAACAGAGACCCGTGCGTGATGTTACGCACGTGGTGTCCATAATGAGAAAATACAAGAATTATACGGTGATCTTGATGAAAGTGATATACACGGGATTACCTAATAAGCAAATAGTGATAATAATATTAAGGAAGCGCACAAGCGTGCAGCAAATAATAATACAGTATATATTTAAAAATTGTGGTTTTCTTCTTTGATCTTAAATATTCTTCTCATAATTATCGCACCCTGCTTTTTTACATGAATTTTAGGCTAAAATTATGCCATGATTATGCGAGGAAATATGGTAGTTCTTTAGGACAAATGTTCTTATTACTGTTCACATGTTTAAGATTTTACATTTTTCGAAAGGTGCTGATGGAAAGTTCGAGGGTCTGGAACTCTAAGCATAGTACACTATTTAACCAGAGGAAATTAAAAGTATTGTCTATACCTCATTCCATATAAGTTGAGAGTAATTACAACACGCCAGAGACGCGAAGGAGAGCTCTTACCTATACGAGCACACTACCTTCGACTGAAATATTACGGACACCGTATCAATTGTAAACTGGCTTTAACTTCACATCAGTAAGAGGTAAGAGCTCTTCTCCGCAGCTCTGGGGTGATGTCATTTGACTCGCAACTTATCTGGAATAAGGTATACAGTACAACCCCTGTAATATGTCACCTTTGGGACTGAGGGTATGGTCGGAATGCAAAAAAGTCGGATTATCAGAAAGTACAGAAAAGTACGGACTTACATTAAAATAAACAATCTCTGAACTCGATATTTCGGGGTTCCTTTCCTTCTTTCTTGGTAGAGCCACATCCACAATGCGTTGTCAAGCAATTCAAGTTGAGACTTTTTCAATGTTTTGTGATTCATAAGAGCGTTTTCACCATCTATCCTCACTGTACATGATTCAATGTCTTTCCCATTTCTTCTCCAATCTTTTTTCGTAACGCCTACATTGAGTTCCTTGGCAATTTTTCGGAGTGATCCCCCTTTGTCCGGTCTTCGTAGCACTGCTAATATTTCATTTAATGAAAGACTACCATGTTTACGTTTCACTCCTGACATGTTGAAAAAACACACAAAATGTACAGTGAACAGACTACTGTACAGTACTATAATGAAAACAGAAGAACAATGTCGTAAAACCAACGATCAGTAAGCACTAAAAACTTCACAGAGCAGTACGTGTACTGTACAAACCACGGACAACAGAAACGATACGAGAGTTGTTGGAGCACTAAAACTGACAATCGATAACAAGTACCTGTAAACAACAATGGCGGGACGGGTAGTGAGTCACTGCTACGAGTTGGGGCAAGTTCGGCTCGAGCACGGTCGGATCAACCGGAGTGGCGGACCAGCCGAGGGCAGACGAGAGGGGTTCTACTGTAGGTGGAAATCTTATATGTTTTTTTCCTTAGTTTAGAGGCTGCAACAACGCGGTCATATAGCCCCAAAAAAATCTTATATGCCTTGTAAATAATTCTTTATAAGTCAATATGGAAATGTCTACCAAAAGACCAAAAATGGTCTATTTCAAAGCTATCAATCAGGTATCAATCAATAGATTGTCAACCATTGCCAACATGGCTTATCTACATGAAATATTGTAGTCATCATCTGACATTGAACAAGAAATCCTCTTATGTTCTCCTGGCTTTTCCAACTTTCCCTGTTTGAAATTCGACCTGTGCAGTCCTGATTTAGAGTCCCCACGAGATAGAAGTAACACTCACTCATTGATGTCCTTGTCCACATGATCACTATGCTCGTTCAACTCCTTGACGAGTGCCACACTCTCTTTGGCTTCTGCCAGCTGAGGTTCAAGCTTCTGCTGTGCTCCGTACAGTGCAGTTTGTGCCTCGCTCAGTAGCTCCGAAGAGCGAACTTCCGACTGTCCAGTGCGATCTCCTAGACCTTGCGACTGAAACAATACACACAGTATTAACATTCTGGAGTGATAATGCTTGAAAACACTGATAATACTTCGTCATTTTACATGGCATAGGGAAATACAGAGCACTTATTTTATGAGATCTCCTTCACGACAAGTGGATGTGCTTGTTTCATCAATTCATGATTAGAAGAAGGTTATTAATTATTTATTTATTTATCGTATGGCTTTTAGTGCCGGGAGTGTCCGAGGACATGTTCGGCTCGCCAGAGGCTGTAGCCGCGTCAAGCGGACACCCATAGGGTGAGCTACAAGTTCCATTCAATTTCAAGTAGTTCCAACTTTCGCCTCCAGATTTCATTGATACGTAGTGGTGAACGTAGGAACTTTGATAGAGCGTTCCAACGAAATCTAACCTAGAAATTTAGCTTCACACAAGTTTAGTCTGTGGGAGGATCTTTTACATGCCATAAAACTATGACATGGGACCGCCTTACCTCCCTTCTGAAGGAAGGCATACTGAAGAATTTTAACGCTCTTAAAAAATCCGACGACTTCGGCCGGGTTTGAACCCGCTATTTTGGGCACAGCAGTTCAGCATGCTACCAACTATGCCACAGAAGCCGCTTAATTAGAAGAAGGTAACAGACAGCTTGCAGCTGATTCCAGATTAGGGTGGGCAGTAAATAAGGCCTGTGTTGTTCCTAATACAGTGGAACCTCGGAATGCAAGTAACGTGGTCTATGAGTGTGTTGCAAGATGAGCAAACATTTAAAATAAACTCTAACTTGATAAGCAAGTGAGGTTCCACAATACGAGCGTCATGCGAGGCCTGACTGTGTTCTTGGACGTGACTTTGAGGGGATTGTATGTGACAATGAGCCGCGGATTGTCGAAGAAATTGTGTCCTTAGGTAAGACCATGAGGACGTGGACATTCAAGAGCTGGTGGAAGAACATAGCCAGAAACTGATGGAACTGCATTGCAAACAACAGGACGAGGTTATGGAGGAGATCTCGTCCGGGGAAGAGGAGGAGGAAAAGTCAATGGAATCTCTCACTTCAACTGAGATTCAGGAGAAGTGCAAAATGTGGGAAACGTTGCAAAATTTTGTAGAAAAACACCATCCGAATAAGGCTGTAGCAGTGCAAACGATGTATCTGTTCAATGACAATGCAAATGTCATATTTTCTTGACATTGGACAGATTCATCGTTAAAGTTGCACGAAAGGAAAACAATTCTAGTGAGCCAACAGATAGCAGTGATTCGTGCTACACAGTAACTCTTCTCATGTCATTTCTCGTCTCCCTCCCACCAACAATGATTCTATTGTAAGGTAAAGTGGAGTTTAATTTGTTTTACGTTCTACAGTACTGTATTTTGTTTTAGGAATGTTATGCGAGTAAATATTTTTGTGTTGTGGACGAATCTTCTGCGTTTCAATTTCTTCTTGTGGGAAAATTTGCTTTGATATACGAGCACTTTGGATTACAAGCATGTTGCCGGAACCAATTATGCTCGCAATCCAAGGTTCCACTGTATGTGTAAATTTATTTATCGTATGGCTTTTATTGCCGGGAGTGTCCGAGGACATGTTCGGCTCGCCTGAGTCTGTAGCTGCTTCCAGCGGACACCCTAAAGGGTGAGTTACAAGTTTCGTTCAATTTCAAGTAGTTCCAACTTTCGCCACCAGATATCAATGATAAATTGTGGCGAACGTTGGAACTTTGATAGAGCGTTCTGACGAAATCTAACGTAACAAATTTTGCTTTACACAAGTTTAGTCTGTGAAAGGATCTTTTACATGCCATAAATCTATGACATGGGACCGCCGGCTTTACTTCCCCTCCGAAGGAAGGCATACTGTAGGATTTTTAACGCTCTTAAAAAATCCAAGATTAATTGGAGGATTATCCATTTCACAAGGTCCGTATTGACGTGTACAATGACAATTCAAATGGGTTGGGAGGTCTCCGCCCAATCAATAGCAGTGATTCATGCTACACAGAAATTTTGTATTGATTGGGCGGAGACCTCCCAACCCATTTGAATTGTCATCTTAAAAAATCCGACGACTTCGGCCGGGTTTGAATCCGTTATCTTGGGCATAGCAGTTCAGCATGCTACCGACTAAGCCAACGAAGCCGTTTATGTGTAAATGACAGTGGGTGAGTGGTTAACGTGTCAGACTACCAACCCCAAGCTTGCAGGTTCGCCCCTGGCCGTGGTAAGTGATTTTTGAAAGGCGACATAAATCACGACATGGATGTCATACGTTGTTGGCATGTTAAAGAACCCATTTGAATGGCAAGATTAATCTCGGGATTTTCCGCCAACACAAAGTTCCGCCATTCTCTACTAGAAAGTGCTGTAGTGTCAAGGAGCTTAGATATCTAACCTCCTTGACTTTCATAGCGTTCAAAGGAACGACGAAATTCGACATGCAAGCTGCCCTCTGGGTGTCAATTTAACAAAGCTTGCACCCGGCACCCGAGGCCATACAATATTATTATTATTATATCTCAAATAAGACTATTTAAAGATTATATTGATATACATAGAAAAATTAAGGGCTGACCCCCGTGATGTAGGTGTAGCGTACTTGCCTCTCACCCAGAGGTCCCGGGTTCGATTCCTGGCTCCGTCAGGGATTTTAGAAACTGACGTGAGGGCTGGAATGGGTTGCACTCAGCCTTGTGAGGACAATTTAGTAGATGTCTAACAAAAGAGGCAGTGCCTTGGTCAAGAAAGCCACGATTCATGGCCATATCAGACCATTTTGGAAAAGGTTATATCACTTATAAATTCAAAGTTGTTTGAAGGGAAATTGCAAAAACCATGCAGCAGTGGTTGACAACCATTGTCCATGTTTCATCGCTGCTGTTTAATGCATGATAATTGATTAAACTTTGTTAATTTGTTAATGCAAGTTCAATATATCAAATTTTAGTTTATCATCTAGGCTCACAGGATGGAGCCGCGTCGTGTATCGGTGACTGTTTCCCAACGTTTCGGCTGTCATTGCAGCAGCCTTAATCATGGGTAGGTACGAGTTGGTGTCCGTACTCAAACTGACGGTTATTCCTATTTGACTAAATTGTACATTTCCGTCTATTCGATACAAATTGTATTGTTAAAATTAACTTATTTCACTTTCGGGACATGTTTCGAGCCTTATATAGGCTCATCATCAGCCAGGTGCCTTCATAATATAATAAAAACACTCACTAAAAACACAAAGTTCATAAACAAACACATCTAACAATATTCATTAAAATTGACTATGGTAAAACTTAGCACACCTATAGTAAAAATTAACATCATTATACAGGAGACATCTAATGTTTATAATAAAATTTTGTAGGTGCTTCCTTCAGACTTCACCGTCCCATACACATAAAACGGTAAAGATGTGTCATGCCCAATTTGTTGCATGCCATTTGACCAACCCATGACAACTTGTGGAAATTCAAACTATCTTATTCCTATTGATGTGGCAAGGATCTTGCTTTATGTCAGCCTTCATTGACGCCTCCTCCCAAACCGACAGCAGTGGCTATGCTGGCTAAAGCGTAGCATTAGGTCATGGGGCCAAGCTCTCTGCTGACTCGGTAGACGCGTGGGTTCGAACCCCACCGTCGGCCATCCTTGAAATGGTTTTCCGTGGTTTCCCATTATCAACACCAGGCAAATGCTGGGACGGTACCTTCTGATAGGCCACAGCCGTTTCCTTCCACATCCTTGCCCAGTTTCATTCATTCATCTTCATCCATTCCATCTCTCATCCCGACGCGCAGGTCGCCCACGGGCGTCGAATAGAAAGACCTGCACTCGGCCTCTGAGGAGGCCACACGACCAAAAAAAATAAATTAACTATTAATGGTTATTGCCAGCCAGAGGTGCCTGCTTGCAATGCATTGACGTCACACTGCTCCCTGACACCAACTCGTACCTACCCATGGTTAAGGCTGCTGCAATGTCAGCCGAAACGTAGGGAGACGCTGCTCAATCCTGTAAGCCTAGATGATAAACTAGACACCGGCCGCGAACGCCTACGATCTAAATATCAAATTTTAGTCATAATTAAGAAAGGCTCATCATTACTGGAAACTAGATCATATTCAAACACGTTGTTAAATTCTTTTGTCAAGACATTGAACAAGACAAATTTAACCAATAGAGTTTTTGACGATGGTTGGAACTTACAGATTTTAATACGTTTTAACGACTAATTTAAGAATTTTATTTCTTAAGTTTTTTATTTATCATAAAATTGATCATAGAAAATGTTTTATAAAATTTTCATTGAAATGTATAGCCTATATAGTAATTTTTGGACGAAGCAAGAATATATAAAAAGTAGGTTGGCTCAGGCACGGAAAGCATTTCTACAAAAAAGGAATCTGTTGACATTGAATATAGATTTAGGTATTAGGAAGTCATTTTTGAAAGCCTTTGATGGAGCGTGGCACTCTATGGAAGTGAAACTTGGACTATTGGTGCAGCAGAAAAGAGGAGAATTGGAGAGTTTGAAATGTGGTGTTACAGGAGAATGATGAAGATCAGAAGGGTAGATAGGGTTACAAACGAAGAGGTATTAAGATGAGTGGGAGAGGAAAGATGTTTTTGGCGACTGCTAATGAAGAGAAGAGATAGGTTGGTAGGACACATACTAAGACACCCAGGAAGTTATGGAAGGAAGGGTCGAGGACAAGAACTGTAGGGGTAGACCAAGGTTAGAATATGTTAAACAGATTGCCTCGGATGTAGGGTGTGGTAGCTATGTAGAGATGAAACGATTAGCTCAGGACAGGGAGGCATGGAGTGCTGCATCAAACCAGTCAAAAGACTGAAGACTCAAACAACAACAATTATGGTTTAAAAAAATTGTTAAATTTATGTGTAAATGACACAGACTGATGATGGCATAAAATGCCGAAACATGTACCATTAGAGTAATTGAAGATGTTGTATTTGAGTGTTAACAATTCAATATGGGAAGAACAATCAAATATGGCTAAAGTCATTGATATACATGCTAATTTCTAATAACTGTTACACCAAATTAATGCTAGGATTGTGTTGGAAATGACGTACCATGGCAGTAGCATTCTCTGCAGGGCCTTGTGCATCGTTGGCAGCCTCCAGAGCCTCTTGAATGGCGTCGGCAATGTTCTTGTAGGCATTGGCCGCCCCCACAGCATGCTCTGATGTGTATCGGGACTCGGCCAACAGCTCGTCCAACTCGTCAGCCTAAAACAATATCCAGGCATCATCATAGCTTTTGGAGGATGCCAAGCAGGGAAAACCCACACAAGACACGACATAACACTAGAAAAATTGCCCAGTTTTAATCATCTATTCTAGTTTGTTATTATGCACATAGTGCCACGGGAAAGAAATTATCTAATATTGACCACAAATGTTAATTCATTTTCGTGGCTTGGGACATCTAGGTCATCAGTCTCATGTACTTGGTTGTGTTGGATTCCTTTGAGGTAGCTTACTTGTAACAGCATGTACAACCGTCTAGGATTGAGGTCGATGCCCCAGGACTTGAAATGAGTGAGAGTGGAAAAACCCAGAGAAAAACCACACTCAGGACGGGTACTGTTTACGCCGAGATTTGAACCTTTGACCTCCGAACACTTGGCTCCCTCATGCTGTCCTGGAGATGAAAGAAGTAATATTTACCCTGACGTTCAATTCCTCGGCGTGTCTCTGAGCTTGCAGCACTGGTTCTTTCACCTCATCCAGCTCAGCCTGTGTGGTTTCGATGGCTTGACGGAGTTTCTCCTGCTCTTCCTTGTCCTCAGTCCTGGCAACATCTGAAAGTGCACACCATTCAATGGAGAGTTAGTTATTGCAACTGACACTTACATGCAGGAAATAAGAGAAGAGTGAAAATTTATCTTGCTGATCACCGGAGAAGTTAGGAGCCTAAAGCTGGAAAGTCTAAGATTAAAGTCACTAACAATTGCATCACTGCAGTGCCAATTATGAGAGCAACTTCAGTGTTTCAAGGGAGGCTTCACTTTCAGACAATGCTTCCCAAACTTATAAAATTTTACGGACCCCTTCTCAGGTTTGAAATTAACCCTTTGAGAGTCAGGTTTCTAAGCCCACTATGCAGCTGAAAATTTAGGTTTTCACACATGAGTGTAAAGCATCTTTCATTATTGCATAATATTTGAAAAAAAAAAAAAAAAAAAAAAATTGACACAGTATGTTAACAAAACATCAAACAGCTAATTTAAGCACAAAAGTTAGGAAAAATCATTCTCAGTAATGTTCAGCTAGACCAGGCGCATTCATGTTGAACTATCAGCGATTGACTTGCTAAAACTGAAGACATCCACTTGGAAATATTTTATTTCTAGTTCTCCCCATGGTGATAACTAGGGATAGGAATTTTTCGGTGATTTCAGAGTGAAGAAAGCGGTATTTTAAAGTGGCAAATTCGGTGTTTTCAAGTGCACTTTTCGGTACTTTCAAAATGTTAAATTTTAGGTGGTATTTTTTAAATATCATGGATAACATAACGCATTTCAGTCATCCTTCAAAGTATACTTCAGTGATCCAAATTCTCTTGTGACAAACGGTAACATGTATCACTTAACGTGCTAGTGTAAGCTGAAAAACAAGTTCACAGTTAGTGTTTGAACAGGGTATCAAAATGGTTTTCAGCACAGATTCTGAGAACTTTGGAAATACAAATGTCATTCCTTGCAAAACTCGAACAATATCTGTCTTGGTCCTGTCGTGCATCTTCCTCTTGATTAAAGTTTGCAGTTCGTTGTATCCTCTAATGACCTCACTTTTTTCCAGTGTTCCACAGAATGACAACTTCTTAATTTTCTTTGCAACGTCCTCATTGATGTTCATTGGCACTATTTCTGCTGGATCAAACGCACACATTTGTAAATCTTGTTGCCAGGGTCAACGTATCTCAGGCTGATTAATATTCTAAGAGCATGGGACCCAGCTTTTACTAAAACTGGATGTATTTTCTCTCCTTTTAACTCATTTCCACAACCCTCCAACAGCTGCTTAATGTTGGTGCCGTAATTTACAGAAACAGCAAGTTTAAGGGCTTGCTGAATTCTCCATAGATGTCCATCTAGAAGGTGAACAGTCTGATAAGACTGGGATGAGTTTAGTGATGTCTGTGCCAAATTCTTTGAATCTCAAGTATTTCGTCATGTGAAACATTGTTCAGGAAATCAACACCAGAGTTATCAGTCCCTACTACTTCATTCATAAATTGCACGATATCTTTCAAGTACTCTGACAGGTACACTACAGAATGAAACCAAGAAGACCACCTGGTTAAGACTGGTTCAGGAAACAGTGGCATATTTGGATATGGATACTTGCCATCTAGATATTAATGTCTGAAAGGCGCACTATATGACGCTACGCGTCGAGTAGTTACTAGGATGAAGGGGGAGGTGACCTTGCTGTTCTGGTCCATAAAACCCCAATAAGTTAGTAACTTACCAGGATGAGATTGATAAAGATCGCTGTATGCAGAAAGCGAGGTCCGCTATCTACCATTAAGTTTCCAATCATTCCGTGTTTGTTGGATGCTCTCCATGCAGTCAAGTCATGAGAGAAAATTACCGCTACTACACTCGCACAAAAACAAGCCTTTGTCAGCTTCTGTGATGACGATATTTTAAATCGGCAAGGTGGTCTCACTACGATGACATTAGGGCAAAACCTGGATGAATGCCAAGATGCAGAAGAAAGTGACATTCAGTAGTTAGACTTCGATAAAGACGATCATGGTTTCAGACATGAAAGCGATGAGGATATTGTACGGAATTTGACTGTCGGTGAGGGAAATTGAGATCCAGTGCATGTCAAGTGAAGGAGTGATGCAACGGAAATTCCGAAAGTTCCCACAGTCAAGCTAGTGTGTCTATAGTCACACTTATCTCTTATATAGAAAATCGAGATGAATTTTCGTTCTCATATATTGTTTTCTTCAGAATTGTACAACCTAAAACTAGAAAAAATAAACTATCTAAGAAACAAAAAGTGATTCCAGTCAATTCTCTTAGTTTTTAATATTGGTGTAGGCCTAAGAAAAAATAAACTATCTAAGAAACAAAAAGTGATTACAGTCATTTCTCTTAGTTTTTAATATTGGTGTAGGCCTAATCTTCGTAGTGTGTCTTACAATACTATGTTGTAATAGTACATTATGCAACGAGCCTATAATGGCAATAATTAAGACACGAGTAAGTTTATAAAACGAGCGTATGCGATTCTTATAATTTCCATACGAATGTCTTAATTACCATTATAGGCGAGTTGCATACGACTGTTTATGTTCGACGATAATTATTATAACTATTTCATGTTCGAACATAAATATTCATAAATATCTGTAGAGATTTCACCAGTTTTATGTACTGAACAGAGCGCATGAGATGCAGAGAATGCCTTGTATTTGACCATGGCCTCCTCGATTACCCTACTATGACACTAGGCCAGGCAGCGACATTTAAATTAGAAGGCCGTGGAACTCAGTGCATCTAATTATCTAATTGGTCAAACAACTGTTTCTTGAGCTCTGATTGGTGGGAGAAACTGTTTCATAATGCAAAATAGTGTTATAATGAGCCTCATTCTAGTACCGTTTTCTGACACATAATAGTCAGGGTCGAACATAAAGTATTATAATTATTTTTTTCTGCGTGTTCTTAAAATACATTTCAATATTTTAACCAATAGTTTTCTTTTTGCCTGGCTTAAAAACATTATTGCAGATAATTCGTGGCTTTCAAAAAATCGCGGAAATTTGTGCATTAATTGCCGCGAATTATCGGAAGAGCACTATAAAGGAAAAAAAACGAAAAAAGCTAAAATTCGCGTTTTCATGCGAAATTCACGAAAATTCGCGTTTTATGCGAAATTCGCGAAAATTCGCGAGCTCAAAAACATTTATTTTTGCCATTTTTAGGATTATTATAACACATTATCACCTGTGTATGACTTCTTTTAAAAATTCGCGAAATTCGCCATCGCGAATTTTTCCTATCCCTAGTGATAACAATCTAATGACTTCAGAAAATAGCCAACAGATGTTTTTCATTCATTGTCAAAAGACATACAGAAACACTTTAAACGACACCTAATATATTAATAATAATGTTATTGGATTTACGTCCCTTTTAACTACTGCGGCTTTTAGAGGCGTCGGGGTGCCAGAATTTTGCCCCAAGGGGAACTTTAACCTGCCAGTAAATCTACCAACACAGCTCCCTTGCATTTGCGCACCCTCAAATGCCAACTGGCTGTGCCAGGATTCGATCCTGCAACCTTGGACTTAGAAAGCGAGAACGTTACTGCTGAGTCACACAATATATTGCGCTGGGACCTTCATCATCATCATCTTGCACAGTTTCCAGCCACTGGCCGGGTCTGTTTGGAACACAAGCCTCTCCAACGTCTTCTGTCTTCCCACCATCTCTCAGCCTCCACCCTTATCCAGTCTTCTCCTCTCTTCTTCACGCTTTCTTCCACCCCCTTCAGTCACCTGTCTCTCGGTCTTCCTCTAGGCCTCTTTCCTTCCCACTTCGTCTCGTGTATCCTCCATCTAAGTCCATACCATCTAAGTCTAGATTTCTCTATACTATCCTGTAATGGTTCCTCCTTCATTAATTCTCTGGTCCTCTTATTTCTTATTCTGTTCAAGGGCGGATAACCTCGATGTTAGGCCCCTTAAAACAACAATTATCATCATCATCATCATCTTATTCTGTTCATCTTTGTAGCGCCAATACTGCTTCTCAAGAACCTCATCTCACTGGCCTGTATTTTGCTCTTCTCCCTTCCTTTCATAACCCAGGTCTCCGAGGCATACGTCAGGATAGGGACATAGTACGTCCGATATATGATCTTTTTGCTGTTCTGAGGGACATCCTTGCTCCATAACATGCTTCTCACACTCCTCCGGAATGCTTCTGCCTGTCTCCCCCGCTCATTTATTTCTCTATGGTTTCTTCCATTATCTTGTATCAGGCTTCCCAGATACTTGAAACTATCCACTTTCTTCAGCTGTTCCCCACCAATTGTTATTCCAGTTGTGGTTCTTTCCTTCTTCCTTGTTGTGATCATCATCTCACTCTTATTTATGCTAAATGTCATCCCATATCCTTGTATTATTCCTTCCCACACATCCAACTGTTCCTGTACCTCCTCCTCCTTGTTTCCCAAAATCATCAAATCATCTGCAAACACCATTGCTTTCATCTTTCCTTCCCCAATTACTTGTGCCACTCGGGTCATTATGTCATCCATCACCACAATGAAAAGTAACGGTGACAGTGCACTTCCTTGTTTCAGGCCGTTTCTCTGTTCCAACCAGACCGATCTCTCTCCTCCCACTTTCACACAGCTCAAGCTTCCCTTATACATCTCCTTTATCCTCCTTATAGTCCATTTCTCTACTCCTCTATCCTCCAGGGACTTCCATACTTGTTTCTGCATACACTAGCATATGCTTTCTCAATGTCCAGGAAGGCCATCAGTAGATCTGTTCCATACTCATAGTGCTGTTCTTGTAACTGCCTTACAGCAAAAATCAAATCCACTGTTGACCTTCCTGCTCAGAAGTCATGTTGTTCTTCCCTCATCCCTCCTTCTAACCTTGTCCTAATTCTTCTTTCCAAAACTTTCTCGAAGATCTTTGCACAATGACTCATCAGTGTTATTCCCCGATAGTTTCTGCATTCTATTCTACTACCTTTATTTAAGATCGGGACAATTATTCCCTTTTTCCAGTCCTCTGGGGTCTTCCTTTCCTTCCATGGTGTCCTCATCACTCGGTACAACCATTGTATCCCCACCTCTCCTGCTGCTCTCACCATCTCCACACTCAACTCATCCACTCCCGGTGCCTTCCCTCCTTTCAACTTCCTCATTGCATCTTCCACTTCTTTCCATGTTAAGTCCTTTTCTGTTTTCAGTTCATCTTCCTCTTCCCCGATTTCTTCCTCCTCGCCGTGGTTTCCATTTTGGTTCAGGAGTTCTTCAAAATATTCTTTCCACATTTTCTTCAGTTCTTCCCTATTTTCTATCTCTTGTCCCCTTTTGTTCACCAATCTAATATAATCTGTAGGATCCTTCCGCCTCTTATTTTTTACCATCCCATACAGGACCTTTTTTGTACCTTCACTATCCTCCTTCATCATCTTTGTCCACTCTTCCATCCACTTTCTTCTCTCCTCAGCCACTACTCTCTTCGCCTCCTTCTTTCTTTCCTGGTACTCTTCCCTTGTCTCTACCGTCCTATTTTGATACCACCTCCTAAAGGCTCTATCCTTTTCCCTTACTATATCTTTTGTCTTCTCATTCCACCATGGTGTTTCCTTCCACCTCTTCTTACTACTTGTCCTCCCACATACGGCTTCTGCTGCACCTACTAGTGTCTTCTTAAATCTAGCCCATTCCTCTTCCATCCCTCTTTCTTCATCTGTTGGAATTCCTTCCTTTACCATTTTGAGGTACTCGACCCTTCTATCCCCTTCTTTCAGTTTCCATATCCTTATACGTCTTTCCTGGTTCTCAGTCCCTTTCTTCTCCTTAGTCCCTCTCAGGTTCATTACCAGCAATCGATGGTCGCTATCCAGGTTCTCCGATGGTATAACCTTGATGTCCGTGATGTTCTTATTTAGTTCTTTCTCATACAGTATATAGTCGACCACCGACTTCCTGGTCAAGTCATCACTGTACCATGTGATTGTGTGGCTCTCTCTTTTCTTGAACCAGGAGTTCCCAACTAGCAGGCTGTTCCTTTGTCAGAAGTCCAACAGTCTCTTTCCTTCCTCATTTCTTCTGCCCCAATCCTCTGCTCCAAGCACACTCTTATACCCTTGTCTTTCTCTTCCTACATGGGCATTCAGATCCCCCATAACAATCATATTCGTTCCTCCCAGCTGCTTCTGCAATTCCTCTTCAAACTCCTCCTCCTCTTCAGAGGCGCAGCCTACTTGTGGAGCATACACTTGCACTATTTCTATGGTCTCTCCCCTCAGTGCTACTTTCTCTTTCATCATCCTATCACTTATTCTCTTCACTTCTTCTTTTAAACCATCTCGTACTACTACTCCCACTCCATTCCGCTTTCCCTCTTCATTCCCACTCCAGGCTATAGCCTTTTCTCAGTTCTCTCCTTCCTTCCCCTTTCCACTTTGTTTCTGCCAATCCCAATAAATCCAACTTCCTTCTTTCCATCATATCCACTATCTCCTCCACCTTCCCCATCAGCGTTCTTATGTTTAAAGTTCCAAATCTTAGGTTTGTACCAATGTATTAGTGTTAATGGAGAGTACTTCAAAGACTACTAATGTTTGTAACTTGAAAAAGGAAATTCTGTACTTAAAAAAAAAAAAATGTGTACAGCTATGTTTAGGTTCCCCTTCGTACATGTGGACAAAAATTGCAGAAAATCCCTGAAGTAGTTGCAAATATATTGAATATTTTGTGAGATGTGTGCTTATTGCTTGTCCTCCTTGGACCCAAACTGAGGATCCTTGGAGTTTGAGTTATGTGCTGAAAAGCAAAGCTCTCTGAACATCTCTGATCACATAAGCTGCCATACATAAGAATTCACTACTATAATAACATACCTAATTTATCAAAAGAGCCTCTTGCATCCTCCAGTAGATCTGAAGCGTTTCTCAGGAGTTCCTTTGCATTATCCAGAATCTTGTTCGTCTCTTTGGTCATGTTCTTCACAGAGTCAACATTGCTTAAAACTTTGGAGTTCCTGAAGAAAAGAGAAAACTGTCAGGCTTTGGTTTTAGAAGATATTTAGGACAATATTACAAGCAGTCTCAAAAATTGATTGATCAATCACATACCATGCACCCAAAGGTTTACAGGAGGGGCCCCGAGGGGCGTAAAACACAGGGGGTTCACGGGGGGAATTGAAAAAAAAAAATATATATACAGAAGTATTCTATAAACGATTTAATACTACATTAGGCGGAAAATGGGAAAAGCCATCTTGCCTTGCTTAGCCGAAATTTCCTTATTCTACTAAACAAACAGTCCGTTTTTGCTCCCTCTGTCGTTTCCCGCCTAGGCGCCAACTCAGCCGAGTGTCGAGGCGCTTTGAGCTTTGTCCACTTACTTACCACGATGATCCGAAAAGGTACATTTTCGAACTATTATTTCTGAGCCCTGGTTTAAAACTGAGGTAAGGTACTGGGACACACAAAATCATTACTCATGCCCGGAAACAACAGCATGAGCGGTTTTTTTTTTAATAAACTAAGTAAAATAACATGACTCTTCCCTCGTGCATCATACGTCTTAAGCACGCGATGCGTTGTGGCGACAAGATTCGAAAAGCTTTGAAAAATATCAATTTCAAATTATTAAAAGAATTGAAGTATCTTTTAATGAAACACTGTTTCAATTATTTAGTATCTCATATACTATATTTGCCTCCTACAGTCAAATATCAAAATCTTAAAAATTATAGGTAGGCCATAATATTGATCAAAAACTTGTGATTTCATTGGAAAGGAAGGAAGGAAGGAAGCTTGTAGTTTAACGTGACCGTTAATCTGTAGATTATGAGCCACGGGACCTCCTTTTTACGTGGAATCCGAACCACAGGACATGGCATTTCACTTCGAAAATCTCACATGCATTGACCGGGAATCGAACCCGGACCGCCTTGGTGAGAGGCATACAGCTAGACCGCTGAGCCACCACGCCCCGATTTCATTGGACGTAGCTTGGCATCGGAGGGGTTAATTAGAAATAATTAATAAAATTATCGTTTTCTTTTTTAATATATTTTTTTATGTAGCGTTAGGCCTATATTACCATGTTATGACAAGCTTTAAAGCCCTGGTAGGAAGGCAACCAGAGTTTATAAATTTTTAACCCCCCCCCCCCCCCCAAGTTTGCGAGGAGTTTTGCGCCCCTGGGGGCCGTATACGGCAGAAGCACCCGCATTGCCTGAAGAATCAAATTTCAGGCTCATTACAGAGCATGACTGTCTTGCAGCCCATTTAAGAAACATTGACACTGTATGAATAATGCCTCAAATTTCAATATCTCAAAGTGCTTTCGGGGATAGAAATTACTTCGAATTATTGATAATTCGAGATACTCGTATACATGAAAAATGGGTTCTATTATCACAAAAACCAACACCATTAACGGAAATACAAATTAATGATTCCAAAATTAAAATAGTAACACGATTCAAATATCTAGGAGAGTTAATAACAAACAACTTAAATGAGAAAGCATCAATTCAAATAAGAACCAACACGTTATCTAGGGCACAAAAATTAACATGGGAAACTTACAAAAAGAAATGCTTATCAATTAATGCAAAAATTAAGCATTACAATACAGTCATAAAACATTATTCCATCTAAATGAACATTCTAAAACCGACAGATTACAGAACATCGAAAGGCGAATTGGAAGAACTTGTATCAATAAAGGATATAAAAAGGACGGGCAATGGTGAATAATACCTAACAATATGGTCTATAACAACCTAGAACCCATTACTGATACCATGCGAAAGAAATGACGGATTCTTTGGGCACATCATGAGAATGCCAGATTCACATCTTCTAAAACAACTAGTACAGTACAATCTTGCTTCAAAACTTGCCACAGTGGGTGAGTGGATATCGTGTCGGTCTACTAACCCCAAGATTGCAGGTTCGCTCCTGGCCGTGGTAAGTGATTTTTGAAAGGCGGCAAAAATGCGATACGCATGTCATACGATGTTGGCATGTCAAAGAACCCATTTGAATTCAGTAGGCCGAGTTCATAATGGCAAAATTAATCTCGGGAGTTTCCGCCAACACAAAGTTCCTCATTTCTCTACTAGAAAGCGCTATAGTGTTCAAGGAGCTTAGATATCTAACATCTAACCTCCTTGACTTTCATAGTCAAGGAACAATGAAATTCGACATGCAAGCTACCCTTTGGGTGCAAAATAACAAATCTTGCACGCGGCACCCGAGGCCATACGATATTATTGCTTCAAAGAGCACAACTGGATGCCGATGGTTAAAAAAATCAGAGAGGACTTAAAAGAAATTGGCCTAACAACAGAAGATGCTGCAAATAAGAAAAGTTTAACCACAGCACTTAAAAATATGACTTTTTATTTTCCACTCACAAAAAGAATATTTTCCGTCCAAGAAAGAGCAAGACGTTCAATACGCATGAAGAAGTACTGGGAGGACCGCAAGGCTCGTACAGTTCCTACAAGTCAACGAACTAATGGTTGGTTAAAGTTATCCTTTGTGGTCTCAAAAGGCGAAGAAGAACAAATATGTAAATAGTAATAATAATAATAATAATATCGTATGGCCTCGGGTGCCGGGACAAGAAGCCAATGTTAAAACTGAGCATGGTGAAACAGATTGGTTCCCTATTACGCGACAAGGCTGTATATTTTCGCCTTACTTATTCAATCTGTATGCTGAGTACATCATGAGGAAATTTGGATTGGATGGGTCACCTCATGGTTTTAAGATTGGTGGATTGAATATAAACAGACTGAAACCATGGGCTTGTACTTGAATATCAACAAGACAAGGCTAATGACAACAGGTTTACGATCAAACATTATGAGAGATAATAAGTTAATCACAGAGGTGAATAGTTTCCGTTTGTTGGGATCAACTATTAGTAGTAGTGGCTTATGTAGTCAAGAGATTCGCCGAAGATTTGCCCTGGGAAGAGCAGCTTTTAAAGGCCTGGATAAGATCTTCAAGTGTTCAGATGTATCTTTGCCTACTAAAATTAGAATGGTTAAGACACTAGTCTTTCCCATAGCTACATATGGTTGCGAAAGCTGGACCATAAGGAAACGAGATAGGAAGTATATTGATGCTTTTGAGATCTGGTGTTGGAGAAGGATACTGCGTATCCCTTGGACAGCCGAGAAGACAAATGTATGGGTATTTCAAAAAATCAAACCAGATCTGTCTCTTGAAGCATTGATAAGATTACAGCTGTCATATTTTGGACATGTTATGAGACCTGATTAGTTGGAAAAGACAATTATGCTTGGAAAGCTGGAAGGGTCTCAGAGACGAGAGCGGCCAGCATTGAGATGGATCTACTCCATCAAATCCAACATGAATATGTCAGTGAAGGATCTGAAGAATATGGCTGAAGACTGAATCATATAGAGACAGTCCATCCATGCAGTCGCTAGGAGTCGACGCCGACTTGATGGCACCTGATCATCATCATCATAATAGATGTACTTGTTACGATAACAGTGCCCTAGAGAGAAGGCTTGTTGTTGATTACAGTCAGGGTTGGGGAGTAACACGTAACGAGTGACTGTTACTTTCAATGGTAACGAAGTACCTTTTTTAACATGGAGCAATTTTGAGATTGCATGAACTGGGCAGAGAGGGAACTCGTACGAGGGATGTTTCTTTTTCAAAGCCCGATTGGTCGCGAAGTTAAAACCACAGTGAAAATCTGATGATACTTTTTGCGGATGTCTGTAGTAGGCCTATGCCTATTGATCGCGACACATCGCACATGTCAATTCAGAGCATACGGTGAGCACGTAAACATGCATAGACCAATAAGAGTCTCCCGCCAATGTCCGCTACCAATTGTTTCATGTTATGGGTAGTGTGCCTATCCATGCAATTATACTTCAAACTTTTGTCTAATAAATTCATTTCTTCCTTTGTAAAAACGACATTTGGTTTATTATTCAGCCTACTGTGAAAATCGATTTCGCTATTAATAATGTTTTGTTCCTTGGCCTTATTTTTTGTTGTTTCCCAATTCTCTTAATTTATTTTCTAATGAATCCTGCTTTCTAATGGCTTGTGTTTTGATTGTGCCATGTATACCATTTGCACCGGATGCCAAAAATCACTTAGTTGTGATTGAATGGCATATACAGTAGTTGTTGGTTAATTTTTTGTTTCCTTATGTATGCAAACCTAATTTCGATTTTTATCCGTATGACCGTCACTTGTTTAGTTGAAATGACTACTGATTGTGTTTTTAACGGTACATATTTTGGGGTTAAATTCAATTCTAAACACTTTTTGTTGAACCAAATATTCTTGTCTAAGTTCATGATTTTTATTTAGCCTCAGTGATTTGAATCTCTTGGCTTCACGAATTGCCTGACTGGAGGTCAAAATCGAAGTGATAGAAGCCATTCTTTCCAGTTGGTCAACACAAATTGTGCCCAATTACATTTGGCGGGAAAACAAGTATTTATATGCCCTAACCTAAAAGAAATATTACATACGATATGTATCACTAGTGCTCTATTTTAATGCCCGGTTGGTTTCTGATGCAAATCAAGTGATTATTGTCACAATACAGTGGTTTTTATTTGTCATATAAATGCATATTTCGAACAGTTTCTTTCCATTAGGTCATATTTTGAGCATTTTTTGGTAAGAAGCTCATATTTTGGTAGTTAGACGGAAGCTGTAAGTGTGCAATACTCCTCAACTTAGGCCTCTCGTCCATTGGGAGCAGAAAGCTCTGAAAAGATGCAAAATCGAATTCGTCTGAAGTCGCATGAAAACGCACCAATGATCCAAAGACGTGGCTTGGTGGGGGACCGCATCCACAGAGCCCGTATTGTTGGTCAGTGCGAACCGATCCCGTTCTGTGGGATTTTAGTTGCGAACGAGTGCGAAAAACACAGTGGAAAATGGATTGTGAAATGTTAATTTAGCTTGTTCAGGAAAGGAAGTATCTGTGGGACCAACGGGAACCAAAAATAGGAAAAGCGGTGGTCTTTGGCTTGAAGATCATACCACAAACGAGAAAATTCACTGAACTCCTTTCTTTATGTGTAAATTCTGTCCACCCACATTTCCCTTCTTCGTTGATAATCGCCTGTGTGTGATACGTCGAATCAAAGGTGATAATTCCAAAGCGAGAAATTTGTCATCAGAATCATCTGGAAATCCGTTCCAGAGAGCCATCTCGTCTACAAATCCGGACAAACACTGAGACAATGGACGATAGGCATTCACACGATTTCGTACAAATGGTTTTCGCCCCAATTCGTTGCTTCACAGTTCGCAGCTTTCCACTCCCAATGGACGAGAGGCCCTACTGAACAGGAACTACTGTTTACAGAAATAGACTAGAAATAACCACTTAAAAATGTATATTCAGAAAATTAATATAGAATTATTTAACAATTTAATCATGAAGGGATTGTTGCTTGGATTTTAAAAAATACGACCATATTTAAATCAGTCATTTTCAGATCATATTTTGTCATTTTTGAGTGATATTTAGTTATTTTTAAGGTCATATTTGCTTGCATATTCAGGCTATTTTTAGGTCTTAAACATCCGAGCCCTAGTTATCACAAAACAGCATGCTTTTTTGTAAAAAAAAATTGGGGGATACTCAATTGGATGACATGTTTTGATCGTCAAGCGATCATCATCAGAATCTGCTCTTTAGTGTCCGACCAGTGGAAGATGATTGTACAAACCTGTTGCGCTCATTGAAGTCTTCTGCCGCAGCTGCTCTTTCCCTAGCATGAGATGTCTGGTTGTAAAGATCATCTAGCTTGTCATCATACTCGTGGATCTTCTTCCTAAGTACGTCAAAGGCACGACCCATGTCGTGTGGAGGAATGGAAAATGCCTTCATATTGTTAAAAAGTTCAGTCGCTTTGTTAAGTTCCGAATCAGATTCCTTCATCTGGCGTCCAAAGTCTCGTTGCTGAATTTCTTGTAAGATTTCTTGAGCCTCATGGAGGGCCAAATCCACCTCCGGACCTAAATCAGAACAAATTGGTTATTTAAATATTTAAGAACAACATATTATTATTGCTACCAAGATATGGAAACTCTCTCACAGTTTCAATTTCTTCCCCATTTATTTTGCCCTTGCGGTTTGTACGAATCTTTCGTAGTAATGTCAAAGTAGTTCTCCTGTATGGAAGGGAAACTTGGAAAGTTACAACCCAGATCACCGCAAGTCTCCAAGTCTTCACTAACCATTGTCTCAGAAGGATTCTATGTATCCATTGGCCAGAAACCATTTCAAATGAGGAACTTCTGAAGAGAAGTGTTAGAACACATTTAACCCACAAAAACAATAATAAACAATTGAACACGAGTATCGGTGTTTTTTCAAATCTAGTGCTGCCATCTACGATGCGCACACAATACACACACAGTGTTTTGTTTTCAACCTTATACACAGTTCAGTTCATTTCGTGTCGGGTCAAAAGTAAGTAAATAAATACTAGTTTGTTTAAACTGTTGTTTAATTCCGCTTCTGTAGTGGATAGGGCGACAGTATGTTGCTTTCTGGCGTCCCAGGAGATCAGGCTTTCTCCGATCGACGATCCTCGGTGCAGCTACCCCAGTCTGCATCCACGTAGCCTTCGAGAGGTTGGTGATCATGTTCATAGGATAGGCCGACGTTCGGTGTCCCCTTGAGGTATCGTAGGACACATTTATGTGTCAGGTCAACAGTGCTATGTATTTTAGAGTAAATAAATACTCGTTTATTTAAACTGTCATTTAATTGACTTTGCCGAGAGCCTGTTCCGCTGATAAGATCAAACAAAAGGCCAATACATCTAGAAATAAAACATAGAAAATGGAGTTGTATAGGCCATTGTCTGAGAAAGCAGGACACCATTGAAAAAGAAGCACTTAGTTGGAACCCCCAGGGCACCCGAGGAAGGGGTAGGCCAAGAAATACCTGGAGAAGTGTTGAGGTGGAGAGGAAGGCGACTGGCAAATCCTGGGCAGACCTGCAGAGGCTGGCTGGGAGAAGAAATCAGTGGAAGAGTTTTGTTGCAGCCCTTTGCTCCGAGAAGGGACATAGGAATTAAGCCAAGTAAATCAAGTATTATTATTATATATTTATTTTCACAAGTGGCTTTGGTGGTGTAGTCGGTAGCATTCTGAACTGCTATGCCCAAGATCCCTGCCGAAGTCGTCGGATTTATAAGAGGGTTAAAATCCTTCAGTATGTCTTCCTTTGGAGGGGAAGTAAAGCACGTGGGCCCATTTCTTAGATTTTTGGTATGAAAAGAACCTACCACTACAATTGCTAGTGTGCAGCTAAATTTGCAGGTTATTTGGTTAGAACGCTCTATCAAGTTCCAACGTTTGCCGCTGGGTGACAGTGCCATCTGGTAGCCAAAGTTGGAAGTACTGTACTTAAAATTGAACTTGCCCAGTTTCATCAACTTCATTCATTTCTTCTGCCATTAACTCCTCTCATGAGGTTGGCATCAGGAAGGGAATCCTACCGTAAAAACCATCCGCTACATAGATTTTCATTGCATCTCATCCCTGACCCTGTTGGAAACGGGATTAATAAGGGGTAGACATTATTTATTTTCACAGCATCCTAAATACTTACATCCACTGTGAGTGGAAGCAGATTTGAACAGAAAATAAATACCGTTAACACCTCTGCCTCCATAAATAATAATAATAATAATGGTGTGTGGCCTCTGGAGAGGTTTGACGCAAGTCATTTAAACTGACACCTTGTGTCCGTCTTGGAAAATATGTGCGATGACCCGGCCACTAATTACACCACACAATTTTCAAGAAAGAACAGGAGAGTGAAGAAAAAAAATGTAGCAGGAAAAACGAATGTGCCTGAATACTAGTTTGAGAATATATGAAGAAAACGGCTCGGGTGGCATGAGAGAGTATCTCCGGGTCATTACGGGATGGGAAAGAGGGCACCATCAAACTAGAGTTTGCAAAGACACATTCCTGGTGAAGCCAGCGTTAAAAGAAAGAAACTAGAAATGACATAGATAAAAGAAATTTAAGAGAAAAAAAGAGGAAAATAATCCTTATTTATTCATGGATTCAGAAATACATTATTCACGACGATATCGGCATGCACTAAAAACATGTTCTAGACATGAACTGAATCAATATAAGAATGAGCAAAGCTCATCACATGACCACCTGTCAACCGGTCCCGCTGTACTGACCGCCATAGAGAGGGTGGGGGTTGCTCGCACAAGATACCTCTCCTTACTTCTGGCAGTGTGACCTTGCCTAATAACAGCTTAGGCTTTCACGGCCGGCGTTCATTATTAAGTACAAGTTCTTCGGGCTTGTAGGCCGTGATCCAGACAGGATATCTCCCGACGTTTCACCGGAAACTGCGTCCGGCATTAACAAGGGTTCCGCTCCTTTCCTTGGTCAGCAGTGGAATGAGGAAGAGGCTTGAAATAATGGGTAACGGTTTGTAGTGGGGTATTGTTGTTTGAATATGACTGTTGGTTGGGTGGATCTTGGCGATGAACTAACGGCTGGAAGGTAGTTTGGATCTTCAAATTAGCATGGTGAGCCGAGCTTTCTCTTCGCATTCCGGCTGGATCGTCTGATCTCACGTACATGTTGCGGGGTGCGGTGTGTGCTCCGGCTTCGGCGACCGAGCTTGTGAGGGTCAGGTGTTCTCTGCGAGACTGCCGGGCTGTAACGGGAAGGTTCTTCAGGTTGACGTGTGAGTGTTTTCTTGGCCTTGGTGTTCCTAAGGGCCGGGATCCATGTATTACGCACACGTTCAATTTCTTCCTTCCGATTGAAATTGTCGGGGTGTTTGAAGATTTCTATGGCTTCCCTTTGCAGCCTGGCATGGTAGTGTGTGGTGGTGGAGAGTATCTCTGTGTCCCCGTACTGTACATCGTGACCGGGCAAGAGAGAATGCTCAGCGACTGACGATTTCTCAGTTTGACCCAGGCGGCTGTGTCTGTTATGTTCCTTTAGTCTGGTGGTCATGCTCCTCTTCGTCGTTCCTATGTACACCTTCCCACAGGAACACTGGATTCTGTAGACACCTGCAGTGGAGTGTGGGTGGCGCTTGTCTTTAGCGGATCGCAGCAAGTCCCGGATTTTGGCGGTGGGTTTATAAACCGTCTTCACCCCATAGGTCTTCAGTAATTTGCCTATCCTGTCCGTCACCTTCTTCACGTACGGCAGGAATGCGGTGGCCACCGGAGTTTCCTCAGAATCTTTCCTCGTGCTCCGGCGCCTGGGATGAGAGGCTCGCTCAATTTCCTTATTACTGTATCCGTTGGCGCATAGGGCCCTCTTTATATGTTTCAGCTCTTGGTTGAGGTTGGATGGCTCACAGATTCTCCTAGCACGGTCTACCAATGTTTTAATAACTCCGTGTTTCTGTCGGGGGTGGTGATTGGATGTCTTGTGTAGATACCGCTCGGTGTGTGTGGGTTTCCGGTATACGGTGTGCCCCAAGCGCAGGTCATTAGCTCGGCAATCTGGTTTATGGATTCTTTCATAGGCACTTTCGTGAAGAGGGATACTACGTCAAAGCTGACTAGGCGGTCTTCAGGTTCCAGACGTATGTTCTGCAATTTCTCAATAAAATGGCCTGAATCCCTGACGTAAGTCTCAGTGTTACCAATGTGCAGTTGTAGAATGATGGAGAGATGCTTGGCGATGGTGTAGTTTGGAGAGCCGATAGCACTCACGATAGGTCTCAGTGGAATGTCAGTTTTGTGTACTTTGGGTAGATCATACAGCCTGGGAGGTAGAGCTTCACTCTTGCATGTATCCTTCTTCACGTGGTCTGGTAGTGAAGAGGCCTTGATTAACCTGTTGGTCTCTCTAAGTATCCGGGTTATGGGGTCTTTTGTGAGTTCTCGGTATGTCTGAGGTTCTAGTAGCGACAGGATCTTAACAGGGATAGAAGCATCATCATTCTACCTGCAGATAAGGGCAACGCGACTGTAGTCATGTCATCGGAAGACTACGACACTAAGATCCTATCCCTCTTCACGAAAGTGCCTATGATAGAATCCATAAACCAGATTGCCGAGCTCTTCACGGAAGACATCACTGACTTGTTTCGCCACTGCCTCGCCACGAGCTACTTCCTATGGCGCGAGAACTTCTACGAGCAAATAGAGGGAGTTGCCATGGGTAGCCCACTAAGCCTTGTGATTGCGAACTTCTACATGGAAAAGTTCGAGCAGTTGGCGATCGAGACTGCACCCCTCAAACCGAAAGTATGGCTACGTTATGTTGACGATACCTTCGTAGTCTGGAGCCACGGAGAAGAAGAGCTGGAACGTTTCCTGGACCACCTTAACAGCCTCAACACCAGCATAAAATTTACTATGGAGAAGGAGAAAGACAACTGCCTGGTCTTTCTTGACGTGCTGATCACCAGGACTAATGACCTGCGCTTGGGGCACACCGTATACCGGAAACCCACACACACCGAGCGGTATCTACACAAGACATCCAATCACCACCCCCGACAGAAACACGGAGTTATTAAAACATTGGTAGACCGTGCTAGGAGAATCTGTGAGCCATCCAACCTCAACCAAGAGCTGAAACATATAAAGAGGGCTCTATGCGCCAACGGATACAGTAATAAGGAAATTGAGCGAGCCTCTCATCCCAGGCGCCGGAGCACGAGGAATGATTCTGAGGAAACTCCGGTGGCCACCGCATTCCTGCCGTACGTGAAGAAGGTGACGGACAGGATAGGCAAATTACTGAAGACCTATGGGGTGAAGACGGTTTATAAACCCACCGCCAAAATCCGGGACTTGCTGCGATCCGCTAAAGACAAGCGCCACCCACACTCCACTGCAGGTGTCTACAGAATCCCGTGTTCCTGTGGGAAGGTGTACATAGGAACGACGAAGAGGAGCGTGACCACCAGACTAAAGGAACATAACAGACACAGCCGCCTGGGTCAAAATGAGAAATCGTCAGTCGCTGAGCATTCTCTCTTGCCCGGTCACGATGTACAGTACGGGGACACGGAGATACTCTCCACCACCACACACTACCACGCCAGGCTGCAACGGGAAGCCATAGAAATCTTCAAACACCCCGACAATTTCAATCGGAAGGAAGAAATTGAACGTGTGCGTAATACATGGATCCCGGCTCATAGGAACACCAAGGCCAAGAAATCACTCACACGTCAACCTGAAGAACCTTCCCGCTACAGCCCGGCAGTCGCGCAGAGAACACCTGACCCTCACAAGCTCGGTCGCCGAAGCCGGAGCACGCACCGCACCCCGCAACATGTACATGAGATCAGACGATCCAGCCGGAATGCGAAGAGAAAGCTCGGCTCACCATGCTAATTTGAAGATCCAAACTACCTTCCAGCCGTTAGTTCATCTCCAAGATCCACCCAACCAACAGTCATATTCAAACAACAATACCCCACTACAAACCGTTACCCATTATTTCAAGCCTCTTCCTCATTCCACTACTGACCAAGGAAAGGAGCGGAACCCTTGATAATGCCAGACGCAATTTCCGGTGAAACGTCGGGAGATATCCTGTCTGGATCACGGCCTACAAGCCCGAAAAACTTTCACTTGCCTAATAAGTTTCTCCAGCAGTGACATCATCACTCAGATGCATTGACCTCGGCAGGTCATCTTCATAAGACAAAACCACCGTGACGTAACATCTGCGGCTCCAAGCGGTTCACGTAGCGCCGTAACTTAGTGGTCAGATGCCAAATCGGTACAACCTATAGGCAAGCTGCATATCTTGATGAGGATGAAATGAATGATGTAGGCATTACAAACACCTGGTCCCTTAGCCAGAAATATTAATAATACTAAGTTGAAGCACCAAGATGTTTTTACTTACATAAATGGAAGTATATTTTTGACTTAAGTCATAATTTGTCCGTATTGAATTGCTAATTATATTCAAGTTTTTCCCCCCTCTTTTCAATATAATATCATTTTTTTTTTTACATTAGTGGTAGTACATGTTTCGTTCTCAAGACTTTTTTATCAGCTATGCCGAAGTAATCTCTTCTCATAAAACTATATTGAAACATTTGTAAGTTATATTAAAAAACACTGTCATTTAACTTTTTCTTTACTATAAGTTGAAAAAAAAACCACTTAAAATGTCTTTGCTGGATTCTTATTCCATGTTTAAAAGAACGAGTACCATTAAATTGTTCAAATTACATTCTAGAACGTTGACAATATAAATGTTGAGAGTGCCTCAAATTGAGTTCTGGTCCATTGTAATCAAATTGTTGCACATAAGGAACATTTTTTTTTTTAAGTTCTTGGCAGCAAAGGTACAATTTGATTCAATCTGTGGCTATTCTTTTGTTGGTCTTATTTATATCATGAATGGAACCCAATTCCGTTGTTTTGTGATGCTTGGCATTTGTTGTAATTGTGGCATCAAAAGGAGTAATTTAACAACTTTGGTGGTGTTGTTGGTATCATGCTGAACTGCTATGCTATCTACGAAACAGTTCGTCACCAATTCTGTCACGTGGTGGTGCTAATGAAGAAACAGTTCGACACTACGTGCGCACTTTTTTAGTTTCACATTCCAGATGTTTGAGGCGATGTTATTTGAAAGTAGACTTACCTGCTCTTTGGTGATAGTGCATAGAACCATTCACCACCGTATTTACTCGGCTATAGGACCCCGGTTTTTCCTAAATTTTTAGTTTCGAAATTGAGGGGGGGTTTCTATAGACGCGAACTTCGAAAAAATCCATTATTTTGGGAAATGGAGAGATTAAGAATAAGTTATTTTATTATGATGCTACATAGTATGATATTTTTAATCAAAATAAACGAAGTTTATCAGCAATGATACACCAACCACGCAGCAAGTTCCGCAAAGACCGAAGATAATGTGGTGGATGGACGTGAACAGTAGAACATGCAGGCTGAATACAAAATTGCTACCTATAACATGTTCTTTGTTTCGAAATACACCACAGAGTGTAGACTGGCATGCGTGTGCCGGCCTGCCACTAGCGTATCTTCCTTATGTGAATGCGGCAGCACTGCACGTGTGGCCGGCCGGCCACCTGTCGCTTAGCGCGAGTCACAGCCCATATGCACAGAAGGAAAGACAGAGACTTCTTTCTTCAAACAATGAGAGGACCAGAGAATTAATGAAGGAGGTAACCATTACAGGATGGTATAGAGAAATCTAGACTAGATGGTATGGACATGTTAAACGAATGGAGAAGAGGATACACTAGACAAAGTGGGAAGAAAAGAGACCGAGAGGAAGACCGAGAGACAGGTGGCTGAAGGGGGTGGAAGAAAGCGTGAAGAAGAAAAAAAAAGGAAGGAAGCTTGTAGTTTAACGTGACCGTTAATCATGAGATCATGAGCCACGGGACCTTCTTTTTACGTGGAATCCGAACCACAGGACTTGGCATTTCACTTCGAAAATCTCACATGCATTGACCGGGAATCGAATCCGGACCGCCTTGGTGAGAGGCATACAGCTAGACCGCTGAGCCACAACGCCCCCCGCGTGAAGAAGAGGAGAGACTGGACAAGGGTGGAGGCTGAGAGATGGTGGGAAGACAGAAGACGTGTTCCAAACAGACCCGGCCAGTGGCTGAAAACTGTGCAAGATGATGATATTCATCATCACGATGACATCATGAGCCCTTTGCTGACATCATGGGCCCTTAAGGCTCGTTTTCATGATGGCACTGATGTCACGACATTGCTGTCATGACATGAAATGTCGCAGCAGTGTCATTGTCGGAACAGTTTTTGATGCCACCGTCACAGTGCCATTGGTGTCGCGTATTCAAAAGTTTTGATATGCGACATCGCGGCATCAGCGCTGTCGTGACACTACATCAGTCGACCAAGTGTATTTTGTGTAATTATATTATGGCTGCTTTTGATATTCTTCAGTTTCTGGAACACTATCAGCAATATCCCTGCTTGTGGGACATATCTATTCAAAAATAGGCAAAAGAGAGATGATGCTGAATCAGCATGATTACAAGTGGCCTCATAAACGTGAAAACCCTGTTAGCGAAAATTAGGTGTATTCACGGAACATATAACAATGAATATCACAAAATTAAAACATAAAAAAAAAAAAAAACAGGGACCGGCGCAGATAAAACATATCAATATATCAATTCTCAGACAATACTGGCAAAGGCACAAACAACGTCCATCATGTTGCGCAAAAATGTCATGAAGGCCCAAACTTCTGTACCTATCGTGTGAAGAAGGTATCTGCCATGGCAGCAAATGCTGTGACATTTCATGACAGCAATGTCGTGACATCAGTGCCATCGTGAGAACGAGCCATTAGAGAGAGCACATGCACGTGTTAGCGTGGGAGGAGGTTGACCTTTATCTGCTTGAAGCAGATGTATAATTGACGTCACTGGATAAGAATTTAACCTTCAACTTCTTTATGCGATAGTGAAAGAAATTAATGGGTGTTGACGTCATGGGTTTGTTTATTAGGATGCTAGCCGTCATCCGACACCCGTGCGAGCGATCACGTGATATGCCTGCAGTGTTCGCGTGAGATGAGGTTGACCTTTAACGTCATTGGATATGAATGTAATTTTTTACTTCTTTAAGCGATAGTGATAAAAAATTAATGAGATGTTTATGTCATAAGCTTGTTTGCTGCATATGGTTTCTTCAGTGTAGGTGGGTGGGGAAGGATATATAAATGGACGAGTGCGTTGATGAGTTTAACTTCCATTTTTGCCAGAAGAGAGAGTGTGTGTGAAAGAAATAAGAAAGTCAACGACGAGGTACAAATTGTGTGATGGATATTATAACGAAGTTCAATAAGTTAGCCACTTCGGTCGAGTATTCTAATAAGAAACTATCAGAACTAATAATTGAATTACCGTATGTGGTCCAATCTCTCCGGGCTGTGGAGACAAGATTTGGAAGAAAAATAGTGGTAGACATTGTCCCTGAAGAAAAAATAACTAGTGTATTTTTACCACAAGTATTTGCAAAATTAAGCGAGTCAGAGCTCAACGAAATAAACTCCCTTAAAGGTCGAGTGAGGATGCAGTACTTGGGTTTGAAGAATGGCTCACATCAAGTTGTTTTTCAACAGTAAATTTTTGGTGAGTATAATGTATTATATGTATTGATTGATAGATATAACGATAGATATATAGTTGTTATTTATTTATAATTTTATTTTTATTTTTCAGATTATCTAAAAGCTAATAAAGGAAGAGCAAGAATGAAGTGGAAAACTATTAATTTTCTGAGTGGAACTGAACATCGATCGCATCCAGTAATAGAGTACCATCGTGTATGCTTTCAGCATATGCACACTCAGAAGAAGAAGAAGATGATAATGATTTTGGGGTGAGTCATAATGAGAAAGAAGCATGTTTTAACAAATGGACATCATCGAGTGGAATTTCAAAATTTTATCATTAAATGATTATGTCGACTTCGCTGGGGTCTGGCGTTACGTTACGGTGACGGGACGAAATGTACCGGGGATGCAGAGGTGTGTGACGTCATAGTACTTCTTGATCTTCCTAGTTTCCCCATGCGCTCCGGTGAGCATGACGTCATCCAGCCAGCTACCTCCTTTGACTTTGGTTTGCACTTACTTTTTCTTTTTTTTAATTTAAATTATTTAAATTATTATTATTATTTTTTTAAAATTTTTTTTTGCTAACGGACTTTGAGTTCACGCAGCATTTGTAGCATTTAAAATGATATAAAGTCTAGTCTTTCAGACTATCAGTGTTTTCTTCTTTTTCTGTCATCTTTAACATTGGTTTAGGTGATAAATAATATGCAATTATTTCCCCTAAAAAGTTTGAAGCTAAACAATTCACTATCAAAATTAAAATGAAGGTATAAAGAAATGCTGTAAGGAATATGTTTATGTGTTAAAGTAGAATTAGAAATGTCACTATTTGGAAAACAAGAGGAAATAGGATACAAAACACCTTAAGTGTCTGCATACATTATAAATGGAACTTTATCTTTAAATTTAAATTCTGTAAAATTAACAAATCTTTCTTCAAAAGTTGGCTTTATGCTTTTTGCTACAGGAAACTGTTTACAGTCCTCAAGGTGAACATTTAAGTCATCCTCAAGAAAATAATATGACAAACGACGTCTACATATAAGAATCCGTCTTTTAATGCTAGTGAGGCTTGAACGCACAAGGCGAGTGAGATCTTTAATTAAACAAAAGTGATAACTTTCACTGTTTCCAATCTGCAACATCAATAAGTCCACACTCCTTTCATATACTTTATCTGATACATACAAAGGTACAATAGTATTTTTTTTTTCTTTTACTCCATTTGTTCCTCTACGAACCCAATTATTTTCATCATATTGTGCTCCATATACATTTACAGAAATATTGTTTTGATTTTCAAACTTGTTTAAATATTTCATTTGCATTGGAATTGGAATATCATCTAAATGTAAAATATCGCTGTAATGAGGATAGGAAGAAAGATGATTCACGTTTCGAGTTTTTGGATACAAATCAGCAACCACACTCCACGCAAAACAAGCTTCTTTTGTATCATACAAATTTAGTACAGCTCCTTTACTTACTATTACTTCAGGCAAACCATTATTGGACATTCCTACTTGAAATCCAACATATTTATTTATATTAATTCACAAACTATGAATTTTTTCTAAAGTCCACCCAGAACCATTTGCTTCAAATTCACTTAATTTTGTTAATGTACTTTCTTCTTCTTCTTCTTCTCCTTCTTATGCTTTTACGGCCTCATTGGACCACTTCAGTCAATCATTTCTTGGTCCTCTTCTTCAGTAAGTTTCCTTTCCGAGTCGCCCAGTAGCTCTTCATTCGCTCTGATCTTCTCAGGCATTCCTCATCTGTAAATACCCTTTTTACTGTATTACGTTTGTCTATTTTAGCCTGAAATCTTATTTTTATATCTCTCAGTTTTTTTAATTTTGTTGTTTTGTTTTGCAAGTCATCCAAGGTTATTTCCACTTCTTTCATATCTTCTCTGATTTCCTTAATCCATCCTACTTGTTGTTTCATATTCCAAAGTTTCACTACAATTTTTCTAGATAACCTGGTTTCTGGTGTCCTCATGATGTGACTAAAGAAAGAAAGACGTTTCTTCCGAATAGTATCAGTGATGGGCTCCAGTTCTCTGTATACCACTTCATTTGGTACTATTCGCCACTGTCCATCTTTCTGATATTTTTTATTTATGCATGTTCTAGCTATTCTTCTTTCTACTTTTAAAATTTTGTCGATTCTGTTTTTCTGAGTAACTTTAAAAAGAGTTTCACTTCCATAGGTCACCTCTGGTTGAACCACCGTCTTGTAATGTTTTAATTTTGTTGCGATTGATAGACATTTTCTTTTATATGTAGACCATGTTAATTTTTGGGCTTTTATCATTTTATTAGTTCTTTCTTGCCATGCAGGTTTCTCATCCAAGTTGTAAGTTATAATTTCTCCTAAGTATTTAAATTGCTTCACTATTTTAACTTTCTTGTTATTTACTGTTATGTGATTGATTACAAGTGGATTTGCTACCATTATCTCTGTCTTTTCCAATGATATCTGAAGTCCAATTTTTTGTGCTATATTTTGTAGGCTTATTATTTGATTTCTGGCTTCTTGAATATTATTATCCAGTAACGCTAAGTCATCTGCGAATCCCAAGCAATTTAAGTCTATTTGATCTTTCTTGGTTCCAATTCTTATGTTCCTAGGATTTTCCCTGTACCATTCCCTCATTACATATTCCAAAGCACAATTGAAAAGTAGAGGCGATAAACCATCTCCTTGTCTTAATCCTGTTTTAATCGTAAACGGTTCAGATATTTCTCCTCTGAATTTTACTTTAGATTTGGTGTTTGTTAGAGTTAGTTTTATAATTTTTATTAATTTGGGATGAAGCCCGAAATTCCTTAGTATTTTCAGCAATTAAGATCTATGTATACAATCATAAGCTTTTTTGAAGTATACGAAGGTTATGACTTGCTGTTTTTGTCTACGTTTGTAGTAGTCCATTACTGTTCAGGGCAGCTTCGCCATGGCCGAAATCCACCTTGATATTCTCCTATTTCCAGTTCTAATTGATCTTTACAACGATTATATAGAATTCGTGACATGATTTTATATGTGATATCCAAAAGGGAAATTCCTCGATAGTTGTCAGGATTTGATTTTTCTCCTTTCTTGTGTAATGGATGTATTATAGCAGTAGTCCAATGGTCTGGCAGTTCTTCTTTGATCCAAATGTTCACTATCCATTGGTGTAATGAAATATTTACTGGTTCTGCTGCATATTTCCACAATTCTGCAAATGTTTGATCTTCTCCACTTGCTTTGTAGTTTTTGAGCTCTCTCAGCGCTTTGTAGACTTCTTGGATTGCGGGTGGATTTATATTTTCTGATGGTGTTTTAATAGTGGTGTCTGTATTTATTTGAAGCAGTTCTGGTGGATCTTCGCAATTTAGCAACTTGTTGAATGTTTCTGCTAAAATTTCTGTATTTCTTTTATTACTATGAGCTAACTCGCCATTTTTGTCTTTTAACATTAATGTTGGAGGTTCATATCTTTGTAGTTGTTTGCTAAAAATTTTGTAGTCATCTCTTGTGTTTGTTTTCGCGCTATTTGTTTCGATCATCAGAAGTATATCCTTTGGTATAGCCGTTTAACCCCTCGTATTATTTTTTGAGTTATCTTCCTTTGTTTTATGAGATCCAAGTGTGATTCATCTGTTTTTAGACTCTGATGCCGTAACCAGGCTTGATGTCTATCTTCCACTGTATTATCACACTCATCGTTCCCCCATTGGTGTTTCTTCCATGGATTTATTGGGGCTACTTGTTCAGCTATTTGTTTCAATTATTATATGATTATTATAAAATTCATTTAAATAAGTACACTCCAAAACTATTTTATTTTTAACAGCAAAATATTTGGTCTCTGATAAGTCGCGAAGCACACATTGTGCACACAAAACTGAATTCACCTTTAAAGCTTGTACAGTTAGCGCTATCTTAACATACTTTGTAAACCAAATATCAGCATTTGCTAAAAATTCACGAGGATCTAAAAACTCATTTTTAACATTTGAAACTGCAAGTGTGTACACTCAAGAATTGAATGCCATTTCAATTAACTCACAGCTTAAAAAAGACTCATCCTCTATTTGAACTGTAATTTCTTCAAAATTCTCAGCTTGTTGCAATATGTGGTCACTAATAACTCTCCAACATTCATTTAACTCATCAATGTTCTCAATCAACTCTGTTTGAGTATTTTCCCCTATTTGATATGATATTGAAATAGCACCGTTTAGTTCACTTCTAAAATTAGAAACACTTTCAAATACGTTGTCCAATTTGTTTCTTATATTTTCACTATTATTATGTATTTCAATATCAACTTTTCTACTTTTGCTAGGTGGCGTCGCCATTCTTGTCTAGACAATTGTCCAATTTGCACTATTGTTAATACACAACCAGCAGTTGCTGTAACATCGGCTTACCAAAAACCTATAATCTAACAAAGTATATTCGAGCCATTGAGATAAATTACTGCCTGTAATCTCCAATGTAAAACTAACTGCTTCAAAAGGAAATTCCTCTTGAAGTTTACCAAGCAATTTGTTTCTATACTCGTTTAATTTTGTCACATAATGTAACAGAAAATTCAATTTTGTTAAGCTCATCGAATGTATTATATCAAAGAAAACAAATAAAATGTTCATCTTCACATAATTCTTTTAACAAATATCTTATAACTATTTCTGTCACCTCTCGCTGACTATCATCTGATTTGCTAACACTAGTAACATAGGTACTAATAGTACTAATGCCCCACAGGTAGGCATCTTCGATCAAATGGCATGAAAACTTATGGCATTGATGAAGCTCATTTTTACACTGCTCCATCTATGTCTTGGTGTGCAATGAAAAAGAATACCAATGTTCAAATTTAATTGCTCCAAGATATTGATATGTTACACTTTTTTGAACGATCTATTCGTGGAGGTAATGTTCAATGTATAACTCGACATGCAATTGCTAATAAATAATAAGTATATGAAAACTTATGATGAGAAAAAACAAGAGTCCTACATAATGTATTTTGATGTTAATAATTTATATGGATAATCTATGATGGAATATCTTCCAACAGGTGTCTTTAAATGGGTTGCAAATGATGAAGGGTTTGATGTTTTAAAAATTGATGATAGTTCAGAAATTGGATTTATTTTGGAAGTAGATTTGAGTTATCCTCAAGAGTTACATGACAAACATTCAGATTACCCTCTATGTCTAGAAAAGTTGACAAAGCTAATGGCTACCCTTTATAATAAAGAACGATATGTTTTGTATTATAGAATGTTAAAGCAATGTATTCAACTAGGAATGAAATTAGAACGTATTCACAGAATAATTGAATTCAATCAGAGTGAATTAATATTGATGTAAACACTGAGAAAAACAAACAGGCAAAAAATGTTTTTATTTTTATTTTTTATAAATTGATGAATAATGCAATTTTTGGTCGTTCACTGATGAATGCAAGGAAGTTAAGAGACATCAAATGGGTTACCCTATGGTGCTTGGTCTTTAATAGCTAAGGCTAATTGTAAACATAGAATTATATTTGATGAACAATGTATGGCCATTGAGATGAGCAGACTAAGATTTTTCACAATCAACCAGTATATGTTGGTGCATATATATTAGATTTGTCTAAATGTAAAATGAATGACTTTCATGACAATGTTATTTTAGCAAATCCTGAATCAAATGTAAGTTTGTAATACACAGACACCGATAGCTTTATTCTATTATGATATTTATGAGTTCATAAAACAGCGTTCAAATTTGTTTGATACTGGAAACTATGAAACAAACAATCCTTTTGGTATCGTGAGACAAAATAAAGGTGAAATTGGTTTAATGAAAGATGAACATGCTGGAAGGATTGTTGAAGAATTTGTGGGGTTAAAACCTAAAATGTATGCAATAAAATTGTGTGATGAAATTAATAGCTTGTGTAAGGCTAAACGCAAGAGTGTGACTAAAACTATGAATATTGATGATTATCGAAGTTCAACTTTGTATAATTTCAAAATCTCATTCTGTATTTACTGTTCGTCAAAATAAGTTGGCAATTTCATCAAACGATGATTAAAGATATATAACTGAAAACGGAATTGTTACTTTATCGTTTGGTCATGATTAGAAACGAATTCGAGATTAAAGCAGTTCATTTCTCTTACTTTATTTCTTTCACATACACACACCTTTATTCTGATAATAATTTTTGTATGTTACTTTGCTTATGAAAAAAAGAATAAATAATAACCCGAATTTTGTGTATTATTTACATCTCCTTCCTCCACCATTCCCATTTTATTGAAAAAATATAGGCTATATATAATATATATAATTACTTTATATTACTTACTTATCATTTAGTAATGGTGCGTTGTAACAGAAGCAACACTAGCACTCGATATAAACGATCAGGAAGTGGTTCATTAATTAGTCGTGTACTTAATAAAACTATTGATAATTTACCCGAGGATTTACACATCCCGGGATATGAATATTGTGGACCAGGAACAAAATTAGAAAAGCGACTGACCCATGGTGATCCTGCAATAAATATATTAGATAAAGCGTGTAACGAGCACGACATTGCTTATGCAAATTATAAAGATTCAAACAAAAGAAGAGAGGCTGATGAAATTTTAGCTTCAAAAGCTTGGTCTCGTGTAAAATCTCGTGAGAGAGCAGCTGCACTAACAGTTAGTGGCATAATGAAAGCCATGTCTAAGATTGGAGGAGGTAAACGAAAATTAAAATAAATAAAAAAACAACAAGAAAAGATTTAAAAAATAAAAGAACATCAAGGAGCAAGGTGATATTTTACCCCTACTTCCATGATTTGCAGCCTTGTCGGGCTTGGGGGGTCAGCAGGCGGAGTAGCAGGGGTAGCGTCTGCTATAAACAAAGCAAAAGCTGCTCAAGAAGAATTAAAAGAAATGAAAAGACAAAATCGAATGATAGAAGCAATGCGTGGAAAAGGAGGTCAAGGCATTTATTTAAATCCTCCTGCATACAAAAGATAATTAACCAAATAAAGCATTAAGTATTTTTGATTTAGCTAAATACGCACAACAATTAAAGATTCCAAATTTTAGAGGAGTCTTATGCGAGATACGTTACCAAGATATCCTCGAAAAAATGAAAACTGTATTATTAACCTAGAACCGATGGTCAAATCTGGTTCACATTGGGTGGCTTTCAGTTAATGAGGTAAATACGTGCATTATTTTGATAGTATTGGTTATTTAAGACCACCAATAGAAATTTTAACATATCTTATAAATTGCTATCTACAATATAATTTTCATTCATATCAATCAATTACTTCATCAATTTGTGGACATTTATGTTTAGTCTTCTTGTATTGTATAAATAAGGGAAACACAGACAGTCTTTAAACATTTCTACCCCCCTGTGGGTGGGGGGTTTAGAATACACCCACGGTATCCCCTGCCTGTCGTACGAGGCGACTAAAAGGAGCGACCTTGGCTATTCTTTTAGGTTTCCGGCTTGTCTGTACCTCCCGTGGGTGGGAGGGATGGAATACACTCACAGGTATACCCTGCCAGTCGTAGAAGGCGACGAAAAGGGTTTCTTGGCCCAGGTCCCCTTTACGGGTTTGACAGCCAGCTCTAAACGCCCCACTTTGTGCGATATAACTCTCATTAAGTTATATCGCACGCCTTTTCCGTTCATGTTTTTGAGGTCTGGCACTCAAAATTATATGTGCATGCTGTCAGGGGAAGGGCCACCTAAGTGTGCGACTACGCTCGAGAGCCTGTTCGGTCTGGCCACACCGCCAGGTGGGTGCGCCATGTACCCTGGAGTAGTATTCGCCTGACAACACAGGTCCCCGCACAGCTGCATGCCTGTGCTGGAAAACTCTCTAGTATATGCCATGGGGTACATGCCTGTATGGCATGTCAAACATCGGAACCCAAGCTAGGCGGGCCTTGCCTTGGCTGGGTAGCGCCTACAGAGACAGCCCGTGATTGGAGTCGGTGGCATTCAGGGAGGATGAAATGGCCATGGAACAGAAAAGGAATATCTCCAACAGGGTGGTCGGCCACCCAAGTCTTTAACTTTTGATTCCCTACGGAGATCAACCCCCTGGGAACAGTCTGTTCGTGAGAATCTGGGTGCTAACACTCCCAAGTTTCTGGTCGCAACCAGAACGGATGGGGGTGATTTCAAGATGGTAAAATCTATTTTGTTTTCTCACCACATAGAAGGGGTCTATGGTGAGCTTGAGAAAGTACAAAAGATGAGAAACGGTAGCTTGTTGCTCAGGACTAGGACTGGTGAGCAAGTTGAACAACTTCTGAAATGTGACCACTTTGGCGATATCCCTGTCAAAGTGGAAAAGCACACGTCTCTGAATCTGGTCCGAGGAGTTGTTTTCCACCGGGACCAGATTCTGAACACTGACGAGGAGCTCAAGGAGGATATGCAGCACTGTCACATGACTGATGTCCGGCGCATTACGCGCAAGGTCAATGGTCAAATCGTGGATACTTGTGCTTTCATTATTTCCTTTGAGCTTTCGGTGCTCCCGGAGAAAGTCAAGGTTACAAGTTACCGTTGTGACGTACGGCCTTATATCCCTCCACCAATGATGTGTTATAAGTGCCAGAAGTTCGGGCACATGTTATCCCGATGCTCGAGCCCTGACGTCTGCGGAACATGTGGTAAGGTACCCCACTAAGCGGAAGAGTGCACAACACCATATCAGTGCACTAATTGCCCTGGATTTCATTCTCCTCGGGACAGGAACCGCCCTGTCTTCCTGAGTGAGAAGAAAATCCAGGAGATCAAAACCCTGGATGGTCTCACCTACCAGGAGGCCCGCAAGAAGTACCATACCACAATTTCGCCTTCTCCAACGATTGATTATAGAGCCATAATACCAAATTTGGTCCCGGCTACCTCATCTATTGTCTCAACTGTGAAACCTTCTAATGTACCACTGCCATCTACATCTCTAGCTACTCCCCAGAATCAGAAAGCGAGCCCGAAGGTGACTTCAACCCCACCTTCGGCCCCAAAGAAAGCTGAGCGAGCGAAGGCTGCTCTGCCCGCACAGCAGGGGAGGAAGTTGAAGACTTACTCCCCACCCCAACGGTCGGCGAAAGACGCGCCAAAGCCGGCGGAGGCGGCATCGTCGACCAGGGTCAGGAACAAGTCTCCTGACCCGTCTAAATATCTGAAAGAGGCGGGGAAGAAGGGAGCCCGCACTTCGCGTTCCCTTTCTCCTTCAAAAAAGGGGAAGCCATCCACCCCATCACCTGCAGATGCTTCTGCGCCTGGGGTCGTTTTGGTCCCCAGATCTGCGGGCTCCCCACGGAGATCCCCCCGCCGCCAAACTGCGTCCAGGAAATCTTCCGCTGAGTCGATTCACTCCACGACCTCGCCTGAGGACATGGAGATTATAGTCGACGTAGTGGGTGAAGATCCTCCAGAGGATAAGTTGTAGCTTGCTGCTCCAACTTATTCCCTAGTTTATAAGTTCACACTATGGCACTGTTACAGTGGAATTGTAACAGTTATGAGAGGCATTTGACAGAGCTCCGTCAGCTCATTGCACAATACGCAGCGAGTATAGTCTGCCTACAGGAAACAAACCTCAGACCTGATCACGAGACTGTTCTGAGAGGTTTCTGACTATACTCTAAAGAGAGACAAGATGCCCCCCGGGCTTCCGGGGGCGTTTGTACCTTCGTTCGCTCTGACTGCTATAGTGAAGAGTTTCCACTCGCCACTCCTCTGGAAGCTATTGCAGTTCACGTGTCCTTGCCTGCTATGACAACTGTTTGTAACGTGTACCTTCCACCAAACCAGCCCCTTGATATTAATGAAGTCTTTGATCTTGTTGATCAACTTCCAGTCCCTTTCCTTATCGTGGGTGATTTCAACCCACATCACCCCCAATGGGGATCACCATCTTCCTGCCCCAGAGGAAGGGACGTGGAGGGCTTAATTCAGGGGTTGGATTTATCTCTAGTAAATACAGGGGAAGCTACACATTTTAGCTTAGCGCACGGCACATGCTCACACATTGATTTGAGTGTGTGTAGCCGTGCGCTGGTCCCCCTATTTGGTTGGTATGTACACGACGACCTCTGTGACAGTGACCATTTCCCGATCGTTCTTACACTTCTGAACCAGAAGCCCGTGTCGTTCCCCAGTCGTTGGGTACTTAAACGGGCCAATTGGCCATCATTTACAGAACGGGCTGTATTTGATGATCGGGGATGCAGGAGCATCGATGACGAGGTACAGCACATCACTAACGTGCTTCTTGCTGCCGCCGAGGAATCTATTCCATCCTTTTCTTGGACTCCTCGTCGCAAACTCGTCCCTTGGTGGACAGAGGATATTGCAGCGGCAATAAGAGACCGTCGTCGAGCTCATAAGCACTACCGTCGGCGTCCAACCATGGCCAATTTGGAGGCGTTTAAGAAATTTCATGCCAAGGCACGGATTCTTATTCGCCAGAGTAAGAAACAATCCTGGGAACAGTATGTGTCTTCTATTACGGCACATACCCCCTCCTCTCAAGTGTGGACTAAACTACAACGCATTTCGGGAATTCAGACATCTTCTACTGTACCGGGAATTTCCATTGATAATGAATTGGTTACACATCCTTATCGCGTTGCAAACCATCTCGCCTCGTATTTTGCAGATATATCCGGTTCCGATAACTATGATCCTGCCTTCGTGGCCCTGAAGCGCGAAGCGGAACGTTTCCAGCTTCGTTTTGCTTCCCGCGTTTCGGAGGAGTACAACGTGCCCCCTTACGGAGAGGGATCTCCGCGGAGCACTGGTGCTCTGCAGGGACACGTCTCCTGGACCGGATAATATTCACAACCAGATGCTTAAGCACCTTAACGATGAGAGCATTCGTTATATGCTCAGGGTGTTTAACCGAATCTGGTTGGAATGTGTGTTTCCAGCACAATGGCAGGAAGGTATCATTATACCTATCCTGAAGCCCGATAAGGATCCCACTTTGACAGGGAGTTACAGACCAATTTGTCTCACTAACGGTCTGTGCTAGCTCTTTGAGAGGATGGTCAATCGGCGCCTGGTGTGGGTCCTGGAGAAACGGGGACTCCTGTCTGAATACCAGTGTGGTTTCAGGGCGTCTCGGTCTACCAACGACCATCTGGTATGCCTGGAGACCGCCATACACGACGCTTTTCTCCGGAGACAGCACCTAGTCGCTGTTTTCTTTGACCTCGAGAAGGCCTATGACATCACTTGGCGTTATGGCATCCTCTCTACCCTGCATCAATGGAAAATCCGAGGTAACTTGCCGGTTTTTATTGCGAATTTTCTGTCCCTTCGCCTGTTCCGTGTCCGAATAGGGGGGACATATTCGTAATATCATATACAGGAAAACGGAGTCCCACAGGGATCGGTGCTTAGCGTAACATTATTTGCCATTGCCATAAACGGTATAGTCGCTGCTGCTGGTCCAGCAGTGGTACCGTCGCTATATGTAGACGACTTCGCTCTACATTATAGTGCGCAAAATATGGCGGTCGCTGAGCGACAGCTACACCAAGCTATTCGGAGAGTGGTACGCTGGACACTAGAGCATGGCTTTCGATTCTCAACCGCTAAGTCCTCAGTTGTGCATTTCTGCCGAAAGCGCACTCTCCATCCTGATCCTGAGCTTTATCTGGGCAATGTAGCTTTGCCTGTTGTTGCTACGTACCGGTTCCTTGGGCTCCTTTTCGATCAGAAATTGACGTGGAAGCCACACGTGCGGTGTTTGAAAACTGCCTGTGCTAAGAAACTCAACTTGTTGCGGTTTCTTAGCGGCACATTGTGGGGGGCAGACCGCGCGATGCTCCTACGTTTTTATACGGCTCTGATTTTATCTAGATTAGATTATGGCAGTGTAGCATATGGTTCGGCCCGTAAGTCAGTGCTTGTTAAACTGGACAGTGTCCACCACGGCGGTGTGAGGCTGGCGACGGGTGCCTTTCGGACGTGCCCAGTCGTCAGCTTGCTCGCCGAGGCTGGCGTACCTCCTTTACACCTGAGGTGCCAACAAGTACTGCTGACCTATGCTGCAACTATTCGACAGATGCCACTGCATCCAAGCTATCCATGTTTGTTTTCCAACCCGAATCGCCGGCTGTATGATGCGCTCGCCCGAGCCACTCGGCAGGCGGGAATTCGCTTGGATGATTTATACCGTCAGTTCCGATTTCCCTCTGTCTCCTGTATCGTCCGAGTACCTAGCAAGACCCCCCGTGGATGGTATCTCGCCCTGATATCATCCTGGATCTGCACACCGGCCCCAAGTCGGACACGGACTCCTCCGTCCATCGGAGGCTGTTCCAGTCCGTGGTGAGCCGGTATCCCGGATCAGGGCTTCTATTCACAGACGGTTCAAGGGTAAACTAGAAAGTAGGCTGTGCATTTGTGGTTGAGGATCGTCGGTTTCTATTTTCACTTCCCGAGGCCTGTGGTGTGTACACAGTGGAGCTCTATGCCATCTTAGAGGCTCTGCGATACACGTTATCAGACGATCACCAGCACTTTCTTGTGTGTACTGACTCTCTGAGTGCGCTGCAAGCGATCGATGCGTGTTTCCCGAAGCACCCGTTGGCCCAGTGTGTGCACGACCTGCTCGTCAGTTCGTGTAACGCTGGAACCGGGGTGACCTTTGTGTGGCTTCCTAGCCACATGGGTATTGCGGGAAACGAGCTTACTGATCAGGCGGCGAGAGAGGCAGTCGCACTGTCCTCGCTACCGTATAAGGCGCCTGCTAGTGATGTGCACTCTCAGTTGCGGCCTTCGATCCTGTCGCATTGGGAGGAAGCATGGCGTATCACGCCTCCACCCAACAAACTGAGAGGCATCAAGGAGACAACGAAGGTGTGGAAATCTTCCTTCCGATTTCTCCGGAAGGAAGCTGTGGTACTCTGTCGACTCCGGATCGGCCATGGGATTGCTACGCTCTCCCACTTGCTAAAGAGAGAAGATCCCCCTGTGTGTACTTGCGGTGCCCATCTAACTGTGGCACACATTCTCTTGAAGTGTTTGGATCTGGCCGATCTGCGAAGGACTCTTAAACTGCCTAATACCCTCTCACTTATTCTCCGTGATGACGGGCCGTCAGTAGACCTCGTCATCCGATTTATGAGGGAGAGTGGTTACTTTTTAAGTTTTAATGTGTAGTTACGACTTTTAATTCAGGTTAAATCTGTTTTGTTTTTTATTGTGTTCATCTATTTTATTGTTCACTATGCATTATTTGTTTTATTCTTTTTATTCAAATAAGGCATACTTTTTGGAGCTCACTGTCTGTTTTATAAACACCATTTTCGTTTCATCCATGGCAGTGAGCTGTTTTTATCTACATCCATTCATTTCACGCCATTTCATTTCATTAGGAGCCGATAACCTCGATGTTAGGCCCCTTAAAACAACAATTATCATCATCATCATAAACATTTCTAAGATGGCTTTCGAAAGATGGTTAACTCTTGATGGTAAAGGCTCAAAGATTGATGTTACATTGGACAATCCAATTCATCTTGTAGGAGTTACATCTAATTCTATTCGAAATGTTACCAACAGAAATAATACATTTTGTGTTCATTTAACTAATTTTTATCGTTTGATTTAATGGTACCACCAGGTATTTATGAATTTGAAGATCTAACCTCGAAAATTGAAGATTTACTTAGTTATCATGCATTGTCGCATCTTATAGCAAAACGTATACAAAATATTTATTTAGATGCGGATATAAACGGAAAAGGACGTAACCGTCTTGTTTTGTCTTCTCCCTTTAATATTAATTTTGATGTAGATAACTGTTCGGGAGAGGCTTAAGTTATTGAAAAATTTACCCTAAAAATAAAAAAGAAATTGAGATTGAACGAAATAGAGTCGAATGAAGTAATAATTAACCAGAAAAATAATGTTTTAGAGCGATGCGGATACAATGATTTTAATAATACCCGATGGTAGCTATACTTTTGAACAATTAAGTGAAAAGATTAATAAATTAATACTACCTCATTTATTAGGTGGAGAAGACTAATTTCCTTCTTATATTCATATTAGTTATGAAAAAAACTACTTTCATTGTAAACTACATTCGAAATTTGACATAGATTTTGATGTTGCAGATTCTATTGCAGATTTGTTAGGATTTTCTCATAAGAAGTTCACCGCACGCAGAACTCATTATTCCGAACATATTATTAAAATTAACACTGTAAATAGTATTCGTGTATGTTGCAACCTTGTGCTTAGTATGAGTTCTTATTTGAACCATAAACCAACACACTCTTTATATAATTTTAAATCTCTTGTTCCTGCTGGTTCTCCAATTGTTGTGCAACCAACAACAATTAGTTTTTTGCCTAAGAACAGCGAGGTTATTCAACATATATCTGTGCAACTTAAGATCAACATCAGGAGCTCATTGATTTGCAAAATGCAGATTTAATACTGTAGAATTAATTATTCGCCCAGCACGATATCTTACTATATAATTATAAAGTAATGAAATACTGTTATATTTTTAATCTACTTTAGTAAGCTTACTAGAAAACATTCACAAATATGGTTATAATTTATAATATTCAAAGTTTGAAAAAGAAGCCAACTCCGATTCGTAAAAAATAAATAAATCAACCACCTAAAATTTCTGAAGAAAAAAAAAACAAAACATCACACCTTAATATCTAAGAAACAATTATCGAGTAACAACAAACATTTCCTTCAGTCTTTAGGCTATTGCGTACTTTAATTTCAATATAAATATATATGCAATTGTTAATCTTATTTAGTTTCTATCTATATATGAAGCTGTTGACATTTTTAACATAACGGATAAAATAGAGGTTGACAACAGAGATGTGCAATGAGAAGAAAGAGTTATTCAACCTTATTCAGCTACTAAATTCGAAAATAATAATGAAATTCGAATACCAATTCAAAATGAAGAAAATATAGTTTTATTTTCAGATGCTGTTCTTCACTCAGAAGGACAAATTATTACTTCTAACATAAATCCAACTGATTCTACTACAGCATATCCTGACCAAAAATTTTGGGGCTTATCTTTTTAGCGAAATTCGCGTTATGTTAAATGGTAAAGAAATTGATCGTACACGTCATGTAGGTATAACAAGTTCTATAAAAACCAATGAATCATATTAAAAAAACGAATATACAGCTTTACAAAATGCTGGTTATTTTTCCTCTTTAACAACAACAACACCAAGTGAAGCAGATATTGTTGATAATACCACAAAAAGTTTTCATGTAATACTTCCTTTAAGCAACCTGTTAGGTTTAGCAGAGGATTATAGAAAGCAGATTTTAAACTGCAACCATGAGCTGATACTTCTTCGATCTTCAAGTGACGCACGTGCGTTGCGATCAGAAACCGAAAATGATCTTTCTAAGGTTAAGTTATTTAAAGTTTATCTAAAAATTCCTGTTTTAATATTATCAGACGAAGAACAAATTAAAAGATTAAAACTACTGCAGAAAAATATTCGCATAAAGGTTGGTTTTCGATCATGGGATGTTCATGTCTTGCCCTCTCTTCCTAGAACAACTAAATTTACTTGGAGTGTAATGACAACTTCTGAAATTGAAAAATCCAGGCAATTTTTATTGGTTTTTCAAACTAATGGATACGTACTAAATAAATGCTCTTCCTATTTTGACCATTGTAACATTAAATCTATAAGAGTTGTTTTTTAATTCAAATTTTTATCCATATGAAATGCCAACTTCTGAAATTGCTATAAATGACTACAGCGAATTGTATGACATGTTTGTTAAATTTTGTAATGTATATTATCAGATCAATGATTTTCATTCAGAGACTCCAGTTTCACAAGATGAATTTAAGTCACATTGTCCAATTATTGTAATTAATTGTCTCGAGCAAGTGGAATCAGTAAAGAGATCTACAGTTGATGTGCGAATTGAAATTGAGACAAGTGTGAATACACCTGAAGATACAACTCTCCAAGATCGTCAAATATCTTATAGAGCATTAACTAATGAAGTAATTATCTAAAACATTATTTGCTAACTTATAAGCAAACAAGTAAACAAGTATTCTCACTTTAGTTGCAAACATGGATTTGATAACTACAAACTCATCTTCTACTGATGTCAAGATGAGGAATAACAAGCATCCAATAGTTGCAGACATTCGTAAGCTACCAAACGGGAGTTTGGAACTTGCTTACTGTATGTTAAATAACAGCAATATACCTTCATTCAGTCCAGTGTTAACATGGGTCGCAGCGTATTGTGAGAAAATTGGCTACATGGATAATTCTTGCCAGGCACGTCCACGTCGTGGGGGTGGGCAACGGTACTGTAATATACCATGGAACTACAGTAACGGCTAAGTTCTGGTGAGGACCCAGTCCTGTGGGGTATAACATAGGCCCCGTGCACAGGGTTACGTGCACAGGGTTACGTGCAAAGACCTCAACGGCATCTGCAGTGGAGAAGATGGACTTTGGTACAGTGAAGATGGCGGAAGAGGCAACCCAGTACTCAGGGGTTAAATATGAGTACAACCTGCTGCCTTGTAGGTTTGGTAGTGGAATACCAAAGGCTAAGGGAGACAACCCTGATAGAAAATCCTCCAATATGTTAGGCCTAGCAAGTCAATAAAGGAGTAAATAGTTATGAGCTTTCAATGTTAAAACGAGCCTCGGAAAGAAGAATACCCAAAATGGACAGCTCACACGCCTTACAGTTGACAGGAATGATGGCATCCAGCCTGATGTTATGCAATGTAAGGCTGTGGGAAAAAACAGAATAAAGAAAGATAAACCCAAAATGAGAATAGGAACACTGAATGTAATGACATTAACTGGAAAATGTGAAGAACTTGTAGATCTGATGGAAAGAAGGCAACTGGATGTATTAGGTCTGAGCGAAACCAAATGGAAAAGGAAAGGGAAGAAAATTTTAAGAGGAGGATATACCCTTTACTGGTGTGGTAAATGGAAAGGGTCACATAACGGAGTGGGCTTTATTCTAAGTAAGAAGGTAGATGCTGTTGCAGATATTAAATATATTAGCGACAGAATCATTAGATTAGAGGTACCATCAAACGAAAAAATACCAACCCTAGTGCAGGTTTATGCCCCACAAACGGGATGCAAGGATGAAGAGAAACAGAAGTTCTTGGAACAGCTTGAGAACCAATTGGATAAGGAGAACATTATGATAATAGGTGACTTAAATGCTCAGGTGGGATGCAAAAGGGAGGGTGTAGAAAGAGTGATTGGCCCATTTGGTTATGGAAACAGAAATCTAGAAGGGGAAGACCTGCTTGATATGTGCAGTCGAAATAGTCTTCAAATTCAAAATACCTGGTTTAAGAAGAGAGAAAGCCATAAAGTAACTAGATACAGCTGGGATGGAAGACATAGATCAATGATAGACCTTGTAATAACAGCGGGTGAAGCAGTAAAACAAGTTGTGGATGTCAAAGTCGTTCCCAGTGAAAGTCTCGACAGTGACCATAGGCTTGTTCTAGTTAGTATAACTGGTGTTAAACTGATTAATTATAAGATGGAAAAGAAACAAAAGATCAAGGTCTGGGAGCTGGAGAAATCTGATAAACGTGAGGAATTTCAGAGAAGAATTTTAGGAAAAGTTCCAAAAACTGATACCAAAAGTGCAGAGGAAGAGTGGCAAAATTTTCGAAATGTCTTAGTTGAAGAAGCTAGAGAATTATGTGGCGAAACAAGTAGTAAAGTTCGACATAAAGAGACTGCCTGGTGGAATAAGGAAGTCAAGACAATAATTCAATTAAGGAACAAAGTAAAGAAAAAATTAGAAGTGGAGAGACAAAAGAATGACAGAAATGAGGATAAAATCAGATCACTTGCTCAAGAATATCGAGAGCACAAATTAAGAGTTAAACGCATAATTAATGAAGAGAAGGATAAGATTTGGGATGAATTTGCGAAGAAACTGGAGGAAGATACACAAGGTAATAAGAAATTACTATATAAAACTGTGAAAAACAATAAAAGACATCAGGAATCAGTTACAGCTTTGGAAGGAAATAATGGAAAGTGATAAGAAGCATAAATGAAATCAGGAAATTAATGGGACAGTATTTTGATCAACTGTTAAATGATGCATCTAATAATGACAGTGGCGACACGAACATCAATTTAGGGGCCAATGATGAAAACCACCAAGAACCACCCCCAACCTGGTCTGAAGTGGAAGAAGCTTTAAAAGCCATGATCAAAGGGAAATCCACTGGAGCTGATGAAGTAAGTTCAGACATGATAAAAGCAGCAGGAATTAATGGGATACATTGGTTGTACAGAGTATTACATGCTATATGGAAGGACAATAAGATCCCTGATGACTGGTCTAAAGGTGTAATAGTGCCATTGTTTAAAAAAGGAAACCGGAAAAAGTGTGAGAACTATCGTGGAATTACTTTGTTATCCCATGGTCTAAAGACCATAATTGCAAAAAGACAACGCAGACACTTAGAAAAGGCTTTAGAAGAAGAACAACATGGCTTTAGACCAGGAAGGAGTACTATTGACTTGATCTTTGCTGCAAGAATGCTTACTGAGAAACATCTTGAAAAAGGGAAAGAATTAGTAATGGTATTTCTAGATATAGAAAAAGCTTATGATAGCATTGCAAGATCAAAAATTTGGGAATGTTTAGAAAGGCACAATGTCCCAAAAGGCTTGATAAACAAGATCAAAATGCTGTATGAGAACACAAGGGCATGTGTAAGAATAGGTAATGGGTAGAGGTGTTAGAAAGTGTTGTTATTTTTTTGAAGATTTGTTGATTTAAAATTCAAAAGGTGGTGTTTTGTGTTTTTATTATGTTTTCGGGAGATGACATGTTAAAATTTGGAAAGCGATAAGGTTTGTACAATAAGTGCATTTAAAAATATAAACAATTAATAAAACAAAGTAAAAAACAAAACAGCAGGGTAAAACGTTAAACATGGCTATGGAAGAATGAGATAATACTTATATGGAAGTCACATTTTTATTTTACATTCACCATCTCGAAACACAATTCAGTGAATACCTTTTTCAGTTTTATCCAAATACTGCGGTGAAATCACTGGAAGTAGATCATGGTTGAAGTCTCAGCATTTGCAGCTGTCAATTTTCGCCTCCTATCACTTACTATGAGACTGTATTTCGAAAAAGACCTTTCAGAATCCACATTTGAACAAGGATACCACACACACTTTAATGCAGCTGTTGCATAGTCTCGGTGAGCAGGCCTTAATCCCATGAGGATCTCTGGAACATTCACATTATCTTCATGATGCAGTTGGTTCTTGATTGCAGTCAGGTAAATGCTGTGAGCCTCTAAAAACTGTTGAGACTCCATCTTCGTAAGAAATGGGGCATTCTTCTTAAATTGGAGCAGTTCTGTGGGAGATACGTTCTTAGGTGCATGCCGAGGATCAAACAATGACCCGATGGCTTCTACAGTCTTCCTGGCTGGATCCGTGGTCCTTAAAGTCCTGACTTTCACTAGAGCTGACTGGGCAACACACGTAAGATTGGACTTAACCTTTATCTGCATCTTTTGAGGAAGCTGTTCCAAGTTCTGGAGGATCATATGATTGAACATTCCACCATCGCCTAATAGCTTGAGCTTTACCTCAAGGTCATCTAGTTTCCCAGCCAGTAAGTGAATTGTTGGGTACTTAGATCCCTCCAAGAAATTAAGCAAGTCCATAAGAGAGGCACCAACAACAGAAACATACAATGCTTGTAATTGTATAAATTGTATTGTTGAAGTCGATGCTTGTTGGAAAAATTTGACCCCAGAATTTGAATCTTCCAATGTTTTGAAAAATTCTACCAGATCTTCCACATGCGTGGCCATATACATTGCAGCCTTAAACCATGAATTCCATCTTGTACATACAGGCATTGGGTAAGCTAGAATTTCATTCTCTTTTTCTGTGTTTTCATATTTCTCCCTTAGAAATGTAACGTAATTGCTTTTTCTTTTTCGCGTATTTAAAAAGGCATTCTTTGTCTTTACTATAGACATGTTCAATTCGTCCAGCTCGTTTTCAAATACGCAGCCGATAAGATTGACTTTATGAGCCCAGCACTGGACATGACTTAATTCTTCAATCAATCCTTGAAGAGTAGTTACACATTTTGTCATGTAGCGTGCCGAGTCCGTAACTACTGCCACTGCACGCTCCCGTTCAATTTCATAGGAATTCAAGGTGTCTAATATCGCATTGGAGCAATTTACGCTATTGGCAGAATCTAGAACAACAGAGGCAGCCAGATGGGTGTTCATTTCAGTTGATGGTACTGATGGACGAAAAAGAATGTTGAAAACACACCTACCATTCTTGTCAGTTGTTTCGTCACATAGCAGAAACACGTCTTTGTTTTTTATATCTTCCCTAATTTCTTCCCTCCTTCTTTCGCCAATCATGGGGATGTATTTCTGACGAATCTGATTTGCTGATGGTAAATCTCCACTTCCGCGAACGTACTTATTAAACCAAGTACGGATAGCAGGATTGTCTAGTTTCTCTACTGGTATATTAGCTTTCACAAATGCAGTAGTAGTGTCCAAAATAAACTCTTCTTTCATATCCTTCACACGACTAGCATTTGATAATGTTTCTTTCAAGGTGGCCACTCTAGGAACACTAACTTCAAGACGCGAATTTTCTCGGCGTTTTGAATGCTTCTCCAATTTGCAATGTTTGTCTAATGCATCTTTCCTGCGATAATCTAACCGACAATCACAATATTTGCACATATGAATGCCACAAGAAATTATAAATCCTTCATTCTTATATTCTTTAAGTCAGTCTGTGGCAGAAACAGCTACCTTCGGCATTTTTAAACTCAACTGAGCGATGCCCAGTAACAAATACTGTTATCACACGGTTGACTGTAGTCACACGCCAGTATAAATTCGTAACCACACGCAAAATTTATTTCTGAATTCGTGTCATAATATTTAAATTACGTCGCGTCTCATCTTCCTGTACTGCTAAGTTCGGAACTAATACGACGAACACGTGGTCGCCAACTGATTCACGCAAATAACACACTAGCTTCGATGATAACGCACAATTTGCGCACTTTTTTTAAATTATATAGAATTCTCTACTATAAATTACACTCGCTACCGATGTAACAGGAGGCAAACGTAGTTTACATTATGAACAACTATCACATAACCTTTTGGAGGTAGTCGGCCAAACTATTCACGCCGCGATATAACAGCTGTTTACCACAGCGCTAAAATCCAACGAGTAACGAGAATATCGACAGTATATCGTAATATGACGTATATCGTAGTATTACTCCTCGCGAAACTATACAATCGATCATTCTCTCGAATCGAACACCAACCAAATTCGATTATCGGCTTGTGGACAAAAATGTTCGGATTGGTGTGGGGAAAAAATATGAAAATTTGTTTTTATTTCGCAGATTGCGGTATTTGTGGTGTTATTCACAAAATTCGCGTTATTTCGCGATTTAATTTCACTCCTGGGCGGCACGAAACATGTAAATACGTGAAAATAAAACATCCTAACCTCTAAATATGACTTTTCGTTTTATCGCGAATTAACAAAAACTAACACCTCTAGTAATGGGGAAAGCAGATGGTTAACAACAAAACAAGGAGTCCAACAAGGAAGTTCACTGTCTCCATTACTATTCATCACAGTGATGGACATAATCCTGAAGAGGATAAAAGAAGAACAGGGTAATGAAACAAATGCCCTTGTCTTTGCAGATGACGTCATGATTTGGGGAGAAAGTGCCAGAGAGGTACAAGAAAAACTGGATTCATGGGACAAGCTGTTCAAGGAGTATGGGTTGAAAATAAGCCACAGTAAGACAGTAGTGATGACAACAGGACTGTCTAATGCAACCATTTACCTGAATAATCAGCCTCTACAAATTGTTGCATCAATTTAAATATCTTGGTAGCACAGTGTGTAAGGATAACAACAACAACAGTGAAGTAACAAATAGAACTAGTAATGCAGCCTCCTTCTATGCACAAGTTAGAACACTACTGTGGGATAATAAAGTGCCCAGGAAGTGTAAACATGTACTGTTTAAGACATACTACATCCCAATTCTAACTTACGGAGTAGAAACATGCACCCTGTCCAGAAGAGAAGAAAGTAGGATTCAGGCATCCGAAATGAAGTTTATAAGAACAATGCTTCTAAGGACAAGGAGAGACAAAGTAAGGAACGAAACTAACAGGACAGAGGCTGGCATAGATATCAGTGCTACAAAATATTTGCAGAAGCAACGATTAGGATGGTATGGGCATCTTCAAAGAGTGGGAGATGAGAGGACACCAAAAGCTTATTTCAACAAGATTATCCCAGGAAAAAGACCAGTAGGAAGACCAAAGAAGAAATGGTTGGACCAAATCAAGGATGATCTTGAAGACAAAGGGCTAGACTGGAGAAGGACCCATGAAGACCAACTATTCATGGACAGGAAAAGGTGGCGAGGGATCATTAACAGCACCCGGGCGACTGGAGCTGGAATTTGATGATGATGATTTAGTTGTATATAATTTACCAAATGAATTTTCTTTGTTTGCACTAAAAACACTTTCCCCATGCTTATTAATCGATCTGAATACAATTGAAGGAATGACAGATTTAATGTTGAAGCATAGCCATCGTCTACCTACAGACTGTCCAAAACAGTTACCATCTCTTGCAATAGGAAGCAATAGTTGTGCTATATTTAATGTTAATGCTGTTCAAGATTGGTTAAATTCTTCTGATGGCATCAAGAAAATTGTGTGTTCGATAATAAACAAGTTTCAAAACAACGGACTTCAAGGTTTTAATAAGTTTGATTGAACTACTTTCCTATAAACATCATCATTTTCCATCTCCAGTTTCCCGGGTGTGGCAAACAGGCGCTCTCCATCTTGCCCGATCTTGGTACATCATTTGTTCTTGGACATCGTCCCAGTTAAAACCATTCTTCTCCACCTCTGATCGAACTGTCTCTATCCATCGTCTCCTTGGTCTTCCTCTTGGTCTCTTCCCTCTGACATCCAGGTTGAAGTACTTCTTAGCTGTTCTAGAGCTATCCTTCCTCATTACATGGCCATACCACTGAAGTCTGTGTTTCCCCAGAAAGTTGGTAACAGGGACCCTGATACCAGCTGTTGCTCTGTGTACCTCATTTCTGATCTTGTCTCTCCTGGTACTTTGGTTCATAGTCCTAATAAATCTCATTTCTGTGGCTTGAATTCTACTGTAATCCTTACTCAGCAATGTACATGTTTCCATACCATAAGTAAGGATTGGAACGAAGTAGGTGTGATAAACATACTGACTATACCGTATTTGCTCGCGTATATCTCGCACACCTTTTTTTATTTGAAATTTCAGGGGAAAATATTACTCGCATATATCTCGCATTCATTTCTGACGCCGTCATATAAATGACCGTAATAACCTTGAGGTAGAAACACATTCGATTTAGCGCGCCACAAGAGTCGCCATTGTCCAGGACCTTACCCGAAGCGATACCTTAGTGCGATTAGCGCGCCACAACAGTCATCGATACGCAATGTTATCGTTCGTTTTGGCGGCAGAGGTTTCCTTTATTGTTGTCCGTCAGTTGCCTTGTAGACATCAGTAGGCCTACCGGTATTCTGGCTGCGAAGATAAAGGAAATCTGTGCTATACCACTCGCGCCAACATGCTCGTATGCGCAAGTAGGCCTACTGTTACATCACAGAGAAAAACTCAGTTCAGTCTTCTCGAATCTCAATGATTTGTTGTTACGCATTGCGTCGCATCAGAGCTCGGCCACGTGCAAAAACGTGCTAACATGCGGGGCGGCGTGAGTGTTATAGCACATGGTACATCGTTAGCCTTCGGCCGCGGTCGGCAAGTTCGAACTCGCTCGTGCATGTAGCGAGGAATCTATATGGAAGATGATCGTATCGATCGCTAAGCTTGGCTAAGCGTCTGCGCTCAAAATTCCTTTTCTGCCTTGAATCATCCTTAACGAGCGTATGACGTCTTTTCATAGGTTCTTAATGTCGCATAACCATAAAGAATAGAAATAAATGGTGTCGACGGACATTGTTGTGAAGAGCTTCTTGAAGACGTGCATCCCAAATGCATTGGACGAAGTCAGGATGAAGCAGTATGGGATGATGACCAGAATGATGCACGCGAGAGTACCTCGGAGATTGGCAGCAGTGAAGGCAGTGACAATGAATAGGGCGAATACCGTATGCCAGTTGCCTTGTTTCAATAATGCAAATTTTGTGTTTTTTTCGAGAATACGGTCATTTCCAGCGTATATCTCGCACCGAAAATTTTCACACATATTTTCGGTCAAAAAAGTGCAAGATATACATGAGCAAATACGGTATATGAACCACAACGAATTCGTCTGGAGTGGGAGCATCTACCAGATCATCTAAAAAGAAAATTTCAATTCTTTCAACTTCGCTGCAAATGTGAATACTGCATTCAGCACCAATAAAGGTATTTAAAAAATATATATACTACTGCAATTGTCACCTATACAGCTTTAGTTTTTCTTTTTGGTTGTTGTTTTTAACACATTTTATTTTTTGTCTACAGGAAATAAACATCTGGACAACTAAAAGAACAAGATCATCTCAACACTCATTTAAACATCTGGACAACTAAAAGAATGAGATCATTTCAACACTCATACAAAGGGAAATAAAAATGTATTAATTGTAATTCCAAATGAATAAAGAAGACAAGGTCTTTGCACCAATTCATATTAACGTTTTTTTTAATGTTCAAATACCACCTCACTCCAAATGTAGATAAAAATATATTATATTGTCAGGTGAGGGATTTGCACCCTCGCTTTCAATTTCTGAAAATTAGATCTTAAGTCTAACGCCTTAGACCGCTCGGCCAACCTGACACATGCAAAACATGCATATCAGTTAGTGTGTTTTGTTCACATTTAGCTACGTGTGGTGAACGTCTTTGTGAAGTAAAGCAGCATGAAGTATTTTGCTTGTGTAAAGTATTGCAAAATACAGTTAATGCAAATGATATTGTGTCAAAAAGAAATAAATTTTAAATTTGAAAGAGATCGGCTAAAAACATTTACGAACTGGTCTTCAAACAGTTTTACAAACACTGCTTGGATGGCAGCTGCAGGATTTTACTATTATGGATATAAGGATCGAAAGGCTGCTGGACCTGTTGGTATGCAATGGCTGTATCGACTGCTAAAGTGTGTGTGGAAACGGAAATGTGTACCAGAAGACTGGGAGAAAGGGCTAATAATACCAGTGTTTAAGAAAGGGGACAAGAAAGTGTGTGATAACTATAGAGGTATCACCCTCATATCACAGATAGTAAAAATACTGGAAAGGATATTAGAAAGAAGAATGAGAAGAAAGGTGGAAGGAGTGTTGCAAGAGGAACAGTATGGCTTCAGGAGTGGAAGATCCACAGTGGACCCAATCTTTAGCTTGAGGCAGGTGATGGAAAAGAACTGGAAATATGGAGAGGATTTGATCATGACTTTCATAGATCTAGAAAAGGCATATGATAGTGTCCCCAGAGAGAAGGTATGGGAAACCATGGTTAAGAAGAGACTGGGAAGAGAAATGTTGGAAATGGTGCAAGCAATGTACAACAACTGTGTTAGCAGGGTACTGACCCCAGTTGGAAAGACAGATTGGTTTAGGAACAAGACTGGACTAAGACAGGGGAGTGTGCTGTCACCTCTTTTATTCATAATGGTAATGGATGAAATTGTAAAGGAAACAAAGGAAGCATATGGACATAAAGAAATGAAGTTACTATTATTTGCAGACTATATTGTGGTCTGGGGAAGGAACACCGAAGAAGTGCAAAAACAACTAGATGCACTGAACGAAAATATTCAGAAGTATGGCCTGAAAATCAGTATAGAGAAAAGCAAGACCATGGTGATGACAAGAGGGGAAAGACAAGGAAAGGGCACTGTGAAAATTGGAAGTCAGAGTTTGGAAATTGTGGACACGTTCAAATACCTAGGAAGTGAATTGATGCAAACTGGTAGGTTGGACATGGAGATTGGCAGGAGGGTAAAGCAGAGCAATGCATTCTATCAAAGTGTAAGAAAACTTGTTTGGGATAACGAAGTACCAAGGAAAAGCAAGGAGGTAATGTATAAAATGTACTATGTACCCATATTAACTTATGCAGCTGAGACATGAACCCTAACGAGCAGGCAAGAGAGTAGAATCCAAGCCAGTGAAATGAAATTCCTAAGAAGTATGATAGGTAAGACAAGGAAAGACAGAGTGAGGAATGAAGATGTTAGGAAGGAAGTTGGGATGGGAAAACTAAATGAGAGAATTGAGAAGAATAAACTAAGGTGGTTTGGACATGTAAAGAGGATGGAGGAAAATAGAATACCAAGACAGATGCTGGAGGCCAAGTGCAAGGGTAAGAGAGCAAGGGGAAGACCTAGAACAAGGTGGATCGATTCAGTGAAGAACAGCGTGAGAAAAAGAAATCTGGACTGGGACAAGATTGTGGAAGAAGAATTGTGGAAGGAAAGAGGAAAGTGGAGAAGTGCCATAAATACCCCGACCAGGCAGGAGCTGGATAAGGGGAAATGATGATGATGATGATGATGATGATGATATAAGGATGTAGTCAGGTGTGCTTTTTGTATTCTGGAACTTCGTTATTGGGAAGAAGAAGATGATCCATTTGATGATCATAAGCAATGGGCTCCTTACGTTGACAACATTGATTTAAATCCTTAAAATCCTACTATTATTCCATATAATATTGGTTATGATACGTGTGGAAGCAATATATGATGTGCTGTGCTTTTTTGTGCAGTATGCATTATTAAACGTAAACATAGATATGCTCAAGTTTGTTGAGCAATCAAACACTCTACCAGTAATTTCATTTACCATGGTGAAAACCAGAGTAAAGGTGAAAAAAAAAAAGTATAGTGTTTTACTACCGAACACTATTGGATGTATCATATGCCCTAACACCGAACTCTGTCAATCGTAAGCGTATTCATGTTCGTACTTTGTCCATTGAATAGAAACTCCGCACAGTAACGAGGGTCCGCCACTATTGCCATCACTTCTATATCAAGAATCTCTTTTTCCTGCACTGTTAAGTTATTAAATACCACCTCCTCTTTGACTTTGGCTGCAGAAACCATGAAATTGAGCTTTAAAATTCTAGCTCTCTCCTCCATTATCTTCACTTCTCTTATACGACGCAACCTCTCCATAACAGATTCAAAAACAGACATGATGCAAACTGAGTATGGCTTCATAACCATACCACGCTTATGTACTAAGAAGATAATATTAAACACAGCAAAAAGGGTTTAACCTTTTCAAATGAACCTCTGGGAACGGAAACTCAATCTTGTCATCTCATTAAAAAACCAGAGCTGAATGTTGTCAACTAGCAATCTAAAAAACAAGCCTATTACATCAATACTCATTCACACAGTCAAAGCATATGATCTTCTCATAGAACACTCTTAGCCGAATGAGACTATGTAGCAAAGCCAGGAAACAAAAAAACGTTGACGTCATTACCCATTAATCTTTATTAAAACGAAACAAACATATCACGTCAGTGACAACTTATTTATCACAATCATAATAACAGCTCTTCGCCACTTGGTGGATCATGCAAACACTGCTTGAGTCTCACATGATCGCTCGCACACACACTGGTGACAGATGTTGTGCTTAGACCCTCTCTTCGAGTAGCTAGTATTACGTCACCGCATGCTTTTTTATCGCAACCAAAATAACAGCTGCACGCCACATGCTGGATGATGCACACACTGCATCCTACTCACCATAGGCTCGCCCACACTCACGTTCGCAACAGATGACCCACTTACACCACTCTCTTTGACTACCCAGTTATCTCTATACAAGTCAATCAAGAATTACCTATTAATATTAATAGTAACGTGACACAGCTGACCTGGGAACGTCATTTATGGTCACAGGGCGTGGAGGCCATCTTGCCCATTAGCCTATCACGTGATTGCACTGGTACATGTGCTCGCTCAAAGGGCTCATGACGTCAGCAAAGGGCTGATGACGTCATCGTGATGATGCAATATCTAGAACGTTAAGGGCCCTACTACTTAGGGGTGACGTAATTGACTATCAAATATGTGTCTCCATATAGTGGTGCCATCTCCTGGGTTTAACATAAACTATTTTGACAGAAAACAGCATCAGATTTAAATGTAGGAATTTTCCGGATACATCCGTCTTCTGCTCGCAGACGAAAAGTATGCTCAGGATATATCTGTATTCCACTCAGGAAGAGTTAATGCATTAAGTCCACTGAAAAAAAAAAAAAAAAAAAAAACCTAGGAAGGATTTACCTTGAACCACTCATGCATTATGATTTTATGAAAATCCATTAAAACCCCCATTTAGGCTGCTACATTGTCAGACCAAGTGACAGACCGGAAAGTGGTAATAATCATATGGATCACGTGATTGTTGCAATAAATATTACTCTCTCTTCAATCTCTTGCAATCTGCGAGTGCTAATGGAGGGTATTCTAACCTAATCTAATAAATTATTTACTCACTTGCTCCAGCTTCAAGATTGAATGACAGCTGGCTGACCTCGCCTACGATGTTGTTTGCTTCTACAACAGCATTTCTAATGAATTCTTCCACCTCGAGAGCATCTTGTCGCACTCGGTCTGACTTAGGAGCCCACGCCTTGGTGTGGTCCACCGAGTAATTGGCCTGTGGGACACATAAGCTCCTATCATTAGCCATGTTGAGCACCAAGAAACTAATTGGGAGGGAATATATTTAGCCTGGAAAAGTAACCTTAAATGAATGAATGAATGAATGAATGAATCAATCAATCAATCAATCAATCAATCAATCAAACAAATAAATGAATGAATGAATTAATTAATAAATGAATAAATGTATTAATAAATAAATAAATAAATAAATAAAATAAATAAAATAACTAAAATAAAGAAATAATAAATAAATAAAAATTATCTGAATGAATAAACAAACAAATAAATAAGAAAAGGAAAATTATGAGAACAATCCTAGGGCCCACTACTCCACTTTTAATGCTAAAATTTACTGATAAAATGAAAATGAGACAAATTCAATTATTAGGCCATTTGGAAAGAATGAATCATACCAGATTTACTTATCGAATCCATAAATTTCTGCAAAACAAACCTACAAGACCAAAGTGGTGCAAACAGAGAAAGACCAATCACCAAATCTACAGGGTATAAATGTAGTCGGGCATATTGTCCACACCAGGGGATTTGAGGAAGTTGAGATGGAGGTGAAACACTCTCACCTCCCCGCTGGAGTTGATTTACAATTAAATACCCCCATTACCACAAACCTACAGAATTTATTGCCTTTAAATACAGGCCAAAAGTGATTTTAACATAACTTCCCGACTTTGAATGGGCGCCAAGGTTGACCATATGGGTCTTCCTGAATAAAAGAGAATAACCCAGGCGTAGGGCATTTGAGCATGCGTTCGCTGATGTTTCCAGGTTCATGCAAGACAGGAATATAAACACACACGAATTTTAAAGAGATAATCTATTGGCTGCACTATACACATATATACATAATATATAACACAAAATACCCTTCATACACTCGTGATAAATTTTTTACAGTACCTTGCCACTGAATTTAGGCTCTGAGAGCAGCAAACACTTACGGCCATATTCGACCTAGGCCTACCAGCCTCCTATACACATTTCACTTGTACACAAATCTACACTCGTCAGACTTTCACACAGATCATTTGCCTATTCTTTTCACTTTGCACAGTTTGAGCACGAATCTACACTCGCCAGACTTGTTGACTTCAACACCATGACATCCTCCTATGACTTCCACAACAGATGATGAAGTGAGGTTATGAACGTCTTTTTAGGGTGTGATATGATCAGCTACCCATGGTCTACGAACTTAACCATGTCGAAAATATGTAGTCATTCAATAGCACAATGCTCAGTGAATGTCTAGTTACTGTCTCTGCTGTTCGATTACCGGACCATGCCAGATTAATCGACCCTGGGCGCAATACGACATGGACTCTAGCCTAAAAGCAAGAAGAACCTATCTCTAACTGTTCGTTACGGAAACCATGTTACGTAAAACGACCCTGGGCGCTAGTAGATCTGGACTCTACCAATAAAGCAATAAGACGACATCTGAACACCAGACAAGCCATTATATGCACTGGCGAACGGATACATAACCACAATATTTCTGCCGGAACTAACTCGTGCGTGGCCCGCTCCTAGCGGAACATCTGTGTCAACACATGAACATCAGACAGTCGAAATTCACACTGACGTCACACAGTAGTTTTCCACTCGAAGTTCATGGGAGTTCATGCTATAAATAGCCTAGGTATTCCCAGAACTTGCCACCACAAGCCGAATTACTGCCTGTCTTTTCCGGGTTTGTAAAATATCCAGCACTCGAAAATACCAATTCATTGTACCTTTATAGTACAGTCACGAATCTAACATTTAACATTACTAAGGAGGAGTGTGAGAAGCATGTTATGGAGCAAGGATGTCCCTCAGAACAGCAAAAATATCATATATCGGACGTACTATGTCCCTATCCTGACGTATGCCTCGGAGACCTGGGTTATGAAAGGAAGGGAGAAGAGCAAAATACAGGCCAGTGAGATGAGGTTCTTGAGAAGCAGTATTGGAGCTACAAAGATGGACAGAATAAGAAATGAGAGGACCAGAGAATTAATGAAGGAGGATCCATTACAGGATGGTATAGAGAAATCTAGACTTAGATGGTATGGACATGTAAAACGAATGGAGGAGAAGAGGATACCCAGGAGAGTACACGAGACGAAGTGAGAAGGAAAGAGACCGAGAGGAAGACTGAGAGACAGGTGGCTGAAGGGGGTGGAAGAAAGCGTGAAGAGAGGAGAAGACTGGACGAGGGTGGAGGCTGAGAGATGGTGGGAAGACCGAAGACGTTGGAGAGGCTTGTGTTCCAAACAGTCCCGGCCACTGGCTGGAAACTGTGCAAGATGATGATGAGGTCAAAATAAAGCCATTAACCCCAAACCAAAATGAAATAATGCTTCTACTTAAAATAATACAGTCTTATATATCCTTATTCCCAAAAAGTAATAAATCGCAAAACCCCGTGTTTTATAATATCAAATATCCAAAAACCGATAATTAATAAACAATGATCCTAGTTGGTCCGGACCATCCAAAGATGAATTCGTCCACAAAAACACACACAGGCACAATAAAAATCACCTCAGCAACCCCACGTTAACCCAATATAATAAGATACGAATAAAATATCCCAAACTAACTGCACAAGGCAAAAACCCGAGGGTGAGCTACTGTAACTGAATAAATTCGGTTACTCTCTCTCTCTGTGGTTAACAGCCGTGAGGCTGGTTGGCAGCAGCTCTCCATTCTTCCCGTCTCTCAGTCTTCCTCTTCAGTTCACAGTATGAGCCACAACCCATATCTTGCAGTATTTGACTCATGTACTCCAGTCTGGGTCTTCCTCTACAATTCTTGCCGTCTACTGTTCCCTCGAATAGAAATTAAAACAGCCCATGCAAATGAAGAATTATTGGGCAAGGAGGAAAGCTCAAAGTATATTGATTCCGTGTGGCCTAAGTAGCCCATTCACAAAGAAGAAGAAGAAGAAAGTAAATAAATATTACTAATTAATTAAGAAAATATTTAATAAATGAATGAATAAGCATGTAAATAAATAAACAAATAATAAATGAATAAATAGATAGATAAATAAACAGATAAGCAAACAATGAAAAGATAGATAAATAAACAAAGAAACAAACTATGAAAAGATAGATAGATAAATAGATAGATAAGTAAGCAAAGAAACAAACAAACAAACAATGAATGAGTAGTTAGTTATTGTTGTTTTAAGGGACGGAACTATGAGGTCATCTGCCCCTCAATGAATGAGTAAATGGTAACAATATTATTAAAAATATTATTTGTCTATACATTATAATATCCAGAAAACAGGATTTTACGACAACTAGTGATGAGAAATCTGGGAAAGAAGACTGGAGGGCATTGGATCAAAGAAATTCAAGAGGATCTCAAAACAGTTGGACTTGAAATTACAGATGCAGAGAACAAGAATAAAATTACCACCCTTCTTAAGAATCACAAATTTTCAGCAGAAATGATGCACAGACGGCCTGCAGAGATTTCAGACGAATTAAGAACACTGCGATCAGAACGAATGAAGAAGTACTTGGCAGATAAGAAGAATCAAACTATACAACCTTCAAAGAAAAAGTGTACATGGAAGACTCAAGTGGTCCAATGTGGCCAATAAAGTTAATAATAATAATATGAGATTTGTTGTTGTTTCATTTGAGGGGCTTGGACATCATGGTTATTTAGCCACATGACTTGGTTGTGTGCTGCTAGTTGGGAACTCCTGGTTTAAGAGAAGAGAGAGCCACACAATCACATGGTACAGTGATGGCTTGACCAGGAAGTCAGTGGTCAACTATATACTGTATGAGAAAGAACTAAATAAGAACATCCCGGACATCAAGGTTATACCATCGGAGAACATGGATAGCGACCATCGATTGCTGGTAATTAACCTGAGAGGGACTAAGGAGAAGAAAGGGACTGAGAACCAGGAAAGACGTATAAGGATATGGAAACTGAAAGAAGGGGATAGAAGGGTCGAGTACCTCAAAATGGTAAAGGAAAGAATTCCAACAGATGAAGAAAGAAGAGTGGAAGAGGAATGGGCTAGATTTAAGAAGACACTAGTAGGTGCAGCAGAAGCAGTATGTAGGAGGACAAGTAGTAAGAAGAGGTGGAAGGAAACACCAGGGTGGAACGAGAAGACAAAAGATATAGTAAGGGAAAAGAATAGAGTCTTTAGGAGGTGGTATCAAAATAGGACGGTAGAGACAAGGGAAGAGTACCAGGAAAGAAAGAAGGAGGCGAAGAGAGTAGTGGCTGAGGAGAGAAGAAAGTGGATGGAAGAGTGGACAAAGATGATGAAGGAGGATAGTGAAGGTACAAAAAAGGTCCTGTATGGGATGGTAAAAAATAAGAGGCGGAAGGATCCTACGGATTATGTTAGAATGGTGAACAAAAGGGGACAAGACATAGAAAATAGGGAAGAACTGAAGAAAATGTGGAAAGAATATTTTGAAGATCTTCTGAACGCAAATGGAAAAGATGGTGAGGAGGAAGAAATCGGGGAAGAGGAAGATGAACTGCAAACAGAAAAGGACTTAACATGGAAAGAAGTGGAAGATGCAGTGAACAAGATGAAAGGAGGAAAGGCAGTGTGGAGATGGTGAGAGCAGCAGGAGAGGTGGGGATACAGTGGTTGTACCGAGTGATGAGGACAGCATGGAAGGAAAGGAAGACCCCAGAGGACTGGAAAAAAGGAATAATTGTCCCGATCTTCAAGAAAGGTAGTAGAACAGATTGCAGAAACTATCGGGGAATAACACTGATGAGTCATTGTGCAAAGATCTTCGAGAAAGTTTTGGAAAAGAGAATTAGGACAACGATAGAAAGAGGGATGAGGGAAGAACAACATGGCTTCGGAGCAGGAAGGTCCACAGTGGATTTGATTTTTGCTGAAAGGCAGTTACAAGAACAGCACTATGAGTATGGAACAGATCTACTGATGGCCTTCCTGGACATTGAGAAAGCATATGACAGTGTATGCAGAAGCAAAGTATGGAAGTCCCTGGAGGATAGAGGAGTAGAGAAATGGACTATAAAGAGGATAAAGGAGATGTACAAGGGAAGCATGAGATGTGTGAAAGTGGGAGGAGAGAGATCAGACTGGTTGGAACAGAGAAACGGCCTGAAACAAGGAAGTGCACTGTCACCGTTACTTTTCATTGTAGTGATGGATGACATAATGACCCGAGTGGCACAAGTAATTGGGGAAGGAAAGATGAAAGCAATGGTGTTTGCAGATGATTTGATGATTTGGGGAAACAAGGAGGAGGAGGTACAGGAACAGTTGGACGTGTGGGAAGGAATAATACAAGGATATGGGATGAAATTAGCATAAATAAGAGTGAGATGGTGATCACAACAAGGAAAGAACCACAACGGGAATAACAATTGGTGGGGAACAGCTGAAGAAAGTGGAGAGTTTCAAGTATCTGGGAAGCCTGATACAAGATAATGGAAGAAACGATAGAGAAATAAATGAGCTGGGGAGGCAGGCTGAAGCATTTCGGAGGAGTGTGAGAAGCATGTTATGGAGCAAGGATGTCCCTCAGAACAGCCAAAAGATCATATATCGGACGTACTATGTCCCTATCCTGACGTATGCCTCGGAGACCTGGGTTATGAAAGGAAGGGAGAAGAGCAAAATACAGGCCAGTGAGATGAGGTTCATGAGAAGCAGTATGGAGCTACAAAGATGGACAGAATAAGAAATGAGAGGACCAGAGAATTAATGAAGGAGGAACCAATGCAGGATGGTATAGAGAAATCTAAACTTAGATGGTGTGGACATGTAAAATGAATGGAGGAGAAGAGGTTACCCAGGAGAGTACACGAGACGAAGTGGGAAGGAAAGAGACAGAGAAGAAGACCGAGAACAGGTGGCTGAAGGGGGTGGAAGAAAGCGTGAAGAAGAGAGGAGAAGACTGGACAAAGGTGGAGGCTGAGAGATGGTGGGAAGACAGAAGACGTTGGAGAGGCTTGTGTTCCAAACAGACCCAGCCAGTGGCTGGAAACTGTGCAAGATGATGATGACTTGGTTGTGTGTGTGTGTGTGTGTGTGTATATATAATTTGTCAGATAACCTGTATTTGTAATTTAGGTGAGGATTGGGAAGGAGGCAGCCGTGACCTTAAGTTAGGATCCAACCCGGCATTTGCCTGGAGTAGAAGTGGGAAACCATGAATTGCCTAACCACTTCCAGGATGTCTGAGTTGGGAATTGAAAACACCTCTTCTCAGTTTTACCTCACGAGACCGAGTGTAGCCCGTTCCAGCCTTCAGACAAGAATTACCCTTCTTGGCATAGTCGGGAATCAAACCTAGACCTCAAAACAGCTGTAAGCTTCAAGAGTTACTTGAACTGTTGTACCAACCTTGCGATAATGACTTCTAGAGTCCATCTCCAGACTCTCCACTTCTTGAGTCAAGGGCATGAGGTTTATCCTCTGAGGATCCAGCAGCTTCACTTCAGGGGCCAGCTTGTTGGCTGTGTTATTTATATAGACCAAGCGCTGGGTGGTGAAGTAACCACGAGCCACCGTCTGAAATCAACAACTACATTAACTTCTATGGTATGGTATATGACAGTGCAGCTAGTAGTAATAATAATAATAATAAGTAATAAGGTTGCAGTGTTGCACAACAACCAGATTTCTTTATGAAATTCAAAGGTTAACACCGTAATAAAAATTTTAGGAATAAAAGATGTGCGTTTCCTTTTATATGTATATAAATTAATAATTTTGTTCTTTAATGATTCAGAAAATCTTATACGGTAGTAAGTTACTGCCTGATAAAGCGGAGTGCGCCAACTGTCATGAGCACTCGTCCGTTTGGTCGTTGCCAGGCCCAAGCACCGACCAGACCTCAATAGAGAAGCAGAGATGCTAGACAGAGTAAGTCCTATCCCAACAGTTAACTCGGCTGGTCGTTGCTCGCTGATTGCAACAAGGGAACCGAGGCGCAGACTGAGAGCAACTGCCGATACTATGTCTTGCAATATAATTTGCGCGTACTTGTGACCCTCCCGATTCTTACTTGCCCTCGTGTATTACTTACGCCGTTTTGTTCTCGTGAAGTTTTTCATATAGGCTAACTTACCATCCATTTAATCCGATGACAATGTTGTGACGTGTTTCACGCCACTTAGCTGACATAAAAATATACCTAACCTAAGATATTCTATTCCTGCCAAAATTTACCCTTCCCTGTATTTCCAGTTGGAGCGAACGCTTCATAAATTCCTTCACTTACCTAAATCTCTGAAGAACATTGTGGCCTATGCTGACAGTTGAAAATTTGGACTGTGAACACCTTGTCGAGGAAATCTTCCAGGATATAACATCGCACTCGCAGTCAAAACACGCGAGGTATAACTCCGGACCTGATGTGCACTGGTTCTGGAATTTAAGTGTTCCCTAACCTCAAAAATAACTTTTGGAATTACGCATTTATGAAAACAACATCGCCTGTATCGATTGTTCCGGCCACGACCATCGCGAGATGTATCGATCGCCGGGAGATGACAAGTGACGAGCGCATAGCGACCGACCAGTGTGGCCAACTCTCACAGAAGTGAACACGGAAGTGTCTTATGGACTACGTTCAAGAAGCCATGGGATTCTAGTGTGCGTGTGTGCTACTACTGCTCTTTAGAAATTATCTTGCCATTTTGATATATGTTTGAACGTTCGCATTAGGACTCTCCCTTCTATTTTGACTGTTCACCGAGAAGGACTTGGCCTGAGTGCTCGGATGACCCGGGGGGTGAAAATACAGGTATCAGCCACCTAATGGGATGGCTTTAGTCATAGTTCAATTTATTAGTTGAATAATGTAGTTGTGTTTTGGGTGTATTCTGGGAAGCGTGATATTTCGTTTTAACTTGTCCGTGGCGATATTTTGGTTTGTGTTTCGGTTTTCCTCGTGTGTAAATTTTCGTGTTGTTATTTACCTCGTGGTAATGGCGCAGCAGGTTGACCTTCGGCCGAATAATCGGTTGATGCCCCCCACTGTTTAATATCTAAATTGTTTACCAATTTTTCTTCTTCGGAAGTAGTTTTCATAGTGGGAAATCATCTTGTTTTTGGGCGAGGATTTTCTTTGTTGCGCAACAGTAGGCGTCCTTTTAGTTTGGGTCGAAATTTACTTATTTATTTTCCTGTGATCACGCTCCTTGGAATTTTCCCAATTGCAGCCATGTAGAGTTTTTTTATTTATTTTAGTTTTAAGGGGTCCCTGTTCCTGTTATTGCATCACCTTACGTCCACATGGTGGTTGTAGTTTACGTGACGCTTTTGCCTTGGTTTTCCTCCTTTACGCCCCAAGTGCATTTCATTTTTGCGTTTCCCATACCTTGTATTTCTGTTTCACCTAGGGGATTGGTTCAAATCCCAAAATTTGGGAATAGCGCCCTGTGGTGCAACCGTACCTTGGTGTACCGTTAGCGTCCGCCATTTCAAGAGTCTAGTTCGTGTCGGGGCCCATGATGGTCGTGTGATACCGTCCGCTCCGTTTTTTGGGAGTTTGTCATTTGTAATGTAGTGTTTTTTCATTTAATTTAGTTCTCTTTTCCTTTTACGTTGTTCAGGATGTGTTCGTACGTGTGTTGGTAACATATTTCCATTCCGGGTGTAACTTGTAAATTCATGCTGGTATTGCACAACCATCGCCGTGGCATTTCATGTTCTTACGTTTGTTCTGGGGATTTGTGTGCACGTGTTCCCAGTTCAATTCTCCTGTCATTCCATATGGCTAGGGATAGCTTCCACTTGTGTACCTGATTGTTAATTGTAAGATATTACCATTTCGTGTACCTGCTCATTTCATAATCCGGATGGTGTCTTAAAGCATGTTAAGTGGTTTGCCGTGCCACAGCGTTACTGACCTTGTGACCGTCCTTTCAAGGGCAATTAATTCATACGTGATAAAATCAGTTTGTTATTGTAATCTCTGTCCCTAAAGAGTGTAGTTCCTAACTTTGTAATTTACCCTTTTATTTGGTAATACATACCCCTCTATTTTGGTAATTACTACTTTATTTGGCCTTTAACGTCCCATTCCCAACCCTCAAGACAGCTGCGGTGGAATGATCCTCACCAGGTAAGTCTTCCACATTTCAAGCTTGTGGATAAAACGACGTACTTCCTCTCTTGTACATCTGAGAGTGTCACCCGAGTACGTTGTCGACACCGGCCGCCGAGGCGAAGCCATCAAGTCCCGTAAAGGATGTCTTGGGGTCGCCGTTGGTAAGTTTCCTTCAGGTTGGCAGGCCCTCTAGGGAGTTTGTCGAGCTGAGCGGGAGCGCGAGAGAGTAAGAGGGGGGTGACAAATGTGATGTTCCCTGAACTGCGGCATTAATGATAAATGAGGTACATCCATTTTACCGCGCAATTGAATGCAGTTTTCTCTGATATCAAGCAGTCTTTTACCCAACCCCCCCACCCCCTCTCTTAATGAAAACAGTGCAACGCCCAGAACATTATTCGCCGGCCACCATTGGTATATCGAATGTAGTAAGTTGGAGCAACATGAAACGTGCAAACCCTGAGAAAAACCTAGGGTTGTTATACCCTGTATTTTGAAAGAAAGAATGTGAAGGTTATGGCAGGTGCTAGGAACGGCTGAGATGTGTTGCCAAGTTTTTATTGATGTTGTAAATCAGCTTATTCGAATAATAATCATGGCTACACTTCAGACATTATTTCAGTACTATTATGTGTAATATTTTGTAAACGTCGATCTTGAGACAACCCTGAGCACATTCAATCTACATTTGATGGCAAGAGATTTCTTTTCTGTAGAAATGCTTCGCTTGCCTGAGCCAACCTACTACAGTGGAATCTCGTTAGCACGTTCTCGGTTACCACGTTTTCCTGTTTAACGTGATTATTTTCTCAAGTCCCAGTCCTATTCCTGCTAAATACATGTTGATGTATCCCGTTAGTACGTTTTCAATTCCCGCTTACGGCAATCAAATTTTCGTTGTACTATTTGTTAGGGAACCGGATTTTATTCTCAGTTCATTATAAAATTCGGGATCTTGAAAACACGATGCGATATTGCTCCCTATTCTCTGACAGTTATTGATGGTGTGGAAGTGGCTTGAGGTATGACGCAACACAGAAGATAGCTGACGGTGTAAAAGTGGCTTGCGAGCTATGATGCAACACAGAAGATAGCCGACGTGTCTCTCTCGCGCCAGTAGAACATGCAGGCTGAATACAAAATCGCTACCTCTATAACACGTGCATTGTTTTGAAATACACCACAAATTGGCGTGTGTATGCCGGCCGACCACTAGCGACCATTCCTTACGTGAATGCGGCAGCGTGCGTTTGACGACCGGCGGCCTCTCTCGTATCGTGCGTACGTCGGCAAGCCGGCTGGCCGGCCCGCCATCTGTCGCATGGCATGAGTCATATAGCTCGCAAGACAGAGACTTGTTTCTTTAAACAAGGTCACGCTTTGTTAGCAACAGAGCTCGCATACGATTGAATGGTATGGCCCAAGCAGCGAACAATGATCCAACATTTGGTATACAAAGACAAGTTAGTATATTCCATGATTATTGCCAACCACCTCTGAAAAGATATCACACTTTCCTTGTGATTGTTTTGCATGACCAACCGCCGGCCGTATCCCATCCGCGCGGAGCTGCTCGCGCCGCACTCGTTGCTAGACAATGACGGACAGGACTCTCAATAATTAAGGAGGAATATATATTTAGAATTTGGCCAATTATAGACCGCTTTGAACCTAAGACTACGGTACATTGTTTCGTTTTTTCTTTTCTTCCCAAAACTTCTTCATACGTTGGCTGATGGCCTGCCTCTGTTCCGTTGATAACACTCTCCGTGGTTGATGTGGAACTTGCAGAATCGAAAAATCTGCAGTAGTGATCAGTCGCCGGAATTCCACCCTATTAGAAATGATGTTATTTGTGATCTTCAGTTTTTGCAGATCACACCTTATCTCTTCCAGCCATCTAGTGGTGTTTTTTAATTTGGAGATGTAGTCAAAAATTTTCTTAGTTAGCCTGCTGCTATCCATTCTATGAAGGTGACCATAAAATTGTAGTCTCCGTCTTTTAATTGAGTCTGTAATTTTTTCCACATTTCGGTAAAGGTCTTCATTTTTTCTCTTCATCCAAATATCTTTATTCTTTTGGGGACCCAAAATTTTCCTAAGTATTTTCCTTTCTTTCTTTTCCAGTTCCTCTTGTTCACCTCTTTTGTTCAACGTTAAACATTCTGATCCGTATAATACCTCTGGTTTAATTACAGTTGTGTAGTGCCTGATTTTTGCCTGGAATGAAATTGATCGTTTGTTGTATCTATGTTGGGTGAGTTTATAGGCATTTTCCATCTTTCTGAATCTCTCCTTGCAGGATGTGTTATCAAGTCCATTTGACTGGATCCATTCTCCCAAATATTTAAATTTATCAACTCTTTGAATCTGTCCATGTTGAGTTGTTAGATATTTTTCTCCATTGTGTCTGTGTTCAATATATTTGTTTTTTTCATACGAAATCTGAAGACCAGTTTTTATTGCTATTTCATGTAGGGTTTCAACCATTATTTGTGCTTGAAATCTGTTTTCTGAAATGATTGCTATGTCATCAGCAAAGGCAAGACATTTCACCTCAAATCTTCCTTTTCCTTGCCCCAAATGGACCCCTTCAATGTTTCTTTCGCATAATTTAAGTTTCCATTCCTTCACGATTTTGTTTAATATCAAATTAAATAGAAGTGGTGAAAGCCCATCACCTTGTCTAACTCCGGTTTTGATTTGGAAGGGTTCTGAAATGTCGTTTAGAAATTTAACTCTTGAGGTTGTATTTGTTAGTGTTTGTTCAACCAGTTGTCTGGTATTTTTATCTATCCCTAATTCTGCTAGCGTTAGGAATACAGACTGTCTGTCTATTGAATCATAAGCCTTTCTGAAATCAATGAAAGATACAACTGTGTTGAGGTTACGTATTGTTCTGATTCTAAGGATTGTTTTGAGATTGAAAATTTGCTCTGGACAAGATCTCCCTTTTCTAAATCCGGCTTGGTATTCGCCGATAGTATGTTCTGCTTGTTCTTCCAGATTGTGTAGCAGTGCTTTAGGAGGAGTACTATAAGAGATTTCCAAGAATTTTGTATTTTGGCCATTGAAAATTAAGCGGGGTTTTATAGGTGAGGGAGTCATATAGCCGAGTAAATACGGTATTATACTTCAGTGTAGAGGCACAGTAATTAATTTTTATGTTATTTATTCCCTGTGTAAGTTACTGATAACTAGGGCCCGAATAGTTATGTGCTTAAAAGTGGGAAAATATGTGATTAAGTTTCCAAAATATGTTCTTAAATTGGTATCGTCTTTATGTCCCCCAGTTACTCTAAAAATAGTTGAAACGTACAGCTGCTTCAATAACCCAGTCCACAGTGAAAATATCCCCGCTTAACAGACCGGGTCTTGCCTCAATTTCCGAATCCTGCAATACTTCCTGCAGATATGTGATACGAAATCATATATGTGCTGTTTTTTAATTTAATTCTAAACAACGGAAGAAAAGGTCACTTAAGAATCTGTCATAGCACTGATTGTATTATCTTATACTGATACGTGAGTGCGTAAATTTGCTCGATTGACGTGTAAAGTAAATTAAATGTCGTCCCCGGCAATCAGGCCACAGAAGCACCATAGCATCATTGAATGCTTTAGCTATTGTTTTCTCAAAATGAACAGCTGTCAGTAAAAAAGACTGATGGATCGCAAGTTATCGCACCAACTATGATGTTGGCTATGTAGCGGCCAGCATCGTCGGTCGTCTCGTTCATTGTAATCCACACAGCGTTGTCGTATATTTCACTACTAATTCTGTGCACTCAGAGTAAAGTTTAGTAAATAGTTCTTACGCAGCGTTGACTCGTCAGGGAGAGGAAGTTTGTCGTACTTTTCTAACGTTCCACGTAGCACTGGATTCTGTAATTTGTTCAATGGTATATCAGCCACACGAAATGCGTGACAAATGTCTTGTGAGAACTAACAGTTTGCTGGACCAGATCTCACATCCTGCATTTCGAGAAACCAACGTTGTGTGGACTTCTTTAAAAATGCACATTTCACGTGTTTCGCTGTCGCAAAATGTTGCGTAACTTGTGAACGCATGCCTGCCGCTTTTGGTTTCTCACAAATGTTGCAAAATAAATTAGGTCCTTCAGTACTAAAAACGTCTCCGAACTCCCCGCACTAAACGATTCAAAGTAACACATTTCGCACTTTTGGGACGCATCGTATTCGTTGAAACGACAACGCCATAATCAGTATACTCACAAGTTTCGCACACCCCTGTGATTTCAAGTAAAATTTCTCGTCTAGGTAAGGCTTAATGAGCCTGTTAATTCCAGCTCCCCTGCTGTACTTAATGACCGGAAAATTCCTGTCTTGAAATACTGCTACAGTATGGAGACAATGGAGCACTGACGAAGTAGAGAAGCCACTTACTGGAATTTCAAAGGGTCGAAAATGTGGGCAGCAGTCATTCAAGAAGTACAACATACGACCAAATATAGGAAATATGTGCTTATCAATAAACACGCCACAATATGTATTTATTTATTAAAACGGTAAAAATATGTAAATAAATAGAAAATATTTAATTAAATAAAAAATATTTGAACACATAACTATCCGGGCCTTACTGATAACCTATGTTTATGATGTGACTAGTAGTGCATGTAATCACTTACTAAGGTCGGCGATTTAACTTACACATCTACACCACGTTCTTTCTTATATGTTGTAAATACAGTATGGCATTTTGCGGTAGTAAGTTTTTCAGCATTTGACGTCCGAATATTTCAGTCCCTTGAAAAATGTACTAACGAGATTCCACTTATTTATATTCTCTTTGCTTTCTCCATCACTGGTTATTTTGCTTCCTAAGGAGCAGAAGTCTCCTACTTCCTTTAGCTTTTCACCTGGCAATTTGACGTCCATAGGGGTTTCTGATTTTTTCCGGCTGCATTCCAATATTTTTGGTATACATTTATTAATTTTCATCTTGAATTCTTTCCGCAATACAGAGTTCATACCATTTATAAACACATTCAAATCCTCTGGTGAATCGGCTAAGATGACAGTGTCATCAGCAAATCTCCGAGTTTAAATTATTCTCCTTGAAATTTTACTTTGCCCAAGATCGCAGGTTCAAACCCAGCCGAAGTTGTCGGATTTTTTAAGAGTGTTAAAATCCTTCAGTATGCCTTCCTTCGGAGGGGAAGTAAAGCCGGCGGTCCCATGTCATAGATTTATGGCATGTAAAAGAACCTTCCACTAATTAAACTTGTGTGAAGCTAAATTTGCAGGTTAGGTTTCATTGAAACACTCTATCAAAGTTCCAACGTTCACCACTACGTGTCAGTGATATCTGGTAGCGAAAGTTGGAACTACTTGAAATTGAACAGAACTTGTAGCTCTCCCCGTGGGTGTCCGCATTGAATCAGCTACAGCCTCTGGCAAGCCGAACATGTCCTTGGACACTACCGGCACTAAAAGCCATATGCTAAGTAAATAAATACATTTGTACATAAATCTAAACAACTCAATGATCAGGATCTGATGATGACCGCTTGAAGGTTGAAACACATAATCCTAAAAATGCCCCACTATAATAGTGATCATAACTAACACATGTAATACATGGTACTGTCCCAGTCGTCTGAAGAGCTACAATTGAAAGCTTAAATTTAAAGACAAGCCCAAAACATTCTTTTGAAGTTACAGCAATGGTCATATTTAGACTCTGATTTCTGAAAAACATCTGTTGTGAGGCCGTGTTAGACAGGGCCGTATTTCTAAATTGGCTAATTAGGCTGCAGCCTAGAGCGGCAAATTTTCAGGGGCGTCAGTTTGGCAATTTATTCAAAAGCTAAAATGAAGTATTTCAGACATTAATAATATTTTCCGTACGAATTTAAGAATACATGTTACTTAAAAATATGTTTTAGTCCTTCTACATAGCCTACTTTCTAAAACTATAACATAATACAAATTCACAAATACAAGAAAAACACTTTCATATGAGTACATTATTAACGGGTTTGCCATTAAGAAATCTATGTAAATTTGAACATCAAGATTACGTGGGGTGAGTTGTTTTAGAGAAGTTTGTATATTTTTAACAAATAAACCAGTAATTAACTACATTTTGTGTAATTTCATTTCACTGTGTAGGGCAACTTTATCAAAATTGAACACAGTTCTTCAATTATGCAAAAGATAGTCATTAGTATTAAAATATAAAAATATGTGTAAAATAGTGATCACTGATCTCCAAGAACAAATTAATTAATGAAGTTTGAAACCCATCTCATTTTTAACGAATCTTAAAAGAAGTAGAAAAAGACGTGGATAACTAATTTCATTATATAATTTATTATGTAAAGCATTAAAATTGTGGTTTTATATAAACTAAATGAACTTTATGTTAAAAAAGTTGATAACGCCAATGAACTCTATCCCTTTGTTGTATAAAACAAATGTATTAAGCAAATATCAACTATAGAGGGGGCGGCAAATGGACTTTAGCCTATAGGCGGCATACTCTTAAATCTGGCCCTGGTGTTAGACCTCATCAGCCTCTAAAGGCTAAAAGCCTCGTCTTTGCAGCCATTTCTTACGGTCTTTAGCAGTTCTCTTCATATGGGCATACGAGTCGCATTCCATCTCCTTGACAATTGCACCGATAAATTTGAGTGGAAGGCTGGGTTTGGTACCCCGAGGCCAAAGTGGCCTGAAAACAATTAACCTAGTACTATTCTATGCGCTCAATGAAACATGGACTCGAACAGCAGTAGGTAAAATAAATATATATTTTCAAGGGAAAAGAATACAAGGCCGAATGGCTATGGGAGGGAACACCAATCTGCACTCCTAACTATATATTTAAAATGGAGGCCAAGCTATACCCCAAATTATATGGCAACGCTGTAAAATTAAAACAGGTTACTTTCACGTGATTTATATCACCTCATATTAAACTTTTTCCAATTATATATCCGAAACTATATCAGTCTCATTTCGTTTCACTTCAATGAAATTGCTCATTACATTCTTTCAAATAGGCTTCCGAAACAGTTTTACAACCAGCATGGATGCTGTACTTATGCGGCCGTGATAGACCAAAAATGCCATCTCAGACAAACGAAAAGCAAAGGACCGTTTGTCATTTTTAAACTATCTGGTTCCCATAACCAAAATCCTGACAATTACATTTTAAAACGTTAAGTTATTATTTTCCTGTTACATAAAGATCAAAATCAGTATTATTAATTTTAACGGGAATGTTCAATCTTCAGATCCCTTAACCTACGCATGCGCTGCACCCTACATTTTAAGAGGCTTGTTCCCTAACAAACATTACAGTAAATGAATAAATAAAACATCATGGGCCCACTTTAAATAATTAAGAAAGAAATTACACATAAAAATAAATAAAATATCTTGAACAAGATATGCTCGTAACAAGCCAAATAAACTAAAGTTTATATCATAAATGTGCAGTGCGAGGGACAAAACGCCACTTGCCCTCAACAAGCTAAGCTAAGAAATATCAATATTTGTCCCGAATGCTGCAATCTTATGCCGGTCAGCAACGAGTTCCCACATTTTAATAAATAACAGTTTTACCTTATGTATGGCCTAAAGAATATGGCCCGAGGCTACCACTCACGTCCCTTATAGAATTTCACATGATGTAGTTTTAATGATTTCGGCAGTGGCTCCGAGACAGGCCACGCCGCAACGTCTTGCCTCAACAGAATCACATCGTGAAGTCGCTTCTCCAAGCTTGGCTTGGCTTCCTTTTTTTTTTTTTTTTTTTTTTCGGGCAGCCAGCTCGCGCATGCCCAGATCTCACCTTTTTCACCAGTGGACAACTGAAGATCGGCCGGCACAACTTCATTGCCAACTTCATGATTTATTTGTCTCTAAGACCATTATGGCCGAATCAAGTTTTAGAACTAAAGTTAGTTTGGGACACGATCAGAACAGATGTGTCCACCTCTGATTGGCTATCCAGTCTTGTATTAATTTAATTAGAGAGCGCCAAATTTAGAAACATCAACAATGCCCAAACAGTCAACAATGGCTACATTCAATCAATGTAGACCGCAATAATTTTATTAATATATTTTCCATTAAAGATAATGGGTGTTTAAATAGTTTCTGTCTTCTTCTTGTTTCCTGAAATGATTCACAATTAATGATCAGGGCGTCGGCAGAAGTGGGGCGGGGGTCACATGGGGGCGGCGACGGGGGCGGCGGGGCACAGGGGGGGGGGGCGGCGGCGTCGGCAAAGTATTGTGAGTCGAAACCAATCGGCTCAGTCTCCCCCTGCGATTCCACCTCTAGGGGGTCAGATGATGATCCCCGACGACAACTGCTAACAGTATGGAACCAGCTCACCAATACAGCCTCTCCGGGCCATTATAGCTGGACATCTCACGGAGTTGTAGTAAATGCCTCCACTCTGACCAGCAGAATGGGTAACACCTCCACCAGATGTTGTGTCGTGCATGGTGACAGTAACCTGTGCACTGGCTACTGCCACGAGTGGTGAGTGATCACATCACTCACATGACCAACCGGAACAGATACCAGATGGCAATAAAGGTCACATGATTGCCATCTCTCCTCGATGATATTCTATGTAGATTTAATTACCATGTCGTTGTTATAGCGAGTGACATTCCTTGGCTTTTTGGAATAATTGCAGTGTTTGTCCAGGTAAGAATGTTAGATATACAATTTTCAAAAGAAAAATATGTATTGTGTCCGTTGAGCCACTATATATTTAAACACAAATAGTGCTAAATGTTCCTGCATAACTCAACAAAATGACAGTGTTTCGCCCCGGTGTGCAATTGGGCTCTTCAGTTGGTTAAAGCACACCTCACCAAGACACTGTCTAGTACACACTGGGAAGGCCATTGCAAGACGCATCTGATACATGTGTATCCACGTCACGAGCAAAGCCAGTGCACTATGGGAGTCGAAACTCCTCTCCAAAGCAATTATAACCTTACCTTGGCATTGAATATACAATTTTCAAAAGAAAAATATGTATTGTGTCCGTTGAGCCACTATATATTTAAACACAAATAGTGCTAAATGTTCCGGCATAACTCAACAAAATGACAGTGTTTCGCCCCGGTGTGCAATTGGGCTCTTCAGTTGGTTAAAGCACACCTCACCAAGACACTGTCTAGTACACACTGGGAAGGCCATTGCAAGACGCATCTGATACATGTGTATCCACGTCACGAGCAAAGCCAGTGCACTATGGGAGTCGAAACTCCTCTCCAAAGCAATTATAACCTTACCTTGGCATTGAATATACAATTTTCAAAAGAAAAATATGTATTGTGTCCGTTGAGCCACTATATATTTAAACACAAATAGTGCTAAATGTTCCGGCATAACTCAACAAACTCAACGGACACAATACATATTTTTCTTTTGAAAATTGTATATTCAATGCCAAGGTAAGGTTATAATTGCTTTGGAGAGGAGTTTCGACTCCCATAGTGCACTGGCTTTGCTCGTGACGTGGATACACATGTATCAGATGCGTCTTGCAATGGCCTTCCCAGTGTGTACTAGACAGTGTCTTGGTGAGGTGTGCTTTAACCAACTGAAGAGCCCAATTGCACACCGGGGCGAAACACTGTCATTTTGTTGAGTTATGCCGGAACATTTAGCACTATTTGTGTTTAAATATACAGTGGCTCAACGGACACAATACATATTTTTCTTTTGAAAATTGTATATTCAATGCCAAGGTAAGGTTATAATTGCTTTGGAGAGGAGTTTCGACTCCCATAGTGCACTGGCTTTGCTCGTGACGTGGATACACATGTATCAGATGCGTCTTGCAATGGCCTTCCCAGTGTGTACTAGACAGTGTCTTGGTGAGGTGTGCTTTAACCAACTGAAGAGCCCAATTGCACACCGGGGCGAAACACTGTCATTTTGTTGAGTTATGCCCGAACATTTAGCACTATTTGTGTTTAAATATATAGTGGCTCAACGGACACAATACATATTTTTCTTTTGAAAATTGTATATTCAATGCCAAGGTAAGGTTATAATTGCTTTGGAGAGGAGTTTCGACTCCCATAGTGCACTGGCTTTGCTCGTGACGTGGATACACATGTATCAGATGCGTCTTGCAATGGCCTTCCCAGTGTGTACTAGACAGTGTCTTGGTGAGGTGTGCTTTAACCAACTGAAGAGCCCAATTGCACACCGGGGCGAAACAATGTCATTTTGTTGAGTTATGCCGGAACATTTAGCACTATTTGTGTTTAAATATATAGTGGCTCAACGGACACAATACATATTTTTCTTTTGAAAATTGTATATTCAATGCCAAGGTAAGGTTATAATTGCTTTGGAGAGGAGTTTCGACTCCCATAGTGCACTGGCTTTGCTCGTGACGTGGATACACATGTATCAGATGCGTCTTGCAATGGCCTTCCCAGTGTGTACTAGACAGTGTCTTGGTGAGGTGTGCTTTAACCAACTGAAGAGCCCAATTGCACACCGGGGCGAAACACTGTCATTTTGTTGAGTTATGCCGGAACATTTAGCACTATTTGTGTTTAAATATATAGTGGCTCAACGGACACAATACATATTTTTCTTTTGAAAATTGTATATTCAATGCCAAGGTAAGGTTATAATTGCTTTGGAGAGGAGTTTCGACTCCCATAGTGCACTGGCTTTGCTCGTGACGTGGATACACATGTATCAGATGCGTCTTGCAATGGCCTTCCCAGTGTGTACTAGACAGTGTCTTGGTGAGGTGTGCTTTAACCAACTGAAGAGCCCAATTGCACACCGGGGCGAAACACTGTCATTTTGTTGAGTTATGCCGGAACATTTAGCACTATTTGTGTTTAAATAAGAATGTTAGAGCTTAACCGACAGACGACGTTTCAATTTAAATTGTTAGTTTACAATGTGATGAGTAATTACTAAAATGAACATCACAATTCGATGTTCCGGCAAAATTGCTAGCTTGTTCCCAACCAAAATAAATCCTGTTTTCACATTCTAAGGAATGAATTAAGTGGACGCAGCGTCACTTAACAACATGCCATCCCTCAGCAATCATGGCAATCGGCTCTCAATTTTTAGAAGGTACCAAGGTACCACAGTACCTCCCGAGTACTCTCAAACAGCACAGTCATTTAAGTTACTTCTGATGTACAATTACATCAAGCACAAAATACACACAGCTCTCAAGCATGGCTTCAAACTTTATTAAGGTAGAACAGCAGGCGCAGAACCGCTCGAACAAACTCAGCAACAATACAGCAATCAAATTTCACGTGAACCAAACTTCAACAGGACTACACACACACGTGCTCAACTTAAGATAGCGCAGGAATCCATCTCACATCTGCGACCAATCACCATCAAGCAGCAGTTACTCCTGACATAACCTCACTATTGAACCAAACTCATAGTCAGCTTACGACCAAGAAACACCCAAGTTCATTCGCACGTTGCCCTCAGCAATCTTCTAACCTCACTGTTACAATGACAGCACTTGACAACTCAAAGGATCAAGCTCACACATAACCACACAACATTCACTCTTGTCAAGACATAACCTCACCAAATTCACCAGTCGACTTCTAACATCCCGCTACTAACCCAGTGCGACCATCTCAACTATAGGTAGCACTACCAATTCACAATCAATCCCAGGTCACTAAATGCAACCAACCTCATCATGGGTCACTAAACAGCAACCAACCATCACCTTGGGTCACTTAAGAGTAACCATTTTTACTTACTTACCAACCAACCATTATTGGGTCACTTAAGAGCAACCATTGCCTTACCGTCCGTAGGTGCCAACTGACTACGTCTGTAGAACCAGACAAATTAAATTTCTCACCTACTCAATTTAGAAAGAAAACCTTCATCTGTATCGCATACACAATGCAGCTTACAGTTCGCTCCCAAAACTGGCCTCCACACCTGCCACGTGTTTCAGCGACAAGAAATATCCACCTGCATATACCTCTTCTGAATTTTACTGCCTGCATATACTGAACCCATGTACCATAGGCTTCAAAGGGAGTCGAATCGCATGTATTTTGTGAAAGGAATGAAAGAATCATACAGTCTCTAAGGGAACGGAGAGAGATTTCAAGCCAGGATTCTAGCCTAACATTGCGCAAGCTGCAGGACCAGGTGTTCATAAGATGAGCTCATGCCTCTTGACATTTATAAGGAGCCAGTCATGGATATTTATAGAACGAGTGGAAAGTTTGGACTGTAAGACGAAGAAGCTCGACTCGGAAATTGCTCTTACGTTGCAGGAAAACGGCAACCTCGCTGCTGAGTCAGAACAAGAATAATTAAATTTAACCCGTTTACGAGTATAAAAATAAGTAAACAAATACAGTACGGTGAATCATTTCGGATTAAAGATTTTTGTGTAAAGAAAAACCCTTTAATAATTGCACAGGAGGAAAGTGCAAATGCAGCAGACGTCATCGGGAATTCACCGGGACCCAAGGAGTGGGAGAATTAAAAATGAACAGCACCACCCACACAAGTTGAAGACTAAAAATTAATTAATATCTCGGAAATGCACGATCGATTTCCATGCACAGGAAGATCATTTTACGTTTGGAAGACGAGCTTTCTGGAGATATAATTTTTATAATTGTACGACAATTAGTTCAAAAGTTGGTCACGAAAAGGACTAGGATTTTATCTTTTTTTGACTAAAAGGTATAAAACCCCTGGCAGAGCCAGACCAAACATGCAGTATTCAAGAGCCCGTGAGGGGAACGTCACGCTGTATCAGTACATGCAGTCTACAAGCACACCGTGAGCGGAGGTGCTGCATCACATCGTATACGCAGTATTAGTCCGTCCAGAGGGGCGTTACGCTGTATCAGACATCGAAGGCAGTTTACCAGTACTCCTTGAGGGGAGAAACGCTGTGTTACACCGCAGAATTAATATCCGATAGCCACGGGCGTCGCAGTATTAATAACTTGCGTGCCTCCGGAAGGAGTTGCAAAGAAGAAATATTAAAGTATCGCCATGTTGAAAAATTAGGAAAATCCTAGTTACAGGATTTAGGTCCGACAGTACAAAGTTACCGTAAAAGTTCATAAAATACAGTTAAAGCAGGCTGCGAACTTAGGATTAAGGCGATAGGTCTTTCAGTAAACGACCAAAAGTATCATAACATACGAAAGTACCGGAACAGCGAGATAAACAGTTTATCAATTTTAAAGAACCCGAACAGGGAAAAACAGAGTAAGGTTCGCAACGTATTCCAGAAAATTAGAAGTGCGAGAACCGAATAAACAAAGAAGAACGGAAACTATAGACATTGTCTCAAGAAAGACGAACTATTCGAAAGCACTAAGACTCGAGAAGTATTAGTTGCTATATAAAAATCCATAGGTCATCGATAGGTTATCGAGGGGACCTCGATCAGAACAGACTTTCGCTAGGATCGATAAACCAGATCTAAAAGGGGAGACGTTCAAGCTAGAGAAATAGCCGATCATCAGGAACAAGATTCGAAGAATTGTTATTCCAGGGAAAAAGTAGATGATTCGAGACTTTCGTATTCTGCAGGATAGGAAGCCGACATTGAATAAATTTCACCCTTGGAGACGGGAGATTAAGAGGTCACGTGTGATAGGCTAGAAAAGGACGGCCTAGTGATCAAAAGTTGTGAAGTGTAAATATATCAAGATTGTGTGTTAAAAGTAATATTTTTTTAGTGTTTTATTGTGTGTTCTAAACGGATACACCAGTGTATTAAAAATGTTGTCAGTGTTAAATGTATTGAATATGTGTCAAGAAATGTTTGTACGTGAGATGAGTTTGTACAATATGGAGTAAGTCAAGAAGGTGGGCCAAAAATGACACATCGTAAGAGAATAAAGGTCAGAAAACGACCTTAGACATGTGAGTAAAGATTTTCATTATGTTTTGGTGTCGGGGAAATTTTTGTGTACAATTCCACCGGAGTTTTGAGTAAAAGGGATGTTTTTAAATAAATAATAACTAAATAAGAACGCGATCTGAACAAAAATAAAGTTTTGAGAAATAATTATGTGAAAGAATAAATCCTGTAGAGGAAATGCATGGAATAAAATGTCAGTGTATTTGACGAATGTTATAAAAGCAAGCGTAATAATAATAATTATAACAAAGATATTTAAATAAAGGTAAATGTGAACTATATGAAAGAAATAGCTTTTGAGCTTTTGTAAGGAATGAAGACATGATGTGAATAATAATAATAATAATAATAACAAGGTAAAGAACTCTAAATAAAGATTAAATTGAATGATATAAAAATATAGAGCGTTGGAGCCTTAACAAATGTATAAGACATGATGTGAATGCATGTTCTTAAAAATGGAGCGATTTATTGTCAACGGAAAAGATAAATATAAGAATTGAGATATGTATCAATTGTTACTATGAAATTTATCAGTTCTTTGGAAGACATTTGGCCGTAAAGTAATGTGTAGCGCAATGGAACGCAATTAAATAAAAAGTCACGCTAGGAATGCGTAGAATTTAAATGTACTTGGTAAATTACTTATGAGGGGTAGTTGATTGTATTGAATTGAGATATGTTGTCAGTCCTCTAATTGTGACGTAGATCACGAGGCCATGTGTGTGTTATTATATAAAAGGGAGCAAATGTATGGTATTATTGAGCGTATGTCATGTAGGCCACGGCCGACTCTAAATCGCGTTTTGTATAAGTCCTCTAATGTGGAAATGGTTCCCGAGGCATGTTAAGAGATTCGAACATAGAATCCTCTTGTTGTTGAAGCCCCTTATTATTCGTCGTAGAATGTGTATTATTCTTCCCAATCAACGAGGACCCTTCATAATTAATAAATGCCAAGATTACGAGAGTGGTTTATGAGCCAAAGAATATTGTTGGAAGTGAAAAGAGAAGTTAAAGGCCAGGTCTCTCCATAGAACTGAAAATAAAAGAAAGGTTTGTTTTAAAAGCATTGAAGAGAGCTCCAACTGTAGGCTAGACAGGGAGCCGCCCTCCCTGTCATAAATCTCGCTCGAGTATAATGGCCTGACCCTCATAGTATGAGGGTGGGTAAAGACCGTCTTGTAAGAAGTGCTAAATACACCGTGAGTGTTTAAAGTTGTTAATGACCCGGGCGTTGAACCGAGGTCCTTGTAGATTGATATTATCGCTTGCCAGTTCAGATCGTAGTTTTCTTATGTGATAATGGTCTTATAAGAAAAATGAAATAAATAAAAATCCCTATTGTAATGTTGTATGGAAATAAGGAATCCACGAGTTTTATGAAGATAACTAGATTTCGGGAGTAATCATAGTTTTTGACTTTGTCAAGTAATCCTTATAACTCTGGAGAACACAAGAGTTTCCCGATCACCGTAGTGAATTTGCAAAACTTGAGAGAGGTGGTAAATACTGAGAACACGTGAAATGCCCAAATATTGAAGTGGATAATTAACATGTAATTTTAAATGTAATTATATATTTGTTTTGATGATAAGAAAAGATAAAAATAGTTCTTGAGGTGTACAAAGGTATGACACCATTATTATGGGAAAGTATCGAGCCAAAGAAGCTCGTAGTTATATGGAACTTTAAGATAGGTACTTTATGGAAGTGAAAATAATCATGAATTGTTGGTTTTAAAGAAAACCATGTGTTTTAATCTAATATTTGTTTTATTCTTATGCTATTCCTTGTTCACTTTGAACAAGTAGAATGATATTGGTCAGTAGTTTATTTGTTTTATTGTTTGTAGCGCCATAATTTTGATTAATTAAATGTGTTAAAATAGGAGTCGATTTTGTTGTTATTTTTGCAAGTGTATCCTCTATTTAATCCAAAATATGTAAGTCACAGAGTGGGAGAACTTACCGCAGTCCCGAAAATCCTGAATTGAGCAATGCTGGCATACTGTGATTTGCATATTTCTTGCTGAAAGGGCACAATACCTCTTCTACATTTCACTGCCTGCATATACCTCTCCATCATAGAAAAGGCTCCTGCATATACCTCTTCTAATTAAAGTCAAGGCACCACTCGACAACTCAACTCAAACTCACCATCAGGGAACAATCATCCTGGAATCACCGACCCAACAACCTCTCGAAGCTCATTCAAACCACAGTCCGTAGGTACCTAAGTCGTCTGAAATATCAGACAAGAACAATTTCCAATCCACCTAATTCCATAACAGAAACAGTTGCCAGCCATCTCCGGAACTAGTCTGGAACACCTGCCACGTGCGCCAATGAAAGGAAATATCGCCTGCATACGCCTCTTCACAAAGACCGCCTGCATACGCCACTTCACAAAGAAAAGGCCACCTGCTTACGCCTCTCCACTTTCACTTAGGACAATAGGCACCACTCGACAATCCATCACACAACATCAGGGAATTACACATCCTGGCATCTCCAACGAACCTAACCTCTCGAACCTCAAATACTACTCAGAGTACTGACAAAATCATACAACTCAATCCAACCAATACCAACACGGTACCAATAAAACAAAACCTAGACACTAACCGAAGAAATCTCAAATACTCAACCGAGTACCAACGCACAAGAAAAAAATAATAAAACACTAACCCTAATTAAACCTCAACTAGTACCAACAACGCAGTACATCAGACACAACAACGAAACTCTCCCTAGCAAGTACTCACTCGAGTACCAAGTACCAACACGGCACTTAACACACCTGAAATAAAAACAACAAAATGTACCCTCAAAATACTAAACTACGATGTGCGATCATCACCAGCCCGCACGACATCAAGAGTCAGAGGAGCGTAGCAATGTCGACATCACCAACCATCACTGAAAGTACCAGAATCATAAATAGACAGAGACTGGCTACTCCCGCTAGGTTGGTATCACTCGACGATCTCCGCACCAACTCCTCACTTCCCAATTGGCATCCTGAAATGCCCTAACCTCACTCACTCAACCACACGCACACCAACACCAACCATACGTGCAGTCCTGGCACGTCACTCGTTCGATTCCTAACTCCAACCAAACCTGAAATAAATTTCAAAATTTTTATCTACCGACTGAAGATCAAAACTTCACATGACCAAAATACGATCACCTAGATCAGCTTTTCTTAAACTGCTTTCTGCTTCCTAAATTTCGACCACACGTCGCACGAACAACTGCAATCACAACTACTACACACCCAACACAACGGGGCTTCACGACTCCACAGCTGACTTAACAACCTGACCTCGGCCTAGCAATTTTAAAACTCCCTGTTTCACTACCTGAAAGCTTCAGCTCGACACTGCTGTTATATGTACTCACAGTACATTACTCGTCCACCTGCATGTTCACTGAAATCTTCACTTATCAATATGTCACAAGACATTACACATTCAACTCGATGACAACAAGTATCTGCACACAGATGTTTTTCACAGAATACATCAAAATAATTGACCATTTAGATCACTAAAGTTCATTATTGCTTAGATGACTTAATTCTCATTGGCAACACAGCCAGAACAAATAGCAATTTAAAATTTGGCAACGATGCCAGAAAGATTTTCAGCAAGAACTCAACACGTGAATGATATCACTTTTCACACAACTTGACAGGAACACAGAACGATTAGCCATTAGCACTTTACTTAACAGCTGTGCATAGATAACTTTCTACCATGAATCAAATAGCTACTGTACTGGTTTGATCCTACCTTGGAAGCAGCTTGTAGTACGGAACATCACAGAGTGTGATAATAGAGAGAATCCAGCAGCCAACTTTACCATGCTTACAGAGAGACCATGTTCTTGAGTGCCAGTATTAAAACTGGACTTGACTCGTCGTCAGTGCGTTCACGCACTGAGGAATGCCAGCAACGCTTTGTCCATTCACAGCCATGAAAAGAAAAACATATATTAGTCAGAGCACCACAGTAGTTAACCCTCAGTTACTCACTTCTCCCGTGCTGCTCGAATCCACGTAAGTTAATTCTACACAATACCACGGCAAAAACAACACCAGGCAACGGCTCCAGAAAATCGAACCACTGCGATGCTACCAAAAATCTGCACCGATAAATTTGAGTGGAAGGCTGGGTTTGGTACCCCGAGGCCAAAGTGGCCTGAAAACAATTAACCTAGTACTATTCTATGCGCTCAATGAAACATGGACTCGAACAGCAGTAGGTAAAATAAATATATATTTTCAAGGGAAAAGAATACAAGGCCGAATGGCTATGGGAGGGAACACCAATCTGCACTCCTAACTATATATTTAAAATGGAGGCCAAGCTATACCCCAAATTATATGGCAACGCTGTAAAATTAAAACAGGTTACTTTCACGTGATTTATATCACCTCATATTAAACTTTTTCCAATTATATATCCGAAACTATATCAGTCTCATTTCGTTTCACTTCAATGAAATTGCTCATTACATTCTTTCAAATAGGCTTCCGAAACAGTTTTACAACCAGCATGGATGCTGTACTTATGCGGCCGTGATAGACCAAAAATGCCATCTCAGACAAACGAAAAGCAAAGGACCGTTTGTCATTTTTAAACTATCTGGTTCCCATAACCAAAATCCTGACAATTACATTTTAAAACGTTAAGTTATTATTTTCCTGTTACATAAAGATCGAAATCCGTATTATTAATTTTAACGGGAACGTTCAATCTTCAGATCCCTTAACCTACGCATGCGCTGCACCCTACATTTTAAGAGGCTTGTTCCCTAACAAACATTACAGTAAATGAATAAATAAAACATCATGGGCCCACTTTAAATAATTAAGAAAGAAATTACACATAAAAATAAATAAAATATCTTGAACAAGATATGCTCGTAACAAGCCAAATAAACTAAAGTTTATATCATAAATGTGCAGCGCGAGGGACAAAACACCACTTGCCCTCAACAAGCTAAGCTAAGAAATATCAATATTTGTCCCGAATGCTGCAATCTTATGCCGGTCAGCAACGAGTTCCCACATTTTAATAAATAACAGTTTTACCTTATGTATGGCCTAAAGAATATGGCCCGAGGCTACCACTCACGTCCCTTATAGAATTTCACATGATGTAGTTTTAATGATTTCGGCAGTGGCTCCGAGACAGGCCACGCCGCAACGTCTTGCCTCAACAGAATCACATGGTGAAGTCGCTTCTCCAAGCTTGGCTTGGCTTCCTTTTTTTTTTTTTTTTGGCAGCCAGCTCGCGCATGCCCAGATCTCACCTTTTTCACCAGTGGACAACTGAAGATCGGCCGGCACAACTTCATTGCCAACTTCATGATTTATTTGTCTCTAAGACCCTTATGGCCGAATCAAGTTTTAGAACTAAAGTTAGTTTGGGACACGATCAGAACAGATGTGTCCACCTCTGATTGGCTATCCAGTCTTGTATTAATTTAATTAGAGAGCGCCAAATTTAGAAACATCAACAATGCCCAAACAGTCAACAATGGCTACATTCAATCAATGTAGACCGCAATAATTTTATTAATATATTTTCCATTAAAGATAATGGGTGTTTAAATAGTTTCTGTCTTCTTCTTGTTTCCTGAAATGATTCACAATTAATGATCAGGGCGTCGGCAGAAGTGGGGGGAGGGGGTCACATGGGGGCGGCGACGGGGGCGGCGGGGCACGGGGGGGGGGGGGGGGCGGCGGCGGCAAAGTATTGTGAGTCGAAACCAATCGGCTCAACAATGTTCTTGAGATATGATTTTTCCTTCAAAAATTACCTGGAGGAGAGTGTGTGTCGCATGAATTTTGTTTTCCATTCCTTGATGGTGTTCAACAGGCATCGATTCTCCTGAATTTGGTTCAAAACAAGCTCATTTGTCTTTATTTCCATCCAGCTTGTTCAGGTCATTCGTCTTCAAAACCACATTTCAGCTGCCTCAAGTTTTGTTTCTTCTCTTTTCCCAAGTGTCCATGTTTCACAACCATAGGTCAACACACTCCAAACAAAGGTCTTGAGAAATAACTTCCTATCTCCAAGTTGAGGTGCTCATTGAGCAGCAAATTATTCTTATTTTGAAAGGCTTTCTTCGCCAACACTATTCTTTTCTTAATTTCTGAGATGCATATGTTGTCATAATTAATCACACTTCCCAAATAGCAAAATTCCGTTACTTGTTCAATAGCGCTATCATTTAACATTATATTAGCTAAAATTGGTTGTCTCTCTTTATCAACCACAATTCATTTTGACTTCCGAGAATTAACTTTTAGCCCGAATTTTTCTAAGGATTTCTGAAAAATTTTTAACATTCTATCCATTTCACAAGCAGAGTTTGCTAAAAGTGCAATATCATCTGCAAAGCGAATGCTATGAACTTGTACTCCATTAAATTTTAGTCCTTTTGTTTTCTCTTTTAAAGCATTTACTGCAACTTCTATATAGATATTAAAAAGATATGGTGATAGAGGACAAACCTGCCTTACACTACTTCTTATTTTCGCTTCTCTTTTATTGTCATTAACTGTTATTTCGGTGGTTTGATTTTTTATATAAGTTCAGAATAAGACAAAAAGTTATGAAATAAGAAGGCCTCTTAAGGACAAATTTCTCTAAGTTCAAAGTCTGGTGCACCTGTGCTACCCTGTTACTGCACTGCTCTATAATCAGATGTATTACATTATAATACTGCACCTTAAACTCGTCAACAATAGGATCGATTTCTCCTGCCATCCTGTCTGTCACATCCAGTAGACTGTGGATACAGGTGTCGCACTCAAAGCATCCCTCGTTTTCGATGAGCACCCATCGGTACGGACAGTGGTCACACTTCTCCCCGATGACTCCTGGCAAGCAGTGGCACTGGCCTGTTGTGGCGTTACAACCAACACCAACGGAGTAATCTTCGTTGCAACCACAAGCTGAAACAAGTATTTACGTAATGCACTTTTTTATGAACGACTTCAATCTTCTAAGAGCTAAGTTCTTGGCATTTCCTGTCAGGGTGTTCCATAACCACGCAGAGTGCCCATAGGAACAGGTCTGGTAAGCATTGCTACAAGCAAAGGACAGAATGAGGGCTATGCCTCGACTTCTTCGAATTGGGTGACAATCAGCAAAAGGGGTCTATAGTAAAAGCCCTGTGCGGACAAACCCGTGGATATCCGCAAAAATTTTCGCCATGCGGATATAGTTAGTATGGCTGTGCAGATAGCGGATGAGCTGAGGATAATGTTAGGAGCAAATTTGCGGATAGTTTTTCAGAATACAATCCGGACTTGTTGAATATCATTACTAGGACCCGGATGTTGCGTCATGTTTTCCGTTGTGTTCTTTTCATGACAAATGTAAGCTAATCTCGTTCAAATTATGGCTCTATAGCACTCATTTTAAACATAGAGCATAACGTACATACTGGTAATAGTTTGGGGAAAACAAATAGTACTCACAAACACAACCGAATTCTCCATAGTTCCAGAAGCCAGGAATACAGCGGTCACATGACCTTCCGGTGACACCAGGTCGGCAGCGACATTGACCTGTGTTGTCGTCACACTGATTGCTCTCAGAAGCTTCTTTACACTCACAAGCCAGACAGCCCTGAAATTACACAAGCACACATTTTAGATAGCCATTGATAGGAACTCAGCAGCCCTGTTGGAGATAAAGAAAGATTCTTTTCTTCTCTAAGGTTAAGTAGACAAGTTTGAAAGGGAAATCAACACAAAACAAGTTTGTATTCTTGCATGACTGCTAATAAGGATAGCTTCAAAGCCATTTTGCAGTGTTGCCTTGTTAACAATTGAATCGCTCGTTGTTGAAAGGCACAAAGCCCACATTTTTAACAAATCCTTTTTACCGTGATTTTGCATCCTAGGAAGCAAGATGCATGTTTTGGTGTTGAATGGAACCATGTCCTGGCAACGCTTGTGCTATTACCACAGCCGTTAAGTTAGTTATTTTGTGTTGAAAGGAACTTAGTCCAGCAGTTAGTGCGTTTCAATATGAAGAAAATAACAGTTATTACATTTTTCAGGCTTCCGGATACACATGTTCATTTAGAAATAAAGGAAATAAACTAAGAATGTGAATGATATTCCTCGCTCAAAGGATCTGCTCGTTCCAGTTACGTATTTTGTCAATAAAGTTGTTAGTAACATACGGAACAATGCTATTTTGGTTTTATTATATCGGCATTTGTGTGCACTTTCCACTTATAAAAAACTACATCTCATATTTCAGTACAAGAGCGGAAAAACAGTTTTTTGTGTTTATCCCAAAACTTTAAAAGTTGGACTTAGCGCCTTTCAACGAGCGATTCAATTGATATTGTAACTTTATTGGGCAACACAAAATAATTCCAATTACCGGAATATGCGAAAAAATAACCTGCAATTAAGATATACCGGGTGACACAGCAGTCCCTTCCAATATCGTTTCTTGTAACCCAACTAACCCGTGTTGTCAGGAAGGTCGATAATTCTCTGCTTGCATCCCATATGGTGCTAATGCACTGCAAGCTTATCCTGCAAACGATAGTGAACATTATTATTTTCCCCTCGTACTGTATTAGCCTGCAGTCACATTGATGGAAAAGTAATAGTGTTCAGTATCGTTTGCGGGGTACGCTTACAGTGCATTAACACCATATGGAATGCAAGCAGAGAATTATCGACCTTCCTGACAACACGGGTTAGTTGGGTTGCAGCAAACAATATTGGAAGGGGCTCATGAATCACCCGGTATGTACCTAGGTATATATTATATTTGTTGCTTGCCACGGTGGGTGAGTGGTCAACGTGTCGGTCTACTAACCCCAAGCTTGCAGGTTCGCTCCTGACCGTAGTAAGTGATTTTTGAAAGGCGGCAAAAATTACGACACCATGTCATACGATGTTAGCATGTCAAGGAACCCGTTTGAATTCAGTAGGCCGTGTTCATAATGGCAAAACTAAGCTCGGGAGTTTCGTCCAACACAAAGTTCCTCATTTCCCTACAAGAAAGCGCTATAGTGTTCAAGGAGCTTAGATATCTAACTTCCTTGACTTTCATAGTGCTTCAAGGAACAACGAAATTTGACATGCAAGCTACCCTTTGGGTGTCAACTAACAAAGCTTGCACCCGGCACCCGAGGACATACGATATTATTATTATTATTATATTTGTTATGATAGGAGCTCATCACCCCTGACGGAGAAAAAGAAAGTTTTTTTTCCTCTGTAAGGTTGAGTAGACAAGTTAGAAAAAGAAAATACTATTCTTCCAAGTTAAGAAGAATATTTACTCTGTTAATAGACAGTAATTAACTAGAAGAAACAAACCGTGACCCCTATTCTTTGATAATGTTGACTTTTTAAATTTAAATTTTACAATTTGATAATTACCACCATTTAAAGAAGATATTTACAGTTGAAACTTCACACATTCTAATTAACAACAGCTTTGCATGTCACACAGCATTATTCATATTGTCAGAAAATTATTTAAATGATTTTTTAACAAATCTTTTGGCAGATTACTTTTAATGCCATTGGTATTTAATTGAATTAGTTGTCAATAAGGATCCAATTTAAATATGATTAATTTCGTGCCAATAAATGGCCATATCATGAAATTAGACAACAGAAAAGACAAGATCAGAAACAAAACAAATAGGAAACAAGCTGGCACACAGGAAACTGTTGTAAATGTTATAGGGAAGCGTAGACTCCTGTGGTATGGACATATGATGCGTATGAATAACACTAGAACATCAAGGGACTACTTCAATAGAGAACTGAAAGGGAAAAGACCAAGGGGATGACCCAGAAAATGACGGATTGAGACCGTGAAATCAGAAGTGGAGAAAAAAGGGCTGAAATGGGAAGAAGTTGTGCAATGACAGAAAGCAGTGGCGAGCGCTTGTCTACCGCACCCGGGAAACTGGAGACGGAAAAGGATGATGATCGCGAGATTACCTTCCACTAGATTGACCAATAGTTTGCTCAGTTTCTGGCACAATAAGAAGGTTTGTACAACGTGGTTGACGGAAACTGAGAAGGATGTTAATTAACTGGGAATATCAGATCTGCTTGACAGACAGGTTGTGAGGTGTGCTTTGAAGGAAGTCCATTTTTCAGGAGGAACCTAGGAAGAAAGGTACCCCCTGGACTGCTGAAAGAAAGGAGTTACACCGGCAGAAAATGCGTCAATACTGGGCGAAGATCGAGACCCTCCAGTTGAATAAACGTGGTCCTACGTAGGCCAATTCGAGAGAAGGACAAGAAGAAGAATAAATTCAGTTATCATTCTCCATGTAAAGCAATGTCACTGGCTTTTCTCTGTTGCAGATCTATTTGGCAACTTTTTTAGGGGCATAGATATTGTGGTTATCAGTGGGGCCCTGCACGGATATAGTTTGCATTTGGGAATATTTAATGCCATTTTTGGTCCGTATCGACAAATTATGATGTGATTTATTGAACAACCTCCTTCAATCAATACATTGGTTATGCGTTATGACGCACTAGTTGTGGGACATGTTTCAAACCCTGGAGCAGTCCTTCATCAGCCACATTTTGACACCATTAAAACATTACACATAAAACACTGAGCAAGGTAAGAAGAACATCATGCACATACAGTCACTCATAAAAACACAATAAAATCCTGAACAGATTGAACATATTAAACATTAAAAACTTTTAAAAAAAGGTAATGTATAGTCCATTATCTTCCTGTCTTCAGTTGATCAGACTATTGTCATATAATCCTGTCATTTCAACAGTCCTTTTCTTGGCGCGGTTAAGTTGGGAAGTTGTTAATTTGGCCAAAGTGGTGCCATTGCTTGTATAAGGACAAAAAATTATGCAAACATTCCCAATGAGCGGCTCGAAAATGAAAACTAAATGTTCCAGATGGCAAAGATCCTCTGTTGACAAAAGAAATAAATAAAATAGTCAACGCAAAATTGATCAACAAAAAGACTCGCCGCAAAAAACAAAAAAGAAATCTTACATTACACGTGCCCGCAAATGGCCTGCTGGCTGGAGCCAGGTGTTACAACTGAAGGACTAGGTCAGGTCGGCCGAGGTCAAGGAGAGAATGGAGGGGCGGGGACTCGCTGCCGAATGATGAGTAGGGGAAGAAATACTAGGGGGTAGGAGTGGAGGATGTAACCCATAGGACGCTTGCAACTACGGGGGCGTTTTTATGTGTTTGATGTTCACGACGTAATTAGTCAAAGATTTAATGGTGTCAAAATGTGGCTGATGAAGGACCGCTCCAGGGTTTGAAACATGTCCCACAACTAGTGCATCATAACTGAGCCGATTGGTTTCGACTCACAATACTTCACCGCCGCCCCCATGTGCCCCCCCCCCCTTCTTCTGCCGACGCCCCTGGTTATTAATTGTGAATCATTTCAGGAAACAAGAAGAGGACAGAAACAATTTAAATACCATTATATTTTAATGGAAAATATATTACCGTATATACTCGGATACCACCCGCACATTTTTAAACAAAATCGGACGTGAAAAATTGGGGTGCGGGTCTTATTTGAGTCATCCTGATTTTAAAGATTTAAATTGGCCGCCATACGCGATATCGGGTGTTGCGAGTATCCGCTAGATGGTGCTAGCCTTCTTCCGGCTATCACTTTGTTTTTCCGTAAGCAGGCGGCGTCATACAGTCTCGCGCACGTTTTCCGAGTGTAAACATGAGTTCTACGAAGCGTTTGTGGTCGTTTACTGTGAGTGAGAAGCTGAAAGTTGTGAGGGAAGCTGAAATTATTGGAAATCGTGCCGCCTGTAGGAAATATGATATTGACGAGTCATGTATTCGAGATTGGAAAAAGAAAAAAAAACGTGTTGCTAACAAGTAGTGGTGCTCGTAGAGCTTTCCGCGGACTGAGTGTACAGTTTCCGGAAATTGAAAAACAACTTTATAAATACGTAACAGAAAGGCGGGAATTGGGAAATGGGGTTTCGACCGAAATGTGTCAATTAAAGGCATTACAGATCGCAAAGGAACTTTCTACGGTAGGGTTTAAAGCAAGCCGAGGATGGATTCAAAATTTTTATAAAAGAAATGGGTTGAGCATACGAAGGCGTACCTCAATTTCGCAGCGTCTTCCTGGTGCCTATGAAGAAAAGTTACTTTCCTTTCAGCGTCACATAATTAAGTTGCGGAAGGAAAATTCATATTTGCTTTCCCAAATTGGTAATGCAGATCAGACGCCAGTCTACTTTGAAATGCCACTGGACAGTACTGTGAATGTTAAGGGATCTAAAAGTGTGACTATCAGAACAGGTGGTAATGAGAAACAACGGTGCAAGGTAATGTTGTGTATACTCGCTGACGGAACCAAACTTCCGCCGTACGTTGTTCTCAAGCGAAAGACTCTTCCAAAAAATATACCCGCTGGTGTTATCGTTAGAACTCAGGACTCTGGTTGGATGGACAGTTCACTGGTAGAAGACTGGTTAAAGTGTGTCTGGCAACGTCGACCTGGTGCTTTATTACAACGAAAGAGCTTGCTTGTTCTGGAGTGTTACCGCGGCCATACAACAGACGCTGTGAAGAAATTCGTCAAGGATGGGAAAACCGACCTAGCAATCATCCCGGGTGGGATGACGTCTATGCTACAGCCACTGGATGTCTGCGTGAACCGACCGTTCAAAGCAGCCTTGAAACAGCTGTATACGGAGTGGATGGCGGCCGATAAGCACACACTGACCCCAACTGGTCGTATTCAGCGCCCGGAAGTTCAGCTGCTCTGTTCGTGGATTTTGACGGCATGGAATCGTATCTCGGGAGATCTCATACGGAAGAGCTTCAAGAAATGTAGTATTTCCAATGCTATGGATGGCAGTGATGACTACATTTTGTGGGAAAGTGATGGTGAAAAAAGTTCCTAAGTTGGTACTTCTGATGACGATGAATGAAGTGTTTGTGTCTTTTATTTGTATTTTTAATTGTTTCTCTGTGTGTTATTTTAGGACGACTTCAGAACTGTTGGAAACTATTTTGTAGAAATGCTATTTTGTTTATTTAGTAAAGATTGTAAATAGTTTTGAGTAAAAAAATATTTTTTTTTTTTAATTTTGTTCTTCAAAATCAGGGTACGGGTCTTATTCAGGGGCGGGTCGTATTCGAGTAAATACGGTAACTAATTATTCCGGTCTACATTGATTGAATGTAGCCTTGTTGACTGTCTAGTGAATAATTTATATGTGGGACTGTACTGAAATTGGCGGTCTTTGTTCATATAATCTAAAAGTCTGGATAGCCAATCATTGATGGACACATCAATGGAAATTCTATTGCCAATTTAAGTTTGGTTAAAAAGGATGTTTGGATCATTTAAGAGGTGAAGGAAAATTAATGAACAAGGTTGGCATTAAAACTAGTGCCAGACGTTCTTCAGCTGTTATCTGTTTTAAAATGAACTTCTGCACATGCGCAAAATGGCGTACCATTGTCGAGAGAGCTACGAATAGCTTGGACGAAGATAACAGAATGTGAGCTTACGGTGAAAGGAAGCGGTTTGTGGTGGCCTCGGACCACTACCTAAATCTTGGTCCGAGAACAAGGTAAAACTGTTGGATAATAATATTTGGAACTCTAGAACCGTCAGACAAAACATTTATGACATTTCATGAAAATGGGAATTAAGTTTGTGAATTTTAAGAGGCCAAGTGTCGTCTGGCCGGATGTACTGAAATAACTTTCGATTTCCCAAAAGGATGCTATTCTTCTTTTATCAAGGCGTTTTCTTAGATTGTCTAATTTGTTCAATTTATATTTTTTATGGGTCTGTCATAATGTGGCCTAAGATTATTTTCTATTCATAACACGCCTCCTATTCTTTAAGCAGCGAAAACGAGCTTGTTTTACTTCATCTTTCGAGATGTGTTTGGTTTCATTTTTAATCTTTCCATGCTGCTAATGTGAAATTAAATGATTTCAAGAATGTAATTGTCAGGATTTTGGCGTGGGGAACTTGATAGTTTTAACAAATGACAAACGGTCCCTTGCTTTTCGTTTGTCTGAGATGGCATCTTTTGGTCTATTATGGCCGCATAAGCACAGCATCCATGCTGGTTGCAAAACAGTTTCGGAAGCCTATTTGAAAGAATGTAATGAGTAACCAATTGAAATGAATCGAAATGAAACTGTAGTAGTGTTCAGATATAATTGGAAAAAGTTTAATATGAGGTAATTTGTAAATCACATAATTGTGACCTGTATTAATTTTACAGCGTTGCCATATAATTTGGGGATATAGATTGGCCTCCATTTCGGATATATAGTAGGAGTGCAGATTGGTGTTCCCTCCCATAGCCATTTGGCCTTGTATTCTTTTTCCCTTGGAAATATATATTTATTTTACCTACTGCTGTTCGAGTCCATGTTTCATTGAGCGCATAGAATAGTACTAGGTTAATTGACTTCAGGCCACTTTGGCCTCGGGGTACCTAAGCCCTCCTTCCCCGTACAATAACGCATAACCAATGTATTGATTGACAGAGGTTGTTCAATAAATCAAATTATAGTTTGCATGGCTGTGCGGATAGCGGATAGGCTGTGGATGATGTTCAGAGTAAATTCGCGGATTGTTTTTAGAATACAATGATGAACTGGATTTTTTTGAATTAATTTTAGTTTTTGCTAAGATCTGCGACTTTCCCGTTTCTTGTTATTTCCCTATTCGCTTTCGCTTCGATTGTATGTGAATAACAGACAAGTGAGAGAAGCAGGTCATGTAAATACCCTCAATTAGTGTTGACTAATGCCAAAAAGTAGTCTTTATACCTACGCCTGTGTGAGTACAGTGAAACCTCTCTTAACGACACTCCTCTAAGGCACATACGGACGATTTTCTAGGTCCGTGGCCAAACCCCTATTAAGTATAATAGTAATCCTACGTTTTCATATACAGCAAGTACACATACTGCACAAGTACATGTGCCAAATTGCAATCATTTTCTCTAAACCTCTCTATAGTGGACACCCTTCTTTAGCGGACACCCCGGACACATTTAAAAAAATCAACCAACCTCTCTTAGCGGACACTTGTTTTGAAAAGAAATCGCATCTCTGTAGGTCTATTAGTCTTGTATGAACACGCTGTTATGTTAATGTACTTTCGACACATCCTGTGCTTCCTGGAAGCCAGATAGTGCTGACCTTCCCATCCTCTATCTTCTGCACTGCTCCAAAAATAAACCTAGGCCTAACGGTATCGCTTTCATTGTCCTCTTGAACTTGAAATAGTTGGAATAAGGGAATTCATACTTTCACTGTCTGGTCAGTTTTACCGTGAAACTTCTTAAATCTATTGTAGGACCTGTGCGTTACAGTAGCAAGTGAGAGCATTTGAAATGGCTCCTTGTAAAAGTTTAACTTTAAAAGAGAAAGTAGAAATCCTAGATTATCACAAACGTGAGAAATGTGTTGTACGGAAACCATATGAAGTGTTTAAGATTGAAGAGACACAGGCAGCAGAAATTGTGGAAAAAACAAGAAGAGATAATTAAGGTATGGCGTATTAATGGTAATGAGCTGCAAATTCGACAGTTTCAAAGTGGTAATGGTGCTGTTCAGTAGCGTAGCCAGGATTTTAGTTTTGGGGGGGGGCATTAGGTCCTCATCTATTACTGCAGAAGTTCATATATTTTTCTTATTATAAGTTAAATCAATGCAAGAGTGAACTGTTAGTGTAATCTTGGAACTACAGTATTGTAGTATAAACTATGTGATTTTGGTTCAAAATTACAAAAAAAAAAAAAAAAAAAAAAAAGCGAGGAAGCAAACTTGGTGTTTAAAGTGATTGCAGATCTTGTGACCATAAGTAATAAAACCTAGAGTTAAAGAAAATAAAAAATAACCCGTGGCACTACAGCCCTATAGGGCCTAAGCCTACCAAGCGACCGCTGCTCAGCCATTTGCCTTGCAGATTATGGGGCAACGGGGTCTGCGCGTCTGATCCCTCAGTCGTTAATCTTGGTTTTCGTCACCGGGCCGCTGCCTCTTTGATCAGGCAGCTACTCAATTGCCCTCACGAGGCTAAGTGAACCCCTTCCAATCCTCACGTCAGTTTCTAAAATCCCAGATGGAGCCGGAAATAGAACCCAGAGCCTCCGGGTGAGAGAGAGCCGCGCTACCCCAACACCACCTACAGTTTTAATCAGGGCCGCAACTAGAGTGAGGGGGGAAAAGGGGTCAAGTGCCACGGCGCTGGGCCTGTGAGGCGCGCCTAAAGAAGTTGAGGAATGTTGGTAAGACAGGTGGGGGGGGCAGAAACAGCTAATACCGAGATGTTTAACCCGAAGCGGGCACAAAGAAGAAGTAAAAGCTGCTGTCGTTGCAAAAGCAAGGCGGCATCATTGTTGTCGGTATCGGCAACATTCTAATCTGGCCATGTCTCTCGGCGGCGTGGTATGACAAAGTTGAAGGAACACGTGTCTCAATTGCGATTGTTATGAAGTTCTTTAGGGCTAATTTTTAGCTTAGGCAAAACTCTTCAGTCTGTTCATGACTATCTGAGTTCCGCCCTTTGTTGCTTTCTGTTTTGAAGTAGCTCACAGCTGTATCAGTATTTACATTTGTCTCTGTCGCTCAGATTTTCAATTATCAGTTATCAGAATCCTGCTATTATGGCAAATTCACAAGTTTCAGTTCAAAATGTTCTTTACATTAATACCGTAGCCTACTATGTCTTGGTGTTTTTTAGATAGTTTATTTACCAGAAATGATTTTAGTCAATTGAATAAATCTGCCCCCCCCACCACCAAAAAAAAAAGTCATCAGGAGTAAATAACAGGTAGAATGCACGATAAAGAATTATGTCATCAAAAGTTGCAGAACAGAGAATATACCCATAAAGAAGGTATGTTGCAACACTTTTAGGTCTATTATTGTTAGTCTAAGTTAAACAGCCCTGTTTTAAGGTAAGCCAAACGATCGCTGTGGACCTCATTCTTGTTTATTATCATTATTCAGAGGAAACTGTAATACACTTTAAATGAAATGAAAATCCACAGCCTGCTTCCAGTCGACCGCCCGGGTCAGGGAATGGAATGAATGAAGCCCCTTATCTAGCGGCGAGGATATGATCTGTGCCGGATGCCGAAGCCTGTTGCACTCCCCTGGAGCAATGATTAAATGAATGACAAATGAAATGATAGTGGAGAGTGTTGCTGGAATGAAACTGTGACCGGGAAAACCAGAGCACCCAGAGAAAAACCTGTCTGCCTCTGCTTTGTCCAGTACAAATCTCACATGGAGTGACCGGGATTTGAGCCACGGACCCAGCGGTGGGAGGCTGTCGTGCTGCCGCCTAAGCCACGGAGGCTCTATTACACTTTAAATAATAATAATTTAATACGAACCTTTTAAAACAAATCTAATAACTTTACATTCTATCAGTAAGCGATGCGTCTTTCTCGTGCAGAGAAAATTATTTGTAAAAGCTGTACCTATATAATGAAATGTGGCCCTGAGTTTGCTACACATAACAATAAAAACTTGCATTAACTTACCAAAGATTTATCCAGTTTTGGCTTCTTTATGACAAAGCGGTCCATTTTTAAACACTCGCTAATGTGACAAAAAGAAAAAGCAACTATCAAAGAACTTGCGACTCTTCCTCAACACTACCACTAACAGACTGTATATCTCCTCTCGCATAGACACAAAACCGCCGTAAATCCAGACAATGTCGACAATCAACCACGCAGCGTCAGTATTGTAGCCTTTATTGAACACTGCTATTTCTAGGAAATGGTAATTAAGAGCTGACAAAAGAGTGTGAGCAGACAAGCTATAACTGGCCCCCTGCAGAGAGGTCTTTTGCTAATTGGCAATCCTAATCTCTTGGCAGACTTTTGTCTCAATCACCTGGTTGTATCCCAAGTACTGAGGCCAGTAAGGTAGGCCTACTTGGAAAATCCCCTCATGTCACAATCCTAATTGCTACCCTGTTATTTCAGCTCTTTCAAGCAGTGCAGGCACGGAAAATGATGTCTCGCCGTGCTGAGAGTGTTAGTACCGGTACATTCTTTGTCATTGCATTTACTGTACGGAATTTAACATTTCGTTGTAGGTTCTAAATTTGTTCGAGCCGTTGGAAAATATAAAGGCTCATGCCCTCCCCGATTTCTGGATTTATTTTGGGGGGGGGGCCCGGCCCCTCTGCCCCCCCCCCCCCCCCCCCCCCCCTGGCTATGCCACTGGAGCTGTTATTGATATGGCAGTGATAGAGTGGTTTTATGCCACAATTCGAGGAAAAACTCCGTCAATCAATACCTTTTATTTTTAAAACAGTTAGATAGGGGACATGTTTCGAGCTACTCTTCTTAGCCCTTCATCAGCCCTGACTTAGTATTAGACAATCAATCCTTGTACATCTCATTACATCAATGACACAATATACAATTTGCTCGCATTGTATCAACAAGCAATGTTTGAAACAAACTTTCTCAAACTTGACGCAGCTTTTACAGAGTTATTTCAGTTTTTTTAGTGTGTTTTAATGTTTTATAGTGTTTTTTAACATGTTTGTTTGCAGTATGTTTGTATGTTTTTTATTGATGTAATGAGATGTACAAGGATAGATTGTCTAATACTAAGTCAGGGCTGATGAAGGGCGAAGAAGAGTAGCTCGAAACATGTCCCCTATCTAACTGTTTTAAAAATAAAAGGTATTGATTGACGGAGTTTTTCCTCGAAATGTGGCATAACATTTCTTGTCAATACGGACCTAATGGATTCCATTATGGAGTCGAATAAAGCTGAGATAGAGTGGTTTAGAAAAATAAGAAGTCAGAACGTCCCTGTGTCTGGACCAATAATACAAGCCAAAGCATTGGATTTCGCAGCAGAATTACGTATCAGAGATTGCAAAGCCTCAAACGGCTGGCTCAAGAATTTCAGAAAGTGCCACAATATAAAATTTAGAGCAATTTGTGGAGAATCCTCCATTGTTGATATGGTTAATATTTCAAGCTGGGAAGAAAAATTGCTTTCCATCACTGACGGCTATTCGCCGGAAAACATTTGAAATGCGGACAAAACTGGACTGTTTTACCGTGCATGTAAGTACACATACACAAGTACATGTGCCAAATTGCAAACATATATTATTGTAATGTCAACGGATTCGGAAAACAAACGTGCGGATGTGGGCTGGATGCACATAACATTTTGTTTATCCGCGCAGGGCTCTAATTATCAGAATTTGTACGAATTCCTGTGTTATTGTGATGTCTGTAGCACTCTGTGTATTTGTAATTGAGGGAAGGATGGAGGAGTGTGAGAAGCATGTTATGGAACAAGGATGTCCCTCAGAACAGCAAAAAGATCATATATCGGACGTACTATGTCCCTATCCTGACGTAGGCCTCGGAGACCTGGGTTATGAAAGGAAGGGAGAAGAGCAAAATACAGGCCAGTGAGATGAGGTTCTTGAGAAGCAGTATTGGAGCTACAAAGATAAACAGAATAAGAAATGAGAGGACCAGAGAATTAATGAAGGAGGAACCATTACAGGATGGTATAGAGAAATCTAGACTTAGATGGTATGGACATGTAAAACGAATGGAGGAGAAGAGGATACCCAGGAGAGTACACGAGACGAAGTGGGAAGGAAAGAGACCGAGAGGAAGACCGAGAGACAGGTGGCTGAAGGGGGTGGAAGAAAGCGTGAAGAAGAGACAAGAAGACTGGTCAAGGGTGGAGGCTGAGAGATGGTGGGAAGACAGAAGACGTTGGAGAAGCTTGTGTTCCAAACAGACCCGGCCAGTGGCTGGAAACTGTGCAAGATGATGATGATGGGGAAGGAGGGAGCCATAGTCTTAAGTTGATGAAATACTATCATGCATGATTTTCTTGAGGTAAATAATAATAGTAATATCGTATGGCCTCGGTTACCGGGTGCAAGCGTTGTTATTTGATGCCCAAAGGGCAGCTTGCATGTAGAATTTTGCTGTTCCTTGGAATGCTATGAAAGTCAAGGAGGTCAAGGAGCACTTTCTAGTAGAGAAAGGAGGAACTTTTTTGTGTTGGTGGAAAATCTCGAGATTAATTTTGCCATTATGAACACGGCCTACTGAATTCAAATGGGTTCTTTAACATGCCAACATCGTATGGCATGCGTGACGTGGTTTTTGTCGCCTTTCAAAAATCACTTACCACGGCCAGGGCGAACCTGCAAGCTTGGAGTTGGTAGTCCGACACGATGACCACTCACCCACCCTGGTTAGAGCAACACATGTACATAGATAAACCACAATTGGAGAGTTGACTTGTTCAAACTTCCCTAGTTAACAAAATTCCTTTTACTCCATCTTTTCACTCAAAATATAGATTGTCTGTGATGTATCACAGATGGTAGACTGTAACTTGTACCTGGCAGGAGGAGAAGCCGTAATGCTCCAGCTCGCACCGATCACACTTGTCCCCGACTACGCTCTGCCGACACTGACATGTTCCTGTGTAGCTGTCGCATTGCTCTGTTCCACACCTGTCACATACACAGCCTGCAAAAACAACACAAACAGGGATTAAAATAAGCCAAAAATGAAATCAACATATGAAATTCATTTCTCAAAATGTTCACTTCCTTCCAGATTTATCTATCTTGTCACCAAACCTGGGTGCCACTGCAGTCAAAGCTACCAGTTAGAAATAAAACTACAGGGGATGTCTCATAAGTAGAGTCCAGGATTTTTGGTTTTAACGATATCCACAAAATATTTCAGCAAACACACATACGCTATCACAACTAAATATTTACCCCAAATATGCCATTTTCTTCCATATTGAAGCTGCGAAATATCGTGAAATAACATTATTTTGCTAAATGTGTTATTTTCACCCTAAGATGCTAAATATCCACAAAATGTTGGTAATAATTTTTATTTTATTTTTTTGATAGAAATTAAGAAATCTTGTATATAAATGATTCATAAGATACGGGATAACTAAGTCCCTTCTCGAGCTTGATTGGTTGAAGTCCTGAAATCATGGAAACAATGCTCTGCTTACACTTTAGGGACAACATAAGTTTCATAAGTTGTGAGGAAAGGACTATGGTAGTCATAGAGAATATTAATGTTAGCATGGAAAAAATTCTGGTCCTTGAAATTCATTTTACGAGATAAATCTCAGAAACTAAGTCTGAAAACACAAGTTCTAAAGAAATGTGTAATCCCAGTAATGCTGTATGGATGCCAAACATGGTCACTAACTTTGCAGCAAAGAAAAACGCTCCAAATAGTCCAACGCAGGATGGAACGAAAAATCCTCACGCTGAAAGACAGAATAAGGAACGAGGAGTTACGTAGAAGAACCAGTATTAAAGACGTCATCAACACAGCGGACAGACTAAAATGGAAATGGGGAGGCCACGTAGCGAGGATGGAGCATAGGAGGTGGACGCACAGACTAACGATGTGGGACACCAGAACAGGTAGGAGAAACGTAGGAAGACAGAGGACACGCTGGGCTGACACATTCAAGAAATTTGCCGGACCACAATGGACAAGAAGAGCAAGAGACAGAAGAGTGGAAGACCCTAGAAAAGCTCCTTTTCAAAACATAGTATATGCGATGAAAGGAAAGGAGCAACTCAGTGCAACATAGTGAACCTTTAAATACAATAACAATAATGTATTGATGACAGTTAAAACTCTACTAAAAATAAAGTGAACATGCTAGAAACATTAACAATTTTGCAAATATTAGATATAAGAACAAGAACACATAACATAGAGAATACTGTAACTAGGTTAGGAATAGATATATCAATAGCTATAAGAACAATTCAAGAACAGAGACTAACATGCCAGAAAAGTGCATCACTAGGTGCCTCACTACTCTTTAGGACTGCTCACCTAATGAGTGTAATGGAGCAATATCCCTGCCTAGGCAGGAGGCCATTGCCCTTAGGGGATTAAAGGGCTCTATTTATTATTATTATTATTATAGTATCCCATAAGTTCAACCCCTCGTCCACGTCGTGGGAGACGGGCAACGGCACAAAGTAGGGGATCGCCTGTAGGGGCGAAGTACAGTGGGGACTTAGTGTGTCCCGGGACCTTTACGGTAGCTGTGAAGGTCCTACAGGAACCCTGAAAAGTGACGGCTAACAGGGCTCTGGTGAAGCTACGATAGGCCCAGCAAGCCAGTAGTGGATGAAACCAAATGCTTTCAAGAATGGAACGAGCCTCGGACATGATGGATATAATAGACGACGACACGGCTGTACACACGGACTAAGATTTGGAACTTTAAACATAAGAACGCTGACAGGGAAGGTGGAGGAGATAGTGGATATGATGGAAAGAAGGAAGTTGGATTTATTGGGATTGGCAGAAACAAAGTGGAAAGGGGAAGGAAGGAGAGAACTGAGAAAAGGCTATAGACTGTACTGGAGTGGGAATGAAGAGGGAAAGAGGAATGGAGTGGGAGTAGTAGTACGAGGTGGTTTAAAAGAAGAAGTGAGGAGAATAAGTGATAGGATGATGAAAGTGAAAGTAGCACTGAGGGGTAAGACCATAGAAATAGTGCAAGTCGACTATATACTGTATGAGAAAGAACTAAAGAAGAACAACACGGATTATACCATCGGAGAACCTGGATAGCGACCATCGATTGCTGGTAATAGTAGGCTGCACCTCTGAAGAGAAGGAGGAGTTTGAAGAGGAATTGCAGAAGCAGCTGGTAGGAAGAAATATGATTGTTATGGGGGATCTGAATGCCCATGTAGGAAGAGAAGGCAAGGTTATGAGAGTGTTCTAGGACCAGAGGGTTGGGGCGGAAGAAATGAGGAAGGAAAGAGACTGTTGGACTTCTGCCAGAGGAACAGCCTGCTAGTTGGGAACTCGTTTAAGAAAAGGGAGAGCCACACAATCACATGGTACAGTGATGACTTGACCAGGAAGTCGGTGGTCGACTATATAGTGTATGAGAAAGAACTAAATAAGAACATCACGGACATCAAGGTTATACCATCGGAGAACCTGGATAGCGACCATCGATTGCTGGTAATGAACCTGAGAGGGAGTAAGGAGAAGAAAGGGACTGAGAACCAGTAAAGACGTATGGAAACTGAAAGAAGGGGATAGAAGGGTCCAGTACCTCAAAATGGTAAAGGAAGGAATTCCAACAGATGAAGAAAGAGGGATGGAAGAGGAATGGGCTAGATTTAAGAAGACACTAGTAGGTGCAGCAAAAGCAGTATGTGGGAGGACAAGTAGTAAGAAGAGGTGGAAGGAAACACCATGGTGGAATGAGAAGACAAAAGATATAGTAAGGGAAAAGGATAGAGCCTTTAGGAGGTGGTATCAAAATAGGACGGTAGAGACAAGGGAAGAGTACCAGGAAAGAAAGAAGGAGGCGAAGAGAGTAGTGGCTGAGGATAGAAGAAAGTGGACAAAGATGATGAAGGAGGATAGTGAAGGTACAAAAAAGGTCCTGAATGGGATGGTAAAAAATAAGAGGCGGAAGGATCCTATGGATTATGTTAGAATGGTGAACAAAAGGGGACAAGAGATAGAAAATAGGGAAGAACTGAAGAAAATGTGGAAAGAATATTTTGAAGAACTTCTGGACCCAAATGGAAACGATGGTGAGGAGGAAGAAATCGGAGAAGAGGAAGATGAACTGCAAACAGAAAAGGACTTAACATGGAACGAAAGTGGAAGATGCAGTGAAAAAGATGAAAGGAGGGAAGGCACCGGGTGTGGATGAGTTGAGTGTGGAGATGGTGAGAGCAGCAGGAGAGGTGGGGACACAATGGTTGTACCGAGTAATGAGGACAGCATGGAAGGAAAGGAAGACCCCAGAGGATTGGAAAAAAGGAATAATTGTCCCGATCTTCAAGAAAGGTCGTAGAACAGATTGCAGAAACTATCAGGGAATATCACTGATGAGTCATTGTGCAAAGGTCTTCGAGAAAGTTTTGGAAAGGAGAATTAGGACAAGGATAGAAGGAGGGATGAGGGAAGAATAACATGGCTTCAGAGCAGGAAGGTCCACAGTGGATTTGATTTTTGCTGTAAGGCAGTTACAAGAACAGCACTATGAGTATGGAACAGATCTACTGATGGCCTTCCCGGACATTGAGAAAGCATATGACAGTGTATGCAGAAACAAAGTATGGAAGTCCCTGGAGGATAGAGGAGTAGAGAAATGGACTATAAAGAGGATAAAGGAGATGTACAAGGGAAGTGTGAGTTGTGTGAAAGTGGGAGGAGAGGGATCGGACTGGCTGGAACAGAGAAACGGCCTGAAACAAGGAAGTGCACTGTCACTATTACTTTTCATTGTGGTGATGGATGACATAATGACCGGAGCGGCACAAGTAATTGGGGAAGGAAAGATGAAAGCAATGGTGTTTGCTGATGATTTGGTGATTTGGGGAAACAAGGAGGAGGTACAGGAACAGTTGGACGTGTGGGAAGGAATAATACAAGGATATGGGATGAAATTTAGCATAAATAAGAGTGAGATGGTGATCACAACTAGGAAGAAGGAAAGAACCACAACGGGAATAACAATTGGTGGGGAACAGCTGAAGAAAGTGGAGAGTTTCAAGTATCTGGAAAGCCTGATACAAGATAATGGAAGAAACGATAGAGAAATAAATGAGCGGGGGAGGCAGGCAGAAGCATTTCGGAGGAGTGTGAGAAGCATGTTATGGAGCAAGGATGTCCCTCAGAACAGCAAAAAGATCATATATCGGACGTACTATGTCCCTATCCTGACGTATGCCTCGGAGACCTGGGTTATGAAAGGAAGGGAGAAGAGCAAAATACAGGCCAGTGAGATGAGGTTCTTGAGAAGCAGTATTGGAGCTACAAAGATGGACAGAATAAGAAATGAGAGGACCAGAGAATTAATGAAGGAAGAACCATTACAGGATGGTATAGAGAAATCTAGACTTAGATGGTATGGACATGTAAAGCGAATGGAGGAGAAGAGGATACCCAGGAGAGTACACGAGACGAAGTGGGAAGGAAAGAGACCGAGAGGAAGACCGAGAGACAGGTGGTTGGAGGGGGTGGAAGAAAGACTGGACAAGGGTGGAAGCTGAGAGATGGTGGGATGACAGAAGACATTGGAGAGGCTTGTGTTCCAAACAGACCCGGCCAGTGGCTGGAAACTGTGCAAGATGATGATGATTATTATTATAAACACAAAAAATTTAATTCATATTAGTTTTAGTTCTTAAAGAGAAATAACTTGAATAAGTTGCTTGTTATTCCTCCAAATGTTTCTATACTGTTCTCTATTTAATGCCATTGTTTAAAGAAAATTTTATTTGGAAAGTTTGCTGTCAACTGTTTCATACTCACTCTGACAGTTCTTCTCACTGATGGCATCGCCATAGAATCCTGGAGCACACAGGCTGCAGGCCTCCCCAAATGTGTTGTTGAGACACTGCAGGCATTCTCCAGTAATAGAGTCACACGAGCCAGGATCTTCAGGGTTGATGTTTCCGGAACAGGCACACTCCTCGCAATACTCCCCTGCAAAGTAACACGACAGGTATCAGACAGAGATTGAAAAAATAAAGACATATCGTAACAGAAATAGAATCTATGTACTGTGTAATGATCTTCAGTTCCAAGGCCATTTTATTTTGTTTATCTAAGCTTGTTGTATTTATGTAAGTACTGTACATGGATACTGTAAAAATTACACAGGAATATTAAGATAAAATTTCAGCCTTTTTTTAAAGACATGTTTGGGGAAAGGTTCTATGACTTCAGCATTCCAATGTTCACCAACTGAAGAGCATTCACAGTACAGTACTGACATAATGCAAGAGGGTTGCCCAGGTGATATGTGACATGTAATAATTAATACAGTGTTTCTTTATTTTGCTACTAGTAGTAAAGGGATCACTCTGGTCAGTACATTTCAGGCCTAGAGTTGAAAGTGTACCATCGTTGGGATTCCCCACTTTCGGACCCTACCGGAATCTCAGTTGGACAATTCCCTGAGAAAAAAAATATTCCAAATCTCAGCCAAAAGGTACTCGATTCAATGTACTGTACATTTTTCCAATGAAATCCCCAAATGCATCCTCTCCCGTGATTGATCCCTAATCCGAGCTCTGCTCAGATTGGTTGGTTCAATAGTTTAGGGCTGCGACAACGCGGTCATTCCCCGTGTACTTTGGGTGTGTATAGAATCTGTCTGATAACCGGTGTTAATAATTGTGATGACTGTATTAGTGTGTGAGTAGGGGAGAGCTAGGAGTTCTATTACCCCCCACCACCTCTCCCTCTGACGTCACATACTAACCCGCAATACATTCAGGGGCAAAGTCGATATCACTCGAACGCATGGTCCGATTTTGACAAATGAGGTGTCGTTGGACTCGGGCTGACGCCCTCCTTCCAATGGAAAACTTATTTCAACCCCAAAATAAAACCTACCCCTACTAGGGGATGAAATTATAATTTTTTTAGGAAAGTCATTTTACAAATGCAACAGACATGAGGGGCGATACCACTATGAACTTAAACGTTGTTGCTCATATAGCGCATGCTCTTTGAAAAAATGATTTATAAGAAGGGGTTTTGGTGGTGAGTTTGCCGATATCTCTCGAACGCAAGGTTGGATTTGGACGTGTGACGAGTCAAATCGCTTGTCTCGAAGCCCTATATTTGTTATTAATAGGTTAAAGTTTTGAGAATGAGGGAAACAGGCTTTTTGGGGGTAAAAACGTGATTTTAGACTTTTTCCGATATTTCACAAATGCATGGTCGGATTTGGTCCTATGACATGTCAAGTGGCTTGTCTCGAAACCCTCTTTTTAGACTTTCTGTTATATCTCACAAACCAATAACGCCAGAGACGTATACGAGGGGTCATAGGACCCGGGGTGATGAACCCCCACACCTCCCCCCCCCCCTTTCGAATTAAGTATTTATGTTTTTAAAAAAATTGTGAAAGGGTCTAACAACACTTTTGTTGAAAACATTTTAGTTTTTAAAACTTTTTTAAAAATCTGTCTAAAATGTTCATGAAGAGTGGTTGTAGATAGAAAGAGACGATACCACTGGGCACGTGTTTCAACGAGGCTATTACTGGCCACGGTGGTGATATACCTATACAGTATTCGTTATTTCGATGAGACGGCGGGTCGAGGGTTCGTTTTCTGATTTTTCCTATGATGGAATTCCTAATTCCTAAACCCCCTGAAGGGGGTCTTTAACGTGTAAACGATTATGAGTGACATGACAAATGATAATTCCTTGATCAGATGAAGCTGGCTTTAGATAGAACAAACAGAACTTGGTTATATGTTGCTTGAAGTGAGTATAGAAAACAAACTTGCTGGGGCAGACTGACAGGATGTGGATGTTATTTGAGCTTATTGGAATGCATTGACCTGATTTGACAACAGGGCAATGAAAAAAGCACAGAGATGCTGAGGACACTTGAAGGTCATACGATATGGCAACCATGGTGGGAAGGGGAAGCGAGGATGATGTCGCCGATCATGTTCAATGTTCAATGGATGAATTTATATTTTGCGAAGCATTGTTCGGAGAGGGTCATGTGACGACTTGTTTTAAGGGTATTTATTTTTCCGATCTTTTCTATGGTGGACTCATTGATTGAAATAATCCAAAACTGCTAGGGCATGGCCTTGAGATTTTATAAACCGATAATGGGATTTTGACATACAAGGTCCCCCAGAACTTGACATGATGTCATTCTTTTTATGGCTTATGAATTTCCCCAAAAAACTAAATGAATAAAAATATTGTATGGGTATTGGCTGTTTTTCTTATTTTCTTAATTGCTATCCCCATGTCCCACTATTAATGCAATTGTTAACCATCAACAGTCTCTGACTATGTTCATAAAGAGAGTGCCTTAAACAATACACTCTGTCTATGGTTTGTGTAGCGAGTATCATAATAATTCAGTGTGGACAACCCATGGTAAGGCAATAGTTATGTCAGGTAAGGAATTCGAACCCTTGTTTCCTTGTACAGGAAATTTAAACTTAAGTCACACACCTTAACCACTCGGCCAACCTGACAGTTACTAATTTAATTAGTCTTGTGGACTTGAGTGTTTACAAAACTTTTCCAAGTATACATTGACTAAACCACTTGCTTGTTTTGAAATACAGATTTTGTTTTGTTTTACCATAACATTGCAGTTATGAGTATTGTGAACTGGGTGTTTAATATAGGGTTAAAGGCATTTTAAAATAATTTTAGAAAAGCTTTTCGGTATCGTGTCATGGGTTGTAACTATAGAGGGATCACCCTCATATCACAGATAGTAAAAATACTGGAAAGGATATTAGAAAGAAGAATGAGAAGAAAGGTGGAAGGAGAGTTGCAAGAGGAACAGTATGGCTTCAGGAGTGGAAGATCCACAGTGGATCCAATCTTTAGCTTGGGCAGGTGATGGAAAAGAAGTGGGAATATGGAGAGGATTTGATCATGACTTTCATAGATCTGGAAAAGGCATATGATAGTGTCCCCAGAGAGAAGGTATGGGAAACCATGGTTAAGAAGAGACTGGGAAGAGAAATGTTGGAAATGGTGCAAGCAATGTACAACAACTGTGTTAGCAGGGTACTGACCCCAGTTGGAAAGACAGACTGGTTTAGGAACAAGACTGGACTAAGACAGGGGGGTGTGCTGTCACCTCTTTTATTCATAATGGTAATGGATGAAATTGTAAAGGAAACAAAGGAAGCATATGGACATAAAGAAATGAAGTTACTATTATTTGCAGATGATATTGTGGTCTGGGGAAGGAACACCGAAGAAGTGCAAAAACAACTAGATGCACTAAACGAAAATATTCAGAAGTATGGCCTGAAAATCAGTATAGAGAAAAGCAAGACCATGGTGATGACAAGAGGGGAAAGACAAGGAAAGGGCACTGTGAAAATTGGAAGTCAGAGTTTGGAAATTGTGGACACGTTCAAATACCTAGGAAGTGAATTGATGCAAACTGGTAGGTTGGACATGGAGATTGGCAGGAGGGTACAGCAGAGCAATGCATTCTATCAAAGTGTAAGAAAACTTGTTTGGGATAACGAAGTACCAAGGAAAAGCAAGGAGGTAATGTATAAAATGTACTATGTACCCATATTAACTTATGCAGCTGAGACTTGGACCCTGACGAGCAGGCAAGAGAGTAGAATCCAAGCCAGTGAAATGAAATTCCTAAGAAGTATGATAGGAAAGACAAGGAAAGACAGAGTGAGGAATGAAGATGTTAGGAAGGAAGTTGGGATGGGAAAACTAAATGAGAGAATTGAGAAGAATAAACTAAGGTGGTTTGGACATGTAAAGAGGATGGAGGAAAATAGAATACCAAGACAGATGCTGGAGGCGAAGTGCAAGGGTAAGAGAGCAAGGGGAAGACCTAGAACAAGGTGGATCGATTCAGTGAAGAACAGCGTGAGAAAAAGGAATCTGGACTGGGACAAGATCGTGGAAGAAGAATTGTGGAAGGAAAGAGGAAAGTGGAGAAGTGCCATAAATACCCCGACCCGGCAGGAGCTGGATAAGGGGAAGTGATGATGATGATGATGATGATGATGTCATGGGTTGTAGTAATGCATTACTGTTCATTGACTAACATTTACCCTTACACAACATTATTTTGGTGAGCTTACATGTTGTTGTTTGAATCTTTAGTCCTTTGACTAGTTTGCTGCAGATCTCAATGCCCCCTGTCCCGAGCTAATCGTTTCATCTCTATATAACTACCACACCCTACAATCAAGACTATCTGTTAAACATATTCTAACCTTGGTCTCCCCCTACAAGCTCTTGGGTTCAATTCCTAGCTTTAACACAAAATTTTAAAAGTGGTATGAGGACTAAAACAAGTATACTCAGTCTCGGGTGGTCCAAAATAAGTAGAGAGGGTTTGATTCACACCTCAACCATAAGGCACCGTTTTTTTTTTTTTTGTTTTTTTTTTTATGATAGCCATTTTTTCAATTTCACATTTCACACATTGCAATTTGTCAATTTTCCATTTGCATTTTTTTAATGACAGTTTGATGTTTTTTTCAATTTCATGATGTGGAAACATGGATTTTCATTTTTCATATTTACACATTTGTCAATTTCCTATTTATATATATTTTTTTTTAAATGATCGTTTAAGGTTTTTACATTTTGTCTATATGGAAACATGGATTTTCCATTTTGCTGTTTACACATTTTTTATTTATTTTGTGTATGTTGAAAAATGATATTTCTAAAACAAGATTTTTTTATTTTTCATTTTATGTTTTTGTAAATGATCTTAATGTGAGTGCTTGACCATGGCACTAGTACAGTCTGTCTGTGTGTTAGCGGGACCGTAGAGGCTTATTACTACTGCAAGTAAGAATGTTTTACAAAATAACGGCTATCTACCACTGCGTTTGAAAAACAAAACTATTGAAAAAAAAAAAAAAACTATTTACCATTCATTCATATATAAGTGTTATTCTCCCTCTCCCCACCCTACCTCACCGTATTTTCTCTGGTCAAACAATCATTGCTACCCATACATACACAAGCTTTCTATATCTCTCTCTACATACATGTTTTCTCTGTTCCACAAGATAAAAATTATGGTTGCTGGATTGTATCCTGCACTGTTTATGCGACATACCATTGCCAGTTCATAAAACCGTTAGGTAGTTCTCTACATATAGCGATTTTACCCCTGCTCTACCTACGCATTTTGCTTGTTTGGCTTTCTTACAGGCTAGTATGCGATAGGCAGCATTAACTGTATATCAAACCCAGTCCACCTTTGTATTTGTAATCTAAGTAATAATTTGAAAAGAGACAAGTGTAATCAGTTTTAAACATTAACTCTGCTTTTTTGTTTGTTTGTTTATGACATGTATATTAACCTAAAATCAAACCCTAGTCTACCTTAGTGAAAGGCTAACAGTTTAACCACTGCGTCACCATACCCTTCTTTCTTAGTTTGATTCGTTCTAGGACTTAAGAGCTAGAAATCGAGTTACGATCTCCAGTGCAAGAGGCACTTGTGCTCACCACTATAGCACGTAATGGTTAGCTGGTAACATTTGACAACCGAAAATGATTGTATTTCTGTTAGCCAAGCATTTCTGTCATTTGCCTACTGTGTGAGCACTGCCAGCAAGACAGTTTAGTTTAGAACAAGCGAGTGTGTGTGTGTGTATAGATTATTAGCCTCAAGTATTTAAAGCTTGTTGTGTGTAGCGACCATCTTGCTCAGTAACCACTGAGTAAGTTTTAACAGTCAACTCATAAAAACAGCATAGGATAGTTGTGTGTGGTTCATGTACTTGGGAATATGCATTAGCACCATGCGCTAGCTTTACCTTACCCTCTAAAAGTAGAGCATTATCCCTTCCTTTGGACATTGCCAATGACTGCATTCCCCCACAAATTTTACACTTAAGCCCTTCGCTTGTTCTTGATTAGGTTTGGTTTGCTTTAGGCTTGGTTTGGTTCAGTTGGGTTTGATTCGACTTGGTTCAGTTTAGTTTAATGTAGTCACCATTTATTTTATTTTCAGCTACACTCTTTAACCAATTAATTAATGATAGTCTACTCTTAATTCTTGAATCGATAAATTGAATTTTGTGTACACCGTTTGTCGAGCCATGCCTACAACCTATACTCCCTATGTACTACAGTCAGATCTGAAAACAAGTTCCAATGGTCAAAGACATGTCAGTCACCATACATGTATTCTACAACAATTCTTTCTTTACCTAGCTAGGTTTCGTCACTCACAGTAAACATCTAACATTATGGGTTTGCAATATATTAAGAAAAACAAAAGTCCATGATCTTGTTGTTTTGGGTCTTTTTTGGGGAAATTCATAAGCCATAAAAAGAATGACATCATGTCAAGTTCTGGGGGGACCTTGTATGTCAAAATCCCATTATCGGTTTATAAAATCTCAAGGCCATGCCCTAGCAGTTTTGGATTATTTCAATCAATGAGTACACCATAGAAAAGATCGGAAAAATAAATACCCTTAAAACAAGTCGTCACATGACCCTCTCCGAACAATGCTTCGCAAAATATAAATTCATCCATTGAACATTGAACATGATCGGCGACATCATCCTCGCTTCCCCCTCCCACCATGGTTGCCATATCGTTTGACCTTCAAGTGTCCTCAGCATCTCTGTGCTTTTTTCATTGCCCGGTTGTCAAGTCAGGTCAATGCATTCCAATAAGCTCAAATAACATCCACATCCTGTCAGTCTGCCCCAGCAAGTTTGTTTTCTATACTCACTTCAAGCAACATATAACCAAGTTCTGTTTGTTCTATCTAAAGCCAGCTTCATCTGATCAAGGAATTATCATTTGTCATGTCACTCATAATCGTTTACACGTTAAAGACCCCCTTCAGGGGGTTTAGGAATTAGGAATTCCACCATAGGAAAAATCAGAAAACGAACCCTCGACCCGCCGTCTCATCGAAATAACGAATACTGTATAGGTATATCACCACCGTGGCCAGTAATAGCCTCGTTGAAACAAGTGCCCAGTGGTATCGTCTCTTTCTATCTACAACCACTCTTCAAGTACATTTTAGACAGATTTTTCAAAATGTTTTAAAAACTAAAATGTTTTCAACAAAAGTTTTGTTAGACCCTTTCGCAATTTTTTTAAAAACATAAATACTAAATTCGAAAAGGGGGGAGGTGTGAAGGAGGGGAGGTGCATCACCCCGAGTTCTACGACCCCTCGTATACGTCACTGGCGTTATTGGTTTGTGAGATATAACAGAAAGTTTAAAATCACAGTTTTACACCAAAAAAATCTGTTTCCCTCATTCTCAAAAACTTTAACCTATTACCAAAATAAAGAGGGTTTCGAGACAAGCCATTTGACACATCATAGGACCAAATCCGACCATGTATTTGTGAAATATCGGAAAAAGTCTAAAATCATATTTTTACCCCCCAAAAGCCTGTTTCCCTCATTCTCAAAACTTTAACCTATTAATAACATATACAGGGCTTCGAGACAAGCGATTTGACACGTCACACGTCCAAATCCAACCTTGCGTTCGAGAGATATCGGCAAACTTCGTACGAAAGTAGGCGACTATCTGGCTCTCTCCTCACCACCAAAACCCCTTCTTATAAATCATTTTTTCAAAGAGCTCGCCCTCTTACAAAAATCCCAAGTGTGCAAGCGTAAAAAACAAAAACAAAAATGTTGATTCATAGCGGCATCCAGCAAAACGCATGCGCTATATGAGCAACAACGTTTAAGTTCTTAGTGGTATCGCCCCTCATGTCTGTTGCATTTGTAAAATGACTTTCACTAAAAAAATTACAATTTCATCGCCTAGTAGGGGTAGGTTTTATTTTGGGGTTGAAATAAGTTGTCCATTGGAAAGAGGGCGTCAGCCCGAGTCCAACGACACCTCATTTGTCAAAATCGGACCATGCGTTCGAGTGATATCGACTTTGCCCCTGAATGTATTGCGGGTTAGTATGTGACGTCAGAGGGAGAGGTGGTGGGGGGTAATAGAACTCCTAGCTCTCCCCTACTTGTGTGTTATCTGTTTTTAATTCAAGTAAGGACTGAAGACGATAATTTCAAGTGGTTCCTACTTTCACTACCAAATGCTACCGTCAATGACACCTAACTGTGAACTTGGCTACTACTAGATGCCATCGCAACCAGCGCCTGGTGACGAACGTTGGAACTTAAGAGCATTAATCAAACCTAACCTACAAATTTTTCATGCCATTAATCTATGACAAGGGTCCGCCGGATTTACTTCCCCTCCGAAGGAAGGCATACCGAGGGATTTTAATGCTCTTAAAAAATCCGATAACTTCAGCTGGGTTTGAACCCGCGATCTTGGGCATAGGAGCTCAGCATGCTACCAATCTGCTCAGATTATAACCTCCAGCCAGCCAATTTGCTTGTTTGAGCTAATTTGGTATGTGTTCACTCCTCAAGAACCTGGGTGAGATAGACGCTGACAATTTACTAACAGAGTTTGTTCTGGCTCCACGCATGCGCACAGATGTGGTAATTGTATTACAACGTATTTGAAATCCTTCTAGATAGTTCGATAGCCGCTGCCGGCTCATACAATACTGCTCACACAGAACGTGCAACCTTGATGACAATGCCCACCATTACAACGCACATTATTGGCGACTGGAAATCATATTGTTTCTATATTCAGTATATATTGTTCATCTTCTGTTTATGAACTGTGGGCGCATAACTTTAAATTAGAATTTAATAGAGCGTTCGGTGAGGACCCAGTTAGATCCCAAAGAGAAGCACTTGCTAATTGAGGGCGCAAGGGTCAGTGTGCCGCAAACGACCTGCACAATAGTCAATAATGTTTTTGAAGTTGACCACTCTCTAACAAAACTGAGTTTCCAAACTATTTCAATAAAAACACATACCGGTAAAGAAAATAAAAATCTTGAGCAAATATTTACCTGCAATCTCTGGAGTCCCAAAGAAACCAGCTGCACAAGATTCACATCTTGCTCCGTAGTAGCCTGGGATACAGTCACAGTGGATCTCCTCTCCATCAGCACTCACCTCACAGCCAGTCGCAAAGCTGAGGACACAAAATTAATAAAACCGTATGTTCTCCTTCCCTTCTCATATGAGTATGTACAGGGTCATCATTTTAAGTCCCCCCTGTACGCACCGCTAGGTCGGTAAAAGTGATCTTGGAAGGCACAGCCTTATCTTCCCAATGAACACGTGCGCTGAGCCTGGCAATGTTGCAATAAGCTGTCAGTATCTCCTGTGTCGTAAGATTGTGAAGTGCCAGTTGAGCCAGCGAGCGTGTGTCTGTGCGAGAGCTTCCCGAGCCTTGATTGGTAACGGAGGGGAGACTTAAATTGATGACCCGGTATTTATGCCTTGTATTAAGTCATCTTACATATCAAATAAGTAGGTTATAATAGTTTTGTATAACAAAGTTCATTCGCAAGAAAATTCACTGTGTGTCCACCTTTGTCAATACTAAATCTTTAATTGCTATTGTATTCATCAACATCATCATCATCATCAAATTCCAGCTCCAGTTGCCCGGGTGCTGTTAACGAGCCCTCGCCATCTTTTCCTGTCCATGAATAGTTGGTCTTCGTGAATCCTTCTCCAGTCTAGCCCTTTGACTTCAAGATCATCCTTGATTTGGTCCAACCATTTCTTCTTTGGTCTTCCTACTGGTCATTTTCTTGGGATAATCTTCTTGAAATAAGCTTTTGGTGTCCTCTCATATCCCGTACTTTGAAGATGCCCATACCATCCTGATCGTTGCTTCAGCAAATATGTTATAGCACTGATATCTATGCCATCCTCTGTCCTGTTTGTTTCGTTCCTTACCTTTTCTCTCCTTGTCCTTTGAAGCATTGTTCTTATAAACTTCATTTCGGATGCCTGAATCCTACTTTCTTCTCTTCTGGACAGGGTGCATGTTTCTACCCCGTAAGTTAGAATTGGGATGTAGAATGTCTTATAAGTATATGTTTACACTTCCTGGGCACCTTATTATCCCACAGTAGTGTTAGTAGTATGTGCTTTGACACTCCAGATATTGCATCATCGTGAGGGGATATTGCGTAATTGCGGTGATGTCATGGTGCTTACTGCTTGAGTGGTGACGTCATGGGTGCTTTAGAGCGAGCACGTGCACATGTTAGCGTGGGAAGAGGTTGACCTTTTGGCTTATTTATGCGATGGTGATAAAAAAATTATGGGTGTTGACGTCATGGGGGTTGCTTATTAGGATGCTAACCGTCATCTGACACCCGTGAGAGTGTGAGCACGTGCACCAGTGCGAGCGATCTCGTGATATGTCTGCAGTGTTCGCGTGAGACGTAGTTGACCTTTAACGTCATTGGATAAGAATGTAATCTTTGACTGGTCTGGCTGCGTGGCTCAGGGGTAACGTTCTCGCTTGCTGAGCCCAAGGTTGCAGGTTCGAAACCTGGCGCAGTCAGCTGGCATTTGAGGGTGCGCAAATGGCAGTCAGCTGGCATTTGAGGGTGAGCAAATGAGAGGGAGCCGTGTCAGTACATTTACTGGCACGTTAAAGATCCCCTTCGGGGCAAAATTCTGGCCCCCCGGCGTCTCTAAAAGCCAGGGTAGTTAAAAGGGACGTAAAACCAATAACATTATTATAATCTTTGACTTCTTTAAGCAATAGTGAAAAAAAAAAAAAAAAGAGTGGGATGTTTACGTTAGAAGCTTGTTTGCAGCATATGGTTTCTTGAGTGTAGGTGGGGGTGAAGGATATATGGACATGTGCATGGATGAGTTTAAGTTCTACGTTTGCGCGATGAAAGGGAGAGTGTGTGTGTGAAAGAAATAAAGAAAGTCAACGACGGGGAATAAATTGTGTGATGGATGTTCTAACGAAGTTCAATAAGTTAGCCACTTGCATCGAGTATTCTAATAAGAAACTATCAGAACTAATCATTGATTTACCATACGTGGTCCAAATTATTCGGGCTGTGGAGACGAGATTTGGAAGAAAAATAGTGGTGGACATTATCGTTGAAGATGAAATGACAAGTGTATTTCTACCACAAGTATTTGCAAAACTAAGCGCATCAGAGATCGATGAACTAAACTCACTTAGAGGCCCACTGAGGATGGTGCATTTGGGGTTGAAGGACCGCGCACATCAAGTTGTTTTAAAACAGTAAATTTTGGTGAGTATATATATATATACAGTTGAACCTGCTTTATACGTAACTCTGTTCTGCGTATTTCGTATTTGTACGTAATTTCTTTTCGGTCCCGGCAAAATGTAATTTAAAAGCGTGTTAATTTAACCTTATTTATACGTAATCCATTTATGTAATTCGCTGTTATACGTATGAAGTGTCTGTGAAATACATCTGAGTTTTGCGTAGCCTGATTGTAATATAATGAGCACGTGTTGTTATAAAAGAAACTACAGTACTGTATTTATGTAGTTTCCTCTTTGTCGGCGTAGACAGAGCGGTAGGTTTTCGGTGCTGAAACAGAACACAGAGTTTCTGTCTCATGTGGGACATGCTCTGGATTGTTCACACGAAAATAACTCTCATATTCAAACAAATTTATTTTCTTTTGTTTCCGCGATGAAACCGCCGACTCGGCTGGTAACTTAATCTTTAGCGGCATTGTGAAGGTCAAAAACGACACAGCTAGAGGAGGAGCGAGATAGAGAGCGATGGGAACTCGCTTGGTTGGCCTTTGTTACGCCGCCAGTAAGTAAGGGTCTACAATGTCACTCTGCAAAACTCGGTGTTTTGATTGATATGAGAATTTCTTTTGTGGGAACAATGGGCAAGTAAAATGTCCTCAGTGCCGGTATCTGGTGTGTACTGTTGAACAGTAGTTTTATCATTTAGTTGCTTTCGATTAGCCATGGAGAACACAAAAAGGAAAAGTTATACACTACATGAGAAAGTAAAATTCATACGAGAAGTGGACGCTAATCCGCACAAAACATCATCATCATCTTGCACAGTTTCCAGCCACTGGCCGGGTCTGTTTGGAACACAAGCCTCTCCAACGTCTTCTGTCTTCCCACCATCTCTCAGCCTCCACCCTTGTCCAGTCTTCTCCTCTCTTCTTCACGCTTTCTTCCACCCCCTTCAGCCACCTGTCCATCATATCCACTATCTCCTCCACCTTCCCCGTCAGCGTTCTTAGGTTTAAAGTTCCAAATCTTTCGTCTATTAAATCCATCCTGTCCGAGGCTCGTTCCATTTTTGAAAGCATTTGGTTTAATCCACTACTGGCTTGCTGGGCCTATCATAGCTTCACCAGAGCCCCGTTAGCCGTCACTTTTCAGGGTTCCTGTAGGACCTTCACAGCTACCGTAACGGTCCCGGGGCACACGAAGTCCCCACTGTACTTCGCCCCTACAGGCAATCCCCTACTTTGTGCCGTTGCCCGTCTCCCACGACGTGGACGAGGGGTTGGACTTATGGGAGACCCGCACAAAACAAAAACTGAAATTGCTTCAGACTTAGGGATTGCTTACACCACGCTATGTACAGTCATCAGTAAAAAAAATGCTATTTTGGATGAGTTTTTAAAACTGGGTTCAAAATCAGCAAAGCGCAGCCGTCAGCAAGAAGGGAGGTACGTAGATTTGGAGAAAGCACTTTTCACATGGTTCCAGCAAAAGCGGGCTGCAGCTCTACCAATTAGTGGCGACATGCTGAAGGCAAAGGCGATAGATTTAGCTAAAATGATGAGTATCACTGCTGATTTCAAGGCTTCGTCGGGATGGTTGCAAGGATTTAAAGATCGTCATGGAATCACAGGGAGAACAATTTGTGGTGACTCAAAAGCCTCGGACGACGTCACTGTGCAACACTGGAAAGAAGAGGTTCTGCCGGGTATCATAAGTGATTACCAGCCTACAAACATCTACAATTGTGATGAGACCGACTTATTCTACAGTCTCCTTCCTAATAAAACATTAGCTGAAAAAGGTGACTCCTGCCATGGAGGGAAGAAAAGTAAAATTCGCGTAACAGTTCTTCTTGCCACCAATGCAGATGGATCGGAAAAACTTCCTCCCCTTGTGATAGGAAAATCGAAGAATCAGAGGTGTTTTAAGGGTGCGAAAACAAAACCTACGGAATATGAATCCAACAGAAATTCTTGGATGACTATGCTTCTAATGGAACAGTGGTTGAAAAAACTGGACATTAAAATGAAAAAGAAACAGAAGAAAATTCTTCTTCTTATGGATAGATGTGCAGCACATCCACCTCAAATCGTTCTGGAGAATGTCCGAGTAGAACTTTTCCCTCCTAACTGTACCAGTGTTCTACAGCCACTTGATTTGGGCATCATTACAAATTTCAAAGTGCATTATAAAAGAATGCTGGTTCAACATTTAATAACACTGAGTGATGCAGGAAATGAAACTCTCTCCATTAATTTACTACAAGCAACTGTTTCCGCAAAGCTGGTGTCTTTCTGGAAGAGGCTGCCTCTAATGATTATGGGGACGAAATTATGTCTGACAATGAGCTATCGCTACCGGAGGGTGCAGATTTCGATACTTTTGTGCATTACGATGATAATCTGGCTGTATGTGGGGTACAACGGGATAAAGAGATTATTGCTGACGTATATCAACGCGGTGGTGACGGACCGGCTACAAGCGATAGTGACAGTGATGGAGATGGAGATGACGACTTGAATCTTGAAACACCTGAACTAAGTGAAGTGTTAAGTGCAATCGAAGTGTGTAGGCGTTACATCAGTGCGAAAAGTTGTAGTGAAAATGCTTTGAATTCATTACTACGTTTGCAAAAGGAGGTTTATACACTTAATGCAAGAAAAGTGAAACAAGCCAAACTATCTGATTTCTTTAAGGCTGGACCAAGTTCAAAATAATACAGAACTATATTTTCTGTCTTAATGTATGTATTGTTTGCTAGGATTTACACATGTAGGTCTATTCCATCGGTTTTTCAATAAATATGTAATGTGTTGTGCAAGTCTGATTTCTAAGTAATTCTGAGTTATGAGTAGTTTCTTTTTCTTCCCCTTGATATACGTATAAGTCAGGTTCAACTGTATATATATGGATTATATGTATTGATTGATATAACGATTGATATATATTTAGTTGCTAATTATTTCTTAATTCGTTTAATTTTTCAGATTATCTAAAAAAGCTAATAAAAGGAACAGCATAATGGAGTGGAAAACTGTTAATTTTCTGCGTGGAACTGAACATCGATCGCACCCGGTAATAGAGTATCATCGTGTATGCATTCAACAGTCTGAAGAAGAAGAAGATGATAATGAGGTGAGTCATAATGAGAAAGAAGCTTGTTTTAACAAATGGACATCTTCGAGTGGAATTTCAACATTTTCAGTCTACGTTACTACTGTTAGCAAATCAGATGATAGTCAGCGAGAGGTGACAGAAACAGTTCTAAGATATTTGTAAAAAAAATTATGTGAAGATGAACATTTTATTTGTTTCTTCGGATACAATACATTTGATGAGGTTTACAAAATTGAATTTTCTGCGACTTGTTTTGATGTAACAAAATTGAATGAGTATAGAAACAAATTGCTCGGTAAACTTCGGGACGATTTTCCATTTTAAGCAGTTCATTGTTCACTGGAGATTACAGGCAGTAATTTATCTCAATGGCTTGAATATACTTTAAAAGATTATAGGTTTATGGTGAGCCGATGTTACAGCAACTGCTGGTGGTGTATTAACAATAGTGCAAATTGGAGAATTGCTTAGACAACAATGGCAACACCTCTTAGAAAAAGTAGAAAAGTTGATATTGTAATACATAATAATAGTGAAAATATAAGAAACCAATTGGACAATGCATTTGAAAGTGTTTCTAATTTAAACGGTGCTATTTCAATATCTTACCAAATCGGGGAAAACACTCAAACCGACTTGATTGAGAACAGTGATGAGTTGTTTGAATGTTGGAGAGTTATTAGTGACCACATATTGCAACAAGCTGAGAAATTTTTGATCGTTCACTGATGAATGTGAGGAAGTTAAGGGACATCAAATGGGTTACCAAATGGCATGGACCCTATGGTGCTAGATCTTTAATAGCTAAGGCTAATTTTAAACATAGAATTATATTTGATGAACAATGTATGGCCATTGAGATGAGCAGACTAAAGATTTTTCACAATCAACCAGTATATGTTGGTGAATCTATATTAGATTTGTCTAAATGTAAAATGAATGACTTTCATGACAATGTTATTTTAGCAAATCCTGAATCAAATGTAAGGTTGTTATACACAGACACTGATAGTTTTATGTATATATTCTATTATGATATTTACGAGTTCAACAAACAGCATTCAAATTTGTTTGATACTGGAAACTATGAAACAAACAATCCTTTTGGTATTGTGAGACAAAATAAAAGTGATATTGGTTTAATAAAAGATGAACATGCTGGAAGGATTGTTGAAGAATTTGTAGGGTTAAGACCCAAAATGTATGCAATAAAATTGTATGATGAAATTAATAGCTTGGGTAAGGCTAAAGGCATTGAGAAGAGTGTGAGTAAAACCAGTGGCGTACCGACGGGGGGTGGGTTAGGGTTTAACCCCCCCCCCAGAGACAGTTTATATGACTCCTTATATTGTCCCTTCTATCACCTGGAAAATGTTTTGAATTGCTGCCAGTGAGGCTTCTTTAGGCTACTCCTTTGTAATATATTTTTAATGTGAACACGTTCTTCACGTGGTAAATGACGTCCACTCAACTCGCAACGAGACTTCTCCAGCTTTGGCGCTAGCTACTGGTTATGGCCTGGGATAAACACCCTTAAACTACATGTTAAACGGAGCAAGAGGGGCAGATGACCTCGCTGTTCTTCCACTTAAAGCAATAATAACTAACTACACTAGGCGAAATATCAAAATTGTCGTTTTACTGTTAAAGTGTGCGATTGGTAACTATCATAACGCAGCTTCGTGCTGCTTTAAACGTGCATATCTGTGAACTGCCAGATCGTGAGTCGCACTTTTTTTCCGAGTTTATTTGTAATGCGTAATGGATCGATTTATTATTAAAAACCAAGAGTAGATATTACATGCAACACTGCCATTGCAAGTAGTTCATCTTTAAGAATTGAAAATTAACTTGAAGAATTATCGGCTACTACCAAGCCGGCTACCGACCAAATACATCGAACAGACTTAGGAGGTTATGCTGGCCAACAGGTGTGTTTACAATATGATTCATGATAATCACTATTTCTGTAACTGATTTGCATTTCGATACTTTACCTATTATGTTATACCGGTATTTGTATGGCTTTGGCCTACGTATGTGCCGGTACATGTTAATTATTTCAATGTTGTGATTTACTTTTTTCTTTAGATTGATGATTATCTGAAAAATGAACTGTTGGAAAATGCCTGGACACCTGGAAGCAATTTTAATTTCCCTTTATCGGGTCCAAGGAATCTGAAATTTCAGTTGAACTGGTTATCAGAGTGGAATTGGCTAGTTTATTCTCCTTCAAAGAACGAAGCCTTTTGTAAATATTGTTCGTTTGTTTTGCACCGTTGTTGGGAAACAATCTTCATCGCCAGGTAAACTAGTAAAATTTCCTTACATGAACTGGAAAAATGCGAAGGACGATTTCAAAAAACACCAAGAAACCAAGTATCATAATGGCATGTACGGAAAAGGCTGCGAACTTTCTCGCCATATACAAAGGTACAAAACCTGCTGTTGACGTAAGCTTGGATAGGGGTGTTCAATCCAACATATTATGCAACAGGGAGAAACTCATACCAATAATTAAATCTGTGATTTTCCTTGTTCGAATGGGCATTGCTTTCCGTGGTCCCAGGGATTCGGGACCTGTAAATTTAGATGAGCCTCTCAAGAAAGGGGAGGGAAATTTCAGGTCTCTTCACAAGTTTCGAGCAGAAGCTGGTGATACAATACTAAAGGAACATTTGATGACAGCATCCTTAAATGCAACATACGTAAGCCCACTGATTCAGAATGAAATTAATTCATCTTTGAATGACATTATATTGAAAAGGTTAGTCGATCAGGTGAAAAAAGCTAAATACTTTTCTGTTCTTGCTGACGAGACCACAGACATCAGCGGTGTGCAGCAAATGTCACTATGTGTCCGTTTCGTTCAATATAATTCCGTACATGAGGAGTTTCTGCAATTTATTGCTATCAATGATGCTTCTGGGTTAGGCCTTGCAAATAGCATATTGTCTGGGTTGAAAAGTGTGGGACTGGATGCAGAATATCTCGTAGGCCAAGGTTATGATGGAGCTAGTGCCATGAGTGGATCCTACAGAGATGCTCAGGCCATTATATGAAAACAGTTTCCCAAAGCCCAGTATGTTCACTGTAGTGCTCACTGTTTAAACCTGGCCATTTCTGAAGGGTGTAGTGTTGCAGAGATTAGGAACTGTATGGGTACAATTGAAAGAGCTTATGCCTTTTTTAGTACTTCACCAAAGAGGCAGGCTGTGTTGACAAATGAAGTTGAAAGTATGGAAGAGAAACACCGAGTGAGTAAACTCAAGAAGTTATGTGCAACGAGATGGATTGAAAAGCACGAGTCTGTTCGTTCATTCATTGAACTTCTGAAACCGTTATTGTTGGCATTAGAAAAAATAGCAGCATGGGTTGATAAGAAGGCAGCTACAGATGCACAACTTCTTCTGTGCGCTATCAGCAAATTTGAGTTCTTGATAAGTGTATTTGTCATTCATGAAGCATTTCAAATTACATTTCCTCTCAGCAAATACCTTCAAACTGAAAATTTGGATCTCAGTCAAGCAATCAACGCCTCCATGAATGTTAAGAGGTCTCTTGAAGAAATGAGGGCAGATGCAGACGCAAGGTTTTTGTGTGCATATAATTCGGTTTTAGAGTTCTGCAAAGAATTTGGAGTGCCTATAATTCAGCCTCGAACTGTTGTTCGACAAACGATGAGGAACAACGTTTCATCTAACGATCCGGAAGAATATTATAGGCGGGTTATTTTCATCCCATTTCTTGAAGAAACTATTTCATCACTTGATGATAAATTTGTCTCCCATAAAGAAACTCTTCAGCCATTGCAAACGCTAGTTACCACAACTGAAGACGAACTATCCAATCAAAGCATAGCTGAAGTAGAAAATGTAGCTGAATTTTATGAACTTCCCCTTAATATTAGAGGCGAGCTACTTCTCTGGAAACAAACTCTGAAATCTATTGAAAAGAAGCCCAAGAGTGCTATAGATGCTTTGTCAATATGCAATAAGAACATGTTTCCAGTTGTGTATAACCTGCTTGTCATCATGGCTACCTTACCTGTCACAACCTGCTCGTGTGAAAGATCATTTTCATCCTTAAAATTCTTGAAGAACTATTTAAGGAATTCAACTAGTGAAGAACGCCTTAATGGATTAGCTTTGATGTTCATTCATGATACTGTTGATGTTTCAATTGAGGAAGTACTGAATGACTTGTCTGTCAAACCTAGAAGGCTTGATATACGATTGAAGTAGACTTGTCCAAGTCCTTCAACAAATTCCAGGGCAAATATCTACTTAATCAGATTCTTTGGTTTAGCCCGATTGACAATTTAGACATTTCTTTTTGTCCGTTTGTATCTAGTGCAATATCTATATTGGGCTAAACTCTTTTTTATTAATCTTTTATGTTTTCAATTGTGCTTGTAATATTGTTTAAAGTGCTGAAAAATATAGTTAAAATACTTTTCATGCAAAGAGAATCATCATATATATATTCTTTCATTAGTAGAGATCCCTCCTGTGGCGCTCACAAGCGACCGATCGTGCCAAATGAGCATTCAAATGAAAGAGAATAGACATTAGCAGTGACGAATTACACTCTAATTTCATAAATATCAATAATTTCTTTAAAAAATGACTTAAAAAATTGTACCAAGTGTGAGATTTGTCGATACTGTTGCTGTAGGAAAATATGCTCCGTAATTGCTGTCCACTTCACATTTTGGACGCTGTGACGCCTGTTTCGTGTCATTTTAACATTATGAGGTCTTTTCTTTATCATTTTGCATGGATTTTAGAAACAGTAAGTCAAAGGAATGAGTACTCAAATCGTATAGTTTCAAAAATATCGAATAACTGGCGAGTGTTAGAGCTAAGATAAATCAATGGACTCAGCACACAAATGACATTAGCAGTGACTAATTCCATTCTAATTTCATAAATATCAATTTTTGTTAGAAGTGTGTAATTTGCAAATACTGGAGCTCTAACATGCTGCAATTAATTCTCTCGTTATAAACCTATCGGGGAAGGGTGGTTTATGAACATGCGAGATTTCTCGCTTGGGTCCGGTAGTGTTTACTTAACTGAGTTGTTGCTTTTTATGAATTATATTCGAATTATCATTTTTATTATAGGACATTACTATGAATGAAAACCCCCCCAGAAGGAAATCCTGCGTACGCCACTGAGTAAAACTATGAATATTGATGATTATCGAAAGTGTCTTTATAACAGAGATCAAGCCAACAAAGTTCAAGTTTGTATAATTTCAAAATCTCATTCTGTATTTAATGTTCGGCAAAATAAGTTAGCAATTTCATCAAACGATGATAAAAGACACATAACTGAAAACGGAATTGATACTTGATCGTTTGGTCATTTTTCTCTGAAAAATGATTCAAAACAAATTTGAGATTAAAGCACTTCATCTCTCTTACTTTATTTCTTTCACACGCACACTTTTATTCCGATATTAATACTAATTTTTGTGTGTTACTTTGCTTATGAAAAAAAAAAAAAAATAATAATAATAATAACAACCCGAATTTTGTGTATTATTAACAATTCCTCCCCCCCCCCCCCCCCCCATTCCTATTTTCCTGAATATATATATATATATACAGTATATATAATTACTTTATATTACTTATCATTTAGTAATGGTGTATTGTAAGAGAAGCAACTCTAGCACTCTATATAAACGATCAGGAAGTGGTTCATTAATTAGTCGTGTACTTAATAAAACTATTGATAACTTACCCGTGGAATTACACATCCCGAGATACAAAATTAGAAAAATGACTGAGCCGTGGTGATCCAGGAATAAATATATTAGATAAAGCGTGTAAAGAGCTCGACATTTCTTACGCAAATCATCAAGATTCAAACAAAAGAAGAGAGACTGATGAAATTTTAGCTTCAAAAGCTTGGTCTCATGTAAAATCTCGTGACGCATCATTAGGAGTGAGAGCGACTGCACTAACAGTCAGTGTCATAATGAGAGCTAAGTCTAAGATTGAAGGAGGCAAACGAAAAATAATAAAAATAAAAAAAAAAAAAGAATGTCGAAAAAGCAAGGTGGTATTTTACCCCTACTTCCAATATTTGCAGCCTTGTCGGGCTTGGGGGAGGGGGGGTCTAGCGGGCGGAGCAGCCGGGGTAGCGTCTGCTATAAGCTGCTCAAGAAGAATTAAAAGAAATGAAAAGACACAATCGAATGATAGAAGCAATGCGAGGAAAAGGAGGTCAAGGCATTTACTTAAATCCTCCTGCATACAAAAGATAATTAAACGAATACCAAATAAAGCATTAAGTAATTTTGATTTAGCTAAATACGTACATCAATTAAAGATTCCAAATTTTAGAGGAGTCTTTATGCGAGATACGTTACCAAGATATCCTCGAAAAAATGAAAACTGTATTGTTAACCTAGAACCGATGGTTAAATCTGGTTCACATTGGGTGGCTTTCAGTAACCGAGGTAAATACGTGCATTATTTTGATAGTATTGTTAATTTAAGACCACCAATAGAAATTTAAACATATCTTAAAAATTGCCATCTTCAATGTAACTTTCATTCATATCAATCAATTACTTCATCAATTTGTGGACATTTATGTTTAGTCTTCTTGTGTTGTATAAATAAGGGAAACACAGGCAGTCTTTAAACATTGCTAGGATGGCTTTCGAAAGACGGATAACTCTTTGAAGGTAAAAGGCTCGAAGATTGATGTTACATTGGAGAACCCAATTCATCTTGTAGGAGCACCGTTTTTTGAAATAGGACTTGCAGGATTGTATACATCTAATTCTATTCAAAATGTTACTGACAGAAATAATAAATTTCGCGTTCATTTAAGTAATTTTCTAAAAATTGATTTAATGACACCACCAGGTATTTATGATTTTGAAGATCTAGCCTCAACATTTGAAGATTTACTTAGTTATTAGTTATTGGTATTGTCGCAACTTATACCAAAGATTTAGAAAAAACAAATATTTATTTGGAAGAGGATATTGACGGAAAAGGACACAACCGTCTTGTTTTGTCTTCTCCGTTTAATATTGATTTCTGTGTAGCCAACAGTGTAGCAGAGGCTTTAGGTATTGAAAAGAAACATTACCCTAAAGAGGAAAAAGAAATTGAGATTGACCGAAATAGAATCGAAAATGAAGTAATAATTAGCGAAAATAATAACGTTTTAGCTATAAAGATGAACGATGTGGATACAACGATTTTAATAATACCTGATGGTAGCTATACGTTTCAAAAATTATGTGAAAAGATTAATGAATTATTACTAGCACATTTATTAAGTGGAAAAGAAAAATTTCCTTCAAATATTTATATTAATTTTGATAAAGTCTTCTATCATTGTAAACTACATTCGAAAGTTGCTATAGATTTTGATGTTGCATATTCTATTGCAGATTTGTTAGGATTTTCTCATAGAAAGTTCAATGCAAACAAAACTTATTACTCTGAATATATGATTAAAATTAACGCTGTTAATAGTATTCGAGTATGTTGCAACCTTGTGCTTGGTACGAGTTCTTATTTGAACCATAAACCAACACACTCTTTATATAATTTTAAAGCTCTTGTTCCTGCTGGTTATCCGATCATTGTACAACCAACAACAATTAATTTTTGGCCTATGAACAGAAAGGTTATTCAACATGTATCTGTGCAACTTGAAGATCAACTTCAACAGCTCATTGATTTGCAAGTTGAAGATTTAACTGTAGAATTAATTATTCGTCCAGCATGATATCTTGCTATATAAAGTAATGGAATATTGTTATATTTTCATTCTACTTTATTAAGCTTACTAGAAAACATTCACAAATATGGTTATACTATATAATATCAAAGTTTGAAAAAAAAAAGAAGTCAACTCTGATTCGAAAAAGAAATATAAATCAATAAGCTACAATTTCTAAAAAAAAAAAAAAAAAAAAAAAAAAAAAAAAACAACATCACACCTTAAAATCTAAGAAACAGTTATCGAGTAGCAACTAACATTTCTTACAGTCTTTAGGCTATCGCGTACTTTAATTTCAATATAAATATATATGCAATTGTTAATCTTATTTAGTTTCTATCTATATTTGAAGCTGTTAACATGTTTAACATGTTTAACAAAACGGATAAAATAGAGGTTGACAACAGTGTTGTGCGAGGAGAAGAAAGAGCTTATCAACCTTATTCAGCTAATAAATTCGAAAATAATGATAAAATTTGAATACCAATTCAAAATGAAGAAAACATAGTTTTATTTTCAGAAGGTGTTCTTCACTTAGAAGGACAAATTATTACTTCTAACATAAATCCAGCTGCTTCTACTACACCACATCCTGACCAAAATTTTGGAGCTAATTTTTTAGCGAAATTTGCGTCACGTTAAATGGTAAAGAAATTGATCGTACACGCCATGTAGGTATAACAAGTTCTATAAAAACCTATGCATCATATTCAAAAAACGAATATACAGCTTTACAAAATGCTGGTTATTTTCCCTCTTTAACAACACCAGGAAGTGAAGCAAATATTGTTGATAGTACCACAAAACATTTTCATGTAATACTTTCTTTAAGCAACCTGTTAGGTTTAGCGGAGGATTATAGAGAGCCGATTTTAAACTGCAAGCATGAGCTAATACTTCTTCGATCTTCAAGTGACGCACGTGCGTTGCAATCGACAGCCGAAAATGATCTTTCTAAGGTCAAGTTATTTAAAGTTTATCTAAAAATTCCTGTTTTATTATTATGGACGAAGAACAAATTAAAAGATTAAAACTAATGCAGAAAAATATTCCCATACAGGTTGGTTTTCGATCATGGGATGTTCATGTCTTGCCTTCTCTTCCTAGAACAACTAAATATAGTTGGAGTGTAATGACAACTTCTGAAATTGAAAAACCATGTCAATTTTTATTAGGTTTTCAAACTAAAAGAAATATACTAAATAAGTGCTCTTCCTATTTTGACCATTGTAACATTAAATCTATAAGAGTTTTTCTAAATTCAAATTTTTATCCATATGACATGCCAACTTCTGAAATTGCTATAAATGACTACAGCGAATTGTATGACTTGTTTGTTAAATTTCGTAATGTATATTATCAGATCGACGATTTTGGTTCAGAGACTCTAGTTTCACGAGATGAATTTAAGTCTCACTGTCCGACTATTGTAATTAATTGTCTCGAGCAAGTGGAAGCAGTGAAGACATCTTCAGTTGATGTGCGAATTGAAATCGAGACAAGTGAGAATATACCTGAAGATACAACTCTTTATTGTGTTATTATTCACGATCGTCAAATATCTTACAGACCATTAACTAATGAAGTAATTATCTAAACCATTATTTGCTAAGTTATAAGCAAGCAAGTAAACAAGTATTCTCACTTTATTTGCAAACATGGAATTGACAACAACAAACTCTCCTTCTACTGATGCCGGCACGTGGACTAACAAGCAGCCATTAGTTGCAGACATTCGCAAGCTACCAAACGGCAGTTTGGTACTTGCTTACTGTATGTTAAATAACAGCAATATACCTTCATTCACTCCTGTGTTCACATGGGTTGCAGTGTATTGTGAAAAAACTCTTTCTTCTTTTTTTGACTCTATTAAAAATAAATATGAATATTTAGTTGTATATAATATGCCACACGAATGTTCTTTGTTTGCACTAAAAACACTTTCCCCCGGCTCATTAATCGATCTTAATACGATTGATGGAATGTCAGATCTAATGTTGATGCATAGCCATCGTTTATCTACAGATTGTCCAAAACATTTACCATCTCTTGCAATAGGAAGCAATAGTTGTGCTAAATTTAATGTTAATGCTGTTCAACATTGGTTAAATTCTTCTGATGGCATCATGAAAATTGTGTGTTCGATAATAAACAAGTTTCGAAACAATGGACTTCGAGGTTTTAATAAGTTTGATTGGAACTACTCTCCTATAAACGTACCGACTATATATGAGCCACAACTAATTCGTCTGGAGTGGGACCATCTACCAGATCGTCTAAAAAGAAAATTTCAACTGTTTCATCTTCACTGCAAATGTGATAACTGCATTCACTAGCCATAACAGGTAATTAATTAAATCTATTAGTGTCATTGACACCGGTACACATCTTTTTTTTTTTTTGTTTGCCTTTTAACACAGTGTATTTTTTGTCTACAGGAAATAAACATCTTTACAACTAAAAGAACAAGATCATCTCAACACATTCATCTAGACCAGGGGTCTCCAAACTACGGCCCGAGGGCCACATCCGGCCCGCGGACAGATTTTGTCCGGTCCGCGGAGAGCTAGCATACTTGAAAACTCCTTTTAGAGAACATATTTTTTTATAGCAAATTAAATTTAGTTTACTGAAGTATTCTAATTTGATGTTGAATAATTATTAATATGACATCTACATTGATATGGTCATGGGCTAACTACTCATAACATTGTTGTAGGCTTATTGTTATTGTTTTTGTGATAAGTTGGATAAAGAAACACAGAATTGTAATGAGTAAAGACATGTATAACATGCAGACATATGAAATACTAATGAGATTTATGTAATTGAGATTTTCCACTGACAATAGTTTGTAGTTGTGGACTAATTTTACTTGTACCAATTATTAAAAGAGATTTAAGATGCTCATCAGTTAATTTTGATCTGTAAGCATTTTTTGTGTACTTCATTTTGGAGAAGGTCTTCTCACACAAATAAGTAGTACCAAAAACAGAAAACAGCCTATGAGCAAATTTATGCAAATTATCAAATTGTGTCAGTGGAAGACTCTTATAAAATTCCAACAAAGATGAGTTTTGATATTTGTTCTTAATTATATCACTGCACTGTAGTTCAATCATTTCCCTTTGAAGTTCCGGGGCTAGGGTTTCAATGTCAGTATCAAAAGGATCCTGAAAAATCTTAATTTGATTCGCAAAGGCATCGAAGTCCGAGAAACGAGTATCAAAATTTATTTTTATAGCACTCAAAGTTTCGATTGCAAAATTGATAGGAAACTCAGTCTCAGTGGTGTGGCTGAATATTTCACATGTTTTAAAATGTGAAAAACATTTACTTCGTAGTTGTGATTGAAACAGTATCAATTTCTTCCGGAATGATTTGATATTAGTGTATAAATCAGGAAGATGCTGGTTTTCTCCTTGCAATCTCAAATTCAGTTCGTTCACATGTTTTGTCAAATCAACATAGAATGCTAACTTCCACAGCCATGCGTTGTTTTGTAATTCAGTAAGAGGGCGATGCTTTTCATTCAAAAAAATTTCGATCACTGCTCGAAGTTCAAAAAAGCGCTGAAGGACTTTCCCACAACTAAGCCAACGTACGGCAGTTTGATAAGGTAAGTCATTTTCTCCAATCTCTTCAATAAATTGTCGGAATTGTCGGTGATTCAGCCCAAAAGATCTCATAAAATTAACAGTTGATATGACTGGTTTCAGAACTTCAGACATATCCAAACATTTTCCGCACAAAGACTGTTGATGAATGATACAATGTAAGACTAATGGTTTTGAACCACCGTCATTTTCTACAGCCTTTGACACAAGAGCGACCACTCCTTTATCTTTCCCACTCATGTTTTTGCCTCCATCAGTTGTAATACATTTCAAGTTTTTCCATCGAAGGTTCTTTTGATTAATGGCCATTTCAACTCCTTTAAAAATATCTGTACCAATAGTTGTGCCATGAATACTATACATATCAAGAAGTTCTTCATGCACTTCATAGCTTTTATCTACTCCTCGAATATAAATCAACACCTGAGCAGTATCTGACACATCCGTTGACTCATCCAACGCCAAAGAAAACCACTCAACATCTCCATTTAGGTCGAACAGTTGAGAGGATATATTTTCAGCGATGTTTTCTACCCTTCGAGCCACAGTGTTTGCTGACATACTGACAGTTTTTAATAAATTTACCTTTTCAGGGCACATTTCTTCGGCTGCTGCAATTATGCATTCTTTGATCATTTCTCCATCGGTGAATGGTTTTCCACGTTTTGCAATTTCAAGAGCCACACGAAAGCTGGCACGAGTTGCAGCCTCTTGTTCGGTTTTGAGTTTTGTAAATGAAGATTGCTGCGATTTCAATCCGCGCTTCATAGCTTCGAATTTTTCTGTCCGCAAACTTCCTGTATATTTTGAGTAATTTTGAAAATGTTTTGTTTCATAATGACGTTTAATGTTATATTCCTTGAGAGCGGCTATGCTTTCATTGCAAATCAAACATAGCGCCTTGTTACTGGACTCAATTACGAAATACTGAATGTTCCACTCATCTTTGAATTTTCTGCATTCACTATCAATTTTTCGCTTCTTTTCCATACTACTAAATCACACACAAAAGCAACAATTCAAATCAAAATACTGTTACAAAGATGTCTTAAACTTAAACACGCACAAACACGTTTTAAGGAGGTACGCACTATTTTATTTCACAACAGTGTCATAGCAAATGACTTGTGGTTGCGCAACTAGCCTCCTTATATATTCCAATTACTGCCATCTAGAAGTGAGTGGAAGACACCAGAACTCTCTCGAACCAACGAGATTACTCTGTACGTGCTATTAGCGCCATCTGTTAGCGATAGAAGGTACTACCTATTTCCGCTTGTGTCCACCAGATGTCGTGTCACGTTACTCCTCATGGCTCGTACTCGACGACTAATCTAGAAATAGGTTATGAACATTCCCGAAAGGGAATATGATGTTATTTCCGTTTGATCAGATAAATTATCAATTAATATGATAAAATTGGTCCGGCTAGATCAAACATAAAATGCCAGCGTTTCGCCCCGGTGTGCCGTTGGGCTCGTCAGTTGGTACAGACACACCTCACCAATAAGCATGGCTAGCACATACTGAGAAGGCCATCACAAGACACAAAATACAAGTAGTATTGACGTCACGAGTGATGCCAATGTGCTTCGGAAGTCAAGCTCCCTTTCATAAAAAACAAACCTTACCTTGGCAATCCAAATAGGTTATGAACATTCCCGAAAGGGAATATGATGTTATTTCCGTTTGATCAGATAAATTATCAATTAATATGATAAAATTGGTCCGGCTAGATCAAACATAAAATGCCAGCGTTTCGCCCCGGTGTGCCGTTGGGCTCGTCAGTTGGTACAGACACACCTCACCAATACGCATGGCTAGCACATACTGAGAAGGCCATCACAAGACACAAAATACAAGTAGTATTGACATCACGAGTGATGCCAATGTGCTTCGGAAGTCAAGCTCCCTTTCATAAAAAACAAACCTTACCTTGGCAATCCAAATAGGTTATGAACATTCCCGAAAGGGAATATGATGTTATTTCCGTTTGATCAGATAAATTATCAATTAATATGATAAAATTGGTCCGGCTAGATCAAACATAAAATGCCAGCGTTTCGCCCCGGTGTGCCGTTGGGCTCGTCAGTTGGTACAGACACACCTCACCAATACGCATGGCTAGCACATACTGAGAAGGCCATCACAAGACACAAAATACAAGTAGTATTGACGTCACGAGTGATGCCAATGTGCTTCGGAAGTCAAGCTCCCTTTCATAAAAAACAAACCTTACCTTGGCAATCCAAATAGGTTATGAACATTCCCGAAAGGGAATATGATGATAATTGATAATTTATCTGATCAAACGGAAATAACATCATATTCCCTTTCGGGAATGTTCATAACCTATTTGGATTGCCAAGGTAAGGTTTGTTTTTTATGAAAGGGAGCTTGACTTCCGAAGCACATTGGCATCACTCGTGACGTCAATACTACTTGTATTTTGTGTCTTGTGATGGCCTTCTCAGTATGTGCTAGCCATGCGTATTGGTGAGGTGTGTCTGTACCAACTGACGAGCCCAACGGCACACCGGGGCGAAACGCTGGCATTTTATGTTTGATCTAGCCGGACCAATTTTATTATATTAATTGATAATTTATCTGATCAAACGGAAATAACATCATATTCCCTTTCGGGAATGTTCATAACCTATTTGGATTGCCAAGGTAAGGTTTGTTTTTTATGAAAGGGAGCTTGACTTCCGAAGCACATTGGCATCACTCGTGACGTCAATACTACTTGTATTTTGTGTCTTGTGATGACCTTCTCAGTATGTGCTAGCCATGCGTATTGGTGAGGTGTGTCTGTACCAACTGACGAGCCCAACGGCACACCGGGGCGAAACGCTGGCATTTTATGTTTGATCTAGCCGGACCAATTTTATCATATTAATTGATAATTTATCTGATCAAACGGAAATAACATCATATTCCCTTTCGGGAATGTTCATAACCTATTTGGATTGCCAAGGTAAGGTTTGTTTTTTATGAAAGGGAGCTTGACTTCCGAAGCACATTGGCATCACTCGTGACGTCAATACTACTTGTATTTTGTGTCTTGTGATGGCCTTCTCAGTATGTGCTAGCCATGCGTATTGGTGAGGTGTGTCTGTACCAACTGACGAGCCCAACGGCACACCGGGGCGAAACGCTGGCATTTTATGTTTGATCTAGCCGGACCAATTTTATCATATTAATTGATAATTTATCTGATCAAACGGAAATAACATCATATTCCCTTTCGGGAATGTTCATAACCTATTTGGATTGCCAAGGTAAGGTTTGTTTTTTATGAAAGGGAGCTTGACTTCCGAAGCACATTGGCATCACTCGTGACGTCAATACTACTTGTATTTTGTGTCTTGTGATGGCCTTCTCAGTATGTGCTAGCCATGCGTATTGGTGAGGTGTGTCTGTACCAACTGACGAGCCCAACGGCACACCGGGGCGAAACGCTGGCATTTTATGTTTGATCTAGCCGGACCAATTTTATCATATTAATTGATAATTTATCTGATCAAACGGAAATAACATCATATTCCCTTTCGGGAATGTTCATAACCTATTTGGATTGCCAAGGTAAGGTTTGTTTTTAATGAAAGGGAGCTTGACTTCCGAAGCACATTGGCATCACTCGTGACGTCAATACTACTTGTATTTTGTGTCTTGTGATGGCCTTCTCAGTATGTGCTAGCCATGCGTATTGGTGAGGTGTGTCTGTACCAACTGACGAGCCCAACGGCACACCGGGGCGAAACGCTGGCATTTTATGTTTGATCTAGCCGGACCAATTTTATCATATTAATTGATAATCTAGAAATTACAGATAATGACAGGAAAATTAATAATATGCAGTGTTCTACCTTTAGTCCGATTTGCAGCCTTTTTTCAACGTTGCGTACTTTTTTGGACTTTTTTTTCATCAGTGGACTATTTCACTTTTTACCACCGGCAGCAATGATAATATGGTTTTGGCCCTCGGAACTTACTGGAGTAATCAGTATGGCCCTAAGGCTGGAAAGTTTGGAGACCCCTGATCTAGACAACTAAAAGAATGAGATTACTACAACACTCATACAAGAGAAATAAAATTGTATTAATTGTAATTCTAAATGAATAAAGACGAAAAGGTCTTTGTACCACATTATATTAAAGGTTTTTTTAATGATCAAATACCTCCTCACTCCAAATGTAAATAAAATAATATTGTCAGGTGAGGGATTTGAACCCTCGCATTCAATTTCTGAAAATTAGATCTTAAGTCTAACGCCTTAGACCGCTCGGCCAACCCAACACACACAAAACGTGCATATTAGTCAGTGTGTTTTGTTGATTCATATCAGTTCACATTTAGCTTCGTGTGGTGAACATCTTTTGAGAAGTAAAGCAGCAGCATGAAGTATTTTAATTGTGTAAAGCAGTGGTCTTCAACCTTATTTTAATGAAGGGCCAAATTTTTGTTATGGAAGGACTTGAGGGCCGCATTAATTTTATTATAAATACATATATATGTGGGAATCGGAAGATACTTAATGAACGTTTTTGGGTTTCCCGCCAGCCTCGACACTGCCTGGTGGCGCCGCGTACAGGAGTCAAGTGGAAGTCGCAGAAAGAAAGGCGATCAGACACAGTTTTGTGTTGAGTGAAGTCACGCTAAGTTCTGTGCAATCTCATCTGTTGTAATCTTATGTGCAAATACAGTTTTTATACTTTTAAAGAAGTGTTCGGTTTATTCGCTTGCCAAAATCCTTTCCCACATTTGGGGGCTCGTCCGGGATGCAAAGGATTTCGAGTGGGGAACGGCAATTTTGGCTAGGCCTACAGCCATAAAACCAAAGACGGAGGACGACAAGGCGTGAATTGACGACATTTTTCTGGCAAGATTTACGACGACCACGTGGGTCCGTGGAATATACTAGACAAGCAGCTGTTCAACTTCCAAAGACGTGGTGGTTCAAGCAGGCTACAAAAGACTATTTCGAGGATCCTGAACCCTAAGACGACGACGAAAAGAAAAGTGATTAGTGCGAGTGCCGAAAGACAAAGAAAAATGGCGGACAAAGTGGCGTGTTTACAAGATATTGAAAAAGTGAATAATAACATTAAGACGGCCGTGATTAAGATTTTAGAAAAACTGCCACGTGATCGAAAGAGCAGGCAGCGCTTAAGAGAATTCTCAGGATTCGAGTTTGAATGTGACTCACCAGAACACCTGGAGAAATTAAGTTCATCGAGAGTGAATTCACCGAGGCTGACCTAATTACCATTTGTACAGTGTTAAACATTGAATATACGGGATAGAAAGCCGTGCTTGTGCAACGCGTCTGTGACAACTTAACGGACCTTTCGTGGCTGGGGATGCCTAAAGACGAAGAAGATGATGAAGAAGAAGAGGAAGAAGAAGAAGTGACTGGTAAAACGAAAGATGTGATGAGGCAAACGAAGCACTGGCGGAAGAATTACATGAGCTAAAAGAGAAAATGGCTGGGATGAAATCCATGAAACATTCAACCTCGAGTACATCAGGATCATTATCGGATTCATCTAGCTCGTCCGAAGACCAGAAACTCTCCAAATCAATAGGAGGTAGGCCTAACCATAAAAACATAACAAAGACCAAACACAAATCGAAGACTGGAGAAGAAAGCTCAAGTGAAGGGGAAGTCGACCAGGACGTGGTGGACTCGCGACACACTGCAAACCGGGGAGTTGCACACAAGTTTGCGTTGACTTTCCGAGATGTAGAGGGCTCTGTCAGAACCTATGACGGCAGCGAGAACTATCCGGTGCGACATTGGATTGAGGACTTTGAGGAAACAGCAACGTTGATGGGCTGGGACGATATGCAAAAATATGTTTTTGCAAAAAAGTTGCTGACAGGCCTGGCTAAGTTGTTCGTGCAGAGTGAACGTGGCATCACATCCTGGCACAAGTTGAAGAAAGCCCTGAAGAAAGAATTCCGAGATGATACCAGTGCAGCCGAGATTCGTCGACTGCTAACCAACCGACGAAAAGCAAAAGTTGAAACTCTTCAGGAATATTTCCTGGTGATGCGAGAAATAGCCAGCAGGTCAGCAATCGATGATAAATCGTTGATCGACACTGGAACCAAGATGATTCTGTATGGAGCAAGGGACATTAAGGAATTCAAGGACAAATTGAAGATCTATGAGAGAGCTTACGCACGAAACTCCCAGAAGTTGACAAAAAATGAGAAGACGACAAACAAACATACACCAAGAGAAGACAACAGGCAGAAGCAGATCTCGCCTGTAAAGAGATGTTACAATTGTGGTCAGAAGAACAGTCATGAGTTCAACGGATGTCCACACAAGAGTCAGGGTCCAAAGTGCTTCAATTGCAGCAGCTTCGGACACATAGCTTCCAAGTGCCCCCAAATCAAGAGCAGAATGCAGAGAAGAAGACAGTGAATGTCGCTTTGGGAACCAAGTCGAATATGAAGATGAAGGAATTGTTGCTCCAGGGACAGAAGATCAACGCATTAGTTGACACGGGCTGCCCAATCAATCTGATCCATGAAGACATTTACATAGAAATAGGCGATCCTGAGCTGAAGACTACCGCCCTAGTACTCAAGGGTTTCGGAGATAGTGAGGTGCGTCCCATAGGATATTTTCCAATCGACGTCCAGGTTGACGACGACACTTACTTGACTGATTTCTATGTGGTGTCTGGAGATGTACTAAAGTTGCCAGCTATCATGGGTAACGACTTGCTGGATCAAGCCGTAACTACCATCAGCAAAACCGGTGTCAAGATGTCCAAGGACATATCAGAAGCGTACTTGCACCGAATCGACATGGTAGCAGCCGAGGAGATGGACATAGGAAAGGCATCGGATGAGGCGAAGAGTACCAGTGTTGAGATGAGCATCACGATGAAACAAGGACTCTTGCATCCCTTATTTAAAGAAAGCACACCATTTCACACTTACCATGCTGACCATCTTGAGCCCTTGGATTCAATGAAAAAAGGATACAAGCATATTCTCGCAGTATCGGATAGCTTCACAAAGTTTGTGTGGCTGTATCCCACTAAAACGACGATCACGAAAGAAACTACGGAGAAACTGGATGTGCAAAAAGGAATATTTGGTAATCCTGCGCAGATCGTCACCGACCGTGGAACCGCGTATATTTCACACGAGTTCGAAGAGTACTGCACTGCCAACAACATCACCCACTCGCTGATCACGACCAGACTCCCTCGTGCCAATGGGCAGATAGAAAGGATGAACTCCACGATCATCTCCGTGCTGGCCAAGTTGTCCATCGAAAACCCTGGAGATTGGTACAAACCCGTCGAATCTCATCGAAGAGCCATGAATTCCACTTACAACCGCAGTATCAAGCAGACGCCGTTCGAACTTTTGACAGGAGTCAAAATGCGCTGTGAAAATGACCTGAGAATAGTTGAGTTGTTCAATGAAGAGATGGTAGACGAGCTTGAGACCAGGAGAGATGAACACCGTGAAGAAGCGAGAGCACAAATCCAGAAAGTGCATCAAGAAAACAGGGTGTTGTTTGATCGACGTCGACGGCCTGCTCGCCAGTACCAAGTTGGCGATATCGTCACCATCAAGAGGACCCAGCTTGGACCAGGCCCTAAATTGAGAAAAAAAGTACCATGGGCCTAACAGAATCTCCCGAGTCAAGCTGTATGACACGACCTCTGTCGTGAAGGGAATCACTTAGGCCCCAACCAAACAACTAATTGTGCTGAGTTCCTCAAACCCTGGGCTGAAGACTTCTCATCATCCGAGGCGGATGATCTGCAGGATGGCCGATTGTGGGAATCGGAAGATACTTAATGAACGTTTTTGGGTTTCCCGCCAGCCTGGACACTGCCTGGTGGCGCCGCGTACAGGAGTCAAGTGGAAGTCGCGAGAAAGAAAGACGATCAGACACAGTTTTGTGTTGAGTGAAGTCACGCTAAGTTCTGTGCAATCTCATCTGTTGTAATCTTACGTGTAAATACAGTTTTTATACTTAAAATTACTTAAAGACGTGTTCGGTTTATTCGCTTGCCAAAATCCTTTCCCACATATATACATATTGTCTTTCAACTTGGAAGAAAATAACATCATTTTTTTAAACTAGTTTTCATTTAGTTTTAAAATTACAGTGAAATCAATATTAAATTTTAATCAATATTAAAATATGTTACAAAACCTTGGAGGCTGGATTTAGACAGCTCCTTAACCCGGTCCATGAGGCAATTATAATTGGCTACATGGATAATTCTTGCCAGGCGCGTCCACGTCGCGAAGGTGGGCAACGGTACTGTAATATACCATGGAACTACAGTACCAGCCAAGTTCTGGTGAGGACCCAGTCCTATGGGGTATAACATAGGCCCCGTACACTAGGGTTACGTGCGAAGACTTCAACGGAATCTGCAGCGGAGAAGATGGACTTCGGAACGGTGGAGATTGCGGAAGAGGCAACCCAGTACTCAGGGAGTAGTATGAGTACAGAATCAATCGGCAGCGTCTGTTTCCCAGGTTAGGGGCGGCTGCAAGGGCGTCTGTTTCCCATGTTAGGGGCGGCCTGTATAATAGCTGGCAGTAGCTTCATAAAATGCCTTTGGGAGTGGCGACCCCATCGTAATAATAGCCTAAAATGGAAAAGGCACTTCAAATGATTCGGAGAAGGTTAGAGCGTACCCTGCAGGCGACGCGCAGTTCTTTTGGTACTGGGGGAACTGTGAGATATGGGCGACCAGTAACCGAAATGAAAGTGGGAATCATGAATGTCATGACCCTGACAGGCAAGGTGGAGGAGGTGGTAGACTTCATGGAGAGGGAGAATGTAGGATTGATTGGGCTGAGTGAAGTGAAATGGAAAGGTCAAGGAAGGAAGAAATTGAGGAAAGGATACACATTATACTGGAGTGGTGGCCAAGAGGCAAAAAATGGCGTGGGACTGATAACCTCGAAACAACTGGAGGAGTATGTTGAAGTGGTCGAGTGTGTGAGTGACTAATGAAAATTAGAATGAAGATGAAAAATGACGTGATGGACTTTATACAAGTGTATGCACCACAGACTGGAAACAGAGAAGAAGATATTGAAGTATTCCTGGAGGATGTAGAAAGAGTAATTTCAGATGTAGAAGTGGTGAATCATGGGAGATATGAATGCACAAGTCGGAAACGAGAGACAAGGAAAGGAAGAAGTCATTGGACCATATGGATATGGGAAAAAGAACCGGGAAGGAGAGGAACTTGTAAACTTTTGTGAAAGGAATGGACTGATAGTGGGTAATTCATGGTTTCGGAAGAAAAACAGCAGGAAAATTACGAGATATGGTTGGGGCGATAGAAGAACAAAATCAGTAATTGACTACTTTCTGGTGGAAAGGACTAATCGCAGAAAGCTGATAAATGTGACAGCTTTACCAGGAGAAGCATTTGATGGGGACCATAGAGCTGTGGTGGCAAAATTTAGATGGGAAAAATTGGAAAACCTAAAGGAGATCAGAGAAAGTAAAATAAAAGTATGGAAATTGAAAGACAAAACTGTACAGTACGATTTTCAGGAGAGATTGAAGCAACAAATCCCAGTTACTGAAGTGGAAAACATAGAAGAGGAATGGTCCCACTTTAAAAAGGCATTTGTTGGTGCAGCAGAGTGCTTGTGGTAGGACGTCAACAAGAGTGAAAGAGAAGGAGACACCGTGGTGGAATGAGGAAGTGAGGAAAGCAGTGAAAGAAAAGAAGTCTGCATGGAAAGAATGGAACCGAGATCAAACAGAAGAAAGCAAAAGGAAGTATCACGACAGCAAACGGAGGTGTAAGAAAGTGGTAGGAGAAGAAAAGAAGAAAAGTTGCGAAGAATTTACACGAAGAATGGAAACAGATGTAAGTGGCAGTAAAAGGATGCTGTATGGGCTTCTAAGAAGTAAGAGGAAAGAAAGAGTTACTACAAAGCTAGTGAAACAGGAAGATGGAGAGTTGTTAACACACCCAGAAGAGATAAAGGGACGATGGAAGGAGTATTTCGATAAGCTATTGAATGTGAGCAATTGTACTGGTGAGATGGAAGTGACACAACCTGACGACTCTATAACAGAAGATGATATAACAATGCTGGAGGTGGAATTAGCAGTACAGAAAATGAAGATGGGAAAAGCCACAGGGGTGGATGAAATCAGTGTAGAAATGATAAAGGCTGCTGGACCTGTTGGTATGCAATGGTTGTATCGACTGCTAAAGTGTGGGTGGAAACGGAAATGTGTACCAGAAGACTGGGAGAAAGGGCTAATAATACCAGTGTTTAAGAAGGGGGACAAGAAGGTGTGTGATAACTATAGAGGGATCACCCTCATATCACAGAGTGTAAAAATACTGGAAAGGATATTAGAAAGAAGAATGGGAAGAAAGGTGGAAGGAGAGTTGCAAGAGGAACAGTATGGTTTCAGGAGTGGAAGATCCACAGTAGACCCAATCTTTAGCTTGAGGCAGGTGATGGAAAAGAACTGGAAATATGGAGAGGATTTGATCATGACTTTCATAGATCTAGAAAAGGCATATGATAGTGTCCCCAGAGAGAAGGTATGGGAAACCATGGTTAAGAAGAGACTGGGAAGAGAAATGTTGGAAATGGTGCAAGCAATGTACAACAACTGTGTTAGCAGGGTACTGACCCCAGTTGGAAAGACAGATTGGTTTAGGAACAAGACTGGACTAAGACAGGAGAGTGTGCTGTCACTTCTCTTGTTCATAATGGTGATGGATGAAATTGTAAAGGAAACAAAGGAAGCATATGGACATAAAGAAATGAAGTTACTGTTATTTGCAGATGATATTGTAGTCTGGGGAAGGAACACCGAAGAAGTGCAAAAACAACTAGATGCACTGAATGAAAATATTCAGAAGTACGGCCTGAAAATTAGTATAGAGAAAAGCAAGACCGTGGTGATGACAAGAGGGGAAAGTCAAGCAAAGGGCACTGTGAAAATTGGAAGTCAGAGTTTGGAAATGGTGGACACGTTCAAATACCTAGGAAGTGAATTGATGCAAACTAGTAGGTTGGACATGGAGATTGGCAGGAGAGTACAGCAGAGCAATGCATTCTATCAAAGTGTAAGAAAACTTGTTTGGGATAAGGAAGTACCAAGGAAAAGCAAGGAAGTAATGTATAAAGTGTACTATGTTCCCATATTAACATATGCAGCTGAGACTTGGACCCTGACATGCAGGCAAGAGAGTAGAATCCAAGCCAGTGAAATGAAATTCCTAAGAAGTATGATAGGAAAGACAAGGAAAGACAGAGTGAGGAATGAAGATGTTAGGAAGGAAGTTGGGATGGGAAAACTAAATGAGAGAATTGAGAAGAATAAACTAAGGTGGTTTGGACATGTAAAGAGGATGGGGGAAAATAGAATACCAAGACAGATGCTAGAGGCAAAGTGCAAGGCTAAGAGAGCAAGAGGAAGACCTATAACAAGGTGGATTGATTCAGTGAAGAACAGCATAAGAAAAAGAAATCTGGACTGGGACAAGATCGTGGAAGAAGAATGGTGGAAGGAAAGAGGAAAGTGGAGAAGTGCCATAAATACCCCGACCCGGCAGGAGCTGGTTAAGGGGAAATGATGATGATGATGGTGATGACAAAACACAAAACTAAATTAAAAATATCAAAATGTTTTTTTTTTTTTTTTTAATGTTCAGTTAGAAATCTGACACTGTTTCTCTTTCACTAATCTGTCAACATTGGCTTTTATGTTGGATGAAGCAATTCGAAGAGAGTTCTCTAAATGAGTGTCAGAAACACAATTCCTCAATTTTGACCTCACATTTTTCATTTTGAAAAATAGCTGCTGATATATGTAAATGCTGCCAAAAAGGGATGCTGTCGAAAGAGCATGAGATATGATTGCTGGAAATTGATCTTTTTCAATATACAATGAGTAAAACTCCAAAAGTCCAAAATTTTGAAATTTCTCCTGTAAATCGCTATTACACTGAAAGTCAATAAGTTCCATTTGTATGTTTCCGGGATAGTCTTCCACATTCACACCAAATGGAGCACAAAATAGCTTCATCATTTTTTTATTTAACTTGAAATCTTCAAACCTGTTACTGAAATCAGATCGTAGAACAGTGAGTGCTTCACTGTATTTTCCTTTGTTTTGAACTTCACATTGCGACAGTGTGTAAAGTCACCCTTTAGTAGTTGGCTCTCCCACAAACAAAGTTTTTTCTCAAATGTCTCAACTTGATCAAAAAGGTTATGAATCATGATGTTCTTGCCTTGCAGTCGAATATACAAATAGTTGAGATGCACTGAAATATCCGTAAGGTACCCAAAATCAGCCATCCAATTGGGGTCGTTGAACTGGTGAACTGTCTTTCCTTTACTTTCCATGAATGTACAGATTTCTTCTTTCAGATCAAAAACCCTTTTAAGAAACTTTCCCCGACTGAGCCAGCGAACCTCTGTGTAATATACTACATCACCATACTCTGCATCCATCTGACTAAGGAAAGTCTGGAATTCCCTATGGTTCAATCCTTGTGATCTGATGAAGTTCACGATTTTAGTCACATCTTTGATCACATCCTTGAAACACACACTTTTTGCACACAAACTTTCTTGGTGGATAATGCAATGGTATTGCATGAATTGTCTATTTTCGCACACGTCTTTTCGGATCAGAGCCACATCACCTTCATGTTTTCCTGTCATTGCTGGGGCACCATCAGTAACAACACCGGACAGATTGTTCAGCTTTAGTCCAAGTCGATTTAAAGTTGAAGTCAAAGACTTGTAAATATCACTTCCTTTAGTTGTGCCTTTCATTGGAAATAGAGCGGCCATTTCTTCGGTAATGGAAAATTGTTGGTCGATTCCTCTGATAAAAATAGCTAACTGAGCTGTGTCTGTAATATCAGTGATCTCATCAAGCGCCACTGAATAAAAAGCAAACTTTGAAGCACGGTCTTTTAGTGTGGTTTCAATATCCTGAGCTAATTCTTCGATTCTTCTAGCCACAGTAATTCCAGATAAGCTAACCTTTGAAAACAAATGCTTTTGTTTCGGGCATAGAATTTCAGCTGCCGATTCCATGCACTGCTTTACAAACTCACCATCCATAAATGGCTTTGATTTCTTAGCAATTTGTTCAGAAATGATGTAGCTAACTTAAAAAGTTCATTCACTTTCAGCGTTTTGCCAAGTAAAGGAGGATTGTTGATTTTCTAATTTTTTCTTTAAATCTCGTACCTATCTATTCGAAATTGTCCTTGGATTGAGTCCATCTCGGAGGCGTGCTTGGCGTTATAATGCCGCTTTAAATTGTACTTTTTCATAACGGAGACAGATTCATTACAAATTAAACAAACTGGTTTATTTTTTATATGTACGAAACAGTACAGGTCAGTCCACTTTTCTTGGAACACTCGGCACTCATCGGCAATTTTCCGTTTCTTACTACTTATAGCCATTATTCACAAAACAGAAACAAGCGTTCACGCACTAGGAGAGATCAGGTGATACCGATACCATGGAAATCAGTCCCAATTATCTGACCTTGAGTCACAGTGTTGCCACACTTGCTTCGCCGCTTACACAACTCCCTACTACGGCCTACGAAGTAAGATAACATTTGAAGGATCCACGGGAAGAAGGGGGAATATCACTCAAAATGTAAATTGAGATATCAGTGCGATCTGGTGGCCTCTTTGCGATGTATTGAAGGCACAATTGTGTCCGACTAAGAACAATGAGGGTTGTGAAAAATGACGTTTCAAGTTGACGCGTACATATACGTAACGTAAGCACATATAAAATGAAACTTTAAAACTCGTTTCCTTAACATTTTATATTATTTGACATTCCCCCTTCTTCCACTGGACCCTTCATTTAAAAATCAACAAAATGATGCAATCTTCTGAACTCTTTGCTCATTTTATCATTGGTGCATCAACATAATACTGTTGTGGCTATCGAAATACCATTAAATATGAATTATTGAAACTAAATCGTATTGCGGGCCGCTGAAATACGTGCAGCGGACCGCAAGCGGCCCGTGGGTTGAAGATCACTGGTGTAAAGTATTGCAAAAAACAGTTAATGCAAATGATATTGAGTCATAAAGAAATACATTTTAAATCTGAAAGAGATTGGCTAAAACCATTTAAGAACAGGTCTTCAGACAGTTTTAACAAACACTGCACGTCTAGCAGCTGCTGGATTTTACTATTATGGACACAAGGATGTGGTCAGGTGTGCTTTTTGTAATCTGGAACTTAGTTATTGGGTAGAAGATGATGATCTGTTTGAAGACCATAAGCAATGGGCTCCTTCTTGTTCTTACTTAAACGATATTTCTTCTAGCATGAAATTAAAATCTGAATATGAAAGACTGAAAACTTTTCAAAATTGGCCTCTTCCCTGTCCAAACGAATTTTGTTTAGCATCAGCAGGATTTTATTATACTGCTCATGGTGATAAGGTTAAATGTATATTCTCTAAGACTGAAATTGAAAATTGGAAAGAGAACGATATTCCTTTAAATGATCATAAAAAATGGTCGCCATATTGTCCATATTTAAATAGGTTTTACGTCGACAACATTGATTTAAATCTTGAAAATCCTACTATTATCCCATATAATACTGATTATGATACGTGTGGAAACAATATATGTTGATGTGATGTGCTTCTTTATGCAGTATGCAGTATAAGACGTAAACGTAGACATGCTAAAGTTTGTTAAGCAGTCACACACTCTACCAGTAATTTCATTTACTAATGGTGAAAACCAGAGTAAAGGTGAAAAAAGAAAGCATAGTGTTTTACTACCAAACACTATTATAATTTTATTAATGCAGCCAATGGCCATGTATTTTTCTTTTCAGGACGGGTGGGGGAAGGGATTATGAAAGAAATCGGCCGTGGACCTATTGAAAGGAACCGTCCCGGCATTTGCCTGGTAGTGAAAATGGGAAACCACGAAAACCATTTTCAGGACGGCCGAGGTGGGAATCGAACCCACTCTCTCCCGATGCCAGCTAGACACGAGATAGCGCGTTAGCGCTCTCGGCCACCGCGGCCGGTTTACCAAACACTATTACGTTTGTTTTGCCACAGTTAGATGGACCACATATGATACATCGAATACCAAACACTATTCGATGTATCATATGCGGTCCATCTAACTGTGGCAAAACTAATGTAAAGATAAATTTATTATTTCACAAAAATGAGTTCATTTTTGAAAACATTTATATTTATTCTAAATCACTTGCTCAAAGTAAATATATTGATTTAAAAAGATTTTGGACTCTATAAAAGAAATAAAAAGTAATTTTTTTTCTGATAAAAATGAAGTTATGCCTCCAGAAATGGCTAGAAAAAACTCTATATTTGTTTTTGATGATGTAGCCAGCAATAAACAACAACACATGAAAGATTATTTCAGTTGAGGTCGTCATCACGATGTTGACGTGTTTTATCTTTGTCAAACATATTCTTGTATACCTAAACATCTAATTAGAGATAACGCTAATTATTTAATTCTTTTTAAGCAAGACGGAACAAACTTGCGTCATGTATATAAGGATCACGTAAATACAGATATGAGCTATGATCAGTTCTTTGATATATGTTCTTATTGTTGGCAAAACTCTAAGTTTGGCTTTTTGGTTATCGATAAAGATAGTGATTTACAAAATGGTCGATATCGCGATGAATTTGATGTTTATTTACAGTTATAAATATGACTTCAAAAGTGCTAAATGCTCATTCGCGTTATACATTTTGTGTGATTAACAACTTAACTATGATATCGTTTAACAAAACCAATAATGTGTCTATCGGACGACCGACTTCAAGACATGATATTGCAACTAAATCTTATGTTGATGATAAGCTAGTGCAATATGGAAATCAAGTAACAACAACAAGCGATGAACATCTAAGTATTAACGGCAAACGGTTAAAAAAATGTTGGAACGCCAATACATTTTGAAGATGCTTGCAACAAAGGTTATGTACTGAGGTTATTGAATGAGCTAAATAAAATTGAGTCTAAAGAAGACATACAACAAAACATTAACGACCTTAAAGGTTTAATTTTTTCAATTTGTAAAATAGAGAAACAAGAACTTGACTTCGAAAACAAATGTCTCGTGGGCTTAGCTTTACATCATCTGGAAATGATGCAGTAAACCTTATTGCAATGCAGCAACATATATCAGATTTAAAAAAAATATCTAGAGAACCGAATAACCGATGTGTTACAACGAGTAGAATTTATTCATGGATTAGTGCGCGAATTTTCAGAAGATCAATTTCCGTTTGATGATGATAGTCTCGACTTGGGTAACAAAAGAATAAGAAATGTTAAAGATCCAATTCAAAATCAAGATGCGGTACCGTATTCTTTTCTTAAAACTCATGTAACAAAAGAACTAGATGAAATAAAAAAAATCTCTTTTGAATATAAACAAAGATGATGAAACTGTATATATGTTAAATAGAAGAATAACAAACGTATCTCAACCAATCGATTCGTTAGGTGCAATAAACAAATATTATTTAGAAAACTTTGCTGCTTCTCGAAAAGATCTAGAAGACTTAATCACTAAATTTAATAAACACAACTTTTTAAACGTAGATGATGGTGGTACTTTAAATATGATGAGTAGACGAATTACTCACGTAAACAATCCCATATACGATAACGATGTTGCAAATAAGACGTTTGTTGAACAATATGCCGCTTCACGACGTGAATTTGAACAATTGCGACAGACTGTAAATAATCTACAGCATCAAAAGCAAATAAATGTTGAGTTTCCTGTTAACGACCAAGATGTAACAAATAAACGGTTTGTAGAACACTATGCTGCTTCACGAACTGAAGTTAATCAACTAAAAGAAATTTTAAGCAATTTACAAACTCGTATTGAGGGTGTTGTTAACAATCTAAATATTGCTAAAAAAGAAGAACTTGAAAGTTACGCTGCTGCATCCAAAGATGAATATAACAAGTTAAAAACAGAAGTAGAAAAAATTGAGAAATTGGTTAACAAAGAACCACTTTAAAGTTTTACTGCTTCCAAAGAAGAATATGGTATATTACAAGATGAAGTAAAGAAAAAGAACTTATCGAAATTTACTCTGAAATTCTCCAACACACCATCAATCCATTCACCAGTATACACGCTTCATAATCATAATATACAGTACCAACTTCCCTATAAAGGTATATTAAAACCAATTTTTGTTTCACCCAGATCTCCAAATGTGTATGCAATTTTAAATAAGAGATTGAACTGGATGGCAGTGACATTGTAGTTGAAGACAAGATGAAATACAGTTTCGACTTAAAGAGTCCCTGAAAAACATAAAACCAAAGATCTTCCTCTTCAAATTGATTTTGAATATACTATAAATAAGTAAAACAACTACAATTTTAGTTTAGTCATGGAGAAGAGCTCGAAGATTAAAGCCGAAAGTCGAGTAAGGGATAAACTTTCTCGCTTAAAAAAAGATGTTAAAGACAAATATCTTTCACTTCAATATGATGTTAGACGTAAAGTATTAGATATAGAGAATAACTTTAAACCGGTAACAACTTCATTAAATCAACTTGTAGCTATTGCTTATACAACGTCAACTCAAAAAGAAAAAAGAAAATCAAGAAAGAAAAAAAATGATGATTCAGAATCATCTGGTACTTCTGACGAAGAAGATGGAGATAGCATCAAAATAGTTACACTAATTAACCGCTACTTTCATCCGTTCATTAAGCAAAACGTGGATAGAACATTTGGTATAACGATAAGAAATGATAAACAATACTTGGGACGTGAACGAGTTTTCTTTGATAAAAAGTGGATAAAAGTTGGTGGTGAGAAATTTCCTATAACAGAAGGTCTACTTGAATTGATTCAAAGGAAAGTACCAGATCCCACTCTAATAGATAGGAGTGATTTAAGTTCATATTTGAAATTATTAAATGTTTCAAACGTGCACAAAAGAAATTATACAAGCAATGGAGCTCCGAGAGGAAAGCAATCTCATAAGTATAGAAATATAATTGAGGCCCTTCTTACTGAAGACATAGATAGAATTATAAAAACAGCAGATGAGAATGAAGAAGCAAATACTACGATGCATACTAATAATAATAATAATATCGTATGGCCTCGGGTGCCTGGTGCAAGCTTTGCTATTTGACAGCCAGAGGGTAGCTTGCATGTCGAATTTCGTAGTTCCTTGACTATGAAAGTCAAGGAGGTTAGATATCTAATCTCCTTGAACACAATAGCGCTTTCTAGTAGAGAAATGAGGAACTTTGTGCTGGCGGAAACTCCCGAGATTAATTTTGCCATTATGAACTCGGCCTACTGAATTCAAATGCGTTCTTTGACATGCCAACATCGTATGACATGCGTATCGTATTTTTGCCGCCTTTCAAAAATCACTTACCACGGTCAGGGGCGAACCTGCAATCTTGGGGTTAGTAGACCGACACGCTATCCACTCACCCACCGTGGCAAGCTACGATGCATACTGAATATAGCCAAAAGAAACACATCACACCACAAGCCATTTGGAAATTAGACGGAGGAAACAATATTGAATTTGTGCATTGGAATGAACCAAACAAATTGGCATCAAGAATTAAAAAAATAATTGCATCGAAAGCTGCAGGTCACACAGGACTCGACAGTGAAATCTTTGCAATTGAAGAAGAACTAAGAAATGCAGGATATATTGAATAAAAATTCAAACATTTGTAAAACAATGCACAGTATGTTATAAATCTTTGATTAGAAATTAACTATGAACGAAATCTGACGAGAAATTGCAAAAGAACTTGATGCACCACTTAGAAAAAAGTTTAAAAGATGACATGTAATTAGCAAAGGAATCGATGACCTCCATGAAGCAGATCTTGTGGACATGTCAAAACTTGCAAAATGGAATAATGTATTTAAATATTTATTAACCATTATTGATGTTTACTCAAAATATGTATGGGCAATTCCTTTTAAAACCAAAAAAGGAAGTGAGATTGTGACAAGTTTAAAATTTGTTTATTCATAAGTAAAAAGATTACCAAATTATTTTCACACAGATCGAGGAACGGAATTTTATAACAGTGAATTCAAATCATGGTCTCAGAAACAAAATCTAAAGCTTTATTCCACTGTCAGCAGCATTAAAGCTAGCGTTGTAGAAAGATTTAATCACACTCTCAAGGAATCGATGTGGAAAGAATTCGCAAAACGAGGTTCTTATCGATGGATAAATATTTTGCCCCATTTATTAGTAAAGTATAATCGCAAAATACGTTGCAGCATTGGCATGAAACCTATTGATGTAAAAACAACACAATATATGAAAGTTAAAAAAGAACAAAGAATAACATTGGCGATATTATACGAATATCTAAAATCAAGAAACACTTCAACAAGGACTACGAACCTAATTGGACTACAGAATTATTTACAATTTATAAAGTTCAAAATACTAATCCACGAACATAACTTTTAAAAGATAATAAAAATTTACCAATATTTGTAGCCTTTTATAAACCAGAGTTACAACTAACAAAACATCCTAATATTTAATTAGTCGACAAAGTACTACGTAGAATAGGAACCCAAGCTTTCGTATCTTGGCTTGGGTTCGATTCAACTCACTACTCCTGGATTCCAAACAAAAATATATTCTAATTACAACAGTGTAAGTTTTGTTTTTAATTCATCGCAAAAAATATTATTATTATTGTTATCATTAATGTGTCTCTATATATTTTTTCTTCTTTTTTTTTAGCTCACTAAAACCAACACACTCAAGAAAGAAAGAAAGAAAGAAAGAAAGAAAGAAAGAAAGAAAGAAAGAATGATTGTACTTACCCTGTGCACAAGATCAGCATATTCAACTCTGCAGACAACACAGCATCTTCAATTCTCAGCAGCTTGGTGGAAAAAGAACTACTTACCACTTTAAGAATGAAGATCATACCATGTTTTCACTATTTCGTATTATATAATTAATGTAAACCACAAATGATAATAAATAAATATATTTTAAAAAAATTCTATACATTTGAAAGAAAAAAACACTTTCTCCACCCACTGTCCATTTAAATGATTTGATCATCATCATCATCTTCTTCTTCTTCCTCTTCTCCTTCTTCGTCCATATTGTCTACACGCCTCAGTCCATCTGGAGGAGTCAAAATTTCCTCTGTCCTCACTCTGACTTCTCTTACTCTATCGATAATCACACTAATTACATTAATATTCACTCTGTTTAGAACAAAGTCTGTGCTATAGCGTCGGTCCGTCACTATCCTCATCACTTCAAAGTCAAAAACTTCTTTTTCCTGTACACTGAGATTATCCATTATTAGTCCTTCTTCTACTTTTGTAGCTGATACAATATAATTTAAATTTAGCGCCCTCGCTCGCTCCGCTATTACTTTCAGCTCTCTTATGCGCTGCAACTTCTCAATAACTGATGCAATCACATTCATGATGGTTCTTAAGTTTAGGGGCTGCGACAACGCGGTTATGTAGCACACATTCATGATGGAGAGCAACTATAGCTCCCTAACCATGTCTGATCTTATATATTAAGAAGTTAAGATTAAAGCAGCAAAAAGCTCTTTAAACATTTCATGTGAAGCTCTGGGAACTGACATCCAATCTTGTTCTTTCATTAAAAATAACGGAGTTGAATAATGACAGCTAAGAATCTAAAACAAACAAGCCAACATTCATTTCACACACAGTCAAACCATTTGCTTGTCTTATAAAACACTCTAAGCAGAATGAGCACATGAAGCAAGCTAGGACACAAAAAATGTTAACATCATTTAAACTAAACAAACATAACTTGACGGCAACGAGTAATTCATTACAACCATCTCACAAGTTCACTCCCACGCTTTGGTGATATATGATGCACTTAAAAAGTGTCTAGCATTACGTCGCCACTTACTTATTTAGCACGGTGCAAGCAAAAAAATAAGAGCTGCGCGCCACTTGTGTGGTCGGCAAGCTGGCTCTCCGCGCTCCTCGCCAACACACACTCCCGCTCAAAAGTTATGACACCCAACACTCTCTCCACTAACTCAACTACATACCTAAATACAAATCAATCGACAATTAGCTATTAATATTAATAGCTATGATACACAGCTAACCTCTCCATGCGAAGGCCCACAAGGCGCGCTGGTCATCTCGGCCTTAACACGTGATCGCTCGCACTGGTGCACGTACTCACACTCACATGGGTGTCAGATGACGGTTAGCATCCTAATAAACAACCCCCATGACGTCAACACCCATTAAACAAGCATAAACAAGCCAAAAGGTCAACCTCTTCCCACGCTAACATGTGCACGTGCTCACTCTAAGCACCCATGATGTCATCAAGCTGGTGAAGCACGCGATTATGCAATATCCCCTCGTGATGATGCAATATCTGGAGTGTCAAAGCACATACTACTAGTGTTCTAACTTGTGCATAGAAGGTGGCTGCATTACTAGTCCTATTTGTTACTTCACTGTTGCTGTTGTTATCCTTACACAGTGTGCTACCAAGATATTTAAATTGATCAACTATTTGAAGAGGCTGATTATTCAATTAGTACCTAAAAATATGAATCCAGTTTTACATTATGTGACCAAATATTAAAAATCATGCTTCATTTACTGTTATTGTAACTATAACTTATGTGAAAAAGTCTAATTTTTCATATTAACTGTCAACACGGAACCTAAAATGAATATTACTTCTAATAGAACTTATGTAGGCTACCGGTATGTTTCTTGTTAACAATTTCCTTTTTTTAAATTTTCATTTTTTTTTGGTATTCTAATGTTGTTTGTTTTTTTAAATTTATTTTCATGTATTATCTGTGTGTAAACAATTGTTTGCTACTGTAATTGGGGCACTGCCCTGTTGTGGCAATAAATAAATGAATAACTAACTAACTAAAGAAACAAATAAACAAACTAACAAACAAAGAAACAAATAAATCAATAAATAAATCATTAAATATGTCAATAAATCAATAAATAAATCAATAAATATGTCAATAAATCGATCAATAAATAAAAAAATAAATTTAAAAAAAAAAGCTATTTAACAGTACATCAAACCAATCTTCAGCTGCTTGCCAATAGCATCAAGAATTCTACGGTTATAAAGTGTTCCATTTATATGTCTGATTTTAAAATGATTAAAAAACTTTCACTTTTTAAAAAAGTACATCATGCTCTAAGTTTACAATACTCTAAATTTCCTTTGCTTTATTCAACTGAGGGTATATTTGATTATTATACACCTCATTGGTATAAATACAAAGTTTTAACCGTAAATTGAAAACGTTTAGCCAGCTAGCTTATACGTACTTGTTGGAAGGTATAGGCAGAGGACAGGCACAGATCAAGCAGTCCACTTGTGTGCCGTACGTGGCATTGCCATAATAACCAACAGCACACATCTCGCAGTGGTCTCCAACAGTGTTATTCTTGCACTCCTGCAAAGTAATTAAACAAATACACTCTTCTACTTGAGAATGTAGGTTTCGAACCGTCAGCAATGGGAAATTACCTGGCAATATTGTAATGAATTACTAGTAAATTTTCTTGTAAGTAATCAGAAAAAACAACTTTGACCTAAACCATTAAAAGAGTTTATGATTTATAGCAATCAGTCCAGATATTCAAGAGCAGAGTAGACAAAATCAGGGAAGAAAAAGAAGTGGTATAACTTAGTGCTGTATTCCTAGAAACATTACACATGCTATGTAATTCCTACAGCAGTTGTGTGAGGGGAGTTCAATCAATGTGTGAATAGTACATTAAGTTACTGTATTCTTTTAATATTGTGTAGTGTTTGTAAATTATGTACCTCATTTGCCACCGAGGTTGACATCTCATTGCAAATAAAGTAATTTTGATTTTGATATGTGAAATTTATCCAGAACACATCACATCATGTATCTTCATGTTTCATGATCTTTACGAGTGGATTTAAGCACTATGTAATTAGCAATAAAAGGCAAAATTGGCTGAAAATTAAAAACTAGTTGTTTTCTGAAAAATAAATGTGATATTCCTGAATTTCTACAAAAGCACATTTTAAATAAAATAGTGATATGTTAATTTATACAGAGCTATGAAGCCATTTACAACTTTACAACACAATGTAATCTAGACTACTTTTCTTTTTCTTTTTTTTTTTTTATTTTCTATTTTTTTTCTTTTTTAAAAATATTTATATATACAGTATATTTGAAATGGACTACATAATGGGATACATTGGTTGTACAGAGTATTACATGCTATATGGAAGGACAATAAGATCCCTGATGACTGGTCTAAAGGTGTAATAGTGCCATTGTTTAAAAAAGGAAACCGGAAAAGTGTGAGAACTATCGTGGAATTACTTTGTTATCCCATGGTCTAAAGACCATAATTGCAAAAAGACTACGCAGACACTTAGAAAAGGCTTTAGAAGAAGAACAACATGGCTTTAGACCAGGAAGGAGTACTATTGACTTGATCTTTGCTGCAAGAATGCTTATTGAGAAACATCTTGAAAAAGGGAAAGAATTAGTAATGGTATTTCTAGATATAAAAAAAGCTTATGATAGCATTGCAAGATCAAAAATTTGGGAATGTTTAGAAAGGCACAATGTCCCAAAAGGCTTGATAAACAAAATGCTGTATGAGAACACAAGGGCATGTGTAAGAATAGGTAATGGGGAAATCAGATGGTTCACAACAAAACAAGGAGTCCAACAAGGAAGTTCACTGTCTCCATTACTATTCATCACAGTGATGGACATAATCCTGAAGAGAATAAAAGAAGAACAGGGTAATGAAACAAATGCCCTTGTCTTTGCAGATGACGTCATGATTTGGGGAGAAAGTGCCAGAGAGGTACAAGAAAAACTGGATTCATGGGACAAGCTGTTCAAGGAGTATGGGTTGAAAATAAGCCAAAGTAAGACAGTAGTGATGACAACAGGACTGTCTAATGCAACCATTTACCTGAATAATCAGCCTCTACAAATTGTTGATCAATTTAAATATCTTGGTAGCACAGTGTGTAAGGATAACAGCAGCAACAGTGAAGTAACAAATAGAACTAGTAATGCAGCCTCCTTCTATGCACAAGTTAGAACACTACTGTGGGATAATAAAGTGCCCAGGAAGTGTAAACAACCACTGTTTAAGACATACTACATCCCAATTCTAACTTACAGAGTAGAAACATGCACCCTGTCCAGAAGAGAAGAAAGTAGGATTCAGGCATCCGAAATGAAGTTTATAAGAACAATGCTTCAAAGGACAAGGAGAGACAAAGTACGGAACGAAACAAACAGGACAGAGGCTGGCATAGATATCAGTGCTACAAAATATTTGCAGAAGCAACGATTAGGATGGTATGGGCATCTTCAAAGAATGGGAGATGAGAGGACACCAAAAGCTTATTTCAACAAGATTATCCCAGGAAAAAGACCAGTAGGAAGACCAAAGAAGAAATGGTTGGACCAAATCAAGGATGATCTTGAAGACAAAGGGCTAGACTGGAGAAGGACCCATGAAGACCAACTATTCATGGACAGGAAAAGGTGGCGAGGGCTCGTTAACAGCACCCGGGCGACTGGAGCTGGAATTTGATGATGATGATGATGACTACATAAGAGGGAAAAAACTATACGATGACATGTTTTGCTTATTGAGCATCGTCAGACTCAAATATACAAGACAAAATAGCTCTATAATACACTCCAAGCCAACAATGACACCCACAAACAGTCTCAACCCTCCAAAAACTAAAAGCACGGTATAAACTTAGAATGTGTGGCAACCATTACTGATAAATACTAGAGCATTAAGCATCCAAAAAAAGAACTACCATATTTATTTTGATATCTACAATGTTGCACGACTGAGAAATGACGATACCTCCACCAACTAATCTATGAAGGTGTTGCTACTATTGATGTAATTGTAATATCAGCAAGCCTGCTTCCAACCCCATGGAGCGGCAATTTATAGAATATGTGGGACCGTTCCCCCATTTGCATTTGGGAAATCGATTTGCGCTGGCCTGCGTTGACGGGTTTTCTCGTTTTTGTTAGATCTTCCCGATACAGATGTCGAACTCTCACACCGTGATGAAATGTTTAAACTCCATTTTCACTTCCTTCGGTCCGTGCCACTTCTTGGTATCGGACAATGCTAAGTGTTTCACGTCTCATCAATTCCGCAAGTTTTGTTTCGATTAGTCATGTCACGACGACGCATTATTACCCGTGCCCTAGCCTTGCTAAGAGAGTTAACCATAATCCAAGAGCAGCCTTAATTGCTTATCATCACTGTTAGTAAGATTCGGCACCCGCCGGTATCGACCTCCATCCTGATCGATAGGTGCAACTAGCGCCCTCAACTAACTTTTAAACAGTTCGTTTTATGATCTGTTCACGGCACAACGCATTCAAACAGTTCATGTATTTTGTGTTAAATAAATCAGTTGAGTTACATTTAAACGAGCGTTACGTTTCATTGCCGCTTTAAAACCTCTAATAGGTTATGGACCCAGAACGATTGGCTCAGAATTAAATTAACTGAAAACTGAAAACAGCGAGATCAAGCGGAGACACAAAGAGAAGAACGCGTCGAATCGGCAGACATCTTGCTCCTTCGAGAAACTTCTGGACATCAACAAAGCGAGAAGGAACAAACGCCGTCTTCTCGAATATTGTGTGCTTGATCGTGAGTGAACAGTGAAAAAGCCAATCGCGAGTGTTTGGACAATAACACGTGACGCGAATTTTGGCTTATTGCGAGTGTTTTGTACTATAACACGTGACGCAAGAAAACGTGCTTAACGTGCGAGTTGTGTACAAACGTGCACGACACAAAATTCCGTAGGCCTATTTGCGAGTGTTCCGGACAATAGCACGCGACACAAAGTGTATGGCCGGTTGTGAGTGTTTCAAACAATAACATGCGGCACAGCAAATTTATTGTGAACAATCGTGTTCCGGACATTAACACGCGGCACGATTGAAGTGAGACAATGAATTCAAACGGTGTAGTGCGCATCGAGGCCTTAGGACGCGATAATTACGACACCTGGAAAATGCAAATGCGCGCCATTCTGATAAAGAATGACGCGTGGGGTTATGTCAACCGCAAGATCGTCAAACCCGAGCCGGGTGAGGACAATGCAGCCCAAGTGACAGAGTGGACGACTAGGGATGAAAAGGCCATGTCAGACCTAATCCTATCCATCGGACCAAGCCAGCTCAAGTTGGTGAAGAACTGCAGGTCATCAAGCGAGATATGGCAGAAACTTGAGGATACGTTTCAGTCGAAGGGGCCGGCTCACAAGGCCACGTTGTTGAAGAGTCTAACCTTGCAAAAGATGACTGAAGGTGGCGACATCCGTGAGCACCTCAACAACTACTTTGACTGTGTCGACAAGTTGGCTGACATGGACGTAGTTATTAACCCAGACCAACTTACCATCATGATGCTGTACAGTTTGCCGGCAAGTTTTGAAAATTTCAGAATTGCCATCGAGAGCCGGGACGATCTACCGAAGCCTGAGAATCAACGTACGAAGATAATCGAAGAACACGATGCCAGAGTTGCCTCGTCAACACCGATGGAAAATCAAGGCGCCATGTACGTGAAGAAGAAAGGTCCTTCAAGGAAACCACAGTCGAAGCCTCAAAACAAAAACCACGGCTACTCCGGTGGTAAGAGTGACAAGGAGAAATCGTTTCCGTTCAAATGCTCGAAGTGCAGAATCAAGGGACATAAGGCAGTGGACTGCAATGTTAAGGTCAACAAAAATCAGCTGTCGGACGCGTCAATCTTATCAGTTGAGGAACCTGATACGTGCCAGATCGCGACGAGCAGCGTCGAAAACCTGTGGTGTCTCGACAGTGGGTGCACGTCTCATCTGTGCGGTGATGCGACTGTGTTTACAGAGATGGACAAGGGCGAGACTGGCAAGCTGAAGTTAGCGAGCAGCGCAACCGCAGAGATCAAGGCCCGAGGAACTGCAAAAATTGCAACAAGTGTAGACGGTAAAACTTGCAACGTTACTCTCAATGAGATTTTGCACGTTCCTGAGATCCGCACTAATCTCTTATCAGTCTCGAAGATGACAGACCGTGGTTTCTCGGTTGTTTTTGGCAAAGAGAAGGCGGAAGTTTTTGACCAGAATGGACTGACGAGGCTAGTTGCACAGCGCAAGGACAATCTGTACTATGTACAGGGCACCCCCACTGGAAAAATGTCGAAACGCAGTGTCAGAAGACAAGCGCGACGAGAATGTGGCGCAGCTGTGGCATCGAAGGATGGGTCACGTCAACTTTCGTGATCTAGATACGGCAGTGAAGAGGGCATCCATTCGAGGTGTGCAACTAAAAGGGAGATGTGGAGATCTAACGTGTGACATTTGCACGAAATGCAAAATGACTCGAATACATTTCCCAAAAGAATCAAATCGTGTGACCGGTAAGCTCGATATTATTCACACAGACGTTTGTGGCCCTGTGGGTGTTGTGTCGAACGGTGGATCCAAGTACATGATCACATTTACGGACGACTATTCGAGATGGACAGAGGAACGGTTTATGAAGACGAAGTGCGAGGCGTTGCAAATGTTCCGAGAGTACAAGGCTTTCGTCGAGAAGCAGCACGGTCTGAAAATAAAGTGCGTACAGTCCGACAATGGACGTGAATATGTCAACAGGGAATTTGACGAGTTCTTGAAATCTGAGGGGATCGTGCGCCGTCTTACAACACCATATACGCCTGAACAAAATGGTGTGGCCGAGAGGAAAAATCGGACCCTTGAAGAGGCAGCACGATGTTTACTCCTGCAATCTGGCCTACCGATGACATTCTGGGCGGAGGCGATCAACACCGCAAATTATCTGAGGAACCGATGTCCAACCAAAAAGCTAAACGGAAAGACTCCATTTGAGAGCTGGTTCGACAGAACTCCGACTGCACACTATTTCAAGGACTTTGGGAGCAAGGTGTTCTGCCTGGACAAGACCCCAAACAAGGGGAAGTTTAGCCCTCGCTCAAAAGAGGGAATTTTTGTTAGATATTCGGAGCAGTCGAAGGCTTACCGTATCTGGATTCCTGAAACGAAAAAGATCAAGATCACGAGAGAAGTTGTTTCAAGCCTGCTTCCAACCCCATGGAGCGGCAATTTATAGAATATGTGGGACCGTTCCCCCATTCGCATTTGGGAAATCGATTTGCGCTGGCCTGCGTTGACGGGTTTTCTCGTTTTTGTTAGATCTTCCCGATACAGATGTCGAACTCTCACACCGTGATGAAATGTTTAAACTCCATTTTCACTTCCTTCGGTTCGTGCCAGTTCTTGGTATGGGACAATGCTAAGTGTTTCACGTCTCATCAATTCCGCAAGTTTTGTTTCGATTAGTCACGTCACGACGACGCTTTATTACCCGTGTCCTAGCCTTGCTAAGAGAGTTAACCATAATCCAAGAGCAGCCTTAATTGCTAACCATCACGACAACCATGCTCGGTGGGATTCGTCTCTTCACTGATTGGAGTATTCATTCAATACAGCCGTTCATGGGACTCAAGGGAAAACTCCTTTCTCGTTGATGTGTGCTTTTGTGTCCAATTCCATTATTACAAATCTATGGTCGATTCAGGATCTCTTGCCTGATCAGCCTGATGAATCTAAAGTAAGGCAAATTTGGAAGGAAGCAAGACAGACGATGAAGGTGAGCCAAGAGCGCCTAAACTAGAATTTTAGGGATTATAATGAGTTGACCCAACCTTTGGGTGTGGCGAACCCATCGTACAAATAGTCTAAATATGATAGGGAATGAGTCGAGGCCTCGGATGGAGGTCCTTGATTCAACCCCCGACCCAGATCACTGGAACCGGGAACTGAAGAGAAGAAGAAGAGATGTTGATCCACTGAAAAGTTGCAATATCAATTTTTAATATGGCAACACTGAAAAATGGCTTTAAAACTCTCTTTGAAATGCTGTGTCAAACTTTTTTTGGTGAGATTGTATTGTTATGTTACCGTAAACCCTCGATTTAGCGGACCTCGATTCAACGGACAGAATTAGACCAACAAAGCATTTTCTTTTTTCGCGCACCCAAGTATGCACGTTCACAACTAAATGGAAGTTTATTATAAATATATTAGTCCGTCGATCAATACTTTAAATCACATATATTCAACAGTGGCTCCTACTCGTTTTATGTATGGACCTTCAACCTTTTTGCTTGAACTTGACTAACTTGGCCAAAGTTCTTGGCAACCTGCTCATGTCCACTTTTCGTCTGTTTCGAGTGAATTATACCAATAACTTGACGCACCAGATGTCCTACCACGTCAAGAAGAATAAAAATTATTTCCAAGCCATATTTACATCAGTCTAAACGAACAGTGACTGGCTGTCATCACATAGTGTTACGAACATTCCACATGAACTTTACTCACGCAACCTCCACGGACTCATGGGCCGGAGAGCCTTTTAATGGTGTTTTAACGACGTGTGCATGCATTTTATTCTGTGTTTTGACCTGTTTTTAACCAAGTTTTATACATGTTTTTTAAGGTTTTCATAGTGTCTTTGATGTGTGTGAGATTGTTCTCTAAATTCATTATGTTGTGGCTGATGAAGGGTTGTATGTAGTGGCCCGAAACATGTACCACTGTTAAATAAATGTGATTTAAAGTATTGATCGACGGACTAATATATTTATAATAAATCATCAAAGTCAATACGGACCAAAAATGGCGGAAGTACTGTAAATCCCTCACTAAATGGAAGTGTTAACTACTGCGCATGCGTCCCAAACTCTTCATATTTAACCCTCTTAGTGCCATTTCCTGAAACACTTGCCAAGAATGCCAAGTCATGCAGACTATTCGAAAAAAATCATAAACACCATATTTCAAACAATAGAATCATTATTTGCTTTGCATTATAACCAATACCTCATTCTTTCATACACTATGTTCTTAAAAGTAAATATGGCATCAAAACTTTTTTAATTGAGTTCATTCTGATAATTGTTCAATTTTTAAATGTTTGTTTTTAAAGAATCAGTTTGAGCCTAAATTAAGGACACCTAAGAGTCATATTTGAAGAAACACTACGTTTCCAGCTGTAGAAAGTTCTTAGATACATCTGTAGGCAGAAAACTTCAACAAGAAGAAAACAACTGCACCACAATTTTGGCGTGATTGGGGGAGCGCAAAGGGAGGGCGTGAATACAAACTCAAACCTATCGCGTAACGGACTTCGAAGGAAAAAAGTAAACAACGCACAGGCAAGCTTGAAACCTCGCCTTTCCAACAGTATGAAATAATCTCAGACATATGCCTACAGAAATCTACAAATATAAGATAAACAGCGCGCCGATTGAATCGGCTTTGGCACTTGATAGGTTATGAACATTCCCGAATGGGAATATGATGTTATTTCCGTTTGATCAGATAAATTATCAAATAATATGATAAAATTGGTCCGGCTAGATCAAACATAAAATGCCAGCGTTTCGCCCCGGTGTGCCGTTGGGCTCGTCAGTTGGTACAGACACACCTCACCAATACGCATGGCTAGCACATACTGAGAAGGCCATCACAAGACACAAAATACAAGTAGTATTGACGCCACGAGTGATGCCAATGTGCTACGGAAGTCAAGCTCCCTTTCATAAAACAAAAACCTTACCTTGGCAATCCAAATAGGTTATGAACATTCCCGAATGGGAATATGATGTTATTTCCGTTTGATCAGATAAATTATCAAATAATATGATAAAATTGGTCCGGCTAGATCAAACATAAAATGCCAGCGTTTCGCCCCGGTGTGCCGTTGGGCTCGTCAGTTGGTGCAGACACACCTCACCAATACGCATGGCTAGCACATACTGAGAAGGCCATCACAAGACACAATTTTATCATATTATTTGATAATTTATCTGATCAAACGGAAATAACATCATATTCCCATTCGGGAATGTTCATAACCTATTTGGATTGCCAAGGTAAGGTTTTTGTTTTATGAAAGGGAGCTTGACTTCCGTAGCACATTGGCATCACTCGTGGCGTCAATACTACTTGTATTTTGTGTCTTGTGATGGCCTTCTCAGTATGTGCTAGCCATGCGTATTGGTGAGGTGTGTCTGTACCAACTGACGAGCCCAACGGCACACCGGGGCGAAACGCTGGCATTTTATGTTTGATCTAGCCGGACCAATTTTATCATATTATTTGATAATTTGGCACTTGAGGCACGAGCAGCGAGATCCGATGTGATCGGCACGTTGCACTGATAGGGTTAAGAAGCATAGTAAATACTAATTACAGTGAAACCTCGTTAATTCGAAGAGATCAAGACAGAAAAAGAAGACTTCGATTTAGAGATTTTCCAATTAACAAACCCAATCCCCCTCCGTCAAAAACACCCAATAGCTATTTTCCTTGCGACCAATGGAAACATGGAATTACTGATACGATTAAAAATGTATGTAACAGCAGCTGAATCATATTCAAATTCAGTGGTACAGTTAACGCCATTTCAATTATATCGACTTATTTGGTACCTACCGGCACCATCAAGGAACAGAGTTGTTTAAATTAATCTGGAACTTCCAGGTAAGGTTGCCAGACATTCCGTATTACGTGGAACTATTCCGTTTTTTCTTGTTTTGTTCCGCGTTCCGTTTCAAGATTTAACGGAACGCCAAATATTCCGCTTTTTGGTTAATTTAATAATATATTCAATTTCGCACCAATTTTTAAATGTCCCGCTTCAGAATTGATTGTAATATCTAGCTTGTTTTCTGGTGATACAGGTGCAAGTTTGAAAGAGAAAATGATTTCTATGTCTGTGTCAGATAGATGGGTACATGTTATAGATTTATTTGGGGGCAACAAAATTAAGGAATATCTTAGTCCTCGTGAAGTTAATACTCAGGATTTTCCCCTCCAATAATTTTATGGAGAGAGTTTTTTTTGCTATGAATATCAAATGGAGAGATGATAGAAACAGAAGCTCCATTAGTTTGATAAAACAAGAATTGTTCACATATTACAAATATGATCGAAAATTGTAGTGAATTTTATCAGAAGGCACTTACAAATAAAAAATCCTTACAAAGGGGCGTTCAAATGAAAAGCATTTGTAAGTTGCTGGTGTCATAGGACTCATCTAGTTGTACTTTTGTGTATTTGATTATGTAATGCTTATTTAATACATTTGCGTATTATTTATTAAAACATTTAACAACCTTGATTTAATAAAACAATGTTTTGGTACGTGTGTTCTGTTTTTCCATTCTTGAAATCTGGCAACCCTACTTCCAGGTGTTGTAAATTTGAATTTTACTGCTAACAGGATTGTGAAAGCCCCATCATTACGAGGTATTACAGTTACCCCAAAGGCTGAAAAATGCTACAAGTTAAAGAGATTTTAGGACTTACAAAACAGATTCCTGTGACAGGATCACACTTGTCAGAATGGCCGTTGCACTGACAGGGAATACAGAATCCACCAAAGGGCCCAGTCTGAGTACGATAGTAGCCAGAGGCACAGTCTTCACAGGAGAGCCCCTTGTAGTTGGGAGGACACTGGCACTGCTCCACAGCGAGAGCTTTACCCAGGATGGGGTTGTAGCCCTCGGAGGCGATGTCCAGCGTCACGTTGGTCAGCCTGTAAACGATACCATCCCCATGTTATACAGTAGGTCAAGTACAGGAAACAACTGTTACTTACCTCGAAACAGGTGTATACAGCTCAGAATGCTGTTAATTTGCTACCCAACAACCAAGTCCATTTCATATACACATACAATTTCCTCGTAGTCATCATCATCATCATCATCTTGAGCAGTTTCCAACCGCTGGTCGGGTCTGCTTGGAACATAAGCCTCTCCATCGTTTCCTGTCCATCCACCATCTCTCGTCATTTACTGTGTCCCAGCACACTCCTCTTTCCTCCACACTCTTCTTAACTCCTTTTGTCCATCTGTCCCTTGGTCTTCCCCTTGGCCTCCTTCCCGTCATTTCCATTCCAAACATCTTCTTCGGTATCCTCTCCTCTTCCATCCTCCTCACATGTCCATACCATTGTAGCCTAGATCGCTCTATTCTATTTTGCAATGGTTCCTCTCTTACCATCTCCCTGACTCTCTCATTCCTTACTCTGTCCATTCTTGTCACTCCTACCCTACTCCTCTGGAACTTCATCTCCACTGCTCGTATTTTATTCTTGTCCCTTTCCTTCATCACCCATGTTTCTGAACCATATGTCAAAATTGGCACAAAGTAGGTCTTGTAGATGATTCCTTTACATTTTTGTGGTACATCTTTATTCCATATCATCCCCCTAACACTCTTGAAAAATCCATCTGCGCACCTTCCCCTCTCATTTATTTCCATCCTATTGCCTCCCTTTTCTTCAATTATGCTTCCCAAGTACTTGAAGCATTCTACTTTCTGCAACTGCTGTCCTCCAAGTGTTATGCCCATATCCAGTCTGTTCTTCTTCCTCGTTGTGATGACCACTTCACTCTTTTGTGCTGAGAACTTCATCCCATATGATAACACTACCTTCTCCCACTCATCTAATTGCTCTTGTACTTCTTCCTCATCCTCTCCCCATACCAGAAGGTCATCAGCAAACAACATTGCCTTCATTTTCCTTTCCCCAATGCTATTTACCACTTTTCGTATGATTTCATCCATCACCACTATAAATAACAGGGGTGAGAGGGCACTTCCCTGTTTCAGACCACTCTCCAGTTGAAACCATTCCGTTCTCTCTCTTCCCACCTTTACACAGCTTTTGCTTCCCTCGTACATTGCTTTCACTCTTGCCACTGTCTCCTTGTTCACTGCTTTTGCTCTCATTGCTTCCCATACCTTGTTTCTATTAATACTATCATATGCTTTCTCAATATCCAAGAAGGTCATCACCAGATCTTTCCCATATTCATAATGGTGTTCTTGTAGCTGTCTTACTGCAAAGATGAGGTCAACTCTTGACCTTCCTGGCCTGAATCCATACTGTTCTTCCCTCAGCCCATCTTCAACTTCTGTCCGAATTCTTCTTTCCAGTACCTTCTCAAATATTTTGGCGCAGTGGCACATGAGTGTAATTCCCCTGTAGTTCTTGCATTCCTTCCTACTTCCCTTTTTAAATATGGGTATTATTATCCCTCTTTTCCAGTCCTCTGGTATTTTCTTCTCCCTCCATATCACTTTCATTACTCGAAAGAGCCACTGTGTTCCTATCACCCCTGCTGCTCTCACCATCTCCACACTCACTTCGTCTATTCCCGGTGCCTTTCCCCCTTTCATCTTCTTTAATGCTTCCTCCACTTCTTTCCATGTCAATTCCTTCTCTGAAATGTCTTGGTCACTGTCTGTTTCTTCCTCCACAATGTCCACTACGCTGGTTTTAGTTGGATTTAGGAGTTCCTTGAAGTATTCTCTCCAGATAACCTTTACTTCTTCCATATTTTCGACCTCCTTTCCATTCCTGTCCACCATTCTGACATTTTCCCCTGTATCTCTTCTCTTTGCCTCTATCATTCCATACAACACTTTCTTACTGCCATCACAGTCCTCCTCCATCATTTCTGTCCATTTCTCCAGCCATTTCTTTTTCTCTTCCTTCACTACTTCTCCTGCTTCTTTCTTCCGCTCTTGGTATTCTTCTCTTGTTCTGTCTGTCCTCTGTTGGAACCATTTCCTGAATGCTTCATTTTTCTTTTTCACTGCTTCCTTAGTTCTGGGGTTCCACCATGGTGTTTCCTTCCACCTTTTCCTTCCACTAGTTCTGCCACACACGACTTCCGCTGCTTCTACCAACACGTCCTTGAACCTATTCCATTCTTCTTCGCCTGTTTTCGGATCATCCTTCGGTAATTTGTTCCTCACTAATATCTGGAACTTCTCCTTATTTCCATCCTCCTTCAGCTTCCATGTCCTTATTCTTCTTTCTTGGTTCTCAGTTCTCCTCTTTTCCTTCAGTCCTCTCACCTTGGCGACCAGCAGACGGTGGTCACTGTCCAGGGCTTCTGAAGGTATTACCCTTATATCCGTGATACTCTTCTTTGTCTCCTTCCCGCATAGAATATAGTCCACCACTGATTTCCTAGTCAAATCCCTGCTGTACCAAGTAATTTTATGGCTCTCTCTCTTCTTGTACCATGTGTTTCCAACCATTAGCCCATTTATCTTGCACAGTTCCAACAATCTCTCTCCTTCCTTATTCCTGTTTCCCCATCCTTCACCACCAATCCCTTCCTTTCCACACATATGATCACTGCTTTATGTGCGAAACACCTGGTTTGGGGTAAAAAAAACAAAAGTTTTTTATTGTTTTTGAATAGCCTAATTAGTATGTGGATAACTCATATATGTTGAAAAAATGAAAAGTCTTAAAAATGTGCATGTTATGACACTTTTTGTAATCAAGTTACTCTTTGAGAAGACAAAAGTTTGGTGCTTTTCAGTCGGTCAACACGAATGTACCCAAATAGAGCTGGGTTATGCCCTAATCCTGAAATAAATTACATGAGATTAATAAATACACTAGGATTTTGAAAAGACACGCTCACGTTTACCTCGGCTCATTCTTTTGCGGATAATTTCGAAACTACTGGAGGAAAATTTTTGAATGCACTACCTTTTCGCTTGGCAATGATCAATTTTCAATTTGGTAGCCGTGAAACAGCATTAAAAATATTCACTGTGTTGTATTCCATCTCAATTTTTAACATTTGTCCCAGCAGCTCTCCCCTTCCCTATACATCCCATGGCATACACGTACCTGATATTGACTTCATAACCATGATCAGTAGACTTTGTTGTAACCAAGTTCATCGAAGAAACTAACACACTTGCGCTCGGATGGTTAAATTGCTAGAAAAGTCCATTTAAATATTTTACATTTAAATTTCGCATCGCCGCCATGTTGGATTTGTGCTCACCAGGCTATAGAATTAATGGTTGAAGACATGACTAAAAGGGAAGGAAAATAGAGAGGAATCTTTAAAGGACTGAGGAGGATGCAAATAATCCAGATTATGGGGCAGGAAAGTCTTGAGAAGCTTCACACGTAAGAAATTACACTGAAAAACTTTAGCTTCAATTTTCTCAGTTGTATATTTTTTTGTACTTTGGTACCATTTTTCTTATGCTAGGCCACTGAAACTTCTTCTGTGGCTTAATAAGTCCTCTGCAAATGGTAATAGGAAGGGATTTTTCAGTATGTTACCTAAGAATAAAGTTATGATTTTTTTTAAAGAAAATATTTGGAAAAAGAATTATGTATTTTTAAAACCTTCATTCTGAAAAAACTATCCAATTTCCGTAAATAATCCTTCTTATTATTACAGAGAAAGATGCATATAAATTTCATTGTAATAACCCAAATAGGTTTTGAGAAATCTGTACCAAAAAATTGAAAATTTAACATGGGCAAGACAGGGAGGCGGTTCTCACCTTAACCTACTTCTTACTTGCACAGACAAAGCAGCTCCCTACATAATCACTTTTTTGTTCCAGCAAACCGGGTACAATTTGTGAACCTCTTCCACTTTTGTATGTCCAAAAACACTGTCTTTGAAGTTGGTCTTGACATCGCCCCTCCTCTCAATGTCTTCTTTTATTACATCTAACCACCTTCTTCTCGGTCTTCCTCTCAGTATTCGAGTAACTTCTCCATCCGCTTTCTCACTACTCTTCCATTCTCCAATCTCATAATGTGTCCAAACCATTTCATCCTTGATCTGGCAGTCTCGAATACACAATTCAGATACATCATGTTTCCTACCCACAGCACGATTTTCTTTTTTTCTGCTTCATTGATCATTTTAATCTCTTCTCTTGTGGTAAAAGGTCTTACCATTTTTCCCGTGCACATTTGACCTGCACACACTGAACACCAACTTTGCACGCGGTCGACACAAGACTGATCGACTCCAACCATCCATCACAAGCCCGTGCTGTCACTTCTGCAAATAACGCCAGACAAACAGCAATGATTTTCAACCGGAAGTGGGTGCCGTAATCCTGTAACATTGTTTGAATTTTACATTATTTATTATTATTATTTCCAATTATTCCCATTCAGAAGAGCGTGAGAACTTGAGCTAATCACAGCTTCACTTCCTTTTCCTCTCTTCTTTTCTTCCCAAAACCTCTTCATTAGTTCACTGTGCTTTTTCTTCCTTTCCTCTGTCCATTTCTTTCCTGATATGTCCTTCCTTGAGAATTGTACAATTTTCGTGTTTCTGATTTTATTTCTAAATTGTTCTCTGTCCTTAATGTCGTCTTCAGAGATTTGAAGTAATTCCATATCTTTATGTACTTCTTTTATCCAACTGGTCTTTAATTTACTTGCATTCACGACATTGAAAATCTTCTTTGTGAGTCTGTTCTCATCCATCCTATATTTGTGTCCACAGAACTGCAGACGTCTCTTCCTAAATTTATCTATAATGGTGTCTGTATTTTCATAAAGTTCCTTTGTTGGTCTCCTGACCCAAATTCCATCACGGAAAACAGCGCCATGGATTTTCCTAAGAATTTTTCGTTCCTGTTTCTCAATATCATGAATTCTCGTTGTTCCTCTAATGACTGTGGTTTCTGCCGCGTACAAGGCTTCAGGCAAAACAACTGTGTTGTAATGGCGCAATTTTGTATTACGAGAGACCGCTCTTTTGTTGTAATGATTCCATGTCAGCTTGTACGCCTTCTGCAGTTTTACTATTCTCTCTGCATTAGAAATTGTGTTCAATCCTGCGGGTTGGATGGCTTCTCCTAAATATTTGAAGTGAGTATATTCTTCTTCTTCTGCTTTCGAATAACCCACTTGTAGGGTACGATGAATCAACATCGGCTATTGTCCATTGTATTCAATTTCCTTTGTTTCCAAATTTCCTTCACCCTTCTAGAGTGTTGATCTTTCTCCTCTCGAGTCCACTTTCTGCGAGATGTTTGACTCTTCCTTTCTTGTAATTCTGCCTTTTGAATAGCTTCTCTGAAGAGTGATCTGTTTGCTATTGTGTCTGTGAAGTGAGTATATATATATATATAAAATTTGTACATCAATGTTATCAGAGGAAGTTGATAGGTTCAACATGGGGAGCGAACCCTCAGGTTCTACGTTCGACAGCTTTGGGACTTTGCTTCGCAGCAGGAGAGTACGGATCATCAGTGTGGGGAGCATCTGCCCATACCAAGCAAGTGGACATAGCTCTTAACGAGTCCACGCGTATTGTCACTGGATGTCTGAGACCTACTCCAGTATAGAAGATCTACCCTCTCGCTGGCATTGCACCTCCAGTTATTTGACGCTATGTGGCAGCAGAGAAAGAGAGACAAAAGCTTGAGACAGACCCAGACATTCTATGTTCAACCACAAGGTGACCACTCCTCGCCTAAGATCCAGGAAGAGTTTATTACGAGAACAGTACCCCTCCATACCAAACCAGACATTCGGCGTGTGTCGCTCTGGAAACAAATAGTACCAGAGGGGTTTACAGCTAAAGAAGAGCTGAGCAGTGGTAGTCATTTGCCTTATACCACCTGGAGGTCTTTAAACCAGATGAGAACAGGAGTGCCTAAGTGTCATAGCAACCTTGTGGAGTGAGGTTATGCAGAAGATCCACGATGTGCCTGTGGAGAAATCCAGACTCCACAACACCTGCTCACGTGCCAAGATCTTAATGACACCTGCAGCCAGGAAGACCTTATTTTGGCCACAGACTGAGGGATAAGAGCTGCAGAGTTCTGGAAAGGAAGAATTTAGTGTGTCTCCCGGACACGGAAAGTAAAGTAAGTATCAGAGGAATAAATAGACGAGCAACTGATGCGGAAGGAAAATTGATTTAATTATTACGAGGCACATCCAGAAAGTAAGTTTCCCTATTTATTTTTTAAAAAGAGAACATAGTTATATGCAAAACTTTACTGTCAACAGGTATAGCAATGTGTCAACTATAGGCACCAAACGAATTGAGACACTTGTCATAGCGTGGTATCAACTGTTGTAGTCCTGTGTTATAGTAGTCTGCCACCTGGGAATGGAACCAACTTGTTCAGCTCTTCATCAGTGTGGAAAAAGGCTGGCCGGAGAACAGAAATTTCTTGAGGTGGAAGGAAAGGTGGAAATCGCTGGGAGCAAGATCAGGTACATCAACTGTTCTGCAGAAGTTTGGCTGGGAGCTGTTAGATCATCCTCATCTTGCTCCCAGCGATTTCCGCCTTTCCTTGCACCTCAAAAGATTTCTGTCATCCGGTCAGCATTTTTCACACTGACTAAGAGCTGAAGACGAATATCACCAGACTATCCCCTTAAAAAGGACAGATGAACATTAGACCCCAAAACAATGCTTCAGCATGAAAAGATCTTCACAAACATTCTTTCTCCGTTAGGGTCTTCTGAGCACCACGAACCAATTTCAATGTTTAGTCCTTTGTTGTTCTTTCTTCCTCCAGTGCTCCTTCATCTTTTCGCTGTGTCTCTTCTTTCTCTCTTCGGACCCTTTTGAGCCTGTTTTCTTATATTGCCTTCCTTGGAGTCCTTCCATACCCAATACCTTTTTTTTTTTGAAAATTTCTCTCTCTAGTGCAACTTCTTCTCTTACATCGTTTGTTTCTAAATCTTTCTTTACTTCTTGAAACCAGGCTGTTGTCGATTTCTTTTTCCAAAAATATTTCAAAATCTGTTTGGTTAACCTGCTATCATTCATTCTATATAAATGTCCGAAAAATAACAATCGCCTCTTCTTTATCGTCTCCGTTATGTTTTCAATGTTCCGATATATTTCTTCATTACTTCTTAATTTCCAAAACTCTGTAGTTCCTAATGGACTGAGAATTTTGCATATAATTTTTCTTTCTGATACTTCTAATTTATCCAATTTATAATTTAGTACCGTAGAACGACGTTTATCCGGAATAATTGGAACCGAAAGAGTTCTGGATAACGATTTTTCCGGATTATCAAACATGTGTTCATTTCATGGGGGGGAAAAATGCTGATAAATTATGGAGATAAATTTCAATTTCAAATTCTTAATTCTTGAAATAACAAAAAACATTTATGGTACATACATGAAAGGTTTAGAATTATTTTGTGTGTGCAAGATTTCCTCGTCTTTTCTTAGCAGCTAAATTGTGCATTCTCTTCAATAAAAGACGTTGAGTTGAGCCATGGTGTAAGAATAATTAGTTAGTTAGTAATTTTTGTTTGAAGGGGCAGAACTACGAGGTCATCTGCTCCAAGGCATAATTACACCATGAGTTGAGCTACTTTCTTCCTGTTTTTCATACCACAATAACGCAGTTTCTAATGCAGTAAAAGCTTCTCCATGACTTGGTCCGCCATTTTTTGCTTATCCAGATAATTGACGTTCCGGCTGATTGACGTCCAGATAAAAGACGTTCTACTTTCACAAATATTATTTTTCATTACTTATCAAAATAACACGACTTAAGTATAATATGTAATTTCAACAGAAAACATTCAAAACCCCTCCTTACCGTGTTGTGACACTGTCGTTCCAGTAAGAGGCGCGGATGTAGATGCCCTCCAGGTTGGTGAGAACTTGCATGAGCTGCTCTCTGGTGGCTGGAAGCCCACTGGACTGCTGGAAGTTGCTCTCAACCACTCGCGCTGAGGCTGGGTACACCTCTCTCGCTGGAGGCTGTTCTATTGACGAGTGGAGCAGATAGATGTCTCCACTGTGCAGGATGACATCAGGTTCACCCACTGCACTACCAGCACCTGCAATATCATTCACACAGTAAACAACAATCCAATAGCAGAGATAATGATGATGATATGTGCCTACCCTTCATTTCCAGATTCATTAATTCATTCAATAATTCTTTCTATCTATACAGTGGTTGGTTGGTTCCTCAGTTTAGGGGCTGCAACAACGCGGTCATGTAGTCCCGGGTACTTTGGGTGTGTGTAAAATCTGTCTGATAACCGGTGTTAATTGTAATGACTGTATTAGTGTGTGTTATCTGTTTTTTAAAATTCAAGTAAGGACTACAGACTTTGACATTTTCGAATAGTTCCTACTTTTGCCGCCAAACGCCACCGTCAACGACTACTAGTTCAGAACTTAGCTACTAGAAGCCACTGCAGTCGTCTCCTGGCAACGGATGTAGGAACCTAAGAGCATTGTTTACATTCTTAACCTATATAATTTAGCTTCACACAGGTGTAATTAGTGGAAGGTTCTTTAACATGCCATAAATCTATGTTATGGGACTGCCTATCTACACAATACCTCGCTATCTATTTATTTATTTTTGCATTTCACCAGTGGTCCCCACAGAAGCATACTGCCTGCGGACAGTAGGTTGCCGATCACTACCTTTTCTAAGCAAGAGATGTAAATCTTCTTTTTTTGCTTTAGTGTTTGTCCCGCCTCGTGGCAGGGTCTGCTATTTGAATCCGCTGTCACCACTTTACTCGGTCATGGGCCAAGTCCGGATCAAGGTTGACGTTTTTCAGATCCCTGTGCAGTGTATCGGCCCAACGTTATCTCGGTCGCCCCTTTGGTCTTTCCCTAGTGACCTCTAGTGTGTTGCCCTGTCTTGCAATGGTGTCCACACCTGACTGTAGCACATGCCCAAACCATGCATTTTGTTGTTGAGATGTAAATGGTTTCTTAAAACTCTTGGGAACTTTGCAAAAAACTTTGATTCTTATTATATATTTCTATATAGTGAACCAGTTCATCAGTTCATAGATTCCACAAAGTATTGATCGTGATGTCTGAACAAATGATAATCACTAGTCAAACATTGAGATCACTGACGAGCAAGATTATGGAGCTACTGCATGGAGAAATGGTCATTTCAAGTCAGGAAGAATATAAAGAAGGCAGCGGATTCACAGGCAGGACAAAATTTCCAAACAGCTATAATAATGATAAAAGACCTCCAGAATAATTATTAAAAATATCATAATTATTTATAAAATGCCTACGGTCTTGTGCCCTCAATCTTCCTTTCCAAGATTTTTTTTACTAAGCTATCTCCATCTCTTCTCACAATATGTCCAAAGAACTAAAGGATATTTTAGTAGAAAGGTGCCTAGAGATGTTAAGTTCTTGAATAATGAACATATTAGTTCTCTTTTCAGTCCATTTTATGTGCAGCATTCTACGCCAGTACCATATCTTGATTGCATCAATATGCTGCTTGTCTCTGACCTTGAGGGTCCATGTTTTGCAACCATATGTGAAGACTGAAAATACGAGTGTTTCAACAAGGCGTACTTTTGTACTGTTTGTTCTGTTTGTTATCGCTATGTTTTACCAGATCTTGGTGAGCTTCATAATAAGAACTTTATTGTAGCCAATGGCCAAATTAATAAATTAACATTAAAAGACAAAAAACAAAGATTTCCTTAGTCATCATTACAAAACATTGTAAGTGTGACCCATCTTTGTTGGCACAACATCACGTGATACCTATCACACTGCTCTCCACACAGCAAACAGATGCACTGCTGGTCCGGCTGATGATATTTCCTCTTGGTGCATACTTAAAAGTGAAAACCATGCACCGTAAATCTCGTGACTATATGACGCAAATTGTACAATGCATTTGTCCATTCAGTTGAAAGCATCGCGTCAGTGCCGTAAAAGTCGTCCCATATGTCTTCTCTCTTCCTCTTCAATTCTGTCAGTAGAGTCTCATATCCAGGTGTAACGGCAGCAGTAGGTTCAGTCTCAGGTCTTCAACAAAATATGGCTTTCTAGCTAGCAGGTAAACCAAACGGGATGGCGTGTACTTTGAAAAGCACAAAGCTCTCTTGAGATAGATGGATTTTACTCTTTCCAGATCTGCCAGGTGTTTTCTCTTGAGGTGTATCCATATATTTTCCAATCCATAAGATGCAATTGGTGCTATTTTTACATGAAACAGTTGGATTGTAGTCTTTAGGGACAATTTATGAATCCGTTTTATGTCACTCATCGCTTTCACTGCAGCGGTCAGCTTGTCTCTCATATGGATTGTAAAAACGTCTCCCAGAGTCTGCAACGTTATCCCAAGATACTTAAAATGAGTCACCGATGGAAGAAGTCTGTCTTTATAGCTTATCTTTCCCCGCTTCCCTCCTTTCCTGAATGTGATCATAACTGTCTTGTCCTCGTTTAAGCGTAATTCATTGACTTCAGCCCAATCCACCAACTTGTTGAAAGCTCTTTGGAGATATTCCGTACTTGATGATGATAGAACCATGTCGTCTGCATATATATACCGTATATACTCGAATACCACCCCCACATTTTTAAACAAATTCGGACGTGAAAAATTGGGGTGCGGGTCTTATTTGAGTCATCCAAATTTGAAAGATCTAAATTGCCCGCCACGCGCGATATCGGGTGTTACGGGTATCCGCTAGATGGTGCTAGCCTTCTTCCGGCTATAACTTTGTTTTACCTTAAGCACGCGGCGTCAAACAGTCACGCGCACGTTCTCCGAGTGTAAACATGAATGCTACGAAATGTTTGCAGTCATTTACTGTGAGTGAGAAATTGAAAGTTGTGAGGGAAGCTGAAGTTATTGGAAATCGTGCCCGGTAGGAAATATGATATTGACGAGTCATGTATTCGTGATTGAGCGGGATGACGTCTATGCTACAACCACTGGATGTCTGTGTGAACCGCCCGTTCAAAGCAGCCTTGAAACAGCTGTATACGGAGCGGATGGCGGCCGATAAGCACACACTAACTCCAACTGGTGGTATTCAGCGCCTGGAAGTTCAGCTGCTGTGTTCGTGGATTTTGACGGCATGGAATCGTATCTCTGGAGATCTCATACGGAAGAGCTTCAAGAAATGTAGTATTTCGAATGCTATGTATGGCAGTGATGACGACATTTAGTGGGAAAGTGATGGTGATAAAAGTTCCGAAGTTGGTACTTCTGATGACGATGAATGAAGTGCTTGTGTACTTTTATTTGTATTTTTAATCGTTTGATGTGTGTTATTTTAGGACGACTTCAAAACTGTTGGAAACTATTTTGGATAAATACTATTCTGTTTATTTAGTTAAGATTGTAAATAATTTTGAGTAAAATTTTTTTTTTTTTTTTTTAATTTTGTTCTTCAAAATCAGGGTGCAAGTCTTATTCGGGGGCGGGTCGTATTCGAGTAAATATGGTATAACCTGACTTTGTCTGTCAATGTTGCTTCTACTATGTCTGCAGTGGCGATGTTGAACAACAGGGGACTTAGAGGGTCCCCCTGTAGTACACCATTAGTTTGTTGTATCGGCTTAGACTTGGAGATGTTGTCATTAAGCTCCACACAATTCCAGCTAAGAATATTCCGTATTATAGTGGTCAGGTAGTGCTCCTCGCCTATGAATTTCTCCAATTTTTTCAATAGGATAGTTCTGTTTAATGTGTCAAAAGCCTTGCTGTAATCAATGAACACTGCGTCAAGTTTTCCACTTGGTGGTGCTAATGCCTTCTCTATTTCCATCTGAAGACACTGAATAGCTTGTAACGTGGATCTACCTCTCCGGAAACCGAATTGCATTTTATATCCACAACTCTGTCAGACGTTCACATATCAGCTTCGTCAAAGTTTTGAAGAGTGTACTCTCAAGAGCTATACCTCTGTATGCATTCGGGTCACTGGTATCTCCTTTTCCCTTATAAAGCATCTTAATTGTAGATCTCCTCCAGCTGTCTGGTATATTCCCACGGCGGATGCATTCATTTAAAATAGAGACTATTCCCTCTTTAAAGACTGGTGCTATGCTTTTAAGGTGTTCATTAGAGATAAAATCTGGACCACATGCCTTGTTATTCTTCGTACTGTTTATCACTCTCAACACCTCTTCTTCTGTAAACAATTGTAAATGATCTGTTACATGGCAGTTTCCTGATGCGCGTGTTTCCCTGTCTTGGAGATTAAGCGACAAATGTTCTTCCCAGATCTCCATTGGGATACTCCTTGGGAATCTGGGCTGTCTTGGGTTTAAAGCCCTGTAGGGGTTCTGTTCTGCTTCTTCAACAAGTTTTCTTTCTTCATTCTCTTGGTATGCAGTCCGTGTTGCTTTTAAGATGACCTTATATTGTCTCCTTTTTTCGCTGTAAGCTTGAAGATTCTCTGGTGAGGAAAATTGTAAGGCCTGATGCAAGGCTGTTAAAGCCACCTTATGGGAAATATAACATTCTTCATTTAACCACAATTTAGATTTCTTCGCCACAACATGTACAGGATATGCTGCATGTGGGGTTTATCAGTTTCATATCTATTTTTCTCGAGATCTTCACAGGCACATTTTCATTTTGGAAATTCTCTGGTTTCAAACTGAAAACCGTTACAACAGGAAGGTGTTTCCTCGTTGAATCCCTTATTATTCTTTGGCTTACAGGAACGATATGTCTCCTGTTTGTAAGGACTAAATCAATAGCACTAGATCCATTGTAGCATATTGTACAGCATCCCAGGGGTATGCACCCCTTGGAGACCATCCCCCCCGGCATCTGGCTAAATCCCCTAAAATGGCAACCCTTGGAAGGCCGGGGCAACATCCATTAATACTGTAAGGACAGCTTGCTACTCCATAAAGCAGCTCAAGCCTTACGTAATCATTACACTCAGCGACATAGTACTAACTGGGGCAGCATGCCAACACAATGCTGACAGCAGGACGTCAAAAGGTATAAGAAGGCGTCCTAATGAGGTCAAAGGATCTCTCTCCATTGTCAGTGCTTCATCGAGACGGCCGAGGCTACGCTGGTGTCAACCGAGGTGAGTCAGTCAATCGTGTTCAGAGTTCCTATTTTTGTAACCTGTAACCCACTACTTGTATCACATTATAAACATAATTTCATTCCCTACAAGGGACTCACACAAAGAATCACAGACCAATAAAACACTTGGTCCACACTCTACACTAGCATTACTGTTATACGCCTCTTTACATCCCAACGCCCTTCCTTATTCCCGTCACGTAAAGACGTGACAGACGGTAAGCCATTAGCGCTAACTCAGGTACCTTTGTGTCTCTCGAGCCGGCTCGGCTGCAAGCAAGCAGCGCGTGCCACTCGGCTGATACGAACAGTGTCAATTACATAACAAGCAGTCAGCTGAGCTGAGCGACCAGCACAACGACCCTTTGCAGTGGGTCCCATCCCTCCAAACGCTATTACATTATTCATAGGAACGCCCCCTAGTTCCTAGCACACCACAACACACTACACTGGTCAGCTTACCCTGACAAGGGAAGCTACCCCTTTTTGGCACCACTTTATAAATTAGTACAACAACTCTCCCTTTTAGATCCACCCCCAAATAAGGGATCTAAAACACTGGTGGAGGCGCGGGCCTACGCATAGAGAAAGGGACTCAACCAACGAGCCCTCGTAGGTAAAACGACCCCTTCCGTACCGCAAAAAGCCAAGCAAATAGTGAGAAAATTTTTCCCCCAGACAAAAAGCACCATTTTTTTTTGTGTGTGCTCCAAACTAGCTACACAGGGGAAATTCTTAATAAACCAACCCCCTAGCCCCATACAGAATCAGAGAAATATAAGAATACACTAGCAAACACGCACAGATTTTTTTTTCTTCACATACACTCCATTCAACATGGCCCCCCTATACCGCCTAGCTGTGCTAAGGAGCATTGGGGAGTACCAGGAATTAATTGCCTGGCACAGAGTTTTTGAAACTAGGCAGGACTACCTCAGAAGGTTTCAGCAGCTCCTGCACGCCCAGTACATGCGGATCATAAGAGCCCTTGTCCGGCCACTCCGCAGTGCTAAGAATCGCAAGATTCGGGCGAAAATCCCCACCCTCCGCACACAAATCATAAAAGCACACTGGCAACTACACTGTCGACACGAGTTTATGTTCCAACAATGGGAAACACTCATCACGGAACACAGACGGATAGGGACTCAGGACACAAAAGTCGCTGAACAGGCCATATGCCTCAATAGGCAGTACACCCAAATTTGGGATGAATACCGTGAGCTCCAGGCCAACAAGGCCATTTTTGAGTTCATGGTAGGGCCACCAGCCCACCCGAGAGAGGACATAAGCGTGGATACGCTGACTCGACAATTTGCGAGGATGTCCCTCTCGCCACGTACTGTAACAGAATGGAAGGAGTTCGCCGTGGCCACAGTCAAGAAGACGGCCAGGTTCGGCTCCAACTTACTACAAAATAAACCTTACATAAACACATGTCCTTCAGCTTCGGATCGGAAGGCAATTTTGCCAAACCGAGGGGAAGAGCCTAGAACAATCCCCTCGGAACAAAGGGACGAGAGGGAGTTGAAGCCGGGACTCTCAAATGCACATAGCATTACAGAGGGACAACGGGACGTAACCACGTCATGGGCAGACGACATAGAACCCGTCCCAATACACATAAAGTCTACATACACGTACACAGATAGGCTAACACATTGGCAGGAGTCGGCCGTGGCCACAGGCCGAAAAGCGGTCAGACTACACGCCACTACATTGCTAGGCCAGACACAAGCCATTAAGCGACCTTTACCGCCAGTTCAAAGGGCAAATTTGCCAGAACAAAGGCGAACACCGGTATTAGGCCCTCAGGATGCACGATATACGCACGAACATTTTGACCAGGCATTACCACACAGTACACGGGGATTAGGAAAGGTGTTCTCACCTACCCCACAAAACCACGCTGTCAAATATATCCACACTCCCGTAAAATCTACTAGGGCAGCGCCAAGCGCAATTAGGCCCTCGAATACAGGTACATTTAAACCTATAGACACGCGCTACGGTGGAAGTAGGCCAAAGCTTACTTTGCTAGAAATTCCGCCGGAAGGTAGCAAAGGAACACCCCAGTGGATTCCAGAGGCCTATCATCTAATAACAGGGCAAAACCCTTCACCTTTCTGAGCACTGAAGCTCGAAAGAGGATAACGACTTCCACCAGGGCCACAGAAATAAACTAACATCGCTAACACCAACATTATAGGCCACATAAATTCTTTCACACGGGGGCGATAAGAAAATGGTCCAACAAGTACATAATAAACATAAAATTGCATATTTTTCGTTCTTATTTTATGTATATACAGGGCAGCATAGCCAAATTAGAAGGAACAATTCTAAATCCTTCCGGTTTTTTTTTCGGAACCATGGGATTTTTCTCTCAGGCCATCAATGGTTATTGGGCGAAGTGGTGAATGCCATAACGTAAAGTCTCTAAATATGCTAAGCCAAGGGAAGCCAAGCAGGCTTCAGGCTGAAAGAGAGATATTTTGAACACAGCTTAAGCATAAAATCACAGCATAAAGCTTAAGTGAGTCTTTCTAAGTAGAAAATGACTAAACGTTCTATGTTAGGGTTCCACAGTTTGATAGATCCTCCTGTTGCGGGCGAAAGCCGTAAGTGTGGCAGGAATTAAGACTCTCAAACTAACTTCAAAAATTTGGTGAGGTGTGCTTTAGCCAACTGAAATCCCAATTGCACACCGGGACGAGACACTGTCATTGTGGTGAGTTACAATTACTTTGAAGGGCAGGTTTGACTCCCATAGTGCACTGGCTTTGCTCCTGACGTGGATACAGGTGTGTCAATTACGTCTTGCAATGGCCTTCCTAATGTGTACTAGACAGTGTCGGTAGATTCCCCTGAGACGTAACCAGTTTACGGTAGTACTCACGTTACCAAAGTTGTAAATACTACACTCAGGTCCCAAGCACATTTTTTTTAACATTTTTTATAATGTTCACGACATAATTTTTAGAGACTATCGCCACCTGCTATTATTTTCTTTCAAAGTGCTCTCTTAATCCAGAGCGGGGCATAGCTCATTTTTTTTTTCTATTATGACGCAGGCATTAAGCCCGATGAAAGAAAGGTGGCCAAGTTAACCAAATATACATATTTAATACATAGGTACACGTAAAGGCGGAAATACTGCCAAAAGGAAAGGAAGTAATCCCACGGGCACACGTGGGAAGAAAGCCAAGAAATAGCCCACTGACCGAACCGGGATACGATCCTAACACTCACCAGAACTGTCCCGGAGACACAACCTTCAGGGTGCCGGAAACAATTACTCTGGGTAAAAGGCGGTCTCCAAACCCGCAACCTTCTGAATACCAGGAATATAAGGTTGAGTAAATATCCCGTTCTAGGATAGAATAATGGGAAAGCTAAGACAAATTGGGACAGTCCCACTAACAGCGGGTCATAAACGAAAACCAATACAATCGCCTCTGGCATCTGGTCACCAAACACGCGACTAGCGGACCAGACACACTCGCGTACAACGACATTTTCTCCAGGGATAAAGAACATACTTGAACAACGATACAGTTAACACAAAATCTGGGGACACACATGTAGTCAATGGAAGGTTCTTTTACAAGTACGGCCAACGCATATGAGATTTCCGAAGTGAAATGCCATGGCCTGTGGTTTGGATTCCAAGTAAAACGGAAATCCCGTGGCTCATGATCTCCAGATACGGTCACGTTAAACCACAAATTCCCCTCTTTTCTGTCACAATGCGGAAAGCACTCATCACAGTCACAGAGAGTAAGCGATTAAAAAACACATGTGCCGGACACACAGCATTATCAAGACAAGTAGCGAGCGTGCGCGCAGGACATTGCAATCCGATACCGCCATACTCAGCACTAACGCAGGCCTCAGTGATAAACTGCACGCTTACAGACAACAGCTCTCAGAGCAGAGCGCACGGCATCATTCACGCCCGATTTCGAGACCCTATATCTTCCAAACTTACACTACAAGGGGAAATCAAAAACGTACAAACTCTACACAGGTATGCATGCTTTCATTTGCGCACTGCACATCAACGGGAACGTGCCATTTTAAAGGCGGCACGAAAATGATCACACCAAGTCTTTACAGACAACCGGATTCGAACCCATGACCACACACCACACGCGTACCAAAAACTAACTATCCAATGGTATTTTTGGTACACGGAACACAAGCAAAAACCACACTGGGAAAGCCCCAAGCCCTGTCACACAACGCAAACATAAAACACAGAGAATGACATAAGGTCACGGGTCTGAGTTCCAGTGAAAATTTAGACGCAAAGGAGAACAGCTATTCAGGCGTCCAATCATACTGAAATTGGCCCATACAAGTGCATGAACAGGGAATACTACATTTCCTCCCACCAAAAACCAGACATAAAATTTCGCATTACACCAGGCATAGAGGAATACATTTCACAAACACAGGTAGGAAAATTTCGCAAGACACAGGTCTTAAGGAACAATGGCCACACGACGTCATTACCTAACTAGGGCGAATTGCTACATTAGGCTAGGAATCCAAAACAATGACCACACTTGCATACTTGCAGGATTGCACATACCAATTGCTGACTGCAGACTATTCACACTGCAATACTGCGGTGACGGGACACTATTGCGTATAGCCCGTGACCGTGAAATGACACACACATAACAATTATAACGCCATACATTTTTTTTTTTTCCCACACTGCAAAATCATTTGGCAATGGGCAAGACGTGACACAGCGGAACTTATCTTGGGCCTATAAGGGCACGTTCGCAAAGACGTTGCAAGGCCACGGGCGCTTCCCGCCCATACACAACATACACAGTAGGACTTAGCCTTATAACAGACCAACCGGCCGCGTGGTGTAGCGGTACATAGGCACACACACGCACTCGCACTCACCAATTAGGAGCGAACATAGGGACTTTGAGGAAACAGGACCTCCCCTTAATAACTTCTTTTCGCGATTCTATTCCCGAAATACATCATTCCAGGCGACTAGGACATGGCCTGTCGTACTACGACCACTGGCCACATCTACACTGCAAATGGCCGACCAGATTAGGTCATGCAGCTCTACTATCCCAAGGCGCGGATAGAAAACCAACATGGACCAAGGGAGGACGACAGGAGAACAGGCTACCAGCGTACCACCTTACTCCCTTCCCATAACCTTCTCACGCCCCACATAAACAACGCAACCACATCTACACGACCAACAAACAGCTACACTACATTACAAAATACACACAGGGGTTGATGGACTTCATGCGTCTAAAAAGCGGGCATGCTACGCCTTGCGTCACGAGCTAACACCTGAGTATTAGGGGTGTGTCAGCAAACATTAAAGAAGCATAATGCGCCTCTCCAAATGAGAGAGGAGGCCATAGATACATATTAACCATGCTTTAGTACTTAAGCTCTCCCGCATGAAAGGAACATATGGTATTATGCCCCATCCTACACCTATCCGTACATGAAGGCAGAAACTTCATATCCAGACACATGCATGAGTATCCCATCCAATTACCAGGGATTTTAATATCAAACCTGCATGAATTTTCGTATTTTTGCAATCCCGGGAATTACCTCCCCACTCCACTCACTATAGAAGCATCCCAGTGCCACCACCGGTTCTAGGCCACCACTAACATGGAACCCAAAGGTGCGCAAACCCTTCCTACCGTACTTTAAGCCCACTCAACAAAATAATTACCCCCAAATCCTAATAACAGGGTACCTGACCTTACAGACCCTACTAACACCTCCATTAAGGTAAAGAAAGCATTATTGCTGGGAAGCTGACATAGCGATGGTAGACCGGAAGTAGCCTATGTACTTAGAAGATCTACAACCCCGCTACACTGGAAATATTTTACATTTTACACGGAGATTGAACCATTCACACAGGTTATGACACATTTTTTTTTTCTCTCTTACAAAGGAATCTGATACGAACTGATGGTTGACAACGGTGTAAGCCGAAGGTCAGGAGGGACCACACTGGAGCAGAGCTGGGGAAGGCGATGTGGACCCTTACCCCAGTTGGCTCATCAAATCACTGACCTGACCAAATAGACGAACCACGTAAGGTCAAAGCATTCGCGGCCTGGCCGGGCAAGCTCTGGAATCCTAGGTGCGCATAAACCGCCCCTGGGAGGAAGGGATGCTAAACCCACTTTGTGCCACGGTCGTCGAAGCCAAGACCTGCAGGGAGACTTTCTGAGAATGGCGGGAGAAATAGCTCACTCCGCGCCGGCCTCGGGAACTACCCCTAGAGACGACCCCATATTATGACTAGACTGTTAGTTAAATTTACGTAAGTAGGACTTCCATGGCGGGAAGTCAGACTCCTATTCGTCAGGAGTGAAGCAGGATCCAAGGGTTCAGCAGGACCAATCCTAGATCCGACAAGTCCTTACCCCGCGAGGTGAAGGTGAAGACCACGACGGTAATCGATAAGGAAGAATGAAATATGAATATATATATATGGAATGTACGCGCTCATTCGGTCCTGCGCCCACGTAAATGGACGACAACGGGTCGCCAGAGTTCTTAAATGAGTAGCATAGCGGGCACTCAAAAGGGTTCAGTGGGCCAACCCAGCAATGCCGATTAAGGCGAAGAGGATTCCCCGGACGCTCACTTCCCGGAGGACACATGAATATAAATATTGCGGCCGACACAGGCGAAGAGGATTCCCCGGACGCTCACTTCCCGGAGGACACATGAATATAAATATTGCGGCCGACACAGGCGAAGAGGATTCCCCGGACGCTCACTTCCCGGAGGACACATGAATACAAATATTGCGGCCGACACAGGCGAAGAGGACTCCCCGGACGCTCACTTCCCGGAGGATATTATGCCATTGGACCACACTGTCCAATGCCCACATAAATGGCGACGCAGCGGGCAGTCAATGGGCATTAAGAGAGGGGCAGTGCGCGCCCCTCACAGGAGCCAAGTGGGCGGCTCAACTACGTTAAATAGGAACAGCACACGGTTATGAACACGGAAGTTACAGCGGGCGAAACGGTTAGCTTAGTGGCACCGTAAGCGCCTGCGCATAGATTAGTCCTAGTAATAGACGTCGACACCTAGAGTTAAGGGGACGGAATCTAGCGACCCTAGAGACAACCGGTGTTTCTGGGGCTCGTGCGGGTGGTGATCTGGGGATTTAATTGCCCCAGGCGATCGTCCTAGGCCAAATTTAGTTGTAAGGCGGTTGCATTTGACACGCAACCTAGGATTAAGCAAATTTATTCACCGCTGTTGCCAGGTATGGCGCAGCACATTTCGGCAATAGATTAAGGCAACCTTCTCGGCTTAGTAATAGTTTTTTTTTATTATTAGACCATAATTAAGTTAGATAGTATTAAGTAACGCCGGTCGGCACTCGGTGACTATAAATCCGTTACCGAGGTAAGCCCGACAATACTTAGGATAAACTAGGTTAAAATAGGCATAATCAAAGTGGAATATATCGGCACCCGGTAACCACAATTCCGCTACCGGGGTAAGACCAACTATATATTATTTACGGCATTACGGCACCGTATAGGGTAAGCCCGGCCTTGCAGCTCAGTAACATTAATCATGCTATTTTTTTTCAGTGAAAGAAGAGCTTCAACCAGTACTAATATGTTTTTTTCTAAACCTCGCCATTTTTTTCACAGGCATCGTCACCAGATACAGGAAACTGGTGACGGGAATTTCACTGCCATATAGCAGTGGCATATTATTTACAGCATGCCATGATGTGTATTATTTTTTTTTATTTTTCAACTTGCACTAATCCCGACACACTCGCAAACACTCACCACATTTTTCTTTTTCAGCTACACACTCTAAAATAAATCTGCACAGCAGGACTGGTGCCTGTGGGGTACCAGGCTTACTGGCAGATCAACTAAAATGTAAACACATACAGCGTCAAAATGCGACGCAGATTACGACAATGAGGGCGCAACCGATTTGTGGCAGTGACTCTCATTGTCAAGTGTGAAAGCATTCACCCACAGAGGATGCTTCACAGGTTAGGTATTAAGCATACATGCAAGCGGTACGACCACTATACCGTACCAAGAAGTGGCCGTACAGAATCAGCCGTGAGACGGCAAGAGTACGTACAGACGGGTAGCGTGCACGCGAGGTACCTCACAACAACTATCATTATAAGGGATTAGCGCGATTAAGTAGACATAAGACCACTGTAATTAATAATTTTTAAGGATAAACTTTATACAATTTTTTCACTAGACATAAGGTCATTGTAATTTCTAATTTTTCAGGATAAACTTTATACAATTATACACTATATATATTTTTGTTTGTTCACCAAGATGCCAATGTCCATCATGTGTATGATTTGTTTTCTTTCATTTTTCCTTCTTCTAACTTCCCCATTTGTCAGGGTGTTCCGTTTTTCCCACACAAATAAATACTTTTGAATATTTCCCTTAAATTATACCCTGGAACACCCATTTTTCTATTTTCTTCTACCTTTCTTATTGCAGGGAGCATTTTTTCCCTAAGATGGGGCGGACGACGCAATCATCCGTTCGGCCCTGGGTTTTTCCTCCCTGCACAAATATGTAACACATCACCATCAGAAACCATATTTTTTTTTTAAATTAGCAATATGCCAGCAAATGCAAGGGCAATTTTTTTTACACGTCGAATTTATTTTAATGTTCAATTTTTCTCCAAATGTCAATTTTTTCCCAATGTTAATCAAATCTTTCGCAAATGTCAATTTTTTTTGTTTGTTTTTTCACAATGTCAATGTATACATATATATGTAAATCCCATAACCCTCCCCTCTGAACACGGGCTCACCTCACACCCACACTTCGATACGACGCCACCAGGAGATACGAGGGGATTTCAAGGACCACTACGTCAACGCCCCAACCTCCAGTTCCGTTCCCGTTCGCGAGGACGCGAACAAATGAAGGAAGACTCTTGTACAGCATCCCAGGGGTATGCACCCCTTGGAGACCATCCCCCCCGGCATCTGGCTAAATCCCCTAAAATGGCAACCCTTGGAAGGCCGGGGCAACATCCATTAATACTGTAAGGACAGCTTGCTACTCCATAAAGCAGCTCAAGCCTTACGTAATCATTACACTCAGCGACATAGTACTAACTGGGGCAGCATGCCAACACAATGCTGACAGCAGGACGTCAAAAGGTATAAGAAGGCGTCCTAATGAGGTCAAAGGATCTCTCTCCATTGTCAGTGCTTCATCGAGACGGCCGAGGCTACGCTGGTGTCAACCGAGGTGAGTCAGTCAATCGTGTTCAGAGTTCCTATTTTTGTAACCTGTAACCCACTACTTGTATCACATTATAAACATAATTTCATTCCCTACAAGGGACTCACACAAAGAATCACAGACCAATAAAACACTTGGTCCACACTCTACACTAGCATTACTGTTATACGCCTCTTTACATCCCAACGCCCTTCCTTATTCCCGTCACGTAAAGACGTGACAGACGGTAAGCCATTAGCGCTAACTCAGGTACCTTTGTGTCTCTCGAGCCGGCTCGGCTGCAAGCAAGCAGCGCGTGCCACTCGGCTGATACGAACAGTGTCAATTACATAACAAGCAGTCAGCTGAGCTGAGCGACCAGCACAACGACCCTTTGCAGTGGGTCCCATCCCTCCAAACGCTATTACATTATTCATAGGAACGCCCCCTAGTTCCTAGCACACCACAACACACTACACTGGTCAGCTTACCCTGACAAGGGAAGCTACCCCTTTTTGGCACCACTTTATAAATTAGTACAACAACTCTCCCTTTTAGATCCACCCCCAAATAAGGGATCTAAAACAATATATAGGTCATCTGCTGTGTGTCATTCACAAGAGTCAATCCTTCCTCTTCCAAGTAGTCTAGCACTGAAGACGTCTTGTGACATGTCTTATCGATGTGACAGTTAAGGTTTCCGGCCAATATCAAAGCATCATTTACTGATGTCTTGTTCATTGCATAGGCTATCTCTTCAATTATATCAACAGCTGACTTGTCAGGTTGAAAATAAACTCCCATGTTTACACTTAGTCTTGATTTTATCATTAGCACATTGTCTGTTTTATGTAAAATTCTGAATGGTGCTAGTTTGGCTTTAAGCAGACATGTAATTCCTCCTTTTGGTCTACCCAGAGGTCCCTGATTCGCTAGTATATTAAACGTAGACGCATAGTTTGCCGTCCATTCTACTGTCAACATCGTTTCTGTAAGTATCACAACATCATGCTCTGCAAAAACGTAGTCCAGTACAATCTTTGTGAAGCTCCTTAGACCTTCCACATTCCATAGAAATGTTCTTAAATTGTCTGATCTATTTTCATGTGTGGAAAATGCTCTATTTCCTTCCAAATCGGCTCCTCGGTTGTACAGTCCCTGTCTTCGAATACGAAAGGGCCTAACGAGTATATCCTTTGGCCAAAACTCTGGTATATACTAGCGAATCAGGGACCTGTTTCTTGAAGATACTGATATGGTACTCCTAACTTGAACGCCTTATTCGTTCCCATTGTTTTCAGTTCCTTACAAGTGGTGTTACCACGTATACCCTTTTCCGAAAGGAAGCCTTTCAATTCCTCTGTCACTTGTTGAGAACATCATCCTACATAGAGCCATGCGAATCTTTCTCCTGCTTGTAGTGCTAAAACTAAAGATGTGTCTGTTCCAATTATGATCTGCTGACTTCTTCTTTTTCTCTTATGGCTCTCTACGAAAATAAAACCATCCTCTTTCTCAATTCTCCTCACATCTGTGTACTGAAATTCATTGCTTATTGAACCCACCTGGTTGATCAATTGTTTGACTGGAGACCGAGGAATTTCCAAACTTCCATCATTGACCTCATTTGGTTTCTGCTGAGCTTCTCCGTGTGATATGGTGCTGCATACAACTGGTGCTTTCGGGGATGATATTACCGTATTGTTTCCTTGATTGGTATGATCTATAGCTGGCAGAGACCCAGGCTTACTGTTTCCCTTCACACGATGATCTTCGTTTCCTAAGATTGACGAGATGGAGGGTCGACGTTCATTGTGCAATTTACAAAGTGCGCTTGTCATTTGATCTATTTTTATGTTGATTTCTGCTCTCATTATCTTCAAGTTCTTTCTTCATAGATTTCCCTGCTTTGTATAAAATGAAATCCTCTTGACATCCAGAGCAAAGCCATAACAGCTTAGATTTTCTTTTATGGACGGTTTAATGGCATTAAATTGTCCCTGTTGCAATTCAACACAGTGAAGATGATGCCACTTCTGGCATATACCATCACAAGCAACAGCAGTCTCATTTTCTTCCACCCACCCGTTCACATATTGGACACATATCCTCATTCCCTTTAGCATATGACTCTTGGGAAATACTACAAGGGTCTGCGGATGTAACTCGTTTGCCATCTCTATTTTCCATCCTGAGATCACTCAATGAAACCAAGCTCTGTGCATCCATCTCTCCGTATACTCCTTGCAAACTCACTCTTTCCGCAATGTACCGGTACTGGTGATCTGACCTCACGATCTACGTGGCTGTGATGTTTCACCAGATTTCAAAATGGCGCTCAGTATGTGTCTATCTCTCAGTAAAGACAATAATACAATTATATTCCTATTATCAAAGAACGTCACTTAGCTACACACGTGATGAATGCTTTTCACTTAGCTACTCAATTTTTAACAGTTATATTCATTGAACTTAAGAATTTCCTGAGTTCTTGGTCATATTAACACGGAACACGATCCAACTGGACTTCGCCTTTATTTTATTTTTATCATTCATCATTCATCATAACCATTCGTACTAATGTGATCGGTCTTCTTATCTCATCTTCACAACTTCCCGTATTACAGATGGTTGACCCAAGATAATTCTGGGATTACCCAAATCCATTTTTTGGTACGTATTGACAATATTAATTGATCAATTATGCTTGTGACTTTTCCGTCAATCAATACTTTGGAGTAATCGACGTCATTTTGGTCCGTATTGACATACAATCCTATTTGACTGATTAAAATTTTCCGTCTACTAAATACATGTCCCAATAATGAAATTATATAATTTCAATAATAAAATTTTTGTATTGAATAGACGGAAAATTTTTAACAGTCAAATAGGATAATCAATACTTATTTATACATGAACACAGTTATTCAAGCCGAAGGACAGGAGAGAGAAGCTGGTATTCAGAAAGATGTAAGGCAAGGCTGCAACTCATCACCAATACTTTTCCATCTATACATTGAACGAGCAATGAAAAAAATTGGAGAAAAAATCAAAGTAGGAGTAAAGATTCAAGGAGAAATAATTTCAACTCTGAGATTTGCTAATGACATCGTCTTCTTAGCCAACACACCAGAGGATTTGAATGAGTTTTTAAATGGTATGGATTCTGTCTTGAGGAAATATTTCATGATGAGAATTAATAAATGTAAAACAAAAATATTGGAATGCAGTTGAAAGAAATCAGAAACCCCTATAGATGTTGAATTGGCAGGTGAACAGCTGAAGGAAGTAGGTGACTTCCGTTACTTGGGAAGCAAAATAACCAGTGATGGATGAAGCAAAGAGGATATAAAAAGTAGGTTAGCATAGGCAAGGAAAGCATTTCTACAGAAAAGGAATCTGTTGACATCGAATATAGATTTAGGTATTAGGAAGTCATTTTTGAAAGCCTTTGTCTGGAGCGTGTTGCTCTATGGAAGTGAAACTTGGACTATTGGTGCAGCAGAAAAGAAGAGAATTGAAGCATTTGAAATGAGGTGTTACAGGAGAATGATGAAGATCAAATGGATAGATAGGGTTACGAATGAAGAGGTATTAAGACGAGTGGGAGAGGAGAGATGTTTCTGACAACTGCTAATGAAGAGAAGAGATAGGCTGGTAGGACACTTACTAAGACACCCAGGAATAGCAAGCTTGGTTACGGAAGGAAGGGTCGAGGACGAGAACCAAACAGATTGCCTCGGATGTAGGGTGTGGTAGCTATGTAGAGATGAAACAATTAGCTCAGGACAGGGAAGCATGGAGTGCTGCATCAAACCAGTCGAAAGACTGAGGACTCAAACAACAACAACAACAACAACATGAACACAGATTTACATGGTTCTTTGTTGGTACATGTTTCAAGGCTCAAAGGCTCCCTTCATCAGCCAGTAAAATAAGACACATCAACTTAAGAAGAACATTGAAAAATACACTAGTAAGTCACACATTCAAAAACAATCACTACTGTGATTGATAAAAACTTTCAAGACACATTAAAATAATATGAAATCACTAAAACAATGAATAAAACTTTTAAAATAATGAAATTCATGCAAGATAAACGAAGGAATGCAAAACCTCCAGTTCCCTTAATCGACCTGTCCTCCTCGATCAATTATCATGACTTTGGACTTGCTGAGATTGATGTCTAATCCATACGGTAGACTAACATCCTTTACTTTTGTCACCTTATCACCATCATCATAATCATTATCCTTCCCTCTTATCCAGTTTATTGCCGGGTCAGGGCGTTTATGGTACTCCTCCACCTTCTTCTGTCCCTCGACTCTTCTTCTTGAGGAAGTCTGTTCCAGTCATTATTCCGTATACTCATACTAGTCTTAATGAATCTATGAAGATAATGTCCACTTTACAATACAAATTTCTTTTTACTATCTCTCCACTTTTACTCCTAAAAATGATACATATTTCATCTATTAATAGCCTTCATCAGTCAATTAGCAGCACACCTACACTCCTTCATATTCGATCTTAAAATATACTACTATGAAGATATTCTTGAATCCAGGGGATAGCCTTTGTAGATACAATATTTACAATCAAGTTGATAAAAGATTGTAATTTTCTTTCCAATCTTCCGTGACGCGTCCCATCGGAAAAAGCCACCTGATATCCCGACTGAGTCGCTTGCCTAGATTATGTGGATTCCTTTATACAACTGTTCCTTAATTTTTTTACTGTCATCCTCTGTTGAAACATTTGTAGTCCAACCATCGTAGGATGGTAGAAAGGTCACAATGTTGTGTTTGTCCACTATCAGCTGAGCAATTGCTCTTGCGGCATGCACCTCTCAACTGATCTACGATCTCTATGATCTATCGCTATCGCTAATAATAGCCGAAACATGTATCATTTTTATGAGTAAAAGTGGAGTGATAGAAAGAGGAAATTTGTATTGTAAAGTGGACATTATCTTCATAGATCTTGAAATCAAAACACGAAGAATAAGTAGATCATGGCCAAGGTCATGGATATACATAGTCTTAAGGAAGTCGATCCATCGTGCTTAGGGGCTTCCTGTTGCTCTCTTTCCTTCCCATGTATCCTCCAACATGTGTTTCCATTTGTTTGACATGTCCAAACCATTTTTACCTGCTCCTCTTGATTCCATCATCCAGGATTAATTCAAAGTATTAGCTGATAATTGAAAATGTTCAGACAAAAATCTCAATTTGTTTATGGAAATTAATATTATTTTCATAAGAATGAAATAGTTTATCGAGATACAAGGACTGTCCAGTGGATACCAAACAAGTGGGGTGCCTAATCAAACTGAGTATTTCTAACTAGTGCTGAAGCGCTTACCTCGAGGATCGGTGGTATAGTAGATGGTGTAGTTGAGAGATCCTCCGTAAGCCGTCAATTTATTACCCAGGTACTCGATGGGGGCGAGGAAGTAAACCACCTTGTCTCGTGTTTCCGGCAAAGTGAGGTCAGCTCCCACAGCAGCACCGTCCAGCTGCATGGGTAATGTGGTCAGTAGCTGGACTTTGACGTCCTTGAAGATAGAGATGCTCGCCAGAAGCCAGTCCTCCAGGTGAGACACCTACAATGTGAACACAATGTTATTGTATAAAATTAGTTGAAACAAACAAGTTGTGTCTCCATGGGGGAGCTTTGTCAGGGGTAAATAATTAAAAAATGAACAAGGTCAGTATTGAAGAGATATCAATCATCCAGTTGAAAACTGCTTCCTGGTACAGTAAACTCTCAATTATCTGGACAGAGATATCCAGTTCGCGAAATATCTTTGAGAAGTTTCTTCCTCGTCAAGTGCATCATCCTCCAAGAACATTAGCATGAGCTGCTGTTTGTCATAACTTTTCTAATCAGCGACATTGTATTCAGTCCAAACCACTGGCTTAAGTTCTTTAGCCAGGATATTCCTGTATGTCCTTGACCCCTAGAACCATCAATCTTCCCTTGAATTGTTAACTGCAACAGGTTGTATTGTTCTTACATATGAAACAACCAAAGTTCTCTAGTTTTCTTCTTTTAATGATATTGAGGATATTGAGAAAACTTCCCCCGCCCCCGACAAAAAAAAAATCCCATGGCATCACAGCTCTTGAAGGGCTTAGGCTTACCAAGCGACCGCTGCCGAGCCATTTAGGGCCGTTTTCACCAACTCTTCACTAACGATTAGTTAGTTCATTCCCATTTAACTTAAATACGAGATTTAATGCGTGATTATCTTCGATGCATTTCACGAGGCCATTCAGGTTCGCAATTACTTAAATAAGATTTACGGCTCTCGCGCATGCTTAGATTCCGTTTCATCTTTGAGAGCATGGCGGACAGAACAAGACACGTCTTGCACTGATCGTTGTTTGCGATGCTTCCTTGAGACTTTCTAGAACATAATTATAAAGGAAGGGAAATACAGAAGACCGTATTCGTGGCAAAAGCTCAAAATGATATGAACAAAGTATTTAGGAGAACTGGCAGTTGTGCGAATAGATACCTTATTAGGACGCGTTACCCAGTTGTCTACGTAGCGTAAGCGGTCGAGGTGCAGACTCCCAATTTATTATGCAGCGCTGGAAGCAGTTCGAAACCCCCTTCAGATATTTTTTTTTTTTTTTTTTTTTTTTTATTTCCGTATTCGTCTTTCTTGGTATTAAACCTTAGTAGTGTGTGTGATCTTTTATAATTTCATTGTCATAAACATATTTTATATTCATATGGATGAAAATGCGTGTGAAACTCGGAAACAAACCGCCATTGTGGAATGCGCAAGGCGCGGTTCAGCTGTTTCCCGCCACTTTAAAGATGCTTTAGAGAGTTGTGTGGCCAGATTTGGCCATTTTACATAATTTCTTGTTAATGGTAAGTTAATGAGCGTTCCTGTTTGGTGAAATGCTCGTGCTAAATTAAATAACCTTTATTGATGAATTAAGAGATAATTGACGTTGGTGAAAACGGCCCTTAGCCTGCAGATTGTGGGGTGACGAGTGATTAATATTGGATTTCATGACCAGAGCGCTGTCTCATTGTCAGACAGCTATTCAACTGTCCTCACGAGGCTGAGTGCATACCCATTCCAGCCCACATGCCAGTTTCTAAAATACCTGGAGTAGTCGGGAATCAAATCCTTGGCCTCCAGGTGAGAGGCTACCCCAACACCATGGGGCCGGCTGAGAACACTTCCACATTTGTGATTTTAGCCGTCCATGAAATCGTTAATATTCTTTGATAGGTCCACATTCCAAACGCCATCAATTTCTTAATTAATACCTCAGTAAGTATCCATGATCCCACTCCATGGAGCAAGGTAATAAAAACGTAGCATCAAAGCAGTTGGGTGCATAATGCAAAACTTAAATCACAGCTAGTCACAGACGTTTGGCAGAACAAATTAAAATTTTACTTAATGAATAGGTAGGTTGGTTGGTTCCTTAGTTAAGGGGCTGTGACAACACGGTCATGGGTCATGTAGCCCCATGTACTTTAGGTGTGTGTAGAATTTGTCTGATAACCGGTGTGGTGTTAATTGTGATGGCTGTATTAGTGTGTGTTATCTGTGATTCAGGTAGAAGGACTGCAAACTGAGCCGATTGGTTTCGACTCACAATACTTCGCCGCCGCCCCCATGTGACACCCCCCCCCCCCCCCTTTGCCGACGCCCCTGGTCATTAATTGTGAATCATTTCAGGAAGCAAGAAGAAGACAGAAACAAGTTAAATGCCCATTGTCTTTTAATGGAAGATATATTAACTAATTATTCCGGTCTACATTGATTGAATGTAGCCATTGTTGACTGTCTAGTGAATAATTTATATGTGGGACTGTACTGGATTTGGCGGTCTTTGTTCAAATAATTTAAAGTCTGGATAGCCAATCATTGATGGACACATCAAAGAAAATTCTATTGCCAATTTAAATTTGGTTAAAAAGGACGTTTTGAACATTTAAGAGGTGAAGGAAAATTAATTAACAAGGTTGGCATTAAAACTAGTGCCAAGCGTTCTTCATTTGTTATCTGTTTTAAAATGAACTTCTGCACATGCGCAAAATGGCGTAGCATTGTCGAGAGAGCTACGAATAGCTTGGACAAAGAGAACATAATGTGAGCTTACGGTGAAAGGACGTGGTTTGTGGTGGCCTCGGACCACTACCTAAATCTTGGTCCGAGAACAAGGTAAAACTGTTGGATAATACTAGTTGGAACTCTAGAACCGTCAGACAAAATATTTATGGCATTTCATGAAAACGGGAATTAAGTTTGTGAATTTTTAAGAGGCCAAGTGTCGTCTGGCCGGATGCATTGAAATAACTTTCAATTTCCCAAAAGGACGCTATTCTTCTTTTGTCAAGGCGTTTTCTTAGATTGTCTAATTTGTTCAATTGATATTTTTATGGGTCTATTATAATGTGGCCTAAGATTATTTTATATTCATAACACGCCTCCTATTCTTTAAGCAGCGAAAACGAGCTTGTTTTACTTCATCTTTCGACATTGTGGTGTTTGAAGCCATATTTTCAGTGTTGCCTTAGTAAACAAGAGTTTAGTGCTTTTCAGTCGGTCAACACGAATGTACCCAAAAGAGATGGGTTATGCCCTAATCCTGAAATAAATTACATCAGATTAATAAAACACTAGGATGACCAGTTTCGATCGTCAAGCGATCATCATCAGATCCATTACACTTAGGCTACAAAATCTATGTTTGAAATACAGGTGAAAATATTTACAATATGTACAATTATTTAGTTGCAGTATTGGTACTGCAACTGTCAGTGTATACTAAATGCAGTATATATGTTAGGCGAAATGCTAAATGGTGATAGCTATCCGTAGATTGTACTTTAGAGAGATTATATGGTTGTAAACTATGGTTAAACTATAAAATTTTAGGCTAACTACTTATCTGATTGTCTTCCGTACAACAGCTACTCGCAGTTTTCGTGCTCACCGGAACTCACTGTGCGGTAGACTGCGGTGGTTATCTTAACGACTGTTTTTTTTTTCCCTGCTTTCTCCCCCCTGCTCCTACGTGCTGTGGGGAGTGAAAGCGATGTGTTTATGTGAGGTGTTGCCAACCTAGATAAGATGTATGTTATATAACGAGGTGGGTCTACAATTATTAAAGACCGTGGATTAGCCCTCGCCACGCGTGGAGCATAACCCATTCGAACTAAGCGTTGACGGTCTTCTGAGGACGTCCCGGCACCTTTCATCATCATCATCATCATCGGCTTTAACTCGAATCCGAGTATAAATCTTCTTCCTTCAGTCCAGTTTGTGGATGTGTTTACGGTGACTAAAGAGTCCAATCCTGGCATGGAACAAGCGACCACACAAGTCGCATAGTATTGCTGGTGGAGGACGTGGTTGGGCTGCTCGAAGTTTCCTAGCTTGACGCTTGGCCTCTTCATGTATGCGTCGATCCCTTTCAAACGTCTTTACAGTATCCGAGATGGTACGGCGCCAAGTTGAGCGGTTTTCAGCCAGCATGTCCCAGGTTTGTGAATCAAGACCTGTCAATTTCAGGGTCTGCTTAAATTGGTCCTTGTAGCGCCTCTTAGGACCACCATGAGGTCTGGTGCCATAGCATAACTCACCATATAGCATTTGACGAGGTAATCTCACATCATCCATCCGATGGACATGACCAATCCATCTAAATTGGTGACCTATTATGGATGATTCTATGCTGTTGATTTGAGCCTTTTCCAGAACAGCAATATTGGTAATGCGGTCTTCCCATTTAATCCTCAAGATTGATCGAAGTTTTTGTAGGTGGAAACGCTCAAGCTTCCTAAGATCACGTCGGTAAAGGGTCCACGTTTCACAGCCATACAACAATGTAGAAATGACTACCGCTTTGTACACCATAAGCTTTGTACTCATGGATAGATCTTTATTCATGAAGACCCGGTGCGCTAATCGTCCATATGCTGCATGGGCTGCGCCAATTCTCTTATCCACATCCTGCTCACAGGTACAGCTCACAGAAATGGTACTGCCCAGGTACGAGAAGTGGTCAACCTGTTCTAATGGCAAATTTGAAATGGAGATATTGAACTGAGGAAGAGGTGTGCCTGGTGAAGGTTGTGCCAAGACTTTAGTCTTATTGACATTTATGGTAAGACCAAAGCGATCACATGCACTTTTGTAACAGTTAACTGACTCTTGCAGCTCTTCTGGTGTGAGAGTTGGTGACGCAGCATCATCTGCATACAACATGTTAGTAACCTTAGTAACCTGAGTTTTCCTCAAGGAGCGGAGACGAGTTAGGTTGAAAAGCCCTCCATCAAAACGATACTTGATCTCCACACCTGGGATGTTTGTGGGTGAATCATAAAGCATTGCAGCCAAGTACAGCGCAAAAAGCGTTGGAGCCAGTACACATCCTTGTTTCAGTCCATGGGTAATGGGAAATTCATCGGACATCTTATTCTGATGGCAAACCTGACCTGTCATGCCATCATGGAGAGCTTTGATTAGATCTACAAAACGCTGAGGGCAACCAAACCGCTTCAGCACTGCCCACATGGCAGGTCTTGGAACCGAATCAAATGCCTTTTCCAAGTCATAAAAGACTAAGAAGAGTGGATTCTGTTGTTCTCTACATTTTTCTTGTAGCTGTCTCACACAGAAAATCAAGTCAATTGTGCTTCTGGAAGTTCTAAATCCGCATTGTGACTCTGGGAGGATCCTCTCAGAGATAACCTTGAGGCGGTTAAGTAGAATTCTTGCAAGAATCTTCCCCACAATTGATAGCAGTGATATACCACGGTAGTTGCCACAAACACTGCGATCACCCTTTTTAAAGATAGTGACGATAGTGGCATTCTTTAGGTCTCCAGGTACCTTTCTTGATTCCCATATTCTGAGGATAAGGATGAAAATTCTTGTTTTGAGGGAATGACCTCCGGCTTGAATTAGTTCCAGAGGGATGTTATCTGGGCCAGGTGCTTTTCTGGGTTTCAATTGGGTGAGAGCTGCACTGAATTCATGATAAGTAGGAGGTACTGCCAACCACAGTTGTTCAGGTTGTTGCGGCACATCACAGAGGAAGTCTTCAGCAGCTTCTGATGGACGATTTAGGAGATTGGAGAAGTGCTCCTTCCAGCGTTCCAAGATTTCTTGACTATCAGTAAAGGTAGTAGAATTATCAGCGCTTTTCAGTGTACCTGATGATGAGCGAGATGGTCCATATATTTCCTTGAGTACGGCATAGAAGTTCCTCAAGTCTCGAGCATCCGATAGTCTCTGCAGTTCCTGAGCCTTCTGTTGCCACCAAGTATTTTTAATCTGCCTTATCTGCGTCTGGCATTTACCCTTGAGTTCCAGTAGTTTATCTCTCTTTGTGTTGGAAGTTGGGTCTTGAAGATGGGCAAGATAGGCATTCCTTTTGGCATTGATGAGAGACAGAATTTCCTCATTGTTGTCATCAAACCAGTCTTGTCTTTTCCGCACTATAAAACCAATGGTTTCCTCAGCTGACTGTGTGATAATCTTCTGTAATGTGGCCCATTCTTGCTGAATATCATTTGTTACTGGGTTTTCTGATAACTGGGTGACGATCCTGTTTCCAAAATGTTTGTACATGGATTCATCCTGAAGTTTGGATGTATTAAACTTCTTTCTTGGCAAATTTTTGATGTTCCTAGGTGGTTTAGGTCTGATGGATATCCTGAGCTTACATATAAGAAGTTTATGATCTGTCCAACAATCGTCTATATTCCTTGCTGTTCTGGTAATAAGAGTGTCCTTCTTATCACATTGCCGGGTAATGATATAATCAAGAATGTGCCAATGTTTGGAACGAGGATGCATCCACGTGGTTTTGAAGCGGTCAGGTAGCCGGAACTGCGTGTTGGTAATGAAAAGTTCGTGTTCTGCACAAAGACCAAGAAGCAACAGTCCATTGGGATTACATTTTCCAAGTCCCTGTTTGCCCATCACATTATTCCATAGCCTGTGATCTTTCCCAACTCTGGCATTGAAGTCACCGAGGAGCAAGAGTTTATCTGCAGATGGTACCTTGGAGATGATTTCACTTAGCTGATTATAGAACTGAGCCTTTACTTCATCGTCAGAATCTAAGGTAGGAGCATAGGCAGAGATGAGTGTCATAAAGGAACCTCCTGAGAGTGGTATGCGGAGAGTCATGAGCCTTTCGCTGATTGCAATGGGCGTAAGTTGGTGATAATTTACCAGTTTGGTCTTCACAGCGAAGCCCACACCATGAATACGACATTCACCCTCATCCTTTCCTTTCCAGAAGATGGTATATCCTGTTCCAGATTCAGTAATCTTGCCTTCAGCAGACAGCCTAGTTTCACTGAGAGCAGCAATGTCAACGTTGAGTCTTGATAACTCATGGGTTACGAGAGCTGACCTTCTCTCAGGTCTAATGTTATTGTCAAAATCAAGCAAGGTTCTGATGTTCCATGATCCAATAATCAAATTGTGATTCTTTACTGTTTTTGAGTTTCGACCGCATGAGGGGTGACCTGCTGAGTGCGGTTGCCCAGCCGGACCAAGATTGTGACTTCCGATGTTTAGCCCACCTTTTCTAGGGCCTTCCCCATGTGGGGTGGGCAGCGGTGATCCTAAATAGGCCTGCCCAAACACAGATGCAGGACCGAATTCCTGAGTAGTCACAGAGTCTCCGGAAGACGACCATCACACATCTGCTGCCAACGTGCAGGTCCGAACTAGGGGCTTCCAGTTACACCCATAACCTGCCCCCACCGTCCATATCCCATCGCCGTTGGACTTTGAAAAGTGACGTTCGGAAGAAGTGCCACTGGCGTGAATTTGTTTAGGGTGGATCTCAGCTTGCCAGGACGAGACCCACACTCTATGATCTCTGAGCCTTATCCTGCGGCTCACAAAGAATGAGACATGCAGGACCGAACACAGAGACTGCAACGAACTGCCGCATACTCAAGTACTACTGAGGTGCGCCTTTACAGCCAGTCCGTCTGGCGTGGCCTCTTCCGCCTCTATGACCGTTGGGAGCCATGAGAGTGATTGGCTCCTCATCCGCTCATTTTGCCGTTGGGCCAAAACCTGCCCATCATAACTATGGACAATAGTTTGCCCTATTAAACCTGAGCAATAGGCTGCCCCTTCCGCCAACCACACTGTGCCAGAGTTCACCTCTTTCACTGCAGGTACCGTTGAGGACTTCACCGTAACCCTGGCAAGGGACCCTAACAAGGTACTACCAGCCGGGCCAGCTGGACCAAGGTTTTTTAAAGAGGTGTTACTCCTCTATCACTCCCTACTTGATCATACTATATATATATACTGTAACACTGCATAACAGTACACTATGTGCTATTGCACCACACTGTAACACTCCACTAGTAGCAATACCAACACTGTATAACACCACACTAGGTGCTATTGCACCACACTGTAACACTCACCTGGTAGCAATACCTACACTGTATAACCCTCCACTAGTAGCAATACCTACACTGTATAACACCACACTAGGTGCTATTGCACCACACTGTGTCACTCCACTAGTAGCAATACCAACACTGTATAATACCACACTAGGTGCTATTGCACCACACTGTAACACTCACCTGGTAGCAATACCAACACTGTATAACACTACACTAGGTGCTATTGCACCACACTGTGTCACTCCACTAGTAGCAATACCTACACTGTATAACACTACACTAGGAGCTATTGCACCACACTGTGTCACTCCACTAGTAGCAATACCTACACTGTATAACACTACACTAGGTGCTATTGCACCACACTGTGTCACTCCACTAGTAGCAATACCTATACTGTATAACACCACACTAGGTGCTATTGCACCACACTGTAACACTCCACTAGTAGCAATACCTACACTGTATAACACCACACTAGGTGCTATTGCACCACACTGTGTCACTCCACTAGTAGCAATACCTACACTGTATAACACTACACTAGGTGCTATTGCACCACACTGTGTCACTCCACTAGTAGCAATACCTACACTGTATAACACTACACTAGGAGCTATTGCACCACACTGTGTCACTCCACTAGTAGCAATACCTACACTGTATAACACTACACTAGGTGCTATTGCACCACACTGTGTCACTCCACTAGTAGCAATACCTACACTGTATAACACCACACTAGGTGCTATTGCACCACACTGTAACACTCCACTAGTAGCAATACCTACACTGTATAACACCACACTAGGTGCTATTGCACCACACTGTAACACTCCACTAGTAGCAATACCTACACTGTATAACACTACACTAGGTGCTATTGCACCACACTGTGTCACTCCACTAGTAGCAATACCTACACTGTATAACACCACACTAGGTGCTATTGCACCACACTGTGTCACTCCACTAGTAGCAATACCAACACTGTATAACACTACACTAGGAGCTATTGCACCACACTGTGTCACTCCACTAGTAGCAATACCAACACTGTATAACACTACACTAGGAGCTATTGCACCACACTGTGTCACTCCACTAGTAGCAATACCTACACTGTATAACACCACACTAGGTGCCATTGCACCACACTGTGTCACTCCACTAGTAGCAATACCAACACTGTATAACACCACACTAGGTGCTATTGCACCACACTGTGTCACTCCACTAGTAGCAATACCAACACTGTATAACACCACACTAGGTGCTATTGCACCTTTAATACTGCCGCGAATATGGGCCTTGGTTTATTGCAGAAGAAAAGTACATCGTACACCTGATCCAGATAACATTTACCTATTAATAACCCCCTAATTTCCCCCCTTTTTTATCTAGCTTGGCTGTGTCGCTAAATTGTGTTTTGTTTCCGACAGGGTGTGTTTTTTAGTAGCGTGAAGAGGGGTGAGCTCTCCATGAACGTGTGTTCATTTAGATTGTTGGGATTGTTTCGTTTGGCTAGGTGTATCTCGATTGCCTCCTTTATGTCAAGAGCTCTGCCTTTCGATTCGTGATGGATTATTTTAAGGTCCAACTCTATGTTGGTAAAGCTGTGCCCTGCGTCACACATATGTTCGCACACGGCTGAATGTGTTCCGTATCTTATCGCATTCCTATGTTCATTATAACGTGTGTCTACTCTCCTTCCACTCTGCCCGATGTAATTAGCTTGACAATCGGTGTCTTGGCACGTTATAGAATATACCCCTGACCTTGAATACGGGTCACGTTTATTTAGATTACTATTTAGGAGGTGCCTAGCGGTTGTGTTTTTCGTCGTGAAAGCTATCTTTATGCCTTGCTTTTTGAATAGGTTAGTGATTTTATATGTATTCGCATTCACATAGTTGAAACGCGCAAATTTTTTCTCATTACTGTCCGGTTTGGGAATCGTTTTATCTTTATTTTTATGTTTGGCTATAATTTGATTTATTTTGCTTGGTGAGAAGTAGTTTTCCTTCGCTATTTGCATAATAGTTCTTATTTCCTTATTATAGTTGTCTTTTGACATGGGTATGTTTAAAGCTCTGTGCACCATTGAATTGAAACCCGCTAGTTTGTGCGTACTGGGGTGATTAGACTGATTGTCGATTGCATGCGAGGTTTGTGTTGCTTTCCGGAATATGGAATATGAAAGGTCGTTGTCTTTACGTTCAATAGTTATATCGAGATAATTTATTTTCCGGTCTATTTCGGATTCCTTAGTGAATTTGATAGAGTGGTGAAGGCTATTAATGGATTGGAGAATTGTTTCTTCGCTTGTTAGTTCAGTATCGTAGATGCAAATTACATCATCTACGTATCTTTTCCATATTACTATACCCTTGGTTGAAGTCTTTTCTAAGAACGCATTTTCTAGTGCATTGATGAAGATGTCAGCGATTAACCCACTTAGTGGCGATCCCATTGCTAGGCCTTCTCTCTGTGTGTATATTTTATTGTCGAATTGAAACACGTTTTGGGCGAGAACGACCCTCAGTAATCTCACAATCTCTTCAATTTCTTTTACCGAATTGTTGGATTTTAAGTTGTTTTCGATAGTGTTGATTGCTTCAATAATCGGAATATTGGTGTACATGTTAGTTACGTCGAAGGATACTAGCCTCAAGCTAGGTTTCATTTGTAGGGTGTTCAATGCTGTTACTAGTTCTGTTGTGTTCTTTACAGAGTTGTTTTTGTCGTTGGAAAGACGGCATTTTAAGATTTTTAGTAACTCTTTGCTGATTTTGTAATTAGGGGCATTCCTACAATTGACTATTGGTCTCATTGGGCATTCCTTTTTGTGTATTTTTGGTTGTCCTCTCAATGACGGTATTTTCGGGTTCATGTTTATTAGTTTTTCGGCTTTGGTCAGTATGTATTCTGTTTCTTTTAGCGCACTTTTTATTTGTTTTTGGAATTTGTTGGTGGGGTCTTTTGTTAATTCCTTGATTTCGTTGTTGTTTAGGAATTCGACTGTTTTTTCAATGTATTCTGTTTTGTTCAAAATTACTGTAGTGTTTCCCTTATCTGCTTTTGTGATGATTAAGTCATTTCTTTTATTTTTTGTTTCAACGACTTTATTTCTTTGAGTTGTTTGTTGTTATGAATGTTATTGCTATCGCCCTCTCGTTTGAGGATTTTTTTGGCTTCATTGGTGGCGAGATTTTTGGTTAATTCCTTGTTCATCTTTCGAGATGTGTTTGGTTTCATTTTTAATCGTTCCATGCTGCTAATGTGAAAATAAATGATTTCAAGAATGTAATTGTCAGGATTTTGGCGTGGGGAACTTGATAGTTTTAATAATGACAAACGGTCCCTTGCTTTTCGTTTGTCTGAGATGGCATCTTTTGGTCTATTATGGCCGCATAAGCACAGCATCCATGCTGGTTGCAAAACAGTTTCGGAAGCCTATTTGAAAGAATGTAATGAGTAACTAATTGAAAAGAATCGGAATGAGACTGTAATAGTTTCGGATAAGAATTGGAAAAGGGTTTAATATGTGGTGATTTATAAATCACTTGAAAGTAACCTGTTTTAATTATACAGCGTTGCCATATAATTTGGGGATATAGCTTGGCCTCCATTTTTTAATATATAGTAGGAGTGCAGATTGGTGTTCCCTCCCATAGCCATTCGGCCTTGTATTCTTTTCCCTTGGAAATATATGTTTATTTTACCTACTGCTGTTCGAGTCCATGTTTCATTGAGCGCATAGAATAGTACTAGCTTAGTTGTCTTCAGGCCACTTTGGCCTCCGGGGTACCTAAGCCCTTCCTCCCCGTACACAAACGATTTTTTTTTTCAAGTAGTTCCTACTTTTGCTACCAAATGCTATCATCCACGACACCTAGCTGTGGACGTGGCTACTAAATGCCATCACAGTCAGCACATGGCAGCGAAGAATGGAACTAATACAGCATTATCAAACTAACCTACAAATTTCAGCTTCCACATGTGTAGTTAGTGGAAGGTTCTTTTTCATGCCATAAATCTGTGACATGGGACCACAGGCCTTACTTCCCCCCCGAAGGAAGGCATACTGAGGGATTTTTAATGCTCTTAAAAAATCCGACGACTTCGGCCGGGTTTGAACCCGGGATCTTGGGCATAGAAACTCAGCATAATACCAACTACGCCACCGAAGCCGCTAATGAATAGGTAAATAAATGATAATCCACCTTAAAGTCAATAATGTATTGAAATTAATTATAATGTCATACCCGTTTTGGTTAACTAAAAATATTTAATTAAGAGCATCAGTCTAACATTAACATTCTATGAAAAAGGAGATGAAGACTAGAAATAAAATATTCACTAAAAAAATTATTTTTCTCAGTAATCATAGACAGATCTTCAAATAGAGCTGAGTCTTGATTATCCGACCTAAACTGGAGTATGTCGGATCACCAAAAATGTCGGATAATACAGAATAACTTTCAAAATGAACTGAAACAAATAGGTAAGCTATACTGTATTACTAGAACAATGACAAGTTTTACGGTAATCAAGTCTCTGAATTATCAATTTATTGTACTTGCAGTATTGAACACAAATGCCTTAAGAAGAGAAACTTTTCAACAATGTCTGGTTGCCTGCTGATTCACCTTTTATTACTGCGAGATTTTGCCATTGACAAAAAATCAACTTCTCTGTTGTGCTTGCCTCCGGCTGTTGCTCCACGTACGTTAACGCCATATCCAATGCATCTAATCCTTCACTGTGAAACATAGTCTTATCCTTTTGTTCTGTAATACCTCTTTCTTCTTTTTCACCATCCTCATTTTCTTTAGCATCCTCGAAATCAATCATATCAGGGTCAGTTAGTTCAAACAGCTGATGTTGTGCACACCACTTACTCACATCTTGAGTTGTAGCATCCTCACAGCAAGGAATGCAATTCAGTAAGGGAACAATGTCGGATAACACAGAGTGTCGGATAGGCGAAGGTCAGTTGAGCGGGACTCTACTGTATTAAAAATTCTGTTAAAAATATCGTTAATTATAATCGAAAATACTGTCTAATTAGAATAAATCGTTAAAATATGGAAAACAAGTAGTTCCGTGAAGAACTAAATAGCCTATTTTCATATATCCTACTAATATTAATTGCCTCTATCAACATACAAATTGTCAGTTTGATTTCTGTAATCCATTCGTAGATATTGAGAACCGTCTAAATATTTTGGATGGTCACCATGTTGGATTTTTATATTATAGGCCTTAGATTTATGTACTATTACATGAAGATTATTGTGTAGGTGTTTTATTCAAACTTCAATCGCATGATTAGGACACAAGAAATAAAAGCGGGATTTTAAAATTTCACTCAGCCGCCATCTTGTGGTTATGAAAATAATTTAAATGAATTAGATGCCAGTCGATTAAAATTTGTATAAGCATATACCGAATCAAGTTTCACTGCGCTCGGATGGTTAAAACGCAAGAAACGTCCATTTGAATATTTAAATTTTGCGTCGCTGCCATGATGGATTTGTGCTCGCCAGGTTATTGAACGTCCCATAGGCGAACTTATGCTTATAGCCTCTATACACTTACAAAATTTCAGTTTAATTGTGTAGATATTGAGAACCATCTAAATATTTCGGTGGTCGCCATGTTGGATTTAATATATGTAGGCCATAGAGTTATGTACTATTAGACGATGATTATTGTGTATGTTCATTATGCAAATGTTGATTTCGTTCGCATGATTAGAACACAAGAAATAAAAACTTAATTTTCGAAATTCACATAGCCACCATCTTGAGGTTACGTAAACAATTGAACTAAATTAGATACTAGTGCATTACAATGTGTATAAACATTTGCTGTACGAAGTTTCATAGCGTTTGGATCATTAAATCGCGAGAAAAGTCTATTTAAAAAAGTCTATTTAAAACTTTCAAATTCGCTTGGCCGCCATGTTCGTTTTGTAGTTAACCGGTTTTTGAAAGTCTCATAGATGAACTTCCAGTAGTGCATTTCCAGTAGTACAAAATTTCATGGTGATACCGGTAATAGTTTCTGAGATATAGAATGCCGGTGAAATATTTCGCACAGCCGCCATTTTGAGGTTATGTAAACAATTGAACGAAGTTAGATCTCGGTGCATTACAATGAGTATAAACATATACTGTACCAAGTTTCATTGTGTTTGGTTAGTTAAATCGCGAGAAAAGTCTATTTAAAAGTCGCAACTTTGCTTTGCCGCCATGTTGGTTTTGTAGTTACCAGGTTTTCAAAAGTCACATAGTGCCCTTTATCACCGTACAAAATTCCAGGGTGATATCAGTAATAGTTTCGGAGATATTGAATGCTGTTGAAATATTTCGCACAGCCGCCATGTTGGATTTGTGTGACGTAACAAAATTTGAAGGGCACGGTCGGGGCCACCCTGAATAGTGCTATGAACTTACCGAGTTTCATTGAAATCGCTTCAGCCGTTTAGAAGTTATTAGGGGGTGGGGGGCACACAAAAATCTTCTCTCACACACACGCACACATGGACAAAAGGTGATCTCATAAGCCTATTTTTTTTCATAAATGAAAATAGGCTAAAAATAATGTAAATTTTCTTTAAAAATCAGATCTGTTACAATTGAATTACTGTATTGTTGAAATTAAAAACGAAGCATACCTATAAAATAGTAAAAATTGTAAAAAAGATTTTTTTTTAGGTTCTAAAATGGAGAAATCTCCTTCTATGAAGTAGGAAACGGTATTGAAAAGATGTTCCTATGTTTTTCAAAATGTTATTTTCATCAAATAAATTGATCGTTAATTTCGATGAGTTGTATCTTCTTTGAAAAAAAAAGTCAAATTGATGTGGCTGTGGATGTAGAATCTTATTGAAATTTCCCCTTCAATAAAATGATTGTTTTGATATTGATGATTTGTACCTTCTTTTGAGAATCAAAATGATGTGGCTATGGATTTATAAATGTTTTTGAAACATCTTCTGTGTTTTCAAAGAATTTCCTGCTTGTATTTTACGTATATTTGTCTAAAATTAACCCTTTGGCTTTCAAGGTAACGATCTATCGGTACCCATGGGTCCTGCGAAATCTGACAGGGTAACGATCCGTCGTTACCCGTCTTTTTTATTGTTAGTTCATTATTTACGTGCCAGATAGCAGCATTTTTGCACGGAATAAGAAGAGTATAATTGTATCTCACCTTTTACTCCTCGGTAACTTCCGGCTATCCGTATTTATCGATAATCTTAAGAGTCTGAAACATGTGCTCACTGGAGTTACGAATCTTGTTTACATTATGGTCGCTGGCAAACTTCCGTTCATTTCCCTTGTGTTTTCGTACGTGATTATATAGTAAAATTAAGTTATATCGTAGGCAATATATTTATTTAACGTGTTAGTTCATTATTTAAATAGTTTCCTTAGGTAATTAGGTGCATAGTGATAGTGAAGTGTTAGAAATAGTTCAGTTAGATTAGGCCTAGTTATTTGCCGTGAGTGAAATTGCAGAAAGACTTCATTTTGCTGGAGATGATATCACTGAATATCTTGATAATTATTCAAGTGATGATGATGTTACTCTGTCCGAATCGGAAAGTGTAGAGGATAATGATGGTCCAGTAATATCTTCATAGGTGAGTGCTAAATATTATTTATAAGAAATCTGTGTTTTATGCAAAAATGGCTGACATTTTTTCAGTGTTACATCATTTTAACATTTTAATTTATCCTTGGATCTAATGCACATAGAATCTTGATTTTTACTATGCTAGTAAACAATATTATAGCCTTCCTACTAGAGCTGGTGATAATCGATTTTCAATTAATCGATTAATTTGAAATTAATCGGAAATGATCAATCGATTAATCGAAGCTCCTTAAAACCGATTAATCGATTAACCGAATAATCGATTAACCGAAAAATCGATTAACTGATAGTAGACACGAGATAAGAAAATACGTTTTGAAAATGGTTTAAATGAGAAGTCATCGCTTAAGTTGAGTTAGGCTTATTTTCGGAATGATGTATAGACTCTATAAAAGTTAAATTTTGCGTAAAGATACGTGTCCTTCCTTGTTTATGTTAACAATAACCAAATAACAGTCAGTGACCGTGGAAAGACAAACATCAATAAAATTGGGAAGGGTTTCAGGAAAAGAAAACGAGGAGTTTTCAGCAATGCTTTTGAATTTTGTTCAATTTTTGTTGGAAAGGCTGTTTACAATTTAGGACAGGAACATTTTTGTTTTATTCTGGTTTAGCCTAATTTCCACAAAGACCTGTAGGTTGTAACTCTTCAGGCGGTCAACTTGAATTTGCCCAGAGACTGGGCGGAGTCCAATGTATAAACTATATGAATTATAAGTAAATAACACGCCTGGGAACATTGCACGTGTTAGTTATGATCGCTATTACAATCACTATCACTTTTACGTCGCCACACTGGAATGCTCCGAGTAGGTAAGAGATTTCACGAGCCCTTCATCCAGGAAAGCCACCAACAGCAAGGAGGTTCAGTCATGTTTTGGGGTGGAATCATGTTCGGTCGACGTACGCCACTAATTGCTATCCACGGTAACATGACTGGTCTGGTGTATAGAGACAGCATCCTTGAACCTGTCGTTACAGGATTTGCTGCCACAATGGGTGAGGGCTTTACACTAGAGGACCATAATGCTCGTGCCCATCGAGCTAGGGTGGTCAATCAGTTCCTTCAGATGCATGTCATACAGAGAATGGAGCGGCCTGCCTATTCTGCGGACATGAACTGTAATGAACATGCATGGAAAGAGCTCAAGAGGGCAATTTCGCACCGTCCCAATCCTCCAATAAACAAAGAGCAACTGATTGAAGCTGCTTTCCAAGAGTGGGGGAATCTGCCCCAAACCACGTTGTATCCGTTGGTGCTCAGTATGCCTCGTCATCTGCAAGCATGGATTAGAGCTAGTGGTGGCCATACATGGTATTGATATGCCCCAACATGAATAAGACGGTTGTGTGCTCTGTCCCACATTATCACTTTTGTTATTCGTCGTGTGTTTCTGTCTCTTTTGCAACGCAGATTGTGCGTGGTTTTTCTTAGTATGTACCCTATATTGTGTATAATATGATAACATACACATAGCAAAATAAACAAGTTACTGAGCATTGTATACGTTTAGTTTGTTTAATAAGGGTTTGTGAATTATTTATGAGTATTATGATCGTGTATACAAATAAGAATAACACAATATAATAAATAAAATAAACTTAGTGCATGCAATTGAATTCTATTATGCATAAGTTTACATATCTCAGCGGAGCCTTGGTCGTACAGTTGATACGCTTTAGCCTGCCTACTCCTGCCGGGCTCATTGTGATCATAACTAGTACGTGTAATTTTACAAGTAGTTTATTTACTTATTACTCATATTATTTTTACATTGCACCCCGCACAGTCAATGGACAAACTCATGTTGACCGACTGAAGAGTTACAACTAACAGTTTTTGTATAGGCAACACTGAAACAATGGCTTCAACAGTTCACAAACAAGATGCATTATTTAAAAATAAATGTGACATATTTCAACAGACGGTCTGTTTTGGTGCAAAAATACAAGCAAGTACTCATTTTCTGGGACGAGGCAGCTCGGCTTTGCAGTCACAATGTTCCCAGCGGGGAATATCAAGTATTTTGTCGCTAGTTTAGCGGGCCTTTGATATATTGTTTATTCATTTTCAACCTGTGAAAAAGGGTGAGTATGCAAGTCAGGCGGCGAATTCCCAAGATAGACGTCCAGTTCGTATTTTGCAATGATTGCAATATTTACGCTACATCTACATGATTTCCTATTTTTACCGCGCTTTTTATAACTGCCCTACCATGAGATCATTGAGTTTTTATCGAACTTGCCTAAGTGTTGACTTTAGACATACCTTCGTTCGTAAGACGTCTTATTTGTATCTTTGGAGTCGAAATTTAATGTTTTTCGGACGGTCAAAGACTTTTTACATGAGATTAATAAATACAATTAGATGTCCAGTTTCGATCGTCAAGCGATCATCAGATCTTTACACTTCGGCTATTAATCTGTGTCGACAAGTTTGGGTTATGATATTTACAATACATACACTTTTTTAGTTGCAGTAGTAATTAATCTAGCACAAATAGTAAAGATATGTTATTTTTTGTTGAGATACTGATAGTTGTGATTGATCCTCAAGTTTGCTTGCTTAGTGCCATTATGTGATTGTTATTAAATGGTCAGGTTATTGTGTCAGCATAATCGTCCTCACGCTGTGCACAAAAACGGACCACACATCGCTCAAACTGCGAAGTGCACCATTTAATAACTATCAGTATCTCAACAAATAGCACATATCTTTAGTTTGGTAGTTTAATTGCTACTGCAAATAAATAAGTGTATATATTGTAATTATCATTCCATACTTCTCCATATACAGTAGATTTAATAGCCTACGTGTAAATGATCTGATGATGATCACTTGACGATTGAAACTAGTCATCCAAGAGTATTTATTAACATCATGTAGTATTTTTTCAGGATTAGCGAACAAATTTTGATTTCTAAGGCAAGCCTGCAAAAGGGCTTCCAACACGGTAATCCTTGGAGTGAAGTTAAATGAAACCTCAAAGCAGGCGTTGAGCAGTGGCTAGCATTCTTAGCTGTCATCACAGAGGTTTGGGTTCGATTCCCGGCTCTGCCAAGAAATTTAATTCTGGTGTGGGGGCTGGAACGTGTACACTCAGCCTCGTGAAGCAAAACTGATAGAGGAGGGTTTGATTCTTACCTCAGTCATCCTGGAAATGATTTTCCATGGTTTCTCATTACTACTCCAGGCAAATGCCGGGATGGTACCTAATTCAAGGCCACGGTCGGTTCCTACCCATATTCTACCTGAATTACAAATACACACACTGGTACAGACATCGCAGTGACACATGTTATCAGACATGTCTTAAACACACCCCAGTACGCGGGGATACGTGACCACGATGTTGCAAAGCCCCTAAAAGAATCAAAAACATCATCCAACTTGGGACTGCTCCGGCTAACCATGTCGAGTGATTGCATTAAGAAACCAAGTTGTGTCATAGTTGGTTGATTCTGTGAGAGCGTAGTTAAAAATGCGAAATACATTGATTAATCGGCAAAACAAATCAAAAACCGATTAATCGATTAATTGATTATTCGAATAACCGATTAATCGATTAATCGATTATTCGAATAACCGATTAATCGATTAATCGACTAATTGATTAATCGATTAATCGTTATTTACGATAGTTAATAGATTATTCGGTTTCGATTAATCGATTAACCGAAATCTGAAATTAATCGATTAAAAGTAACAGCCCTACTTCCTACTGACATCGAATAACAAATTTGGGCTATAAATACTATTTTCTAGAATTACTTCCAAACTTTCAAAATCTGAAACTTGTAATTTTGATTTCACATTTCTTATGTTTTTAACATTAAACCCTTTTGTTTTAGAGACATGACTTACTTACAGTAATAATACGTGATATATACTCTATACATTTACCATCTTTCATGATGATATCTTCATTGGATGGCCTTCCATGTAATTTTAAAAAAAGTGTGTGCATAGTGTGGTAAATATGGCTGTCGGTTTTGACATATCCATCAGCTGAGAGCTTGAAAGCAAAAGGGTTAAACAAATTAGGGAGGAATGTTAGGGGAACTTAAAGTAGACGACTGTGGTTAGACAGGAAATGTTTTCATCTGAAGTGCTGAGAACTTCTTATCTTCTCAAAGCTTTACCTTCATAACTCCTGCTCAGCATCAATAGTAATGCATTGTTCATCTTATTTAACATGCCTCAGGCAGTCTGCTAATTGTCTGGTTTAAGTTGTCGTCACAAATGCACTACATGTTGTGACTGAAGTTACTAAGGGCAACACATGGCAGAAGAACATGAAAGTGATGTTGTATCTTCTTCTTCTTCTTCTACTTCTTCGCCTTTTCAGACCACAAAGTATCACTTTAACCAACCATTAGTTCGTCGACTTGTAGGAACTGTACGAGCCTTGCTGTCTTCCCAGTACTTCTTCATTCGTATTGATCTTCTTGCCCTTTCTTGGGTGAAAAATATTCTTGTTGAAATTTTCTTTTTTATTAGTGGAAAATGAAAAGTCATATTTTTAAGTGCTGTAGTTAAACTTTTCTTATTTGTAGCATCTTCTGGTGTTAGGCCAATTTCTTTTAAGTCTGTTGTTGTATCTATTGGCCTGTTTGCCATCTCTTATGCAGTACATTTGCATTTGTCTGTTGGCACAGGCTAGAGTAAAATGTGGCTTTTCACCGATGTCTCAGTCTCACTCATGGCTGTGATTATATGGAAGCTACTGAGGTATGGGTGGTGCTGAGTAATGACATTCAGGCGGGCACAGTCGGTGCCTGTGAATGCTGTGGAAGGTTCAACTCATAGGGTTAGTTCTGACTCAGTGAGGAAAGCAATGGCAAACTACCTCGCTCCTCTTCTTGCTTAGTACGCCTCAATATAGCGCTGCCTTGGGTTTTAGTGGGTAGGCCTATCTACCCACATAACCTAACGGCGGTGCTTTTTGAGGATCCAACCAGCCTTTGGGCTGACTACCTAACAGACAGACAGTTATATCTATAGCAAAGAAACAAGAAATGATTCATAAGCAGCTAATGATTAATGGGTGTGAACTAGGATTCAAACAGCTGAGTGATGAAGACAGTGTTAACAGAGTGAGCACAGGAACAGCGGTCGAATGAAGACGAGACAATCGAGGAATCGCCCATTACTCACACAGTAGACCCGAATCAAAATTCATCATTAGAATGTGCAGGACAAAACTGATTGACAACACCGAACTTTTGATGCTCCGGAAAATTAAGACTGTTCCAAGAAAGAAAGTAAATGATACATGGATGATTATATCTCAAAAGCAAACTGAAAGAAATTTATAATGGAATGTATTTTGTATTTCATATGTTACTTGCTTAATAAATTTAATGTCCGGCTCCGTGGCTAAATGGTTAGCGCGCTAGGCTTTGGCCCGAAGTGCCCCGGGTTCGATTCCCGGCCGAGCCATCAGGGATTTTAATCTCCTGGGGTTAATTTCCATGGCTAGGGGACTGGGTGTATGTGACGTCTTCATCCTCACTTCATCCTCATTACGACGCGCAGGTCGCCCACGGGCATCAACAAGAAAGACCTGCACTCGGCCTCTCCGGAGGCCGCATGACCATTATCATTATTATTAATACATATAAATATGATTTAATTATTATAACATTTTTTCAAACATATGTACATGTTTCAGGTCACCATTTTATGCTCTTCTTCAGCATTTAGCCAATTTAAGATCAATTAACACACTGAGAACATCAAACATCTTCCTTCCTCAAAAAGCTTAAAGAACTTTAACATGAATCTTTGGTATGAAAATTATCTTTCTAAAAGCTATTTAAAATAATATATAACACTCTGAAATCTTTGGTAAAATTAGCAGTTCAGTTTTATGTCCTTAGAAAATGAAAATCCACAGCCTGTTTCCAGTCGACCGACCGGGTCAGGAATGGAATGAATGGCATGAAATGAAATGTGCTTAGAGATTTTCATAAAATATAGTTACTGAGAAAGCTGAAATTCACTTGATAAATACAATGAATAGCCGGCCCCGTGGTGTTGGGGTAGCGCGCCTGCCTCTCACCCGGAGGCCCCGGGTTCGATCCCCGGATCCGTCAGGGATTTTAAAACTGACGTGAGGGTTGGAACGGGGTGCACTCAGCCTCGTGAGGACAATTGAGTAGCTGTCTGACAGTGAGACAGCGCCCCGATCACGAATACCAAGATTAACGGCCGAGGGGACCCGACGCGCTGATCACGCGTCACCCCAATATCTGCAGGCCAAATGGCTGGGCAGCGGTCGCTTGGTCGGCCTTAGCCCGTCATGGGCTGGATAGTGCCAGGGGTTGACTAATACAATGAATAAAATTGCTGAAAACTAATTTGATTAGTCAAGTTGCTGAACATTGTTGAAAAGATAGTTGTCACATATGGCTACATTCTTCCATGAAGGGCTGGTCAAATTGAATTGGTGAAAAATATGGTATTACAGTATAGATCGTGTAGTTTCTAGGTTTTGTTTAAAATGAATCCTTATAGAATTTGGTTTTAGAACTGGATGTTTTTAGGTGTTGCTGAACTTGTGGAACAAGCTGGACGCCCTTGGGAAGATGAAGACAAGCTTGCCTTGATAGCCAGCTGAGCACCTGCTCTTGACTTTCATCACCCCCTTGTAGTAATCATCAGAGAACCATACCAACTCCATCATTCCTGAGTTTACAAAAAGACAGTCTTGTCGATCATACAGAATATATGATGGATGGATTACAAACCTGTGCTCTATAAAGCGATGAGCTGCTACAGCGAGTCGTCTTGCCTGAGCAGAAACACTTGGTGCATCCCTCAGCATTTCTGGCTTGGAGGTTGAAGGTCCCTTCCATGCATAGGTCACAAGCCTGGCCCCATACATTGGTCTTGCAAGTGCATTCTGCCGAGTTCTGTAAGCACAAACACCCAGCTTATTATGTGTTGACTGACTGTGAAACTTCCATTTCTTTAGGAAATCTATGTAGGAAAATAACACATGTAAGTACAGTTCAGTACATAAACAATCATTCAGCAGGAGGCGAAGGATAGAAACACAGAACAACAAGGACAATTTCCATAGGCATCTTCAAAACTGTGCATTCACACCATCAATCTTTGCAATATACAAGAAAACCTGTCAGAAAACATAGTAAGAGTGGTAATTATTGCTGATAAATCTTGTGTGAAGCCAAAATTGCAAGTTAGATTTCGTTGAAATGCTCTATCAAAGTTCCAACGTTCACCACTAGGTGTCAGTGACATCTGGTAGCGAAAGTTGGAACTACCGTACTTGAAATTGAATGGAACTTGTAGCTCACCCCATGGGTGCCCGCATTGAAGCAGCTACAGCCTTTGGCGAGCCGAACATGTCCTCGGATACTCCCAGCACTAAAAGCCATACGTTGTTAGGAAACGACGCCTAGCATTTTATGGACACGTCTACAGGATGCATCCTACCAGGTTGACCAACCAGCTCCTTGGTTACTGGCAAAAGCGGAAGACCAAGTCACCATGGTTGTGGGAAGTGAGCAAAGATCTGCAAGAACTTGGAGGGACAGAAAGAGATTTAAAAGACCGGACATCTCTCAGGAAGATGCTTGAGCTATTAGGGTTCTAGGACAAACCGTTAAGAAAGAAAACATGTGCCCTTTGGACACAGGAGAGGAGGGAACAACACAGCAGGAGGATGCGTAACTACTGGGAAAACATCAAAGCCCACTCCAAATGTAACAGTTGAATGTCGTGGTCTATTCGAAACAAGAAGAAGAAATAATAAATAATACTGATAAAAGAACTACAGTATTTATTTATTTTTGGTGCTTAATGCCTTAATATTTATCAGTAATAATTACCACACTTACTAAATTTTCTGACAGGTTTCTTGACGACAGAGACTGTCTGTGGGTGTCTCTGTAGGTTTGGTAGTGTTTTGTATAGTAATTCTTCCGAGAGAAAAAAAAATTCTCTCCATGTTCTTACTGCCGTTAGGCTACTATTGACTCTCAAAATCTGCCTATCTTGATGGCTTTATCTGCATCATTGGTACGAATAAATTGTAGAAATTCCTCATGTACCGGTACCGAATCATCTTTAATAAAACGGACAGTCTGTATTCCTAACGCTAGCAGAATTAGGGATAGATAAAAATACCAGACAACTGGTTGAACAAACACTAACAAATACAACCTCAAGAGTTAAATTTCTAAACGACATTTCAGAACCCTTCCAAATCAAAACCGGAGTTAGACAAGGTGATGGGCTTTCACCACTTCTATTTAATTTGATATTAAACAAAATCATGAAGGAATGGAAACTTAAATTATGCGAAAGAAACATTGAAGGGGTCCATTTGGGGCAAGGAAAAGGAAGATTTGAGGTGAAATGTCTTGCCTTTGCTGATGACATAGCAATCATTTCAGAAAACAGATTTCAAGCACAAATAATGGTTGAAACCCTACATGAAATAGCAATAAAAACTGGTCTTCAGATTTCGTATGAAAAAACCAAATATATTGAACACAGACACAATGGAGAAAAATATCTAACAACTCAACATGGACAGATTCAAAGAGTTGATAAATTTAAATATTTGGGAGAATGGATCCAGTCAAATGGACTTGATAACACATCCTGCAAGGAGAGATTCAGAAAGATGGAAAATGCCTATAAACTCACCCAACATAGATACAACAAACGATCAATTTCATTCCAGGCAAAAATCAGGCACTACACAACTGTAATTAAACCAGAGGTATTATACGGATCAGAATGTTTAACGTTGAACAAAAGAGGTGAACAAGAGGAACTGGAAAAGAAAGAAAGGAAAATACTTAGGAAAATTTTGGGTCCCCAAAAGAATAAAGATATTTGGATGAAGAGAAAAAATGAAGACCTTTACCGAAATGTGGAAAAAATTACAGACTCAATTAAAAGACGGAGACTACAATTTTATGGTCACCTTCATAGAATGGATAGCAGCAGGCTAACTAAGAAAATTTTTGACTACATCTCCAAATTAAAAAACACCACTAGATGGCTGGAAGAGATAAGGTGTGATCTGCAAAAACTGAAGATCACAAATAACATCATTTCTAATAGGGTGGAATTCCGGCGACTGATCACTACTGCAGATTTTTCGATTCTGCAAGTTCCACATCAACCACGGAGAGTGTTATCAACGGAACAGAGGCAGGCCATCAGCCAACGTATGAAGAAGTTTTGGGAAGAAAAGAAAAAACGAAACAATGTACCGTAGTCTTAGGTTCAAAGCGGTCTATAATTGGCCAAATTCTAAATATATATATATGTAAAACGGACACACAGTGACAAAGATATGCACATTTAACGCAGCCTGAATTGGCATGAAAATGTTACCGATTGCACCCTTTAACAGCAAATTCTGATCCATGACTGGCTCCAATGCTGAAGTATGATGATGATGATGATAATTGTTGTTTTAAGGGGCCTAACATCTAGGTTATCGGCCCCTAATGATCTGGGTGATAGCAAAAATGAGAATGAAATGGAAACCAGAACGAAAATTATGCGAGACGGAAAATACGTACGAAGAGAAACCCAGAGGGAAACAACTCACAATATGGTCTTACGAAAGGGAATTTAGAACGAAAAGATTCACAAAAAGAATAGATTGAAAAAGACCCACAAAACGTAGGCTAGATTCAAAATACGTACAAAATGCAATGTAGCATCGAAATACTTACAAAATGCAACTGAAATTCAAAATACTTACAAAAGGATGATGATAATTGTTGTTTTAAGGGGCCTAACATCGAGGTTATCGGCCCCTAATGATCTGGGTGATAGCGAAAATGATAATGAAATGGAAACCAGAACAACATTATCTGAAACGGAAAATACGTACAAAAAGGAATTCAGATGGAAACAACTCACAATATGGTCTTACAAAAGGGAATTTAGAACGAAAAGTTGAACAAAAAGAATAGATTGAAAAAAAAAACACAAAACGTAGGCTAGATTAAAAAAACGTACAAAATGCAAAGTAGCGTCAAAATACTTACAAAATGCAACTGAAATTCAAAATACTTACAAAATGCAAATGAGATCGAAAGTACGTACAAAATGCAATTGAGGTTCAAAATACTTACAAAATGCAATTGAGTTTGAAAATGCACGATGCAATTCAGATTGAAATACCCCAGTTCCAATCCAAATTATTCACAAAGTGCAATTGAAATTCAAAATACTTACAAAATGCAATTGAAGTTGAAAATGCCTACAAAATGTACGGTAGATTCAAACGACTCACGTGGATTGACAATACTGACAAAATGCAATTTAGATTGAAAATACTTGACAAAATGTAATTTAGATTCAAAATACCCACAAAATGCAATTAAGAATCAAAATATGTGCAAAATGCCCACCAAACAAAATGCAATTTAGATTCAAAATTCGTGCGAAATACGGTTTTGGTTGAAAATACTTACAAAATGCAATTGAAATTCAAAATTCTCACTAAAAGGCTCGGCTACCTGCATTGAAAGACTTACCAAAAAGCAATTTTGATTGTCAATGTTTACAAAATGCTATTGAAGTTGAAAACAATCGCGAGATGTAATTTAGATCGAAAAAACTTACAAAATGCAACGTAGATTAAAAATGCCTTAAAAAAATCGTTAAAAGGGAATTTAGATACACGGTGAACCAAGTAACAAAAACAGTGCGGGAATCTTACAGAGAAAGGAAATATAATGAAAAGAGGAGAGGAGAGGAGAGGGGAGAGAGGAGCCCCAAAGGTAAGGGACAAAAGGGGGAAAACGGACCCAGCTCAGGAATCCCTCGGGGTCGCCAACTCCCAAACTCACCAGCCGTGAGCCCCTGAGGGTGTAGCATTATCTAGGGTGCACCAGAAGGGGTGGGGCTACATACACCCTGCCTCCTTAAGGGCCTTGAGCATAAGGCAGGAGGTGAAAGGAAAAGAAAAAGAAGGCTGACCCCTCACAGAAGGAGGGTATCAGGAAAGATGAGACAAGGGCCAATTAAGGCGGGAAAGTGAAAGACTCCCTAGGCCTCGGATAACCTAATACCGTCAGGGTCTGAAGAGAACGAGTTGACCAAGGGTGGTCGACAGGAAAGCAATGCTGAAGGGGGAGTCTCGCTGCGAGTAGAGTGTAGAGCATTTACCAAGTGAAGAGAGTGATCATATTGAAAATATATACAGGAGCAAAGAAGCCTCACTAGCGGTAGTGAAAAACAGTTGATTGATGGCATAATATAAGGATTCAAGTTAAAAAAATGTCTCTAGGGGGGGGGGGTTAAGCCCTAAACCCCACCGTCGGTAAACTACTGATAATCCCCTCCACACCTGTTTGTGCTGTTTCTGTGGTTCCATCCTTTTTAATGATTGTACTGACTGCCACTCACCTGATCACAGATGTCCACAGTTGTTCCTCGCAGGTCACACTCGCATACTTCACAGTAAGGGAAACCCCAGTGACCTGGATGGCATCTATCACATGTCCGGCCCACAACGTTGGGTTTGCACCTGGAAACAGTCATTTTCATTAAAACAGAGAAATAGTAATTTATTTGTCTTGAAAGTGGAGTTCTTTATTTCCCTCAGTGTTACACGCCTTATATCAAAATGGAATATAAAAATCTTCAAAGCCATTTTCTCAGCGTTGCCTTATTAACCGAGCTCAGATTTTGATGACCTAAAACTGTCTTAAAAAATCCCTCTCGGCACGCCGGAAGGCGGACGTAGATTTCACTGGGCAAAGAAAAGTATTTCGAATTCACTATACAGTATTTACCAATATTGTTGTATACCTACAAAAGTTCCACATACGAGAAGCCCCATCTCCTTATACAGTAATTCCAAAACATTTTGCTCATCCCTTGGCGCAACGGTGGGCCATGTCAAAACTTCTTTCAAACAAAAGTTTTAGATAACATTTAGAGGACCATTTTAAACGGTTTTGATTCTGGGCCTATTAAGGGCGATATGATTTATTTTTTTCTAAAAACTCCATTTTTCCCATTCCTTTGGTCAATGGTTTGTAACCGAACTTTAGGTTACAGAGATCACTTTTGGTTTTATGTTGGTAGTAATTATTTTTGTTTTCAGGTTGCCAGCCATGGCCACCTATTGGTGGGGCACCACGTAGAATCTTGTGTGTTGTGGCATAGAGATTCTTTGTGTGGGTGGCAGGTGGCTTTGGCTTAGGGCAAGGTAACTATGGTGATGTGATATTGATAGATAGTTTATGCTATGAGATTTGTGAGGTTATCTGGTATGGCAATTGGTTTTGGAGAATTATTATTATAGAGAACATCTAGTAAGAAAGACAGAAGCAGAAGTTTAATAAAACGCAAGAAGAAAAGAAAGGAGCAGATCCTCCCCTCCTATACCTTTCAATAGACTCATCAACTGCACATGTCTGCGTTTGCTGTTCCCACTTTCATTCCCAGTCAGTTAGTGGAGAGCATTGTTTCACACGATGTACATGGAAGTGTACGCTGGTAAGCAGCCTCAGGGACCGTTTTCCATTGATAATTCTGGACTCGCTGTATTTTCAAGGCTAGTTCAACCGATTGGTGGATCTGGAAGATGTTTCATAAGGAACTTACATGTGTTACCTGGACGGAATGCACTAATCCTGATGCTGCCCAGGATGATTCCGAGGATGAATAAATCAATAGATTAAGTGGGTATCATTGATTTTTTTTTTTTTCAATAATACAGTACAATGTGTTTCGGTACAAAACCTGGTATTTAGTTTCATGGATATATTTTTCCATAATAATAATAATATGTGTTTTGCAAAAAAAAAAAATGTATTTTATACACCCCGGTCATAATGACCGTGCGCAACCCATCACGAAACTATTTTGACGCAACCCCTCCCGGGTTAAGCTTTGTGAGGGGTATTTATTTTTCCCTTATGAAACTTGTTCTTGACACTGTACAAGAGATGCAGGTAATGGAAGCTTGCTTAAATATTGACAAACAGGTATTAAAAGTTTTGGTTGCCAGAGAACAAAGTTATTAATAAAAGTGTATATTAGTGATGTCCGTGTACTGTATTTTGTGTGATTCTTTTAGCGAGTATATCGCCCCTCTACTCTGAGGTGGCAAGCTTCGGATTATTATATTATTACAATTACGCACCAACGTGTGGCTAGATGAAGGAAGTACCAAAAACGATCACAACTTTAAATACCATTATCATTTATATTACAGGTTGGTGCTATCAATAAATTTTACTGAGATAAGATTTGGCCGTTATCCGAAGAATAGTACGAACTTTGAATGGATTCGAGATTCCACATACTACGAAAGTTATAGCGATATTTCACTTTTTCGAAAAACGCCTCCGGTTTCCACCCCCTTGGTCCGATTTTGCCCATTAATGTACTCGACCGAGATTTTGATTGGTTATATTTTATGTATAAGTTTGAAAGGGACGATAGTTATCATCTTGACAAGAAAGTGATATATATATATATATATATACACTGCAGGCCAAAAGTTTCCGGACAAACATTAAACTTTAAAAATAATGACTGAGAGTCAAAGGAAGCAATACATATATGCAAGGATTTGACAAACATGTATTCTAGAACTAGTAAAAAATTAACATTACACCCATAGATCATGAGAATACATCAAACTTTCTTCTCATCAAAGAAACCCCCCTTTGCTGCAAGCACACGTTTCACTATTCTTGGCATTCTCAGGACAAGTTTCTCCAACACCAATGCAGGTATCCTCTGCCAGGCATTTTGTAGTAGGTCCCACAGCTTTTCTGATGACGGACACTCTTTCCGGACTTGCCGATCCAATTCCTCCCACAACAGCTCAATCGGATTTAAGTCGGGGGATTGAGGGGGCCATTCCATTAAAGACAATTCCCCAGAGTTTTGCGTGCTTTGCAAATATTTCATACAATAGTGAGATGTATGTTTAGGGTCATTGTCTTGTTGGAAGACAAATCCACGTCCAACAAGTTGTTGTCCAGATGGGAGAGCATATCGAGATAAGATGGAATGGTAACCGTTTTTGTCCAATATTCCATGAATGCGGTGCAGCATACCAACTCCACTGAATGAGAAACAACCCCAAACCATCACAGAACCCCTCCATGTTTCACTGTAGGTGTTATACAGTCAGGATGCATTTTCTCCGATGCTGAACGTCGAACATACGCTCATCGCCGTTGCCCAAAAACTTCGAATTTGGATTCATCTGTCCACAGAACCCTTTTCCAGTCCTCAACTGTCCAACTTTTGTGGACTTGATCCCACTTCAGTCTCCTTTGTTTATTTCCACGTCGTAGAAGTGGCTATTTAATAGCAATTCGGCCGCAAATATCAGCCGATCTGAGGCGACGCTTAACTGTGGTCAATGACACTTTATTCTCATGGTTCATATTAAATTGTCCCTGGATTTCTGGCGCTGTAATTTTTCTGTTTCGTTTACTGACAACGACGATATACTTGTCTTGAGCTTTAGACGTAATTCGGAGTCTTCCAGAATGATTTTTGTCTTGGTTAGAACCCGTTTTATCCAAACGCAAAATCGTATCACTGACCGTTGAACGGGGGATTTTTAGTTTACTAGCGATTTCCCGTATCGTATATTTTTCTCCTCGAAGAGTATTAATTGCCGAGCGTAATTCTAAGCTGATGGTCTTTCCTCGGCCCATTATCTACAAAGGATAATAAAAACTGATGCTATATTTGGTACCAGTGACGTCACAATATTAATACGACTTTGGTTTGTAATAATATAATAACTAGATTACAATATAACATAATACTTACAGTTTAATTGAAGATGAGAAGTTAAACAACTTCCCTCCTAATAAAGAAACTAAGCTGTTGCACCAGAACAATTAATTTCAGCTCATAGAGCACCCTGACTGATTGATCAACTACGTGTTGATGCGAGAGGAACAAGCAATAGGTAGCGAACACGTGTAACCTTGAACCTCCCGCGCCATTGTTGGCCAACACTTGGCGCCAACACATACAGGGGGATGCTACAGTTCCGCCAACCTTTGAAACTTGGTTACAATAATATTAACTATCCCTAAACAGTCATTAAGCATAGTTATGCCAGTACATATGTTTTGTCCGGAAACTTTTGGCCTGCAGTGTATATACATATATGAATTATAAGCTTTTGAACTGACTGTGGTTTTGGGGTCTGGGGGATGTGAAACACAAAGATATGTCGAAATATTTCGGAAGTCGTGGCATGGTGCCCATTGCAATAGGTAGATTTTTAATGAAATCTACATATTCACTGCTGCAGGGAACATGTTAAAATTGACATAAAAGTGTGGCCGATATGAGAGTATAGATGGTATTTCTAACTTGTATTTTCATAACTGACAAATTGGTCTTATGAGTTGGCACTAGCATTGCATACATTTAAATAAACAAATTCAAAAATACCTGGCTTTGTAATAACTGTAAAATTACGCCTCTGTTCTCGCCAAAAGTGTAATAAGTTTGTGTGTGCTGTACACAATCCATAAACATGCAGTTTTTACAACTCTATGGGAGTTAATAATTATCTCTTTAAAATGTTGTTATATCTAACAAGGGAGCCTACTCGTCATCCCGATTTCGTCCAAATTTATTGTAAATGTAGGGTTTAGCCAGAAATGGATGTGACACAAGTTGAAGCACCAGATGGTCAAGCATTTAAAAAATATAGCAATTTTGGCACGGGTTGGGCGAGTCATGAGCCAAGTATGTTAGCGTAGTTTCCAGACAGCGGTTGGCGCAGTGCAAAGTGTAGAGAACAATCTGAGGGTCTTGGGGTCGAGTCCCTATATGGAAATTTTTTATCGTTAATTTATACGTTACTTACACTGCAAATAAACTGACATAATGCTCAATATATTGTATCTATTAATATTTGCACAAATGTCATGAAACGGAAAGGCAAAGGAAAATTTGGGATGACAAATAAATTTACAGGAAGGGATTGGAATTAAGGCGTTCACGAGAGCATCGTATATAACATTAGATACATTTATGACTTATCAGTGATGATTTACACGTGCTGGGGTGATATTCATCGTAAAAACAGGGGAAGCAGTAATTTCCTCAGCATCTATAAACGCTGCATTTTTAGAATCACATGGCCGTTTTAAAGTTGCTGTAGAAGAACAAAAAAAACATGGGTGGCTCATGCCTCGTCCGACCAGCGCCAAAAATGCTATTTCTTTCTAATCGCTTTGCCATCTTGAGCTCCCAATTCTGTCACTTTCATTTCTGGTTAAGCACTGCATGCGCCATAAATTTGGACGAAATCAGTGATTACGAGCAGGCGCGGTTCCGTTGTACGTTGAACTTACTCGCAGCTGCCATTGAAGAGGTTACACTGGAGATTGCCTCGTTCCACGCCCAGAGGGTTACAGTTGCACTCTTCACAGCCGATGATGGGGTCGAAGCCGTACGTGTAGGGGATACACTGGTCGCACTTCTCTCCCGTCACGCGGGGTGGACAGATACATTCACCTGGAAAATTACAACAGTCCTATGATGCTGTTCCAATAGAAACCAAATAGCAAGGCCAGATTGCATTGCCGATCCACTTCACACCATATAACTCATTGAGTCTACTATATCCACTGTAAAATAGTTATTGTTATTTTAAGGGGAGGAACTACGAGGTAATCTGCCCCTGCTCTGTACAATCAGCATCTAACTATGTAACCTTGCCATCCGTCCCCTTTCACTACAACATGGTGATTTATAGCAATTTTTTACTGTTGTGTTTTATCACTGTATGTATGTCTATCCCTTATTATTCCTGTTTTTTCAACGGGGTCGGGGATGAGAAGCAATGAGAGTCTTTGTGGCAGAAGGTTTTTATGGCTGTATGCCCTTTCTGATGCCAACTTCATGAGAGACGAAATGAATGAAGACGAATGAAACCGGGCAAGGATGTGGAAGGAAGCGGCCGTGGCCTGTCAGAAGGTACCGTCCCAGCATTTGCCTGGTGATGAAAATTGGAAAACCACGGAAAACCATTCCAAGGACGGCCGACGGTGGGACTCAAACCCACGTGTCTAGCGAGTCAGCAGAGAGCTTGGTCCCATGACCTAACGCTGCGCTTTAGCGAGCATAGCCACCGCTGCCCGAATCTACTGTTATCACTCATGTTTCAAAATCACCATGTTTGCTACCTCAGCCATCCCAAAAGTGATTTTCTGTGGTTTCCCACATCTACTCCGGGTGAATGTCAGGATGGTAACAAAATTAAAAGATCAGCTGCCTCCTATCAAATCCTAGTCTCAATCACAAAATGTTGTTGAGTATTCAGTCTATTAGTTGGTTTGACGCAGCTTTCCATGCCTCCCTGTCATGAGTTAATTGCTTCGTCTCTGCATAGCTACCATACCTTACATCCGAGCCTTGGTATACCCCCACAGTTATTGTCCTCGACCTTTTCTTCCATAACTAAGTTTGCTATTGCTGGGTGCCTTAGTATGTGTCCTCTTCATTACCATTCACTAGAAACTTCTCTCCTCATCTTAATACCTCTTCATTTGTTACTCTATCAATCCAACTAGTAGTATGTGCACTTAGCTTCTAACTTGTCGAACTGCGCTAATGGGTGAGTGCGAGCAAACTCGTGCAAGGTCATTGACCCCAGTTGAAATTGATAAAAGGTTGAATTTGAATAGCGATAAATGATATAAGACTTTTACCTTTGCCTGCTTTAAGCGATTGTGATGAAAATTAATGGGTGTTGACGTAATTGACCTCAATGAAAATTGATAAAAGGTTGAGGTTGATTTGCGATAAATGATAAGACTTTGACATTTGACTGCTTTAAGCGATTGTGATATAAATGAATGGATGTTGACGTCATAGGGTTGTTTACTAGGATGGTAGCCGACGTTAATTGGCCAATTAGCGCGATTAGCGTAAAATGATAAGGCTCTGAACCTAGACACCTTTAAGCGGTAGTGATGAAGATTAATAGGTGTTAACGTGTTAGGGTTGTTTACTGCGATGTTAGTTGACCTTATTTGACTTTGTTATTTTGATAAAGATAAATGAGGGTGATGATGTCATAGACTTGTTTTGTCAAGATGTTAGTTAACCTCATTTGTCTAATTGATGTAAATGGATAAGAATTTGATCTTTGACTTCTTTAAGCGATAGTAATAAAAATTAATGAGATGTTGACGTCAAAGGCGTGTTTGCTGGAATTGGTTTATTGAGTGTAGGTGGGGGATGGATATATATATATAAGGACGAGTGCATTGATGAGTTTAATTTTACTTTTGCCAGAAGAGAGAGCATGTGTGAAAGAGATAAATTAAGTCGACGATGAGCTAACAATTAGATTAGTGTAATGGATATTATAATGAAATTGAATAAGATAGCCAGTTTGGCACATATTCGAATAAGAAACTATCTGAATTAATAATTGAATTACCGTATGTGGGTTCAATCTATTCGGGGTGTGGAGACAAGATTTGGAAGAAAAGTAGTGGTTAACATTGTTGATGAAGACAAAACAACAAGTGTATTTTTAGCACAAGTATTTTCAAAACTAAGAGAGTCTGAGATCAATGAAATACATTTACTTCAGGGTCGAGTGGGGATTGTGTATTTAGGATTAAAAAATGGCTCACATCAAGTTGTCTTTCAACAGAAAATTATTGGGGTGTATATATATATATATATATATTGATTGATTGATATATAGTTGTTAATTATTTATTCAATTGTTTATTTTTTTAGACCATCTAAAAATAAAAAATAAATGAACAACAAGAATGAAGTGAAAGACCGTTAATTTCCTGAGTGGAAGAGAACAACGATTGAATCCAAATTATAGAGTATCACTGTGTATGTTTTGAACACTTACAATGATATTGAGGTGAGTCACATTGAGAATGAAATGTGTTTTAACAGATGGAAGTCATCGAGTGGAATTTCAACATTTTAAGCCTACATTACTCATCATCATCATCTTGCACAGTTTCCAGCCACTGGCCGGGTCTCTTCATCGTCTTCTGTCCTCTCACTATCTCTCTGTCACCAGCTTGGTCCAGTCTTCTCCTTTCTTTCGCACGCAGTCCTCCACACACTTTAGCCACTTATCTCTTGGCCTTCCTCTTGGTCTTTTTCCCTCTATTTTCATCTCGTGTATCTTCCTGGGTATCCTCCTCCCATCCATTTGCTTAACATGCCCATACCATTTAAGCCTTGATTCCTCTATCCTATCCTGTAATGCTCCCTCCTTGACTAATTTTCTGATTTTCTTAACCAGTCCACCTTTGTCACTCCAATACTATTCCTCAAAAATTTCATCTCACTAGCCTGTATTCTGCTTCGCTCCCTTCCTTTCATAACCCAGGTCTCTGAGGCATACGTCAGGATTGGAACGTAGTACGTCCTATATATAACCCTTTTGCTGCTGTGAGGGACATCCTCACTCCATACCAGGCTCCCAACACTTTTCCTCAATAATTCTGCTTGCCCCCCCCTGCTCATTTATTTCTCTGTTGTTTCTTCCATTTTCTTGTATCATGCTTCCCAGATACTTGAAACTCTCTACTTTCCTCAATTCTTCCCCACCAATTGTTATTCCCTTTGTGACTCTCTCTTTCTTCCTGGTTGTGATCATCCACTCGCTTTAGCTTATGCTAAACTTCATCCCATATCCATGTACTATTTCTTCCCATACATCCAACTACTCCTGTACTTCCTCCTCCTTGTTTCCCCAGATCATCAAATAATCTGCAAACGCCATTACTTTCATCTTTCTTTCACCAATCACTTCCGCCACTCTGGTCATTATATCGTCCATCACTACAACGAAGAGTAACTGAGAAAGTGCACTTCCTTGCCTCAAGCCATTCTTCTGTTCCAGCCAATCTGATCTCTCTCCTCCTACTTTCACACAGCTTATACTTCCATTGTACATCTCCTTTATCCTCCATATAGTCTGCTTTTCAACTCCTCACTTCTCCAAAGCCTTCCATACATTACTTCTACGTACACTATCATATGCCTTTTCAATGTCCAGGAAGGCCATCAGTAGATCTATTCCATATTCATAATGTATTTCCTGCAACTGTCTTACAGCAAAAATTAGATCTACTGTGGACCTTCCTGCCCTGAAGCCATGTTGTTCTTCACTCATCCTTCCTTCTATTTTTGCCCAAATTCTCTTTTCCAAAACTTTCTCAAATATCTTCGCACAATGGCTCAGTTCGTAGAGTACACCTAACCAAGACGCTGACGAGCCCAAAGGTACACCGGGGCGAAACGCTGATAATATTTGAGCTTAGCCGGACCATTTAACATAATTTTGATGAGTCATTATCCATTGCCAGATGCAGATAATGTATTTGCGAGTTTAACGGGAAATAATATTTATCGTGTGTTAGATCTTAGGGAAGCATATTTACAGCTAGAATTAGCCGTCGAGTCACAGGAATGTCTTACCATAAGCACACATTTAGGATTCTGAGATCAACGCGCCTCATGTATGGTGTGGCTCCCACACCTGCCGCCTTTCAGGAATTCATGTATGTGTTATTGTGTGACATTGAAGGGAGGAAGGAGTGTGATGTAATAGGTATCATTTGTGTATCTATGATATGGTAAATTGTAAATGTTGGTAATGCATCTTACCAGTTATGTTGAAACGCCTTAGGAATAAAGAGTGAGTTGCAGATGGACAAGAGTGAAGGAGCCATTACAAAACTCAATATTTATTTTTGATGATGTAGCTAGCAATAAACAACAACATACGCAATATTATTTCAGTAGAGGTCGTCATCATAATGTTGACGTAGTTTATCTTTGTCAAACATACTCTTGTATACCTCTAATTAGAGATAACGCTAATTTTTAAATTCTTTTCAAACAAGACGGTACAAACTTTTATTTAACAATCATGTAAATACAGATATGAGCTATGATCAGTTCTTTAATATTTGTTTTTACAAAATGGTCGATATTACGATGGATTTGATGTTTATTTTCAGTTATAAATATTAGTTGAAAAAAGCTAGATGCTCATTCGTGTTATACATTCTGTGAGGTTAAAAACTTGACTATGACAACGTTTAACAAAAGCAATAATGTGTCTATTGGGCACCCTACTTCACGACATGATATTGCAACTAAATCGTATGTTGATGATAAGCTAGTGCATTATGGAAATCAAGTAACAACAACAAACGATGGACATCTAAGTATTAACGGTAAACGGTTAAAACATATTGGAACGCCAATACATATAAAAGATGTTTCCTTCAAAGGTTATCTACTAAAGCTAACGAACGAGCAAAAAAAGAAAAATGACTTTAATACAGAAGAAATACAACAACATATTAATGATCTTAAAGGTTTAATTTATTCAATTTTTGAAATAGAGAAACAAGAACTTGACTTTAAAAAACAAACGTCTCACAGGGTTAGCTTTACCAACATCTGGAAATGCTGCAGTAAACCTTATTGCAATGCAGCAACATGCATCAAATATTTAAAAAATATAAAATTATTGGATGTGTGCAACTACGATACGCGACAATATTTGAGCGTGACAACATATTCTCGGACTGACTTGTTTAAACTGTCTCTCTTGAGAAATTTCAGCTTCGTATATTTTTAAATTATTTATTTTGTGTAACGGAAAGTTCACAGGCGAAATGAAGAAAAGCCGAGTTGCACTTCCAGGGAAACTTCACCTTTCACTGTAACACTTTTTCACAAACGTCACTGTATTCCAACGATTTATTTGACGTTTTTCATGTCAAAAATATCTAGAGCAGCGAATATACGTTTTGTTACAATGAATAGAACTTATCAATAATTTTGTGAGTGAATTTTCAGAAGATCACATCCCATTGTTTGATGATGATAGTCTTGACTTAGGTAACAAAAGAGCATCTAATGCTAAAGATCCAATTGAAAATCATGATACAATATCGTATTCTTTTCTTAAAACTCAAGTAAGAAAAGAACTAGATGAAATTAGAAAAACTCTTTTAAATATAAACAAAAATGATGAAACTGCAGATATGTTAAACAGAAGAATAACAAACATATCTCAGCCAATTCATTCGTTAGATGCAATAAACAAAGATTTAGAAAACTTTGCTGCTCCTCGAAGAGATCTAGAAGAATTAAACACAAAATTTAATAAACAAAACTTTCAAAACGTAGACAGACAATGGTGGGACTTTAAATATGAATAATAGACGAATTACTCGCGTAAACAATCCTTTAAACGATAACAATGTTGGGAAGAAAACGTTTGTTGAACAATATGCTGCTTCACAAGTTGAATTTGAACAAATGAAAGAGACTTTAAACAATCTACATAATCAAAAACAAATAAATGCTGAGTTTCCTGTTAACGACCAAGATGTGACAAATAAATGGTTTGTAGAACACTATGCTGCTTCACGAACTGAAGTTAATCCACTGAAAGAAATTTTAAACAATTTACAAACTCATGTTGAGAGTTTTATCAACAACCTAAATATTGTTAATAAAGAAGAACTTGAAAGTTATGCAGCTGCATCCAAAGATGAATATAACAAGTTAAAAACCGAAGTGGAAAAAATTGAGCAACTGGTTAACAAGGAACCACTTGAAAGTTTTACTGCATCCAATGAAGAGTATGGCATTTTACAAGATGAAGTATAGAAAAGGAATTTATCGAAATTTATTCTGAAATTCTCTAACACACCATCAATCCATTTACTGGTATAATAATTTTACTGTATATTTTATTTATTTATTATGCGCTAATTTAATCGGCCAACTAGCGACCACGATAAGTTCCACTATACATTCTGGAATTTATTCAGTTTACGATTGATCCAGTAGGTTTTCATTAACTTGCTGTATCGAGCACGGTGTTCATCCGACCACTTTGCACCGGTTGTCCTTTTCTCATCTTGGAAAGTCCCAAAAGTCACAATGCTTTTTCGGAAAAGGTCTCATTTGTGCGCGTCATCACGTCGTAGGCCCATTCCTTGGAGGTCTTTCTTGTCATTAACGTACCAGAGAACTGTTGTTTCTGGTTTTGATTCGAAATTGTTAATTATACGTTTTGTCCATCTAGAGTCATCCATCGTCGCAAGTGACTGTAGAAGCGAGCCCGGCGTTTGCGCATTATTATATTATATTATGTTTATACTTTTTTCAGCTCACTGAGAAACCTACACACACTCAAGAAAGAACATTTTGAGGAATGTACTTACTCTATGCAGACGAACAGCATCTTCAATTCAACTTTCATCAGTTTGGGGGAAAAGAACAAACTACTTACCACTTTAAGAATGAAGATCTCTACATTTCCACTAATTTGTATTATATATAATTAATGAAAACCACAAAGATAATAAATATAAATATATATTTTTATAAAAAGTTACAAAATTAGTTCCATTTTCATTAATCAATATTGATTACATCCCCCTCATCCTCTTCATCTTCTCTTCCTCTGTCCACAACCTCCTCTTGATGGTGATCATTAACATTATTTAAAATTTGTTGTGCCACTATGCCGAATCGTGTTATTCTGGTTTGTATGCGCGTGATCATGTCTACACTCAGGCCGTTAATTATAAATTCACTTCATAACATTGACCTATGTTGGGCCAATATTACATTTATTCAATGTTCAACACCTCATTTTCTTCAGGAGTAAAGCTTCTTCTTTTTATTTGTAATGTGGGAGCTGCAATGTTAAAATTGTGAAAGCGTGCTCTTTCACCCACTAACTTTACTTCTCTTAGTTGATCTAACTTCTCTACCGTTGTCTTGAACACTGAAGCCATGATTGTAAGTATCTATGGCTTCCTAAGAACGATGCTCTTATATATACTGATGATGATGATCAGGTGCCAACAAGTCGGCGTCGACTCCTAGTGATTGCATGGATGGACAAGTCTCCATATGATTCGGTCTTCAGCCACGTACTTCAGATCCTTCACTGACATATTCATGTTGGCTTTGATGGAGTCGATCCATCTAAATGCTGGCCGCCCTCGTCTAACAAGATAATATGAAAGACAGCAAAAAAGTGTTTTACCTTTTTCTGTTGAACCTTAGAGAACTGAAACTAAATCACATTATCTCATTAAAATACCAGAGATTAATGACGTCAACTAGCAATCCAATACACAAGCCCATGACATCGACACTCATTAATTTTTATCACAATCGCTTGAAGAAGTCAAAGGTCAATGTCTTATCAAATAATGCTGATTAGCCAAATGAGGTCACCTAAGAAGCCAGTAATCAAAACTTAGATGTTATCACTCATTAATCTTCATTAATACAGAACCATCTAACGTCAATTAACATCCCGACAAAACAAGCATATGACATCATCACCAACTCATTTATCGTTATCAAAATAAGAGAGCCAAGGTAGGTCAAGCATCATCTTAATAAACATGCTCCACCACACAACCAAATATTTTCTGATTCTTAACTCAATATGCGTTAGCATTTCTACACTTAGTCCATTTAATAATAGTTCAGTTCTAAACAGTGAACTATGTTGTGCCATTATCGCGTTTACCTAATTGTCTGTCATTTTGTTATTTCTTAACCCTTTCCTCACAAATTATTGTAAGTCCTGAATGCTCCCAACTCGTATTTATTTCTGTGAGCATTCTTCATATTTTAAAACCACGTATTAAGTAGACTACTGGTTGTAACAATATATTCAGGAAGGACTACAAAATTAATGAATGTATAGTATTTACATGACACAAAATAATGTTTTCAACTTTCTTAACGGTATGTCTTGAGTGTGTGGAAGCATTCAAAGCAAATGCCTGGATGGAACCCTGATTGCTTCTCATAATGTTATCGCCTCCTCCATGGCTTTTGCGACGCTGATATCAATATTGTCACTTGAATCTTCTTCTTCTTCTTTTCTTCAGCGTTTGTCCCGCCTGGTGGCTGGGTCCGCTACATGGATTCGATGTCTCCATTTAGTTCTGTCCTGGGCTATGTCAGGGTGGAGATTGACGCTCTTCAGATCTTTGTGAAGGGTATCGGCCCATCGCTGTTTTGGTCGTCCTTTTGGTCTATTACCGGCGACTTCCAACATGTAACCCGTCTTTGCTATAGTGTCAGCCCCTGACCTCAGCACATGTCCAAACCCTCTTAAACGACTCTCGCGCATTTTTTCGGGAATGGGTGCAATGCCAAATCTCCCCCTGATGCATTCATTGGGGGATGCGATCCAGTTTAGTAACACCACCTGTCCACAGCAGCATCCTGGTCTCCATGACTCCCAGTCGATGCTCCATCTCAGTCGTAGTAGGCCAACATTCACTTCCATACAGTGCGACAGGTCGGATGACAGTACGATAGATTTTAGATTTGAGGTGATCTTTCATCCTCCTGTCACATGAATCATTCACGGATATATCACTTTCATCACCAGATTCAAAAATGTCATCACTTTTATGGTTACTATCATCAGTCAGCCGAAATAGATGTCAGAATCTAAGCTTCAGTCGGACTATGCACCGCCATATTGCTTCACCCCGACTGCTTTCCATGTCGAGGAAATGGGGCAGTTTTGCCGAGCAAAGAGAAACTAAAACACTCCTGTTTGGTTTCTTTCGTTTTCCGGGACCAGCACTTACCAAATGAAGTACAAAATCCCCAGCATGCCAGGTAACCTAGAAACGAGCGGTGAAACATTGTGTCGACTCAGGGTCGACACGCGAGCTATAACGCTAAGTGAAGGCTGTCGATCTGCACTAGTGGAAAGGGATAATGTGAGAAAATAGTTATTACTGCTTCCACCTCCATCTAAAAACCAGAAGCTGAGACATTAGGTAAACAACCCTACAACATCAGCACCCATTAATATTCATCACCCCCCCCCCCCTGTGGGTGGGGGGTTAGAATACACCCACGGTATCCCCTGCCTGTCGTACGAGGCGACTAAAAGGGGCGACCTTGGCTATTCTTTTAGGTTTCCGGCTTGTCTTGCGAATTGGACCTCCCGTGGGTGGGGGGGATGGAATACACTCACAGGTATACCCTGCCAGTCGTAGAAGGCGACGAAAAGGGTTTCTTGGCCCAGGTCTCCTTTACGGGTTTGACAGCCAGCTCTAAACGCCCTACTTTGTGCGATATAACTCTCATTAGGTTATATCTCACGCCTATTCCGTTCATGTTTTTGAGGTCTGGCACTCAAAATTATATGTGCGTGCTGTCAGGTGAAGGGCCACCTAAGTGTGCGACTACGCTCGAGAGCCTGTTCGGTCTGGCCACACCGACAGGTGGATGCGCCATGTACCCTGCAGTAGTATCCGCCTGACAACGCAGGTCCCCGCACAGCTGCATGCCTGTGCTGGAAAACTCTCTAGTATATGCCAAGGGGTACATGCCTGTATGGCATGTCAAACATCGGACCCCCGGGCAATGCCTTCCAAGCTAGGCGGGCCTTGCCTTGGCTGGGTAGCGCCTACAGAGACAGCCCGCGATTGGAGTCGGTGGCATTCAGGGAGGATGAAATGGCCATGGAACAGGAAAGGAATATCTCCAACAGGGTGGTCGGCCACCCAAGTCTTTAACTTTTGATTCCCTACGGGGATCAACCCCCTGGGAACAGTCTGTTCGTGAGAATCTGGGTGCTAACACTCCCAAGTTTCTGGTCGCAACCAGAACGGATGGGGGTGATTTCAAGATGGTAAAGTCTATTTTGTTTTCTCGCCACATAGAAGGGGCCTAGGGCGAGCTTGAGAAGGTACAAAAGATGAGAAACGGTAGCTTGTTGCTCAAGACTAGGACTGGTGAGCAGGTTGAACACCTTCTGAAATGCGACCACCTTGGCGATATCCCTGTCAAAGTGGAAAAGCACACGTCTCTGAATCTGGTCCGAGGAGTCATTTTCCACCGGGACCTGATTCTGAACACTGACGAGGAGCTCAAGGAGGATATGCAGCACCGTCACGTGACTGATGTCCAGCGCATTACGCGCAAGGTCAATGGTCAAATCGTGGATACTGGTGCTTTCATTATTTCCTTTGAGCTTTCAGTGCTCCCGGAAAAAGTCAAGGTTACAAGTTACCGTTGTGACGTTCGGCCTTATATCCCTCCACCAATGAGGTGTTATAAGTGCCAGAAGTTCGGGCACATGTTATCCCGATGCTCGAGCCCTGCCATCTGCGGAACATGCGGTAAGGTACCCCACGAAGCGGAAGAGTGCACAACACCATATCAGTGCACTAATTGCCCTGGATTTCATTCCCCTCGGGACAGGAACTGCCCTGTCTTCCTGCGTGAGAAGGAAATCCAGGAGATCGAAACCCTGGATGGTCTCACCTACCAGGAGGCCCGCAAGAAGTACCATACCACGATTTCGCCTTCTCCAACGATTGATTATAGAGCCATAATACCAAATTTGGTCCCGGCTACCTCATCTTTTGTCTCAACTGTGAAACCTTCTAATGTACCACTGCCATCTACATCTCTAGCTACTCCCCAGAATCAGAAAGAGAGCCCGAAAGTGACTTCAACCCCACCTTCGGCCCCAAAGAAGGCTGTGCGAGCGAAGGCTGCTCCGCCCGCACAGCAGGGGGAGGAAGTCGACTTCCTCCCCACCCCAACGGTCGGCGAAAGCCGCGCCGAAGCCGGCATCGTCGACCAGGGTCAGGAACAAGTCTCCTGACCCGTCTAAATATCTGAAAGAGGCGGGGAAGAAGGGAGCCGCACTACGCGTTCCCTTTCTCCTCCAAATAAGGGGAAGCCATCCGCCCCATCACCTGCAGATGCTTCTGCGCCTGGGGACGTTTTGGTCCCCAGATCTACGCGCTCCCCATGGAGATCCCCCCGCCGCCAAACTGCGTCCAGGAAATGTTCCGCTGAGTCGATTCACTCCACGACCTCGCCTGAGGACATGGAGATTATAGTCGACATAGTGGGTGAAGATCCTCCAGAGGATAAGTTGTAGCTTGCTGCTCCAACTTATTCCCTAGTTTATAAGTTCACACTATGGCACTGTTACAGTGGAATTGTAACAGTTATGAGAGGCATTTGACAGAGCTCTGTCAGCTCATTCCACAGTACGCAGCGAGTATAGTCTGCCTACAGGAAACAAACCTCAGACCTGATCACGAGACTGTTCTGAGAGGTTTCAGACTATACTCTAAAGAGCGACAAGACGCCGCCCGGGGTTCCGGGGGCGTTTGTACCTTCGTTCGCTCTGACTGCTACAGTGAAGAGTTTCCACTCGCCACTCCTCTGGAAGCTATTGCAGTTCGCGTGTCCTTGCCTGCTATGACAACTGTTTGTAACGTGTACCTTCCACCGAACCAGCCCCTTGATATTAATGATGTCTTTGATCTTGTTGATCAACTTCCAGTCCCTTTCCTTATCGTGGGTGATTTCAACTCGCATCACCCCCAATGGGGATCACCATCTTCCTGCCCCAGAGGAAGGGACGTGGAGGGCTTAATTCAGGGGTTGAATTTATCCCTATTAAATACAGGGGAAGCTACACATTTTAGCTTAGCGCACGGCACGTACTCACACAATGACTTGAGTGTGTGTAGCCGTGAGCTGGTCCCCCTATTTGGTTGGTATGTATATACGACGACCTCTGTGACAGTGACCATTTCCTGATCGTTCTTACACTTCTGAACAAGAAGCCCGTGTCGTTCCCCAGTCGTTGGGTACTTAAACGGGCCAATTGGCCATCATTTACAGAACGCGCTGTATTTGATGATCTGGGATGCCGGGGTACAGCACATCACTGATGTGCTTCTTGCTGCCGCCGAGGAATCTATTACATCCTTTTCTGGGACTCCTCGTCGCAAACTCGTCCCTTGGTGGACAGAGGATATTGCAGCGGCAATGAGAGACAGTCATCGAGCTCATAAGCACTACCGTCGGCGTCCAACTATGGCCAATTTGGTGGCGTTTAAGAAATTTCATGCCAAGGCACAGATTGTTATTCGCCAAAGTAAGAAACAATCCTGGGAACGGTATGTGTCTTCTATTACGGCACAAACCCCCTCCTCTCAAGTGTGGACTAAACTACGACGCATTTCGGGAATTCAGACATCTTCTACTGTACCGGGAATTTCCATTGATAATGAATTGGTTACAGATCCATATCGCGTTGCAAACCATCTCACCTCGTATTTTGCGGATATATCCGGTTCCGATAACTATGACCCTGCCTTCTTGGCCCTGAAGCGCGAAGCAGAACGTTTCCAGCTTAGTTTTGCTTCCCGCGCTTCGGAGGAGTACAACATGTCCTTTACGGAGTGGGAAGTCCGCGGAGCGCTGGCGCTCTGCATGGACACGTCTCCCGGTCCGGATAATATTCACAACCAGATGCTTAAGCACCTTAACGATGAGAGCATTTGTTATTTGCTCAGGGCGTTGAACCGAATCTGGTTGGAAGGTGTGTTTCCAGCGCAATGGCAGGAAGGTATCATTATACCTATCCTGAAGCCCGATAAGGATCCCAATTTGACAGGGAGTTACACACCTATTTGTCTCACTAACGGTCTGTGCAAGCTCTTTGAGAGGATGGTCAATCGGCACCTGGTGTGGGTCATGGAGAAACGGGGACTCCTGTCTGAATACCAGTGTGGTTTCAGGGCGTCTCGGTGTACCAACGACCATCTGCTACGCCTGGAGACCGCCATACAGGACGCTTTTCTCCGGAGACAGCACCTAGTCGCTGTTTTCTTTGACCTCGAGAAGGCCTATGACACCACTTGGCGTTACGGCATCCTCTCTACACTGCATCAATGGAAATTCCGAGGTAACTTGCCGGTTTTTATTGCGACATTTCTGTCCCTTCGCCTGTTCCGTGTCCGAATAGGGGGGGACATATTCGCAATATCATATACAGGAAAACGGAGTCCCACAGGGATCGGTGCTTAGCGTAACATTATTTGCGATTGCCATAAACGGTATAGTCGCTGCTGCTGGTCCAGCAGTGGTACCGTCGCTATATGTAGACGACTTCGCTCTACATTATAGTGCGCAAAATATGGCGGTCGCTGAACGACAGCTACACCAAGCTATTCGGAGAGTGGAACGCAGGACACTAGAGCATGGCTTTCGATTCTCAACCGCTAAGTCCTCGGTTGTCCATTTCTGCCGAAAGCGCACTCTCCATCCTGATCCTGAGCTTTATCTGGGCAATGTAGCTTTGCCTGTTGTTGCTGTGTACCGGTTCCTTGAGCTCCTTTTAGATCAGAAATTGACGTGGGAGCCACACGTGCGGTGTTTGAAAACTGCCTGTGCTAAGAAACTCAACATTTTGCGGTTTCTTAGCGGCACATCATGGGGGGCGGACCGCGCAGTGCTCCTACGTTTTTATAAGGCACTGATTTTATCTAGATTAGATTATGGCAGTGTAGTATATGGTTCGGCCCGTAAGTCAGTGCTTGTTAAACTGGACAGTGTCCACCACGGCGGTGTGAGGCTGGCAATGGGTGCCTTTCGGACGAGCCCAGTCGTCAGCTTGCTCGCCGAGGCTGGCGTACCTCCTTTACACTTGAGGTGCCAACAAGTACTGCTGACCTATGCTGCAACTATTCGACAGATGCCACTTCATCCAAGCTATCCCTGTTTGTTTTCCAATCCGAATCGCCGGCTGTATGATGCGCTCGCCCGAGCCACTCGGCCGGTGGGGACTCGCTTGGATGACTTATACCGTCAGTTCCGATTTCCCTCTGTCTCCTGTATCGTCCGAGTACCTAGCAAGGCCCCTCCGTGGACGGTCTCTCGCCCTGATATCATCCTGGATCTGCACACCGGCCCCAAGTCGGACATGGACTCCTCCGTCCATCGGAAGCTGTTCCAGTCCGTGGTGAGCCGGTATCCGGGATCAGGGCTTCTATCCACGGACGGTTCGAGGGTAAACGAGAAAGTAGGCTGTGCATTTGTGGTTGAGGATCGTCGGTTTCTATTTTCACTTCCCGAGGCCTGTGGCGTGTACACAGCGGAGCTCTATGCCATCTTAGAGGCTCTGCGGTACACATTATCAGACAATCACCAGCACTTTCTTGTGTGTACTGACTCTCTGAGTGCGCTGCAAGCGATCGATGTGTGTTTCCCGAAGCGCCCGTTGGTCCAGCGTGTGCACGACCTGCTCGTCTGTTCACTTAACGCTGGAACCGGGCTGACCTTTGTGTGGCTTCCTAGCCACATGGGTATTGCGGGAAACGAGCTTGCTGATCAGGCGGCGAGAGAGGCAGTTGCACTACCCTCGCTACCGTTAAGGTGCCTGCTAGTGATGTGCGCTCTCAGTTGCGGCATTCGATCCTGTCGCATTGGGAGGAAGCATGGCGTGCCACGCCTCCACCCAACAAACTGAGAGGCATCAAGGAGGCAACGAAGGTGTGGAAATCTTCCTTCCGATCTCTCCGGAAGGAAGCTGTGGTACTCTGTCGACTCCGGCTCGACCATGGGATTGCTACGCATTCCCACTTGCTAAAGAGAGAAGATCCCCCTGTGTGTACTTGCGGTGCCCATATAACCGTGGCACACCTTCTCTTGGAGTGTGTGGATCTGGCCGATCTGCAAAGGACTCTTAAACTGCCTAATACCCTCTCCCTTATTCTCCGTGATGGCGGGCCATCAGCTGACCTCGTCATCTGGTTCATGAGGGAGAGTGGTTACTTTTTTAAGTTTTAATGTGTAGTTACAACTTTTAATTCAGGTTAAATCTGTTTTGTTTTTTATTGTGTTCATCTATTTTATTGTTCACTATGCCTTATTTGTTTTATCCTTTTTTACCATCCGCCTTTTATTCTTTTTATTCAAATAAGGCATAATGTTTGGGGCTCACTGTCTGTTTTATAAACACCATTTTCGTTTCATCCATGGCAGTGAGTTGTTTTCTATCTACATCCTTTCATTTCACGCCATTTCATTTCATTAGGGGCCGATAACCTCGATGTTAGGCCCCTTAAAACAACAATTATCATCATCATCAATCTTCATCAATGATGATGATTGAGCCTTCAGTCTTATGACTGGTTTGACGCAGCCCTCCATGCCTCCCTGTCCTGAGCTAATCGCTTCATCTTTACATAGCTACCCCACCCAACATCCGAGGCAATCTGTTTAACATATTCTAACCTTGGTCTACCCCTACAGTTCTTGCCCTCGCCCCTTCCTTCCATTACTAAGCTTGCTATTCCTGGGTGTCTTAGTATGTGTCCTACTAACCTATCTCTTCGCTTCATTAGCAGTCGCCAGAAACATCTCTCCTCTCCCACTCGTCTTAATACCTCTTCGTTTGTAACCCTATCTACCCATCGGATCTTCATCATTCTCTTCATCACCACCAATTAAAGCATACACAACCTCAACCTTTTATGAATTTTAATTGAAGTCAATGAGTATGCACGGCTACCATCCTAGTAAATCACCCTATGTATACTAAGGCACCCAACAATAGAAAACTTTTCAGTGTTTAAATTTACTCGTACATAACATATCGTATCCGTACTGCATGCAGGTGGCAAATTAACAGGGAATGAAAAATGATGCAAAACGAGGAAAGAACAAAATTGTGGTTTCAGAAATCCTCCAGTGACAGCATGGATAACATCACACTTACCTGTCAAGGTCTCGCAGAGTGCAGAAGATGGGCAATCACATGGCCTGCAATTGGGGAATCCAAAGTATCCAGTCTTACAAGCCTCACATTTTCTTCCAATCACATTATCTCGACACTTGCATTGTCCTCCATATTTCTCACATTCAAAACTCAAGGAGCCTTCAAAATCACACTGACATGGCAGAGCTCCATCATTGTAGTCGACAGTTAATGAGAATACTGCATCACGACAGAATCCTGGAGAAAAATAAATATGTAAGAATCAGAGAATGTTTAAAAGTAGCTAATTGTAATGTACAACTGTACATTGATAAGCTTATTATAGTTGGAGAAGAAATGGGTCTGACGATCAACACCAAGAAAACAAAACTTATGGTTTTCAGTTTATCATCTTGGCTTACAGGAATAAGCCGCGTTGCATATCGGTTATTATTTCCCGTTGATAAACTAGACACCGGCTGCGAAAGTCTACGATCTAAATTATGGTTTTCAGTCGAAGAAGAGATAAAGCAATTCTGACACTGAAAGGACAACAAATCCAACAAGTTGATAAATTTAAGTACCTTGGTTGTTGATTGTCAGAGGATTTGTATCCAGACATTGGAATTAAGACCCGTATAGAAATGGCAAGATCAACTTTTAAGAAAATGAGACCTTTATTGTGCGATGATGCCTATAATTTAAAACTAAGCCAGCGTATTGTAAAATGTTTGGTTTGGTCCATTTTGCTTTATGGAGTGGAAGCCTGGACTATGAAATCGTCCATCATTAAGAGGCTCGAAGCTCTGGAAATGTGGTTTCATAGAAGGATGCTGAAAGTCTCTTGGATAGATCATGTTTCTAATGACCAGGTACTGCTGAGGGCAAATTCTCAACGAGAGCTACTGACCACCATCAAATGCAGGAAAATTGCATACCTGGGTCAGGTGTTACGTGGTGAAAAATATACAATATTACATCTCATTTTAAAAGGCAACATTGATGGACAACGAAGAGCGGAAGGAGAAGGACGTCTTGTCTTCGGAACCTTCAAGATTGGACTGGAACAAGATCTATTGAACAGCTCTACCACTCTGCTGAAGATAGACAAACACTATCCACATTGATCGCCAACGTCCGGGAGACTGGACAGGGCACACAGAAGAAGAAGTAGAATTGTAATGTAAGAGCAGAAATTTTAAACCCTAATTCAGAGAGTAGTGGGGATAGAAACTTATTAATTTCGAAGAAACAAAAAATCATTAAGACAATAAAATAATAATAAATAATGTTATTGGTCTTAACACCCTGTTAACTAATGAGGCTTTTAAAGATGCCGCAGTGCCAGAATTTTGCCCCGAAGGGGATCTTTAACGTGCCAGTGAATCTACCGACACGGCTCCCTCGCATTAGCGCACCCTCTAATGCCAGCTGACTGCGCCAGGATTCGATCCTGCAATCTTGGACTCAGCAAGCGAGAATGTTACCGCTGAGCCGTGCAGCCAGTCAGAAAGAAAAGGACAAACATAACGACAGGCAAGAACAGGCAGAGAAGAGATGAGAAAAAATAAGGATACACACATAAAAAAATAAGGATAATATCCATAATTGGACTCATTTCTGTCTTCAAAGGTGGGCATTCACACCATCAATCCTTTGCTGTCTTCGAAAGTGGGCAATTACACCACCAATCTAATTAACCTTTTCACTGCTATGTATTTCCAGATGCAGTTGTATTTTCACACATCTTAGCTCCATTCTACATCAAGGCTCTAAATCAGTTTAACATATTCCCCCTTCTCCTATTGGTTCCATATGTTACATATTACAATAAAGGAAGAAGGTAATGTGAATATCAGCATGTTTGCAGACGATGTGATCATTTGGACAACAGCACGTAACAGCCCAAATCAGCAAATGCTTCTTGAACACAGAATGAACCCGGCACTTATAAAACTCAAAAGCTGGACTGAAAACAAAAATATGGAAATCAATACTACCAAAACAGTATACCAGTTTTTCTCCCTAAGTCACCACGATCCAACTTTCAGTCTCAAATTCAGTAATCAAGACCTTCCAAAAAGTGAAAGTACAAAGTACCTACTGTAGACCAAAGTATTATGTGCACTCGAGTTTGAAGGTTGTTTGTGAAGTAATCAATAGACCTACATAAAATCCAATAACATCATCATTTTCATCCTTCTATTTTACGTTAGTTCATGCAGGTTTGGAATTTTTAATTTATATTTTAATATTTTTTATCGCAGTCGGAACACAAAAAGTGCACGTTTTTAAGAGTGTTTCAACCATGCGTCACATTTAAGAATTATTATCTCAAAAACCCGTCATCAGATCGAATCCAAATTTTAACACAACATACATTGGAGTGTTGTATAACTGGTTTATTAATTTCAAAATTTTGCATGTCCAAGAAACAAAGTGTCATCATTTTTGTAAGGTAACTTTTTCTCGGCTCGGGGTGGTTGGAAAATGTAGTTCTTGATCGCGTTGGAATCCTTATACATCAAAAAGTTATGCTGTATGACTGTGAAATACGTAAATTAATTCACTTATTTTATATCGGTTTGTTTTTGAAGGGGGAAATAACACATGGTTCAGCAGCTAGCCGCTCCGGTAAAAGCTGTACAGCGTTGCTGATGTGGAGCCCATCACTTCCAAGCGAGGCGCGCCATGATGCGTGATGGGCTCCATTTACCATGTCTTATTTCCCCCTACAAATACAAACTGATATAAAATAAGTGAATTAATTTACGTATTTCACAGTCATACAGCATAACTTTTTGATGTATAAGGATTCCAACGCGATCAAGAACTACATTTTCCAACCACCCCGAGCCGAGAAAAAGTTACCTTACAAAAATGATAACAACTTTGTTTCTTGAACACACAAAATTTTGAAATTAATAAACCAGTTATACAACATTCCAATGTATATTGTGTTAAAATTTGGATTCAATCTGATGACAGGTTTTTGAGATAATAAATCTTAAATGTGACACATGGTTGAAACAAGCTTAAAAACTTGCACTTTTTGTGTTCCAACTGCGATAAAAAATATTGAAATATAAATTAAACATTCCAAACCTACATGAACTAACCTAAAATAGAACGACGAAAATAATGATGTTATTGGATTTTATGTAGGTCTATTGGTTACTTCACAAACGACCTTCAAACTTGAGTGCACATAATACTTTGGTCGACAGTAGGTATCATCATGGACAAGAAGCCGAATTGGACCAAACGCATACAGCATGTGGAGGATAAGGTAAGCAAACTAATGAAATTACTGAAGAGACTAGCAGGAGCTACTTGGGGGAGCACTCATGACACACTCAACAAAACCTACAATATTTACATCAAACCTATCACAAAATATGGCAGTGAAGTACTCTCTACAGCACCCAGTCAAACATTAATCGCCTCGAGAGGTGTCAGAATAATGCCCTACGAATCATAACAGGCGCAATAAAAACCACACCTGTAACCTCCTTGCAATTATATACCCACAACTTAACAATCGAAGAAGAGATGAAACATCAAACAGCCAAGGCATATCTCAGTATACAAAGACTACCTCAAATGACATGGATCAAAAAACCAGTTTCTAGCCCCAATCTTAAAACACAAAAAGATCCCTAAGTCTGGCCAAAGAATATATCAATAAGAGCAATCTGCAAATAAAACTTGAACCACTCTGTATGCCAGTCAACCCCATTGAATATATACAAGTGACTACAGATCTTTCTTTGCTAGAAGAGGTCTGCAAGAAAGACGCTTCACCACATGATCTAAAACAACTGGCCCTCTGTACAATAGAAGAAAGATATCCCTCTAATCAACGGCTAAAAATATTGACAGATGGCTCACAAGACAAAGAAAATAGAACTGGAGCAGGAATACATTCATCTCTCTTCTCACTCTACTTCCCAGTGGCCAAAATAAAACAAACTTTGATGCTGAGATAAGAGCAATCAAATACACTCCATCAGTTATTAGGCAGAAACATTGATTATCAAAAATGTGTAATTACAGATTCAAAAGCAGCCATCTCATCAAATTATAAGCCTCAAAATAAAGAACTGAAAGAAATTTTTTGTATGATAAAAACCCTTCAAACCCTCCACAGACAGATTTTATTTCAGTGGATCCCTTCTCATGTTGGAATAGCAGGTAATGAAGAGGCAGATAGATTAGCAAACAAAAGTACCAAACTGCAACAACCTGTCAGTCAGACTGATTTTATGTCAGCAAAAAGGATCTTGAAAAATACTATCAAAACAGGTATGAAGAAATGGCAAAGAAAACAGCAGAAACCAAATTATGGAAGGACATTGATGCTAAATGGGATCAATATAAATTAACACCAAGAAGAGAAGCTGTAGCCTTCTTCAGACTTAACACTGGCCATGACTGCCTTGCAGCTCATCTAAAACGAATCAACATCCTGAGATCTGAAGAATGCACACTTTATCACGAACCTGGAAGTAAAATGGATAAGGGGCACCTGCTACATTGCAACAAACTTGATGTGACTGCTAGAACTTCAGGAAACCTCACACAACTCTATTTGAACGCAAGAAAGCTGATGGATTGGAATCCGGGCTAGCCATAGGAAACAACAACAACAACAACAACATTGGGTTACATTTTACACACATATAGTCAAATAGACAAAAATCACAGTAAGTACATCATACGTTGTTGGCATGTGAAAGAACTCGTTTAAATTCAGTAGGCCGTGTTCATAATGGCAAAATTAATCTCTGGATGTTCCGCCAACACAAAAAGTTTCTTCATTCTCTACTAGAAAGCGCTCTAGTGTCAAGGAGCCTAGATATATAACCTCCTTAACTTTCATAGCGCTCGAAGGAGCGATAAAATTCGACATGCAAGCTGCCCTTTAGGCATCAATTAACAAAGCTTGCACCCGGCACCCGAGGCCATACAATATTATTATTATTATTATTATTACTACATCCGCAAAATAATTTTGGAGTACATACAGTAGTGAATATGGATGTAGGTAAAGACTGTCTTATGTAGTGACAGGCTAAACAGCCTTTCACTAGGGGTGACAATATTGTATGGCCTCGGGTGCCGGGTGCAAGCTTTGTTACAGTGCACAGAAGTCAAACTTTGCATAGCGTATTTTGCATCACAATAGAGATTAAAATTGCAAAAGAGCATGTAAGTCTACTTTCAAATGATATCTCCTCAAACAGCTGGAATGTGAAACTAAAGAGGCGTGTGCGTAGCGACAAACCGTTTCGTCAATAGCACTCTGACGGTTAATAGTTCTTCAATGTTGCTATATCCCCCTTCAAGCTCTTTCAAGCTCCCAGTCTCGTTGGAAGGGCAGACGGCCACCAGTTTTTCTGTCATTTAAAAAGTGCATAGCTAGGAGGGAGGGGTATTACTGTATATCTGGGCATACCGTATTTCCTCGCATAATCGTCGCCACCGCGTAATCGTCGCACCCCACTTTTCAAACACTAAAATAGGTTTATAAAATTTCATCGCATAATCGTCGCATAGCATGTTCGTATTTGTGCGCCAGTCAGTTGCACATGCTGCCGCGACTTTATAACCTGGCGCGACTTTGTCAGACGAAAAATATCTCGTCTTTATGCTTGCGGGCAATGAACTGTGACGCAAGCGGCAAGCTTCGTCACTTAGCACATTCCGTGAGCGTATAATCTGGCGTGATCTTGTCAGGAGAAAGTAATCTTGTCTTTATGCCTGCCGGCTATGAACCGCGACGCGAATGGCCAGCGCACATTCCGCGAGCTTATAGGCCTAACGTGGCGTGATCTTGTCGGCAGAAAGTAATTTCGTCTTTATGTCTGCGGGCTATGAACTATGACGCGAACGGCCAGCGCACATTCCGCGAACTTGTAGACCTAATCTGGCGTGATCTTGTCAGCAAAAAGTAATCTAGTCTTTGTGCCTGCCGGCTATGAACCGCGACGCGTACGGCCAATGCACATTCCGCGAGCTTATAGGCCTAATCTGGCGTGATCTTGACAGCAGAAAGTAATTCGTCTTTATGCCTGCGGGCTATAAACTGTGACGCGAACGGCCAGCGCACATTCCGCGAGTTTATAGGCCTAATCTGGCGTGATCTTGTCAGGAGAAAGTAATACCATATCGTCTTTATGCCTGCCGGCTATGAACCGCGACGCGAACGGCCAGCGCACATTCCGCGAGCTTATAGGCCTAATCTGGCGTGATCTTGACAGCAGAAAGTAATTCGTCTTTATGCCTGCGGGCTATGAACCACGACGCGAATGGCCAGCTTCGTCAACACATTCTGCGAGCGTTAACCCGTCGTGACCATGTTAGAAGAACGAAGCCTGTCACTGACTGCAGGCTATGACTCACGCCAGACTCACGCTACGGGAATAACTGGCCCTTGCAGCAAATAATGATACAGTATATACTTTGAACTGAAATATTCTTCGCATAATCGTCGCATCCCTGCTTTTTTCCACGATTATTTGGCAAATAAAGTGAGACGATTTTTCGAGGAAATACGGTATATCGCTCTTGTTAGGGTGAAAGGTTATAGGTCAAAAGAATACCAAAATAAAGTTATGACCATTCCCTACCAAACAATTGCATAATCACAGTTTTTGTATTCTTTTGACTTACATCCTTTGCCCTAACAAGAGCGGTTTAGTCACCATAGCATAATCGTCACACCATATATTTCAAATCTAAAATTGGTTTATGAAATTTCATAGCACATTTGTATTTTTGCACCAGTTGGTCGCACATGTTGGCGTGACCTTGTCAGAAGAAAGGAGTATTTGGGCTATGATACTGTTATGCAAGTGGCCAGCATGCGATATTCAGAATGAGAAAATACAAGAATTATAAATATAAAGTGATATAGTATATTGAGGCCCGTTCCTGGTATAGTGGAGGAAAATGGGAGAAATGACAAAGAGATTACGGAACGTGGCAGACAGGCAGAAGCATTTCTGAGAAGCATTAGGAGCTTAGTGTGGAATAAAGATGTCCCACAAAAAAGCAAGGAAGTGTTATACAGAAGCTACTATATCCCGATACTGACCTATGCTTCAGAAACGTGGACAATGAAGAAAAGAGATATAAGCAGAATACAGGCAGGTGAAATGAAGTTCCTGCGAAGTAGGATCGGAGTAACAAGAAGAGACAGGGTGAGGAATGAAAAGGTCAGGGAAATGGTGAAAGAGGAGCCCTTGCAAGGTAGGATTGAGACATCAAGACTGAGGTGGTATGGACACTTAAAGAGAATGGATGAGAAGAAGATTCCCAAGAGGATACATGAGATGCAGATGCAGAAGAAACGACCAAGGGGAAGACCAAGAGATAGATGGCTGAAAGGAGTGGAGGAATGTGTCAAGAAGAGACGCGAGGACTGGACCAGAGTGACAGCGGAGAGGTGGTGGGAAGAAAGAACTAAGTGGCGAGGCTTATGTTCCAAACAGACCCAGCCTGGGGCTGGAAACTGTACAAGATGATGATGATGATAGTATGTTGAACCACACGGAACAATGAATAATGGAAAATAAAACCTTTTTTTTTTTTCCCCTTTTTAATTGTATCTTTTTAATATTCTCAGCATTATCATCACATCTACTTTTCTTCTATGAATATTAGACCAAAAATAAGCGACGATTATACCAAAACAAATGGTATTCAACAGTTCCATATCACAGTTGTTCAAGTGTTACTCAAATATAAATATTTTACTATTAAAACATGAGGCAAGAAATTATTAGATGATCCACTACCTGATGTGGTTCACATTTTCATAAATATCCATCTGTAATTTGGATTTTAAATAGCTTAAAGAAAGATTTCAATTTTCCATGTCCCAATAAAATCTGTGTTGGGATAAAGTTTGGCACCCATGCTTTACTCTACAGTTGATGCTGAACTTCAGGGGGAAATATTTATTTGGTAACAGATCCTCTTAAGCCAGATGCCTAGATGCATATTTTTTTTGAATTGGAAATGAAAAATCCTCTCACGATGTAAAACTTCTATGGACATAAAATATTGCTTGTAATGGCAGTGATGGATACCTTCATCATTGACGTCCATGTAGAAGTGGTTCTTGCCGCACTCTGTGATGAACGTTCCAGTGTGGTCGACCGACTCCTCCCTCAACACGCTCTCTGAGTACTGGTCGGCAGGAACCACCAGAAGGTAGTCCAGCCAGATACCTTTTCCATTTGGTTCCTGCAAACAGAAATGCTCACTGAAAACGTCTCCGAACACCCCCCTGTGTACCATCATGCTACGCGTCCAAGGATATATAAATGCAGGCACACTGGGTCAACATCACAGATATGTTTTCTGTCAGACTGAGTCAATGATGAGAACTGAGAGAGTTTGAATGGGGCATGATTGTAGGAGTCTCAAGTTTGGGCATTCCGTCAGCGAGATTTCACAAGAGTTTCATGTGCTCAGATCCACTTTTAGTTATGTTATTGTGAAGTGGGAAACGCAGGAAGCACTCAACACAATTATCACCCTGGTAGGCCAGAGAAATTAACCGCGAGATTGCCAAACTCTAATGCATACCAAAATTTTATGTTTTTCAGTCGGCCAACATGATTGTACCCAATTGTAACGGGTTTTTCCCTAATCCTGAAAAAAATTTAGATGATTTAGGAATCAACTTGGGGAGGTCTATAAATATGTAGACCTGGACAAAGGGAGTGTGATGTGATGATACTAACCAACAAAATCAGTAATACAAGGATTCAGCAGAAGAGAATCCTCATAACCTCTCCACTCCATCTCCCAACACTGATCTGCACGTGGTGTCCCCTGCTAAGCTGAGCAACCCAGTGGAAGGTTGGGTAATCAATCCCAGCGGGAAACTGGGTCAGTGAACCGACTAGTGTTGGGGGGGACTGAGAATTCTTTTCTCAGTTCTTTCGCCTTTCTGAATAACATTCAGGATTGTAATTCGAGGATTTATCCTCCCCTCAAGGTGAAACCTTAGATAGTCGACCATGAAAAGTCATTTGAAGAATAATTCCGCCGTCTGTAATGATAGATTACAGAAAAGACAGCATTCGGATACGGTGGGCTGTCATGCGGAAGATAATGACGAATCGGAGCGTCTGAAAACTCATCAAGTAGCAAACAAACAAATACTACGGAAAATCAAACCTAAACAAGTCTCATTCTTTTCTACACATAATGTTAACTCTCTGGTTCAAACTGGAAAATTGAAGATCATCACAGATATCATGAGAAGTCATAAAATTCTAATTATGGCCCTTCAGGAAATTAGAAATAGTGATCAAGGCCATCTGGAATCACAAGGATATAGATTATATAAAGGAATTCCAGGAAAACGAGTTATGAAAAATTGTCCACAATTTGGTAACGGATTCTTAATAGATCTCAGAATCATTGACTCGATAACAGAATTTAAATCTCAATCCTCCAGACTTACGACCCTAACTTTGAAATCGGCAAATAAAACATATACAATTATTAATGCACATGCTCCTACTAATCAAAAAAACACCACCATTAAGGACAGAGAAGAAGTACAAAAATTCAGGAATCTTTTGGATCAAACTTTAGTAAACATCCCTTCATCAAACATCAAAATTCTCCTTGGTGATTTCAATGCGCAACTTGGACAAGAAAGAAGATATAGAGATATAATTGGAAAATGGACAGCACATAAACGAACCAATAAAAATGGTCAAAGATTAGTCGAAATTTGTAGAAACCACAAACTAATCTCTAAATCAACATGTTTTAAAAGACAGCCCCATAAATTGAAAACTTGGAAACATCCTGACTTCAGAAGGGGTGAATGGCAGTTGGATCATGGATAAATTTCACCATCGCGAAATTCACAATGTCAAGGTTCTAAGGGGAGTTGACTCAGGATCAGACCACTATGTGGTAAAGATAAAAATAAAATTAACTCCAATGGCCAAGGAAAAACCTAATAATAACAATAGGAGGAAATTTGATCCATCTACCTTAATAAAAAATATAGAGTACTGTGAAAGAACAGGAGAAGAATCTCTCAACACTAAAACATTGGACGAATTAATCACTAAATTAAAATCAATAGCAGAGGAGTTAGCACCAATAAATCCAACGGAAAAACATGAATGGTGGAATGTAGATTGTGATCAAGCAATAGAGAAAAGACACCAAGCATGGATAAAACATCAAGCTCTAAAGTCAGAAGAATCAAATTTAGAACTAACTATACAAAGAAAATTAACCCATAAAATCATCAGACAAACGAAACGTAATCATCTTAAAAATACACTGGAAAAGATAGAAGACGACTTCAAGAAAAAGCAATCTCGAGATTATTACAAAACATTTGGTAAATATCTAAAAAAAATTGAAGCTCCAACATTAATGTTGAAAAATCAAACAGGAAAGTTAGCACATTCTAACCAAGAAAATACAGAGATCCTTGCAGAAGCATTCGAGAAACTGTTAAATTGTGATGATCCACTGGAAACCCTGCAAGTAAACACTGATACACCTATTTTAACTTCACCTGATTTAATAAATCCTCCAAACATTAATGAAGTAGAACTCGCGATTAAAGAACAAAAAAATTACAAAACTTGTGGCGAAGACTTAGTCTTTGCTGAAATCTGGAAAAATGCTGGTAAACCTGCGATTATAAATCTTCATCAACATCTAGTTAAAATGTGGATTACTGAAGAAATTCCTGCACACTGGACCACAGGAATAATCCATCCATTATTTAAGAAAGGAGACAAAACGAACCCAGATAACTACAGAGGAATTACCCTTCTGGACTGCACATATAAAATTTTCTCTCGTATAATTTACAAAAGGATCAAAAACATTCTGGAACCACAACTTGGAGAATATCAAGGAGGATTTCACCCTTACAGAAGTTGTCCAGACCAAATCCTTAGCCTGAAATTAATAATGGAATATTACAAAAACAGAAATAAGCAACTCTTTATCTCTTTTATAGATTTCAAGAAAGCCTATGATAGTATTCATAGACTGACACTGCTAAAAATCCTCAGATCATACGGTCTCCATCCTAAATTGATAAAAATCATTCAATTAACATTAACAAACACAAATTCGAAAGTTAAATTTAGGGGAGAAATATCAACAGCTTTCACAGTAAAAACTGGTCTCAGACAAGGTGATGGATTATCCCCTCTGCTTTTCAATGTGGCTCTTGATTATATCATGAAGGTTTGGCAAAAGGAAAACCCTCCTAAGATCAAAATTGGAACAAAACCATCAATAAAAATAAACTGCTTAGGATTTGCAGATGACTTAGCTCTTTTAGCACTAGACAAGGAAGAGGTTTGTACTCAGATCACTAGTCTCCAAGAAATTGCTCAAGGGATAGGATTACAGATATCCTTTGAAAAAACTGAGATCATGCCTATGAAACCCTTAGATATAAATTAAGTCTATATAAATGATCATAAAATTAACCTAGTTCCTCAATTTAAGTATCTTGGAGAAATTATAACACATAACTTAAACGAAAAAGTAACTTGGATAAATAGAACAAATAAAATGAAAAAGGCACAATCTCTAACCTGGTCAACATATAATAAAAAATGCCTATCAATAGCTACTAAGATCCAACATTATAAAACTGTAACTCTCCCTGAAGCCACTTATGCTTGTGAAACACTGTTCCAAATTAAAAATGAACAAAGAACTGATCAGCTCCTCAAAACGGAAAGAAGAATCATTAGAACGTGCATAAATAAAAAGTATCAGGTTGAGGGAGTCTGGAGGATTCTCCCAAATGAAACTGTCTATCGTGAGATTGATCCAATCACCAGCACAATGAAGAAGAAAAGAATTTCATATTTTTTTCACATCTTACGGCTTCCAGAAAACAGAATTGTACGCCAACTGGTGATGAGAAATCTAGGAAAGAAAACTGGAGGAAAATGGATCCAAGAAATCCAACAAGATCTCAAAGCAGGTGGACTCAAGATAACAGATGCCGAGGAGAAAAATAAAATTAACACCATTCTTAAAACTCACAAATTTTCTGCAGAAATGACACACAGAAAGCCTATGGAGATTTCAGATGAGTTGAGAAAATCCCGATCTGAAAGAATGAAAAAGTACTGGAAAGAGTGCAAGAACCAAGCAGTACTACCTTCAAAGAAAAAGTGATTGTGGAACGACTCAAGTGGTCCAATGTGACCAATCAAGATTAATAATAATAATAATAATAATAATAATAATAATAATAATGAAAAAATCCACAGCCTGCTTCCAGTCTCTGACCGGGTCAGGAATGGAATGAATGAAGCCCCCATCTAGCGGCGAGGATATGAACTGTGCCGGCTGCCGAGGCCTGACGCACTCCTCTGGGGCAATGATTAAATGAATGACAGATGAAATGAAATGATAGTGGAGAGTGTTGCTGGAATGAAATTTTGACAGGGAAAACCGGAGTACCCGGAGAAAAACCTGTCTGCCTCCGTTTTGTCCAGCACAGATCTCACATGGAGTGACCGGGATTTGAACCACGGACTCAGCGGTGAGAGGCCGACGTGCTGCCGCCTAAGCCACGGAGGCTCCAATAATAATAATAATAATAATAATAATAATAATATACACTTGGATGACCAGTTTCGATCGTCAAGTGATCATCATCAGATCCCTTACACTTAGGCTATTAAATCTATGTCTTAGTATGTGGGTGATGGTATTTACAATACAGGATGTAACAAAAATGTATGGCACAAAATACTGGACACATTCCTCACACGTAGACGAAGAAATTATGTTATACTAGCAGGTACCCGCAGCTTCGCTCGCGTCATAGTCGTGACATATTGTTATACCATGAAATGCAGGTTTAACCCCGTTAACATCCCTTTAGAACCTGAATATCCAAAAATCCCTCCTTAGTAGACGTTTTCGATACACAACAAACATATCACCAAAATCTAATTCTTCTAACTTTAATAGTTTTGGTTGGTCGACGAGAGTGAATATCCAAAAAACCTTCCTTAGTGGACGTTTTTCTTCCAGAATTTCACCCCTCCCCATGGGCCCTTAAATTGGATTTATGAAAAAAAAAAAAAAAGGTCGAACACCTATTTCTTGATTTTTAAGCTGATTGTTTTCCTCTGAATTTCAAACTCCTCACCTATGTCGTTTAAGAGATACACGCTCCGTTAGGAATCTTTCAACCCCCACTTTTCATCCCTTTCACTTCATAATATACACCACATTGAAAAATCATTAGACACGTTTCAGCTTATTTTTAATGATTAGTTTATATTCCAAGTATCACATCACCAATTGAAACCACTCGTGAGATATTGTTATTCAATGAAATGCACGTTTACCCACTGAACACCCGTTTAGAACCTGAATATCCAAAAATCTCTCCTTGGTGGACGTTTTCGACATACAACGAACATATCCCCAAAATGTCATGTTTCTAACTTCAATAATTTTAGCTGGGCGATGATGGGTGAGTGAGTCAGTCAGGACATTTTCTTTCATTTATTTTTCAGAATTTCACCCCTCCCCATGAACCCCTAAAATTGGATTTATGAAAACAACGGTCGAACACCTCTTTACTTATTTTTAAGATGTTTTTTCCCCCTGAGTTTGATGAGTGAGTGAGTCAATGAGTTAGGACACTTTCTTTCCTGTTTTTTCCCCAGAATTTTACCCCTCCCCATTGGCCACTTAAATTGGATTTATGAAAAAACGGTCAAACACCTATTTACATATTTTTAAGCTGATTTTTTTCCGCTGGGTTTCAAACTTCTCGCCTATGTCGTTTAAGATATAAAAGCTCCGTTAGGAATCCTTCAACGACCACTTTTCATCCCTTTCACTTTATAATATACACCACATTGAAAAATCATTAGACACGTTTCAGCTTATTTTTAATGATTAGTTTATATTCCAAGTATCACATCACCAATTGAAACCACTCGTGAGATATTGTTATTCAATGAAATGCACGTTTACCCACTGAACACCCCTTTAGAACCTGAATATCCAAAAATCTCTCCTTAGTGGACGTTTTCGACATACAACGAACATATCCCCAAATTGTCATGTTTCTAACTTCAATAATTTTGGCTGGGCGATGATAAGTGAGTGAGTCAAGACATTTTCTTTCATTTATTTTTCAGAATTTCACCCCTTCCCATGAACCCCTAAAATTGGATTTATGAAAACAACGGTCGAACACCTCTTTACTTATTTTTAGCAGTTTTTACCCATTGAGTTTGATGAGTGGGTGTGTCAGTCAATCAGTTAGGACACTTTCTTTCCTGTTTTTTTCCCCCAGAATTTCACCTCTCTCCATGAACCCTTAAATTGGATTTATGAAGAAATGGTCGAACACCTATTTACTCATTTTTTAAGCTGATTTTTTCCGCTGAGTTTCAAACTCCTCGCTTATGTTGTTTAAGAGATACACGCTCTGTTAGGAATCCGTCAAAACCCAGTTTTCACCCCTTTCACCTCATAATATACACCACATCGAAAAACCCTCAGACACGTGTCTTCTTATTTTTAATGATGAGTTTATATGCCGAGTATCACATCTCCCAATGAAACCAATCGGGAGATATTGTTATTCAATGAAATGCAGGTCTACCCCCTTACCACCCCTTTAGAACCTGAATATCCAAAAATCCTTCCTTTTTGGGCGTTTTGACTTACAACGAACATATCCCAAAAATGTCATGTTTCTAACTTTAATAGTTTTGGCTGGGCGATGATGAGTCAGTGAATTGATGAGTCAGTGAATCAGTCAGTCAGTCAGTCAGTCAGTCAGTCAGGACACTTCTTTTTATATAAGAGATGAACATGGGTCCGGAAACGCTTCGTTTCCATGTTACACCTTATTGTCTCCAACTCCTTAAGCATTGGAATCACACAAGAACAGAACGTTAGAATCGTGGGGAACATACACTCTTGGTTACGTCTGGTTACGTTGTCATTATCGTAGGTGCACGGCCAATGGTTTGTTTTACATGGCCCTGTTGCCATGCGACTTAGCAGATGTGCCTTTAGCTGTGCGACAAAATATGTACTTCCTCATTTTAGTGCTAATGTCCGTCGGCTTCTAAATAACAGATTTGGTGATAAATGGATAGGTAGAGGTGGACCAATTGCTTGGCCTCCACGCTCTCCAGACTTAAAATCACTGAACTTTATTTGTGAGGGCATTTGAAAGTTCTTGTGTATCGAACCCCAGTACAAGATGTTCAGAGTCTCCGTGCCTGTATTATGGAAGGCTACGAAACCATACGCAGTACTCCAGAGATACATCAGCGCATCCGAGATTCACTACGACGGTGGGTTGATGCATGTATCAATGCGCACGGAGGGCACATTGAACATCTTCTGTGAGCAAGAGTTGCATGTGGTATGCTGGTACGTTCTGTTCTTGTGTGTTTCCCATGAAAAATGAGTTGGAAACAATGAGGTATAACATGGAAACAAAGTGTTTCCAGATCCATGTTCATATAACACAATTTCTTCGTCTACGTGTGAGGAATGTGTCCTGGATTTTGTGCCGTACATTTTTTGTTACACCCTGTATATACACCTATTTAGTTGCAGTAGTAGTTAACCCTAGAACCGGCAAGTGTCGACGGATCGACGGTTTTCCCATTTCTGTAGCGGCAGAGTTGATTCTTCGACGCTTTTTTATATCTCCATTTAGTAGCTCTGATCCGCTGAGAGATGGCGTGACATGCCTCATCTTGTGTTCCTAGAAGTTTACAGATGTTTCTTACTCATTTTCATCCATAGAAACAATCACCTTGTATAAGTTTCCTTGGAAACAAATGAGGGACTCGCTGCCATGCGAACCAAAACATATCATGTAATCGTGCTCTATATGTTATCGCTCTTATTTTGAGGCAGTAATTATATGTATTAGGGAGTTAAAAGTGAAACTTTGTTGTTACATTGGTAATTTCAGTTTACAATATTTTCGTTTCAGTTGGCTTGTATGTAGCATAACAGTTGTAATAAGATTTACAATAACCAAAGTTCGTTCACGCACTTGGGTTATAGGCCTAAAATGGCTCATTGAAAATATATTTTTTGTTATCAAACAAATATTATTGCATAGACTTGAAACTTTCACACATATTATGTGCATCATTTTGTATATCTTGGATTTTGTGTTTCATGTATCATCTCGTATTTTAGGTTGTTAGAATTTTGATATTGCTCATGAAATGATAATTCCCCCATTTTCAATTCTTAATTTCTTTTTTTCTTTATCTAGTTTCTCAGAAAAGTTAACATTACCATATGAATCTGTGGTTTATTAGCTTTCAACGATGCAGAGGAACATTGTTCACAATAGGTTGAAAATAAGAATCCACTTGGTAGGAAAATATCACACAAATTGCCTGCTGGTACAGAATTTCACATTGCTGGTTCTAGTGTTAAGCTATCACAATTAGTAGAGTTTGAAAGTGGTTATGTGACCTTCAAGTTTGCTTGCTTAGTGTGAATATGCGATTGTTATTAAATGGTCAGGTTTGAGTGGATTATGAACTTAGCTGCTTGAGTGATGTGCGGTCAGGTTCCGTGCAGCTTCTCTTGCCACTGCCTGCACTGAACTGTAGTCTAACTACTACGGATTTGATTCGACACCCTCTGTTTAACATCTCTTTGGTAAACTTAAAGACTCACTTCGCAAACAGAGGTTTGAAGACGACTCCCTCTTGAAGGTTGCTACATCGTGGCTTAGAAGAACCAGGCCAGACTTTTACCGTGCAAGAGTACATGCACTTGCTCCAGGCGGCGAAAGGCAGTTGATAGGGATAGAGATTCATCATCATCATCAAGTTTCCACTCCAGTTTCCCGGGTGTGGTTTATGACCGCTCTCCATTTTAGTCGATTCATGTACCACTGCTCCTTCAAGACTTCATCCCAGTTGATTCCCTTGGATGTGATATCTTCCTTCACTTGGTCCAGCCATCTCCTCCTAGGTCTTCCAACAGGTCTCTTTCCAGTAATCTCAGTATGTAACCATTGTTTTGCAATTCTTCCTTCTGTCATACGCTTGACGTGACCAAACCATTGCAAACGTGCCCTAGTTATGGTCTCCTTCAGGGACTGATATGTTCCAGCTTGTTCTCTTATCTTCTCATTTCTTACTTTGTCTTTCCTAGTTTTTTGAAGCATGCTTCTTAGAAACTTCATTTCTGAAGCCTGAAGTCTGCTGTCAACTTTTTTGGTAGTTGTGCATGTTTCCAACCCATAAGTCAGTATAGGGACAAAGTATGTTCGAAACAGAGTTTGTTTTGATCTTAGTGACACTTGCTTAATCCAGAGTAGATATCGAACTTGCTGATAGAATTGACTTCATTTCTGAATACAGTTATTAAATTCAAGCTGTATTCCGTTATCACTTGATATTAAGCATCCCAAGTACTGATACTGGTTTACTGTTTCCAATTGTACACCCTCCAGCATTATATTATATTTACTTCTCTGTCTGTTAACAGACATTGCAGCAGTTTTTGTAGCACTTACTTTCAGTCCATATTTTTTCAAATGATCATTCCAGACATTCAGCCATTCCTGGACTTACAGCTCACTATTTCCCCAGATTATGCAGAGAAATTACATTTTGTACCAAAAGGATGAATCTATTTACTGTAAAAATTTCAAAGGTGTAGAATAAAATTATGATTTAAAAGAAATGTGGTGCATAATCTTGGAGTAACTTTCGTAAGTGCTTAACAATTACTTGCCTTCATTGTAAACACAAAGTTCTCAGTCAGTTGAAAGTGAGTGTTTCCGTTGGCCTGCTTCACGATAGAACGGCAGCCTGAATTTGAAGGACAGTGTTTGACATCCATCTTAGCTTCGTAATGTTGACCGTTGTGAATGATAATATCAGTACCAAACTCTGAAAATAGGAAGTACAACCATATTTCAATACTACAATTAATAATGATGATGCGAGATATTTTTTATTTAGTTATGCATTTCATAATGAATGAATGAACGAACAAACAAACAAACAAATCAGTTGGTGTATCGGCTTTCACAGCCAAGTAATTAAACCTCAGCAAATCATCTAGGTTTTTGCCACGTCATTTGAGGTATTTTGCTCAAGTTCACCATGTCAGCCTCATCAGTGGGCTCTTGGTGATCGTGCTCAGAAAAAATCTGGAAGATATGCCGATTATTAACTACATAGCCGTAAGAGCCAATAGGCCATCTTTCTGGAAACCTCTATAGGGAGGAGAAAAGCTGTAAGAGGTCTCGGCTCTCGCAGTAAAGCCCCTTCTTGGGTATGGTAGACTTTTAGAATTCCCACTACTTGAACTTCTATCTCGTCTGTTGTCAGCCATTGTGTTGTTGTTGTTGTTGTTGTTTGAGTCTTGGTTTGATGCAGCTCTCCATGGCTCCCTGTCCTGAGCTAATCATTTCATCTCTACATAGCTACCACACCCTACGTCCGAGGCAATCTGTTTAACATATTCTAACCTTGGTCTACCCCTACAGTTCTTCTCCTCGACCCTTCCGTCCATAACTAAGCTTGCTATTCCTGGGTGTCTTAGTATGTGTCCTACCAACCTATCTCTTCATTAGCAGTAAACAGAAACATCTCTCCTCTCCCACTAGTCTTAATACCTCTTCGTTTGTAACCCTATCTATCCATCCTGATCTTCATCATTCTCCTGTAACACCACATTTCAAATGCTTCAATTCTCCACTTTTCTGCTGCACCAATAGTCCAAGTTTCACTTCCATTGAGCACCATGCTCCAGACAAAGGCCTTCAAAAATTACTTCCTAACACCTAAATCTATATTCGATGTCAACAGATTCCTTTTTTGTAGAAATGCTTTCCTTGCCTGAGCTAACCTACTTTTTATATCCTCTTTGCTTTGTCCATCACTGGTTATTTTGCTTCCTAAGTAACAGAAGTCAGCCATTACAGTGCACAGAAGTCAATCAAATGAATAGCGTAATTCACATCACCATAGAAATAGAAAATGCACATGACCTCGTAGTTCCACCCCTTAAAACAACAATAACTAACTATAGAAAATGCAAAGTAAAAGGTTCTATGGACTCTCACAAAATAAGTCAATTTTCAAATAACATCGCCTCAAGCAGCTGGAATTCGAAACTTAAACGTTGTGCACGTAGCGACGAACCATTAAAAATTAGTACTACCACGTGTTAGAATTGGTGACGAACTGTTTGGTCGGGAGCACTCTGAAGGTCAATAAAGAATACTACATGACATAAATCTACGTAACTGTCCCCTTGATTTTTAACCTGCTACCTAAACCATCGAACCTTAATTGGATCAATCATTATTCGTGATACATCATATTGGAAATACAAAACGTCATATAGGCCAAAGTGTTAAAAATATGAGAATAATATGAACAATAAAAAATGGCAACATGATGTAATAACAGACTACATTAATGACATAATGATGTTTCCATCAATCAATCCCTTAATTATTATATCAAGCTATTGTCGAATTTAAATTAAAAAATAAATATAAAAACAAAAATCACACTCACATGTGCTCCTGAATCGATTGATCAAAATTAAGGGCCATATTTTTTGGTGAAATAAGACTGTTGATTTTGGTGTTGGTTTGACACTATTTCGTAGGGTATTTCGCGAAATAAATTGTCATAGTGATCGCTGTTTCTTCTGAAATCTTCCTTATAGAAAAGAAAATCCACAGCCTGCTTCCAGTCTCCGACCGGGTCAGTAATGGAATGAATGAAGCCCCCATCTAGCGGCGAGGATATGAACTGTGCCGGCTGCCGAGGCCTGACGCACTCCTCTGGGGCAATCATTAAATGAATGACAGATGAAATGAAATGATAGTGGAGAGTGTTGCTGGAATGAAATTGTGACAGGGAAACCCGGAGTACCCGGAGAAAAACCTGTCTGCCTCCGTTTTGTCCAGCACAGATCTCACATGGAGTGACCGGGATTTGAACCACGGACCCAGCGGTGAGAGGCCGGCGTGCTGCCGCCTAAGCCACGGAGGCTTAAATCTTCCTTATAGAATGGGGTGAATCTAACAAATTACCATATGTGATAAGGGGGTTTTTCAACTTCTTTGCGGTGTATAGACTATCGGCGATTGTTATTTGTCGCTTGGAATTATGCTAGTTTGCTACTTTTTATGTGTTTGCGAGTCCCTGCAGTGTTCATCACACGTGTCTTTTCGTTCCCACTGAATATGAACATTCTAGTATTTACACATTAGAATCTTCCTTGCAGCGTGAAATACATAGAAACCCTCACTGTTGTATTCCTCGGCCCTCGAGAAAACTGTTGTGACTTTAGGTTTCGGCATTTTTATACTTATATGCTTGATGTTTTATCAGTCGCGAACTCGCACTGCTATATCTACGACCACAACGCCATTTAATGTAATCGATAGCAGATATCGATTTTCGTCGATAGCCTTAGAGATCGCGGAACTGATTGATTTGTGTAGAGAATACGGTATGCTGCACTATCAATCAATTGAGAAGGAAACCACGACGGTCAATTCCTCAGAAGCATTTAAACGTTTATTGGAGAGCTTTTTCGATAATATTTAGCGTTTTTCGTACGAAGTGGAGTAAATTTTGTGATTATTTCTGCAATTCGCACAATAAATCAGATTTCGTGATATTTTGCGAGTTCATTTTGCGAGTTCATTTTGCTAAAATACGGTACTTTAAGTACCTAGAGGTCATATATAAGCAACAAAGAAGATATGAGAAGAGTACGAGCGTATCGCTATTACCAAAAAATATGGCCCCAAATCAAAATACATTTTAAACTCAATTATGTACAAATGAAATGGTACTCTCTAAAGCAAAGCAAAAGAACGGAACACCATATGATGATAATCTGAGGTCTCCAAACTACAGTCCGCAAGCACCAGCAACCCAGCCCGTGGCAGCGCGCTGGTCTTGTCCGGTATCTGGCCCACCATAATTTATTTTCATTACATTGTAAAATTTACAATGTAAGTAAATCATACAAAATAAATGATCAGATGTTTTAATGTAATAACCAACTAAGATTATGTAAAGTTATTGGTTTTACTTCCCTTTTAACAACTGCGGCTTTTAGAGGCGCCGGGGAGCCATAAATTTGCCCCGAAGGGGATCTTTAACGTGCCAGTATATCTACTGACACGGCTCCCTTGCATTTGTGCACCCTCATAAGCCAACTGACTGTGCCAGGATTCGATCCTGCTACCTTGAGACCAGAAGGCGAGAACGTAACCAGTGAGCCACGCAGCCAGCCAACCAAGAAACACACTAACTGGCATAATGAAATTTAAAATTTTTAACTATAATAGAGGCCGTATTTGTTTGGTAATAGCGATACGAGTAAACTTTTTTCATATCTTCTTCCTTGCCTATATATGACCTAAGTACTTAAAGCACCGTATTTTAGCAAAATGAACTCGCGAAAGATCATGAAAACTGATTTATTAAAATTTAAATGACGATCCTATGGACAAAACAGTAATTTACTTCAGGTTTTTTCATATATTCCAGTAATTGGAATGATCTTTTTGTTGACCAACTGAAAGCAGCAATATTAATAAGGCAACACTGAAGAAAGGGCTTCAAAGCTATCTTTAGGTTCAAATGTTACACGTTTTGAAGTATCAGTGCATCATTCATCATACAAAAATAAAAACAGGTTAATGTAACAATAGCAGCATGTGCATAGTAGTCAAGTCTCAAACAATCGTGCTGTAAATCATCATCAACATCTTGTACAGTTTCCAGTCCCAGGCTGGGTCTGTTTGGAACATAAGCCTTGCCACTTAGTCCTTTCTTCCCACCACCTCTCCGCTGTCACTCTGGTCCAGTCCTCGCCTCTCTTCTTGACACATTCCTCCACGCCTTTCAGCCATCTATCTCTTGGTCTTCCCCTCGGTCGTTTCTTCTGCATCTGCATCTCGTGTATCCTCTTGGGAATCTTCTTCTCATCCATTCTCTTTAAGTGTCCATACCACCTCAGTCTTGATGTCTCAATCCTACCTTGCAAGGGCTCCTCTTTCACCATTTCCCTGACCTTTTCATTCCTCACCCTGTCTCTTCTTGTTACTCCGATCCTACTTCGCAGGAACTTCATTTCACCTGCCTGTATTCTGCTTATGTCTCTTTTCTTCATTGTCCACGTTTCTGAAGCATAGGTCAGTATCGGGATTTAGTAGCTTCTGTATAACACTTCCTTGCTTTTTTGTGGGACATCCTTATTCCACACTAAGCTCCTAATGCTTCTCAGAAATGCTTCTGCCTGTCTGCCACGTTCCGTAATCTCTTTGTCATTTCTCCCATTTTCCTCCACTATACTTCCCAAGTACTTGAGACTTTCCACCTTCTTCAACTGTCCACCTCCAAGTGTTATCCCACTCATTGGTCTGTCCTTTTTCCTGGTCGTTAACAGGATCTCACATTTACTGATGTTGAACTTCCATCCGTACTCTCCCACTGTTTCTTCCCAAGCCTTCAATTGCTCCTGAATTTCCTCCTCCTTGTTTCCCCAGACCATGAGATCATCTGCAAACACCATTGCTTTCATCTTATCTCCTCCTATCATTCCTGCTTTCCGTGTCATTACCTCGTCCATAACCACAATAAAGAGAAGGGGTGACAGCGCACTACCCCGTTTCAGGCCAATCATTTGTCTGAACCAGTCTGTTCTTTCCCCTCCAACTTTCACACAACTCACACTTCCACAATACATCTCCTTCACTCTGCCTACAGTCCCTTTTTCCACTCCCATGTTTTCCATTGCTTTCCAAACCTTCTCCCTACACACACTATCATAGGCCTTTTCGATGTCCAGGAAGGCCATCAACAGATCCTCTCCAAAATCGTAGTGGTGTTCCTGGAGCTGTCTCACTGAAAATATGAGATCCACTGTTGATCTCCTCTCTCAATTTTCTCTCCACTTTGGCTCGTATTCTACTTTCGAATATCTTTTCATATATCTTGGCACAGTGAGGTATGAGTGTGACTCCCCTGTGATTTCTGCACTCCTTTCTACTTTCTTTCTTAAATATTGGGACAATTAATCCTTTCTTCCAATCTTCTGGGGTCTTTTTCTCCTTCCATATCACCCTCATCACACGGTACAGCCACTGATTCCCAACCTCCCCTGCTGCCTTCACCATTTCAACACTCACTTCATCCACACCCGGTGCCCTTCCTCCTTTCATCTTGTCTATAGCCATCTCCAGTTCTCTCCAATTCAGGTCCTTTTCCATTCCTGTGTTGTCTTCTCCATCTTCCAATACATTGTCTTCCTCCCTATGACCATTTGTATTCAGCAAATCCTCAAAGTACTCTTTCCACACTGTCTTGAGTGTTTCTTTGTTGTGTACCTCATTTCCGTTTTTGTCCATCATTGCCACATCCTCTCGCAGACCTCTTCTCTTACTTTTGACCATCCCATAAAGTACTTTCTTATTTCCTCTGCTGTCTTCCTCCATCATCTCTGTCCACTTTACCATCCACTTCTTCCTCTCCTCTGCGACAATCTTGTTTGCTTCTTTCTTCTTTATCTTATAATCTTCCCTTGCCAGATCAGTTCTTTCCTGGAACCACACTCTGAAAGCCTTGTTCTTCCTTCCCACAGCTTCTTTTACTCTCTCATTCCACCATGGTGTGTCTTTACACCGCTTTCTGTTGCTAGTTCTTCCACATACTGCCACTGCAGCTTCCACCATTGTGTTCTTGAATTGCTTCCATTCCTCTTCCCCTGTTTTAGGATTGTCTGTTGGCATCCTTTCCCTTATTATCTTCTGGAATTCTTCCTTGACTTCATTTTCCTTGAGTTTCCATACTTTAATTCCCCATTCCTGGTACTCTGTCCTCTTGCTATCCTTAACAACTCCCAGGTTCATTACAAGTATTCTGTGGTCGCTATCTAAGGCCTCTGATGGTATTACCTTTATATCTCTGACACTTCTCTTCATTTCCCAGTCGTACAGCATGTAATCTACCAAAGATTTCTTTGTTAAATCACTGCTGTACCACGTTACCTTGTGGCTTTCTTTCTTCCGGAACCAGGAGTTGCCTACCACTAAACCGTTTCTCTTGCAAAAATCCAGCAACTTTCTCCCTTCTTCATTCCTGCTACCCCATCCTTCTGCTCCCAATACATTTTCATATCCTTGCCTTTCACTTCCTACATGTGCATTCAAATCTCCCATGACAATGATGCTCTGACCATTCAACTGCTGTTGTAGCTCCTCCTCAAAGTCTTCCTTCTCTTGAGCTGTACATCCAACTTGAGGGGCATATACCTGGGCTATCTCCAGGCTTCTTCCCTTTACAGTTACTCTGATCTTCATGATCCTGTCACTTATTCCCTTCACCTCTTCCTTCATTCCATCTCTCACAACTACTCCTACTCCGCTGCTCCTTCCTTCACTGTTCCCACTCCAGTACAACCGGTACCCTTTCCTCAGTTCTCTGCGACCTTCTCCTTTCCATCTTGTTTCTGCCAAGCCCAGTATATCCAGTTTTCTTCTCTCCATCACACCTACAATCTCCTCCACCTTTCCTGTCAGTGTCTGTATGTTTAATGTCCCAACTCGTAGTCCATTAGCATATCCGGGTCGTCGTCGTTTGTATCCGTCCTTTCCGAGGCCTGTTCCTGTTCTGAAAGCAAATATGATACCCACTACTGGCTTACTAGGCCTATCGTAGCTTCACCAGAGCCCCGTCAGCCGTCACTTTTCAGGGTTCCCATAGAGCCTTCACAGCTACCGCAGCGGTCCAGGGGCACACAAAGTCCCCACTGTACTTCACCCCTACAGGCAATCCCCTACTTCATGCCGTTGCCCGTCTCCCACCACGTGGAGGAGGGGTTGGACTTGTGGGAGACAATCGTGCTGTAAAGCTGATTTTAAATCATCCTAATAAAAGCACCATTCTTCCGTTATTTTAAAATGACATACTTGTTCAAATATTAAAAACACTTCGCAGGTTCAAACCAGGCTGAAGTCGTCGGATTTTTAAGACCTTTAAAATCCTTCAGTATGCATTCCTTCGGAGGGAAAGTAAAGCCGGCGGGCCCATTTCGTAGGTTTGTGGCATGTAGAAGAACCTACCACTACAATTGGTAATGTGTAGCTAAATTTGTAGGTTATTTGGTTTAGAAACACTCTATCAAGTTCCAGCATTCACTGCTAGGTGTCAGTGACAGTGGCATCTCTGGCAGCCAAAGTTGGAACTACACAAGAACCTCGTTTATCCGGTTTAAGTTGGACCAGAACTGATCCGGATTATCGAAAATCCGAATAATGCAGAAAAAAATCTAAAAAACAAATGCATGTTATATAATCTATTAACATAAGTTGTAATACCTTTTTTTTCTTCAATTTTATAAAAGAGTATAAGAACACTTTTCTTACATTTACGACTCTATTTTATGCACTTAATTAATGTGTGAGTTTTTTTTGTTTTACGTTTGTATAGAGTTTGTGCACAGCGCGATCAGGAAGACGTTTTACTAACATTAATTAAGTATAATAAACTTAAAGTTTCCGCCTAATCAACGCTCATTTATTATTTAGTTAGCTTATGGGTACATGTTTCGGAATTAGTACAATTCCTTCTTCAGCCCTTCATAATTCATATTCGGAAACATCATACACTAAAAAGACTATAAAACCACGTCCATGTGAGAAACATAACACACTGGTATTAAAATACTATAAAAACTAATTAAACACTTTAAAACATGACAACCTTATGGACATTACATACTATAAAGCAATAAAAACATTCCTGCTGTTAACAACCACTCTTCTTCGAATTACTAACATTAGTTCTCAATTCCAGGCGAATACCGGGACGGTATCCTTGATAGACCGAGGCCGAATTGCTTTCAATTCCTGTCCTTAACTATCCTTGGCGGAAAAGACATCCAAGATGAGTCGACCCCGTAAAAGAAATAGTGTACAGTAAATATATATTTTTTATTTATTTTTGGTCCGGATGAACCGGAGATCCGGATTAATGAGGGCCGGATAAACGAGTTTCTCGTGTACTTGAAATTGAACTTGATGGGGAGCCTACAGGCGTTCAATTAAAATACTCTGCTATGGCCATTGGCCGCAATTCATTGGGTATGATGGCAACTTATACAAAACATATAGCCTACTTTCTCCTAAATGTATGGGTATAGTTATAACTCTTTGCCCTTATCATCTCGTATTTTCTTCCTATTCGAAATGCAAATTGGCACACTGGATTTGAGCAGCGGCGTTCAAACCATAGTTTATAATTTACCCCAGTATTTTACAATTTCATCAGCAAACACTCCAAACAACGCAGGAATTCAGTATATTAACACCGACTATTAACAATAATTGAAACTTTGTTGGTCTCTCTAAACGTATCACTGGGAGAAACACATTTAATATACGTACTGCACACCTAATTTTTAAACGTGCCCATACCTGGCAGTGTGCTCTATCAGTAACAAGAGGCCATTTTCAATAACACCGCTAGCATGGGTTCACTAACTGGGCGGTATAGAGCGCAGCTCGCATCTAGTAAGCAGTGGATAGCTCCCGCATACTGTAGTTCAACTAGTTGCTCGTAGATATCACTCCTGCAGATCCATTGGAGAACTTTGTTTTAATTAAATATACATTTTCCATTGCAAAATGCACAATATAACACTCAATTGTATAACGCCTCAGTACTCAAAAAACAATAAATATAAAAAAATCAAGCAAAAAATACAACTCTGTTAGGATTAGAAACCTAGCCGGCCGGGTGAGAGACCAACGCTGTAACCAAAGACCTAATTATGTCCTCCCAAGTTTAACGTTATCAATCGGTTTAGATACAACGTCTTAGCAAATAATGACTGACTAAACGATTTCTTCACTGGAGTATATTTCAAACAAAGTTCATTTAATACAACGTTCATATTATTTCTATCCGTAGGCTATATTGCATGCAACATACTCAAATTAGTGAAATATATGTCAGAATGAGACATCACTTGCCATGTTGTCTGTAACCGAGACGGCTCAGCTTTTTAAAGCCACTTCTGCACTATAATATTACAATATAAACTTTTAATTTCTAACGGGCCACGTCCTCTAGAACAGTTTAAACGATTCTCGGTTCGATAATTGGAACTGGTGGGTACCATGTTATGGATTATAAAGTTTGCATAATTCACACGGCCGCCATCCTGAAATAGTACAGCTGATACCTTCTCGTTTAGGCACAAGACGCGACCCATATGAAGATGTGTTGTTACCAAATTTGGTACAGATCAGATGATTAGTTTGGTCGTAATTTAATTTTAAGTTTTGACCATTTGCGTGGCCGCCATTAAGTTTTGGTAAAGATGGCGGCAATATAAAACATGACACTGAAGTGCCCTTTGCTAGTGCTCCCTCTGTACCAAATTTCGTTCAATTCGGATTTACCGTGTTTGAATTGATAGGGGGTGACAGACATGCAGAGTACACACACTCACACACACACACATACACACAATTTTTGGCTCTGTGTAGATCTCATAAGTCTACTTTAATTTTTTGCAAAAGTTGAAAGTAGGCAAAACATTGATGAAATAGTTTAATAAGAGTTTTTTTTAAATAAATCTTTATAATACAAAGACATCCTACCTGCTTGCAGGAAGGAAGGAAACTATGTGATGATGATGATGATGATAGTTACCTGGAGAGTCTGGCTGGTAGTAATGCACCACAAAGATGTAATATCCTGGGGCTGGCACTTTACCACTGATATCGATCATAGCATCCTCAGGAGTGAGTTTAACTAGGACATTCTTGTCACTGTATAACCTAGGAATATCATCGGTAGCAATACGTTGCTCATTGCCACTCTCAAACTCCACCTGGAAGACAAGAAACACATACAGTACATCATTAGGTCTATAGTTGGCTCACACCATTGGTCCATGTCAAAACACTGACATTAATGTGGTTGTTGATTCAATTATGGACTTTGCATCATCATGCTCATGTAGCCCCATCTATGTACTTGGATGTGTGTGGAATCTGTTTTATGACCTGTGTCATTGTGATGGCTATAATACTGTGTATATTTGTAATCAAGGCTAGGATTTAGAAGGGGGTAAACGTGGCTATAATTACGAACCACCTTGGTATTTGCCTGAACTGGCTGAAATCGTGAAACTCCATTTCTAGCAAACCTGAGGTGGGAATTGAACCCATCTCTCCTCAGGTCAGCCTCATTATGCCAGTTCTAACCCTCAGACCAGAATAACATTTCTTGGCAGAGGGCAGACAGTGGAATAACTACGATATTATTTTTTATTTTTAATAATAATTTTATTAATGCAGCCAATGGCCATGCACTTTTTTCTTTTCAGGACGGGCCAGGGAAGTGATATTGGAAGGAAATCGGCAGTGGACCTATGGTTAGGAACCGTCCCGGCATTTGCCTGGTGGTGAAAATGGGAAACCACGAAAACCATTTTCAGGACGGCCGAAGTGGGATTCGAACCCACGCTCTCCCGATGCCATCGAGGCACGAGGTAGCGCTCTCGGCCACCGCGGGATTTCAATGAGGGTTATGCATGTATTTGTTTATGTAAGGATTTTGTCTAATAACTTGTGTGATCGTATCGACTGTGTTTTATAACTACCATACTGTATACGCGAATCCTCACATATTCATCGCCATTGCATAACCGTAACATAGCACATTCATATTCGTGTGCTGGTGGGTTGCACATGTTTCCGCGAGCTTATAACCTAGCATGACAGAAGAAACGAGTCTCATCTCCGTGCATGCAGGCTATGATTCATGCTACGCGAGCGGCCGGCATACGGCACGCTAAACAGCAGTTGTGCTCAGCGCCAGTCGAGGGGAGTGAAACTTATATAGACCCGTCGCATCCGCAACTTGGCCTCGGACTCACAAGCTTCAATAAGCCGCCATATGAAGCGCTGCTAGCCCCAGTTTACTCACCTGAAAACAAGCCCGACTGCTATTGGTGGAAAATTACGCAAGGGACACCCCGCGCCAGTCTAGCATCAATCACTCCCGTGGAACCATTGCAACAGAGACCCGTACGTGATGTTACACACATGGTGTTCACGATGAGAAAATACAGAATCTTGATGAAAGTGAGATACATGGGATTAAAAATTAAGCAAATTATGATACAATGTATTAAAAATAACTTAAATATTCTTTGCATAATCGTCGCATCCCACTTTTCTTCCACGATTTTTAGGTCAAAAATATGTAATGATTATATGCCTGTTGAACACCATCAAGAAAAGGTAGGCAAAATTCATGGGACACATACTCAGGCATGAAACTCTCCTCCAGGTAATTTTTGAAGGAAAAATTTTGGGGAAAAAACCAAGGGGACGACCAAGACAATTGTATCTCAAGAACATTGTCAAGGAAATGGAATGTTACTCGTATGCCCACATGAAGAGATCTGCTGAAGACCGTAAGAAATGGCTGCAAAGACCAGGCTTTTAGCCTTCAGAAGCTGATGATGATCAGCAAGTAAATATGGTAATTACTAGGGCCTACCATCCATAAGAAATACAAGTGTCAAAGCCAGATGATAAAAACACATATTGTTTTATACCTAGTACTTGCCAATTACAAGTCTGATACAAGATAATGGAAGAAACGATAGAGAAATAAATGAGTGGGGGAGACAAGCAGAAGCATTCTGGAGGAGTGTGAGAAGCATGATATGGAGCAAGGATGTCCCTCAGAAAAGCAAAAAGATCATATATCGGACGTACTATGTCCCTATCCTGACGTATGCCTCGGAGACCTGGGTTATGCAAGGAAGGGAGAAGAGATAAATACAGGCCAGTGAGATGAGGTCCTTGAGAAGCAGTATTGAAGCTACAAAGATGGACAGAATAAGAAATGAGAGGACCAGAGAATAAATGAAGGAGGAACCATTACAGGACGGTATAGAGAAATCCAGACTTGATGGTATGGACATGTAAAACGAATGGAGGAGAAGAGGACACCCAGGAGGATAGACGAGACGAAGTGGAAAGGAAAGAGACCGAGAGACAGGTGGCTGAAGGGGGTGGAAGAAAGCGTGAAGAAGAGAGGAGAAGACTGGACAAGGGTGGAGGCTGAGAGATGGTGGGAAGAGAGAAGACGTTGGAGAGGCTTGTGTTCCAAACACAGCCGGCCAGTGACTGGAAACTGTGCATGATGATGATGATGATGATAACTTGCCAATTTTTCTATCATGCACTACAGATGCTTCAAATTGAACTCACTCAACTTATCCTGGCTTGAGAGTTACTACGAGATACATACGGTAGTGTTATTCACTCACCTTCTTTGAGTTTGGTGGAGTCGTAAAGTTAGCAGGCAAACAATCCTTTCCACTTCTGACACAGGCTCGTGTTGGTGTCTGGTAGTCTATCGTCCAGTCTTTGTATGGGATGGCTACTATAGAATCCAGGGCTATGTTGGAGTTATCCTCTCCCTGTGGCAATCAAAACAAAACATCTATTACAAGACACCTACAGCAAATACATAAAAATAAAAATAAAATCTTGTAGACAGCAAAAATAACCATGTTTGCTTTGTGAAACTCTCTTTTCATTCTGCTTGGTCCTTGAGCAAAAGGTGGAGAGAGTGTTTATATGCAGAGGAGCCAACCAGTACTAGAACTGTAGTAGAGTTCAAGTCAGCCAGGAAGGCAGTGCGCAGAACACAACGCTACCATTACTTTATGCCTCACTTCCATCCCACCAATCACAGTCAGTCCTGAGAATCTCAGCTAGTGTGTTGTCAGAAAAGCGAAGTGATTTTATCGTAATATTTAAAGATCCAGTGAAAGCGATTGTGTACATTTTGAGTGCTAGGAAGCAGAGGGAAGTAAACGAGAGGTTGTGCATAGGCAAGCCCGAGAAATACAGGCCGGACGTTTGTTTTAGACGAGTGAAAAATTATAATGGTAGCCTGGAGGCGAGTTACTACAGTACCTGTATTGTTGTCACCTGCCCCATGCGATCAGATGATTGACAAAACTATCTCACGCTACTGCTGAAGTATAGTCATTGGCAAATATAATGGCGTTCTATTCGTAATTATGTAACGTGTACTTCCGCGTCACACAATACTTCAACGTAGACTGTACTGGTCTGAACGATGGTGTTGTCACGTGCTCAAGTCTGGTGTGCCAGTCGTTTCGACTAACACAATGTTTTGTCCCCACCCCCTCTCCCCCGGGTCTGTCGTCCCCGGGAAGAGAGCTCTCTACATTGGAACTTTTCTGGACTTTCAAATTCCCGCCTTCCCCTCTCATGACTGGACTCTTTTTCGGCTAGAAATGGCGGCTGTGGCCGTGTGTACGCGGTGACACACCCTGTTGGCTTCCTATTGGATCGGCCGTGCTCACTCTATTACACAGTGGGTTGATAGTGAAGCATGTTTGGCGTCTGACGCCAAGAGTTGAACTGGGAACGATGTAACGAGAGGAAGTGTTCTGGCCGACTCCTCGGAGGTCGGCCAAGAGTGCAATTTATTGGCAAATAGGCCAATTACAAGGTACTGTGAACTGTTTCTTTTAGTGCGTATTACGCCATCCATTTTGAGCTATTTCACTCCCGATGGAGATTTTTCTTTATTTAAATATTTTCGTTTCAGTGCGGGTGGAAACAAAGCGTCCATAGACTTGGAACTTTCATATGTGGTACCACAAACCCAATCTATTTGATTCTGCAATTCTCATCTTACTAGTTTAATATTCAACATATAATGAAGGGATTTTCTCCGTCTTATTTCTGAAACTTTGGACTGTTTCGCATGTTGGCAAAATGCTACGCATTTTCTTCAGCACATGGTAGCCACAACGTAAGATGTACGCGGGACGCCAACCTAACTGTTTGCGTTAAATTATTTCTTGGTTTAAACTTCAAAAGGACAAATTTGGAATACTATTACTAATGTAATTTTGGTGGGATTTAGTTAATTGTCACGGCGGCATGCCCTTTGAATTGTCGCCCGTTATGGTCGGTCCATTGTTGGCGTGTTGCTGCACGCGGGCCTTGCCAACCCTAGTTTTCCTCCCCTCCCTTTGCGTTTGCTCGCAATGCTGTTTTATTATGAGCCGTTTGGCGCTCAGAAACCTCCCTAGGTTATTTAATTTAAATGCTCTCCTTGATTGTATCACGTGCTCGTGATAACTGACTAACTTCTATGGCATCAGATAACTCGTTCTTGCCCGCTCGCTAGCCCCTCAGTTTGGGCATTTGATTAAACCTTTGGTCCGCTCTCCTGAGCCACTATTTTCCTGTTGGTTAATTTAACCCTTAGGGCTCGTGAACGACCAGCTCATTTAATGGGGCCCTCCAAATCTTTTCTTAGAACCAGTGCTTCTATTTATGTGTGCCCCCGCCTTACATTGTATCCCTTTTATTTTGAATATACTTTGTTTATGTTGTTTTCTAATTTGACTACATGACTATTTCCTTGGCCAGTAACTGAAAACCACCCTCTAGGTTAACCAACCCAGCCTTCTGCTCCATGATCATTCTGATCAAGCCCCCTCCTTCCCTTGGTCTTCCAGGTAGCCTAAACATTTAGACCTTGGGTAACTTGGGGGGGCTGTCCTGCGATTCCTTTCGGGGGATTGCGGGACATCTGGAATTCAATTACATGAGACTGGTGGTGACAACTATGAAGCGAGAGGGCAAGAGAGATACGGTGTACAGGCTCAACTGCAAGCTTCAAGGTCAAGGGCAATCGTCTAAAACAAGCGTCCGACTTGTAGTTTACAAAGTGCACAAATACTTTAAAAGTGTAAATCAGCGTGAAAGAGACGGGCTCGATGAGGTAAGCCGCGGTGTTGCTACACCGCAGGAACTCATGGCAGCAGCTTGCGGTGTGGGGACTCGGACTTGGAGGACCTGTTGCAACAGTGGATATGTATCTCTGTCTCTCTATGTGCAGTTCCCAGAGAGCCGGCCACCTTCCCGGCTGAGCCAAGCTCTAGTACTGATACATTTTGCTTCCACAAAAACATTCCTCTTTTTGCGTTATGGCCTCTATGGGACCACGGGCAGCTCTGCCATGGTTTGGGTCTGCTCCCTTTTCTCCTCCCAGAACCTCTTCTTCCACTGTCTTCTCTCCTGTTCTTCCTCGGAAATCCCTAGTGTCCTCTTTTCTTGTCTTACCCATTGATGATTCTCAATCCTTTTATGGTATCCTCCTCTGTCAGTCAGTTCCGGTATATCTGTTAGTGCATATTTATTTCTCCAGTTCTCCGTCCCTTACACCTTGATCCCTATCTCAGTCCAGACCTTCCAAAGTTCAACCACCCAATTGGTTCCTGTTCTGCCTCTTGTTCTCCCTATGGTCCCCCATATCCATCCTAATCACATGTCCAGCAAATCATGCTCTTTTTAGTCTTATTTCTTCTGATATAGTCCTCATATTTTTGTATAATTAATTTCTTGATCTTCATACCCATCTTTCACCCCCCCCTTTTCGGTCCCAGTATTTTTCTCTCTTCCTTCTTGGGTTATTCAGCTCCACACCTGCCTAGTCTCATAGTCTCTGCAGGCTGCTGGTCGAGAATTGAATGTGACTGAATTTAATACAGTTGAACCTCGATGCATCGTTCCCGGAACTGTCGTTTTCCCGTATGCATCGTTCAATTAATTTAGTCCCGAAAAGTTTCCATATAAACTAATGTTAAATTTCCCCGCATGTATCGTTCCTCGAACTATCGTTTTTTCGCATGGATCGTCAAAAAATCACTAGTCCTTGGCCACAATTTTCCCGCATTGATCGTTTATGAGAAAAATATATGCTAAAGTTCTTTTGAATTTGAAGCAGCATAGCGGCAACCTGTTACGCGAGAATGTACGAGGTACGAACGATTAGGAGTTCCTAGGCTTGAGCAAGTTTCTCGGCTGAAGCAAGTTCAAGTAGGCTGGACTGCAGTGCGCAAATTGTTTACGCGCAACCACACTATATAACCACGCCTACGAGCCTTCAGGCGCCAACGATTCTGCTCGAAGCGCCAAGCCGTCATTGTGCTGTTTCATTTCATTCTGAGTGGTCCCGTGTAGTATCTTGGTCGTGTGCGGCGATTACAATTTTATCTGCAGTTCGTAATGAAAACTTTACTTCACTGACGACGCAATTCTCGTAATCTCAATAATGTTACGCTGCGTTTGGCAATGCTTGGCTAACAAGTTAGATCACACAGAACAGCAATGAAAGCATTTAGACGGTCTTGAGCGGGTGTCGTCATAGCGTGACGTCATTTAGCCTTGAAATAGCTTGCCCGGTCAGAGACCCGCGAACACTCGGAACTGCTGTATTCTTTCATTCGGAACACCGGTAGTATCTCCCGCGGAGATTGGCGAGCTGTGCGATGATGGTGCGGTGGAGAGGAGTGATGAAGAGAAGACGATCGTGAGCCCCAAGTCGTCCCGAGTTTCGCCGAAGCGCATGCCGTCTTAGCGAAGATGAAATCCTTCATGTACTCGCATGTCATCAGTGATCGTGAAGAAGAGAACATTATGCAAGTTGAGAAGGCTTTGTTTCGTCTGAAACGTAAAGCTTTGACGAAACAAAAAACAATTAATGACTTTTTTTATTAAAAAGAGCAAGTGATAAAATGACATATGAAATCATATCGCGTACATCGTGGTTGCAATATTTTGACGTCTCTATAAAGTTTACATGAAGAAATATGTCCAAATACAGTACCCGTACTTTCTTTATTTTTTTACTCAATTTTCTTTATGTTACCCGCATTTATCGTTTCCCGCATCCATCGTCATTTTCCCCCTCCCCCTTGAAAAACGATGCATCGAGGTTCTACTGTATTCGCTACTGGCGTAAACAGAAAGACGCCGTAGAAACTACTAACCAAACATGTAAGGTGTTTTCAAATGTGGCAACGCAGTAATACAACCATACGGGATGTGATTGTCAGCTGTTTTGTTGGTGCTCTATACATTAAGTAAGTAATTGTAAGGTTAGAATACATCGAGATCTCGTATTGTTAGTTATGATAAGCTGAGACAGAAGACAAAATAAAGAAGGCCATCAGTTGAACTCTTGCATGATTGAGTTACATGGGCATGGCGGATGTTGTTGTGAGGAGCTTCTTGAAAGCGGGCTTTGCAAATGCGTTGGACAGTAGTCAGGATGATGACCAGAATGATGTACCCGAGAGTAGCTCTGAGATTGGCAGCAGTGATGGCAGTGAAAATGCTAGTTGTCTTGTTCAATAATGCAAATTTTACGTTTTTTCGGGAATATGGTCCTTTGCACACAAATTCCAGCATATATCATGCACCAAAAATTATATGCGAGCAAATGCGGTATCTCAAGAAAATCCAAGATGATACCGGAATGAAAAACTATGTAACAATGAAAAGAGCAGCAACCGGCCATACTGCTTGGTATCATTTTGTGATAACAGACCAGTTTGTGGACTGAATACTCAATGATGATGGATGGTATATTTACAGGGAGAAGATAATGCCAAGAGCTCCCTCAACATTATCGCCTCCCTATAAGAGATATCAAAAGATGGAATATTGGCTTTCATGGCCAAGTAAATCACAGTTTTCCAGGAAAAAATAACTGCAATGTGCTTCATTTATGAGGCATAACACAAAGTTTGCTATAGGGTAAACCAAGTGTCAGCTAATTAATTAGTGCAGTTGGGTAAAACCCTGCAACAGACACTGTAAAAGTCTAGAAGATTAGTGGGAGCTTAATTATTTGGCCATGTTAATTATTGCACACAAAAAAGCACTCAATTATACTAACACCAAGTATTCTATATCAAGTATTCTAGTTCTACCAAATTCACTTGAGACACAAAATCTGACAAAACCATTCAATACACACCCCTAGACCATGGAAGTATGGCTGATCTCACCTTCAGAATGAGACTGATGGTATTGGCGTCGAAGTTGAAGACGGCCACCTGACCATGTTTGTCGGCCACGGCCTGTCGGCACACCTCTGTGTAAGGACAGTTGTAGAGAGTAACCCTGCCCTTGCCGCGGGCTCGTTGCGAGCTCGTCTCCACATCGAGCACGGCCGTGCGCTGGTCATCGATGGGCGTGATGTAGTTGACGAGCAGTATATGAGGACCAGGCTTTGTGACGGTCAGCTCGAAGTGAATCTCGTTCTGCTCTTCGTTGATAAGAGGCATTTGATTCTTGTTCAGCTCATAAAGATGCTGTGAACAGGAAACCATCCAATATGATATACGTTAGTTATAAAAGTTTTAAAATGGCAAAATTTCCAGCAAAAATAATATCAGAAAAAAATATTTCAATATTTTGTCTAAGACCAAGGAAATTTACAAACTGACATCAATTTTAATTGTTAACCTTTTAAATGACTGTGTCATTATCAACACATTCTTCAAGAAGGGACCTACTAATGGCACTCAATGTATCCATCCTTTGCATGTCCTATGAGTTCATTCAAGTCTCCATCAGTAAGGAGACAGTTTGGATGCAAGTACTGAGTTGTTCACAGAATGCATCCTTTGTTATATTGAAGCATTCAGTTTGTGGGGTGTAGCAAGATAAGATGTGCATAGCTGCTTTGCCCACTTAAAGTATGTCTGCCTATTCTCTAAAATAGTTTCTAAGAATAGCAGGAATGTTTCAAGTTTTCTTACCTCATCATCGGTGTAATATGCCCGAAGGGACTCTCTGTTCTCTCCATTGGGCAAGAAACCTCCTTCCCCTCGAACTATATCGAAATTGGCAACACTGGGATAGCGGAAGTGTCTGCAGAGATCCTTATTTCTCACCTTGCATGGAGCCTTGATATCGTCCACAAGAATTGTGGCTTCATAAAATGCAGCAGGTAGAAGAACAAAATAATCCTATTGAAACAGAAACACTTATCAAACTCTGAAATCTTCAACAAGAACTTTATACCAAACAATAGAAATTATAGAAAGGTGGAATTTGGGCTTTTTTGACATAATGGAGAAAATAAGTACCGTATTTACTCTGCTATAAGACCCCCTTTATTTCTAAATTTTTAGTTCCGAAATTGAGGGGGGGGGGGGGTCTATAGATGCGAACTTCGGAAAAAATCCATTATTTTGGGAAAGGTAGAGAGTAAAAATAAGCTATTTTATTTTGATGCTACATAGTACGATATATTTAATCAAAATAAACGAAGTTTACATCTTTAATCAGCCCATTATGAGACTGCCATAACCTCACTTTCCCGGCTGTCCCCCAATGACTTCCACTACTATCCCTTGCTAAGCAAAAATCTTAGTATCAAAGAAATAGAATGAAATGGACAAAGTATCAGACATGGAAATGCAAACTTTATTTTTATTTGAACATAGGGAGGGAGAATGCATCAATTAGGGAATGAGTGATCACATCTCACTAACATTTGTAAACACAACCGAGCATGTATTATTCACATATTTCACATTAATGTACCAATAACGTTTCACACAAACGCCGATGGTTATTGCAACAAATGAAATGTGTTTAAAATAAAACTAAGGAGACTGTCGTAAACACAATCGAATCACAACATAAATAATACTAAACAGAAGAATGCAGGCAAGATATGAAACCATAACATGGAATAACCTTAATAGCCCCAGCTGCTGATAACATATCCGACAGCAAGAATGACAATGAAATTTATGATTCTGTCACCTGAAATTCATCTCCCATTCCAATATCATGAATTATCTGGTCCCAGATTAATTAAATAGAGAATTAAATTATGTTGTTTTCTGAATGACTGGTCAACTGAAGAACAGTTTGCTTTTTTAATATTTGAAAACGGTTTTTTTCCCTATAACTTAAGATATTTTTTTATGGCAAACTATTCCCTTAATTTTTTTTTCTTTTTGCCTGAAACTAAATAGGCCTTTTTATTCCCCCTCCAATTTTGTATTTATGGATTTCTTTATTCAGTGATTTCTTACATTTTAACAAGCATAAGTGTTCTGGACTGGACGACTGGTGAATATAGCCCGAGAGCAAAAGGGTTTGGTCAAAAAAAGTTTTGAATATTGCATGATGTTGTATTTTCATTGCTGTATGACGACATTTCGTTTTTATCATTTTAAATGATATAGTCGACTTCGTCGTTACGTTACGGCGACGTCACGAAATGTACCGAGAATGCACTGAGGTGTGTGACGTCATAGTACCGCTTGGTGCATGTGTACTGAGTTCACTGGTGAGCTCTGGAGTTACGAGATGGCAACGACATGGCGAGCGTTACGACATCCAGCCAGTTCCCTCCTTTCACCGCGTGCTCCAGCTCCCTCATGACTTGTAACTTTCTAGCGTTTTGATTGTTTCCTGATCATCTAACATGTCAAGAGTCTTTGGCTTCGAGCGAAGTGAGAAGCCTCCAGCCTTTTTAGCATTTTTCAGCATTTGTAGCATTAAAATGATATAAAGTCCAGTCTTTCAGACTGTCTCCTTTTGCACATTGGCTCATGTGTTAACTCTAAGATAACATGTTTCTTTGTACCGTACACTGTTATTGGACATGGAGTTTGTGAATGCAACCTGCACAAATGAGGCAAGTGGCCAGACCCCTGCTGTGATTGTGGTACATCGAACTAGACCATCTGGCACATTGTCAAAGATTGCAAACTAAGACTTTTTAGTGCTACACCATCGAGTCTGGACTGGATAAATAGACTGGACGTAAGGTCATAATAAGGTTGATATCATTGCTTGTATGTACTTGTTACTATTATTATTATGTGTGAATGGACCTAGATGGATAACGCAGTATTTTATGATTCGCCTTTCTGATCTTCCATGTAGCCCTCATTCCCTCACCGTGGGCCATCTTCCTTTCCTCAGTCAACTTGGTTCCTGGTCTCTTTGGAGCATCATTCTCTGGTGTTACAATCCATCTATTTACCCTACATCGGAACAGGTTCCTGTCAAAGACTTCCACTGTTCTTACTTGAGCCTTCTCCAAATTCTGTTTGACTTTCTGAATCCACGGTATATTCTTCAGTCTTTCTGCGTAGGTCATGATCTTGTGTGTAAGCCTGGTCGGTGAAAGTCTTTGAACATGTCCATAAAATTTCAATCTTCGTTTTCTGATGTCCACCGCAAGATTAGATAATTTCTCAGTTGCTTTACGAGATTTCAACCTGTAACCATCTTCTGTTCTTTCTGGGCCAAGAATATTCCTCAAGATCTTGCATTCTTCCTTTAGGCTATTTTCTAAGCCACCCTTCCTATTAAGTATTAGAGTTTCACTTGCATACAAAGCTTCCGGTTTGGTTGGTTGGTTCCCCAGTTTAGGGGCTGCGACAACGCGGTCATGTAACCCCGTGTACTCTGGATGTGTGTACAATCTGTCTGATAACCGGTGTTAATTGTGATGGCTGTATTAGTGTGTATGTATCTTTTTTTAAATTCAAGTAAGGACTGCAACTTTGAATTTTTCAAATAGTTCCTACTTTTGCCGCCAAACGCCATCGTCAACGACTACTGGGCCTAGTTCAGAACTTAGCTACTAGACGCCACCGCAATCGGCTCTTGGCAACGAACGTAGAAACCTAAGAGCGTTGTTTACATTCCTAACCTATACAATTTATCCTCAGACAGGTGTAATTAGTGGAAGGTTCTTTAACAGGCCATAAATCTATGACATGGGACGCCGGCTTTACTTCCCCCCCGAAGGAAGGCATACTGAGGGATTTTTAACGCTCTTAAAAATTCCGACGGCTTCGGCCGGGTTTGAACCCGCTATCTTGGGCATAGAAGCTCAGCATGCTACCAACTATGCCACCGAAGCCGCAGCTTGATCACCGTGTTGTAGTGTCTGATCTTTGTATGTGTGGACATGCACTTATGTTGTAGATGTCGCGAGTTCTCCTGACCACATACGAAATTTGCCTAACAGTGGTGGCCAAACAGTAGGATATCTTACAGGGGAGTCTTCACTCTCGTTTACGGTCGGCGGCAAACTTCTATGAAGAAGGTATCCAAAAAATTGTGCCACGCTATGACAAATGCCTGCAAACGTTCGACAGTTATGTGGAAAAGTAATTTAAGAGGTGTAGAATGTTGTGCAATAAATAATTTTTCTGTATGTGTACACAATTCAATTTTATTACCAAACGGAACTTACTTTCTGGACGTGCCTCGTACATAACCTTGCAATATGCAAAACCTTTTTTGACCAGTATAAATACACGGACCAATACAAGCATGATACTCACAAGAAACAGTATTTTCTCGTTCTTAATGCTGATGGACCAGCGCCCAGGATTCATGACGAATGGAGACGGGATGTTACCAGCTGCTCCAGCCACAGTCACGAAGCTCGGAGTTTTGTTTGTTGGCTTGAACAGCACTTGAAATTTCTGCTCGATGTCATTAGGATTATCTGGAGTGATCACGATTTCTCCAACGATAGATTCTTCGTGAGGGTTGATGTAGCGAAGAACCATGCGGTACAGTGAAGGCTTGTAGATGTACACATCTCGGATAATTTCATTCTAAGACATATAAAAAAAAGTCCCATGATAAGCAAAATATTTCTTGCTGAATGTTCACCTGCTATAAACCACTGTATCATGAAACTAATAGTTCACAGGTTATTCTAGTATCATCACATTTTGGAAAACTTACATCTGCCCCTTATGCAAGGAGAGATGTTTCTGACGACTGCTAATGAAGAGAAGAGATAGGTTGGTAGGACACATACAAAAGACACCCAGAAATAGCAAACTTAGTTGTGCCGATTGCATCTGCACACTTCCCCTTCTGAACTTTCGCTAATCCAATTTCATGATAATAAACCTGGACTCGGTTCTGAACCCAGCTTCGGACCCAGTGGTAACCTAGGTGTCTGGACCTCATAAAGTATAATCATACCCCAGATGTATAGGGTAAAAATTTCAAATATCTTCGCTTGGTATTAAATATCATGACGACAATGGGAATTATCATTAAAGACATTATTGTCGTATGTGGCAAAAATTATGATCATGGATGTCCGGAATTCGCGGTCATACAAATTCAAACTTGTGAAGTGACCGTGTGACCAATGAAACATTAGGAATCTTCCCGCTTATTAACTGCCAACTTATAATTGGACCTGGACTGTTTTCGGGCATTGGATATGCAATGCCTCTTTCAAATTATGTTGTCCAGCCTGACGAAACATTCGATAATTAAAACTGTTCCCGTAGTTCAAAATCTGCCACTGCATAATCTTGGCAGCACTACGTGTGTAGCGCGCATGCGCAAATAGCCGCTTTGGCGAGCTAATGGCCGGAGTGTTGGGAGACGCCGTACTCTCAAGATGACTTAGGTTGGAAGCAGACGTGGGGCTCTGGGCTTCGGCCCATGGCCGGACTAGAAGGTAGGAGTTGATGGCCAACTACGGATTATTCTGAGACTTGGTGAAAATGTAATAAATTATTTAATTTGAATTCTTTATCATATTATTTTTTTTAGATTAATGATCATCGTGTCGTTGGTGATCTGTTGGACCACGTAGGGAAGCAAAGACTTTAGTTATTTCTTTTAAATAGCAAGCTTTCTTTATTTCTATGATTTGAAATCTTCTAACGGGCCAAAACATTGCGCAATGTTGGTTCCAACTTGTTAAAATTAATTTCTATTAGCTTGCTATCAAACTCAAGTGTGGCCAACATAAGTCAGGTTTAGTTTAATATTCTATTTTCTGTTTTCGAATTTCGATTTAAGAACTTGTGTCTTTTGGTGGGTCACTATGTTAGTTACTAGTGACTGCCCTTTGATTTTCGACACTAGTTTGTTTTCCATTATTATAATGTGTTGCTAGGCAGTATGGCCGTACGTTCGACGTATTAGAGTTCCGCTCCGTGTAAATGATGATATTTCGCAGTCTTTTGAGATTAGAATGATTTTAATTCTTGTTGAAATCGTGCTTTAATGAATTGTCGTGTGGTGGAAATAGATATTACTTGGTGGAAGCCTTGTGTTCGCCAGAATTCTCGAGTTTTGATGTTCATGCCTAATGATCGGAGATAGCGTCGGTGGCGACGCCATCTTGGGAAAAATTTGCATTTTCAAATTTTAAATTAGTTGAACTAATTCTCTTGTCACCATGTGCAAGTATTCTATTTCTCATATGAGAGTCCGCGTGTTATTTGAGTGAAATTTAAATTTTCTTTTGAGGTTCCGAAGAATCTTTCGGTTCGGTACTTAGCAAATATTGCGAATGGATCTTGTGGTCTGTAGCCACAGAGTGTACTGATGTACGTTGCCTTGTAAGTTACCCGGCTTGGTCTGGTTTTATTTAGTTCTATTAATATTATTTGGTTTCTTATTATTTGTTTCTTTTCCGTGGTTTCCGCGCGTACTTGGCCTAGCCAAATGTTATTTAATAAGGGGTTCCTCCCACACTTTCATAGGAGGGTATCTCACTAATTTGTTCAACTGTTAAGCTTGTATTTGTTTGTTCTCAATATATTTCCATGTTTAAAAAAAAATCTTGTTGGTTACGTTATTCTTCGAGCGACCAATCAGCCACGGCCCCGGAAAATTTGGGTTTCCCTCCACTCAACGAGCCTTGTCTCGAAAATCCCTTTCGGGGGTGTCTGGCCCTAATAAATTATTTTATTTGGTACATTAGTTATGGAAGGAAGGGTCAAGGATAAGAACTGTAGGAGTAGACCACGGTTAGAATATGTTAAATAGATTGCCTCGGATGCAAGATGTGATAGCTATGTAGAGATGAAACAATTTTATCAGGACAGGGAGGCATGGAGGGCTGCATCAAACCAGTCAAAAGACTGAAGACTCAAACAAACACATGATATGGCCAAAGTATTCAAGTTTTGTCTTTTGTATGTTATGCAAGGCCTCCTATTCTTTATGCAGGTGTTCGAGCACTATCGATCCTTGATATTCTGAGCAGGCGTCTATAACACCACATCTCGAAGGCTGGAAGGTTATTTCTGGTGTTCTCTGTGAGGGTCCAGGCTTCAGCACCACACAGCAGGATAGAGTGTAACACCACAGTAAACAGAGACGAAGAACAATATTAAAGTCTCTGTTGCATAATAGTTTAATCATTTTCTTGAATGCAGCTCTTGCCTATTCAATGCGGAATATAATACCTAGGCTCATGTCGGCACGGAAGACCATGAAATAGCCGATCATCTGGCAAAACAAGCAGCAGGCAGGAAAGACCTAGAAGTGGCTTTCGATAAAATTCCTGATAGTGTAGTGAAAAGCATATTGCGTGAGAGAAGTTTACAATTGTGGGAAGAAGAGTGGAGAGAAACTTCCAATGGATCCATGACAAAAAAATACTTTACAAGTGTTCAAGCGAGACTTGCCTCAAAAATTCTCCTAAGCCATAATATGACGGTTATGATGACAGGACATGGAAAAATAGGGACCTATCTGTATAGGTTTAAAATCCAGGAGCATATGACGTGCCGGTGTGGCGAAGAATCTCAAAGTGTGGACCACATCCTATATGGGTGTGAATTACTAAATCACGAGACGGAAAAAATGAAGACAAATGTAATCAAATCAGGAGGCCACTGGCCTGCAAGGATGAATGAACTTGTAGATAAATATGTCACATTCTTTAACCTATTTGTGCAGAGCATCAATTTTGATAACCTGATGTAGGACATAATTATGTTGAAAAAGAAAACTGAAACATATTACTGTATATCTAGGCTAGACACACTACAATCAACCATGTAGATATAGGTTATATAAAGAAAAGTTATATCATACTTACATATAAGATCACCAATCAGGGCCGGATTTAAGAGTATGCCGCCTATAGGCTAAAGTCCACTTGCCGCTCCCTCTACAGTTCACATTTGCTTAACACATTTGTTTTATACTACAAAGGGATAGAGTTCATCGGCGTTTTCAACTTTTTTTAAACATAAAGTTGATTTAGTTTAGATAAAACTACAATTTTAATGCTTAACATAATAAATTATATAATGAGAATAGTTCTCTACTTGTCTTTTTCTTACTTCTTTTAAGATTCGTTAAAAAATTAAATGAGTTTCCAACGTCATTAATTAATTTGTTCTAGGAGATCAGTGATCACTATTTTACACATATTTTTATATTTTAATACTGATAAACTGCAAACAGAAAAGGACTTAACATGGAAAGAAGTGGAAGATGCAGTGAACAAGATGAAAGGAGGGAAGGCAGCGGGTGTGGATGAGTTGAGTGTGGAGATGGTGAGAGCAGCAGGAGAGGTGGGGATACAGTGGTTGTACCGAGTGATGAGGACAGCATGGAAGGAAAGGAAGACCCCAGAGGACTGGAAAAAAGGAATAATTGTCCCGATCTTCAAGAAAGGTAGTAGAACAGATTGCAGAAACTATCGGGGAATAACACTGATGAGTCATTGTGCAAAGATCTTCGAGAAAGTTTTGGAAAAGAGAATTAGGACAAGGATAGAAGGAGGGATGAGGGAAAAACAACATGGCTTCAGAGCAGGAAGGTCCACGGTGGATTTGATTTTTGCTGTAAGGCAGTTACAAGAACAGCACTATGAGTATGGAACAGATCTACTGATGGCCTTCCTGGACATTGAGAAAGCATATGACAGTGTATGCAGAAACAAAGTATGGAAGTCCCTGGAGGATAGAGGAGTAGAGAAATGGACTATAAAGAGGATAAAGGAGATGTACAAGGGAAGCGTGAGCTGTGTGAAAGTGGGAGGAGAGAGATCAGACTGGTTGGAACAGAGAAACGGCCTGAAACAAGGAAGTGCACTGTCACCGTTACTTTTCATTGTGGTGATGGATGACATAATGACCCGAGTGGCACAAGTAATTGGGGAAGTAAAGATGAAAGCAATGGTGTTTGCAGATGATTTGATGATTTGGGGAAACAAGGAGGAGGAGGTACAGGAACAGTTGGACGTGTGGGAAGGAATAATACAAGGATATGGGATGAAATTTAGCATAAATAAGAGTGAGATGGTGATCACAACAAGGAAGAAGGAAAGAACCACAACGGGAATAACAATTGGTGGGGAATAGCTGAAGAAAGTGGAGAGTTTCAAGTACCTGGGAAGCCTGATACAAGAGAAAGGAAGAAACGATAGAGAAATAAATGAGCGGGGTAGACAGGCAGAAGCATTTCGGAGGAGTGTGAGAAGCATGTTATGGAGCAAGGATGTCCCTCAGAACAGCAAAAAGACCATATATCGGACGTACTATGTCCCTATCCTGACATAGGCCTCAGACCTGGGTTATGAAAGGAAGGGAGAAGAGCAAAATACAGGCCAGTGAGATGAGGTTCTTGAGAAGCAGTATTGGAGCTACAAAGATGGACAGAATAAGAAATGAGAGGACCAGAGAATTAATGAAGGAGGAACCATTACAGGATGGTATAGAGAAATCTAGACTTCGATGGTATGGACATGTAAAACGAATGGAGAAGAGGATACCCAGGAGAGTACACGAGACGAAGTGGGAAGGAAAGAGACCGAGAGGAAGACCGAGAGACAGGTGGCTGAAGGGGGTGGAAGAAAGCGTGAAGAAGAGAGGAGAGGACTGGACAAGGGTGGAGGCTGAGAGATGGTGGGAAGACAGAAGACGTTGGAGAGGCTTGTGTTCCAAACAGACCCAGCCAGTGGCTGGAAACTGTGCAAGATGATGATGATTGTGCCAATTGAAATTGTCACAATATTCAAACCCTGCTGTCGGCCCTCTCCGTGGCCCGTCGGGAGCCCTCGTGTCCTGTTGGCCGTCGTCGTATTTCGTCTAAAAACTTCGTTGCTTACCTCAAGATTTAAATTTTCAAACCCCGTATTAAGAAAAAGAAGAAATAAAGAATAATTAGCTACCCCCTAAGAAAACCAATGCATGCCTCTGCATGCCACATTAATTATAAAGAAGACGAAATTATTTGGAAATGTAATTGTGCATGTCAATACCTTGAATGTTGCATGTAATTGAAATCGTTGTATCTTTATTGTGAAGTTCTGTACCTTGTATGTTGCATGTTATTGTGAAGAGAGCTGTTCCGTATGTGGGGAGACCTTGGCTATTGTCAAAGGTAGGTTTTAACCAAAGGCTTCGAAATCCGTTTTTAAGTTAATTCATCGCCAACATAAACGTAGTGGGAACTTTTGTTTCCCGTATTGATATGGCCTTGTCCAGATAAAATGTTTTGGTAACATGTGAAGACGGATATGTGTCTTCACTTGTTTCATTTCATCTTGTCGCCACTATAAGCTGATTGGTGGTTTCTGGATGATGTGCGCATTCGCGCCCAGGAACTCAGTGTTGTGGGTTGGACAAAAGCTATATCATTGTCATTCCATGATGGGGCTTTAGCACGGGCAGAAGTATCGAGCCTTGGCTCGTAGAGCCTCGGCTACCAAGGCCGAAGGTAATGAAGATTAATACTATTAACTATTTTTATTTGTCGACGCGTCGTTTTAATAATTATTTCTTCTAAACTTTAATTATTGTTTTTCAGCGATTTCTGAGTGCCGATTGGGAACTTTGTTTTAAGTAACTTCAATGTTTGTTATTGGGCTCAAGTCAAATTGTGGAAATCTACTGATTTAAATTGATTATTATGTTGATATTTTATTGGTGCTTGATTTTATTGTGGCTTGAAATAATTTCTCTTGCGCAAGCTACATAAATTCGGTTTGGCCTGAATTTACAATGCTATGCACGAAGGCCGATCGTACGTTGTTTGTTGGTGATGATACTAAACGACAAAGCACTTAATTATTTATTATGCGTTGTGATTTGACGCCAACTTGGAAGATATTTTTCAATATCTAAATACAGTGTTCTCCTAATTTTCGGATTTTCGATAGCCTGAGGTACTCCTAATCATGTTTGGTTTTGCGTGCAAGATGCCACGCCCACTTCCATTGTTCGCCCGCCATGAATGAAATTTTGATCAACTACTATTTCCGCCTATTGGCATCTGTATCTTGAGAATTCTTACGAATATATTATATATTTTATTGGTTTTGGAAAACATTATTTCATTTGAATATCGAAGTAGTATATTTCATATACTTGAAGAGGTTACACCTATCCAACTACCATAGTGGACTAGAACGTAAGCTTGATTGATCAGCACTCAACAGAGCTGAAATACTCCCCTAAGGAAATACAGGTTATGGTAACCCCAAAATATACGTAGCAGAGCAAGCAAGGTCTGTTAGGTTGTAGACCACATTGGCCGATGAGTACCAAACCCAGCCCTCCACACAACGGGTAATCCGGCGTTTGTCTTTATATGGGGCAGTAATTATGGTAGCTATAGATCGTGGTTTACGATTTTCTGCAGCCGGCAGATCTTGTTAAACATAACTTAAAGTCGCGGGGAGTTACGGGCAAAGTTGTAATTGTTAATATTAACTTAATCAGTTAGGTAGGGGTCTAACCTGTGTTATTACTAATGGATGTATTGTGTTCTTGTTTTCATGCAATGTACGGGTTCGAAGCGTTGCTAGCATTCTCCAGTATGTTGTGCATACTGAAGACGAGTCAAGATCAGCTGTTAAGCTGACACTCAAGACAGGTGACTTCTCAAAAGACGGTGTTGGCTTGGCTGTTGGCCTATGTTTGGTTATCTCGGTGGTGTTGGTGCTGCAGGGGATCGCGAGGTAAGCCCAGATGATACAGTGTTCTTATTTGAGTTGTTATATTTTACCTCTGCACAGTGGCGAGCAAAGAGCTCATAGCTTCTTTCTGCTGTTCAAAGTTCTTATTGATTGGAAAAGTGCTGCATTGTACCCTGTCAAAATATTTCTGGCAGTGTTGCCAAAGTGATGTCGTGAAAATGATAGTTCCGGTGAATTGCAAAGTTGTTAATTAGTCATCTGGAGGAGAGTTATCAATTTAGCTTCTGTGAGAAAACCTCTGTGCTCAGGTGGATAGTGCTGAGTTGTAACCCGATTTTAATAGTACTTTGGTCTTGCGAATATGTGAATTTTCAGCGAACTTGAAATGGTGAACATGAGTGGTGTACTGTTCGTGCACGGGTTAGCAGTGAAGCAGCTGTGGATTTCATTTTCAGCGGAGAATTTTCCAGATTCTAAATCGTTTCGGGGATTGAGATTCCATCTTGTTGAGGTTAAGTGTTGTATCAGTTGTGAGGTTGGTACTTCCATGACCAGCTGTTCAGTGCAATGTGATGCCGAGGTCATGGTGTCAGCAGCGAGTGGGTGCTAAGAAGAGATGGTAGTGGTGTACTATTGCTTAATCATGGAGAGGTTTTGATCTTCAGTTGGTGAATTGTAAAAATTGAAATTTTTATTTAGGTTCAACTTCGAAACTTGATTTGGCGGGTGAAGAAGAACGTGTCTGGACATGTGTGAATGATATTGGCATGAGTGCCGGTGTGTTTGTTGTGGTGAGAGGTTAGAGCGTTACATGCGCCTCAGGAGTAGTGGGTGTTTTTGGTGGTGTTGATGTCGGGCATTCTGCGCTCTCTCTGACCCTTAATGTTGCTTGGGCTGGAGTGTCCCGTTCATCAAGGTTATTTTTAGTGCTAAAATATTTTTACTTAGTGAGTGTGAGTGCCTGTTGACTGATTGGTACTGGATATCCTGTGTGGATATTTGGTTTTCTGGTAGAATATTTCGTTCTCTCGTACTAACTGTGTTTGGTATTTGTTAGTATTGTTTGGTGACATGGCTGTGTTGAGCAGTGGTGTCTTTTGGGGAGTTATAGTTAGTTAAGGTACTGCTGATGAAGTGATACCAACCTAGCAGAAGTACCCAGTCTCTGTTTGTTATGATTCTGGTGCTTTCAGTGAGGGTTGGTGATGTCGACATTGCTATGCTCCTCTGACTCTTGATGTCGTTCGGGCTGGTGATGGTCGTACATCATACGTTTTAGTGTTTAAGGGTATATTTTGTTTGTATTTATTTCAGGTGTGTTAAGTGCCTTCTTGGTACTTGGTGCTCGGTGTGAGTACTTGTTGAGTTGGTACTCTTAGTGGGTATTGGCAATTCTTGTTGTTGTAAATTTAGTGTCCTTATTTGGTAAGTACTCTTATGGGTACTTGGGTATCTAGGTGTGCTTGTCGGTACTACAGTGCTGGTACTTGGTAGTGTTTATTGTCTAGCTAGGTATTTGTGTGGAAATATTAGAGGGTATTTGGTTAGTGTTTCTTGGTCGGTACTTCTGTGTCGATACTTGTGAAGCATTATTTAGGGTATTTTCTTGTTGTCATTTTGATGGTACCTAGTTGGTATTTGTTGTTGTTGTTTGGTTCCTCATTGGTTGGCACTGTTTTATGGGGAATAGTGCTAGCTAATCTTGGTCCTTGTTAAGGTTAGGTAGATATGGGAGTGAGTGGGTTCGTTGAGTTGGATTCAGGAGGGTCGTTCCCTGAAGTCCAGGATAGTGAATTCCAGGATGATTATTCCCTGTTGATGTGAGATGGTTGTCGAGTGGTGCCTGTTGACCTTATTAAGATACTTCATGGGAGGTATATGCAGGTGGGTACTTCGTGTGCAGTATATGCAGACAGATTTTTTCCTTTCGCTGCGACACGTGGCAGGTGTTTAGGCCAGTTTCTGAAGACGACTGGAAGTTTATCTCTTCGGAGTTCGAAGGCCGGAATGTTATGAAGCTTAGTATGCTTTCTGTGGTGAACTGTGGATTTGCAGGATGGCTGGAGGAAGTTTAGAGTTCGACGGAAGGTCTGGTTCGGGAATTGATTAGTTGGGAAAATTTAAATTTTGTCTGGTTGTACAGACGTCATAGGCACCTACGGACGGTTAGTTACTGATAGTGACTCAGTTGAATTTCGGGATGGTCAATTCCCCGAGGTTCGAATGTATTCCAGGATGTTCATTCCCTGAAGATTAAGGTTGCGAAGTATATGCAGGTGGTTACTTCTATCGCCGAGGCATGGTGGCAGCTGTTTCGGGCCAGTTTCGTTTTAGCAATTGGAAAGATTAGAAGATATTTAGGGAGGTACTTTAAAAATTTTAATTGTCTGCTTTGACGGATGAATAGTGGGAACTTCTTACTGAGTAGTTGTTTCTGTCGCGAGGAAAAGGTATGGTTAGTTGGTTGCATTGAGTGACCTATTGGAAAGCTGGTAGTAGTCTTGCTATCTGTGATGAATTGGTGCTGATTGGTTGCACTGGGATAGTTAAGGAGTTGACTGTATGCCAGGTTGGTTACACTAAAGTTTGGTGCATTCACTTCATTATGCTGACTGTGAAATAATGGGCTGTGAAGGTTGGTCATGGTGCGGAGTTGAGCAGCACTGTGACGTTTAGAAGATGGTTGAGCGGATTGTTGATTGAGTTATTGACTGGGTGTTGAGTGGATTGTTTGGTGTTGAATGAGGATTAGGTTGATGATCGGAGGTTATGGCAGAATTGTTGAATGTTGTCAAGTGTTGTTTGTGAGTGTTGCGTGTTGTCGCAGGGGCTGATGTTTGAAAGGTGCATGCGAGGAATGAGAAGTGTTTCGTGACTTGAAAGTGAGGTTATGGCTTATGTGGTCATCTCTTGATTGGAGTTAATGATTGTCTATGCTGACTGAGTGTTGTGATAGTGCCATGGAAGTAGGGTTTCTGGTGTAAGTTGTCCTGGTGAGGTGATGTTTTAATTTTCAAAATTTTGTTGCTGGTAAGCTTGTTGAACTGCGTGTTCGGTTCTGTGTCTGCTGCGAGTGGTCACATGTAAAGTTTAAAGCCATGCTGAAGCTGTGTATTTGAGCCTATAAGGTCAATCGATTCAATATACCTGTATTGTCTGGGACTTACCAGAAGGTATTGTGGCACCTTGTACCTTTAATTAATTAAATTACATGAGAGCCAAAGTCACCATGTCATTGAGAGGTTATGTGAGTTAAGCACGTTTCGAACCCCATTAATTAATTCATCTTAGAATGTGAACGCAGGATTTTGGTGGGAAACTTGATTTTCTTTGCCCGAGCATCGGAATGTGATGTTCGTTTCCTATGCCCCCTTCTGTTGTTAAATTTAATTACTTGACTAAAGTCTTCTGATCGAAAGCTTGTACTGGAAGTTGATAGCCTGCTCCAGTACCAATTGAAGAAGATACTGAAATGTGACCAAGTTCTCACGGGAGTAAAATTCGATAATTAAGTTCTTCGAAAGTGTGTGATTAGTGCGTGTTCTAGCGGTTGGAATGAAACGACATGGTGACTGGTGATAAGATCTAACCATGGTGCAATGTTTGGTGGTGCTCCCTCCTGCTCTGTTGTGGTCGTGTTTCAGATATTTTCATCTTGGGTGGCGGTAGCAAAAGAGCTCTGGCTGCTGTCACCATACACGAACTAACATCTGGTGGAGGTGTCTGCCATTCTGCTGGTCGGAGTGGAGGTGCCTGCTACCCCAACGTGAAGATGCCTAGCTGTGACAGACATGACAGTCTGTCAGTCGGTGAGCCCTACCCATGCCTTGCATGCGCCCTGACGAATCAACTGCTGAACCTCTGGTTGACCTTTCGCAGAGGGAGAACTGTGCCAATTGAAATTGACACAATATTCAAACCCTGCTGTCGGCCCTCTCCGTGGCCCGTCGGGAGCCCTCGTGTCCTGTCGGCCGTCGTCGTATTTCGTCTAAAAACTTCGTTGCTTACCTCAAGATTTAAATTTTCAAACCCCGTATTAGGAAAAAGAAGAAATAAAGAATAATTAGCTTCCCCCTAAGAAAACCAATGCATGCCTCTGCATGCCACATTAATTATTAAGAAGACGAAATTATTTGGAAATGTAATTGTGCATGTCAATACCTGGAATGTTGCATGTAATTGAAATCGTTGTATCTTTATTGTGAAGTTCTGTACCTTGTATGTTGCATGTTATTGTGAAGAGAGCTGTTCCGTATGTGGGGAGACCTTGGCTATTGTCAAAGGTAGGTTTTAACCAAAGGCTTCGAAATCCGTTTTTAAGTTAATTCATCGCCAACATAAACGTAGTGGGAACTGTTTGTTTCCCGTATTGATATGGCCTTGTCCAGATAAAATGTTTTGGTAACATGTGAAGACGGGTATGTGTCTTCACTTGTTTCATTTCATCTTGTCGCCACTATAAGCTGATTGGTGGTTTCTGGATGATGTGCGCATTCGCGCCCAGGAACTCAGTGTTGTGGGTTGGACAAAAGCTATATCAATGTCATTCCATGATGGGGCTTTAGCACGGGCAGAAGTATCGAGCCTTGGCTCGTAGAGCCTCGGCTACCAAGGCCGAAGGTAATGAAGATTAATACTATTAACTATTTTTATTTGTCGACGCGTCGTTTTAATAATTATTTCTTCTAAACTTTAATTAATGTTTTTCGCCGATTTCTGAGTGCCGATTGGGAACGTTGTTTTAAGTAACTTCAATGTTTGTTATTGGGCTCAAGTCAAATTGTGGAAATCTACTGATTTAAATTGATTATTATGTTGATATTTTATTGGTGCTTGATTTTATTGTGGCTTGAAATAATTTCTCTTGCGCAAGCTACATAAATTCGGTTTGGCCTGAATTTACAATGCTATGCACGAAGGCCGATCGTACGTTGTTTGTTGGTGATGATACTAAACGACAAAGCACTTAATTATTTATTATGCGTTGTGATTTGACGCAAACTTGGAAGATATTTTTCAATATCTAAATACAGTGTTCTCCTAATTTTCGGATTTTCGATAGCCTGAGGTACTCCTAATCATGTTTGGTTTTGCGTGCAAGATGCCACGCCCACTTCCATTGTTCGCCCGCCATGAATGAAATTTTGATCAACTACTATTTCCGCCTATTGGCATCTGTATCTTGAGAATTCTTACGAATATATTATATATTTTATTGGTTTTGGAAAACATTATTTCATTTGAATATCGAAGTAGTATATTTCATATACTTGAAGAGGTTACACCTATCCAACTACCATAGTGGACTAGAACGTAAGCTTGATTGATCAGCACTCAACAGAGCTGAAATACTCCCCTAAGGAAATACAGGTTATGGTAACCCCAAAATATACGTAGCAGAGTAAGCAAGGTCTGTTAGGTTGTAGACCACATTGGCCGATGAGTACCAAACCCAGCCCTCCACACAACGGGTAATCCGGCGTTTGTCTTTATATGGGGCAATGATGACTATCTTTTGCGTAATTGAAGAACTGTGTTCAATTTGAATTAAGCTGTCCTACACAGTGAAAAGAAATCACACAAAATGAAGTTAATTATTGGTTTATTTGTTGAAAAATATACAAATTTCTCTAAAACAACTCACCCCACGTAATCTTGATGTTCAAATTTACATAGCTTTCTTACGAGATTTCTTAATGGCAAACTCGTTAATAATTTCCTCATATGAAAGTGTTTTCGTTGTATTTTTGAATTTGTATTATGTTATAGTTTTAGAAAGAAGGTTATGTAGAAGGACTAAAATATATTTTTAAGTAACATGATCCCTTAAATTCGTACGGAAAATATTATTAACGTCTGAAATACTTCAGTATAACTTTTGAATAAATTGCCAAACTGCCGCTCCTGGAAATTTGCCGCTCTAGGCTGCAGCCTACTTAGCCTATTTAGAAATACGGCCCTGTCACCAATGCATGTAGTATTACTTCAATTGTAATGGAGCATGCAGTTAATAAACAACAACTAGATTATTACTTCTCTAAACAAATCAATCAAACTGAGTGTATTTACCTGAAGGAGGGAGAACACTGCATAACCCTTCCAGGAGTAATTTCTGAAGACGTGTTCGTCAAAGCCATAGCGTACTGGAGTGCGAGCGGGTGTGTAGCCATCCTCGGCCTCGTACTGGTAGTGGTACAAGGTGGGGAAGTAGTGAGTCTGTAGCGGCTCATCACACGTCTGGCCAGTCACTCTCGGCCGGCAAGGACACTGACCGTACTGCTTGTCACAGATGTTACTCACAGACCCACCAATGTCACAACCACAATCTTTAAAAGAACAATTTATCTACATGAATACTTCAGGATACAGGGTGTTACATGTTGCTTGATAAAAACAACAAAGTTTGTTCACAAGAATATTCACTTTGTCAGTAGTAGTATATCCCTTTTCATTCTGGATATTGCTTCATCACGATGACATCATCAGCCTTTTGCTGATGTCATGGGCCCTTAGAGTGAGCACGTGCACTTGTTAGTGTGAGATGAGGTTGACCTTTATCTGCTTGAAGCAGATGTACAATTGACGTCATTGGATAAGAATTTAACCTTTGACTTGTTTATGCGATAATGATAAAAAATTAATGGGTGTTGACGTCATGGGGTTATTTATTATGATGCTAGCTGTCATCCGACACCCGTGCGAGTGTGAGCATGTGCACCAGTGCGAGCGATCACGTGATATGCCTGCTGTGTTCGCGTGAGATGAGGTTGACCTTTAACGTCATTGGATTAGAATGTAATCTTTGACTTCTTTAAGTGATAGTGACAAAAAATTAATGAGATGTTTACGTCGGAAGCTTGTTTGCTGCATATGGTTTCTTGAGTGTAGGTGGGGGTGGGGTGGGGGTTGGGGGGAGGGAGATATATAAATGGACGAGTGCGTTGATGAGTTTAACTTCTATTTTTGCCAGAAGAGAGAGTGTGTCTGAAAGAAATAAAGATAGTCAACGACGAGGTACAAATTGTGTGATGGATATTATAACGAAGTTGAATAAGGTAGCCAGTTCGGCCCAGTATTCTAATAAGAAACTATCAGAACTAATAATTGAATTACCGTATGTGGTCCAATCTCTCCGGGCAGTGGAGACAAGATTTGGAAGAAAAATAGTGGTGGACATTGTCGATGAAGACAAAATAACTAGTGTATTTTTACCACAAGTATTTGCAAAATTAAGCGAGTCAGAGCTCAATGAAATAAACTCACTTAAAGATCGAGTGAGGATGCTGTATTTGGGTTTGAAGAACGGCTCACATCGAGTTGTTTTTCAACATTAAATTTTTTTGGTGAGTATATATGTATTATATGTATTGATTGATTGATTGATTGATATAACGATTGATATATAGTTGTTATTTATTTCTTAAATTGTTTATTTTTCAGATTATTTAAAAACTAATAAATGAACAGCATAATGAAGAGGAAAACTGTTAATTTTCTGAGTGGACCTGAACATAGATCGCATCCGATAATAGAGTATCATCGTGTAAGCTTTGAACATTCAGAAGAAGAAGAAGATGATACTGATTTTGAGGTGAGTCATAATGAGAAAGAAGCATGTTATAACAAATGGACATCATCGTCTGGAATTTCAACATTTTCAGTCTACGTTACTAATCTTTTTGACTCATAGAGTCATCTATTTTTCCGTATTGACTTGCTATAATAATCAAAAGATTTACTTAGTTCCGCCTCAATTAAGTGACATGTGATTATATCACAAAAATTTCAATAAATTGTATTGACGAGGCGGAACTAAGGAAATCTTTTGATTATTACTACGTTACTAATGTTAGCAAATCGGATGATAGTCAGCGAGAGGTGACAGAAACAATTATAAGATATTTGTTAAAAGAATTATGTGAAGATGAACATTTTTTTGTTTTTTCGGATAAAATACATTCAATGAGTTTTAAAAAATTGAATTTTCTGTTACTGTTATGATGTAACAAAATTACGAGTATAGAAACAAATTGCTTGATAAACTTCAAGAGGAATTTCCTTTTGTACATTGGCGATTACAAGGAGTAATTTATCTCAATGGCTCGAATATACTTTGTTAGATTGTAGTTTTTTGGTAAACCGATGTTACAGCAACTGCTAGTGGTGTATTAACATTAGTGCAAATTGGACAATTGCCTAGACAAGAATGGCGACACCTCCTAGCAAACGTAGAAAAGTTGATATTGTAATACATAATAATAGCGAAAATATAAGAAACAAATTGGACAATGCATTTGAAAGTGTTTCTAATTTCAGAAGTGAACTGAACCGTGCTATTTCAATATCATATCAAAAAGTCCTCTCGGCACGCCGGAAGGCGGAGGTAGATTTCACCGGACAAACTTGGGGATAGTCGAAAATAGGCAGAATATGCAGGTTTTCGTAGAAGGATCAGACCACATTTATTGCGTGAAAGTATTTTATAATTGGAGATTAATTAACTTTGTTTTTCGTCATTTTATGCATATTTTAAACATTCTATTGTCTTATGATGACGGTAACCTTCTTGTCATTTGGAGTCCATTTTTATACTTGTGGTCACACTGTCCTTATGCAAGGTTTCGACACTGATGTGTAACTATGTAACGGTCTGTTACTTCTTCACGCAAAATTATATCTCCCGCAGAGATGTTGGTTGGTTCCTCAGTTTAGGGGCTGCGACAACGCAGTCATCTAACCCCGTGTACATTGGGTGAGTGTAGAATCTGTCTGATAAACGGTGTGAATTGTGATGGCTGTATTAGTCTGTAATTCAGGTAAGGAATGCAGACGCTCAATTTCAAGCAGTAGTTCCTAATGTTGCTACCAGATACTACCGTCAACGACACCTAGCTGTGAACTTGGCTACTAGATGCCACCGCAATCGACAACTCGCAACGAACGTTGGAACCTCCCCTCCAAAGGAAAGCATACTGAGGGATTTTTAGCGCTCTTAGAAAATCCGACGACTTTGGCCGGCTTTGAAACCGCGACATTGGGCATGCTACCAGTTACGTCACCGAAGCCGCTTCACACTTAGTCAGATGGAAATCTGAATCTGATCTCGCGCAAGTGCGTTGTCATGGCAACGTCTGATGGCTCATCCCTCATCAATTTAGTAGTGTTGCCATGGCAACCACTGATAGCTCTTGGCATTTTCTTATAATTCCGAAATTATTTTTCTCATCCCTTGGCATAATGGTGGGTCATATCAAAAATTCTTTCAGACAAATGTTTAAGGTAATTATTAGAGGAATATTGTCCATTTTGTACGGTTTTGATATTGTGCCTATTAAGAGAGATATGATTAATTTTTCCCGAAAAACCCACTTTTTCCCACCCCTTTGGTCAATGGTTGGTGCTATAAAAAAACTCTTCAAACATAAATTTTTGGGCTTTATCCGACACATAGTATGAACGTTTACCGGATTCGATATTTCACATATTAAGAGAGTTATAGCAATATTTCACTTTTTCGAAGAAAAGCCCCCCATTTTCACCCCCTTCGACCGATTTAGCCCAGTAACGAACTCGACCGAGATTTTATAGGTATACATATTCGGTAAAAAATTCAAAGTGATTGGTGCAAAAATACGGCAGTTATCGTGTCCACAAGAAACTGATATACATACCTGCCAACTTTTACGGTTTATCCGTAAAATTTACGGAAATTGCAGCATTTTACGGTTTTACGGATGAACGGTGTCATTTTACGATTTTGCGGACAAAAATTTGAAACTATAATTTACATTCGATAATACCGCCCACTTCCGTACAATCGATTGTTTGCGTGGGTCGAAGGCAAGTCCACGATAGTCGATAGCTCGTTCTTTGATATGATTCGTACTTTTAACCGTGTGATGGTTGTGTCGTCGTTTGTAATTGAATTTGAAGCCGGGATAACCGTTCTTCCATGTGTCGACAGGCTCTGCTTCGCATATTCTTTGTTCCGCTCCGTTCGCTCGTTGCGATTTAAACCATATTCTTTGACCACGTTAGCATTGTTCATTGTTCGCGAAGTTGGCGTTCCTTGAATGTTTTCGTCTTTTAAGGTTATGGCATATTTTAATGAAGCGTTCGAGTTTTTGTGCTATAACTTCGTGCTTCGCAGTTTCCTGTATTCCTTGGACTAATTACATTCGTTCCACGTGTGTGTGTGTGTTTTTTTCTACCATGTGCATATTCTTTCTTCACGAGGTTGGCGTCGTTTTCATTTAATGGCTTTGTGTGTCTTGACATGTTTTAATGAAGTGTTGGCTGTCTTAAGTGTTTTATGTTATAATTTTATGTGACGTTCAGTGATCCAGGTTCCTTTCGATGTTTTAGTAGATATCGAGAATGAACAAATCCAACAAGAAAGGAAGAAGATTGTAGTTTTACGTGACCGTGAATCTAGTGATTATGAGCCACGGGACCTCCTTTTTACGTGGAATCCGAACCACAGGACATGGCATTTCACTTCGAAAATCTCACATGCATTGACCGGGAATCGAACCCGGACCGCCTTGGTGAGAGGCATACAGCTAGACCGCTGAGCCACCACGCCCCCACATATCCAACAAGAAACAGTACTTCCAGACATTTAAAGAATCATACTCGGTGGATTTTCCGTGCATACTAAAATCAAGAAAGGGAGAAAAAAATTGCCTTTTGCATGGTATGTGGGTGTGATATTAATATTGCACATGGTGGAAAAAAACGATTTAAGTAATCATGTGAAGTGCGGTAAACACATTAGTTATGTTAAATCGAAGGAAGATAAGCAAGAAAATCAACACCTTTTTTGCTAAGTCTGGAAACGTTGACAGTGACGTAATTAGGGCCGAGTGTCTGTTTACTTCCTTTTTGGTGGACACAATGTGCCCTTAAGTGCGGCTGATCATGCTGGTGCTTTATTTAAGAAGATGTTTCCCACATCAGAAGTTGCAAAGAAATATAGTTGTGGTCGCACGAAAACGACATGTATTGTAAATAAAATGGCAAAAAATGCATCATCTGAAGTTGTTAAGGCCTTCAGAACGGACCGGATACAGATAAATCCCTTTTCTTTTCATCAGTGAGAAACTACTTTTGTACTGCCTGTGACTACATCATCAACAAGTTTCCACTCAAGGATGACGTGTTAAAGAATGCTCAAGTTGCTAGGTTAGACAAAATTGAAGATGCACAGTTATCTTCCATTCGTTTTTTCTTGGAAAAGTTTCCTATCATGTTATGCAAGGAAGAGAATGAAACTACAGATGAGGTGGTGAATGAGCTTCAGAGGCAGTTCACAGCTCTTCAGGTAGATGACACTTTGGCTGCACATCAAGATGCTGCAAGTGATTCCAGTTGGGCACAAATATCAAGAATTCGTGGAGCCGATGGACTTCTTAAGTATAACCGAATTTCTAGAGTATTGCTCTCTATTCTCACCATACCCCATACCAATGCAGAATGTGAACGTTTTTTTAGCCTTGTGAAGAAAAATAGAACACTGTTCAGGTCATCCATGTCCAATGAATCTCTGGAGTCTATTTCTATTTTGAAGACCAGGAGTTCTGGTCCCTGTTATGACAAAACATTTTCTCAAGACTGTTTGCAGGAAGCTAAAAAGGCCACAACCATGACTTAAAAGTCGAACTAGCATGTGATTTGCAGTGTGTATTATATTATTTCTTGCCTGTGTTATGTTAAACAAGTTTTATTGTTTAAAGCCTTTTTCAATTATCGTATATCAGCTTAATCTATCAAGGAAGTCCTGTTATGTCTGCTCCAAACCAATATTCACCACGCCTGCTGCTGATTAACATGGATTTCTTCTTGATTGTTATGTTCATCTACAAATCATGTAAGTAGATATGATTTCATTGAAGTATCCTGTTTAAAGCATGAATTATTGTATTTTGTAGCCCAGAAGTATTATTATTTTCGTCAAGCCGGGGTATGTCGAAAATCGTTAATTTTTTTTGTCGCGCGTGAGTTTTACTGATAGCCCTTTTCAAAAGTTGGCAGGTATGAAACATACATAAATTATACATACACTTTTGAACTGACGGTGGTTTTGGGGTCTGGGGGATGTGAAACGCGAAGATATGTCGAAATTTTCCGGAAATCGAAACATGGTGCCCATTGCAATAGTTAGCTTTCTAATGAAAACTACCTAAAATACTACCATCAACGACACCTATCTGTGAACTTGGCTACTAGATGCCACCGGAACCATCAACTCGCAACGAACGTTGGAACTTCTCCTCCGAAGGAAAGCAAACTCAGGGTTTTTTAGCGCTCTTAGTAAATCCGACGACTTCAGCCGGGTTTGAACCCGCGATCTTGGGCATAGAAGTTCAGCATGCTACCAGTTCCGATACCGAAGTCGCTTCCCACAGACATATGGAAAACTGAATGTTATCTCGTGCAGTGGCGTTGTCATAGCAACTGCTGATGGCTCATCCCTTATCAATTAAAAGTAAAGTTGTCATGCCAACCTCTCTTGGCACTTGGCATTTTCTTATAATTTAAATCATTTTGCTCACCCCGTGGCGTAATGGTGGGTCATATCAAAAATTCTTTCAGACAAAAGTTTTAGGTAATTATTGGAGGAATATTGACCATTTTGTACGGTTTTGATATTGTGCCTATTAACAGAGATATGATTAATGCTTCCCGAAAAACCCACTTTTTCCCACCCCTTTGGTCAATGGTTGGTGCTATCAAAAAACTTTTCAAACATAAATTTTATGGCCTTGTCCGACACATAGTATGAACTTTGAATGGATTCAATATTTCATATATTAAGAGAGTTATAGCGATATTTCACTTTTTCAAAAAAAAGCCTCCCATTTTCACCCCCTTTGACCGATTTTGCCCATTAACGAACTCGACCGAAATTTTACGGGTATACATATTATGTAAAAAATTCAAAGTGGTTGGTGCAAAATTACGACAGTTATCGTGTCCACAAGAAACTGATATACATATATATATATATATATATATACAGTATATATAAACATACATAAATTATATATAAACTTTTGAACTGACGATGGTTTTGGGGTCTGGGGGATGTGAAACGCGAAGATATGTCGAAATTTTCCGGAAGTCGAAACATGGGACCCATTGCAATAGTTAGCTTTCTAATGAAATCTACCTAATAGGGGAAAACACTCGAACCGAGTTGATAGAGACACTGATGAGTTAAATGAATGTTGGAGAGTTATTAGTGGCCACATATTGCAACAAGTTGAGAATTTTGAAGAAATTACAGTTCAAATAAAGGATGAGTCTTTTTTAAGCTGTCAGTTAATTGAAACAGCATTCAATTCTAGAGTGTACAAACTTGCAGTTTCAAATGTTAAGAATGAGTTTTTAGATCCTCGTGAATTTTTAGCAAATGCAAATATTTGGTTTACAAAGTATGTTAAGAAAGCGTTAACTATACAAGCTTTAAAGGTAAATTCAGTTTTGTGTGCACAATATGTGCTTCGCGACATATCAGAGATAAAATATTTTGCTGTCAAAAATAGTTTTGGAGTATACTGATTTAAATGAATTTTATAACAATCATATAATTGAAGGTACATTAACAAAATTAAGTGAATTTGAAGCAAACGGAACTGGGTGGACTTTGGAAAAAAATCATAGTTTGAGAATCAATATAAATAAATATGTTGGATTTCAAGTAGGAATGTCCAATAATAGTTTGCCTGAAGTAATAGTAAATAAACGAGCTGTACTAAATTTGTATGATATAAAGGAAGCTTGTTTTGCGTGGAGTGTGGTTGCTGATTTGTATCCAAAAACTCGAAACGTGAATCATCTTTCTTCCTATCCTCATTACAGCGATATTTTATGTTTAGATGATATTCCAATTCCAATGCAAATGAAATATTTAAACAAGTTTGAAAATCAAAACAATATTTCTGTAAATGTATATGGAGCACAATATGATGAAAATAATTGGGTTCGTAGAGGAACAAATGGAGTAAAAGAAAAAAAAAATACTATTGTACCTTTGTATGTATCAGATAAAGTATATGAAAGGAGTGTGGACTTATTGATGTTGCAGATTGGAAACAGTGAAAGTTATCACTTTTGTTTAAATAAAGATCTCTCTCGCCTTGTGCGTTCAAGCCTCACTAGCATTAAAAGACGGATTCTTATATGTAGACGTCGTTTGTCATATTATTTTCTTGAGGATGACTTAAATGTTCACCTTGAGGACTGTAAACAGTTTCCTGTAGCAAAAAGCATAAAGCCAACTTTTGAAGAAAGATTTGTTAATTTTACAGAATTTAAATTTAAAGATAAAGTTCCATTTATAATTTATGCAGACACTGAATGCGTTTTGTCTCCTATTTCCTCTTGTTTTCCAAATAGTGACATTCCTAATTCTACTTTAACACATAAACATATTCCTTACAGCATTTCTTTATTCCTCCAATGTAATTTTGATAGTGAATTGTTCAGCTTTAAACTTTTTAGGGGAAATAATTGCATAGAATTGTTTGTAAAGGAACTTTATAGCATTGTAGATAAACTTGAAACATTATTTTTCACCCAAACCAATGTGAAAGATGACAGAAAAAGAAGAAAGATTATTTTTGTTAAGTAAAAATTTGTCACAATTGCGAGAAACCGATTACATATAATTAAATCAAAGTACGTAATCATTGTCACATAACTGGAAAATATAGAAGAAGTGCACATAATGGTTGTAATCTAAATTACAAAGTAACAAAGGTCCTACCTATAGCATTTCATAAGAAACAAGATGGAGAGGTGTTACATAATCCTGGTCAGATAAGTTTGTCAGCAATGAATATGGAACGTTATAAAGGATTTACAAATTATGTGCGGGTTAAAAAAGGATTCATTCAGTTAAGATTTATCGATACTTATAATTTCTTGTCCTGTTCACTAGATCAATGTTCATCTTCGTTAAATGAAAATTCAAAGCAAATAATTAGGCTTTATTTTAATGATGATGCACAGTTTCGACTTACTATGAGAAAAGGCATGTTTCCATATGAATACGTTACAAGTATGTATGTACTTAATGAAACTAAATTACCTGAAATATCCCAGTTTTATAGCAGTCTTTATAATCAAACAATATCGAACGAGGACTATGAGTTTGCTCAATCGGTGTGGGAAATTTTTTCTTGTCAAACATTAGGAGAATAGGCTGATTTGTATTTAGAAGTTGACACACTTCTTTTGGCGGATGTCTTTGAAAATTATAGATAAAATGACATGGAAACTTATGGCATTGATGCAGCTCATTTTTAGACTGCTCCATCTATGTCTTGGTGCGCAATGAGAAAGATAACCAATGTTCAACTTGAATTGCTTCAAGATATTGATATGTTACACTTTTTTGAACGATCTATTCGTGGAGGTAATGTTCAGTGTAAAACTCGACATGCGATTGCTAATAATAAGTATATGAAAACTTATGATGAGAAATAACAAGAGTCCTATATAATGTATTTTGAAGTTAAGAATTTGTATGGATATGCTATGATGGAATATATTCCAACAGGTGGCTTTAAATGGGTTGAAAATGTTGAAGGGTTTGATGTTTCATATATTGATAATACTTCAGAAATTGGATATACTTTGGAAGTAGATTTGAGTTATCCTCAAGAGTTACATGACAAACATTCAGATTACCTTCTATGTCCAGAAAAGTTGACCAAGCTAATGGCTACCCTTTATAATAAAGAACTATATGTTTTGCATTATAGAATGTTAAAGCAATGTATTCAACTAGGAATGAAATTAGAACGTATTAACAGAATAATTGAATTTAATCAGAGTCAATGGCTCAAACCATATATTGATGTAAACACTGAGAAACGCAAACAGGCAAAAAATTATTTTTATTTTTATAAATCAATGAATAATGCAATTTTAGGTCATCCACTGATGAATGTGAGGAAGTGAAGGGACATCAAATGGGTTCCCAAATGGCATGGAACCTATGGTGCTAGGTCTTATAGCTAGGGCTAATTTAAACATAGAATTATATTTGATGAACAATGTATGGCCATTGAGATGAGCAGACTAAGGATTTTTCACAATCAACCAGTATATGTTGGTGCATCTATATTAGATTCATCTAAATGTGATATGAATGACTTTCATTACAATGTTATTTTAGCAAATCCTGAATCAAATGTAAGGTTGTTATACACAGACACCGATAGTTTTATGTATATATTCTATTATGATATTTATGAGTTCATAAAACAGCATTCAAATTTGTTTGATACAAACAATCCTTTTGGCATTGTGAGACAAAATAAAGGTGAAAATGGTTTAATGAAAGATTAACATGCTGGAAGGATTTTTGAAGAATTTGCGCGTTTAAGACCCAAAATGTATCGAAAAAAATTGTGTGATGAAATTAATAGCTTGTGTAAGGCTCAAGGCATTAAGAAGAGTGTGAGTAAAACTATGAATATTGATGATTATCGAAAGTGTCTTTATAACGGAGATCAAGCCAACAAAGATCAAGTTTGTATAATTTCAAAATCTCATTCTGTATTTATTGTTCGTCAAAATAAGTTGGCAATTTCATCAAACGATGATAAAAGACATACAACTGAAAACGGAATTGTTACTTTACCGTTTGTTCATTTTTCTCTAAAAAATTATTAGAAATGAATTTGAGATTAAAGCACTTCATCTCCCTTACTTACTTTATTTCTTTCACACACACACTTTTATTCTGATAATACTAATTTTTCTGTGTTAGTTTGCTTATAAAAAAAGTAATAAATAATAACCCAAAATTTTGTGTATTATTTACATCTCCTCCCCCCACCACTCCAATTTTCCTGAAAATATATATACCGTATATAATTACTTTATATTACTTACTTATCATTTATTAATGGTGCATTGTAAGAGAAGCAACTCTAGCACTCTATATAAACGATCAGGAAGTGGTTCATTAATTAGTCGTGTACTTAATAAAACTATTGATAATTTACCCGTGGGATTACACATCCCGGGATATGAATATTGTGGACCAGGAACAAAATTAGAAAAGCGACTGACCCCTGGTGATCCTGGAATGAATATATTAGATAAAGCGTGCAAAGACCTTTCTATGCTTTTGCAAATTATAAAGATTCAAATAAAAGAAGAGGGGCTGATGAAATTTTAGCTTCAAAAGCTTGGTCCTGTGTAAAATCTTGTGATGCATCAATAAGAGAGAGAGAGAGAGAGAGAGCGGCTGCACTAACAGCTAGTGGCATAATGAAAGCCAAGTCTAAGATTGGAGGAGGTAAACGAAAATTAAATAAATAAATAAATAAATAAATAAAAAGAAGAAAAAAAAAAGAAAAAAAGAACATAAAAAAGGCAAGGTGGTATTTTACCCTAACTTCCGATATTTGCAGCCTTGTCGGGCTTGGGAGGTCTAGCAGGCGGAGCAGCTGGGGTAGCGTCTGCTATAAACAAAGCAAAAGCTGCTCAAGATGAATTAAAAGAAATGAAAAGACACAATCGAATGATAGAAGCAATGCGAGGAAAAGGATGTCAAGGCATTTATTTAAATCCTCCTGCATACAAAAGATAATTAACCAAATATCAAATAAAGCATTAAGTAATTTTGATTTAGCTAAATACGCACAACAATTCAAAATTGAACATTTTAGAGGAATCTTTATGCGAGATAAGTTACCAAGATATCCTCGAAAAAAAAAAATAGATTAGATTAGATTTTTATTAATCCATTTGATCAATTACAAGTATACAATACATTTTTGATATAGGACACGTCAGTAATTACATCTATAAAATAAAAGAACTTACAGGTATATATTACTAATACAATAGCTATTAAAACTTTTTATACTAACAGATCTTAAGGGATACAATCTTATTGGACAACTATTTACACCTTCCTCTATTATCACAATATGAAAACTTAATTCTATCAATACAACAACTTACAGTAGGTATTACAATTAAAATAGAAAAGTAAAATATAATTATAGTTTGAAGCTGTTAACATGTTTAACATAACAGATAAAATAGAGGTTGATAACAGAGTAGTGCGACGAGAAGAAAGAGTTTATCAACCTTATACAGCTAATAAATTTGAAAATAATGATGAAATTCGAATACCGATTAAAAATGAAGAAAATATAGTTTTATTTTCAGACGCTGTTCTTTACTTAGAAGGACGAATTATTACTTGTAACATAAATCCAACTGCTTCTACTACAGCATATCCTGACCAAAATTTTGGGGCTAATCTTCTAAGCGAAATTCACATTACGTTAAATGGTAAAGAAACTGATCGTACACGTCATTTAGGTATAACATGTTCTATAAAAACCTATGCATCATATTCAAAAAACGAATATACAGCTTTACAAAATGCTGGTTATTTTCCCTCTTTAACAACAACACCAAGTGAAGCAAATAAGGTTGATAATACCACAAAACGTTTTCATGTAATACTTCCTTTAAGCAACCTGTTAGGTTTAGCAGAGGATTATAGAAAGCAGATTTTAAACTGCAAGCATGAGCTAATACTTCTTCGATCTTCAAGTGACGCACGCGCGTTGCGATCAGAAACCAAAAATGATCTTTCTAAGGTCAAGTTATCTAAAGTTTATCTAAAAATTCCTGTTTTATTATTATCAGACGAAGAACAAATTAAAAGATTAAAACTACTGCAGAAAAATATTCGCATACAGGTTGGTTTTCGATCGTAGGATGTTCATGTCTTGCCCTCTCTTCCTAGAACAACTAAATTTACTTGGAGTGTAATGACGACTTCTGAAATTGAAAAACCAAGGCAATTTTCAGTTTTTCAAATTAATAGAAACGTACTAAATATATGCTCTTCCTATTTTGACAATTGTAACATTAAATCTAATAGAGTTATTTTTAATTCAAATTTTTATCCATATGAACTGCCAACTTCTGAAATTGCTATAAATGACTACAGCGAATTGTATGACATGTTTGTTAAATTTCGTAATGTATATTATCAGATCAATGATTTTCGTTCAGACTCTAGTTTCACGAGATGAATTCAAGTCACATTGTCCGATTATTGCAATTAATTGTCTCGAGCAAGTTGCATCAGTAAAGACATCTTCAGTTGATGTGCGAATTGAAATCGAGACAAGAGTGAATATACCTGAAGATACAATTCTTCATTGTGTTATTATTCAAGATAGTCAAATATCTTATAGAGCATTAACTAATGAAATAATTATCTAAACCATTATTTGCTAACTTATAAGCAAGCAAGTAAACAAGTATTCTCACTTTAGTTGCAAACATGGATTTGATAACAACAAACTCTCCTTCTACTGATGCCGAGACGAGGAATAACAAGCATCCAATAGTTGCAGACATTCGTAAGCTACCAAACGGGAGTTTGGAACTTGCTTACTGTATATTAAATAACAGCAATATACCTTCATTCAGTCCAGTGTTAACAAGGGTCGCAGAGTATTGTGAAAAAACTCTTTCCTCTTCTTTTAACTCTATTAAAAATAAATATGAATATTTAGTTGTATATAATTTACCACATGAATTTTCTCTGTTTGCACTAACAACACTTTCCCCATGCTCATTAATCGATCTTAATACAATTGAAGGAATGTCAGATCTAATGTTGAAGCATAGCCATCGTTTATCTACAGATTGTCCAAAACATTTACCATCTCTTGCAATAGGAAGCATTAGTTGTGCTAAATTTAATGTTAATGCTGTTCAACATTGGTTAAATTCTTCTGATTGCATCATGAAAATTGTGTGTTCGATAATAAACAAATTTCGGAACAATGGACTTCAAAATTTTAATAAGTTTGATTGGAATTACTTTCCTATAAACGTACTGACTACATATGAACCACAACGAATTCGTCTGGAGTGGGAGCATCTACCAGATCATCTAAAAAGAAAATTTCAACTGTTTCTTCTTCTCTGCAAATGTGATAACTGCATTCAGCACCAATACAATTTAATCTACTACTGTAATTGTGTCTCCCAAAAGTCCAACCCGGCGTCCTCGTCGTGGGAAACGGGCAACGACACAAAGTAGGGGATCGCCTGTAGGGGCGAAGTACAGTGGGGACTTCGTGTGCCCCGGCACCATTACGGTAGCTGTGAAGGTCCTAGAGGAACCCTGAAAAGTGACGGCTAACGGGGCTCTGGTGAAGCTACGATAGGCTCAGTAAGCCAGAAGTGGATAAGACTTTTGCTTCCAAGAAGGGAACAGGCCTCGGACAGGACGGATACAATGGACGACGGCCTAGCTGTGATCATGGACTAAGATTTGGAACTTTAAACATAAGAACGCTGACGGGGAAGGTGGAGGAGATAGTGGATATGATGGAAAGAAGGAAGTTGGATTTATTGGGATTGGCAGAAACAAAGTGGAAAGGAGAAGGAAGGAGAGAAATGAGAAAAGGCTATAGAATATACTGGAGTGGGAATGAAGAGGGAAAGAGGAATGGAGTGGGATAAGTAGTACGAGATGGTTTAAAAGAAGAAGTGAAGAGAATAGGTGATAGGATGATGAAAGTGAAAGTAGCACTGAGGGGAGAGACCATAGAAATAGTGCAAGTGTATGCTCCACAAGTAGGCTGTGCCTCTGAAGAGAAGGAGGAGTTTGAAGAGGAATTGCAGAAGCAGCTGGGAGGAAGGAATATGATTGTTGTGGAGGATCTGAATGCCCATGTAGGAAGAGAAAGACAAGGGTATGAGAGTGTGCTTGGAACAGAGGGTTGGGGCAGAAGAAATGAGGAAGGTAAGAGACTGTTGGACTTCTGTCGAAGGAACAGCCTGCTAGTTGGGAACTCCTGGTTCAAGAAAAGAGAGAGCCACACAATCACATGGTACAGTGATGACTTGACCAGGAAGTTGGTGGTCGACTATATACTGTATGAGGAAGAATTAAATAAGAACATCACGGACATCAAGGTTATACCATCGGAGAAGATAGCGACCATCGATTGCTGGTAATGAACCCGAGTGACTAAGGAGAAGAAAGGGACTGAGAACCAGGAAAGACGTATAAGGATATGGAAACTGAAAGAAGGGGATAGAAGGGTCGAGTACCTCAAAATGGTAAAGGAAGGAATTCCAACAGATGAAGAAAGAGGGGTGGAAGAGGAATGGGCTAGTAGGTGCAGCAGAAGCAGTATGTGGGAGGACAAGTAGTAAGAAGAGGTGGAAGGAAACACCATGGTGGAATGAGAAGACAAAAGATATAGTAAGGGAAAAGAATTGACCTTTAGGAAGTGGTATCAAAATAGGACGGTAGAGACAAGGGAAGAGTACCAGGAAAGAAAGAAGGAGGCGAAGAGAGTAGTGGCTGAGGAGAGAAGAAAGTGGATGGAAGAGGAGACAAAGATGATGAAGGAGGATAGTGAAGGTACAAAAAAGGTCCTGTATGGGATAGTAAATAATAAAAGGAAGAATCCTACGATTATGTTAGAATGGTGAACAAAAGGGGACAAGCGATAGAAAATAGGGAAGAACTGAAGAAAATGTGGAAAGAATATTTTGAAAAACTTCTGAACCCAAATGGAAACCACGGCGAGGAGGAAGAAATCGGGGAAGAGGAAGATTAACTGCAAACAGAAAAGGACTTAACATGGAAAGAAGTGGAAGATGCAGTGAGGAAGATGAAAGGAGGGAAGGCACCAGGTGTGGATGAGTTGAGTGTGGAGATGGTGAGAGCAGCAGGAGAGGTGGGGATACAATGGTTATACCGAGTGATGAGGACAGCATGGAAGGAAAGGAAGACCCCAGAGGACTGGAAAAAGAGGAATAATTGTCCCGATCTTCAAGAAAGGTAGTAGAAAAGAATGCAGAAACTACCGGGGAATAACACTGATGAGTCATTGTGCAAAGATCTTTGAGAAAGTTTTGGAAAGGAGGATTAGGACAAGGATAGAAGGAGGGATGAGGGAAAAACAACATGGCTTCAGAGCAGGAAGGTCCACAGTGGATTTGATTTTTGCTGTAAGGCAGTTACAAGAACAGCACTATGAGTATGGAACAGATCTACTGATGGCCTTCCTGGACATTGAGAAAGCATATGACAGTGTATGCAGAAACAAAGTATGGAAGTCCCTGGAGGATAGAGGAGTAGAAATATGGACTATAAGGAGGATAAAGGAGATGTACAAGGGAAGTGTGAGCTGTGTGAAAGTGGGAGGAGAGAGTTCAGACTGGTTGGAACAGAGAAACGGCCTGAAACAAGGAAGTGCACTGTCACCGTTACTTTTCATTGTGGTGATGGATGACATAATGACCCAAGTGGCACAAGTAATTGGGGAAGGAAAGATGAAAGCAATGGTGTTTGCAGATGATTTGATGATTTGGGGAAACAAGGAGGAGGAGGTACAGGAACAGTGGGATGTGTGGGAAGGAATAATACAAGGATATGGGATGAAATTTAGCATAAATAAGAGTGAGATGGTGATCACAACAAGGAAGAAGGAAAGAACCACAACGGGAATAACAATTGGTGGGGAACAGCTGAAGAAAGTAGAGAGTTTCAAATATCTGGGAAGCCTGATACAAGATAATGGAAGAAACTATAGAGAAATAAATGAGCGGGGGAGACAGGCAGAAGCATTCCGGAGGAGTGTGAGAAGCATGTTATGGAGCAAGGATGTCCCTCAGAACAGCAAAAAGATCATATATCGGGCATACTATGTCCCTATCCTGACGCATGCCTCGGAGACCTGGGTTATGAAAGGAAGGGAGAAGAGCAAAATACAGGCCAGTGAGATGAGGTTCTTGAGAAGCAATATTGGAGCTACAAAGATGGACAGAATAAGAAATGAGATGACCAGAGAATTAATGAAGGAAGAACCATTACAGGATGATATAGAGAAATCTAGACTTAGATGGTATGGACATGTAAAACGAATGGAGGAGAAGGGGATACCCAGGAGGGTACACGAGACGAAGTGGGAAGGAAAGAGACCGAGAGGAAGACCGAGAGACAGGTGGCTGAAGGGGGTGGAAGAAAGCGTGAAGAGAGGAGAAGACTGGACAAGGGTGGAGGCTGAGAGATGGTGGGAAGACAGAAGACGTTGGAGAGGTTTGTGTTCCAAACAGACCCGGCCCGTGGCTGGAAACTGTGCAAGATGATGATGATGATGATGACTGCAATTGTCACCTATACAGCTTTAGTTTTTTATTTTTGGTTGCTTTTTTAACACATTGAATTTATTTTTTTGTCCACAGGAAATAAACATCTGGACAACTAAAAGAACAAGATCATCTCAACACTCATTTAAACATCTGGACAACTAAAAGAATGAGATTATTTCAACACTCATACAAGAGGAAAAGAAATGTATTAATTTTAATTCCAAATGAATAAAAAAGAAAAAGTCTTTGCACGAATTCAAATTAAAGTTTTTAATGTTCAAATACCTCCTCACTCCAAATGTAGATAAATATATATAATATTGTCAGGTGAGGGATTTGAACCCTCGCTTTCAATTTCTGAAAATTAGATCTTAAGTCTAACGCCTTAGACCGCTCGGCCAACCCGAAACACACAAAACATGCGTATCAGTTTGTTCTGTTGTTTCATATCAGTTCTTCACATTTAGCTACGTGTGGTGAACGTCTTTGTGAAATAAAGCAGCATGAAGTATTTTGCTTGTGTAAAGTATTGCAAAATACAGTTAATGCAAATGATATTGAGTCAAAAAGAAATAAATTTTAAATCTGAAAGGGATCGGCTAAAAACATTTAAGAACTGGTCTTCAAACAGCTTTACAAACACTGCTTGGTTAGCAGCTGCTGGATTTTACTATTATGGATATAAGGATGTGGTCAGGTGTGCTTTCTGTAATCTGGAACTTAGTTATTGGGAAGAAGATGATGATCCATTTGAAGACCATAAATAAGCAATGGGCTCCTTCTTGTCCTTACTTAAACAATATTTCTCCTAACATAGAATTAAAATCTGAATATGAACGACTTAAAACTTTTCAAAATTGGCTTGTTGCCTTTCCAAACGATTTATGTTTAGCATCAGCAGGATTTTATTATACGGGTGGTGATAAAGTTAAATGTATATATTCTGTAAGATTGAAATTGAAAATTGGAAAGAAAATGATATTCCTTTAAATGATCATAAAAAATGGGCACCATATTGTCCATATTTAAGAAGGTTTTACATTGACAACATTGATTTAAATCCTTAAAATCCTACTATTATTGCATATAATGTTGGTTATGATCCGTGTGGAAACATTATGTTGATGTGATGTGCCTTTTTGTGCAGTATACAGTATCGGACGTAAACATGCTAAAGTTTGTTAAGCAATCCAACACTCTACCAGTGGCGGCTGGCAGATAATTGTTCTGGGTGTTGCACTATTTTCATTAAGGTGGTACATGGGCACACGCAGGAATTTTTCTAGGGGGGGGGGGGGGGGAGGGGGGGGGGGGGCATGTATTATTTAAAATTTCATTACCTACATGTCACTAGGTGGTATTGAGATGTACACGCCCCCCTTCTCCTGCAATTTTCGCTTCATTTCTTACTTGCTTTGTGACAATCATTATTTGATTACTCTTAAACCGTTGGGTACATGGTCTTTATAGCATGAATGGGAGGAATATTTTTTTAGTTCAGAGTTTTTGTCCTTAGGAGTTCGCTTTTCTTTGTGGATCATAGTCATAGTGTTCATTTTTTAAAAACAGGCATAAAGTAGTTCGCCGATTTTTTAAATTACTGAAAATATTCTCAAATAATCCCGAATTACTAAGTTAAATAAAACTGTGGAATTATCCCTACATCTAAATCAGTTAATCATCAGTAACTTCAATTTGTGTAATAAACTGGTGTGACAATGAACAATCGAAATATTCTATGGATTTCAGGGGATGGGGGCGCCCATGAGGTGATAGGGTAAAAGACTGCTTGATATCGGAGAAAACTAATCATTTGCGCGGTAAGACGAATGTACCTAATTCATAACAAATGCCGCAGTTCAAAGACATCACATTTTCACCGGATTAAATGGAATATAAGTTAGTCTACATGAAAACACGCAAGTTATATACGAGGGCGAGAACTGCGAGTGTCACAGGTACGCGCAACATTGCAAGACATGGTTTCGGCAGTTGACAGAGCATCTGGGACATCTCCGTCCGTGCCTGCGCCTCGGCTTTGTTGTTGCGGTCAGCGGGCAACGACCAGCTGAGTTAACTGTTGGGATAGGGCTTACCAGGTCTAGCATCTCTACCATACCCTTCACTATTGAGATCTGGTCGGTGCTTGGGACTGGCAACGACCAAACGGACGAGCGCTCCTACACGGCTGGCTTCGCTTTCTCAGTCAGTTCACAGTAACTTACCATAAGATTTCCTGAATTATTAAAGAACAGAATTATGAATTCCCATACATATAAAAGGAAACTTACAACTTTTATTACTAAAAATATTATTACGATATTAATAGTTTTTCATGAATTAATCTGGTCGTTGTGCAACACACAACCTTATTACCAGCCGCCACTGCACTCTACCAGTAATTTCATTTACCAATGGTGAAAACCAGAGTCGTCTTCTTCTTCTTCTTCTTCCTAGCATTTGTCCCGCCTGGTGGCAGGGTCTGCTGTGAGGATTCGTTGTCTCCATTTCTTTCGGTCTTGAGCCATATCTGGGTGTAGATGTGCAGTCTTCAGGTCATTATGGATCGTATCAACCCACCTCTGCCTTGGTCGTCCCTTGGGCCTCTTTCCCGTGACTTCCAGGTTATATGCTGACTTAGCTATTGTGTCTTCTTCTGCACGCAGCACATGGCCAAACCAGCGTAAACGGCCTTCCCGCATTTTCTGATGGATCGGCGCCACTCCGAAACGTTTCCGTATAACAACATTGGTAACATGATCCATTCTAGTGACGCCGCCTGTCCATCTAAGCATCCTTGTCTCCATGACGCTTAGCCGACGTTCCACCTCTTTTGTAGTGGGCCAACACTCGGTACCGTAGAGTGCGACTGGACGGATAACAGTGCGGTAGATCTTGGATTTAAGGTGGTCTTTCATCCGGCGGTCACAGGTGACACCTGTTGTCGTACGCCATTTCAACCAAGACGCCTGCGTCCTTGCGTTGACCTCGTCAATGATTCTTCCATTGTCAGAGACAGTAGATCCAAGATACTTGAATTTTGTTACACGAGGGAGATCTTCTCCGTCAACACTGATGGTCCCAACTTCTCGGGGATCTCAAGTCATATACTCCTTCTTCCTTTTATTCAGTCGCAGGCCATATTCAGCTAATCGGTCACTCCATATTTGTGTTTGGTGCTGGAGTTCAAGTTTGCTGTTTGCTGCTAACATGACATCATCAGCATACAGAAGCGTCCATGGGATTGGCTTGTGCAGGTCTGATGTGACAGTATCCATGACAAGGATGAACAGCAGAGGCGACAAGGCAGAGCCCTGGTGGACCCCTACCATGATGTTGAAATCATTGGTTGCTCCTGCAGCAGCTTGAACATAACTCGTCGGTTCTTTGTAGAGAAGCTGCACCCAGTTAACAAGATATTCTGGAATTCCGTGCTCTCGGAGCGCCAACCAGATTACATCATGAGGCACCCGATCGAAGGCCTTCTCCAGGTCTAGAAAAGCGAGATGAAGTGGCTTATTCTTTTCACGATGCTTCTCGACCAGCAAACGTGCTGCGTAGATTGCATCCGTTGTACCGCAGTTTTTCACAAACCCAGCTTGGTTCTTTGTGAGTTTTGCTATCTTGCGAATCCTTGAAAACCAGAGTAAAGGTGAAAAAAAAGCATAGTGTTTTATTATCGAACACTATTCGATGTATCATGTGCAGTCCATCTAACTGTGATCAGTTCTTTGATAATTGTTCTTATTGTTGGCAAAACTCCAAGTTTGGCTTTTTGGTTATCGATAAAGATAGCGATTTTCAAAATGGTCGATATCGCGATGGATTTGATGTTTATTTTCAGTTATAAATAATAGTTCAAAAGAGCTAATTGCTCATTCGTGTTATACATTTGGTGTGGTTAACAACTTAACTAAGACATCGTTCAACAAAACCTAAATGTGTCTATCAGACGACCTACTTCACGACATGATATTGCAACTAAATCGTATGTTGATGATAAGCTAGTGCAATATGGAAATCAAGTAACAACAACAAGCCATGGACATCTATGTATTAACGGCAAACGGTTAAAAAATGTTGGAACGCCAATACATTTTGAAGATGCTTGTAAGAAAGGGTATGTACTGAGGTTATTGAATGAGCTAAATAAAAATGAGTCTAATACAGAAAAAACACAACAAAACATTAATGACCTTAAAGGTTTAATTTATTCAACTTGTAAAATAGAGAAAAAAGAACTCGACTTTCAAAACAAATGTCTGGCGGGCTTAGCTTTACCATCATCTGCAAATGATGCAGTAAACCTTATTGCAATGCAACAACATACTGTAATCAAATATTTAAAAAATATCTAGAGCAGCGAATAACCGATGTGTTACGAGTAGAATTTATTCATGATTTAGTGCGCGAATTTTCAGATCACATTCCGTTGTTTGATGATGATAGTCTCAACTTGGGTAACAAAAGAATATCTAATGTTAAAGATCCAATTCAAAATCAAGATGCGATACGTATGCTTTTCCAAAACTCATGTAAGAAAAGAACTAGATGAAATTAAAAAAACTCTTTTGAATATAAACAAAGAAGATGAAACTGTAGATATGTTTAACAGAAGAATAACAAACATATCTCAACCAATAGATTTGTTAGATGCAATAAACAAATAGTATTTAGAAACTTTGCTGCTTCTCGAAAAGATCTAGAAGACTTAATCACTAAATTTAATAAACAAATCTTTTTAAACGTAGACGATGGTGGGACTTTAAATATGATGAGTAGACAAATTACTCATGTAAACAATCCTTTAAACGATAAGGATGTTGCAAATAAGAAGTTTGCTGAACAATATGCTGCTTCACGACGTGAATTTGAACAATTGAAACAGACTGTAAATAATCTACAACATCAAAAGCAAATAAATGATGAGTTTCCTGTTAATGACCAAGATGTGACAAATAAACGGTTTGTAGAACACTATGCTACTTCACGAACTGAAGTTAATCAACTGAAGATCATATTTGAAATTATTAAATATTTCAAATGTGCACAAAATAAATTATGCAAACAATGGAGTTCCAAGAGGAACTCAATCTCATAAGTATAAAAATATAATTAAACCCCTTCTTACTGAACACATAGATAGAATTATAACAACAAGACGATGAGAATGAAGAAGCAGATACTACAGGCCAGACGTTTGTTTTAGATGATTGCCCTTGACCTTGAAGTCTGCGGGTGAGCCTACACACACACACTCTCTCTCACCGTATCGCTTAACACTTGTCACCACCGATCTGAATTAATGGAATTCCAGACTTGAACAGACAGTACAGTCCACGTCGAAGTATTGTGTGACGCAGAAGTACACGTTACGTAGTTGCGAACAGAACGTCATTATATTTGCCAATGACTGTACTTCAGCAGTAGTGTGAAACAGCTTTGTCAATCATCGGACCGCTTGGGGCAGCTGATAATAACACAGGTACTGTAGTAACTCGCCTCCAGGCTTCCATTAAGATTTTTCACTCGTCTAAAACAAACGTCCGGACTATACGTTGCATACTGGATATGGGCCAAAGAAACACATCAAACCACAACCCATTTGGAAATTGGAAGGGGGAAACAATATTGAATTTGTGCATTGGAATGAACCAAACAAATTGGTATCAAGACTTAAAAAATTAATTGCATCAAAAGCTGCAGGTCACACAGGACTTGACAGCGATTTCTTTGCAATTGAAGAAGAAGAAGAACTAAAAAATGCAGGATATATCAAATAAAAATTTTGATATTTGTAAAACAATGCACAGTATGTTATAAATCTTTGTTTAGAAAATAGCTATGAACGAAATTAGGCGAGAAATTGCAAAAGAACTTCATGCACTGCTTAGAAAAATGTTTAAAAGACAACATGTTATTACCAAAGGTATTGATGACCTCCATGAGGCAGATCTTGTCGACATGTCGAAACTTGCAGAATGGAATAATGGATTTAAATTTTATTAACCATTATTGACGATTAATCAAAATATGCATGGGCTCTTAAAACCAAAAAAGGAAGTGAGATTGCAAAAATTTAAAATTTGTTTATTCTCAAAGTAAAAGATTACCAAATTATGTTCACACAGATCGAGGAACAGAATTTTATAACAGTGAATTCAAAACATGGTCTCAGAAACAAAATCCAAAGCATTATTCAACTGGCAGCAGCATTAATGCTAGCGTTATAGAACGATTTAATTGCACGCTCAAGGAATTGATGTGGAAAGAATTTACCATGCAAGGTTTATACCGTTGGATAAATATTTTGCCCAAGTTATTAGTAAAGTATAATTGCAGCATTGGCATGAAACCTATTGATGTAAACAAAAACAAAAAACCCAGCTTACCAACACAATATAATGGAAGTTTAAAAAAAAAAGTATAAAATTGGTGATATTGAAAGAATAAGTAAAATCAAAAAACAATTCACAAAGGGCTACGAGCCTAATTGGACAACGGAATTATTTAAAATTTATAAAGTTCAAAATACTAATCCTCAAACATAACTTTAACAAGATAATTAAAATTTAGCAATATTTGGAGCATTCTATGAACAAGAATTACAAAGAACGAAACATCCTAATACTTACTTAATCGACAAAGTACTACGTAGAAGAGGAAATCGAGCATGGCTAGGTTTTGATTCAACTCACAACTCCTGGATTCCAAACAAAAATATATTATAATAACAACAATGGAAGTTTTTTTAATTCATCGCAAAAAAATATTATTATTAATTTGTCTCTATATTTTTTCAGCTCACTTAAAACCAACACACTCAAGAAAGAATGAATGTACTTACCAGTATGCAGAAGATCAGCATATTCGCACCATATTCGACTCCCGCAGACAAGATACCATCTCCAGTTTTCAGCAGCTTGGTGGAAAAAGAACTACTTACCACTTTAAGACTGAAGATCTTATCATTTTCACTAATTCGTACTATATAATTAATGTAAACCACAAATGATAATAAATAAATATATATATATTTTATATTTTATTTTTTATAAAAATAAAACACTATTAAAACTGTCCTCTTCACACTTCCTCCTCATCTTCTTCTCCTTCTTCTTCCACAGGGGGGGAGTCATAATGTCCTCCGGCCTCAGTTCAGGAAGAGTCGTTCCAAAAGCTCGCAGTCTGTCCATCATGATGTCTAAAATGTTGATGGTTAGACCATTCAATATGAATTCTGCGCAGTAGCGCTGGTCCGCTGTTATGACTAACACTTCGACGTCAAACTTCTGTTCTTCCACCATGTTTAATCGTCTAAAAATAATTTTCTCCTCCACTTTTGAGGCGAAAACCATAAAATTAAACCCTAACACCTTCGCTCTCTCTGCTAACATCTTCACTTCTCTCTGGATCAGAGAATAACACAGAGACATGATGATAAGTAAATACTGCTTCATAGTAATCCCACTCTTATATATTTTCACCACCAGGTAAATGCTGAGACGGTTCCTTTCGATAGGTCCACGGCCGATTTCCTGCCAATATCCTTTCCCTGACCCATCCTGAAAAGAAAAGTATGTGGCCATTGGCTGCGTTAATAAAATAATTATATATACTAAGAAGTTAATATTAAAGCAGCAAAAAGCTTTTTAAACATTTCACATGAAGCTCTGGCAACTGAAACTTAATCTTGTCATCTCATTAAAAATTACAGAGTTGAATAATAACAACTAGCAATCTAAGAAACAAGCATATTACATTAACACAGTCTTTCAAACAGTCAAAGCATATGGTCTTTTTGTAGAACACTCGCAGCCAAATGAGAGCATGTAGCAAAGCCACGACACAAAAAAATTTGACGTTATTAAAACAAAACAGACATATCATGTCGGCGACAACTTATTTATTATACTCATAATATCAGCTCATCGCCACATGGTCAATCAAGCAAACCTGCTTGCGTCTCGCGCAATCGCTCCCACACACGCTGGTGACAGATGTTGCGCTTATACCCTCTCTTCAATTAGCTAGCATTACGTCACCGCATACTTATTTATCGCGACCAAAAATAACATCTGCGCGCCACATGTTGGATGACACTGCATGCTCCTCGCCACACAACCTCGCCCACACTGCCGCTCGCAACAAATGACACACAGCACTCTCTTGACTATCGCAGCTATCCACCCAATACAAATCAATCAAGAATTAGCCATTAATATTAATAGCCACGTTACAGCTGACCTCTCCCTGGGAACGGCATCCATGGTCACAGGGCGCGCTGGTCATCTTGCCCATTAGCCTACCACCTGATCACCCCTGGACCATGTGCTTGCTCTAAGGGCCCATGACGTCAGCAAAGGGCTGATGACATCATCGTGAAGATGCAATATCCAGAACGAAAAGGGATATAGTACTGTCAGTACAAATTAATGTTGAATTGTTGAATGCATAGGCGTGCGCACAGGTAGAGCCACTACGGCCACGGCCCTACCTAATAATGCAGGGTTAAGGTAGTCAATTGAAGGAAAGATAAGAGTAAGAAATGAGGAAATTAGAAAAAAGGACAGAATCTGGAAACTCCAGGATAGTACAGAAAAAAGGAGGAAAACCAGAAGATGTACTGCAAGTAGGAAAGGAGTGGTGGAGAGACAGGCAAAGATCGAGGTCCTTAATTCACAACCCGACCCAGGAAGAGATTGGAACCGGGAAATGAAAGGTAGTCAATCAAACAATGTACTTACCATTACATCCAAATAGATTTTGTTCTTGTAGATCGTATGTTCCATCACGACATTCACTGCATCTTCTTGACATAACGGAAGGTTTGCAAATACACTGTCCACTCTTACTGTCGCACACACCCATTCCTCCTACCACACCAGGAAGATGGCACTGGCATTCTGAAATATGTAGCACAGCATTAGTTAGTTATTGTTGTTTTAAGGGGCGGAACTACGAGGTCATCTGCCCCTCGGCATTAGTTAAATAACTTGAATGCCGACATTTTAAACTGTCCATAAATACTGTGCATTATGAAGTTAATACTAGAGAGTCTCCTTGCTCCATGCACAAGCTTTATGACAAAATTCAGTTAGTTATTGTTGTTTCAAGGGGCGGAACTACGAGGTCATCTGCCCCTCTTAACACAGATTAAAATATACAAATTTGGAATGGAATTTAAAATTTAGAGGAAGACGCCTAAATTTGAAAAGACCGAAAATTAAAAATGAAATAAAATTAATAATTACAATATAAACAAAAATTATGGAAAAACAAAAACATTATCATTCAAAAAAGAACAAGTCTTTGAGTCAAGGGCACTGGAAAATTTAGATTGCTGGCCGTAACCCAGTCTCACTTATAAAGCGGATGACGAGATCAGCAGCCACAGCGTCATCGGTTAATATAAGTTTGAGTGTCATCTGCAAACCAAGGTTTCTTCGTTAGTCAGCAAGATCCACACATTCAGTTAAAATGTGGGCCACGGTGAAAACGGCTCCACAGGTACATAGTGGGGGGTATGAAAAATTTCCTGGCATACTTATCGCCATGGCATAATCTACGCACCATACTTCTTAGATCCGAAATTGGTTTATAAAATTTCATGTCATAATCGTCGTATAGCACATTTGTATTTGTGCACCGGTCGGTTGCACATACTGCTGCGAGCTTGCCAGAAGAAAGGAATTTCAGTCTCTGTGCCTGCGTGCTATGACCCATGCTACGTGACTGCCCACACTGGGCGCCAGTCCAGGGGAGTAAAACTTGTATGGACCCATCGCTTCCACATGCAGCTCTCGGAATGACAAGCTTCAATAAGCTGCCATGAGAAGCGTCCATAGCCCCAGTTTGCCCACGTGAAAACAGGCCTGACCGCTATTGGTGGAAACGTAGGCAAGTATTTGACCTTCATCACCCTAAATGTAGCAATCTCTCACATATAATTAGATTTGTCTTGGAGAACTCTTTTTGTACCATGTAAGTTTTTTTCTGTGTCTAAAACAGTGTTGCTTTTATTTCTAAAGTTGTGTGTACTAAAATTGTTGCTATGCGCCTCAAATCAAGGTCTTGTCTTTTAGTAAAATTGAAATTCTTAATTTTCAATTTTTTAATTTCTTTTTAATTTTTAAGGAATTTTAATTCACTTTAAAATAATGGATGAAAATCAACCCCCAAAACAAACAGGCTTCCGGAAAAGCTACAACACAATGGACCACCTCCAAGCAGTAAACCAGGTGATTGAGAAAAAACTTGAATACAACATCAGAGTATATGTAGCATTCGTGGACTATGAAAAGGCATTCAACTCGGTAGAGCACATCAACGTCTTACTTTAAATTTGTTATACTTAATGACGAGTTTAAAGACGAAGGCTATCATGTTTTCGATGCGCGGCAAAATATAGTTATGTGCAAATTCTGCAACATTAGACTAGATTGGAAGCATTGCGATTCATGTGTGTAACACAACTTAAGTGAAAATCACAAAAAGAAGAAAAGGATTTTGTCTGAAGGAGGTACCAAAAGACAGATATCAGTTCAAGAGGCGGTCGGGAATGCCAAAAAAGTGAGAAATGACTCCGACGAATTTGTAATGTCAACAGTGGAGGCCTTTTTGAGTGCCAACATTCCTTTAGAAAAGCTAGATCATCCAACAATGAAGGATTGGATGAACAAATATATACCAGGCGAGTTAATTTTTTTTCGGATGCCGCTACACTTACCAGTATCCCGCAGCCCCACTTTTCGTAGCGATAAAAATAATAACAGGTGGAAAGACGTAGTTTTATGTAACGAATTTTATCAGGGAGGGAAGGTAATTCTTTTACGATTGCCGAGAATCCACCAACCCGCCGTGACATTTACAGCTGAAAGTTTTGCAGCCACCATGGAAACCTAATGTGGGATACTAGAAAGTGTAGTAATGACTTAGTTTACTTTTAAATACTTTTAAGTTCATATCATAAACAACAAATAAGTCTGATTTATTAATATTTTAAATTAAAATTATTTGCTTGCTAATAGATTTTTTTCATTACACTGTTTTAGGAAGTGGAAATTTTCCCACAGCTGACTGGTTACGAAAGAAATATTTGCCCCTATTACATCAAGAAAAAGAAGAATCAAGTAGTGAGAAATTAAAGAATCAGCAAGTTATTCTACACTGTGATGAAACCACAGATAGGATGGGTCGAGCCGTGTTCATTGTGCTATTTAGAACTCTTCCCAAGGGTAGTAGCAAGACTCCTAAAGTGCTAGTAGGTGGTGTCCTAATGCTTCAGAATGTTTACTCGCAGGAATGTTCTCAAGCCATAGTGAAGGTTATTAAGAGACATAAACTTGAATACAAAAATATCATAGGTATTTCAACAGATGGTGCACGATATATGAAAAAGTGTGTGCAAACTTTACAAGGTTTGATATCGGACAACCTTCTTCACATTGAGTGTTGGGCACACAAGCTTGATTTAGTAGCAGGAATCTGGCCGAAGAAACTTCATGGTGTGAATGAGTGTGTTACCAAAACAAAGCAAGCTTTTCTTAATACAAGAAAACTGAAGCATAGGTATATTAGGTTCTTGCAGCAGAAATATGGTGCAGGAGAAAAGGATATAAAGCTCTTTCCCTCACCAGTTATCACAAGGTGGAATACGTGGTTCACATCAGTTGGCAGACTATGTCATGGACTTGGTTCAGTATTTTAAAACAGTAGAGAGTGATGCTGAAAGTGTTAAAAAAATTAAGTGAAAGTGAAGTAAAATCAATTTTGTGTGAGGCAATTTTTGTGAAAGAACACTGTGCCTCAACTTCTGAAAAGATAACTTGCTTCGAGGGTTCTAATTATGCTTTGGCACATAAAGTTGCCAAATGCGACATTTATAACAAAGAATTTGATCAAAATGTTCAGCAATCGCCGTCCAACCTCGTCTTCAGCCATATCAGTTGAAGTGTTTTAGGAATAATACACGACATGCCGAAAAAGGTGTCCTACAGTATACCAATTATAGACATCGACCGTCAACAAATGTGTCTGTCGTCATATAGTGTCAAATGACGTTCTTCATAATTACATAGAACAGAACAAGTGCAAAATGTGTACCTGAAATTTGTGAACCATGCATGCTATTTCTTAGATTTTAGATATTGTTTTAGTGTTTTTAACCATTTATTGTGTATGTGTATTTCCATGCCATCGTAAAGTTTTTCGATGTTCTTTGTTTTTAGACGTTTTCTAAATATAAGATTGTGGGCTGAAGAAGGGTCCAAAAGTGGGACTCGAAACATGTACCCCTGAAATGTGACATAAATTTAAGTATTGAATAGGCGGAAAGATTGAAAATTCTTATTCTTCATAATTACTGTCAATACGGAACCTGAAATGAATAATATTTCTAATAACATAAAGTTGTTCCAATGGTAAATGAACTCATTTCTGAGTACACGGTTATCAAAAAACTAGTGATGAAACCAGACACATTGAAGGCATTGAATGAACTATCAAGCGATAGAAAGAAAAGTGCTGAAAAAAGGTTCGTAGCCCTTGCCAATGCATGTCACACAAAACTCTCAGATATGCTGGCAAAATACTCTGCTCATGAGATTTTTAATTCACTCTCCTCACTGTTTCATCTGACCCTGCTAAGAACTGTGAACATAGAGTCATCTCTCTTCAACAAGATAGAGAAAATCCCCCTTTTTGCTGGAGTGAATTCTCATGACTTTTTGAAGTTCTACATTCAACTGCAAATCACCTGTAAATCTTTTTCATGTAGTGACGGTAATGTAGTTGAAGATGTATTGAAGGGAATGTTAGAGGAATATCCTATAGCTGTGAAATATCTTCAATCTCTGTACATTTTCATTTCAAATGTTGACAGTGAAAGGGCCCTTTCTGCATACAATGATATTTTGTCTGACAAGCGTACCAACCTGTCAAATGATAACTTAGAAACATTACTGAGTTACTACTTCAACAGCAAATGAATACTGTAAACCAAGCCATACTTCGTGTGTTTGTCTCCTTCATTGCAACATAAGGCAAAAGTATGTATATAGTCTAGTAAACCGGTTTTCTACACCGTAAGCAATGGCATTTATTCACCGCTTTTATCCCGCTTTGCCCTTAGTTTTTACACCGCTATTGTGGTTTTTCATTCACCATAAAATCGTGTCTCTACCCATCAGGGGTCTACGGGCTGATCTTATCTTATCTTTTAATTGAAATGTTGCTTTATGTCAAGATGTATGGTACAAAAGATGTTCTCCAAGACAATAGAGATTGCTACATTTAGGCTGTTGAATGTCAGCCTACACTTTTACAATGTTCCAATAACATTGTAAAAGTGTATGAAAATTTATATTGAAAGTGGATAAAAAACTTATATTGTAGTTGTTGTTTGAGTCTTCAGTCTTTTGACCTGTTTGATGCAGCTTTCCATGCCTCCCTGTCCTGAGCTAATTGTTTCATCTCTACATAGCTACCACACCCTACATCCGAGGCAATCTGTTTAACATATTCTAACCGTGGAGTGCCACGCTCCAGACAAAGGCTTTCAAAAATGACTTCCTAATACCTAAATCTATATTCGATGTCAACAGATTCCTCTTTTGTAGAAATGCTTTCCTTGCCTGAGTAAACCTACATTTTATTTATATCCTCTTTTCTTCGTCCATCACAGGTTATTTTGCTTCCTAAGACTCCTACTTGCTTTAGCTTTTCACTTGCCAATTTGATGTCCATAGAGGTTTATGAATGATTTCGGCTGCATTCCAATATTTTTGTTTTACATTTATTAATTTTCATCATGAATCATGTACTCAATCAATATGGACAAAAATGATGAATGCCATAGATATACCGTACATCCAGAGGCGACCCTAGGAATATTTTAAGGTTGTGCGAGATCTCCCCTGTAGACTAAAAATATAACAAACATTTTTTTACATTATTATTAACTATTTTAATATTAATAATAATATTTCTAGAACGTTCATTTAGTTTTGTTCGTTTATAGTGCGCATAGACGAGGCTAGGCATCATTATTATCTACAGAAAAGGAAATATGTCTAATATGATGTTACTAATATCTTACATTACATAACAACACTTAGTATAGTAGTAACGTTCGAACAGTAAGTAAAGTTTCAATTTCACTCATAGCTTGCAACACACACTAACCACAATCCACATGCACCTGCACACGATCCGACACCAAGAAAACGTGCAGCGAACAGAATCCTAGATGTATAGATATTGGTTTCAACTCGTTAATATTTATACAACGAATTTCACGTTATATGTCTACACCCCATCCCACTTATATGTACTGTAGTATTAATTTTGATGCGTAGGGTTAAGTAGAAGGCTAATAAGGTGATTGGGTTTTATTTTTAGCACTGTCAAACTATCGTTGCATTTTCTGCGCGCCCCATATGACAGCACCCGGTGCAGTCGCACCGTTTGCACCACCCTAGGGCCGCCCCTGAGTACGGTATATCCAATACATCATGTAATCATGTCAAATGGGCAACGAGAGTCACGCACCCAGGAACAACAGTCCACTACATTTGAGTAGTCTGTGCAAACCCTGTTATATTTAAAGGCTTGGACTATACTAACTGCCCTTTTCTTGGTGTATCAATCTTTATTGTGCCTGATCCTTAAAGTGTTAAGAAGGCCACAAGAATTGAATTGGCTATTAAAACTCTTTGAATTTAATATGCACAGTACCTTCACAGCCATCTGGGTTGGCAGGTTGAAGGTTCCAGTAGAGAGGTCGACACTCGTTGCAGATGCGACCTTGAACTCTATCCTTGCACTTACAGAGTTCACCTGCCGGCACAGAACCACAGCCTTGGAATGCTTCAATCACTCCTGCTGGATCACAGTTGCAGTCTGGAAACAATCATATAAGCTTGTTTACTTATTAAATCAATCCAAAAGGAAATGAAATAAAATGAAATGAAATGGAATTGAATGAAGTCAAGTCAAGGGAAGTAAATAATTGTTTCATTTACTTCTATGATTTGGAATTCTACTTTGCACTTACCTTCACAGGTGGGGAAGTTATAGAAGCCCTCCTTGCATTTGTCACAGCGTACACCATCGAAGTTATCCTTGCACTGACACTTGCCGTCGCCACCGCAGGAAATACCGACAGCTCCACGTACATCACAGCCACAAGCTACAACCAGAGAATCATAAACAGGTATAAATCATTTGTGATATTCAACAAGGATTCTTTGTATGACTGTAGTTTCTATTACCATCTTTATTTTTATTTTTTTCTATAATGAACATTTTTGCAGTTTCTTTAATTTTAAGCTCTTCTTTGAAATCGCTGAGGGACCGAACAAAAGCTAGAGACAAGGCTGCTAGTTGGTCAATCACTTCTTCATTATCCTTTCAAGATACAACTGCCGCTGAACTTGGCTGCACCAGCGCTTGCTGATAATAGCAGCAGGAGCCTTGCGCAACGAGCAGAGGAACACAGTGATGACAGAGTGCATCTCCACATAAGTCAAGCAGCCTTGTGTGCACTACTTGTTATAGGCCGAAGGAATAATTAATAACTAGCCGAACCGTGCGAGAACTCGCCTGGCTCTAGTGCTATGCGGGCTGTACGCGACACAGTTCTTCCAGGGGCTATCGTCTTGTTTATTTGTTTAAACACACTTTTTAAACAAACAAATATATTTCCGTTGACTTTTCAACAAATGCAAGATATTTCCTGTACTGTTGAGATGATTTGGAAGATTTTGGAACAAACCACTCCTTCTAACTCCCTCTGGTTTAGGAGCTTGAGTTTTTTGAAACATACACCTTAGCGTATTAAACAGGGTCATTGAAAAATAATGCCAACATTTCAAAAAATTATAGCACCGAAACCCTTTATGTTAATCGTGTAATTCTTTCACTGAACGCCAGCTGATTAAAGTAAGTTTTGTTTTGGAGGGGACGTGACCTTGCTATGCGCACACTAGAAGCGCAGTAGCCAAAGTCAGCCGGGGGCGTGCGCGCCAATGACTGCACCGCCCGACAAAGTGCACCTGATTACAAAGCGGTCATTCGATGGTTTAATCAGTTTAAGGAAACGGGGACTGTAGAGAAAAAATCTAGGCCAGGCCGACCAGCAACATCAGCATTGAACGCACGCTTTCCCAATGGCTGGTTCGGTACGTGCAATCATTTCAGGAGTAACTGTCAAGATGGCGGCAGAAATTCGCTCCCGCAGGTGCTCCAAATCCCGAATTTTTTCTGCATACACAATGTTTTTAATGTACCCCCAGAAAAAAATCCTAAGGGGTTAGGTCAGGATTTCATTGGCGCGCGCGCCCCTGGCTGACCTTAGCTACTGCGCATCAAGTGTGCGCATAGCAAGGTCACGTCCCCTCCAAAACAAAACTTACTTTAACCAGCTGACGTTCAGTGAAAGAATTACACGTTTAACATAAAGGGTTTTGGTGCTATAATTTTTTGAAATGTTGGCATTATTTTTCGATGACCCTGTATATATAGATAATGGGCTTATGGGAAAAGGGATTGTTAAGATTGGAGATGTAGATCTGGAAGTAGTAGATTAGGAAGTGAATTGATGGAAAATGCAGCATTAGATATGGAGATAAACTAGAGAATACAATGTGGGAGTGTTTTCTATCATCAGGTTCGGAGTTAAATTTGGGATAAAGACAAACTACTGAAGGCTAAAGGAGTAATGTACAAGACCTATTACATACCAATAATGACATGGAGCAGAAACTGGGTCGATGATGAGGAGAGATGAAAGTAGAATATAGGCAGCCGAAATGAAATTCCTGAGGAGTATGGTACAGAAGACTAAGAGAGATAGAGTGAGAAATGAAGACATTCGAAAGGAAGTGAATGATAAGCTGGAGCAGAACAGATTGAGATGGTATGGACATGTGAAAAGGATGAATGATGAAACAATGTCGAAACAAGTGATGGAGAGACGGATGACCGGAAAAAGATGACGAGGAAGATCTTGAGTATGGTGGATGGATTTGGTGAAGGACGGTGTGAGAGAACGGAACCTGGGGTGGAGTTCAGTGGTTGAGGAAGGATGGTGGTCAGACGGAGTAAAGTGGAGGGCTGTCATATTTGCTCCAACACAAGCCCAAGCTGGAAAACGGAACTTGATGATGATGATGATGATGATGATGATGATGAATGGGCGTATTAAGAATGTTGTGTTTCAACAGCACAGCTAAGCTTAATCAAAGCTCATATCACCAAGGCGAGTAAACTATGAAAGGCTACTGGACGTGAGTCATATCCTACTTGGGCAACTGTACCTGTCAACTAATGAGGCTGACAGCATGACACAAGTAAACAAAGACTAGTTCCCACCTCAGTCACCAGCAATCGTAACTCCAAAGGCTAATACTAGATGTGTAGGCAGTCAAATACCTTCTTCTTCTTCCTCCTCGCCTTTTCGCGTTATGCGAGGTCGGCTTTCTTAATCCTGAGACGCGCCAGTAGTTTCATTGTAAAGCATCATCAGTAGATAGACCCAATACCCTCATGTCTCTTTGGACATTCGTCATCCATGTTGTTTGAGGTCTGCTGCTCCCTCTCTTTTGTATAACCATGGAAAACTTCTTCACTACATGATTTTCCGGTTTCGCATAACATGTCCTACCACCTTAGCCTGGTTTCTAAAAGTTACTCAGTTATAGGCGCTACTTTGAAACTGCCTCGCACATGTTCATTACGGATTTTCTCTTTGAGGGTAACTCCACCTGCCCAACGTAACATACGCATTTCAGTGGTAGGTAGCTTTTGCTCATGTGCCTTTGTTGTAGCCCATGTTTGACTAACATAGAGTAGGATTAGTCTTATGGCAGTTTTATAAACTTTACCCTTGGTTCTTATGGGTATTTTGGGATCACATAAAACCGCTGTTAGTTCGTGCCATTTGTTCCACCCAGACATGGTCCGATGGATTATATTGGCTGTTATTGTGCAATCTTCAGCAATGACAGAACCGTATTTCCTTAAATACTCATCGCCATGGCATAATTGTCGTATAGCACAGTCATATTTGTGTTGTGACCTCGTCAGAAGAATAGGAGTCTCTGTCTCTGTGAGCGGCTGGCACGCAACACGCTGGACAGTGGCCGCACTCGGCGCCAGTCCAGGGCTGTGAAACTTGTATGGACCCATTGCTTATGCAAGCTGGCCTTGGAATGATGAGCTGCAATAAGCAGTCCCAGTTTGCCGACATGAGAAGAGGCCCGACTGCTATTGGCGAAAACTTACGCAAGGGACACCTCGGTTAAATTAAAAATTTTGATAAGCCGCAAGGTTGTTGTTGCTTATTTTAGGGACTGCGACATCGTGGTCATATAGCCCGTGTATTTGGGTGTGTGTGGAATTTATAAGATAACTTGTGTTATTGTGATGGCTGTAATAGTGTGTGAATTTGTACATTTGGGATATAATTGGGAAGGAGGCGACCATGGCCTTAAGTTGGAACCATCTTAGCATTTGCCTGCAGTAGAAGAGAGGAAACCACAGAAAACCACTTCCAGGATGACTGAGGTGGGAATCAAACCCTCCTCTATCCAGTTTTACCTCATGAGGCTGAGTGTACCCCGCTCCGGCCCTTTCTTGGCAGAGCTGGGAATCGACCCAGACCTCCGAGACGACAGCCAAGAACACTAGCCGCTACACCTCTAGGTGGATATTTGTACCATTTAAGGCCATGAATTGGCAGAAGTTTTACCCGGCTAGAATTCAATTGGAAATTTCCCCTATTTACCTCCATTTAATGTTATTGTCAACATTAGTGGTTCCCCTCCCAATTCTATGTGCTCTTATAAGTTTATATTTCTTAGCATGACCTTTATCACTCTAAAAATCAGGCCTTTATCTTTCTTTATTCCCCCCATGTCCTGCCGAGCGACTGCTGCCCAGCCAATGGCCCTGCAGATTGTGGGTGACGTGTGGTAAGCGCAACGGGTCCCCTCTGCCGGGACACTGCCTCGGTGTCAGAGAGCCATTCAATTGTCCTCACTGAGGCTGAGTACATCTCGTTCCAGCCCTCGTGTCAGTTTCTAAAATCCCTGACGGAGCCAGGAATCAAACCCAGGAGCTCCGGGTGAAAGGCAGGTGCGCTACCCCAATACCACAGGACCGGCCTTTTCCTTTCTTTATACATCGTGATTACCAGGGCGTGGATTTTGATGACAGGCCATCTTCTTTTCTTTGTGTCCTACGCACTGCCCGTAAACATATAAATCCCGTATACGAGTCTCTGATCACAGAAATGCAAAATTTTCTTTCTGGCATTTTCTCTATTTTTAAAGTTTTTGGTCATTTTTGTACATTTTAGGACTTTTTAGGTAATTTTCTTTACATTTTACAACATTTTTAGATCTTTTTCTTTACACTTGTGGCAATTATTAATGACTCGTCAAACAGCATGACTGGTGATATTGGCGAGAAATTTAGAAACATATTAGACATAAATCCAGGATACAGAACATTTTGCACGATAGTCAGAGTACTTTCAGGAGATAGTTTTAAAACTGTGGAAATAAACGAGGCATTGGCACCCAATGACTTGTCGCTGTTTAAATATATTCCTACGGTCTCTGCGGAAGTGGAAAGAAGCTTCTCAATATACAACAATGTCCTCACCGACAACAGCCGTTCCTTCACATTCGTGAGTCTTCGAATGTACATGGTCATTTACTACAATGGAGAGGATAACTGTTAATTAATTTTAAGGTAAGATTTTCAATTTTAACATGATTTTGTTTCTTTAAAGTCATTTTAAAAAAGATTTTAAGTCGTTGTTTTTTAAAATTTAGGTAATTTTCTCAAGTTTTTGGGGACATTTTAAAGGTCTTTTTTTTTAGGATTTTTCAGGTCATCAAAATCCGCGACTGGTAATTACTATAAAATAGCACCACCAATATTCCAGGCACAACTTACAGAGACACTCAGGGTACTGGTAGTATCCCGGGCTGCACTGATCACAGGTGCGTGACGAGAAATTGGGCAGGCAGGAGCACTTCCCGGAGGCATCACAGCTCGTGGACGAACTTCCAACCTCGCTGCAGTTACAGGGCTTGCAGTCAGGGTAGCCAAAGAACCCAGACACGCACTGGTCACAGCGATCACCTCCATAACCTTCCTTGCAGAGACACTGTGCAGTCGTCTTGTTGCACACGCCAGGAAGAGTTCCCCGTACATCACAGTTGCAATCTGCAAAACAAAAATCTACTGTCAACTATCTGAAAATATATTTTTCAAAAGAGCTTCCCAACAGGATTACAAGCAATTAAGGTATCTAGTATCAAACATTCACCAAAATGTTTGGCAAATTGCAAATAACTGCCCAGAATAAACTGTAATTCAGAGTAACATAGCCTTAGCATTAAAATATTAACTGACTCCTGTAGCAGATCTAGAAAGGTCCAACATTCAGATGTTACATAGGGATAAGTTTCAGACCATTATTCAGAATTTGGAAGGGCTCCAAGATGAAAGGACTGCGAAGACAGCGTCCATATGAAGGAGTACTGGAGGAAGAGGAAGCTTAAGACGAAGAAGAAATGAAATTGTAGAGTGATCCTCAGTGGTCTATTCACAAATTTAAAAAAATTAATAAATACGGTACCATTTATAGCAGGATGTGAAAAGTCTGAAACTGTAAATTCTGCCATTTTGACTCAGTTCACACCAAAAGAAAAATTCAAGAGTGAATAAAGTAGGTCTAATGTTTACTTACAGTCACAGTATGGATATATAGCATAGCCATCTTGGCATTCATCACAAGTCCTCCCTCCGTAGTTGTTCTGGCAGGAGCACTGGCCGGTCTCCACGTCACACTCATCAGAGTTGGAGCCCTGAGGGTTGCAGTCACAAGCTGAAACCAAAACAGATACTGTTATCCTGAGGAGACAAAATGCATAGCTCAATACAGCATACAAAACACAGTTCGTTCAATATTGAAGGTAAATGACCACTTACATGAATTAAAGTTGCATATTTTATACCTGGACTAAAGCAAGGAAGGCAAAGACGAAGGTAATGTTGTTTGCAGACGATGTTGTGATCTGGGGCGAGGATGAAATGGAAGTACCAGAACAGTCAGACGTAATAAATGAAAAGATTGAGCAATGGGGATTGAAGATAAATTTAGAGAAGAGTAAAACAGTGGTGGTGAGTATAGGTAAGAAACAAGGAAAAGGAGTAATCAAAGTAGGAGATAAGGAATTAGAAGTGGTGAAACACTTCAAATACTTGGGGAGTGAATTGACTGAAGATGGAAGACTAGATTTGGATATTAGCAGAAGAATACAACTCGGGAGTGCTTTCTACCAACAGGTACGGGGACTAGTATGGAACAAGGATATACCAATTAAGGCTAAAGAAGTTATGTGCAAAGCATATTATGTTCCTATAATGACATATGCAGCAGAAACTTGGACAATGACTAAGAGGGATGAGAGCAGAGTACAGGCAGCTGAGATGAGTTTCCTGAGAAGTATGGTCCAGAAAACGAGGGGAGACAGAGTGAGAAATGAAGATATATGGAAAGAACTGGGAGTACAGAAACTAAATGACAAACTGGAGCAAAACAGATTGAGATGGTTTGGACATGTCAAACGGATGAATGAAGTAAGTCTACCAAGATGAGCACTGGAACGATGGATGACAGGGAAGAGAGGACGTGGAAGACCAAGAATGGACTCGGTGAAGAATAGCATTAGAAAACGGAACCTGGATTGGAACAGCATGTCAGAAGAGGAATGGTGGAAAGACAGAACAAAGTGGAGAGGAACCATATTTGCCCCCACCCAGTGTCAGCTGGAAAGGGGGAAATGAAGATGATGATGATTTTAACCCTCAAAGGGCCACCGTGTCAAGAGGAATGGTGGAACAACAGAACAAAGTGGAGAGGAACCATATTTGCCCCCCATCCTGTGTCAGCTGGAAAAGGGGAAATGAAGATGATGATGATGATGATGATTTTAACCCTCCAAGAGCGGAATTTAATATATTATATCATCAGAGATCCGCCGACACCGGGGCAAGTGGTACGCTAGAAACTCAACAGATGGCAGTAAAGTACACTTTTAGGTCTGGCCTAAAAAGGAATCCCCAAATTGAGTGGTGTTATCTCCTTGCTAGCTCACAAGCTTTGAGAGATCATAGTGTTCAGTCAAGTTTGCGTCGGGAGTTTTAAGAACGGCTTTTTGTGATCTATATAGTTATTTTGCGACATGTGCAGTAAAAATAGGGTCAGTGAGCAAGAGCTGGCTTCAATTTTTGACTCCACGGATGTAGATGAAAGTTATTTTTCATTTGAAGAGTCCGAAGATGGATATTCAAGTAGTGTCTCTTATGCCCTTTATGCACTAAAAATTTCGATAATATCCTACGTACTTCTGAGACGGAGTACATCCAATAATCAAGGTAAGCCATTAATATTACGAATATATGCATGTTTATAGCTAGTGTTCGATAATTCTGGACGAGTTTTTTGCAGTATTTTCAGTCCACCTACAGCCATAAAAAGCATCCGCCCACGTAGGGTTAATCTAATTTCCCATCAAGATGAACATGTAGGAACAACATTTCCTCTCACTTAGACCAGGTCTCATATTATTCCAGTAACATTGTAAGATGGTATGGCTAGCAGAAACATAGTCCTAGAAGTGTCTACTATGATCCTATTTCTGCTTCTAAAGGGCACATAACCGACTTGTAAACGTGTACGTCATGTCACAGAAACAGGTTTAGGTGTAGATTACTGCCTTTGATAAAGGCAGGATAGGCATTCAAGATGGCTCCTTCAGACTGCATAACAGTAAGGTAAGGTAAGGCGCTGGTGCAGGTTTTCCATAATGACACCTGTGGGTAACATACAGTATGTGCTGTAATGAGGATGAAATTAATTACCGTATTTCCTCGCATAATCGTCGCCACCGCGTAATCGTCGCACCCCACTTTTCAAACACTAAAATAGGTTTATAAAATTTCATCGCATAATCGTCGCATAGCATGTTCGTATTTGTGCGCCAGTCAGTTGCACACGCTGCCGCGACTTTATAACCGGGCGCGACTTTGTCAGACGAAATATATTTCGTATTTATGCTTGCGGGCAATGAACTGTGACGCGAGCGGCAAGCTTCGTCACTTAGCACAATCCGCGAGCATATAATCTGGCGTGATCTTGTCAGGAGAAAGTAATCTTGTCTTTATGCCTGCCGGCTATGAACCGCGACGCGAACGGCCAGCGCACATTCCGCGAGCGTATAGGCCTAATCTGGCGTGGTCTTGTCAGGAGAAAGTAACCTCATCTTTAAGCCTGCCGGCTATGAACCGCGACGCGAACGGCGAACGCACATTCCGCGAGCTTATAGGCCTAATCTGGCGTGGTGATGTCAGCAAAATGTAATCTCATCTTTTGACCTGAGGCCTATGAACTGTGACGCGAGCGGCCAGCGCACATTCCGCGAGCATATAGGCCTAATCTGGCGTGATCTTGTCAGGAGAAAGTAATATCGTATTTATGCCAGCGGGCTATGAACCGCGACGCAAATGGTCAGTGAACATTTCGCGAGCTTATAGGCCTAATCTGGCGTGATCATGTCAGCAAAAGTAATCTCATCTTTAGACCTGCAGCCTATGAAGTGTGACGCGAGCGGCCAGCGCACATTCCGCGAGCGTATAGGCCTAATCTGGCGTGATCTTGTCAGGAGAAAGTAATATTGTATTTATGCCTGCGGGCTATGAACCGCGACGCGAATGGTCAGCGCACATTCCGCGAGCTTTTAGGCCTAATCTGGCGCGATCTTGTCAGCAGAAAGTACTCTAGTCTTTATGCCTGCGGGCTATGAACTGTGACGCGAACGGCCAGCGCACATTCCGCGAGTTTATAGGCCTAATCTGGCGTGATCTTGACAGCAGAAAGTAATTCGTCTTTATGCCTGCGGGCTATGAACTGTGACGCGAACGGCCAGCACACATTCCGCAAGTTTATAGGCCTAATCTGGCGTGATCTTGTCAGGAGAAAGTAATCTCATATTTATGCCTGCGGGCTATGAACCACAACGCGAATGGCCAGCTTCGTCAGCACATTCTGCGAGCGTTAACCTGTCGTGACCTTGTTAAAAGAAAGAACCCTGTCTCTGACTGCGGGCTATGACTCACGCTACGCGAATGACTGGCCCGTGCAGCAAATAATGATGCAGTATATTCTTTGAAATTAAATATTCTTCGCATAATCGTCGCACCCTGCTTTTTTCCACGAAATTTTGGCAAAAAAAGTGCGACGATTATGCGAGGAAATACGGTAGATCAAAACCATCCTGGTCCAAGAGTTAACAGAATTAACCATTGTAGATTAACCCTAGAACACTATCTGCCTTTTACCACACATTATTACTAACCCTTTGTAAATTATACTACTTACAACTGTTTTAGTTTATACATGTTTTATACATGCTGATGGAACCATAAGGCTTGAGATTGCTCACCGTGTGATCAGCACATGGCTTAAATGGCGGACAATGACTGGTGTTCTCTGCGATAAGAAGATTCCGGACCGCCTCAAGTCGAAAATATATCTGTCCAGTCGCCCTATATGGCGCAGAATGCTTGCTCACTACAAAGGAAGAAGAACGAAGACTTGCTATCATGGAAACGAAGATGCTTCGGTGGATATCTGGTCTGACACTTCACGATCATGTCACCAATGATGACATCCGTAGGCGATATGGAGTAGCACCAGTCATTGAGAAGGTGAGGGAAAGCCGTCTGCGCTGGTATGGTCATGTGCTTCGAGCGGACAAAACAGTTGCAAGCACTGGATTGACTTTGCTTGTAGATGCGAAGCGACCAGTTGGACGTCCTAGACAGCGATGGCTTGACACACTACATGAAGACCTAAAAATCGCTGGACTCTACCCCGATATGCAAGGCTTCCATCCACTCACTCGACCAAAAATAGAGAAATAGTGAGTGTTTTATTTTAAAAAAGTGAAAAAAGGTGAGTTTTTGTCTGAAAAAGTGAGTAAATAGTGAGTAAATTCATAGCATTATTGGCATTTATGGCCGTAGGCCTACATCTGGTTCATAATTTTAACTTTTGTTGATATCTGTAGGCGCAATTAGGAGGGGGGGTCTTGGATGGCTAAGCTCTACAAAACAAACCATAGCCCCCCCAAAATGTGATAAAACTGTATTGAAAGAGGCAAAATTTTTAAGAATGTGTATCTGATAAACAAATTAGCCCCCCAAAATGTCAACCAAATTGCGCCTATGTTAATAATATCTCTCGAGTACTGTTTGTGATTTTTTCGGCAATTGCTGCACGGCACTGGCTGTGGTATTGCACCATGCTTTCTGGCCACCTGGCTCGCTGCCGGCAGCGGTGGCAGAAAAACGAACTACCCATTCATGGGTATATTTTGGGTCATTTCTAACCATCTGATTGTGCATGAGACCATTTTTAACTCAGAATGTGACCAGTTTTGAAGGGAAAAAAAGTGAGTATAGTGAGTAATTTTATCAAATAGTGAGAAAAGTGAGGCTGCTTTGAAAATAGTGAATCATAGTGAGAAAAGTGAGTCGCTGGAAGCCCTGCCGATATGGCCTACGATCGTATAAAATGGCGACAGAGAGCTAGAATAGCAGACTCTGCCAGTGGTCGGGACAAATGCTAGGAAGAAGGAGATGTATGTCTACACCTTATTATTACCGTTTTCAATGGGGTCAGGGATGAGATATTAGATGGTTAGCTATTGTAGTTTTAAGGGGTGGAACAGTGAGGTCATCTGCCCCTAGGGATGAGATGTAATGATAGTGTACGTGGTGGGTGGTTTTTACAGTCAGAAGCCTTTCCGATGCCAACCTCATGAGAGATGAAATAAATAAAGACGAATGAAATTGAGCAAGGAGATGGGAGGAAGTGACGATGGTCTAGTAGAAGATATCGTCCCAGCAAGGGAAACCACGAAATATCATTTCTAGTGCAGGTGACTGTGAGGTTCAAACCTACATGTTCCAAGGCCGCAGATAACTTGGCCTCATGGTCTAGCGCTGCCGCATCAGCGATTTGGAATGTATTATATTTTTATGTTCGACGATGTCGAAATGTAAATATTATATGTCAGAAAACTGTATCATAAAGAGGGTCATTATAACACTATTTTTCATTATGAAACAGTTCCTCCCACCAATCAGAGCTCAAGAAACAGTTGTGTGACCAATTAGGTAAGGATAGCATCACGCCTGAGCTGACTTCCACGGCCTTCCTATTTTAAATTTCACTGCGTACCTAGTGTAAAAGTGGGGTTTTCCAGGAGGCCATGGTCAAATACAAGGTATTCTCTGCATCCCATGCGCTCTGTTCAGTACATAAAACTGGTGAAATCTCGACAGATATTGATAAATATTTATGTTCGATCATAAAATAGTTATAATAATTATAGTCGAACATAAACAGTTGTATGCAACTCGCCTATAATGGTAATTAAGACACTCGTATGGAAAAAATAAAACTCGCTATGCTCGTTTTATAAACATACACGTGTCTTGCTTATTGCCATTATAGGCTCGTTGCATAATGTACTAACATGTGTTCAGTTAGTTTGCGTGTTTGTGCATTATGGAATTTTCCTGAGTGTTTCTCAGAAAGTGTTTCTATGTTTCTAAATATTTGTGTTTTTTGGAGGGGGAACAGGTTACAGCACATACCAGCCACCACTGAATAGAGACTAAAGCAATAATCACAATATGACATTTACCTGTGCAGTTTGGGAAGTGGTAGTAGCCCTCTCCACATTCATTGCAGAATGTGCCAGCATAGTTGGACTTGCAGGGACACTGGCCTCCATCGGCCTCACACTGGAAGCCTCGAGTTCCGTTCATGTGGCACTCGCAGGGCCGACACTCTGGGTAGCCGAAATAACCAAAGCTGCAGGAGTCACAGTTTGGAGGAGTGAACTCGGGGCGACACTCGCAATGACCCGTTCCCTCAGCACAGTTTCCCGTCGAGTAGAAGAACTCGCAGTCGCACACTACACAACAACCATCAATAATACAATTAGTAACAGTGACAAGTAAAGCTTCTTTTAGGCATTATTTGCAAAAACAAGTACAAAAATGTGTCGTAGAAAAGTAATAAAAGCAGTAAAAAAGCACAGTTTCATATTTGTTTAAGTTGTCTGCCCAGCCTAGAAGATTGTCCAAAACTTGAACATGTTTTCATCATATTTCTTGTCTCTTGACCTCTGTTTACTCTTGATGGATAATGCTGAATGGTGTCAAGACACAGGCCAAGAGTCCAACATACTGTACTTAGCTGGGTTAAAAAGCCGAAGAGCAGGTCCATTGATCGTTATAATCAAGAGGACAGGAATTGTTGCAATATTGTGTAATGATCTCAATGGTTCATCTGTGAGAAACCTCATTAAATAAATGATTTTCATAATTATATTTTTTTTCTTAAAGGGAGGTGCCGGAACGGGGTTCCGGTGCGTTCCACCTCAAATTGAACCCTGCCTTCAATACATAGCTAGTTAGTTAGTTAAAGATAGCTTTGAAGCCATTTTTCAGAGTTAGCTTACAGATATTTGATATTGTAACTTTTGGTAGTGTTTTGTAGAGCTATTGTCTTGTAGATTTGTATCTGATGCTTAATCACATGTAATTTATATCAGGTTTATTTTTCACATATTCCTGTAATTGGAATTATTTTGTGTTGGCTGACTGAAAGTTACAATATCAATAATTGTTAGTCAATTGAGGTCCAAGATTCGATTCCCGGCTCTGCCACGAAATTTGAAAAAAGTGCTATGAGGACTGGAACGGGGTCTACTCAACCTCGGGTGGTCCAAATGAGTAGAGAGGGTTCAATTCCCACCTCATCCATCCTCAAAGTGGTTTTCCGTGGTTTCCCACTTCGTCATCGGGCAAATGCCGGGATGGTATTTACCGTCAGGCCACGGCCGCCTCCTTCCCTCTTCCTTGCTTATCCCTCCCATTCTTTCCATCCCGTCCCATCCCTCATAAGGCCCCCTGTTCTCTTTGCAGGTGAGGTCGCCTGGGCAAGGCACTAGTCCCACCTCCCCAGTTTTACACCCCAACCCGATGTCCAGCACCAGGACACTGCCCGTAGAGGCGGGTCCATGGGAAAAGCCTACCTGGAGGGTAAACTGACTACGAAAAAGTTAGCTTTTTTAAGGGGAGGGACAGTGAAGTCTTCTGCCCAAATAACTAGATACTCACAATACTTGCCTGTATTTGAGTAATCTGTAATAATACTATTTTTATAACATAAAGTGTGATCTGAATAAATCTTTGGAGGAACTGGGAGTCAAACAGAGGCCTTCTAGCTAAGTAGCAAGCACCTAGCAGTCAGGTTCTTAAAGCTACTATACAGGGTGTCACTAAATATGTGGGAAAGCTCTGGGGATTTGATAGAGGACCTGACAACAAGCAAAACATGTCCTGTAATCATGCATTGTTTGTGAGGTACATAGCACAGACTGTTGCACGATGCTAGTTGGTCATTTGTGGAGGGCACACAGGCCACTTGTACGTTTAGTTGCTATTCAAGTCTGTGTGCATTCCCAAACAAATGGATAGGGCATCAGGGACCGACACCGTGGCCTGCTCATTCTCTCGATCTCAACCCATTAGACTTCGACTTATGGGGTCATTTAAAGGCCATTGACTATGCCACACCTATCCATGACATGGACATGCTGCGTGAGCGAATAGAGCAGGAATGTCAGCAGATACGACAGATGCTGGGAATATGGGAGCATGTGAGACAGTCAATGATGCGGCGCATTACAGCTCGTGGTAGCGATTTTGAGCACCTTTTGTAGAGAACTGCAAGTAGTATTATCAACACAAATGACCAACCTACACAGTGGAGCGGTCTGAGTTATGCACACTAGACAATGCTTGTAACATGGAAATGAAAGCAAATACACCATATGCTTACAACACATGTTTTGCCTGTTGTCAGGTCCTCTATAGAATCCTCGGAGCTTTCACACATATTTAGTTACACCCTCTATAATGATATTTGCATACTTACACTGACAGACATCAGTATCATTCCACTCCCTTCCAAAGGGTCTGAAGTAGCCAGGCTTGCATCTGTTACAGTTGATACCTTCTGTGTTGTCTCTGCAGTTCTGACACACACCACCACCCTCATGGTTCCCGTGGATGTCCAGGGACTGCCTCTGCTCGTCCACGAGAGCATCGTACAGACATTCGTTCGAGTGGCCAAAACAGTTGCAGGCTGAAACAACAACAACACACAAATATCAAGTGATGAGGGAAATAACCAGTGCTTTATCAGGGGGAATGCGGGGGTACGTGTACCCCTTAAAAATTTCTAAACGGTTTAAGAAAAAATATTGGTACATTTGTATCTAGTCCGGAAAATATAACTTCCGACTGGAAATTTCATCAATCAGTTGGCGTCAATGCGCTGTTCACAACAGCTGGAGGAGATTTCGAGTAATCCTCGATTTAAATTGATCTGTCGAATCGGTTCCTTTTGGTCGGCTAAGACCGACTACAATATATAAGTTAATATTATTGTAGTCGGTCTTGGGTCGGCAACTCGAAACTCCGTTCTTATAAGCACGCAGGCTAGTGTTTGGAGGCGAGATAGGTTGTTATTTTGTGCGTGTGGTTAGACATTTGGTGACTGACACGGAAAGCAAGCAGAGAAGCGTGAAGATGGCAGTGATCAGCCTATTTTACCAGTGTGGAATTTACTGTAAGCAGGACAGCAAAATGAGACACTACCACAGTGCTTATATTCATTTCACTTAATTTTTAAATGTAAAATGATTGGAAATACTGAATGCAGTTACCGCCTTGACCACAAATAAATTAACCCAATGCAACCTTTCATTTAACATGTCAGCCCGAAAAGTAATAACCGAACTCTGAAAATTGCCGAAAATTACAAGATCATGGTGTTTTGTTGACTACAACTGAGAGTACCCCTTAAATTGTTTTTAGAAAAAAAGCAATGGAAATAACTATACTATTGTAAAATGCATAGACATTAACCATTATGAAGATGGTGTTAAATATTATCCATGTTGACTGATATTAATCTCAAATTATAAAGCCGCCTTGTCAAGCACTAGAAAGTAGTTTAATAACTAAATTAACACGTACATGTTTCGTTATATCAATGATAACTTCATCAGTGTGAAAAATCTTAGGAACTATGGTATCTTAAGAAAAACCTAAGAAGAAATTGGATATCCTTACAATAAGTCATTAATTTAAATAAATGAAAGGACACAAAAAAAAACGGCAGCACGCCGGCCTCTCACCGCTGGATCCGTGGTTCAAGAGCCGGTCACTCCATGTGAGATTTGTGCTGGACAAAACGGAGGCAGACGGGTTTTTCTCCGGGTACTCCAGTTTTCCCTGTCACAATTTCATTCCAGCAACACTCTCCACTATCATTTCATTGCATCTGTTATTTATTTAATCATTGCCTCAGAGGAGTGCGACAGGCTTCGGCAGCCAGCACAGTTCATATCCTCGCCGCTAGTTGGGGGCTTCATTCATTCCATCCCTGACCCGGTCGGTCAACTGGAAAGCAGGCTGTGGATTTTCATTTTTTCAAAGGTCACAAAAGAGAATTAATAAATAATTATATGATGTGTGAAATAAGCTACTGGGCGACTCGGAAAGAAAACTTACTGAAGAAGAGGACCAAGAAATGATTGACTGAAGTGGTCCAATGAGGCCGTAAAAGCAGAAGAAGAAGATGTGTGAAATACTTGGTCGAACCATATCCACCTAAGATAACAGTCAAGACACAGACCTGCTGAAAACCATCTGTTGCTTATACATATGTATCTATTGTGAAAGATGCACACTTCATTTTTGTGAGGTAAAAACCAGGAGGGGATTTATGGGATCAGAGAAAAATTTATGACAAAACACTATTAATTCTTTCCGAGTGGAGTACGGATATATCCGGAGCTTTTCAGCCGCCAACGGGAAACTGATATATCCAAAAAAAATCCTACATTTAATTCCGGCGCCGTTGTCCGTGTTAAACCCAGAAGATGGCACCACTATGAAGACACATATTTGATAGTTAATTATGCCACCCGTAGAGACCTCCTTGACTTCACAAATACCCGCAGGCAGTTGTTGCTTCAGATGAACGCACGTGTCATTGCGTAGTTGGTGAAGTGAATGCATTTTTGTAGTGTTTATTTGTTGATGTGAGCATAATTTCACAGAAAAGGCTATGGAATGATGATGATCTAGTGTCTGCTTTGGATTTGAGTGATGGTTTGAAGTAATAAATAATATTAACTTTCTCCCATAATATTAACTGTCTCCCTTAAGTCCAACCCCTCGTCCACGTCGTGGGAGACGGGCATCAGCACAAAGTAGGGGATTGCCTGTAGGACCTAAGTACAGTGGGGACTTCCTGTGCCCCAGTACCGTTCCCTAATAGTAATGACTAGAGGTAGGTAGCTGTACAGCGTTGCCAAGATGGAGCCCAACAAGCGTCATGGCGCGCCTCGCTCGGAAGTGATGGGCTCCATCTCAGCAACACTGTTCAGCATTCCCCGGAGCGGCTAGCTGATGAACCATGTCTTATTTCCCCGTAAAAATACAAACCGATATAAAAGAAGTGAATTAATTTACGTATTTCACAGTCATACAGCATACCTTTTTGATGTATAAGGATTACAACGCGACCAAGAACTACATTTTCCAATTACACCGAGCCGAGAAAAAGTTACCTTACAAAAATGATAACAACGTTGTTTCTTGGACACACAAAATTTTGAAATTAATAAACCAATTATACAACATTCCAATGTATATTGTGTTAAAATTTGGATTCGATCTGATGACGGGTTTGTGAGATAATAATTCTTAAATGTGACGCATGGTTGAAACACGCTTAAAAACGGGCACTTTTTGTGTTCCAACTGCGATACAAAATATAAAAATATAAATTAAAAATTCCAAACCTACATGAACTAACGCAAAATAGGACCACAAATTATTATTATTCTGCTAAGGTCCCATTCCAGTTTTGTACCGAAAATAAGGTCCCATTAACACCAACCTACACACATGGGGTACCTACAGGTTCAGCATAACCCAATGCGTAAGCGAAACGCACTCACTTACTCTTTAAATGCCACACAATTAAATAAATACCTTAAAAATGTATATTTACAATGAAATAATGAAAGAATGCAACACGGTAACCATGGTAACAGAATCTCACAGGTCCATCTATTTCTGTAAGATGCAATGCAATTCCAATTATTACATTACTGTGAAAGTTTCCAGACGGTTATAAGGTTATCACTGAACCAAATTAAGCTGTAAAATTCATCAATACATACACTATAATGCGCTTAAGGGGGTCAAGGGGCAATCTAGAATGTTTTCACGCAATTTTCACGTGTGAGTGTGGTAGGAAAGGTCTTTTTCACCCGACTATAAAGGTTCTCCAGAAACCACATTTAAAGGTCCTTAAATTAACTGTGTCTGTGATATTCCCAGAAAACTAACTTTGCTCTGATATACCTATGAAGGAATGACAAACCCCTAACCACTGCACCAGTAGCTGAATTGATAAAGTCTGATTATTCATACCAAGGATAAATCAGTCATAGCATTCATGATTGAGATTTCGCTAAGTGCACTCTTTACAACTAGAATATTCGCGGGCGAAGCCGCGACGGGTAATGCTAGTATCAATTATTTGCAGTTTATTCTTACTTATTTTCTTTCAATTTTATTAATGCAGCGAATGACCATTTATTATATTTTCAGGACGGGTCAGGGAAGGGATTTTGGAAGGAAATTGGCCATGCACCTATTGAAATGAACCATCCCAGCATTTGCCTGGTGGTGAAACTGGGAGGTAAAGTTGGTTTTTGATTTGGCTAATGATCATGTATTCTTGATAACATTAGAATGTAATGAAATCCTGTCTTGTACTCACGTTCACAGACAAAAGGTCGGTAGTGCTTGGATTGCCTCCAAGCCTTCTGCTCGAAGCCAGGACAGCAAGAGTCGCAGTTTTCTCCGCAGGTGTTGTGCTGACACTGACAGACCAACATGTAGCGATCGTCAGGGCTCGCCACGTTGCAGGTGTCAGCGTGACCATTACACACGCAGCGCCCGCCAATACTGATGTCTTTGATGGAATAAAAGTACTGAAATAATACCCAATAATTCATTCACTATCCTGTACATTTTGAGGATTTGCAATAATAATAAACATGATAACACAGTTTTACAATGTCTGTATACAAAATAACTCTTATATAATATGCTCAGGCATTAACATCATAAACATTATAACATTACCACATTAAATGATGGTATATTGGCTTTCACGGCCAGTTAATTGGCAATTCTTCTAAGTTAGTGCCGTGCCTTGGGTGGGTTTTCGCCTAGGACAACAAGCTGGCTCATCAGCGGGCTCTTGGTTTCCCAGCCCGGACCCCCACAGGAGTAGCGAATTGTGCGCTGCCTCCCTTTTTATTTATTTATCGTATGGCTCTTAGTGCCGGGAGTGTCCGAGGACATGTTCGGCTTGCCTGAGTCTGTAGCTGCTTCCAGCAGACACCCTAAAGGGTGAGCTACCAGTTCCGTTCAATTTCAAGTAGTTCCAACTTTCGCCGCCAGATATCAATGATACCTAGCGGCGAACGTTGGAACTTTGATAGAGCGTTCTGACGAAATCTAACCTAACAAATTTTGCTTTACACAAGTTTAGTCTGTGAAAGGATCTTTTACATGCCATAAATCTATGACATGGGACCGCCGGCTTTACTTCCCCTCCGAAGGAAGACATACTGAAGGATTTTTAACGCTCTTAAAAAATCCGACAACGTCGGGCGGGTTTGAAACCGCTATCTCGGGCATAGCAGTTCAGCATGCTACCGACTACGCCACCGAAGCCGCTTCCCTTTTTATGAAGCGCACCCATGCTAGCCAATCATGAAATTCCTTGCCACTCATGGTGGACAGATGCTGCAAAATTGGGTGGCATAGCATCCTTCTGAAAGAACACTTCTTGCGTGTCAGGTTGAACCAGTGATCTGTGGCTCAACAGTAGTTTGAAGCACCTGTACTAGTGACAGAACTTTCACAAATACTAGACCAATGAACCAAAGGCACAAATAAGAACCCTTGTCGGTGTACTTTTGCCACATTTAATTATTTACCTTAAGCTATATTAAGATATCATATCTTTCTTTGATTAACCCTCGTGGACACGCGCGGGGTAAATTTTTGCCGATAAGAAATGAAAGTAAGATATTTCTCAGCGAGTTTGCTTTCTATGATCTTAGGAACTTACCAACGTTCAAGTGGACTCGTCCAGCATTTACCTGGCTGTGATTCGTTTTTCTCTAACAAAGAGTTCAGCAGTAGTAGTCGTTTGTTGATATCCAAGTTGCATGTGGAAAGTTTTTACCATGCACGCGTCTGTCTCAAATAACAGTTTCAATTGGTGTGTTTACAGCCATGAATAGTGGGAAAAGATTAAGAGATCAAGAAATTCAAGCTTGTTTTTGAAGCAGCGGACAATTTATTGGCGGAGATTTATCTTCGTCAGAGGAGGAACATATTGAAGACAGTGATCATGACTCTCAATCATCACTTTGCCGAAATCTCTTCAAATATAGACAAAGCATCTGACTGGGTCTATGGAAGCAATTGGACCAGTACACGTCAAGAAAGGAGGAAGGTGATGCTTTTGTCCAAGGGCCAAGGACCGGAAGACTGCAAAGTGCTGTGTCAACTGCGGAAAACCGACCTGCAAGGACCATGTGGTGGAGTCTTGCCCAGGCTGTGCTTCAGTGGAATGAAATTGCATTAAGGAGCATTTCAAATTGTACCCATGTATGTATATACAGGGTCTTTCATATAAAGTAAGAACGTCAAGCGGCAGTTTTGTTATCCGCTGCAGTGGTGGCCTTGGTCGAGCTTGTGGCACACCGTGGCCCCCTGCTTTAAGCGTGTGTACAATCCTGTGTGAAATCTTACCTAATAAAAGATGCTGGAAGTGTCGTCCATTCTAGGTTATTCAGGCATTGTATCTCATCCCGACGTGCAGGTCGCCCACGGGCGTCGACTAGAAAGACCTGCACTCGGCCTCTCAGGAGGCTACACGGAAAAAAAAATCTGGTAACCACATTCTGGCTGACGTGAGTGAGTTCTGCCACTGTAATGTTTCTGATTGCATGCGTAATATTTCCTTTCAGTTCCTCCAATGTGTGAGGATTTGTTAAAATTTGTTAAAATAAGTTTTACATACAAAATAAAATTTAAAAAATAGGATGTTGCTATGATAACTGTCTCACCATGTTAACAGGTGAGGTTCAGACTGGGGACTGAACACCTTCACGCTTATTGGAAGGTCAAGTATGTACTATGCGCACGCTTTGAATACTACAGCAGGGGGCCACAGCGCGTCACAAGCTCAGCAGCGGATAACAAAACTGCCGCTTGCCCTTCTTACTTTATATGAAAGACACTGTATAAGTCATGTATATACGTCATGTGTGTATATTTTGTAATAAAACTAAATCAGAATGATAAATGATCTGTCATTAAAATTAAAATAACATACCAACAAAAAATTACCTCGCGCGAGTTCTAACGTAAGTCAGTCGGACGTGCGTCCAGAAGGGTTAACCAAACTTGAAAAACATTTTCTCTGGAAGGACAAAGAAAACTATCTTATAATATTAAATGAATTAAGAGCTATTGAGTTCTTGTAAACTGCATTTACCCTTCGAGTGACAGTGGGATCCTGCCGGGCCACAGACATGAGATGACCAAGAAGTGTCTTGGTTCGCAAGAACCGAAGTTGAATGTTTGTTGCTCGAGTCCATTCCTGAAGTACTGTAGAATTGAAGAAATCATTTGCAGAGGGGCGGTTGTTCAGTAGAGACACCACAATCTAAACAAAGAAGAAGAATTTATAAGAATACAAATTTATTATCTCAATACACAGTTCATAAAACCTCATCAACTATAGTTTGCTTCAAATTTTTACTGTAGTCACATGCAATACAGCCTATCTCTACCCATTACTCCTACAATACCAAAGAACTTTCATAGATTAGGCCTATGTCTAAACTAGTTAACCCATTTTCAGGGCTACATCTATTTATTATGGAGAAAAGTCTGTTGGAGTGACGTTAAGGAACTGAGAGGGCCACTCATTGCCCTTGCCAACCAAGGTATTGCATTTTACTGTACTTGTAATTATTCATGGGAATACTAGTTGCCATTTCTGGTCCGTATTGACGTATATGAATAGTTTATTCAGTTGAAACTTCCCGTCAGATCAATACAAAAAATATTTGCGCTATTATAGCGCAATAATAGCGCAAATATTTTTTGTATTGATCTGACGGGAAGTTTCAACTGAATAAACTATTTGTAATTATTCGTTTTAGCAATTTTTTATACACTGTGGTTGTCCTATTTGTTCCATCATCAAAGAAAAACCACTGGGAATGCTTTAATTAACAAATAAGTGGCCTTACTGTGTAACAGTCTTGGGTATTTTTATGAAATTAAAGATTTGTTTTTGCTCTCTTTCGATGACACACAGTCAAAACTGGAACCCTTATTTTTAATCAAGGAAAAATGATGGTTTCCTTTTTGTTGCATGTGTTATGAAATATTTTCAAAATAAAAAGTCACGAAGTTACCCCAGAATTGAGGAAACTTTTTGCCTGCCACAACTTAAGACCTTAATGGACTAATTGATACTGCAGACACTGAGAAAATTAATTGGGCAGAAACAATATTATTGCTGAAAATTATGAAATAAAGTCACCACATGTTTTAGAACAATGGCATGCATGCTCCTCAGTCTGTTATAGCACCACTGAAGTTATCCTCATCAATCATTTCCAGTGCAGAAACATCAAAGATCTCTCTTCTACCTCATTGTGCAGGACTTCTCATCATCATCATCATTATCATGTACAGTTTCCAGCCCCAGGCTGGGTCTGTTTGGAACATAAGCCTCGCCACTTAGTCCTTTCTTCCCACCCCCTCTCCGCTGTCACTCTGCTCCAGTCCTCGCCTCTCTTCTTGACACATTCCTCCACTACTTTCAGCCATCTATCTCTTGGTCTTCCCCTTGGTTATTTCTTCTGCATCTGCATCTCATGTATCCTCTTGGGAAACTTCTTTTCTTCCATTCTTTTTATGTGTCCATGTCTCAATCCTACCTTGCAAGGGCTCCTCTTTCACTATTTCCCTGACCTTTTCATTCCTCACCCTGTCTCTTCTCGTTACTCCGATCCTACTTCGCAGGAACTTCATTTCACTTGCCTGTATTCTATGTCTCTTTTCTTCATTATCCACGTTTCTGATGCAAAGGTCAGTATCGGGATATAGTAGCTTCTGTATAACACTTCCTTGCTTTTTTGGTGGGACATCCTTATTCCACAATAAGCTCCCAATGCTTCTCAGAAATGCTACTGCCTGTCTGCCACGTTCCATAATCTCTTTGTCATTTCTCCTATTTTCCTCCACTATACTTCCAAAGTACTTGAGACTTTCCACCTCCTTCAGCTGTCCACCTTCAAGTGTTATCCCACTCATTGGTCCGTCCTTTTTCCTGGTCGTTGAACTTCCATCCGTACTCTCCCACTGTTTCTTCCCAAGCTTTCAGTTGCTCCTGAATTTCCTCCTCCTTGTTTCCCCAGACCATGAGATCATCTGCAAACACCATTGCTTTCATCTTATCTTCTCCTATCTTTCCTGCTATCTGTGTCATTACCTCGTCCATAACCATAAATATTTCACTGTACCGGTAGTCATAAAATATCTATTCCTTCTCACAAGGCCATTTCCAAACAGTTTCATGACATTTACATATGCACCCTTTTCTGTTCTATTTCTTCTTCTTCTTCCTATTTCGAATAGCCCATTTGGAGGGTACGATGAATCAACTTGGGCTATTGTCCATTGTATTCAATTTCCTTAGTTTCCAAATTTCCTTCATCCTTCTAGATTGTCGATCCTTCTCCTCCTGAGTCTACTTTCTGCGAGTTGTTTGTTTGTTTCTTTCTTTCTTCCTTTCTTGTAATTCTGTCTTGTGAATAGCTTCTCTGAAGAGGGATCTGTTTGCTATTGTGTCTGACTGAATTCTGACGTTTGTCAAATCTTTGTCCATTTCAATGAACCATGTGGGTTTGGATTTGTAAATGGTCAGTAAGTTGAAGATCTGTTTAGTTAGTCTACTGTAATCTTCTCTTTTTCATTACATCAGTTAATTTTTCACAATTCAAATATAACTCTCTATTTGGTCATAACCTATATTCTGCGTTATTATTTTGTTTAGCTCCCAGTACTTTTCTCAGAATTCGTCTTTCAGTCTTCTCTAATTTGTTTAAATCACCAAATCTTGTTAATTTAAGTGTTTCTGACGCATACAGAGTTGTTATTAAATGTGGAATAAAAGTCTCCTCAAATGACACAATAATATAATAACAGCTGTTTTATCACTCTCTCAGCAAACTGGAGCAATATTTTCCTCTCCATCAGATGACAATTCTCTGCTCAGTGCACTGTCATCACTTTCTCCATATGGAACATCTTCCATGTCACTGTTGTCGGAGGATCAACTTCAATATCTGTGATTTCTATCGGTATTTATTTATTTATTTTGTTTTTATATACAGAGAACCGTGGCTAATTCGAACTTCTATAATTCAAAATCTTCTTTAAGTCGAATTTTTCTCTTGGTCCCTAGCATTTTATATACAATCAATGCTAAAATTGTGGTTAATTCGAATTATATTTTGGATAATTCTGAGTTTTTACGTGTAAAAAGCCGATTGGAAGCCAAACAGTTGGGTCAGGAATTCCCGAAAAACGACAAACCACATCACAGAACTTAGGCGCATATTTAGAAAGTAGATATGACGTAAGTGATTCTGTTTTCCGTTCCTTAAATCTTTTGTGATGGCCGAGAGACTTAATTGTAGGAAACAGGTAAAAACCTCAAACTTTTTTGAAAAACTGTAGAATTGTCTAAGACTTAACTAGCCCAGATTGCTGGATTACTACTGTCGTTAAATAGGTGAATAGTGCATTTTGGTTTCATTTCATCATTTGAAACATTTGAGGTTAATCACGATACAGTCATTATACAGTACTGTTGTCTGTTAATCTGCTTTGATGAACGTAAATCATTATGTAAACGTAATACAATATATTATCTCTACCCTTTTCAAGGAACTTCTTAATTCGATTTTTTTTACTGGTCGCTTGAGGTTCGAATTATCCAAGTTCCACTGTACTATATTAAATATATTACATTACATTATGTGAACCGGCCAAAACTAAGGACCATGCAAATACCATTTCATTTCCTTCCCATAGTTCTTTCTTCCTTTCTCTTCCTCCACATTTCCTTCATTCTTTCAGAGTGTTGCGCCTTTCTCTCTGCTGTCCACCTTCCTCCCCTGCGTTCTCTCTTTTCTACCACAAGAATCTTTATGTTCGAAAGTATTTCCCTGAATTGTGTTCTGTCTCAACAGTCCTCATCTGTAATTCCTAGCCTCCGGAGTTCTTCCTTCATCATATAAAATACATATTACAGTATATTATTGCTCCCAGATGGCTCTTATCGACTTAAAGCAAACACCGAACTATACCGTCAGTTGGAACCAGCCACCACTAAGTTAACATGCGACGGAGACGACTGAAATTCTATGGGCACCACTTCGGAATTGGGAACGATAGAATCACCGAGAAGATCTCCAACTTGATGGCTACAACACTGGCAGCTTGTGGCTTAATGAAGTGAAACAAGACTTGACCGTCCAAATGTTGTGATAGTGTTAACTCTTGGTCCCCAGCACCCAAAGTGATTAAGACCCGACCACCCCTCACACAGGAGAGGAAGGACAAGTTATTGGCTGGACTGAAGAGATATTGGAGAACAAAGAAAGCATCGCAGAAGCACTAGTTATAAGCGCTCCTTAGTGGGCTTAAATCACTAATAATAATTTTAGTTGGGGGATCATTGAAATCTGTCGCAAAGTTACCCCTGTATGTTCCGGTCCTACAACAGCATGTTGTTTTCACTATTAAAACTTTTCCCACAAATTTCAAATTTGCACATAAGAGAGCTGATTAGTAGCAAAACAAGCTCTAATTAGCTGTATCGGAATATGTCTTCAATAAAACTAGACCTTGTTGCCAAAATAAATAGCTTCTCTTAGGTCCAACGATTTTATTATAGGGACCAGACCTCAATTTGAGACATTTTCAACATTTTTATTATAAATAATATGTAGGCCTAGAATGTAATCTTATGGTTCTCGCCTTTTAGACATGGGATCAGACCCGACAAGAGAGAGGGACCAGATTTGCTGAGGGGCCCGAGACGGTAAAATAACTTAAGAGAAGACAAATTTATTTAATTTAATGTCTAAACTATTGTGAATTTTTCTAATATGACTATTCGATATAAATGCAGCAAGTGACTAATAGCCAAAACATTACAAAGAGAACATACGAGTATATTATTATTGATTTAAGCCCACTACGGAGCGCTTATGACTAGTTCTTCGATGCTCTCTTCCGTTCCCAATATCTCTTGAGCCCTGCTGATAATTTCTCCTTTCTCTCCTGCGAAAGGGGCGGCCGACATTTAGAGACTCTAGGTGGTGGGGTCCAAGATTCTACCATAGCACAAAATTTAGAACGATCTTCTACATCAAGGTCAGCAATTCCAGCCGAATTCAAGTCCTTTAGTACTTCATTAAGCCACAGGCTTCCAGTCTTGTAGCTTTTAACCAAGGAGAAGATCTTCATGGTAAGCCTGTTGCTGTTCATTCGTTGTAGGTGCCCATAGAACTTTAGCCTCCTACGTCGCATACTGGTATTGGCTGATTCTAACTGTCGATACAGGTCAGAATTAGATTTCAAACGGTAGGTTCCATCTGGGAGCAATCTCGGGCCATGGATTTTCCTGAGGATACGTCTTTCGGCTTTCTCCAGGTCATCCATGGTGCCTTTTCTGTTCATCAAGAGGGTCTCTGCGGCATACAGAAACTGTGGTCTGACAGCAGTTCTGTAGTGACAGATCTTAGCATTCCTCGAAATGCATTTCTTGTTGTACAAATTGTGGGATAGTTGGTATGCTGCGTTGAGTTTGGTACGCCTTGCTAAGATGGAGGTGCCATCTCTACCATTGGGGTGGACCCATTCACCAAGATAACGAAAGCGATTGACTCTTCCAATCGTTCCATGTATGGTCGTCAAATGGGTGTTTCCGGAGTGCCGATTCTCAAAGGACTTGGTCTTATCGTAAGATATCTGTAATCCAGATTTCACCGCTATCTCGTGCAGGGCTTGGACAGCTATGCCAGCATCCTTAGAGTTGTTGGCCAAGATTGCAATGTCATCTGCGAAGGCAAGGCACCTGATCTCGATTCTTCGGGTTCCAGCTCCAATGGCAACTGGTTTGATTCCTAGATTCCTCAATGTGCATTCCCAGGTCTTGATGACTTTATCAAGCACCAGATTAAACAGAATGGGCGAGAGACCATCACCCTGTCGTACTCCGGTTTTGATCTTGAAACTCCGAGATAGTTCTCCTCTGAACTTCACCTTAGAGGTTGTATCCGTGAGAGTCTGTTTGATGAGGGTGTGTGTGTTATAATCCACACCTCGTTCTTGGAGTATTGAGAACAGTGTCTGGCGGTCGATGGAATCATAAGCTTTTGCGAAGTCTACGAAAACCACAGTAATGTTCGTACTCCTTACTTGTTTTAGTTGGAGAATGGTTTTCAGATTGAAGATCTGCTCGGTACAGGACCTTCCACGCCGAAATCCTCCTTGATATTCACCAATTGTTTGGTCACATTGACTTTCTACATTGTCCAGTAAAATCCTGGAGAGCACTTTGTATGCTATTGACAGCAGAGATATCCCCCGGTAGTTGTTTACATTACTGTGATCGCCTTCTTATGTAAAGGGTGTATGACAGCTAACTTCCAGTGATCAGGGATCATGCCAGTCTCCCAACATTCGATTAAGATCTGGTGTAGGGCCTCTGCGATCATATTTCCACCTGCTTTCAGGGCTTCTGCAATGATTCCATCTTCCCCGGGTGCCTTGTAGTACTTAAGATGGTTGATGGCATTAGCAACTTGCTGCAAAGTTGGTGGGTTAGATGCCAGGTGTATCTCTGGAGGATCTTCAACAGGCAATCTGTCTGTGGGCTCTTCGCAATTAAGCAATTGTTCAAAGTAGTTTGCCAAAAGTTCCACGTTCTCGCGGTTGCTGGTGACCAGCTCCCCGGCTGTATCCTTGAAGTGAAGGCATTGTGGTCTATACCCAGAGAGTTCCTCTTTGAAGACCTGATAAAAGTTTCTGGTGTTATACATTTTAAATTCTTCATCCAACTTTTCCAGTCTTCATACGAGTATAATTAATTTTATAAATAACAATTGTGTTTTTCGCTTTTCTTTCGGGAAAATGGCAAAGTTGCAAGAGTTGTCCATTTATAACGTGCTAATGTTCAAGAGTTCTTTACGTTTCTAACTCATTCTCAGAAAAAGAAAAAAAAGACTTTATTTCATAAACTTTGGAAAGGAGGATGGCTCTTGTGGCGCCTGAACACGTTCATATACAATGAAAATGGAATGTTCAAAGCACAGTGACCAAATCTTGAAGTAAAAGAACAACCAATGAGAGAGAGAAAAAAAAAAGAGAGTGGCTGAATGAAAAAGTAAAATAATAATCAGTTGGGCAATCTAAATTCCACAGATGATGGCGATTGAAGTTTTAAGGGGGCGGAACTACATGGTGTTTTATTTTTTTTGTGTGTGTAGGGGAGGGATTTCAAGCTTAACCCTCTCAGTGCCGTGCGCCAATCAGGTCGCCTCTCGCTGCTCGCGCCAAAAGGGCCAAAGCCGATTCAATCGGCGCGCTCTTTATCTTACCGTATATTTGTAGATTTCTGTAGGCATATGTCCGTGATTATTTCATACTGTTGGAAAGGTGAGGTTTCAAGCTTGCCTGTGCGGTGTTTAGCATTTCCTTCGAAGTCCATTACGCAATAGGTTTGAGTTTGCAATCACACCCTCCCTTTGCGCTCCCCCAATCACGCGCATTCCCGCCAGAATTGCGGTGCAGTTGTTATCTTCTTGTTGAAGTTTTCTGCCAACAGATGTATCTAAGAACTTTCTACAGCTGGAAACGTAGTGTTTCTTCGAATAAGGATCTTAGGTGTCCTTAATTTAGGCTCAAAACTGATTTTTTCTTACCACAAAAAAAAAGATGAAAAATTGAGCAATATCAGAATAACCTCAATTAAAAAGGTTTAGATGCCGTATTTACTGTTATGAACATAATGTATGAAAGAATGAGGTATTGGTTATATTGCAAAGCAAAAATAATGATTCTATCATTGGAAATGTGGTATTTATGATTTTTCTTTGAATAGTCTGCATGACCGTTGAAAATGGCTTGGCATTCTTGGCAAGTATTTCAGGAAATGGCTTGGCACTAAGAGGGTTAATACAGTAATTCCAAAATTATGTCCCAAGTTGAATATAAATGGAGGGGCCCGGAAGACCTTGTCCTGGGGCCCATGATCGATCTCTAGGGCCCTGCATGGGATAAGATTCCAACAAAGACAATTTAAGTGTATTCTAAATTTTGTGTAAAGAAAAAGTGTAAATGATAGTGCTTTTTAATTTAAAATAATAATATATGCAAAGCAAAAATAATGATTCTATCGTTGGAAATGTGGTATTTCTGATTTTTCTTCGAATAGTCTGCATGACCATTGAAAATGGCTTGGCATTCTTGGCAAGTATTTCAGATTACTACAGCACAGCTGAAGAAGGTCTTTAGACCTAAATATGTACTACCACTATTGTAAAAAATTATATTGCATATTGTATTGAAAAGTGTAAGAAACTTGAACATAATCTACTATCCTCTACAATAAAAAGTTTCACAAGTAGCTGAACCAAGGACCATGAACCATGTGATTTCAACGCTCTCAGAGATTATGTTAATACAAATTTTGAGAAGTCAAAGCTACCCCATGTCGAACCCAACGAACTTCATCACCTTTAAACATTATCTGGTCTTTTCCGAGATACATTTAAGTGCAAATCCTTAAATTCTTCTCTTCAAGAACTTTCTAATGCAGTTGAAAAATATATGGTTCTAATTTTTTTTATTGTATTTGGTTCAACCAATTTCAACCATATAATTGTCGTGAAAAGTAGCTATACTGCTCACCCCTCTTACACTATCATTAAGCAGAACTCTCATTTACTAGATATCTTAAATTGTTGAGGAAATATTGAGGGGTATATATCCCGTCTTCGCTGATGTCATGATCTGGGGGGCCCTAACCGTGGCACACCTTCTCTTGGAGTGTTTGGATCTGGCCGATCTGCGAGGGACTCTTAAACTGCCTAATACCCTCTCCCTTATTCTCCATGATGACGGGCCGTCAGCTGACCTCGTCATCCGGTTCATGAGGGAGAGTGGTTACTTTTTTAAGTTTTAATGTGTAGTTATGACTTTTAATTCTGGTTAAATCTGTTTTATGTTTTTTTATTGTGTTCATCTATTTTATTGTTCACTATGCCTTATTTGTCTTATCCTTTTTTACCATCCACCTTTCATTCTTTTTATTCAAATGAGGCATAATTTTTGGGATTCACTGTCTGTTTTATAAACACCATTTTCGTTTCATCCATGGCAGTGAGTTGATTTTATCTACATCCTTTCATTTCACGCCATTTCATTTCATTAGGGGGTCGATAACCTCGATGTTAGGCCCCTTAAAACAACAATTATCATCATCATCATCATGATCTGGGGAGATGAAAAGGAAGTGCAAGAAAAACTGATTATATCAAACCACTACTTTGATGAGTTTGGTCTCAAAGTCAGTGAATATAAGACTGTAGCCATGAAAGTCAGTAGACATGGAGGGAATACAGATTTACAGCTGAATGGAAGATCTCTGGAGAATATTCCACAATTCCAGTAACTAGGCAATGTGATCGACAATAAAAATTCAACTCGAAGTGAAGTCCTAAACCTCATGCATGTAGCTGCCCAATTCTACAACCAAATAAGATATCTCCTGTGGGATAATCAAGTACCCCATAAGGCAAAACTAACCACCTTCAATACATAATAGATTCCAATCTTGACCTATGCATTAGAGACATGTGCCTTGATAGAACAAGAAAACAATCAAATTCAAGTTGCTGAAATGAAGTTTGTTCAATCCATTTTAAGACGAACAAAAAAGGAGAACATAAGGAACGAAATGAATAGAGTGGAAGCAGGTTTAAAATTTCATTCATGTTCTCAATCCGTAGATTGGTCGGCAGCAATCCTCATCTTCCATTCTTCCCTGTTACCAGTCAGTCTCTTCATGTCTCTGTATGAATGGGCATTAACAATCTGTTTGATGTATTGCAGTCTCGGTCGCCCTCTTCCTCTCTTGCCCCGAATTATGCCATCCAACACAGTTACCATAAAGGTATTGTGGCGATAGACATGCCCTATCAGTCTGTCTCGTAGTTTCCGTATTGTTTTGAGAAATGCTCTCTTTTCATTAATGGTTTTGCTTGCCACGGTGGGTGAGTGGTTATAGTGTCGGACTACCAACCCCAAGATTGCAGGTTCGCCCCTGGCCATGGTAAGTGATATTTGAAGGCGACAAAAATCATGATACTCATGTCATACGTTGTTGGCATGTTAAAGAACCCATTTGAATTCAGTAGGCCGTGTTCAATGGCAAAATTAATCTCGGGATTTTCCGCCAACACAAAGTTCCTCCATTCTCTACTTGAAAGCGCTGTAGTGTCAAGGAGTTTAGATATATAACCTCCTTGACTTTCATAGCGTTCAAAGGAACAACGAAGTTCGACATGCAAGCTACCCTCTGGGTGTCAATTAACAAAGCTTGCACCAGGCACCCGAGGCCATACGATATTATTATTATTATTATTATTATTAATGGTTTTGAGCACTTCGTTATTCCTCACTCTTGCGGTCTATGGAATTTTTCCCATCCGCCGCCAACACCACATTTCAAAAGCTTCAAGTCTTCATTTATCAGAACATCCCATTTTCCAGGCTTCTGAGCCATACAAGGCCACACTCCACACATAACATTTTATAAATTTAATCCTGGTCTCAATAGATAATATTCTTTGAAGTCAGAAGGGATCTTTTGCTGTTAAATGCAATTTTGGCTTGGGCAATTCTAGCTTGAATATCAGTTGAACTTTTTCCAGTGGAAGTAATTTTACTCCCTAGATAGGTGCAAGTGTTAACATGCTTACCTGGAGCACCAGCTATGTGAATATCTGCATTAAGTTGTTCTCTGGCGCATACCATTACTTCCGTCTTATGTGTTGTAGTAAAATTACGGCGAAGTAGGCTAAGTTGGTATGGTCATGTACAGCGGATGGAAGGAACAAGAATTGCTAAAAACCACACCAAAATGGTTGTGATTGGGTAAAGACCTGTTGGAAGATCAACTAGGAGATGGATCGATGTGGTTAAGAAGGATATCTCCGTAAATGGTCTTCAGTGGGATAGAATCCAAGAGGAGGAGCTGTGTAAGGATAGAGGAAGGTAGAAGAGGCTCGTCACCAGCACCAGGGAAACTGGAGCTGTTACTTGATGATCATCATCATGATATCCTGTATATTTCTCATACAAACATGTCATGACATGCATACATACCTCTCCTGCTTCGAGGGGCACGACCTTGGAGAACTCCGTCACACATATCACGGAGTCATCTCGTAGGATGGGCTGCAGGCTCTCTCGTCCAAAGTAGGCATCACAGTCTCTGAAAGAATTGTCATTACTTTGTTGCAGAAACAATAGAATACTACGGTATATTTATATACCATAGAGCAGAGGTGTATATAGCCCCCCCCCCCCCCCCCCCCCTGAAATTTTTGTCACATATATTATTTGTTTATGAATTAAGACATTAAAAACCAATATAATCATGTACTATTGTTACTAAGTGACGTATGGCAACGTTGCAAAGCAAGGCGAAGGTAGAGCGATGTAAACAGTGTGACAATCAGTTTGCTCTGATCTTATGTGTAACAACATAACCTCTTATTACTCAGCAGTGCCTTCACTCTTATGAACGAACCAAGAACAGCAACAAATGCCCTTGAAGCGTGTGACAAAAGTTATTTCCCTAACTTTTATACACTTATCAAACTTTTGGCAAATTTGCCTCTCTCTGTAGCAACCGGTACTGCCGAACGGAGTTCGAGTTGGTTGAAAACATACTTAAGAAATTCTACTTCTGAAAACAGACTCAACGGTCTAGTGTTGTCATCTATTCACAGAGACATGAAGTTATGATCCAATTTGGCAATGCTTCAAGAAACCTTGACTTTATATTATAGTGTAAGTTGTAAATCAAAAGAGTAACATTAATTATTTCCATGTAAACACTATCAAGTGAGCAAGATGATTGTATTAATAAAAAGTATCATAAAATGGTCTTAGTTGTGTTTGACATTAACCAAACATAAAACATCAAAACAAATTGGTTGAAAAAGTGATGCCAGATAGACTTGTGCACCAAATTATACAAACGTTTCCCGGGAGAACCTCGGACCCCCTATTCTTTGGGCCTATACCATGCCCCCTAACCCCCAGTTGGGCACCCCTCGAAATAAAACTCTATATATGCCCCTGACATAGATGTAAGTGAAAGCACAGTAAATAAATACTTGTATCCCAGGGAACTGCTGAGGCAAGACCGACTACAATATCTCAGACCGCAATGCCACTATCGATAGTGTAGAAAATGGTGGGAATTGTAGGGGAATAGGAGAGGGGAATATGGTTTGTTTACATATGGTGATCCAACGTTTTAAGTGTGTCTACTGCCAAGATATCACATATCTCAAGTGATTTCGTGCTGTTATTTATTGTAATAGTGTACCTTACTTAGTGTAGTGCACTGTGAATAATTATAAATTACGGTAATACGTAATGACTGTTCATTGTGTTATTTCAAAACATGGGTCGCTCCTGCTGTGTACCCGGCTGTAAATCTAATTATACTTCTGCGGATACTTCAACTTTTAAATTTCCTAAAGACAAATCTTTGAAAGAGAAGTGGATTAGAAATATTCACCGAGATAATTTCGAAGTTAAGGCGCAAACAGTTGTATGTGTTAAACATTTTGAACCTAAATTTGTGGTTAGGGAAGATATATTCCCAGTTGAAAATGGCAAAACCATTCGTGTCCCCAGGAAAATTCCCAAACTAACCCCTGATGCTATTCCGACAATTTTCCCAAATCAACCGTCTTACCACACAACTGCACTTCCCAAAGAGAGGAAAAATCTGGAAGAGCGTTTGCAAAATGTATTACGAAGAGAAGAGGAACATTTCGCTGAGTGGTGTGAACAGGATATAATTTCTACTTTCGATATCTTTCGAAGTAAGGTTAATGAGAGGCAGGTGTCTCCTTTCACAGTGTTAATGAAAGACGATTGTGTCCTGTTTGTTAAAGTAGATGATGGTGAAAAATCTGGAAGAGCGTTTGCAAAATATATTACGAAGAGAAGAGGAACATTTCGCTGAGTGGTGTGAACAGGATATAATTTCTACTTTCGATATCTTTCGAAGTAAGGTTAATGAGAGGCAGGCGTCTCCTTTCACAGTGTTAATGAAAGACGATTGTGTCCTGTTTGTTAAAGTAGATGATGGTAGCTTTAATGACATTCCATCAGTGTCAGTGTGTTTTAAAGTGTCAAATTTTTTGAGTGTAAAAGTTTTCTATAAGAATCTGCGTGTGCCTGTGGAGAAATATAAGTGGATACTGCAGTCTGATGGAAGCAGTGATTTGAAATGCGACAGGTGATCGAAACTGGACAATTTGGTGAGTCATCTTTCCAATTATAATGAAGAACATGTTTCTACTTCTGACAGAATTCATATGCTGGTGGATTTTTTAAGGGAAGCCATGTCTCTTGATTCCGACATTGATATATTTAAACACAAATTGTGCTAAATGTTCTGGCATAACTCAACAAAATGACAAGTGTTTCGCCCCGATGTGCAATTGGGCTCTTCAGTTGGTTAAAGCACACTTCACCAAGACACTGTCTAGTACACACTGGGAAGGCCATTGCAAGATGTATTGGATACATGTGTATCCACGTCACGAGCAAAGCCAGTGCACTATGGGAGTCGAAACTCCACTCCAAAGCAATTATAACCTTACCTTGGCATTGAATATATAATTTTCGAAAGAAAAATATGTATTGTCCGTTGAGCCATTATATATTTAAAGACAAATTGTGCTAAATGTTCCAGTGAAAAAAATGAATGCTGAAACACTGCTGAAGTTAACAGTAAACATCCTTTTTTTTTTTTTTTTTTTTTTTTTTTTTTTTTTTTTTTTTTTTTTTTTTTTTAATGAATGAATGAATGATATTTATTCAATTAATTCCAAAGAGCCATAGGCTCGTACAGAGGAATTGTACAGTAATATGTGTGTTTACACACCAGGAAGAAAATTCTGAAGGTAACACAAATTGATGAATAAGGGCATAGGCCTATTAGTAAAGTTGATACTATATCTAAGATTGTTTAGACCAAGGTCTCTTAAAATGATAAGCACAGGATTTTTAAGCTTATTTGATGTATTACGATGCATCGAATTTTTCCCACAATACTTTCGTAGTTTTCCTCTTAAATACTGACAAAGTTGGTGCACTTTTTACTTCATCGGGAAGTTTATTATATGACTGTGATGCAGAGAACTTGAAACTATTTCTACCGTATTTAGAAGAGTGAATGATATATAAGGCTACGTCCTTCGCATGCCTAGTTCCATAAGAATGATTGTCCGAGTTCAAGATGTAGGGAGAGCTATAGAGTATTGTGTTGTGTTTAATTTTGTATATTAGCATAGCTGCTCGGAGATCTGCACTTATGCTGAGGGGTAGAATTTTACTTCTGATGTACAGATCTTTTACTGGAGTGCAGTAAGGAAGGTTAAATATGTTTCTAATAGCCCTATTCTGAATAGTCATTAAATCATTCAGTGTGGATTTCCTGCAGTGAGCCCAAATAACATTTAAATATTGGAGCTTGCTATGTACAAGTGAATAGTAGATTTGTTTTACAAGGTTTAGGGGAATAAGATACCGAAGTTTCCTTAGGATCCCTACTATAGGTGAGAGTTTCTTAGCAATTCGTTCAACGTGTTCAATCCAGGTCAGGTGTTTGTCGATGATTAGACCTAAATACTTTGCCTGATTAACCTCTTTTATTTCAATATTATTTATATATATTTTGTCATGTGTGATTTCTTTCATGCTTTGCTTTGAAATTACCATGTAATTGGTCTTCTGTAGGTTCATTGTTAATTTATTGGCCTGGAACCATTGTGAGAGAGTATTTATATCTTGTTGCACATTTTGTATGATTTCAATTATGTCTTTCCCAGTGTAGAAGATATTTGTATCATCTGCATACAATTTGATATGCCCTCTCAAATTACATTCCACAATATCATTTATATAAATTAAGAATAATGTAGGTCCAAGTATAGATCCTTGTGGAACTCCATGAGTTATATATTTTCCTGAACTTATGCATTTATTCAAAGCTACATGCTGCTTTCTATCCTGAAACTCTTAAATGAACTCCACTATGACGTAGTTTGTTTGGTGTCAAATAACTACCGAACAAACAGGAAAATGTTTTGAGATGTTGAGTGATGGTGTCTTAAAAACTGCTGTCCCTAACCCAGCTGATCCTTCGAAGCCACTCTTTCTTCTCTTCGATAATGTGCATTTCTTGAAGTGCATTCGAAACAACTGGTTAAACCGACCTGGTGAAATGCTCGTCATACCAGATACTATACAAACATTTACACTTATTGAAAAAATGCTAAACATTTCTGAGGGACAAATAACATGCCAGTACACTACCGTTCAGGCTAAATTTTCAGACTTGCGAGATTTATTTCATTCTGAAAAGAGAATGTTATTAAAACTAGCTCCAAATCTGTCTAGGAAATCCATGTATCCTTCAAACATTGAAAGACAGAATGTTGCTCTAGCTATGAGTGTTTTTGATATAAGAACATAGTGGCATTAGAGATGTTGTTGAAAGAGGGTGTGGCTATATCTGAGGGTAGCATCCAATTTCTGAAATTAATTTCCAAATGGTGGACCATTGTGAATGTCCAGCATACCATGAAGGGAACATACATTCGAAATGAGGATGCCAATCCAATCTATGGCCCAAATGACACCAAACTTATTTTTCTTGAGACCATGAGGAGTTATATTTGGCACACATCACTGGCTGAAGGAAAGCTAGCAAATGATACCTACACGGCCTTGACCCTCACACTTCTTGCAATTGTAGGGCTATGCAAATTTATTTTCAGTAAATATGGGTGGTCCTATATACTAACAAGTAAGTTGCAAACTGATAGCTTAGAGGGAACATTTGCAGCATATAGAAGACTTAGTGGATGCACCTACAATGTTTCTGTGGAGCAAATTCTTGATCGGACCGAAGGCTCAAAGTTCTTGATTCGTTGAAATTGAAGTCTGCCAAGGTAGGAGAATTTGCATTGAGGGACCTGGCAGTAACATTCAACCACGAAGAAAGCAAGGAAAATTTACACATATTGGAGTCCGCTGTAGATGAGTCTCGCTGTGTAGCCGTTCCAATCGAGACGCAAAGGGTCCTAACATGTATTGCTAGTTATACCAGCAAGACCGTCCTGGAAATGTTAGGGAAGAAAGTGAAGAGTACCGAGTGTAAATATATGTTACAGTGTGATGAAGAGCTCCTCGATTGTGACACACAGGAACTTTATTCTTATTTCAACCAGCTGAACAGAGGTGGATTAAAGCGTCCGTCAGCTTTCATATTATCTCTGAGTTGTAGTGTGTTTTGCCTCTTCCAAACATTGATCAGTGACTTTTATGAAATTGAATTCTTGAAACTAGATAACCAGAGGGATGCGGTTGTCAAACTAGGTATGCAGATGACTGAAAACACTGTCAGTAACATTGAATACATTTGCAGATGTGGTGTCCCTTTAGTAAAAGTTTTAAAGAATTGCATGAAAGTGTTTGCCAATATTTTTGTCAATAACTATACCAAGGTTCTACATGACAAAAATGTATCTAAAGGAATTGCTAAAAAGCTTGAGAACAGACACATGAAGAGGAGCAACATGGATCAGCTGGGAATGAAACAGAAGATCCGCAAGGAGTCAAAACTCAGTAGCAAGTAAATCGAGTCAAGTGATACGTTTATTAACTTTGCAGTGTAGTAATTCTATCATTAATTCTGAATGAGAGTAGAACACGGCTTATACATTTGCATCAGACATGAATGTGACGTTTACATACCTTGTGTCCTTGTTTCATCTTCTGGGCGATATTACGTATTGAAATGAGGAACTCTGGTCACTTCTGCACCTCATATATGTGCTTAAGTACGTAAATATGTGTTTTTATTTATTGCTCTTTTAAGAACGGCTGCCATGATCTGACAGCACTTGCATCTCGTTCAACTGTCAACAAGGCACACTCTAGCGGCATACACCGAGGCGCACACATTGTTGCCAACATGTGGGATACAAAATCACTGTTGATAAGAAAAAAGTGGGATACAAAATCACTGTTGTCAAAAAATGAGAGTCATCGGGACGCGTTAGGCTGTAACCATTGTCAAAAACCATTGTTCTGGACGCGTTAGGCTGCAACCATTGTCAAAAACCATTGGATTGGACAAATTGAAGGTTAGAATGGTCGGGTGTAGTTGCGGCCTTGGCGCTCGCAGCCAGTGGGGCACGGCTGACACAAAATCATTGATCTGGACACGTTAGGCTGTAACCATTGGATTGAACAAAACTAAGGTTAGAATGGTCGGGTGTTGGTGCGGCATAGTACCGTAATGGTGAGTTTGGCAGTACTGTTTTGATGATGGTTGATGTGAATAATGGCGTGCTGGCGATTTTAACTGTCGTACGGACAATGAAGACATGTAAAGCAGAACAGTTCTAGTATTTATATAATCGGAGGGTGTCATTCTTGTGAACAATCCTCACACACCAACCTACCGGTACGTCTGTCATAAAGGTATGAGTGCAATAGACCTGATATTTGTCAACACCTACGTTAGAGCCATTGATTTCAAGGCTCTCATAAACTCCGGTGTGGCCCCACTAAGAAAACACTCACCCGTGTACGTACAACTCGCGATAGATGAGTCACTGAGAGTAATGACAAAACTTACTTTAAATACCAGCATCCTTTCAGAAATAACCTCGTTGACAGAACACATACTAGATGAGATAAATCAGGGAGAGGTAGATTCCATGGCATCGAAGTTGGCTAACTACATAAAAGAAGCTCAAACAAGGGAAATAGGGACAAGCGCAAGTCGCAGCCATGGTTCGACGCAACATGTTATGACAATGGAAGAAAGGCGTTAGATCCCCTTCACACAGCTAGAGCAACGAAGACCGATAATGATTTACTGGCATACAGCACTCAAAGGCACAACTACAAAAACCTACTCAAGGAGAAGCGAGCAAAATGGGTAGAAGAACAAGGAAAGCAATTAATAGAGAAGGCCACAGTTAACCACTTTGCAGCCCTAAAACCCAGGACAGCAAAGTTCTCCCAAACAATCACAATGGAAACATGGAAATCGCACTTTCAAAAGTATTTAACTTAACAGGAGAGCAACACAAAGGACAACTCGTGTATCTTACCCAATCGACTCTCCATGTATTACAGAAGAGGAGGTTTCAACCACGGTCATGGAACTGAAAAGCCACAAAGCTGCCGGGCCAAATGAAATCTTTAATGAGCACCTGAAGGAGGCCTTGCCGTATTTTAAGACATTATGGACAGCACTATTTAACAAGTGCCTGGAAATACACAACGTTCCTAGCACCTGGAGGACCGCGATGTTCAAAATCCTGTATAAAGGCAAAGGTAGCCCTGACAATCCGGACTCGTACCGAGGAATCGAGTTGTAGAATGCTTTGTTCAAAGTATTCTCCAAAATTCTTTATACAAGATTGGAAAAGGAAGCTATCGGACACATACCGAAACAACAGTATGGTTTCAGGAGAGGCAGATCGACACTGCATACTATAAGCAAACTGATGGAGGATATCACAGAAGCCCTTAGGCAACACCGAGGAAAATTCCACGGCATATTCATTGACTATAGGAAGGCTTTCGACCTTTTACACCGCCAGATAATCATCGACAAAATAAAACATATGATCGGAGAAGACAACTACCGTATCTGACAATCATTATAGACAACATATTACAGTTAAATGAGCTCACCATTAAAGGAGACCAAAATACAAAAGTCAACTTGCCTCAAAATCAAAGTATGTATCACGCAGTGTTCAACTATATATATGCTTTTGCTCTATGCCACAGCGCAGGCCGGTAAACGAAGGAAACACGAGTAGCTGTGACGTCACTGCGCTATAAGCGGGGCTTGAGCTATCCGCTCCATTCAGTTGATTGTTGCAATATGCGCGCTGCCCCTCTTCCGTTTATAAGTGTTGTTTATTATAATCGAGTGTGATAGCTAGTTGTCAAAATGCCTTTGTGTAGTGTATACGGTTGTAACAACACAACGAGTAAAAACCGAAACTGTAGAGAAAAAGAAGTACATTTCCATAGATTTTCAAATCGAAGTAAGTCGCCACGTAGATTTAGCAGTTGGGTACAATTTTGCAAGAGGAAGCACTTTTCTCCTGGTAATGGGGCTACTGTGTGTTCATTGCATTTTAAAAAGACAGACTATGATGAAACTCAACTTTTGAAAATGAAGTTGATGCCTACGGAAAAGCTACAAGGTCCAAAATTGAAGCCAGGAGCTGTTCCTTCAATAAGGTGTCTGGCACCGACAGATGGATATACTTCTCATGCAGGAATGCTAATTCATACGCAAGCCGCTTCACAAACTACACTGTGGGGTTACTCGTCATGACCTGAGCAGAGCAGGACGGAAAGGTATGAGACTAAAAGACGAAGGGAGTTTGACACAGTATTAAGCTAAGTGATTTAACTATCAAGATGTAGGCTACACGATCTACAGAATGATGTGATTGAAAATATGTTGTCAGATGGTCACGTATGTAGTTTAGAAATACAGTACAACCTGTCACATCCGGACCTGTGATATCCGAACCCTCCCATATCCGGACACATCTCCGATATTATTTTTTAAGTCGTTGTTGAGAGCGAGGATACATTAGTGTGCTAGCCAGGGAGGACGAGTGAAAGTTGCAGCACTGGAAGGCTGTGTGCGTGCTTGACTGCGAGGGGTTGTGGCCTGACTCGGTCAACGACATCTTCCCGGAAACTCATCCCTTTGTGTGAATAAGCAATATTCCATTCACGGCTTCTGCCTGCCTGCCACCAACGTCAACACGAGGCTGCCTCTCTTTCTACCCTTCAGTCTGTGCGCGAGTCTTGAAGCGACTGTTTGTTTTGCGAGTGTGTTTCCGTTGTTACTGTTATTGTTTACCGTTGTTATCGTTATTGTTATCTTTTAACCTTGATTTTTTTTTGCTAAAATGTCCGAAAAAAGGAAAAAAACTGTTGTTACGATGGAAGAAAAGTTCCGTGCTCTAAAAAGGTTAGATGCTGGTGAAACAGCCAAGAAGATTGCCGCGGATATGGGAGTAGGAACAAGCACTGCGAGTGACTGGAAAAAGGCTCGGAGTGATATTTAAAAGTGGTTCTCGTCACAAGCGTCAACAAGTGGTGTTAAAAAACTTAAAATGATGAAAAAGGCAGCTAACAACCAAGTTAATGATGCATTGTTTCTTTGGTTTACCCAAAGAAGAGAACAAGGGTTACCTATCTCAGGTCCTTTACTAAAAGAAAAGGCACTACACTTTAATAAGGAAATTGGAGGGGATGAACAGTTTAAAGCAAGTGGGGGGTGGTTGGAAAGCTGGAAAAATCGTCATGGTGTGCGGAAACTACAGATCAGTGGTGAAAAGCTATCGGCTAACCAAGAAGACGTTGAAAAATTTAAATATTTTTACACAGTCTAATTGATCAACATGGGATTACTGGAGAGCAGCTCTATTATTGCGACGAGACTGGGCTCAACTATAAAATGCTTCCCACCTACACTTTGGCTTCCAAGAAAGAAGACAGTGCACCAGGGTATAAGAAGAAAAAGGAGAGGGTCACCATTTTAGCCTGCAGCAACGCTACAGGAGATCACAAGTTTCCATTAGGATTCATTGGAGAATCCAAAAAGCCAAGGGCTTTCAAGAACTTTTAAGACTTGTCTGGCCTACCAGTTTGGTACAGAAACCAGCGCAGTGCATGGATGAACTGCGAAATATTTAGTGATTGGTTTCACAAGCAGTTTGTGCCACAAGTGGAAAAACATTTGTTGAAAAATAACTTGCCAAGAAAAGCAGTGCTCCTACTTGACAATGCACCCTCACATCCAAGTGAAGACGAACTTAAAGATGGAGATATAAAGGGTGTGTTCTTATCACAAAACGTGACATCACTTTGTCAACCTATGGATCAAGGTGTGCTTGAGTCACTAAAGCGAACCTATCGCCGTAGGTTACTTTCTGTGTTGATTGCTGGAATGGACGAAAAAGAAAGTGTTACAGAGACGTTAAAGAAGGTGGACATGTTAGACGTGATAATGTGGGTATCCCAGGCATGGGATGAAATAAAACCGTTGACGCTGGTAAGGTCATGGAGGAAGCTCTTAGATCACAAAGCTACTGATAAATGGACGGGGGAGAAAACAGAAGACGTCAATGAAACTTATGCCTGCAATGAAGAAAATCGTCAGATTGCTGAACTTGTGCAATGCCTGCCTGGTTGTGAAAAAATCAACAACGAGGAAGCCATAAATTGGTTAGTAAATGAAGACGAAGTCAACGAAATTACAGACAGTGACATTATAGAAATGGTGTGCAATGATGAGGAAAAAATCTTTGAACCCGAAGAAGAGGACAACGCCCCTATAATGAGTCACTCTGAGGCATTCAAGACCATAGAATCTTTAATCACTTATGTAGAAAATCAAGATGAAACGAGTGTAACTGAAGTGATGCTTTTAAGAAGATTGAGGGACATGGCATCCAAAAATCGTGTACAGGGCGTGAAGCAACAGAAAATCACAAACTTTTTCAAAAACTAATGTAGAAACAGTAGGCCTAAGTGAAGTGCGTGAAGCAACAGAAACTGACAAACATTTTCAAAAAATTATGTAGAAGCAGAATGTACAGTGTATTTATGTAAGTACATGTACTGTAAAGCATTTTTTTTTTCTTTTTCGAATTGACCACTTTGGATCACGCTACAATTTCATTTTTTCTTTGCCTGAAGTTTCCTCTTCCTCCAGTACTCCTTCATATGGGCGCTATGCTGTTTCTTCTGCTCATCCGTCCAGGCTCTTCCCTTCTTTGTGGTTCTTGTGACGTGAAACCCTTCCAAATTTTGAATTATGTACCGAAATGTTTCCCTGTTTGACATCTGAACTTCCTGGATGTTGGAATTTTCGAGATCTTTTCGAACTTCCTTAATCCATGTCGTTGTTGTCTTCTTGTTCCACAGGTAGTCGAATAACTGTTTGGTTAGTCTAGTTTTGTCCATTCTGTACGAGTGTCCGAGAAACGATAACCTCCTCTTCTTCATGGTCTCCGAGATTCTCTCCACATTTTTATAGACTTCATTGTTGCTCCGAAGTTTCTAGCCGGTTTCAGTCTGGACTGGGCCCATGATTTTCCGTAGTATTCTTCTTTCTAGGATCTCTAGCTTCCCCAACTTGTAATTCATCGAGAGGCATTCGCTAGCATACAGGCATTCTGTTTTTACTACCGTGTTGTAATGTTTTAGTTTGGCATTCCATGAGATGCATTTCTTGTTGTAGATGTTTTTAGTTAGCCCATAAGCTCTTTCCATTTTTGAGATACGATCTTCTACAGCAGCTTTCTCTAGGCCGTTCTCTTGTATGGTTTCACCGAGGTATTTGAACTTTTTCACCCTCTGAATCCGTCCAATCTCGGTTTCAAGGAATTGTGGTCCATGTTTGTCATTAATCATGAACTTGGTCTTCTCTTTCGAGATCCTAAGTCCTGTCTTGCTAGCGATCTTTTCTAAGAGGTTGATCTGTATGGCCGCTTCTTCTAGGTTTTCTGAAAGTATCGCAAAATCATCAGCGAAAGCCAAGCAATTGACTTTGATTCCTCCCGTTTTTCGTCCTAGGCAGATCGGGGCTATCTCTTGATTTTCAAGTTCGGAATTCCAAATTCTCACAATCCTCTCGAGGACACAGTTGAATAGTAATGATGATAATCCATCACCCTGTCGCACACCTGTCTTGATTTCAAATGACCGAGACAATTCTCCCATGAACTTCACCTTAGAAGTTGTGGCTGTTAAGGTTTCTCTGATAATATTGGCCAGTTTGGTTTTGACTCCAAATTCTCTAATGATCTTATCTAGGGTCCCTCTGTCCACCGAGTCGAAGGCTTTTTTGAAGTCAATGAATGAAACCACTATACTTTTGCCGTTCAGCGCTCTGTGGCGAATTATTGATTTCAAATTTAGGATTTGTTCGGCACAGGAGCGGCCTTTCCGGAACCCACCTTGGTATTCTCCAAGTTGCTTATCTAGGATTCCTTCTATTCTATTCAGAAGTATCCTTGAGAGGATTTTGTAAGTGACTGGGAGTAGTGACACGCCTCTGTAGTTGTTAACATCTTGTTTGTTCCCTTTCTTATGGAGTGGGAGGATCAGCGCTGTTTTCCATTCGTCTGGTAGCTTTTCCGTCTCCCATATTTGTTGGAAGATATGGTGCAGGTCGTCTAGGATTTCCGGTTCTGCCCACTTCAACATTTCTGCTGATATGGAGTCTTCCCCGCTTGCCTTGTTGTTCTTGAGACTTTTCAGGGCTTCCTTTATTTCTTCTTTTGTTGGTGGCATATCATCTTCTGAGTTTATAGGATGAGTCTGAAATTCTAGTTTGTTGGTTGGATGCGGGCAGTTGAGGAGTTTCTCAAAGTATCTGGCTAATATATTGCAGTTTTCTTGATTGTTCAGTCCAATTTTTCCTTCTTCGTTTTTGAAACTTATACTTGGAATTTGGTATCCTCTAAGCTTGTCCTTGAAGGTTTGGAAAAAATCTCTGGTGTTATTCTTAGTGAAGTCGTCCTGGAGGTTTTGTAACTTTGCATTCCCAAACGATCGTTTGGTCCTGCGGAATACCCCTGATGTTTCTTTCCTTTGGGTTCTGAATTGTTCCAAATGTTCCATATCTCTTGAACATTTCCATTTTCTCCATGTGTCGGATCTCTTTTCAAGTGCTTTCCCGCATTCTTCATTCCACCAGATTGTAAGTTTCCTCTTTGCCAGTCCGAATGTTTTCTTAGAGGCTTCATTGATCTTTGTACAAAGATGTTGCCAGGTCTTTGCTCTAGAAGAGCGGATTTCTTCTCTGAAGTTATTTCTAATATCTCCATTGATGTTCATTCGATTGGTGTTGTATTTTTTCAACTTAGGTGGATCCTTCTTTTGTTTTGGTGGAAGAAAACGTACTGTATTTTAACTTTGGAGAGATAGTGATCAGAGTCAAATTTACCATTTCTAATCACTTTAACATTCATCACCTCCCTAGTATTTGTCCTTGATATTGCTACATGGTCTAATTGGAATTCTCCTAGGTTGGGATTTGGAAATACCCATGTCTTTGCTTTTCTTGGAAGTTTCCGAAAATGAGTCGACATGAGATTCAACTGGAAGATTTTGCAGAGTCCAAGGAGCCATTCGCCATTCTTGTTTGTCCTCCTGTGTGCTGGATAGTCTCCTACTATATCTCTGTATTTTCTCTGTCCCTATTTGTGCGTTGAAGTCTCCCAGAAGGATTTTTACATGGTTCACAGGTATCCAAGCGATTTCTGTTTCTAAGAGGTCCCAGAAGTCATCGACTTTCTGTGGGTTCTTCTTGTTGTCTTAGTTGATAGGAGCATGGCAATTTATGAGAGTATAATTCCTGTTTTTGCACTTGATTGTCAATAGGGATAATCTCTCAGATTTAGATGAAAAGTCTGGGACACTATCCACTATGGTTTTGTTTATGTAGAAAAGCATATTATTATAATTTAATTACAGTATTTTAATTTAGCTTAAAGCAATTCTATTTCTTAGCCTATGTACAGTATACAGTTAACAAAATGATACTAAACCGTTAAAAACATTAAAATTAATCAACAACAAACTCGTGAATTATTTCTGGTCACCTAGCTATTTGTAAAAATAGCCTTGTGTTATCCGGATTTTTCCATATTCGGATCGGCCGGTCGCCACATTAGTCTGGATATGACAGGTTATACTGTACAGTGCGAGTTAGGAAGTGAAGTAGCTAGAAAATACTTAAGACATTGCAACTTCCGACCCTGCCCTGAACAGTGACGTAATGGAAGAACAATTGAACGACAGTTTCTATGAGCCAGATAAAAATGAAAGTGACAGTGAAAGTGATATTAGTGATACTGATTACAAACATACACAGGACGTTGCACATATAAAGTTAAGTTACAGATTCATATGTCTGTGTCGCGTGGACAAGTTTACTCACACTCTTGAAATTTGCTACAGTTGTAAAAGTTAAAGTGAAAAACATTTCATATTACATTAAGGGGACTAACTTATGTTGTGCATAAAAACACTTTGCGTTTGTGGTAATGAATTGGGTTGGTATTCTCAACCGATGGAAGGAAAGAAACCGGAAGGAAATGTCCTAATAGCATCAGCATTATTGTAGTCAGGCATAATTTACTGTTCGAACCCTTTCGGTCATTCTGCAAGTTCTTTAATTTACATAATTATGAGGTCACAAACTGAATATAATAGAATTATTCATAGAGTAACTAATCCTATATTGGAGGATACTTGGAATCAAGGAAGAACTAAGGTTTTTGATTGTTTGAAAAGCAGTGCCAAACCCATTTGGTTAGCCGGAGATGGCCAGTAGGATTCTCCCGGCTTTTCAGCCAAATATTTAGTGTATTCGCTCATGGATATAAATACAGGTCGTATAGCTCATTGGAACTTGTTCAGAAAGTGATGGTGAAAGGTGATCTTGAAAGGACTGCGTGTGAAACCACGTTAACAAAGATTGTACAGGAAGAACATTGTAATATAGAACTCTTTCTTTTCGATAGACACAAAGGAGTAAGGTATCTACTGAGAACACAGTATGCCGATATCAAAGATACATTTGACATTTGGCACATATCAAAAAGTTTAATGAAAAAGAAGAGAGCACTCCATAAAAAGCATACAGAAGTTCAGGCGTGGAAGGCCAGTATAAATAATCATTTATGGTGGGCAGCACAGAGATCTGTCACTGCCTAAGAACATCGCTCCAATACCTCGACCTTCCAAGGACGACCTGATGAAGTACTTCTCACGATGTCACATGCAACAATAAATGATGTACCGTACTGAATATCAAAATAATATGTCTATATTTATAGTACAGTAAATTAAACAATCTTAGAACACTCCTTCATAATTCTACTGTTCTAATTTACCAGGGCCGTGGTGGCGCAGCGGTCAAGTTGTTGGCCTCTCACCAAGGTGGACTGGGTTTCATCTCCGGTCAATGCATGTGAGATTTTCGAAGTGAAATGCCATGTCCTGTGGTTCGGAATCCACGTAAAAGGGAGGTCCCGTGGCTCATAATCACACGATTCACGGTCACGTAAAACTACAATCTACCTGCCTTTGTTTGAATTTACAGCTTGAAGCCCACATAGGTGCCACTGGGTTCCGGAAATGTGTTTCTTATGATGTTGACAACACATGATGCTACGACAATTCTGTTATTTTTACCAATCGCAGTCCATGAATTTACCCAGGAAAGTGGACTGCTTGTAACAAATAAATCGCCAAGTTCTATTTGTTGGATTTAAAGCTGTCAGTAAACGCTTCTTTGCCCTGTTCATTGTTTTTAAGCTCATGTTATGCCTTGCTATTGCCAACACTTCGCGGTCTAAAATAACTTAAGCCTTGTAAAAATAGGGGTTTCTTGTTATACACACAAATTCTTCCAATTTCACTGCTTTTACATTGTCTAATTCACAACTGCTTACACTTTCTTCATTCGTTTTCATGATGGTACACTCATTACACTTATACCAATTTCGCATGCCGGCTCGGCCTGTAGTGTTTACTATATCCATGTTATGATCGCTATCTGAATGGACATCAGCAAATGTTGTTTGTTCTGGCTCAAACTGATCCGGACGAATGTTATTTACATCCATTATAAGTCTTTTGAGTAACACTAACAATGGCAACTGTCAAATATTCAGCCCTCCACCAATGGATAGATTTAATACACATAAAATAACTGAACTTTATTCATCTTGCATTACATGCTGTCCGTTCCATTGGACGCCATTTTACTTAACTACCTTGAGTCAATGCCCTCTAGATCCTAGGGCTGCTTAATATATAAAATAAACAAAGACATCTCAATCAGTGTTCCCAACATTCTCCCACCAAGTTAATGGATGTGGAACAGTTAACTTCACATAGTCCTGGGAACATTATACATTCTGCTCACACCTGAAACAAATTGGCACAAAACAGACAAGTTAATCAAAATATCTTTTTGGCACTTTTACAATTCTTCCACTCCTTGTCCTGATTTCTTCCCCCAAGTCACTCACACTACCACATGAAACACCACTATCTTCTTTAACAGTCAGTTCACTGTCTGAAGTAGAAGGTTCACTTCCTTGGGCTTCTAGGAGGAGGTAGAGTCTTTGAACTGGGCGCAGAAGCTCTCCAGATGTAGTCTTTAGGCGAACAAGACGGGTGACTCCATCCTTTCCGGGCAAAAGTTCTAGGACCTTTCCTAAAGGCCAATCTAGTCTTTTTGAGTTGTCATTGCCAATGAGGACAACATCATCAACCTGAACAATTTTTTGCTGCTTGACATCTATCTGCTGTCGCAGCAGACCCAAGTACTCGCTACGGAACCTCTTTCTCAGATTCTCCTTAAGTCTTAATCTGTACTTCAACCTCTTGTTCAAACTGGAAGACTCGATGACATCAATCTCAGGCACAGCTGCTTCACGAATATCCTGAAGAAACATGGCAGGCGTTATTGCTCCTAGTTCATTGGAATTATCAGCTGTATATGTCAGAGGTCTCGAGTTTACTACACTTTCACAGTCACATAGCACTGTTTCCATCTCCAAGTATGTAAGAGATGAACGTCCAAGTGTTCTCCGAAGTAATCTTTTCACTAGTCCTATCAACCTCTCCCACCAACCTCCCCACCAGGCAGCAGTGGGTGGGTTGAACTTTCACTTTATTCTCTCCACTGAACAGTACTCTTGTACCTTCGACCACTCGATTCGACTGAAGGCAGCTTCAGTACCAGAAAAGTTAGTCCCATTATCACTGAAAATTACAGCAGGTCGTCCTCTCCTAGCTACAAATCGACGAAATGCTTGCAAGAAAGCATCTGTTGACAATGACAGGAGTAGTTCCAAGTGAACAGCTCTGGTAACTCCACACGTGAACAAGCAAATCCACGCCTTTTCGTCGTTTTTCAGATGAAGAGGTCCAGCCAGGTCGACACCCGAAACTTCAAAGGCAGCAGCATCTCTCACACGTTCTGCTGGAAATGGTGGAGTGGATACTACGAAGGGTTTAGCTTCCTGGCGCTTGCAGAGTGCACACTTAATTAACACTGACCGTAGTGTTCTTCTTCCTCCCATCACCCAGAATCTTTCCCTCATAATCGATAGAAGACCTTGAACGCCAACATGACACCTTCGAACATGAACATCTATAATCAGCCGTGACACAAAGGGATGATTTTTGGGCAAAAGTACAGGATCCCGAAAGTCATGGTTGTCCGGTCTATTGGAGATCTTGGTTCGCAAGCGGAGGAGACCGTCATGATCTTCAAAGGGTTGTAGGCTGGAGATTCTGGGGTCCGTGGTACTGGGAAATGCATCTTTCTGAACTAGTTTCAAAACCCTTATCTCAGCAGAAGTGACTTCTTCAGTAGAAAGTGGTCCAGTCTTCTTCATAAAATGTTCAGAGCCAGCAGCTCTACAATTGTTTACAAAACGACCCATCCAAGCAGCCATTCTAATAATTTTCTGACTCTTTGAAAAGTACCTGTAGTACCAGTCACTTGGAAGAGAATCAGCATTTGCACAAAGCATAGAGGAAACAACAGTACTCTTTCTTTCTTGAATAATAACATCCTCTTCAAACTTGACTTCGGCCGAAGGCTAACAGCTACGCTTTTGGTGCAACCATTTAGGGCCCTCCCACCATGATGAATGAAGCAACTTTTTACCTGAACAGCCTCTAGATGGCAGGTCAGCTGGATTACAAATCCCTGGAACACGATGCCACTGTTCTGGTTGAATCAGCTTCCTTATCTCATTCACACGGTTCGCCACAAAGGTAGCCCACTGATCATCTCTTCTAACCCATACTAAGACTGTGGATGAATCACTCCAGAAGTATGACTCACAGCTTTTGGGAAGATCTTCAATTATTTCTGCATGGAGCCTAGCACCTATCAATGCAGCAAGCAATTCTAGACGAGGTATCGTGACTGTATTGTTTGTGGGGGAAACTCTTGTTTTTGCCTGAACCAACTGTACATTTACTTGCCAAGTCGTCTCCACCCTCAGGAACACAGCTGCAGCGTAGGCATCCTTGCTGGCATCACAAAATGTATGCACACTCCATTCAGCAGGTCCACTGTTAGAAGGTAACCATCTTGGGATCTTCAAGTCTTTCAAGCATGCGACATCATCTACCCATTTCATAAATCTGTTGGCAATGCTTTGATCCACCTCTTCATCCCACCCAATGTTTACACTCCATAATTCTCTTAAGATGAGTTTTGGCTCTAGGGTCACAGGAGAAGAAAAACCAATTGGATCAAACACCTTATGGGCAGTGGAAAGGATAGTCCTTTTGGTAATTTTCTCTGGATAATTCTGGAAACAGTCTGGGCTTATGGCCAGAGTGTCATTCTTTCTGTCCCAGATTAAACCAAGTACATTAGTGAGACAAGCCTCTGTAAGTATATCTGGATCTGAGAACTCCCATCCACGCAATTCGAACTTGCCATCAGCCATGATAGAGGTGGCTTCGTGAATGAATGTTTTAAGCTGATCATCATCAAGGCTAGTGACTACATTATCAACATAGAAACAATCCAAAAGACTTTTAATTGTGGTCTCAGAGTATGCAGAAATTCCCTCATGACATTCATCTAGAATCCTTGAGAGATGAAGTCTGATAACTGCACTTAACAGATAAGGACTACAAACAACACCAAACACAACTCTCCTGTGTCGATAAAGAATTATATTGCCCAAATCGTCCTTCCATAAAAAACGTAGGAAGTTCCTGTCATTTGCATGTATACTAATCTGCAAGAAAGCTCGCCTGATGTCAGCTACAACTCCCACTTGCTTCAGATGGAATCTTAAAAGAAGTGGAGGTATCTGTTCTATCAATGATCTCCCTTTCTCCAAGCACGAATTCAATTATGGACTATTCTTTTCACGAGCTGATGCATCGAACACAGGTCTAATTTTGGTGGTGCTATTTTCTTTCACTACATGTCTGTGAGGAAGAAAATGACAGCTATCACTAACAATCTCCGAGTCAGGAACCCGTTCAATGACACCTTCTTCAAGCCATTCTTCAAAAACATGTTCATAATCTGGGTACAGGTTATTAGCCTTCAACTTCTATATAGTAGAATCCAGTCGTTTTTCTGCCAGGATGTAATTCGATGGAAGAGGGGGGGTGCCTATCCTTCCAGGGAAGATGGACTTCATATCGACCTTCACCATTCACCCTTACAGTCTCTTGAAAATGCTTGTCAACTTCCAACTGCAATTCAAGCTTAGTTTTCCGATCAACAGGATCCGTAATGCCAATAAACTCCAATTTCCAAAGATCTGAGATGTTTAAATCCTTAATCAACAATGAGGTGACAATCATAGCAGTTGTAACTCTGGGTTGTTCACTGGGATATTTACCAAAAATGGTCCAACCTAACCTGGTCTCCATAGCTATCAAACCACATGATACACTTCTAACATTGCCCGTGAAGAGTCCGGCAGCAATGTCAGCACCAATCAGAATTTCTACAGGACCTGCAGTACCTATGGCTTCCTGTATATTGTTGGTATTATGAAGTATTTCCTTAACTAAGGCACTATTCTGAATATGAGGTACATTATCACAAATAGTCTTGGTCCAAGACCTCAAAATTGCACAAATAATCATTATTGAAACTGGCAAGATGAATTCTATATTTATTGTGCTCACAAATACCGGTTTTCTGACCTCCGAACAGTGAATGGACAATAGTTTCTCTCCCAACAGGAGAATAATTCATTTCCCGTGCTGTTCCCTTCAACACATATGACCGTTGTGACCCTGTATCAAGAACTGCCTTCACAGTACGTTCACATCCATTCCCACGAACCTTCACCAGAAGCGTAGGAAGCCGTACACTTATTCTTCTTCTTCTTCTTGGTACGGTAGTGGGCATAGTAAACTCTTTACCCAATTGCTACTGTGCAGTGGTATGTATCATTGGATAACCGTTGACTACCGATTGAAAGCGTAAGACCAGTGAGTAGCGGGGAATCGTAAACAAGACTATGACGCAACGCGGAGGGATACGTATGAGGAAAACATCGGAATTAGAGACGAGGACACAAATGGTATTAACTCTTCACACCGAAGCGACCCACCTTGGTGACTCGCTACACATACACACACATGACCGGGCCACAAATATGGATATGGGAAAGGATTACCCTTTCAAATCTTGAAATTAATATTGTCGAAAAATGCCACTATGCTACTGACCAGTGGAATTGTAGGCTTATGTACCAATGTGGCCACATTTAAAGGAAGTGCATACCCTAAATCGTATAAAGCTCTCAACATTAAAGCTCGTTGATGGTCGTATAGTGGACATTGAAAGAGAATATGATTTAAGGAACCCTCCATTTGTAAACACGAACATAGAGGATTATCACGTCGTTTTATGCGGAATAAATACACCGGCGTTAATGCATGGTTGAAACGTAGACGAATGATTGTAATGATATGTCGTCGTGTGTATTTCCCTCCATGAAACCATGGTTTGTTTAAAATAGTCGGTTGTAACCCAAAATAATGTTTGGCCTTAATTTTGGCGTAGATAGTCCACGTGCCTTGCCATTCCTCCCGTATTGTCGAACTAATTCTAGAACGCAGATCTGACATTGGTATGGCGATGTTGTAAGTTTTCCCGTGTCCTTTTGCTGCATCTTTGGCAAGGTTATCCGCTATTTCGTTTCCTTCAATGTGACAATGGCCGGGTACCCACATGATACTGACGTCGAAACCCTCCGTGTGTAAAGTGTACAATTGTTGCACTAATTGACATAAAAACCAGTTGTCAGCCTCTCTAACATTTTGAAGTGCTTGCACTACACTCATTGAATCGGTACATATTAAAGCACGACGAACGGCATGTTTTTTTTATATAAAAACACGTCTGACGTATGGCAAAAATTTCGGCTGTAAATATCGAGACGTCAGGGGGTAAAGTATACTGAAAGGAGATTTGTAAGTCCGGAGCACAGAAGGCTGCTCCCACACGCGCAGGGTTAACCATTTTAGAACCATCTGTGTAAAAAGAGATACAGGAGATCAAAGGACTCGTTATTTCCCGAAAAATACGGGGAATAATTACAGGATGATGTTGAAACGTCTGGTAGACGTGGGGTAAGGAGTTCGGAAGAATAGGAGGTTGAAAGTACGTTGCAGCATACGGAATAGTATATATCGGTAACCGCATGACTTTTAATATATTATGGCGGTGCGGTTGAAGCATGGAATATGCGGTTAGTAACGCAGGACGAGAAACGGTGGGCAATAATCGACGCGTATAATATTCCTCTAATAGTTGTAATTTAGGGACGATAGGGGATGTTGTTATCATTTTTCGTAGCAGGTACATACATGCAAGATATCTACGCCGATGCTGAAGTGACATTTCTCCGGTTTCAACTAGCAGGGCTCCTGTGGGGGTTGATTGAAGCGCACCTATGATTATACGCAAAGCAGAAAACTGGATTCTATCTAACCGAAGGAGCCTAATGCTGGGCATGGAATCAAAAAAAAAGGAATTGTAATCCAGTACAGAACGGATTATGTTACGGTAAACCGTTAATAATGATTCTGGATCCGCCCCCCAATTACGTCTAGTGAGAGATTTTAGAACATTAATTTTACTGGCGAGATGACTCTGTAGGTATTGCGTATGTCTCTCCCATTGCAATTTCCTGTCAATATGAATCCCTAAATATTTGACACTTGTCACCACCGGAATGTGACCTTGACGGTATAAAATAGGAGAACTGTCGTAAATTCGTTTGTGTGTAAAAATCATCGCAGCGTTTTTCCCTACGGATGTTTCAAATCCGTATTGATGTAACCAATCATGAGCATGAGATAAGGCGTGGTATATATCTCTTCGACATGAGGAAAACTCTTCTCGTGTGCAATATATTAGAATGTCATCCGCATATTGTAGAATGCGAGCGTGCGGTAATATGACTGTTTCTAAAGAACGGGTGTAAAGTAAGTATAAAAGCCCGCTTAGAACGTCGCCCTGGGGAACACCATAAGAAGTATGTCGAGAATCAAAGACACCGACGGGGGAGTTTAACGTAATATGACGATAGCATAGCATATTGTGTATTAAGCACCTGAAGGGCAGGGGAAAATTTAGATCCCTTAGAAGTTGAATAAGAAGACATGGATCAACAGAATCATATGCATTTTTGAGGTCAAGGAACACAGCTACTGTGTGCATTTTCTTTCCTTTTGCTAGGAGTAAATCAGTCAGGAATATATTTAAGGGGTCGGATGTACCAAGATTTTTCCTGAATGCAAATTGGGTTTTTGGAAACAGGTTATAATATTCTAGGCACCATTGAAGCCGTCGGAGAAGTATATGTTGGAAAATTTTTCGGAAACAAGATCCAAGTTGAATACCACGATAACTACTCGGTAATCGAGCATCTTTCATGGGTTTAAGAATCGGTACCGTATGAAACACATTCCAATCCTCCGGGAAGGTCCCTGTGCATAAGATTGAATTATATAATTGAATAATGATACTTTGAGCGTTTACTGGAAATCGAGCGATCATTTGATAAGTCACTCCATCAATCCCTGGGCTGGATGATTTTTTGTGCCGAAATGCGTGTCTGAATTCGGTACTTGTAATAGGCTGCATTAAACTGGAAAAACGTTCCATGGAACCAGATGTACACGATGTAGGCAAGCGAACAACTATTTCTGGTGTCCAAGTATGATACAGGTCATGGTATCCCTGCACCGAAAGTTGAGAGGGAGATGAGATAGTACGATTATTAGAGAAATGTTTAATCGCCGTCCAAATACTGTTGAGGGACGTAGAACTGGGTAGTATATATTTTCCACGCTTCCCGTCTTTTATCATTAAATACACGTTGTATTTGCGCGGTGAGACTTTTGTAACGTAAATAAGATGTTGGAGAGCCATACTGTCGAAAAGCTTTTAAACTCGCCTTGCGCCGTCTAACCAGCTTTCCGCATTCTTGATCCCATCATGAGGGTAAGGCGCCCCGATTATTTGGAGGACCTGTCGTTGGAATTAAAGGGTGATATATATTAAGATAGGCGCGGATATTCTCTAATAAAAAGGCATAACTGTTACTGAGCCCCTGTGTATTCTGTGAAAGTCTATCCTCTAAAAATCGGGAGAACAACTCATAATCAAAACGTCGTAAATTTCGCTTAACCTTGAAGACGTTTTTTGGGATATGTCGGGTACGCGAGACATCATAGTCGATTATAATTGGATAATGATCGCTTTGATGCGTATCCTGCACGGTCTTCCATGTCATCTTATGAGATAAGTCTAGGGTAGTGACACTTAAATCCACCGCACTTTTGGGACTATTTGGTGGGGTAATGCGCGTGGGTGATCCATCATTTAAGAGATGTAGGTGTAAATCCTGAATAACTGCAGCGATGTGACGTCCTTTTGGATTAATGCGACCACTGCCCCACAAGGCGTGATGTGCATTAAAATCCCCCACGGTAATATGTTTAGGAAATTGTTTTATGAACCGGAAATATGCCTGCCATTGCCGACGGGAACCTTGTATACCCGGGGGACAAGAAATATGACTTACATGTAGATCTTGTACAAGGAATGTGTGATGATGAGTATGAGGAATATAGAACTGAGTAGGGAGAGAAGTGTATCGTAAGGTCTTTTTGAATAGCGTCATTATGCCACGATATCCTGGACCATCCTGACGTTCGACCAGGTAGTTGGGAATCGAGAATCTATACGAGGCACGAAGCCATGTTTCCTGTAGGAATATGATATCTGGGTCATACTCCTGTATTAACAGTAATAATTCATGCTTCTTATTTAAAATACTCCGGCAATTCCACTGGAGTAGTAACATGTAGCACTTATCGAAATTAGGCCACTGTAGGGCTACTACTTACTAGGGTAATATTTTTTGTGTTAGGAGGATTGGGAAGTAACGGAACTATTTTGTCTAATAATTGTTTCACATAAAAGCTCCATTGAGCATTGTGTCCTAATAATTCTTGTAATTTCAGGAAATCTTCAATGATGTCATGGGACGGGTCTCGTGAAGTGCCGGGTGTTTGAGAACACGGTTTCTTCGAAATTTCCTCACCCATTGTGGCGGGTTGCATAGCCACCCCTACACCACTTCCAGATGGTTGCTTCAGAATCTCGAGATAGGCCCGGCGGTCGTAACCTATGGGATTCACCACTTTCGGCTTTGGGGACACTAGTTCTGTATATTTTCGTTTTCTCGGCGGATCCTCTCGACGCGTATTATGAGACTGTTCTAAGGTTGGAAATTGCTGTGGGAGGGTAAGAGGATTAAACGGTACATTGTAGTTAGCCGTAATAACTTCGTGGTACGATTTATTTTCGGTACACATTTGACGTTTTATGGACTTTTGTTTCTCCAATTCGGGGCAGCGTGCGGCGCCTGCCGGATGATTATCACCACAATTAGCACATTTAAACAGGGTCTCCTTACATGTTTCCGTAGAGTGTCCTTGCGCACAGTTACCGCAAATTGGGGCGCGAGCCCGGCAGTGTAGTTTTACATGCCCGAATCGTTGACAGTTCAAACATCTAATGGGGGAAAATATGAATAATGTTACCTCTAAGAGCACATTAAAAATAGATACATAATCAGGTAGTCTTTGTGTTTTAAAGAAAATTTTCACTGTTCCTGTAGGAAGGGATTCTAACTTGTCGTTGATCATCTTTTTCCGGAAAAAACGCTGGACTCTCACAATTGGTACAGGCGAATCAATATATTTTAGGATTTCATCGTGCGTTAAGGATGTGTCCACGCCCCTAATTAGCCCAACACGTTGGACGTTAGCGGACGGGACAAATGCAACCAGGTGCTTTGCTGGCAATAAGGGATTTTGTAAGAAGGAGTTAGCTTCTACGGCCTTGTTAAATTGTACCTGAACACGATTGCGGCCTTTGCGTTGAATATTCTTTATACCTACGATCTTATTTTCGAAAAAAAGCTTTCCTAATGCCATCGGATGTAAATTGCCAATATGTTGGTCACCTTCACCTTGCACAAACACCGTGTACGGTCCTGTGTGATGTTCATAATATCGATTGTCATTTGACACTGGCTGTCGCTTAGCAAGAATTGGAGATGTTTCGGCATTGGAAGTTGATGGAGTTGATGCTACCTCAACCTCCGACACTACAAGGATACTTTCAACAGACGCTACGCCCTCGTATTCCACGTGTTCAAATTCGTCCGGTGGTCGCCCCATCTGACTACCATCACTTTCAGACGACATGTCGGATAGTTATCCCCTATTAAGGCGGGGGTACTAACCTGTAGGGATGGGCGCGACTGAAGCCCGGAATCGAGAGTGTCGACTCGATCGACTCCAAACACCGGTCTCGGTTCGCATGAAGCCTCGCGACTCCACGTTAATCTGATGCGTATTGCGGGGCCGCTTCGCATGAAGCCTCGCGACTCCAAGCTCCCGTGATGAGTATTGCGGGGCCACACGGTCCCTTCGCATGAAGCCTCGCGACTCCAAGCTAACCTGATGAGTATGGCCCGGACATATCTATATATTTAAAACAGTAAGGTGATTTTTGTTACCACGAGATTGAGAGAACGACAGAACCGATTTACTTCGTAGAGCACTCTAATGAAAGCTCTTGGCCTCTAGATTTGCAGAGTGTCTATAAAATAAACCAATATATTACGGTATATTTTTGAATTAATATAGAAAATAGCAGAATTCTTTCCCCTCACGCATGCGCACAATCCGCCTGGGGTCATGACAAAATGGCGGTGAGAAGTCCATTAAAATGTAAGTTATTTAATAAGCTTGCATGTAATTGAAAACATACATTAACCAAGTTCTGACAATAAAATATAATAACAGTATGAACGTATACGAATGTGCAACATTGATTTATTTGGATAATGAAATGGATTTTATCCTTCAGACAGCGGCTTTTGATGATAATGAATGGCTGCGTCTTCTGCTGAACTAGAGTGCGCGAGTAGCTATGTGGTTAAGGCGACAGACTGTGGTTCCAAGGTTCACCGGTTCGATCCCAGCCCTCGCCGATATTTATTTTTTTCTTTTACTACCGAAATATTGTTTAATCAAGGAGTATTAGTAAGGTTTTATGTCTGTTAAAGATACATATTTCTACATTCCCTCTCGGTATATTTTTGAATTAATATAGAAAATAGCAGAATTCTTTCCCCTCACGCATGCGCACAATCCGCCTGAGGTCATGACAAAATGGCGGTGAGAAGTCCATTAAAATGTAAGTTATTTAATAAGCTTCCATGTAATTGAAAACATACATTAACCAAGTTCTGACAATAAAATATAATAACAGTATGAACGTATACGAATGTGCAACATTGATTTATTTGGATAATGAAATGGATTATTTCCTTCAGACAGCAGCTTTTGAAGATAATGAATGGCTGCGTCTGCTACAGAACAAGAGTGCGCGAGTAGCTATGTGGTTAAGGCGAATGACTTTGGTTCCAAGGTTCACCGTTTCGATCCCAGCCCTCGCCGAATTTTTTTTTTCTTTTACTACCGAAATATTGTTTAATCAAGGAGTATTAGTAAGGTTTTATGTCTGTAAAAGATACATATTTCTACATTCCCTCTCAATACGTTGTATTTCCGTTTTACCATTGCATTACAGCATGTGACCAAAAGAGCAAACTGTTGTCCTCAGTAGGCCGTTTAAATATCTGCAATCAGTTCCTATAACTGACAAAAGATGGCAGTACATCGCCCATATAGGTCCAGTAACTGACAGCAGATGGCAGCACCATTGCATCGATATATTTAAAACCCAAGACATGACAGGCACGTTTTTACGTGATGGAGAATTTTAAAGGAGGGGAATATTTAAGAAGGGTAATTTTGAGGAACATTAACCGACAGTTGAATGTGTAGGCTATGTTGTTCATGTACCTTAATATTGCAATTTCTTCCCAATGCTTCGCTGGTCAAGTTATTAGCGTCCTAGGCTAAAAGTTATAATTATGCATCGTCGATATACTCTTAAATTATTAAAGAAAAAAGTAGTTTTCCAGGCACTCGCGCGTGTCCACAATTGCTTTCGCCATAAGAGACACTTGGTAAACATAATTCGTTTGAAGGGCTCCGACATCGTGGTCACTCAGCCCCGTGTACTTGGGTGTGTATGTGTGAAATTTTCTCTCATAACCTGTGTTATTGTGATGGCTGCATTACTGTGTGTATTTGTAATTAAGGTGGTAAATGCCAAGGAAACGGCCAAGGCCTTAAGTTAGGAACCATCCCGGTATTTGCCTTAAGTGGAAGTGGGAAAACCACATCCAAGATTGTCGAGGTGGGAATTAAACCTTCCTCTTCTTAGTTATACCTCAAGAGACTGAATGTGCCCCGTTTTTGCCCTCAGACCAGAATTCAATTTCTTGGCAGAGCAGGAAATGTAACCCGGGTCTCCGGGGCGATAGACAAGAATAGGTGGGCCTCCATGTGTTAATACGATTTTTGACATGCACGGGACATATAATTCAAAAACTGCCTCCATTAGGGTGACTGCCGAAGTGAGTATTGAGTATAGACCTATGGTCGTTCCAGTAGTTGGCGAAGTGATTCTATGTTCCCCTGCAAAATGTACTGTCATAACCTATAACAGGTGATGGAAATTGCTTATTTAGAGCAGTTTCGTACTGTTTATAACGAAATGAAGAACTTCATTCTGAGCTGCGTTTTCAAGCTATCCCAAAAAATTTCGCTGGCAGGAACAATTATAAGGAATTTATTTTAAGCGACCAGTCTCATCGCATTCTCCTCACCAACCAACTTGAGTATGAAAGTCTCTGGACGGTCATGTTGAACTTCATTGTATAAGACAATTGTTTGATGATTATTTGTTTAGAGTACTGAGTCTAACTACGCAGTTGATTTCGGCAATGGAAGTATTATTTGCCATTTAATATTTAGCGGCTCCGTTATTGCAGGACACTATAGTGTTATCGAATAATACGAAGCTACATTTAAAATCCAATATAAATAGGCCATTTCAGGAACAATTCCAGATATTATGCAGTACAGTGTACTGTAAGGTCTTTGACGATCAAATGTAAACATTGTTCTACATTGTATTTCTCTTGCGTAAAATCTATGCGTGGTTACTTTGGTCTTTACTGTTGTGAGGGTAAAATTGATCTGCTGGAATATAAAATATTTGCCAAGCTGCAACAATGTAATGATATTAATGTAAAAGTCATTGAACTTATATCCAGTAGTTCAAACACATACATCAGCGTTAACAGATTGGATACTGAAGATGAAAGCCAGCTACTTCATTTCCCTATTATTGAATTTTTCAATTCCTTGGAATTAAGTGATTCGCCTCCACATACTCCGAACGTTTGAGCCATAGTTATGCTCCTTAGAAATCTGAACGTTTCCCAAGGACTCATATATGGTAATATATTAATTGTAAGAAATATGTAAGAAATTGCTTGGATTCGGATATAATAGGTGCAGTAATATTAGGCAGAGAGCTCAAACCCTACGACTTGATTTAACACCTTCCGATAAAACACTTGCAGGTACAGTACATTTTCTTTTAATAGGCAACACTGTCCTATTCGCTCGGCCTACTTTATCGCAATCAATCAAGCTCAAGGAGAAACTCTTGAACGTATTGGGCTATTTACCTCATCACGTTTTAAGTCATGACCAGCAGGATAGTGAAGGTACAAAAAAGGTCCTGTATGGGATGGTAAAGAATAAGAGGCGGAAGGATCCTACGGATTATGTTAGAATGGTGAACAAAAGGGGACAAGGGATAGAAAATAGGGAAGAACTGAAGAAAATGTGGAAAGAATATTTTGAAGAACTCCTGAACCCAAGTGGAAACCACGGCGAGGAAGAAGAAATCGGAGAAGAGGTACAGTAGATGAACTGCAAACAGAAAAGGACTTAACATGGAAAGAAGTGGAAGATGCAGTGAGGAAGATGTAAGGAGGGAAGGCACCGGGTGTGGATGAGTTGAGTGTGGAGATGGTGAGAGCAGCAGGAGAGGTGGGGATACAATGGTTGTACCGAGTGATGAAGGCAGCATGGAAGGAAAGGAAGACCCCAGAGGACTGGAAAAAGGGAATAATTGTCCCGATCTTCAAGAAAGGTAGTAGAACAGAATGCAGAAACTATCGGGGAATAACACTGATGAGTCATTGTGCAAAGATGTTTGAGAAAGTTTTGGAAAGGAGAATTAGGACAAGGATAGAAGGAGGGATGAGGGAAGAACAACATGGCTTCAGAGCAGGAAGGTCCACAGTGGATTTGATTTTTGCTGTAAGTCAGTTAGAAGAACAGCACTATGAGTATGGAACAGATCTACTGATGGCCTTCCTGAACATTGAGAAAGCATATGACAGTGTATGCAGAAACAAAGTATGGAAGTCCCTGGAGGATAGAGGAGTAGAAAAATGGACTATAAGGAGGATAAAGGAGATGTACAAGGGAAGCGTGAGCTGTGTGAAAGTGGGAGGAGAGAGATCGGACTGGGTGGTACAGAGAAACGGCCTGAGACAAAGAAGTGCACTGTCACCGTTACTTTTCATTGTGGTGATGGATGACATAATGACCCGAGCGGCACAAGTAATTGGGGAAGGAAAGATGAAAGCAATGGTGTTTGCGGATGATTTGATGATTTGTGGAAACAAGGAGGAGGAGGTACAGGAACAGTTGGACGTGTGGGAAGGAATAATACAAGGATATGGGATGAAATTTAGCATAAATAAGAGTGAGATGGTGATCACAACAAGGAAGAAGGAAAGGACCACAACGGGAATAACAATTGGTGTGGAACAGCTGAAGAAAGTGGAGAGTTTCAAGTATCTGGGAAGCCTGATACAAGAGAATGGAAGAAACGGTAGAGAAATAAATGAGCGGGGGAGACAGGCAGAAGCATTCTGGAAGAGTGTGAGAAGCATGTTATGGAGCAGGGATGTCCCTCAGAACAGCAAGTAGATCATATATCGTACTATGTCCCTATCCTGACGTATGCCTCGGAGACCTGGGTTATGAAAGGAAGGGAGAAGAGCAAAATACAGGCCAGTGAGATGAGGTTCTTGAGAAGCAGTATTGGAGCTACAAAGAGGGACAGAATAAGAAATGAGAGGACCAGAGAATTAATGAAGGAGGAACCATTACAGGATGGTATAGAGAAATCTAGACTTAGATGGTATGGACATGTAAAACGAATGGAGGAGAAGAGGATACCCAGGAGGATACACGAGACGAAGTGGGAAGGAAAGAGACCAAGAGGGAGACCGAGAGAGAGGTGGCTGAAGGGGGTGGAAGAAAGCGTGAAGAAGAGAGGAGAAGACTGGACAAGGGTGGAGGCTGAGAGATGGTGGGAAGACAGAAGACGTTGGAGAGGCTTGTGTTCCAAACAGACCCGGCCAGTGGCTGGAAACTGTGCAAGATGATGATGACCTCATCACGTTTTCAGTCATGACCAGCAATATGTTGCAATGCTAAGAGTGCTATCTTTTGACGCCCTTAAAGTTGCAATAGTGCTAAAAAGTAATCGTACAAAGAATGTAACTTATATAAGAAGCTTCTTCAGTAAATTGGTTTTCCATTGTCCGTCATGTTTTGACGGGTTTCATCTAGTATATATTTAATTTTACTAAATATTTTCTATTTATTTACATATATTTCCCGTTTTTATAAATAAATACATATTAAGGTGAATTTATTCGTAAGTAATTATTATTACCTGTATTTGGTGGCATGTCACACTCCTTAGATAAATGCTGCCGACATTTTCGACCCTTGGCAATTCCATTAATTTGCCCCTCTGTTTCGTGAATGTACCCTTGTCTCTGTATTGTAGTAGTATTTCAAGACCGGAATTCCCTGGCCATTAAGTATAGCAGGGGGACTGGAGAAGACTCGTGACTCCAAGCTCCCCTGATGAGTATTGCGGAGTCGCTTCGCATGAAGACTCACGACTCCAAGCTCCCCTGATGAATATTGCGGGGTCGCTTCGCATGAAGACTCGCGACTCCAAGCTCCACTGATGAGTATTGCGGGGTCGCATCGCATGAAGCCTCGCGACTCCAAGCTCACCTGTTGAGTATTGCGGGGCCGCTACGCATGAAGCCTCGCGACTCCAAGCACACCTGATGAGTATTGCGGGGTCACTTCGCATGGAGACTCGCGACTCCATGCTCACCTGATGAGCATTGCGGGGTCACTTCGCATGAAGACTCGCGACTCCAAGCTCCCGTGATGAGTATTGCGGGGTCGCTTCGCATGAAGACTCGCGACTCCATGCTCACCTGATGAGTATTGCGGGGTCACTTCGCATGAAGCCTCGCGACTCCAACCTCCCCTGATGAGTATTGGGGGGTCACTTCGCATGAAGACTCGCGACTCCAAGCTCCCCTGATGAATATTGCGGGGTCACTTCGCATGAAGACTCGCGACTCCAAGCACACCTGATGAGTATTGCGGGGCCGCTTCGCATGAAGTCTCGCGACTCCAAGCTCCCCTGTTGAGTATTGCGGGGTCGCTTCGCATGAAGACTCGCGACTCCAAGCTCCCCTGATGAGTATTGCGGGGTCGCTTCGCATGAAGACTCGCGACTCCAAGCTCCCGTGATGAGTATTGCGGGGTCACTTCGCATGAAGCCTCGCGACTCCAACCTCCCCTGATGAGTATTGCGGGGTCACTTCGCATGAAGACTCGCGACTCCAAGCTCACCTGATGAGTATTGCGGGGTACTTCGCATGAAGACTCGCGACTCCATGCTCACCTGATGAGTATTGTGGGGCCGCTACGCATGAAGCCTCGCGACTCCAAGCTCCCGTGATGAGTATTGCGGGGTCGCTTCGCATGAAGACTCGCGACTCCAACCTCCCCTGATGAGTATTGCGGGGTCGCATCGCATGAAGCCTCGCGACTCCAAGCACACCTGATGAGTATTGCGTGGTCACTTCGCATGAAGACTCGCGACTCCATGCTCACCTGATGAGTATTGCGGGGTCGCTTCGCATGGAGCCTTGCGAAACCAAGCTCACCTGTTGAGTATTGCGGGGTCGCATCGCATGGAGCCTCGCGACTCCAAGCTCACCTGTTGAGTATTGCGGGGCCGCTACGCATGAAGCCTCGCGACTCCAAGCACACCTGATGAGTATTGCGGGGTCACTTCGCATGGAGACTCGCGACTCCATGCTCACCTGATGAGCATTGCGGGGTCACTTCGCATGAAGACTCGCGACTCCAAGCTCCCGTGATGAGTATTGCGGGGTCGCTTCGCATGAAGACTCGCGACTCCATGCTCACCTGATGAGTATTGCGGGGTCACTTCGCATGAAGCCTCGCGACTCCAACCTCCCCTGATGAGTATTGGGGGGTCACTTCGCATGAAGACTCGCGACTCCAAGCTCCCCTGATGAATATTGCGGGGTCACTTCGCATGAAGACTCGCGACTCCAAGCACACCTGATGAGTATTGCGGGGCCGCTTCGCATGAAGTCTCGCGACTCCAAGCTCCCCTGTTGAGTATTGCGGGGTCGCTTCGCATGAAGACTCGCGACTCCAAGCTCCCCTGATGAGTATTGCGGGGTCGCTTCGCATGAAGACTCGCGACTCCAAGCTCCCGTGATGAGTATTGCGGGGTCACTTCGCATGAAGCCTCGCGACTCCAACCTCCCCTGATGAGTATTGCGGGGTCACTTCGCATGAAGACTCGCGACTCCAAGCTCACCTGATGAGTATTGCGGGGTACTTCGCATGAAGACTCGCGACTCCATGCTCACCTGATGAGTATTGTGGGGCCGCTACGCATGAAGCCTCGCGACTCCAAGCTCCCGTGATGAGTATTGCGGGGTCGCTTCGCATGAAGACTCGCGACTCCAACCTCCCCTGATGAGTATTGCGGGGTCGCATCGCATGAAGCCTCGCGACTCCAAGCACACCTGATGAGTATTGCGTGGTCACTTCGCATGAAGACTCGCGACTCCATGCTCACCTGATGAGTATTGCGGGGTCGCTTCGCATGAAGCCTTGCGAAACCAAGCTCACCTGTTGAGTATTGCGGGGTCGCATCGCATGGAGCCTCGCGACTCCAAGCACACCTGATGAGTATTGCGGGGTCACTTCGCATGAAGACTCGCGACTCCATGCTCACCTGATGAGCATTGCGGGGTCACTTCGCATGAAGACTCGCGACTCCAAGCTCCCGTGATGAGTATTGCGGGGTCGCTTCGCATGAAGACTCGCGACTCCATGCTCACCTGATGAGTATTGCGGGGTCACTTCGCATGAAGCCTCGCGACTCCAACCTCCCCTGATGAGTATTGCGGGGTCACTTCGCATGAAGACTCGCGACTCCAAGCTCCCCTGATGAATATTGCGGGGTCACTTCGCATGAAGACTCGCGACTCCAAGCACACCTGATGAGTATTGCGGGGCCGCTTCGCATGAAGTCTCGCGACTCCAAGCTCCCCTGTTGAGTATTGCGGGGTCGCTTCGCATGAAGACTCGCGACTCCAAGCTCCCCTGATGAGTATTGCGGGGTCGCTTCGCATGAAGACTCGCGACTCCAAGCTCCCGTGATGAGTATTGCGGGGTCACTTCGCATGAAGCCTCGCGACTCCAACCTCCCCTGATGAGTATTGCGGGGTCACTTCGCATGAAGACTCGCGACTCCAAGCTCCCCTGATGAATATTGCGGGGTCACTTCGCATGAAGACTCGCGACTCCAAGCACACCTGATGAGTATTGCGGGGCCGCTTCGCATGAAGTCTCGCGACTCCAAGCTCCCCCTGTTGAGTATTGCGGGGTCGCTTCGCATGAAGACTCGCGACTCCAAGCTCCCCTGATGAGTATTGCGGGGTCGCTTCGCATGAAGACTCGCGACTCCAAGCTCCCGTGATGAGTATTGCGGGGTCACTTCGCATGAAGCCTCGCGACTCCAACCTCCCCTGATGAGTATTGCGGGGTCACTTCGCATGAAGACTCGCGACTCCAAGCTCCCCTGATGAATATTGCGGGGTCACTTCGCATGAAGACTCGCGACTCCAAGCACACCTGATGAGTATTGCGGGGCCGCTTCGCATGAAGTCTCGCGACTCCAAGCTCCCCTGTTGAGTATTGCGGGGTCACTTCGCATGAAGACTCGCGACTCCAAGCTCACCTGATGAGCATTGCGGGGTCACTTCGCATGAAGACTCGCGACTCCATGCTCACCTGATGAGTATTGCGGGGTCACTTCGCATGAAGACTCGCGACTCCAAGCTCCCGTGATGAGTATTGCGGGGTCGCTTCGCATGAAGCCTCGTGACTCCAACCTCCCCTGATGAGTATTGCGGGGTCGCTTCGCATGAAGACTCGCGACTCCAAGCTCTCATGATGAGTACTGCGGGGTCACTTCGCATGAAGCCTCGCGACTGCAAGCACACCTGATGAGTATTGCGGGGTCACTTCGCATGAAGACTCGCGACTCCAAGCTCACCTGATGAGTATTGCGAGGTACTTCGCATGAAGACTCGCGACTCCATGCTCACCTGATGAGTATTGTGGGGCCGCTACGCATGAAGCCTCGCGACTCAAAGCTCCCGTGATGAGTATTGCGGGGTCGCTTCGCATGAAGACTCGCGACTCCAACCTCCCCTGATGAGTATTGCGGGGTCGCTTCGCATGAAGCCTCGCGACTCCAACCTCCCCTGATGAGTATTGCGGGGTCGCTTCGCATGAAGCCTCGCGACTCCATGCTCACCTGATGAGCATTGCGGGGTCACTTCGCATGAAGACTCGCGACTCCAAGCTCCCGTGATGAGTATTGCGGGGTCGCTTCGCATGAAGACTCGCGACTCCATGCTCACCTGATGAGTATTGCGGGGTCACTTCGCATGAAGCCTCGCGACTCCAACCTCCCCTGATGAGTATTGCGGGGTCACTTCGCATGAAGACTCGCGACTCCAAGCTCCCCTGATGAATATTGCGGGGTCACTTCGCATGAAGACTCGCGACTCCAAGCACACCTGATGAGTATTGCGGGGCCGCTTCGCATGAAGTCTCGCGACTCCAAGCTCCCCTGTTGAGTATTGCGGGGTCGCTTCGCATGAAGACTCGCGACTCCAAGCTCCCCTGATGAATATTGCGGGGTCACTTCGCATGAAGACTCGCGACTCCAAGCACACCTGATGAGTATTGCGGGGCCGCTTCGCATGAAGACTCGCGACTCCAAGCACACCTGATGAGTATTGCGGGGCCGCTTCGCATGAAGTCTCGCGACTCCAAGCTCCCCTGTTGAGTATTGCGGGGTCGCTTCGCATGAAGACTCGCGACTCCAAGCTCCCCTGATGAGTATTGCGGGGCCACTTCGCATGAAGCCTCGCGACTCCAAGCTCATCTGATGAGTTTTGCGGGGGACACACAGTCGCTTTTTATCAGAATCTCTAATTATTATTATTATTATTATTATTATTTACAATCATTGTACCAAATTGTTGTGATATTGCACTTTTGGCAGGTTGTATTACTATTATTGTTATTAATAATCATCATCATAATAAACACAATAACAATTACGCCTACAACATTTCCGATGATAATCCGAAACAATCATCCATGTTTGCTAGCTAATAATCCTACTATATTCATCGTAAAACAAGGTATCAAGGGACAAACGTGGACGGATAACAAGACCGTCACAATATAAGAGGCCTGTGCGCACATCTTAAACAAAGCAATTAACAAACCATAACATATTCCAAATCTTACATTAATTCAACACCCACATTTTGTTATTGGAGACACGGAAATGAAACACCCTATAATCAAAGTAAGAATAACACACACAGTGGCAAGAACTTCGTAATTGGTATTCGACATTCCATATAACGATCTTGCCGGCAAAATAAATATCCTATCACTATGCATCAACTAGGCCTATACAGCATATTCTCATGCTGTAGAATCCTACAGTAGATCATAACAAAGAACGACTATGCATATAATCATTCTATTGAATCGTTTTGCAGGTTATAATAGCTTGCCATACATTTCAATACCAAAAAAGTATCACTGGCAAGCTAGCAGCAAGATTTATTCAGCTGTATTTTAAACATGCCGCAGCGATAGCGAACAACGTTGCTGCCAGCATACATGTTCAAGCAGTTCCAAAAACAGTTGTTAGATGGCGTTAGTGCATGAGTGGAGTCGACACTGGAGTCGAGAGTATCGGTTCCAGCGGCAGCAGTCTCGACTCTTCGCGACTCCGTTCGAAACCCATCCCTACTAACCTGATTAAACACTAACGGGAACTAACACACTAAACAAATAACAGGTCACAAACCCGAAGTCCACACGACACTCAAAGCACGTACCCTACACCCGATACCACTCACTGCACAGATGCACACCGTATGGAGGTTGGGATACGAATGAAGCCGTACACTATTATCACACGTTAAGTTAGCAAGGGCTTCATCTTTCTGTACAGTCATGACGTCAGGCCTAGGGGAGTCAGTACTGTTAACTACATTCTTACTTCTCTTAAAATCTGGACACAACAACATTACATGGCGCTTATCACAAATCAAACACTTTTGCTTGAAGGTGCACTATTTAGCTACATGATTTGGTTTAATGCAAATAAAACAATATTTCCTATCCTTAATAATTTCAAGTTTATCCGAGAGAGGCATATCACGTGCTTTATAGCAGTCAGCGCTGCTATGGTGTTCATTACCGGTACTGCAAAAGATACAAGCAGAACGCTTATTTTCCTGTAACGAGAGTAAACCCATTGCTGTAGGTACATCTTGCCTGGAACATGATTTAGGACTGCTATCTTTCTGCACTTTCTTTGCCCTATCAGTTGACTGTTTAAACCCAGACATGGTCACATGGATCCTTTCCTCACTTTGCACTTCCGCCTTCATGAAGGACATGAACTTATTAAGTCGTTGTTCTGCATTAGATATATCACTATATAAAGAACTTCGCTGCCATACTCTTAAAAAGTCTTCAGTCATGCACGATTCTAACAAAGGACAAAGGATTGCTGCACATTTCCCAGTTGTGACACCAAGAGATTCAAGTGCCCTTAAATGACACTCCAGCTTATCATACATCTCCGTGAGTGAACGGCATGTTTTACTAGCAGGCAGGGTCAAACTGAGAAGATCTTCCCTACCAAAACGTTCCTGAAGTGCTTCTATCACTAGCATGTAATTGTCATCTGTGGCTGGAAAACTGTCTACAACAGACCTAGCTCTGGAGTTGGGTAACGTAGCTTGTATAAGATAATAGAATTTATCAACTGGTGCAATCCCTACATTCTCATGAATACGCTGGAATTGGTTCCAAAACGGCAACCAATCTCTGAGTTCACCGCCGAACTTACGAAATTCTATGGTTGGAAGCTTTATTTTCCTATTTACTTGAGCATTGCTTGTTGAATCTTCACTTGTGATAGATTGTCGGTCTAGGGAATCAATTTTTAAACGCCGCACTTTTAACAGTTCGTACTTACTGCGATACTCGTCAGCCGCCAGCGCTTCTTGATCTAGTTCTTGTTCACTAGCACCGTTTTGCAACATCCATTCCATAACCTCTTCATTCTGGGCATTGATATTCTCGAAGTACTGTTCCAAAGAAGCAAATGATGCTCGAGCTTCTTCATACTTTCTTCTTCAAGAAACTTATCAAGTGCAACGGAATGCCGCGCAAACAATGCTCGGTCGATTCGTCTTCTACTTTTAACCTTTTCCATTGCGGAAGTAATCACAAAACACTGCCGAGAAAAACTATCGTGCCGTTAAACTGGGCGCCAAATGTCAAATATTCGCCCCTCCACCAATGGATAGATTTAATACACATAAAATAACTGAACTTTATTCATCTTGCATTACATGCTGTCCGTTCCTGGTCCGTTCCATCGGACGCCATTTTATTTAACTACCTTGAGTCAATGCCCTCTAGATCCTAGGGCTGCTTAATATATAAAATAAACAAAGACATCTCAATCAGTGTTCCCAACAGCAACAGAAGAACACGGCAGCAGCAGGTGGAGTGCCCGAACTTATAGACAGCAACAAGGCTGCTATGTAGACTCGATAGCGCAGTGACGTCATGAGCAGTTACTACTTTCGCACATAACTTGAGAATGGTTGGACGTAGAGGCATCGGATCAACAGGATTGTTATTAAATTTGCATGTTACATATTTAGCAATAAATAACGAAATATGTGTTTTTGTGTTGTGATCTCCTTTAAGGACAACATCCAATCCTCGGCCCCTTAATCACAGACTAACGGAATTTTGCAGGGTGACCCAGCAAGCCCCCTGCTGTTTAATCTTGCAACAGCAAACGTTACAGAGTATTTTGGCAATCTCAAAAGGTCGATTCACACTATACGTTACGTAACCCTTCCGTTTCCTTTCCATCACATCACCGTGCCTGAAAGTTTACTGTATTTTAAATGAGTACATGCACACTGCACGTTACATACACCTTCCGTGAGCCTTCCGTTTCCCGACAGGATTGTTTGGCAGCAATGTTTACGGAACGTATGCGGTCACTTATTGACAGTGTGCACTAGCAACCATTTCCATTCCGCGTCTAGAAGGCGTGTTTTGGCGCTCTGTGTTTATTCACTGGCATTAACCTAGGTTAGGTTTGGTTACAGTTTGCGGTTATACTCGCCAAAACGAAATAGGTTATAAGAAAAGTTAGCAATATGGCGACGAAAGATGTATTGGAATTGATATGGTGAATAAATAATGGTATTGGAATTGATATGGTGAATAAATAATGATGATGACGACCATATGTGTTTCCTACAATATATAGAGGGCGAAATTATCTAGTGGGACGTGGTTTGGCGACCACGGGACCCCAGCTGAGTCCGGCATTGCTTCCACTTACTTGCTAAAATAATAGCACATAGAACTAAATTTTTTCTGGACCACATTCTGTCACTAAGTCCTGAAATTGCTAACTTTTCTTATAAACTGTTTCGTTTTTGTGATTTTGCGGTTACCACAAACTGTAACCAAACCTAACCCAGGTTAAAATCAAAGGAAGCGCAAAAACACGCCTTCTAGATACGGAATGGAATTGGTTGCTAGTGCACTCTGTCGATAAGTGTCCGCATACCTTCCGTAAACATATCGTCGTGACAACGAACGGTACTGTATTGTGTGAATACAACAACTTTTAACGCAACGGGTACGCAAAGGAAACGAAAAAAAAGGAAGGAAGCTTGTAGTTTAACGTGACCGTCAATCTTGAGATCATGAGCCACGGGACCTCCTTTTTACGTGGAATCCGAACCACAGGACATGGCATTTCACTGCGAAAATCTCACATGCATTGACCGGGAATCGAACCCGGACCGCCTTGGTGAGAGGCATACAGCTAGACCGCTGAGCCACCACGCCCCCCTCAAAGGAAACGGAAAGGTTACGTGACGTATTGGCAACTCCAGCTATCTGATATGACATCTAGCGTTAAAAATGAGAAACTTACCAAGTAGGGTACATTTGTCACGTGGCGACTGTTTGTATATGGTTTCTTGTATTCGTAAGCAGATCGTGGTAAATTCTTCGTGTCTTTATACATAAGTAATAATTTTTACTCGTTGATAGAATGTAAAATGAGTAAATGCAAAGTATATTGCTCTGTTTACGACTGTAAGTCGATGTATAAGAGGGCTGCGGATATAAGTTTTCATCATTTTTCTAAAGATGTAAATAGCAATAGCCGAACGGTGGCGATACCAAGTAAATACGGGCAACAGGAGCTGGTTCGACCACTCACCACTACACCACAGATTACCTGCACTACACTCACTGACGACAGGACGGGTTGTTCACTGTTACGCCGAGCCAAGCCGCACCTAGACAGCCAAGTACAGTCTCGCCGAGCCAAGCCGTACCAAGACAGCCAAGCCTATACCAGCCGAGGACAGCCAAGCTTCATCAGTCAGGTATCCTTCCCTGCTCCCTAGTTCATTTCCAATAACCGCCATCACCTCGCTCTGCGATATCCGAGCTATTCCACTACGAGTCATATAGGCCTAATTTGACTTCGCAAGGTAAATATCTACTCTGCGAGAACCTCCAACCAGTCCGATATTCAACACCAAACCCACCTGCTAACCATCCAAATCAAGCAATTCCTGTATCCCCCGAGTTTTAATACAAGTTAAACTCATCCCTTCGCCCTATCAAGCAGCAAATAATTTCTAGATTCTATGATACAGTGAGCAAACTCAAATATAGCTTTTAAACGTAACAGCGCCATGACTCAAACTGCACAAAAACAAATACCAGCAGACAACCGATACTTCATAATATGCAATTGACTCATAAAATCCAGTGGAACACACAAATTAGATCACGTGTATCGCACAGTCACTTAAAAATAACACTGTCATTATTTTAGGGACCACATTTACTGATTATAACTGAAAAATAAAAAGTGTTCCATATCAAATGCGTGTTACTGAGTATTTTTACCCTACTTATCCAGACCGACCGCAGCGCCCCAAGTGTTAGTTTGAGTTGCCAATAGTGTGAATCGACCTAAAGAGGTCACATTTTACGTGTATGCAGACGACATGACACAATGCTCAACAAACCTAGAAGTCCTACAGGAATGCATGTTTCGCCTAGCATTATAGGGAGAGAAGAATAAGCTGGACATAAATGAACAAAAGACAGTCCATATGGTATTTCGGAAGGGAGGGAGAATAATGGGAACAGAACAGTTGTACATCACACCTACCCAGGAACAGATTAAAACGGCTAAAGGAATTTACATATCTTGGAATTACTCTACAGACAACTGGAACGACATTCACTAAACACGTCAGAAATAGAACAACAGCAGCTATATTGGCTATCAATGATATTCAGCACTTACGCAGGCTTTCTGTAGACACTGCCATGAAGATGATGTCCATAGCGACATATGGGATTGAACTAATATGGACATACCTGACCAAAACAAATTTCAAGGAGATCGAACACATCAAATCAACTTTTCTTAAGAGACTACTGTGTGTTTCGACATTCACCCCATCTAGACTAACATAGACTAACATATGAGCTTGTCGGTGAGCCTTTCTTCATAGAAAATAAGACAAAAAATGCTCCTTCCATTTACAAGGGCATATCAGAAAATGACTGCAGTGCAAAAGAAATTATATATGGCTGGAGTTTCACTCTACTGAAGCAATGACTTCGGAGGAAGCATCTATTAAAACATCATTCCCTGATTTATTTCTCGTAGTTTGATAAGGCATTTTGGCTAATTCATGTACTATAGAGACTACTCCCGTAGTGCACTGGCATTGCTCGTGACGTAGATAGCCTACATATGTATTGAGCGTCTTGCAATGGCCTTCTCAGTGTACACTAGCTACGCGTCTTGGTGATGTGTACCATACCAACTGAAGAGCCCAATGGTACACTGGGGCGAAACGCTAGCAACTTGTTTGAGTTAACCGGACCATTTTATCATAATTTGTGTTAAAATATTTAGCTCAAACGGACAAACTGTCATAAATAATTAGCAAAAATGGTTTACTAAATACAGTCCTAAACTCCAAATTGATGGGAGAAGAAACAAACACCGACATCCATTGGTCACAACCGGAAACAGACAGTTATATTCAAAAAAAATGCATTTGACTTGTACGGTATACAAAAACAAAAGAAGAACACTATGAGAATTTGTGAATGCAAGCTCACACAAACAACATGTTTTCATTTGAGAACATTCGACTCGATCCTATATCAATGCCAAGGTTAGGTTTTATTGTTTTGAAAGGGAGCTTGGCTTCCGTAGTGCACTGGCATTGCTCGTGACATAGATACATATGTATTGAGTGCCTTGCAATGGCCTTCTCAGTGTACACTAGCTACGCGTCTTGGTGATGTGTACCGTACCAACTGAAGAGCCCAATGGTACACTGGGGCGAAAAGCTAGCAACTTGTTTGAGTTAATTTGTGTTAAAATAGAGAATGTTATCGCTCTTTCTACTTTCATTCAGTGCTACCATTCTATTTGAGACCACCTCATTGTGTAGTGGCTAGCGTTCTAGGCTGTCGTCCTGGAGGTCCGGGTTTGATTCCCTGCTCTGCCAAGAAATTTAATTCCCGTGTGAGGGCTGGAACAGGGTGCACTCAGCCTCATGAGGCAAATGAGTCGAGGAGGGTTCGATCCCCACCTCAGCCATCCTGGAAGTGGTTTCCCCACTTCCACTCCAGGCAAATGACAGGATGGTTCCTAACTTAAGGCCATGGCTGCCTCCTTCCCTCTACAATCCCCAATCCCTAATTTGCAAACACACTAGTTCAGCCATAGCAATAACACAGGTTATCACTCAAATTCCACACACAAATACATGGAGCTACAAGACCACGATGTCGTATAAGCAACAACAATTTCTATTTGCAGTCTTGTAGCTCCATTCAGAAGTATTTGCATTTTTCAAATATTTTGTTTTATCACTGCTCTATTTATGTCTGTATTTTAGCTACAGTTGTTCGCGTTGCTTGTAGCAAATTACGTCAGGGTTTCATATTGAATTTGTGTCTTATTACAAAAAATCCTGTCATTTCTGGTGGAATTTAATCAATTTGGCGAAGGTTTATCTTCGAATTTGCCGCTATTTCGATGGTGCCATGCCCGCCAGTGTCAACAGATGTCCCCCTACGATTGCCGCCATCTTTGTTTTGATGTTACGGTCTGAGATATTGTAGTCGGTCTTGGCTGAGGCAACATGGTGGTATGCATCTCCTAGGCCAGTGTTTCATAATTAGCCCAGGAATGAGAACAAAGTTTGATATTAACAAAGTACGAGATGGACGGAATGTGCGTTTACTCCACATTGAACAATCTCCTGCATATGCCTAAAATATTACTCCACTGGTGCAATGTATATCTCAAGTCTTTCAGCCAGAGGAAGGATGGTTGGTTCCTTTTAGTTTAGGGGCTGCGACAACGCGGTCATGTAGGTCCGTGTACTTTGGGTGTGTGTAGAATCTGTGTGATAACTGATGTTAATTGTGATGCCTGTATTAGTGTGTGTTGTTTATTCAAGTAAGGATTGCAGACGATAATTTCAAGTAGTTCCTACTTTTGCTACCAAATGCTACTGTCCACGACACCTAACTTAGTTGTGAACTTCGCTACTACTAGATGCCATCGCAACCAACGCCCGGTGACGAACGTTGGGACTTAATCAAACCTAATCTACAAATTTTGGCTTCACACAAGTATAGATAGTGGAAGGTTCTTTCTCATGCCATAAATCTATGCCATGGGACCGCCGGCTTTACTTCCCCTCCGAAGGAAGACATACTGAGGGATTCTTAACGCTCTTAAAAAATCCGACGGCTCAGAGGAAGGTAAATATGGTTACAAGGGGAATAACTGTGATAGTAACTGGTAAAATTGTCTCAAACCATACTATGAGATATCATCATCATCATATATATTATTTCAGTAGTATAGATCCCTCTTGCGGCACTCACAAGTGTCCGATCGTGAAAATGAGCATACAAATTAAAGAGAATAGCAGTGACGAATTGCACTCTAATTCCATAAATATCAATATAAATATAACTGTGATAGTAACTGGTAAAATTGTCTCAAACCATACTATGAGATATCATCATCATATATATTATTTCAGTAGTATAGATCCCTCTTGCGGCACTCACAAGTGTCCGATCGTGAAAATGAGCATACAAATGAAAGAGAATAGCAGTGACGAATTGCACTCTAATTCCATAAATATCAATAATTTCTTTAAAAATGACTTTAAAAAAATGTACGAAGTGTGCGATTTGCAGATACTGTTGGTGTATGAAAATACCCTCCATAATTGCTGTCCACTTCACATTTTGGTCGCTGTGACGTCCGTTTCATGTCATTTTAACATTACGAGGTCTTTCCTTTATCATTTTGCATGGATTTCAGAAACAGTAAATTAAAGGAATGAGTACTCTAGTCGTAAAAATTTCATAAATATCGAATAACCGGTGAGTGTTATAGCACACAAATGACATTATCAGTGACAAATTGCATTCTAATTTCTTAAATGGAATATCAATTTTTGTAAGAAGTTTCGATTTGCAAAACCTATTGGGAAAAGTGTGGTTTATGAACATGCGAGATTTCTCGCCCGGGTCCGCAAGCAAGTAGTAGCTATATACCCCTCCTGCGGCTCTCACAAGCGACCGATCGTAAAGAATGAGCATTCAAATGAAAGAGAATATACATTACCAGTGACGCATTGCACTCTAATTTCATAAATATCTATAATTTCTTTAAAAATAAGACTTTTAATATCTGTACGAAGTGTGCGATTTGCAGATACTGTTGCTGCAGGAATATACGCTCCATAATTGCTGTCCACTTCACATTTTGACCGCTGTGACGCCTGTTTCATGTCATTTTAACATAATGAGGTCTTTCCTTTATCATTTTACATGGATTTCAGAAACAGTGATTTAAAGGAATGAGTATGCAAATCGTATAATTCCATAAATATCGAATAACCGATGAGTGTTACGGCTAAGCTGTTAATCAATGAACTCAGCACATAGCAGTGACGAATTGCATTCTAATTTCATAAATACAAATTTTTGTAAGAAGTGTGCAATTTGCAAATACTGTTGCTGTAGGAAAATACGCGACATAATTGCTGTTCAGTTCGCATTTTGGCCGTAGGGACGCATGAAACGTAAATAGTGTTCTATAATCATTTGATTCAAATAGAAACATAACAACCTTTCTTCTTAAGTCTCTTATTATAAACCTATTGAAAAAAGTGTGGCTTATGAACATGCGAGATTTCTCGCACGGGTCCGCTAGTTGATGTTATATTTACACAATTTGTGGGATTCGCTACGTACGGTATACCGGTACCCATAATCCTCCTCGTTGAAATAAAGTGGTGGTATCCGCTGTATTGATTGGGCATTATCGGATGGATGTTCCAAAATCCTGAAATGACATTCGTGCATGAAATGTATGGTCATTATCCTTAAAAAAGACTTGCCACGGTGGGTGAGTGGTTACCGTGACGGACTACCAACCCCAAGCTTGCAGGTTCGCTCCTGGCCGTGGTAAATGATTTTTTTTTTGAAAGGCGACAAAAATCATGGTACGCATGTCATACGATTTTGGCATGTTAAAAAGCCCATTTGTATTCAGTAGGCCGTGTTCATAGTGGCAACATTTAATCTCGGGATTTTTCCGCCAACACAAAGTTCCTCCTTTCTCAACTAGAAAGCGCTATAGTGTCAAGGAGCTTAGATATCTAACCTCCTTGACTTTCATAGCATTCCAAGGAACAAAAAAAATCGACTTGCAAGTTGCCCTCTGGGCGCAAATAACAAAGCCATACGATATTATTATTATTATCCTTAAAAATAACCTACGGAATTGGTTATCCAGAAATAAAAAAAAACCAGCTATATACCGTATACTAAATTGTGGGACACATGAAATTGTAATAATCATGATGTTATTGGTATTGCATCCCTTTTAACTGCTGCGGCTTTTAGACACACCAAGGGGGCGTGGTGGCTCAGCGGTCTAGCTGTATGCCTCTCACCAAGGCGGTCCGGGTTCGATTCCCGGTCAATGCATGTGAGATTTTCGAAGTGAAATGCCATGTCCTGTGGTTCGGATTCCACGTAAAAAGGAGGTCCCGTGGCTCATGATCTCAAGATTAACGGTCACGTTAAACTACAAGCTTCCTTTCCTTCCTTAGACACACCAAGGTGCCGGAATTTCTCCACGAAGGGAATCTTTAAAGTGCCAGTAAATCTACTGACACGGCTCCCTCGCATTTGTGCACCCTCGTATGCCAACTGACTGCGCCAGGATTCAATCCTGCAACCTTGGACACAGCAGGCGAGAACGTTATCGCTGCACCATGCAGCCAATCACACATGAAATTGTGTGCAGACATTTGATGTACAGTAAAACCCCTGTAATCCGTCACCTTTGGGACTGAGGGTATGGTCGGAACACAAAAAATTGTCGGATTATCAGAAAGTACAGAAAACTACGCATTTACATTGAAATAAACAATCTCTGAACTCTTCTCTTCTTTCTTGGTAGAAATACATCCACAATGCGTTGTCAAACAGTTCAAGTTTACGCTTTTTGAATGTTTTGCGATTCTTAAGAGCGTTTCCACCACTGTACATGATTAAATGGCTTTCCGATTTCTTCTCCAACCTTTCATTTTCGTAATGCCTACATTGAGTTCTTTGGCAAATGTTTGGAGCGATTCCCCTTTGACCAGTCTTCGTAGCACTGCTAATTTTTCATATAATTAAAGAGTTTACGTTTCACTCCTGACATGTTGAAGAAACACACAAAACTGTACAGTACTCACAATGTAAGGTACAGTAAGCAAATTACAGTAGAGTACTGTAACGAACACAGAAGAACAATGAAGTAAAACCAACGAACAGTAAGCACTAAAAACTTCACAGTTGTACTGTACAAAACACGGACGACTCCTCGATCTAAGGTGACATAATTCTTACTTGCACCTCTTACAGCATCCCCTATTCTATCTGCTACTATACTCCATCGTATCTTACAATCCTTATTCTTCTCTCTAGATCTGCTTTTCGGCTTCTCTTTCACGTCACATCTTATCTTTTTCACTTCTTCCTCTAGTTTTTTGTTGGCCTCCTTTATCTCACTTTGCTCACCCTGTATTTCATAAATTTCCCCTATTTTATCTTCTATTACTTCTATCCTACCTCCCTTTTATTATTCCTTATCTCCTCACGGATCTTTCCACATTTATTTTCTAACAGTTAGTTCCCCTTTTCATTTCCTGCTTCAATAGCCTTTCTAATCTTCTTTATTTCTACTTCATGGAAATTCTGGTGTTTTTCTATGAACTGTATTTTATTTTCCACTTCCACCTGTCTACTCACGAATTCATCTCTAATTTCACTTCCTTCTTTTAAAATCTTCTGGTTAACTTCTAGAATAATATTTTCTAATCTATTATTCAAAGTGATCTTTTGATCTTTCAATACCTTATCTAAACTATCTATTGTATTGTTCTGCTCTTTCATTTCCTCCTGAATAACTGTCTTTACTGATTCTATTATCTGCTTACTTATTTCAGTCTTAACTGATTCTATCATTTTCTTATTATTTTCCTCAAGTATCCTCATGATCGCAGCTAATTACGCTGAAATTAAATTGCTCTTTTACTGCAAGTAGTATATCCCTTTTTGTTCTGGATATTGCATCATCACGATGACGTCATCAGCCCATTGCTGAAGTCATGGGCCCTTAGAGCGAGCACGTGCACGTGTTAGCGTGAGATGAGGTTGACCTTTATGCGCTTGAAGCAGATGTGTAATTGACCTCATTGGATAAGAATTTAACCTTGACTTGTTTATGCGATAGTGATAAAAAATTAATGGGATGTTGACGTCATGGGGTTGTTTATTAGGATGCTAGCCGACACCCGTGCGAGTGTGAGCACGTGCACCAGTGCTAGGGATCACGTTATATGCCTGCAGTATTCGCGTGAGACCTTTAATGTTATTGGGTAAGAATGTAATCTTTGACTTCTTTAAGCGATAATGATAAAAAATTAATGAGATGTTTAGGTCAAAAGCTTGTTTGCTGCATATGGTTTCTTGAGTGTAGGTGGGGGGATACATAAATGGACGAGTGCGTTCAGGAGTTTAATTTGCCAGAAGAGAGAGTGTGTGTGTGTACGGTATGTGAAAGAAATAATGAAAGTCAACGACGAGGTACAACTTGTGTGATGGATAGCCTATTATAACGAAGTTGAATAAGGTAGCCAGTTCGGCCCAGTATTCTAATAAGAAACTATCAGAACGAATAATTGAATTACCGTATGTGGTCCAATCTCTCCGGGCTGTGGAGACAAGATTTGGAAGAAAATAGTGGTGGACATTGTCGATGAAGACTAAATAACTAGTGTATTTTTACCACAAGTATTTGCAGAACTAAGCGAGTCAGAGCTCAACAAAATAAACTCACTTAAAGGTCGAGTGAGGATGCTGTATTTGGGTTTGAAGAACGGCTCACATCAAGTTGTTTTTTAACAGTACATTTTTCGGTGAGTATATGTATTATATGTATTGATTGATTGACATAACGAATGATATATAGTTGTTATTTATTTCTTAAAATGTCTATTTTTCAGATAATTTAAAAACTAAAAGGAACTGCATAATGAAGTGGAAAACTGTTAATTTTCTGAGTGGAACTGAACATCGATCACATCCGGTAATAGAGTATCATCGTGTATGCTGCTTAGATTTATTTATTTATTTAGCGTTTGGCTGTACATATCAACATTAGTCAAAATAGATGTGTATTTACATTATTTACAGTTTCACTTTCAAGTTGTTAATAAAGTCTATCTAACCTCCTTGACTTTCATAGTGATTCAAGGGACAGCGAAATTCGGCATGCAAGCTACCCTCTGGGTGCAAATTAAAAAGCTTGCACCCGGCACCGAGGCCATACGATATTATTATTATTATTATTATCGTGTATGCTTTGAACATTCAGAAGAAGAAGAAGAAGATAATGATATTGAGGTGAGTCAAAATGAGAAAGAAGCATGTTATAACAAATGGACATCATCGTCTGGAATTTCAACATTTTCAGTCTACGTTACTAATGTTAGCAAATCAGATGAGTCAGCGACAGGTGACAGAAACAGTTATAAGATATTTGTTAAAAGAACTACGTGAAGATGAACATTTAATTTGTTTTCTTTGATATAATACATTCGAGGAGCTTGACAAAATTGAATTTTCTGTTATTATTATGATTTAACAAAATTAAACGATTATAGATACAAATTGCTTGGTAAACTTCAAGAGGAATTTCCTTTTGAAGCAGTTCATTGTACATTGGAGATTTCAGGGAGTAATTTATCTCAATGGCTCGAATATACTTGGTTACATTGTAGTTTTTTGGTAAACCGATGTTACAGCAACTGCTGGTGGTGTATTAACAATAGTGCAAATTGGGCAATTACATACAAGAATGGCGACGCCTGCTAGCAAAAGTAGAAAAGGTGATATTGTAATACATAATAATAGTGAAAATATAAGAAACCAATTGGACAATGCATTTGAAAGTGTTTCTAATTTTAGAAGTGAACTAAACGGTGCTATTTTAATATCATATCAAATAGGGGAAAACACTCAAACCGAGTTGATTGAGAACAGTGATGAGTTTATTGGATGTTGGAGAGTTATTAGTGAGCACATATTGCAACAAGCTGAGAAATTTGAAAAAATTACAATTCAAATAAAGGATGAGTCTTTTTTTAAGCTAGCCCAAGGTTGCAGGTTCGAAACCTGGCGCAGTCAGCTGGCATTTGAGGGTGCGCAAATGCGAGGGAGCCGTGTCCGTACATTTACTTGCACGTTAAAGATCCCCTTCGGGGCCAAATTCCGGCACCCCGGCGTCTCTAAAAGCCAGGGTAGTTAAAAGGGACGTAAAACCAATAACATTATTATCATTTTTTAAGCTGTGAGTTAATTGAAACAGCATTCAAGTGTACACACATGCAGTTTCAAATGCTAAGAATGAGTTTTTAGATCCTCGTGAATTTTTAGCAAATGCAAATATTTGGTTTACAAAGTATGTTAAGAAGCGTTAACTGTACAAGCTTTAAAGGTGAATTCAGTTTTGTGTGCACAATGTGTGCTTCGCGACTTATCCGAGACAAAATATTTTGCCGTCAAAATAAAGTAGTTTGGAGTAAACTGATTTGAATTAATTTTATAATAATCATATAATTGAAGGTACATTAGGGTAAAAGCACCAGTAGTTGACAGTATAAGAATCATTTTGTACAATTTCAACCACATTTGCTCTAATTTCTTTTTTTTTTGGTGTCCTGTATATTTCATACATTCTCCTAAAGAATCTCCATTAAAAAAATAGACTATGTCTGCTAAGAAAGGAGAAATATAAAATTTCTTAGTTCTCTAATTTGAGTCAATAGTTGACACTCCGATTTCTGAAATTTTCAGTGGTTGACAGGGTGATGTATCAGTAGTTGACATGCAAAAAATAACTCTGTTCAACTGCAGCTACCGTTCATTTATTAACTAAAATGACAAGTAAACATCCTTAGAGTTTAGGATCAACATCAAAACAAAAATCAAACATCAAAAAAGGATCATTTTACGCAAGCATGATAACAGGACACTCAAAAGGGTACATCAAGTGAATATGAAAATTGATATCTCTTGTCAGTGTCTGAGCCATATACCAATGGGGATGGTAACTTTTCAACAATACGATCCAGACCAAGAACTACAGTCCTTTGCTCGTCCCTTACGTACACATTTCGCAGCCTATTCAAAGGTTTCAGGACAGCTGCATTGAAATGATCTTCATCCAGTATGTTCACTATCTCAAATAGATGCTTACAATACCGTTTTGATTTTTTCATCAATGCTAAGACAAATGTGCCTTCACTATTGGAATCACTTTTAAGACATGCTGGCTGGGAACTCACACTTTCATTATTTTTGTTTTTATTTGAGAACTCAGCCATTGAAACTTCAGAAGTACCACTACACTCAGAATTTAATGACGTTTCACCAATAGTTTTCTGACCTTCGACGCTGACCTGAGAGGTTTCCATTACACATTGAGATTCCCCGGTTACTTCAGCAGCTTCAACCTCAATTGTTCCAGGGATTTCAAAGTTCACGGAATTGCCACTCCTTGATGCTTCACTATCTATTTCTTGAACTTCTCCCATCGAGGCTTTAGGCTGCTTTTTCAAAATATTTTCATAGTCTGAAATATCAGAATCAGAATGGCCCAAGCTTACATCATCAAGACTTTCTCCTGAAGGAATCCACTCTTCATCAGAGTCAGAAGATGATACCAACTTCCTTTTCTTCTTTATTGTGATCTTAGCTTGTGGCTTCTTAACCTGCTTTTTCTTTTTTTGCTCTTCTTTTTCCAACCTTTTCCTCTGCCGCTCCAATGCTTTTGTCTTCTTAATTTCCTCCAATTCTTGCTTTTTCCTTGCTTTGTTCTCATGGTACTCCCTCCATGTTTCAGATAATACAAAGCGTGGTACCTTCTCATTTCTTTTAGTTTTCTTTTGAGGTTCTTCTGGCCAGAATAAAACCTTCTTAAAGGGACTTGGAATATTTGAAGAATTGGCTATTGAGGAACCAACTGGTTTTGTAACACATGGCTGTTGGGTAGTGTCTGGTCCATTACTGCCCAAGGAAAGAAGAGCTGGCTCAGAGTTATCGGAGGAAGGATGAGTAGTATTTTCTTCGGGTGCATTTTGTTTCACAATCTCACTGCTCAATGCAAAACTATCTTCATGATCGATTTCCCCGCCAAGGTTGGAAATGGCACTAGAATCGGCTTCATTTTCTAAACTTTGTTCACATATATCACCTGGACTCAAGTTACGGCCCAGTTTCTTCCAGATTTCATGCAAGGATTTGTCTTCATTGCCTTCCGCCATTGTTGAGGTGGTTCGAAATAGCTGTAACTTTTCTGGCCCTATGATGTCTTCAATTACAGAATGAGCAATTCTCATATGTTGAAGATTATGTTTGTTACGATGTGTTCTGGAAGAGCCACCATCGTAAGAGCTTTTATTGTGCTCGAATGGCGCAAGTGGGTTCCATGGTACCAGTCCACATTTTCTAAATCCGTTCATAAATATGCTGTATGGTAGCTCATCTAGGGCTTCTTTCAGTAGTGGAGCAAAATGTCTCTTTTTCAAGACAGGGTTGTCGACATTTTTTAACCTCCAGTCATGAACTTTAACTTTCCACCTACCCTTCAGCGATCGGAAAACTGATACATCCATAGGCTGTATCAAGTGTGTAGCGTTAGGGCACAAAGCTACCAGTAATATGCCATTTTCGTCGCAGAACCGGCTAGCATGCAGTGTCAAGTGAGATGCATGCCCATCTATGAAAAGAATAACAGGAAGAGGGATCTTACATTCCACTAACCATGGGTGAAATACATTTGCTAAATATTCGTAGAATAGACCAGCATTCATCCATCCCGTTTCTGACCTCCCAACACCCCAACCTTGGGTAATACTGGCCGACAAGTCAGCTGGAACTCTTTCATACTTAAAAACAACTGATGGGGGAGACATCACACCAGCGGCATTTGCTGTTAACAAAACAGTTAAACATTCTTTTTCGTCAGGGTTCACTTGGCTGTACACCTGCTTGTCTCCCTTTGTAGCAAGAACCTTGTTTCCTTTAGGGTTCAAGAAAAACGCACTTTCATCTCCATTGAAAACTCTGTTCGGGTCCATCAAAATATCTGTCAGATTGTTTTCCTGAAGATAGGTGTACACATGTGTGTACCACTCACTTAAGACTTCTTGTGTGACACAGGCCCTTGACACAGTCAGATTTTCTGCGACTCGGATGGATACTGAGGGGTTACGCTTTAGGAACGATTTGAACCAAGTCCTACCTGGGCGTCCATCTGTGAACAATGGACTAGTGCGATTCATATTTTTTAATAGTTGCTGAACACTGTCAGCCACTTGATTCCTGGTGACTGGGAAGCCAGCTTTAGCAACATGCTTAATCCACGTTACCAAATTTGCTTCATCTTCAGTGGTTAAAACTGTAGATGGACCCATTTTACGCCCTATAGGGGTCTTGCCTCTTGCCTTGTAAAGCAAGGTTACACGAGGAACACCATGCTGTCTAGCTGCAGTAGCAACTGGGATTCCTCTATTTACATCAGCTAGTGCCCTCTCCATTTGCTCGTGCTCATAATTCAGTAATCTCCTAGGGGGTACCATCTTAATATACCTAAATGAAAGGATAAAACAAACGAAAATAAATAAAAATAATCAAGTGCTAGTAGTTGACAGCCTTGGCATCAGTAGCTGACACCCCCTGTCAACTACTGGATACGCTTATGCTATCTGTGTGAAATTCCACCAGTTTAGAGGGCATATATTTAGGAAGCCCGGGTAAAATTAACAAGAAGATCAATTTGACATATGAAATGAGCTAGTGGTTGACATTCCTGTCAAGCACTGAAAAATCTATTTTATTCCGATCTAGTAGTTGACACCCTACATAACCTTAGCAGAATCGTAAAATAAGCAATAAAAGGCAAATAATATGTATCTACAATATCACTCTAAAACGAGGAAATTCAAAGTTTTAAAGGCGTTCGATATTTTTAGATATATTTAACTTAATATTCACCTGAAGTTCCTTAACAAAAGCGATAAGCATCCAACACAATTTCAGGTCTTACTATGAATGGCAACAATCAAAATGGTGTCAGGCAGCCAATTCCGCCAGGTGGTGCGAGGTTTCCGCTTATTTCCAAAGAGAACAAATGAGGGTTTGCACGCGTTCGGAAACAAAGCAATCATGTAAAATGCATGCCTTAATATGCTATAATATGTGGCCAAGTGTCAACTACTGACACTCTGTCAACTACTGGTGCTTTTACCCTAACAAAATTAAGTGAATTTGAAGCAAACGGTTCTGGGTGGACTTTAGAACAAAATCATAGTTTGAGAATTAATATATAAAAAGAAGCTGGATTCCATGTAGGAATGTCCAATAATAGTTTGCCTGAAGTAATAGAAAATAAACGAGCTGTACTAAATTTGTATGATACAAAGGAAGCTTGTTTTGCGTGGAGTGTAGTTGCTGGTTTGTATCCAAAAACTCGAAACGTGAATCATCTTTCTTCCTAACCTCATTACAGACATGTTTTAAATTTAGACGATATTCCAATGCAAATGAAATATTTAAATAAGTTTGAAAATCAAAACAATATTTCTGTGAATGTGTATGGAGCACACAATATGATGAAAACAACTGGGTATGTATAGGAACAAACGAAGTAAAAGAAAAACTTATTGTACCTTTGTAAGTATCAGATAAAGTATATGAAAGGAGTATGGACTTATTGATGTTGCAGATTGGAAATAATATTAAAGGTTTCACCTAATTAAAAATCTCTCTCGCCTTGTGCGTTCAAGCTAGCATTAAAAGACGGATTCATTATGTAGACGTTGTTTGTCATATTATTTTCTTGAGGATGACTAAAATGTTCACCTTGTGGACTATAAATAGTTTTCCTGTAGCAAAAAGCATAATGCCAAATTTTGAAGAACGATTGGTTAATTTTACAGAATATAAATTTAAAGATAAAGTTCCATTCACAATTTTTGCAGACACTGAATGCGTTTTGTCTCCTATTTCCTCTTGTTTTCCAAATAGTGACATTCCTAATTCTACTTTAACACATAAACATATTCCTCGCAGCATTTCTTTATAACTTAATTGTAATTTTGATAGTGAATTGTGCAGCTTTAAACTTTTTAGGGGAAATAATTGCATATAATTGTTTGTAAAGGAACTATTATAGTATTGTAGATAAACTTGAAACATATTATTTTTTACATAAACCAATGTAAAATATGACAGAAAAAGAAGAAAGATTACTTTTGTTAAGTAACATTTGTCACATATGCGAGAAACCGATCGCAGATAATGAAATCAAAGTACGTGATCATTGTCACATAACTGGAAAATATAGAGGAATTGCACGTAATGGTTGTAATTTAAATTACAAAGTAACAAAGGTCCTACCTATAGCATTTCATAATCTAACTGCATATGATGGATATTTTATAATTAAATAAATTTATGAGTAACAAGATGGAGTGGTGTTACGTAATCCTGGTCATATAAGTTTGTTAGCAATGAATATGGAACGTTATAAAGGATTTACAAAGTATGTGCGGGTTAAAAATGGATTCATTCAGTTAAGATTTGTCGATACTTATAATTTTTTGTCGTGTTCACTAGATCAATGTTCATCTTCGTTAAGTGAAGATTCAAAGCAAGTAACTGGACGTTATTTTAATGATGATGCACAGTTTCGACTTACTGCGAGAAAAGGTCCGTTTCCATATACATATGTTACAATCTACTTAATGAAACTAAATTACCTGAAATATCCCAGTTTTATAGCAGTCTTTATAACCAAAAAAAAATATCGAACGAGGACTATGAGTTTGCTCAATCGGTGTGGGAAACATTTTCTTGTCAAACATTAGGAGAATACGCCTATTTGTATTTAAAAGTTGACACACTTCTTTTGAGGATGTATTTGAAAATGTTAGATCAAATGGCATGGAAACTTATGACGTTGATGCAGCTCATTTTTACACTGCTCCATCTATGTCTTGTTGTGCAATGAAAAAGATAACCAATGTTCAACTTGAATTGCTTCAAGATGTTACACTTTTTTGAACGATCTATTCGTGGAGGTAATGTTCAGTGTAAAACTTGACATGCGATTGCTAATAATAAGTATATGAAAACTTATGATGAGAAAAAGCAAGAGTCCTATATAATGTATTTTGATGGTAATAATTTATATGGATACGCTATGATGGAATATCTTCCAACAGGTGGCTTTAAATGGGTTGCAAATGTTGAAGAGTTTGATGTTTTAAATATTGATGATACTTCAGAAATTGAATATATGTTGGAAGTAGATTTGAGTTACCCTCAAGAGTTATATGACAAACATTCAGATTGCCCTCTATGTCCAGAAACGTTGACCAAGCTAATGGCTACCCTTTATAATAAAGAACGATATGTTTTGCATTATAGAATGTTAAAGCAATGTATTCAACTAGGAATGAAATTAGAACGTATTCACAGAATAATTGACTTCAATCAGAGTCAATGGCTAAAACCATATATTGATGTAAACACTGAGAAACGCAAACATCCAGAAATGTTCTTTTTAAATATAAATTGATGAATAATGCAATTTTTGGTCGTTCACTGATGAATGTGAGGAAGTTAAGGGACATAAAATGGGTTAACAAATGGAATGGGCCCTAAGGTGCTAGGTCTTTAATAGCAAATGCTAATTTTAAACATAGAATTATATTTGATGAACAATGTATGGCCATTGAGATGAGCAGACTAAAGATTTTTCACAATCAACCAGTGCTGCATCTATATTAGATTTGTCTAAATGTAAAATGAATGACTTTCATTACAATGTTATTTTAGCAAATCCTGAATCAAATGTAAGGTTGTTATACACAGACACTGCTAGTTTTATGTAGGCTATATATTCTATTATGATATTTAGGAGTTCATAAAACAGCATTCAAATTTGTTTGATACTGGAAACTATGAAACAAACAATCCTTTTGGCATTGTGAGACAAAATAAAGGTGAAATTGGTTTAATGAAAGATGAACATGCTGGAAGGATTGTTGAAGAATTTGTGGGGTCAAGACCCTAAATGTATGCAATAAAATTGTGTGATGAAATTAATAGCTTGTGTAAGGCTAAAGGCATTAAGAAGAGTGAGAGTAAATCTATGAATATTGACGATTATCAAAAGTGTCTTTATAACAGAGATCAAGACAACAAAGTTCAAGTTTGTATAATTTCAAAATCTCATTCTGTATTAACTGTTCGTCAAAATAAGTTGGCAATTTCATCAAACGATGATAAAAGACATTTAACTGATAACTGAATTGTTACTTTACCGTTTGGTCATTTTTTCTATGAAAAATGATTAGAAACGAATTTGAGATTAAAGCATTTCATCTCCCTTACTTACCATTTTTATTTCACACACACAATTTTATTCAGAGTCATTTTTGTGTGTTAGTTTGCTTATGAAAAAAAGAGTAAATAATAACCCAAATTTTGTGTATTATTTACATCTCCATCCTCCACCATTCCCATCTTGCTGAATATAGGCAGTACATTTGCATTTGTCAGTTGGCACAGGCTAGAGTAAAAGGTGGCTTTTCACCGATGTCTCAGTCTCACTCATGGCTGTGATTATATGGAAGCTACTGAGGTATGGGTGGTGCTTAGTAATGGCATTCGGGGCACAGTCAGTGCCTGTGAATGCTGTGAAAGGTTTTACTCATAGGGTTAGGACTACTGTTCTGACTCAGTGAGGAAAGCAATGGCAAACTACCTCACTCCTCTTCTTGCCTAGAACACCTCAAAATAGCACTGCCTTGGGGTTTTGTGGGTATCTACTCACATAACAAAACGGCGGTGCTTTTTGAGGATCCAACCAGCCTTCGGGCTGACTACCTAACAGACATATATATATAATTACTTTATTTTACTTACTTATCATTTAGTAATGATGCGTTGTAAGAGAAGCAACTCTACCACTCGATATAAACGATCAGGAAGTGATTCGTTAATTAGTCGTGTACTCAATGAAACTATTGATAATTTACCCGTGGAATTGCACATCCCGGGAGATGAATATTGTGGACCAGGAACAATATTAGAAAAGCGACTGACCCGTCGTGATCCTGGAATAAATATATTAGATAAAGCGTGTAAAGATCTTGCTAAGCTTACGCAAATTATAAAGATTCAAATAAAAGGAGAGAGGCTGATGAAATTTTAGCGTCAAAAATCTCGTGACGCATCATTAGGAGAGAGTGCGGCTGCACTAACAGTTAGAGGCATAATGAAAGCCAAGTCTAAGATTGGAGGAGGTAAAAACGAAAATTAAATTAAAAAAAAAAAAACAAGAAAGGATTTAAAAAAAAAGAACATCAAAAAAGCAAGGTAGTATTTTACCCCTACTTCTGATATTTGCAGCCTTATCGGGCTTGGGAGGTCTAGCAGGCGGAGCAGCTGGGGTAGCGTCTGCTTCAAACAAAGCAAAAGCTGCTCAAGATGATTTAAAAGAAATGAAAAGACACAATCAAATGATAGAAGCAATGCGAGGAAACGAGGTCTAGGCATTTATTTAAATCCTCCTGCATACAAAAGGTAATTAACTACTGTAAATACCAAATAAAGCATTAAGTAATTTTGATTTAGCTAAATACGCACATCAATTAAAGATTCCAAATTTTAGAGGAGTCTTTATGCGAGATACGTTACCAAGATATCCTAGAAAAAATGAAAACTGTATTGTTAACCTAGAACCGATGGTCAAACCCGGTTCACATTGGGTGGCTTCAGTAAACGAGGTAAATACGTACACTATGTTGATAGTATTGGTAATTTAAGACCACCATTAGAAATGTTAACATGTCTTAAAAATTGATATCTACAATATACTTTTCATACATATCAATCAATTACTTCATCGATATGCGGACATTTATGTTTAGTCTTCTTGTATTGTATAAATAAGGGAAACACCGACAGTCTTTAAACATTTCAAAGATGGCTTTCGAAAGACGGTTAACTCTTGAAGGTAAAGGCTCGAAGATTGATGTTACATTGGAGAACCCAATTCATCTTGTAGGCGCACCATTTTATGAAATAGGACTTGCAGTGTTGTTTACATCTAATTCTATTCGAAATGTTACCAACAGAAATAATAAATTTCGTGTTCATTTAACTACTATTTTATCGATTGATTTAATGGTACCACCAGGTATTTAAGAATTTGAAGAGCCTCGAAAATTGAAGATTTACTTAGTTATTGTCGCAACTTATAGCAAAACATATACAAAGAACAAATATTTATTTAGAAGCGGATATAAACGGAAAAGGACGCAACCGTCTTGGTTTGTCTTCTCCGTTTAATATTGATTTTGCTGTAGAGAACAGTGTAGGAGAGGCTTTAGGTATTGAAAGAAGTTTACCCTAAAAATAAAAATAAATTGAGCTTGAACGAAATAGAGTGAAAAATTAAGTAATAATTAGCGAAACAAATAACCTTTTAGCCATAAAGATGAACGATGTGGATACAACGATTTTAATATTACCCAGTGCTAGCTATACTTTTGAACAATTAAGTGAAATGATTAATAAATTAATACTAGCACATTTATTGGGCGGAGAAGACAAATTTCCTTCAAATATTCATATTAATTATGAAAAAATCTACTTTCATTGTAAGCTACATTCGAAATATGATATAGATTTTGATGTTGCAGATTCTATTGCAGATTTGTTAGGATTTTCTCATAAAAAGCTCACCGCAAACAAATCTCGTTATTCTGAATATATGATTACAATTAACACTGTAAATAGTAATCGTGTATGTTGCAACCTCGTGCTTGGTACGAGTTCTTATTTGGACCATAAACCAACACACTCTTTATATAATTTTAAATCTCGTGTTCCTGCTGGTTTTCAAATTGTTGTGCAACCAACAACAATTAGTTTTTTGCCATGAACAGCGTGGTTATTCAACATATATCTGTGCAACTTGAAGATCAACTTCAGGAGCTCATTGATTTGCAAAATGAAGATTTAACTGTAGAATTAGTTATTCGTCCAGCACGATATCTTACTATATAAAGTAATGAATTACTGTGATATTTTCATTCTACTTTAGTAAGCTTACTAGAAAACATTCACAAATAGTGTTATACATTTAAGGACATATAATGTTCTTAAGAGGTACTACAAATCTACGATTAATTTCCAACTAACCCCACACTCCAGACACCTCTAATTGTCTACAAACATCTACAATTACACCCCTATTATCTACGCCACTTACGCCTATCTGTCGAATACTCAACACCACTTCACCCTTAAATCCACCCCAAAGCTACAAGCAACAACAGCAACATACTTCTTTCTAAACCAAGATGGCAGAGCCACACCACAGCTCTTGCATAAGGGCTTGCTACATCCATCAACAAATACACAGGAACTGCTTACTAGAACAGTAATGTGGCAATTTAGCAACGGTCAGCACATCAAAACATTTAAATAGATCCCCAATCAGAGGGAGATTATCTGTTACCCCATGACGCTGCCCGACTGACAATCGACGTCAAGAGTACCAGGTGGGTGTGATCTCAGGTCTCCCACATACTGTTAACTCCTACCCCATTACCATACCTGTTCAATTTGTAAAACACTACATTCACATTATTGAGCTATCCCTACATCTAGGGAAGCTAATACACTAAATTGCAAGCCCTGCAGTAAACCATCACATTTATTAAAATTTGCCTACTTGTTTATTATTTTATTGAACACAGCCTGGTCCCCTTTCCACACATTATAATTCACTGGCTCCCTTGTAAACCGCTGCGTAAGCACTACCGATTTGTCTATCGCCCATGACATTGTCCTTTAGCCAAGCACTTGCGTACACTCAGTTATACTGCGTTATCAGCACTCTGCTAACTTTGCCGCCACGCGCGTCATTGCTCCTAGCTCGCTAAACGTTACCTCTGTCTAGAAGGCACCCCCTATTACTACGATCGCTAATTCGTAGAGCTTCGCTCACCTCCGTGATCCCTTCAGATTATCTATCCCTCACAGAGAGACTGACAGTTTAAATCATCCTTCACACACCCCTTAAATACAAGCTACCCTTCACACACATCCCCTAGTTCTATCCCCTTAAAGGATAAAACAAAATGGTTATAATTAATTACACTCAAACTTTGAAAAAGAAGTCAACTCCGATTCAAAAAAAACCAATCACCTAAAATTTCTAAAATCTAAGAAACAATTATCGGTTAACCAAAAAACATATCTTAGAGTCTTTAGGCTATCGCGTACTTTCATTTCAATATAAATATATATGCAATTGTTAATCTTATTTAGTTTCTATCTATATTTGAAGCTGTTAACATGTTTAACATGTTTAACATAACGGATAAAATAGAGGTTGACAACAGTGTTGTGCGACGAGAAGAAAGAGTTTATCGACCTTATTCAGCTAATAAATTCGAAAATAACAATGAAATTCGAATACCGATTCAAAATGAAGAAAATATAGTTTTACTTTCAGACGCTGTTCTTCACTTAGAAGGACAAATTATTATTTCTAACATAAATTCAGCCGCTTCTACTACAACATATCCTGACCAAAATTTCGGAGTTAATCTTTTTAGCGAAATTCGCGTTACGTTAAATGGTAAAGAAATTGATCGTACACGTCATGTAGGTATAACAAGTTCTATAAAAACGTATGCATCATATTCAAAAAACGAATATACAGCTTTACAAAATGCTGGTTATTTTCCCCCTTTAACAACACAGAGTGAAGCAAATATCGTTGATAATACCACAAAACGTTTTCACTTAATACTTCATTCAAGCAACCTGTTAGGTTTAGCGGAGGATTATAGAAAGCTGATTTTAAACTGCAACCCTGAGCTAATACATCTTCGATCTTCAAGTGACGCACGTGCGTTGCGATCAGAAACCGAGATGATCCTTCTAAGGTCAAGTTATTTAAAGTTTATCTAAAAATTCCTGTTTTATTATTATCAGACGAAGAACAAATTAAAAGATTAAAACTACTGCAGAAAAATATTCCCATGCAGGTTGGTTTTCTATCGTGGGATGTTCATATCTTGCCCTCCCTTCCTAGAGTGGAGTGTAATGACGACTTCTGAAATTGAAAAACCAAGGCAATTTTTATTAGTTTTTCAAACTGATAGAAACGTACTAAATAAATGTTCTTCCTATTTTGACCACAGTAACATTAAATCTATAAGAGTTTTTTTTAATTCAAATTTTTATCCATATGAAATGACAAATTCTGAAATTGCTATAAATGACTACAGCGAATTGTATGACATGTTTGTTAAATTTCGTAATGTATATTATCAGATCAATGATTTTTGTTCAGAGACTCTAGTTTCACGAGATGAATTTGTGTCACATTGTCCGATTATTGTAATTAATGGTCTCGAGCAAGTGTAACCAGTAAAGAGATCTACCGTTGATGTGCGAATTGAAATTGAGACAAGTGTGAATATACCTGAAGATACAACTCTTTGTGTTATTATTCATGATCTTCAAATATCTTACAGAACATTTAATTATCTAATCCATTATTTGCTAACTTATAAGCAAGCAAGTAAACAAATATTCTCACTTTAGTTGCAAACATGGATTTGACAACAAACTCTCCTTCCACTGATGCCGAGACGAGGAATAACAAGCATCCAATAGCTGTAGACATTCGTAAGCTACCAAACGCGAGTTTTGAACTTGCTCACTGTATTTTAAATAACAGCAATATACCTTCATTCAGTCCAGTGTTAACATGGGTCGCAGCGTATTGTTAATTGTTTATTAAAATAAATATGAATATTTAGTTGTATATAATTTTCCACATGAATTTTCTTTGTTTGCACTAAGAACACTTTCCCTATGCTCATTAATCGATCTTAATACAATTGAGGGAATGTCAGATCTAATGTTGAAGCATAGCCATCGTTTATCTACAGATTGTCCAAAACATTTGCCATCTCTTGCAATAGGAAGCATTAGTTGAGCTAAATTTAATGTTAATGCTGTTCAACATTGGTTAAATTCTTCTGATGGCATCATGAAAATTGTGTGTTCGATAAACAAGTTTCGAAACAACGGACTTCAAGGTTTTAATAAGTTTGATTGGAATTACTTTCCTATAAACGTGACTACATATGAATCACAATGAATTCGTCTGGAGTCAGAGCATCTACCAGATCATCTAAAAAGAAAATTTAAACTGTTTCATCTTCGCTGCAAATGTGATTACTGTATTCAGCACCAATAAAGGTGCAATTGACACCTATGCAGCTTTAGTTTTTTTGGTTGCTTTTTAACACATTGTATTTTTTGTCTACAGAAAATAATCATCTGACAACTAAAAGAACAAGATCATCTCCACACTAATTTAGAATGAGATCATTTCAACACTCATACAAGAGGAAAAGAAATGTATTAATTGTAATTACAAATGAATAAAGAAGAAAAGGTCTTTGCACGAATACAAATTAAACTTTTTTTATGTTCAAATACCTCCTCACTCCAAATGTAGATAAATATATATATATAATATTGCCAGGTGAGGGATTTTAACCATCGCTTTCAATTTCTGAAAATTAGATCTTAAGTCTAATGCCTTACATCGCTCAGCAAACCTGACACACGCAAAACATGCATATCAGTTAGTGTGTTTTGTTGTTTCATATCAGTTCTTCACATTTAGCTACGTGTGGTGAACATATTTGTGAATTAAAGCAGCATGAAGTATTTTGCTTGTGTAAAGTATTGTAAAATAGAGTTAATGCAAATGATATTGAGTCATAAAGAAATACATTTTAAATCTGAAAGAGATCGGCTAAAAACATTTAAGAACCGGTCTTCAAACAGGTTTATAAACACAGCATGGTTAGCAGCTGCAGGATTTTACTATTATGGATATAAGGATGTAGTCAGGTGTGCTTTTTGTAATCTGGAACGTTGTTATTGGGAAGAGGAAGATGATCCATTTGAAGACCATAAGCAATGGGCTCCTTCTTGTCCTTACTTAAACAATATTTCTCCTAACATAGAAGTAAAATCTAAATATGAACGACTTAAAAGTTTTCAAAATTGGTCTGTTGTCTTTCCAAACGATTTATGTTTAGCATCAGCAGGATTTTATTGTACGGGTCATGGTGATAAGGTTAAATGTATATTCTGTATAATTGAAATTGAAAATTGGTAAGAATACTATATTCCTTCAAATGATCATAAGAAATGGGCACCATATTGTCCAAATGTAAGAGGGTTTTACGTTGACAACATTGATTTGAATCCTGAAAATCCTATTATTCCATATAATGGTTATGATATGTGTGGAAACAATATATGTTTATGTGATGTGCTTTTTTGTGGAGTATGCAGTATCAGACGTAAACGTAGACATGATAAAGTTTGTTAAGCAATCAAACAATGGTGAAAACCAGAGTAAAGGTGAAAAAACATAGTGTTATATGACCGAAAACTATTCGATGTATCATATGCGGTTTATCTAACTGTGGCAAAACAAACGTAATGATAAATATATTATGTCACAAAAATGGAGTTCACTTTGAAAACGTTTATATTTATTCTAAATCACTTGCTCAAGGTAAATATATTGAATTAAATAAGTTTTGTACTCTATAAAAGAAATAAAAAGTTTTTTTCTGATAATGATGAAGTTATGCCTCCAGAAAAAGCTAGAAAAACCTCAATATTTGTTTTTGATGATGTAGCCAGCATAAACAACAACATATGAAATAGTATTTCAGGAGAGGTCGTCATCACGGTGTAGACGTATTTTATCTTTGTCAAACATATTCTTGTATACCTAAACATCTAATTAGAGATAACGCTAATTTTTAAATTCTTTTTAAACAAGACGGAACATACTTGCGTCATGTATATAACAATCATGTAAATACAGATATGAGCTACGATCAGTTCTTTGATATTTGTTCTTATTGTTTGCAAAACTCCAAGTTTGGCTTTTTCGTTATCGATAAAGATAGTGATTTACAAAATGGTCGATATCGCGAAGAATTTGATGATTCTTTTCAGTTATAAATAATAGTTCAAAAGAGCTAAATGCTCATTCATGTTATACATTTTGTGTGGTTAACAACTTAACTATGACATCGTTTAACAAGACCAATAATGTGTCTATCGGACGTCCAACTTCACGACATGATATTGCAACTAAATCGTATGTTGATGATAAGCTAGTGCAATATAGAAATCAAGTAACAACAACAAGCGATGGACATCTAAGTATTAACGGCAAACGGTTAAACAATGTTGGAACGCCAATACATTTTGAAGATGCTTGCTACAAAGATTATGTACTGAGTGTATTGAATGAGCTAAATAAAAATGAGTCAAATACAGAAAAAAATACAACAAAACATTAATGGCCTTAAAGGTTTAATTTTTTCAATTTGTAAAAGAGAGAAACAAGAACTCGACTTTCAAACCAAACGTCTCACTGGCTTAGCTTTACCATCATCTGGAAATGATGCAGTAAACCTTATTGCAATGCAGCAATATACCTTCAATATAAAAAAAATATCTAGTGCAGCGAATAACCGATGTGTTACATCGAGTAGAATATAATCATGATTTAGTGCGCGAATTTTCAGAAGATCACATTTCGTTGCTTGATGATGATAGTCTTGACTTAGGTAACAAAAGAATATCTAATGTTAAAGATCCAATTCAAAATCAAGATGCGATAACGTATTCTTTTCTTAAAACTCATGTAAGAAAGGAACTAGACGAAATTTAAAAAAAATCTCTTTTGAATATAAACAAAGATGATGAAACTCTAGATATGTTAAACAGAAGAATGACAAACATATCTCAACCAATTGATTCGTTAGATGCAATAAACAAATATTATTGAGAAAAATTTGCTGCTTCTCGAAAAGATCTAGAAGACTTAATCAATAAATTTAATAAACAAAACTTTTTAAACATAGACGATGGTGGGACTTTAAATATGATGAGTAGAAGAATTACTCACGTAAACAATCCTTTAAACGATAAGGATGTTGTAAATAAGTCGTTTGTTGAACAATATGCAGCTTCACGACATGAATTTGAACGATTGAAACAGACTGTAAATAATCTACAACAACATCAAAAACAAATAAGTGTTGAGTTTCCTGTTAACGACCAAGATGTGACAAATAAACGGTTTGTAGAACACTATGCTGATTCACAAACTGAAGTTCCGTTTAATCAACTGAAAAAAATTTAAGCAATTTACAAACTCGTGTTGACGGTTTTGTTAACAATCTAAATATTGTTAATAAAGAAGAACTTGAAAGTTATGCTGCTGCATCCAAAGATAAATGTAACAAGTTAAAATCTGAAGTAGAAAAAAATGAGCAATTGGTTAACAAGCAATCACTCGAAAGTTTTACTGCTTCCAAAGAAGAATATGGCATATTACTAGATGAAGTAAAGAAAAAGAACTTACCAAAATGTATTCTGAAAATCTCTCCACACCATCAATCCATTCACCGGTATACATGCTTCATAATCATAATATACAGTACCAACTTCCCTATAAAGGTAGGCTATATTAAAACCAATTTTTGTTTCACCAAGATTGAACTGGATGGAAGTGACATTGTTGTTGAAGAACAAGATGAAATACAGTTTCGACTTAGAGACCCTGAATAACATAAAACCGATGATCTTCTTCTTCAAATCGATTTTGAATATACTATAAATAAGTAAAACAACTACAATTTTAGTTTAGTCATGGAGAAGACCTACAAGATTAAAGCTGAAAGTCGTGTAAAGGATAAACTTTCTCGCTTAAAAAAGGATGTTAAAGACAAATATATTTCACTTCAAAATTATGTCAGACGTAAAGAATTAGATATAGAGAATAACTTTAAACCAATAACGGATTCATTAAATCAACTTGTAGCTATTACTAATACAACGTCAACTCAAAAAAAAATATTAAAAAAGAAAAAATATGATGACTCAGAATCAACTGTCACTTCAGACGAAGAAGATGGAGATAGCATCAAAATAAGTACACTAATTAGACCCTACTTGGATCCATTCATTAAACAAAATGTAGATAGAACATTTGGTATAACGATAAGAAATGATAAACAATACTTGGGGCGTGAACGAGTTTTCTTTCATAAAAAGTGGATACAAGTCGCGGGTGAAGAATTTCCTATAACAGAAGGTCTACTTGAATTAATTGAAAGGAAAGTATCAGATCACACTCTAAAAGATAGGAGAGATTTAAGTTCATATTTGAAATTATTAAATATTTCAAACGTGCACATAAGAAATTATGCAAACAATGGAACTCCAAGAGGAACTCAATCTCATAAGTATAAAAATATAATTAAACCCCTTCTTACTGAAGACATAGATAGAATTATAGATTTAAAAAAGATACGAGCCTTACAGTAGTCGCATATGATGTGTAACATCTGACTGTGATATCGAGATGAAATGTATGAGAAGTCATCTGACATGTTATCCTACTCGTATACTACACAGCTTGGTCATTCTTAAAGTGTTTATTTACGCTCCGATTTCATACTGGTACTATGATGAATGTATAGATTAAATTGGAGAATTGCTACTGTCACACTTGCTTGAACAAACATCATATATTCCTGTATATTGTACATTAAGAAGAGGAATGAAACCATAGTCTCTAGCCTATCTATAGACTGCTAGAAATAATGTTCAATACATTCAAATTTCCCAATGCTGCTTGGTGCAAACTATTGCAATTAAAATTAGATAAAATGTAATTTAATGTAGATTCTGTTAAAAATGACGCATGATGTTATGATAGATATCGTTTAAATCGATAATCCGGTAGGAAAAATATTGCCGGGACTGGGGTTCGAACCTGAGACCTCATGATTCGCAGACAAAGATGCTATCCACGCAGCCATTACAACAACAGGCATTTAGAGTACAAGACATTTACTCATGTTCACGTGCCGGTAATTATATGCAATTATTTTTATGCTCCATTAATATTTGCTTCTTCTTTTTCGATAATGTTCCTGCGTGGAATTGAGTTTCAAATTAGTTATGAATACGCCTACTTGACAGTAAAGGGAATTCCTAATAGAGGTCCATGAAAGACTAGCCCAGTTCCTGTATAAAAACATCGATATAAATTACATTGATCACTGCATTTCCGCAATGTGGGTTAATATGTGAATAGCCATTGTGCAGAAACATAATACCGGCTTTGCCGACTAGTAACAATGTTTCATATTGAGGGATATCATCATTTAAATAGTGATACGAAGACTTTTAACATGTGCCCGTGAAATGTGGTTTGAGTTTCAATGAGTTGACACCAGAGTTCGCATGAGCGTTTACCGTTCAGTATGAAAGGGTTGAGTTAAGTTACTCGGGAAGTGGATGCCCATCACTTTTATCCAGAGATGGAAAAACAGTCTCTTAATAAATCATAATTGTTTTCAGCAAATATGATATAATGAATATATTTACACCAAAGAACGACAACTTGAAGATGATTTATTGCAGAAATATCTGTAATGGAGCCTCGAAACCTTGAAGTAATCAGTATGTGATATACATTCCACATGCTACCAGTGCGTCTTCTATACTTCCGTCCCATTTTTCAAAATTACTCCCACAAGAATATTCAGCAGCCGAGTGGAAAGATGTTACACATCAAAACAGATGATGAGGATGAAGAAGCAGATACTACGATGCATACTGGATATGGGGAAAAGAAACACATCAAACCACAAGCCATTTGGAAATTAGAAGGGGGAAACAATATTGAATTTGTGCATTGGAATGAACCAAACAAATTGGTATCAAGACTTAAAAAATTAATTGCATCAAAAGCTGCAGGTCACACAGGACTTGATAGCGAAATCTTTGCAATTGAAGAAGAACTAAGAAATGCAGGATATGTTAAATAAAAATTCAGACATTCGTAAAGCAATGCACAGTATGTTCTGAATCTTTGTTTAGAAAATAACTATGTACGAAATCAGGCGAGAAATTGCAAAAGAACTTCATGCACCGCTTAGAAAAATGTTTAAAAGACGACATGCTAACTTATTAGCAAAGGAATTGATGACCTGCATGAAGCAGATCATGTGGACATGTCGAAACTTGCAAAATGGAATAATGGATTTAAATATTTATTAACCATTATTGACGTTTACTCAAAATATGCATGGGTAATTCCTCTTAAAACCAAAAAAGGAAGTGGAACTGTAAAAAGTTTATTTTTTTAATTCTCAAAGTAAAAGATTTCCAAATTATTTTCTCACAGATCGAGGAACAGAATTTTATAACAGTGAATCAAAACATGGTCTCAGAAACGAAATCTAAAGCATTATTCAACTGGCAGCAGCATTAAAGCTAGAGTTGTAGAATGATTTAATAACACCCTCAAGGAATGGATGTAGAAAGAATTTACCATACAAGGTTCTTACCGTTGGATGAATATTTTGCTCAAGTTATTAGTGAAGTATAATTGCAGCATTGGCATGAAACCTATAGATGTAAAAAGCAACAATCAACCTAGCCTAGCAAAAAAATATAATGAAAGTTTAAAAAAAATGAAAGTATAAAATTGGTATATTGTACGAATAAGTAAAACCAAAAGACAATTCACAAAAGCCTACGAACCTAATTGGACTACAAAATTACTTAAAATTTATAAAGTTCAAGATACTAATCCACGAACATATCTTTTACAAAATAATAAAAATTTACCAATATTTGGGGCGTTTTGAGCCAAAATTACTAAGAACAAAACATCGTAATATTTACTTAATCGACAAAGTACTACGTAGAATAGGAAATCAAACATACGTATCATGGTTAGGTTTTGATTCAACTCTCAACTACTGGATTCCAAACAAACATATATTCTAATTACAACAAAGCAGAAGTGACAAAATAATAATTGCGGGTGACCTGAACTGTGCAATAGATAGGCAAGATAGAAAATGTGGAAAAGTGATGGCCTATCTACGAACAGAAGGGTTTACAGTACCCAACAAACGACAGGATTGGACATACATAGGTCACAATGGGGCTAGCACAATAGATCTAATTCTGACACGAGGTTTCGAATCGTGCACAGACGCTACCCCAATCAAAAAAGAGGCAGCTCTCATCCGCAAACATATCCCAGTAAATATGTTTATAGGAATCACTGAACATAAAGCCGTAAGAGACAGGAAACATCAAATACAGTAAGAAACTCAACATGGATGTAATAAAATCAAAAATGTTAGATAGAAATCAGATAGAGAGGAAAATACAAACAGGAGATATTGAAGGAGCTGCTACATGGCTGAGGTCATGCATAGAAGGTGGAGCCACCCCGCTAAACGTAACAGGAAAGCAAGGCCCTGGTTCGACGAAGAATGTTACAGAAAGAGGAAAGCAACGCTAGAAAGACTGCACAAAGATAGAGAGAAGAAAACCGACGAAACCCTCGACAGCTACCGACGAGAAAGAAAACTCTACAAAGACCTCACCAAGAAGAAGAAGAAGAAGAAAAGGGAGCACGTTGAGGAAGAGCAGAGAAGAATGATAGAGGAGGCAGAGGAAGACCCATATCGTGCCCTCCGTCCAAGAGAGCAAAAATTCCAACCTAGCATCCCCATGGAGACATGGGAAAATCACATGAGAGAAGTTATATGTGCTAAGGAAACGAGACCCCTGCTCAAGCCACCACTGATACCAGAAACAGATGAAGTTTTTACACCAGAAGAAATAGCCAAAACCTTACAAGAAACCAAGAACAACAGAAGCCCGGGCCCAGATGGGATAAGAAATGAACATCTAAAGCAGACAGCCCAGGAATTCCTCCCAATATGGTTCTCCCTATTGAACAAATGTATGGAATTAGGGGACATACCGGACGAATGGAGAAGGTCGATCATCAAATTACTGTATAAGGGTAAAGGGGACACGACCAGCCCGAATGCATACAGAGGGATAGCGTTAGAGCCCGCTGCGCTGAAACTCCTAACGAGAATTCTAACGAGGCGCCTGTCAGAAAGGCTCGAACCACTACTCTCGGAGGAACAATTTGGGTTCAGAAGAGGGAGATCCACGACTATAGCGGCAAAAACCTACTAGACCAAATGAGATACACACTAGAAAAGCCCAGGGGAAAGCTATACGTAGTTTTTGTCAATTATTCAAAAGCCTTCGACTTGGCCAACCGAAAGTTGCTTATGGACAAGCTAGAAGAACTAATAGGCAGAACAAGTACGACTGTACTTATATCAAATATATTAGCTAAGAACTATCTTCAAATAGACGACGGAATAGGAAGATCGGAGTGGACTTCCCAAACGAATGGCGTACTTCAAGGCGATCCACTAAGCCCTATATTGTTCAATGTTCTCACATACGACGCCGCGAAAGAAATAATAGGAGCCAACACATATTTCTATGCCGATGATATGGCCATCGCAACGACGGATATAGGAGCTCTACAGACAGCACATTAAGCAAATGGGCAGAAAGAAACGATATAAAAATAAACGAAGAGAAGACTGAAATGGTAGTATTTAGGAAAGGGGGCAGGCTCACCTAGGCAGAAAATGTGAAATGCAACGGGAAACCCCTCAAAAGAACAAGCTACTTCAAATATCTCGGTTTCACAATGCAGACAACAGGGAAGAGCTTTAGACTCCACATCAGAACAAGGACGGTGGCTGCAGTCAGAGCTATGAACGAAATCAGGAGCATCAGACTGCTATCAATCAGCGCAGCTATGGAACTATTCAGACTGAAGATATTGCCCGTCCTTGTGTATGGAATCGAACTGGTATGGGAACATCTTACATACAAACAGTTAGAGGAGATTGAAAGAGTAAAAGCCAGATACCTCAAGAGGGATGTTGGAGTTTCAAAGAGTACGAGATCGAGACTGGTGTATGAACTCACCAGGGAGACGTTTCTAATAGAAGATCTGCGATCAACGCTGCTGCTGCCATCAAGTCATGCCTACAACAAACTTCTCCAAGATCTAAGAGAGAAGAAAAGAGACATACGACCAGACTTCTATAGTACCTGCGCGATGCAAGACAAAGACTGGATGCAAGCGAACTATGAAATGCGACATGTCACTACAAGACTAGCGGTCCATGGCTTCCACCACAAGCTATGCTCCAATAAGACGTTCCACGCCGCGAACGATACCTGCATCTGTGTCCTGTGCTCAGAAAAATGTGACCAATACCACATTCTAAAGTGCAAGAAACGATATAGATCTATCGCTGCTTATAGCAAGGAAAACTAAACTTTATATGTAATCTTTGCTGTAATCATTGCACGGTTTGTGCACATTTCTAATTATATATAACTAGCAGAAGTACCCATTCTTCGAACGGTCTTTGGTATAAATAGCCAGACGTAATCAATTGAGCCACTGTTGCAATGGTTAGAGGCTTAGAACCTCTGAAACTAAATTTACCTAACGTGTACTTCCTGACGTGAAAATAAAATTGAAAACCTCTTAGACGAAACGCAATACACGTCACATAAAAACTGACCCTCACTGTTGTGTTAAGTCCCCATCCAGAGGAAGACCCCTTTAATAAATTATAAAGGCTTGTGGTGCGTGAAAATTCAGATTTTTATCCTCCAATGGCCCAAATTCCTAAAAGCAAGAAATAAAATACTGTTTCAATTCAGACATTTTTGAAAATATTGTTGCTGTTTGGAGATATAATAGACCTTCTGTACGACATATCGCACGTTTAAGTCGTGTGAAAAAAAATCTATGGTAACCCCTGACCCCCTTAAGCGCATTGATGAATTTTACAGTTTTAGTTGGTTCCGTGATAACCTTATAGCCATTTGCAAACGTTCACAGAAATTTAATAAATGGAGTGGCATTTCTTCTTGCAGAAATAAATGGAAAGTCGGATGTCACCTTTTGAAATGCTTTTGTCATGGCTATTGGCGTGCGTTCCTTCATTAGTTTATTAAATGAAATTAGTTTTCTGGGAATATCAGAAACTGTTGGTATTAGAGCCTTAAAATGTAGTTTTCGGGGACCCTTTACGGCTATTTATGGTCCCCGAGTTTTGTTTCTGACACCAAGGGGCAGAAAATAAACTTTGTCTGGTCGTTGTAGGCCGTAGTATAATAATAATAAAAATAATTATAGTAATAATATAACAATATAGAGATAGAGACGTAATAGACCTTCCGTACCACTCCCGCACGTGTAAATCGCGTGAAAAATTCTAGAGTGCCCCTTGACCCCCTTATGTATTGATGAATTTTACAGCTTGATTTGGGTTCGTTATAACATTATAGCCGTTTGCAAACTATCTCAGTAATGTAATAAATGGAATTGTATTGCGTCTTACAGCAATAGATGGACCTGTGAAGTTCTGTTGCCATGGTTACCGGATTGCATTCTTTCATTATTGTATTAATGAAATTAGTTTTCTGGGAATATCTCAAAAACGGTTGATTTTAGGGCCTAAAAATGTGGTTTTCGGGGTCCCTTTAAGGCCACCGAGATTCGTTTCTCACATTCAGGGGCTAAAAATGAGCTTTGTCTCGCCCTTCTACGCCTATTTCAGCAAGTGTTTTAAGGGGGTAGGCCCCCTTTTATGAGAGCTACAGAGAAGAGTTACATCAATGATTAGTGTCGTGCCTCGGAAGGATATCTGTACCAAATTTTACGTTGATCCACCCGGCCGTTCTCGAGTTATAAGGGAACATAGTTGTCCACAGACAAACAGACAGACACAGACTGACAGACAGACAAAAAAAATATTTTCGCGCGCATCCGTCATAAAACAGTCTGAAACGCGTAAATAACCCAAATTTCCGTAGAAATTCAGAAAAAACAGACAAACTTTCATTGATATATAGGCTATAGAATAGATTACAACAATGTATTTTTTTAATTCATCGCAAAACATATTATTATTATTATTATTATTATTATTATTAATTTGTCTCTATAATTTTTCAGCTCACTAAAAACCATCACACTCAAGAAAGATTGAATGTACTTACCCCTATGCAGAAGATCAGCATAATTGCAGCATATTCAACTCCCGACACCATCTTCAATTCTCAAAAGCTTGGTGGAAAAAGAACTACCTACCTTTTCAAGAACGAAGATCTTAACATTTTCACTAATTCGTATTATATAATTAATATAAACCACGAATGATAATAAATAAATATATTTAAAAAAATATTATTACATTTCTCATTTACATAAAAATGAAACACTGTTCAAAAAACTGTCCTCTTCACAATGCATTCACTTCCTCCTCCTCTTTTTCTCCTTCTCCTCCTTCTTTCACAACCGCCTCAAGGGGAGGAGTCATAATATCATCGGGCCCTCCTCTAAGAGATCGCATTCGATCCATCAATACGTCTATAATGTTAACGGTTAGACCGTTGAACACCATTTCTTGGCAGTAGCGCTGGTCCGCTATTATATCAGACACCTCTACGACGAGCATCTGCTCTTCCACAACAGTCAATTGTCTTAAAATATTATCCCCCTCCACTTTTGAGGCAGAAACAATGAAATTGAAACCAAACACATCCGCTCTCTCCGCTAGCATTTTTAATTCTCTTAATTGTTGCAGCTTCTCGATCAGGCTATTACACTCAGACATGATGATAACTAACTACTGCTTCATAGTAATCCTGCTCTTATATATACTAAGGAGTTGATATTAAAGCAGCAAAAAACTTTTTTGTACGTTTCACATGAAGCTCTGGGAACTGAAACCCAATCTTGTTATCTCATTAAAATTACAGAGTTGAATGATGGCAACTAGCAATCTAAAAAAAACAAGCGTATTACATAACCATAGTCTTTCACACAGTCAAAGCATATGGTCTTCTTATAGAATACTCCCAGCGGAATGAGAGCATCTAGCAAAGCCTCGACACAAAAAATGTTGACGTTATTAAAACGAAACAGACATATCATGCCTGCGACAACTAATTTATTACAATCACAATAACAGTAAATAACAGTAAATCGCCACATGGTCAATCATGTAAACACTGCTTGCATCTCCCGCAATCCCTCCCACACACACTGGTGACAGATGTTGCACATACCGTAAACCCTCTCTTCAATTAGCTAGCATTACTTCACCGCATACTTATTTTTCACGACCAAAAAATTACATCTGCGCCCCACATATTGGATGGCACTGTATGCTCCTCGTCACAACATCGTCCACCCTGCCGCTCGCAACAAATGACACACAATTCTTCTAGGTTTTAATTCACCGGCCGGGAAAGCCCATATGCCATCTTTTTGGGAGCCTTCATAGGGAGGTTAACTCTGCTGGAGGTTTAGTTTTCGCAGTTAAGTAGTGCAGTTGCACTCCATACAAAGGGAGGAAGCGTGCAGTTCGTTACTCCCGTGGGGGTCCGGGCGGGGACACCAAGAGCCCGCCGAAGAGCCAGCTCGGTGTCCTGGGCGAAACCCCACACAAGACACGGCAGAAACCTAGAAGAATAGCTGAGTAATAATTCACCGGCCGTGAAAGCCAATATACCATCTTTTCGGAAGCCTTCATATAGAGGTTAAGGCTGCTGGAGCTTTTAGTTCTCGCAGTTACGTAGTGCAGTTGCACTCTTTACAAAGGGAGGTAGCGCGCATGTCGTTACTCCTGTGGGGGTCCGGACGGGGATACCAAGAGCCCGCCGAAGAGCCAGCCTGGTGTCCTAGGCGAAACCCCACACAAGACACGCCACAAACCTAGAAGAATAGCTGAGTTTTAATTCACCGGCCGTCAAAGCCAATATACCATCTTTTTGGAAACCTTCATAGGGAGGTTAAGGCTGCTTGAGCTTTTAGTTCTCGCAGTTAAGTAGTGCATTTGCACTCTATACAATGGGAGGTAGCGCGCAGTTCGTTACTCTCGTGGGGGTCCAGGCGGGGAGACCAAGAGCCCGCCGATGAGCCAGCTTGGTATCCTAGGCGAAACCCCACACAAGACAGGGCACAAATCTAGAAGAATTGCTGAGTTTTAATTCACCGGCTGTTTAAGCCAATAAACCATCTTTTTGGATGCCTTCATAGGGAGATTAAGGCGGCTGGAGCTTTTAGTTCTCGCAGTTAAGTAGTGCAGCTCCACTCTATACATAGGGAGGTAGCGCGCAGTTCGTTACTCCTGTAGGGGTACGGGCGTGGACACCAAGAGCCCGCCGATGAGCCAGCTCGGTGTCCTAAGCGAAACCCCACACAAGATACGGCACAAACCTAGAAGAATTGCTGAGTTTTGATTCACTGGCTGTGAAAGCCAATATACCATCTTTTTGGAAGCCTTCATAGGGAGATTAAGGCGGCTGGAGCTTTTAGTTCTCGCAGTTAAGTAGTGCAGTTGCACTCTATACAAAGGGAGGAGGCACGCAGTTCGCTACTCCCGTGGGGGTCCGGGCGGGGACAACAAGAGACCGCCGATGAGCCAGCTAGGTATCCTAGGCGACACCCCACACAAGATACGGCACAAACCTAGAAGAATAGCTGAGTTTTAATTCACCGGCCGTCAAAGCCAATATACCATCTTTTTGGAAACCTTCATAGGGAGGTTAAGGCTGCTTGAGCTTTTAGTTCTCGCAGTTAAGTAGTGCATTTGCACTCTATACAATGGGAGGTAGCGCGCAGTTCGTTACGCTCGTGGGGGTCCAGGCGGGGAGACCAAGAGCCCGCCGATGAGCCAGCTTGGTATCCTAGGCGAAACCCCACACAAGACAGGGCACAAATCTAGAAGAATTGCTGAGTTTTAATTCACCGGCTGTTTAAGCCAATAAACCATCTTTTTGGATGCCTTCATAGGGAGATTAAGGCGGCTGGAGCTTTTAGTTCTCGCAGTTAAGTAGTGCAGCTCCACTCTATACATAGGGAGGTAGCGCTCAGTTCGTTACTCCTGTAGGGGTACGGGCGTGGACACCAAGAGCCCGCCGATGAGCCAGCTCGGTGTCCTAAGCGAAACCCCACACAAGATACGGCACAAACCTAGAAGAATTGCTGAGTTTTGATTCACCGGCTGTGAAAGCCAATATACCATCTTTTTGGAAGCCTTCATAGGGAGATTAAGGCGGCTGGAGATTTTAGTTCTCGCAGTTAAGTAGTGCAGTTGCACTCTTTACAAAGAGATGTAAAACGCAGTTCGTTACTCCCGTGGGGGTCCGGACGGGGATACCAAGAGCCCGCCGATGAGCCAGCTTGGTGTCCTAGGCGGAACCCCACACTAGACACGGCACACACATAGAAGAATTGCTGAGTTTTAATTCACCGGCTGTGAAAGCCAATATACCATCTTTTTGGAAGCCTCCATAGGGTGGTTCAGGCTGCTGGAGCTTTTAGTACTCGCAGTTAAGTAGTGCAGTTGCACTCTATACAAAGGGAGGTAGCGCGCAGTTCGTTACTCTCGTGGGGGTCCGGGCGGGGACACCAAGAGCCCGCCGATGAGCCAGTTGGTATTCTAGGTGAAACCGCACACAAGACACGGCACAAACCTAGAAGAATTGCTGAGTTTTAATTCACCGGCCGTGAAAGCCAATATACCATCTTTTTGGAAGCCTTCATAGGGAGGTTAAGGCTGCTGGAGCTTTTAGTTCTCGCAGTTAAGTAGTTCAGTTGCGCTATATACAAAGGGAGGTAGCGCGCAGTTCGTTACTCCTCTGGGGCTCCGGGCGGGGACACCAAGAGCCCGCCGATGAGCAGCTTGGTGTCCTAGGCGAAACCCCACACAAGACTACGGCACAAACCTAGAAGAATTGCGGAGTTTTAATCCACTGGCCGTGAAAGCCAATATACCATCTTTTTGGAAACCTTCATAGGGAGGTTAAAGCTGCTGGAGCTTTTAGTTCTCGCAGTTAAGTAGTGCAGTTGCACTATATACAAAGGGAGGTAGCGCTCAGTTCATTACTCCCGTGGGGGTCCGGGCGGGGATACCAAGAGCCCGCCGATGAGCCATCTTCGTATCCTAGGGGAAACCCCACACGACACGACACACACATAGAAGAATTGCTGAGTTTTAATTCACCGGCTGTGAAAGCCAATATACCAACTTTTTGGAAGCCTTCATAGGGAGGTTAAGGCTGTTGGAGCTTTTAGTTCTCGCAGTTAAGTAGTGCAGTTGCACTCTATACAATGGGAGGTAGCGCGCAGTTCGTTATTCCTGTGGGGGTCCAGGTGGGGACACCAAGAGCCCGCCGATGAGCCATCTTGGTATCCTAGGCGAAACCCCACACTAGACACGGCACACACATAGAAGAATTGCTGAGTTTTAATTCACCGGCCGTGAAAGCCAATATACCATCTTTTTGGAAGCCTTCATAGGGTGGTTCAGGCTGCTGGAGCTTTTAGTTCTCGCAGTTAAGTAGTGCAGTTGCACTCTATACAATGGGAGGTAGCGCGCAGTTCGTTACTTCTGTGGAACCGTGCGGGGACACCAAGAGCCCGTCGATGAGCCAGCTTGGTGTCCTAGGCGAAACCCCACACAAGACACGGCACAAACCTAGAAAACTTGCTGAGTTTTAATTCACCGGTCGTGAAAGCCAAAATACCATCCTTTTTTTATATAAATAGTTATTGTATTATGAATTACACATGGAAATGAATTGTTACTCCTCGCCGAATCTAATTATGTGCATTCGTGTTGACCAACTGGGAAGTCATTCTATTAATATAGACTGATGAAATAACAAGAAGACACCCTAGTTTTCAAAGGACCCTGAAAGGTAAGACTTGAGCTATGGTTTTGAGCTATGGTTTTTAGGCTAGTATTATAAGTCTTCGGCCTTAGCCCGTCATGGGCTGGATAGTGCCAGGGGTTGACTTGATTATAAGTCTTTTCAAATCAAAAACGGAACTAGATCCTTAACTGGTTATAAATTAATAATAATGTTATTGGTTTTTCGTCCCGTTCAACTACTGCGGCTTGTAGAAATGCCGGGGTGCCGATGTTTTGCCCCGAAGGGGGTCTTTAACGTGCCGGTAAATCTACAGACACGGCTCCCAAGCATTTACGCACCCTTTAATGCCAGCTGACTGCGCCAGGATTAGATCCTGCAACCTTGGGACAGCAAGCGAAAACGTTACCGCTGAGCCACGCAGCCATTCGGTTAAAAATCAGAAGCATGTCTCGGTGGGATATCTATGCATGGCTTCGTAGTCGGTAGCATGCTGAACTGCTATGCCCAAGATCGCGGGTTCAAACCCCGCCGAATTCGTCGGATTTTTAAGAGTGTTACAATCCTTCAGTATGCCTTCCTTTGGAGGGGAAGTGGAGCTGGCGGGCCCATGTCATAGATATATGGCATGTAAAAGAACCTACCACTACAATGGAAGTGTGTAGCCACAATTTGTACGCTATTTGGTCAGAAACGCTCTATCAAGTTCCAAAGTTCGCCACTGGGTGTCAGTGACAGTGGCGTCTGGTAGCCAAAGTTGGAACTAATTGAAATTGGGGAGCCTACGGGCGTTCAATTGAAATGCCCTGCTATGGCCATTGGTTGCAATTCAAATATTAATAATATCAATGCATTTTGAAAATTAAGACATAAGTAAACTTAAATGATGTCATCTCAAACACGTGCCGATATTTTTATTTTCAGGTGTAGAAAATGGCTTTCAAATATTCAGAGAGCTGATTTAATGAATAGAAATGTATACTATTTTGTACAATAATACAAACTTATTCTCGAATCATTTTCAAATAAGCCCACATATGTCGTCAGGATAATGCTCACAAACTTAGATGTGGTACACATCTGATGAGCCAGCTTGGTGTCCTACGCGAAACCCCACACAGGACACGGCACAAACCTAGAAGAATTGGTGAGTTTTAATTCACTGGTCGTGAAAGCCAATATACCATCTTTTTGGAAGCCTTCATAGGGAGGTTATGGCTGCTTGAGCTTTTAGTTCTCACAGCAAAGAGGCGCAGGTGCGCTTCTTAAAAAGGGAGGTAGCGCGCAGATTGCTACTCCTGTGGGGGACCGGGCGGGGACACCAAGAGCCCACTGATGGGCCAGCATGGTGTTCTAGGCGAGACCCCGCACAAGACACGGCACAAACCTAGAGGAATTGCTGAGAACTACGTGGTACACTGTTTTTGATCCTCTTATGAAATACCTGGTCTCCCACATGAATGCTGTGTAGGTATGGTACACAATAATTTATTGCTGAAATTATTTGTGAAACTGAAATTGTATTATACATATTGTCAAATTCAGGAATGAAAGGTTTCAAAGTCACAGAAAAAATACGAAGTAGGCTACTTGCAATTGACCCATTTAAGACCTTAAGATATTTCTATACTTTTCGTTGCACAAATCACACCGGTATTTTTCTAATTAATTATACTGTAACCGGTACTCAATATTACGGAAGAACTAGCTTTTGATATGGTCAAGAATTTGATATAGCATAGCTATTTACGATTATACCCATACTAGTAACCCGCCCCGGCTTCGCCCGGTATCTTTAACGGTTTACCCAGCGTAAGCTTGAAAGGCGCACGGACGGCAGGTCCCAGACGCAATTCAGAAAAGCCGAGGTGAACAGCGATACTCCGAACACATATACTCTTCTCTTAAGTCTTATCTCTACACGACTCGAAAGTTGATGCTGGCCGAAACCGGGGTGATAGACTCGCTCGCTATCTAGTAAACTCAATCCGAAGCAAGTAATTTATATTTCCACTGAATGCAGATTGTTGGAAGAAATGAAAACGTAAAATCACCTACAGTATAGTGGGCGATGTATTAAAGATAGGTATATGCTGTCGCGGACCTCTTTGTAGAACTTTTCATCCTGACCAATTCTTACACTCATAGTTGGCCTATATAGATATTGTTAACGGTTTATCCAGAGTAAGCTAAAATGGCGCACGGACGACATGTTATTCTTCGACTTGATTCACTAAAATCGTTACTGCTCGGCTTCCTGAGGTCACAAGATAATGTTTTTTCTACAGAAACCTTCCTCGGGAAATCCTTTACAGAATGCTGAAAACCGCATCAAAATCTATCCAGTGGTTCTCGAGATTACCCACTACATCCAAGAATCCGGGACACTGTTCTATACTGCAGTATGTCGAGATGCCCGTGACTTTCAGTGAAACAAATACATGCATTTATAATTACTGTCGACCAAAGTATTATGTGCACTCGAGTTTGAAGGTTGTTTGTGAAGTAACCAATAGACCTTCATAAAATACAACAACATCATTTTCGTCGTTCTATTTTACGTTAGTCCATGTAGGTTTGGAATTTTAAATTTATATTTTAATATTTTTTATCGCAGTTGGAACACAAAAAGTGCACGTTTTTAAGCGTGTTTCAACCATGCGCAACATTTAAGAATTATTATCTCAAAAACCCGTCATCAGATCGAATCCAAATTTTAACACAATATACATTAGAATGTTTTATAAATGGTTTATTAATTTCACAATTGTGTGTGTCCAAGAAACAATGTTGTTATCATTGTTGTAAGGTAACTTTTTCTCGGCTCGGGGTGGTTGGAAAATGTAGTTCTTGGTTGCATTGTAATCCTTATACATCAAAAAGTTATGCTGTATGACTGTGAAATACGTAAATTAATTCACTTATTTTATATCGGTTTGTATTTCTACGGGGAAATAACACATGTTTCACCCGCTGGCCGCTCCGGAAAAGCTGTACAGCGTTGCCGAAATGGTGCCCACACGCATCATGGCGCGTCTCGTTCGGAAGTGATGGGCTCCATCTCAGCAACGCTGTACAGCATTTCCGGAGCGGCTAGCAGGAGAACCATGTGTTATTTCCTCGTACAAATACATACCGATATAAAATAAGTGAATTAATTTACGTATTTCACAGTCATACAGCATTACTTTTTGATATATAACGATTACAACGCAAGCAAGAACTACATTTTCCATCCACCCCGAGCCGAGAAAAAGTTACCTTACAACAATGATAACAACTTTGTTTCTTGGACACACAAAATTGTGAAATTAATAAACCAGTTATACAACATTCCAATGTATATTGTGTTAAAATTTGGATTCGATCTGATGACGGATTTTTGAGATAATAATTCTTCAATTTGACGCATGGTTGAAACACGCTTAAAAACGTGCACTTTTTGTGTTCCAACTGCGATAAAAAATATTAAAATATAAATTTAAAAATCCAAACCTACATGACCTAACGTAAAATAGAACGACGAAAATGTTGATGGTATTGGTTTTTATGTAGGTCTATTGGTTACTTCACAAACAACCTTCAAACTCGAGTACACATAATACTTTGGTCGACAGTAGTATGGGCTATTAATTATACGTAAGACTCGTTAAATGCCTCATACAACTGTACCTAGGAATACGTGCAGAGGGCTAGGCTAATAAAAACAGACCATTTATTTATGTTCCTATAAATTAAAAATTGTGATTTAACATGACTTTTGTTTACAATTGAAATAATCACTCAGGTGAGTTAAAATTCATAAAACCCCTACAAAAGTGAAAGCATCAGTTCCGCGAAGGACGCAATCAAGGCAGTTGCCTGCTTGCTGGCCGCCACGAACACTAGTGTCGCTCCATCTACCAAGAGGATGCAATTTCGTAACGTAGCGAGATTCATGACTGTGTATTTTAGACTGTAGTAATGCAACTCCGTCCTGCCAGGTTTGCCTATCTAACTTTTCCCCCGCGAAATAGGCTATAGCTTATTTCAAACTGAGGCTAGCGCCAAATAATTTTGTATCCCACCTAGCGGGACAATATTAGCATTTTTCTTTTCTTAGAAGGACAGAAGTTATATGTAAACTAATCTAGTTTTAATTTAAAATAACGCGTTTAAATGAGGACTTAGAAAATTCTATTGGTACATTAACGTTATTTGTGGGATCGTTATTAACTTGTTGAGCAATGAGATCACCGTCAGCCGAGTTGCTTCATATAACGTTAGCACAGTATACCGTATGCCCAACAATAAATTCCCCGAATTACGTTTATCTCCCAGTTACGAGTGAAATTTGTCGTATGTGTAGTGTAAGCAACTAAACCTTTTTCCGGCTGAATGTAGCATTTGTATGGTAAAAAAAAAGGGCTTAGTAGGTGACAAAAATCTTCGAAAATTATATTTTAGGCGTTCAGGGCTAATAGCAATATAAAGCGTTTGGCTGCGTGGCTCAGGGGTAACGTTCTCGCTTGCTGAGCCCAAGGTTGCAGGTTCGAAACCTGGCGCAGTCAGCTGGCATTTGAGGGTGCGCAAATGCGAGGGAGCCGTGTCAGTACATTTACTGGCACGTTAACGATCCCCTTCGGGGCAAAATTCCGGCACCCCGGCGTCTCTAAAAGCCAAGGTATATAAAAGGGACGTAAAACCAATAGCATTATTATTATTATTATTATTATTATTATTATTATTATTATTATAGCAATATAAAGCACAGGATCTTGTTGAAAAACCTGAAAATACATTTTAAAAAAAGAGTAGCTTATTGTATAAATCAACATGATACATCGTGAGAGGACATGCCCACATTTGCTGGGACTTCTGTAAATGTTTTCTCTTGTTGAGAGATACGGAGTCTTCATGTTGGTAGCTTAGATAGATTCAAGTTTATTTTGTTCCTGTCAGAGAACAGGAATGTTCTAGATTTACCATTTCAGTCAAAAATAGCTTCATTTTTAAATAACTGTTCTTCTTTGTTGACTTTTGTGCATATTGTCTTACTCGAAAACGTCTGGAGCAAAATACATGAACTTTTCTTGTGTAATAATGAAAATGAAAATCCACAGCCTGTTTCCAGTCTCCGACCGGGTCAGGAATGGAATGAATGAAGCCCCCATCTAGCGGCGAGGATATGAACTGTGCCGGCTGCCGAGGCCTGACGCACTCCTCTGGGGCAATGATTAAATGAATGACAGATGAAATGAAATGATAGTGGAGAGTGTTGCTGGAATGAAATTTTGACAGGGAAAACCGGAGTACCCGGAGAAAAACCTGTCTGCCTCCGTTTTGTCCAGCACAGATCTCACAGGGAGTGACCGGGATTTGAACCACGGACCCAGCGGTGAGAGGCCGGCGAGCTGCCGCCTATTGTGTAATAATATCTCATTGAAAAATGGTAATACTTGTAGAATTGTTGTTAATTCTTTTGATGGGCTTGAGACATCTTTGTCACCAGCCCCGTATAGTTGGGTGTGTGTTGAAGTTGTCTGGCAACCTGTATTGCTGTGATGACTGTAGTAATGTGTAAATGTAACAAGGACAAGGTTGGGGTAGACGCTCCGGGACTTGAAGTAAGGCACTATGCCGGCAATTTCCTGTAGGGAGAGTGGAAAAACCCGGGGGAAAACCACACTCAGGAAATCCGCTGTCAGCACCGGGATTCAAACCTACGATATCCGTACTTACTGCAGCTGCCCTCGCGGCCATGGTGCACGTTTAACGAGCGCGACGAAATGCTTGTAGAATTTGGCTTCAAGTAACTATGACCCCCCCCCCATTGGTCGATCCTGGCTACGCTACTCATTAATATTAATAGCCACATTACACAGCTGACCTCTCCCTGGGAACGGCATCCACGGACACAGGGAGCGGTGGTCATCTTGCCCATTAGCCCACCACCTGATCGCCCCTGGACCACGTGCTCGCTCTAAGGGCCCATGACGTCAGCAAAGGGCTGATGACGTTATCGTGATGATGCAATATCCAGAACGAATAGAGATATACAACTACTATACGCATGTGCTGTGCCTACCTTGATCCAAATACTCTACATTACGTTGTGGCGCTATGTTGTAACCTTACAACCTGTCATGTTAATGAGCTCTACTATACAGGTTGAACAAAAAATGCCGCACTTGGAGGTCGGCATGCGGTTCATCGTCAAAAATCACGACAAAAGATTATGTTGCTAAACCTAGTCCCGCCAATAGGTTTAACAGAAATGCGTGTTAAGAAACGAGGCTCTGCCAACACTGTAACTGCATGCAACGTGGCCAAAAACAGCTCGCAGGAACTTTGCGCTCTGCTGGAGCTATCTCTGTACATTCTGATGCACTGCAGGATGTGGCAGTGTTGCCAGCTTCTCGTTTTCATACCTGTGTTTTCAAACAGCACCCGATCCGATTTTGCTATAGAAACTTTTGTCTTACAATTGGATGAGGAATCGAATGCCGACCTCCAAGTGCGGCATTTTATGTTCACCCTGTATATATTTAAGTCCGTTAGTTGGGCGACCAAGTTGTAACCTTTAGACTGCACGTTGACAACCGGCTCAATACATACGAGTAGTAGGGTTTTTTGAAAAACACTATATAAAACATCTAGCACTGATTGAATAACTACAGATAGGTACTCTTTTATCATAATAAGAGAAAAACACATGAATAACTGGTATTAATCTGAATATATTCTATGAAAATCATGATATTATGGAAGTTTGTGCCTATACATCGCATTGTCCTAATCCTGGACTGGTTAATAGCCACTATGCCATTTATACACATTGAAACAATACTGGAAACTGACGTGAGGGTTGGAACGGGGTGCACTCAGCCTCGTGAGGACAATTGAGTAGCTGTCTGACAGTGAGTCAGCGCCCCGATCGCGAAAACCAAGATTAACGGCCGAAATGATAGTGGAGAGTGTTGCTGGAATGAAATTTTGACAGGGAAAACCGGAGAACCCGGAGAAAACCCTGTCTGCCTCCGTTTTGTCCAGCACAGATCTCACATGGAGTGACCGGGATATGAACCACGGAACCAGCGGTGAGAGGCTGGCGTGCTGCCGCCTAAGCCACGGAGGCTTCATGTTAAACTAACATACAAAATCTAAATCTAAATAATGTAATGAATGAAACATGTGGTGGAATTGATGGAATAACGATCTTAATTAATTCTTATTCTATATGAAATGAGGTGGATGTTAATAAAAGTGAAATGTATGAAAACAAATGGCATAATACTGAATAATTAAATATCTGAGGAAGCTGGAGTGGGTGGGTTCGACCTCTCATTATCGACACATTACAACTCTGTATATTCATTTGTGGTATTCTACCATTATGACTGATTTTTAAACCTTTTCGGAAACTTGAGCAATAGTTCAATTGAGCAAACTTAGGAAAGTTACTAACGAACTCAATGAAAACTTACCCCTGTGTGTCTGCAAAGTACTGCCACGGCTGATAGGATTTACCGTTGTCCAAGGATCGCTCCAGAACCCACACTCCAGGACGAGGGGAGTTAGCCATCTTGATGAACACGTATGCAACGTGGAACTCCTGAAAAGAGAATTCATAATTATGTGATATTGAATTAGCTAATAGCCTATATGGTGCTTATAAGATTACTGTTAAGTCCTAAAGTCACCTTGTTATAAATTAGGAACAGAACTGTCAGTCGTAACTCTTCAGTTGCTCATGACTGGGTGGGGGGTACAATGTGGCCTATATAATATGAGTCGTCAAGTTACAAAACTCGTTTAATCCACTTGTGAATAAGAATCATTTTCATGAGAAACGTGCCTCACGTATCTTTTGTGTTTGTTGTTTTCTCCTTTTTTCTTTGTGTTTTTGGTTTTGTGTTTGCCTTGTGCTTTTCTTTCTTGGTTTTGTGTTTGTTTTCTGCTTTTGCTTTTTGCTTTATGTTTCTTGATTTTGATTTCTGCTTTTGTTTTTGAATTTTGCTTTTTGCTTCGTTTTTTGTTTTGGTTTTGTTTTCTGCTTTTGCTGTTTTTGAATTTTGCTTTGTGTTTCTTTTGTTTTTGTTTTCTGCTTTTGCCTTTGTGTTTGAATTTTGCTTTTTGCTTTGTGTTTTTTTTGTTTTGTTTTGGTTTTGTTTTGTTTTCTGTAAAATCATAATAAAACAAAACAAAATAAAACAAAATAAAATAAAGAAAACAAAATTAAAATAAAACAGAATAAAACAAAATAAACAAAACAAAATAAAAACAAAAAACGAAACAATTTAAAACAAAATAAAACGAAATAAAGTAAAACAAAACAAAATAAAAAATAATAAAAACAAAATAAAACAAAATACAATTAAGTAAAATAAAATTAAAAATACATTAATTTATTTCGTATGGCAAAACAAGGATACATTATAAATACATATATCTTCCAATTTTATATACATTATTTACAGATCAATGATACACTTTCAAAACTTAATGTCCAGACTTTACAGCCAGTCCACTGTTTCCGTAGAGGCACTATGTAATTCTTGGGCAGATCCATTGAATTTTCTCTTTGGGCAGTCCATTACAATATGCTGGATGGTCTGAGGCACATTACCACAGTCGTAGAATGGGTCTTCAGATTTTCCCCACTTGTGAAGCCCGAATTTACACCTTCCATGATTTGTCCTGATTCTAATACATTAATAATTTTACGACATGATCCTTATTCACAAGTGGATTAAACGAGTTTTGCAACTGGATGACTCATATATGAATAAGTAAATAACACTCACGGAAAACAAATTGCATGTATTATTAGTTATGGTTAAAGCCCTGCGCGGATGCGGATATCCGCAAAATTTCTCACCATGCGGATATACGGTGAGATTCTTTTGCTGGAGCGGGGCCAGTGGCCGACTGCCGGGCGCGCGCGCCTTCCGCCAGCCAACCAAGCTCGGGCCGCAGAGTTACGCAAAGCGGAGGCGAGCTAACCAGGGTCATTACAGTCATTAAGTCACTAAACTTTCATCAACGAGGGTGTGTAGTGTCAGCGTACACAAAAGAGGGTAACATAAACAACAGCTGCAAGATTTAATTAAAGAAGCACAGATGTTTCTCATATTTCTTGGAAATCTGGAAGACCTCACGTCACCAGTTAAAGGTTAGAACTTATCTTTTCACAGAAGATACTGAAAATGTTCTCCTTCAGATGACGGTCAGTAACTTTGGAAGTTACATCGTTATATTATGTAGCTATTCCTGTACCCTACTGCGGGTTTACAGTAATTAATCGAAGCACGGACCTAAACCCGTTTGATTGTGGGTTAATTAAAAATACAAGTGTACAGATCAATTAATTACCCGTCCTCTAGTGGAGCTGCAGACCAATATACAGCAGTATATATCCCTCACAACAGAAGGGAATTACAACGTGTTACAACACATTACAATTTATTTACACGGTACAACGCCTGTCTGTCAACTGAAGGAGTAAACTCTCAGCATCTCCTGTGGATAGGTAAGTTCTTTAATCATGATTTCCTGGTGAATTTACCATTAATTCATGAATGTTCTTTGTTACGGTTTCCACCTGCGCGGAATCCGCGGTACGAGCTCAGTTGCCTGGCGGAAGGCGCTTGCGCCCGGCAGCCGGCCGCCGCACAGTGGGTCAAAATCGAAATCTAGGAGGACAAAATGCTTTATTTTCATAATTCAAAAATCAAAATGTATTACTTCTACAGCACTCTCATATAATTGCCGCTCACTATTCTGGGATATAAACGCATCTTACAGTAGTGTAAATCTGTCACCACTGTTCGAGCAGTCTGAATTGGTGGGTGAATGTAAGTGGCTGTGGTTTGGTTGTCTTTGTGGTTAGTGTGATGCTTTAAGATGGAACATGCAGCTGAAGGTATGATCTTTGTAACGTGTTTCAGTTATTAATGGGCGTAATTATTACGTAATTTTAGCTATATTTGCATTGTATAATAATAAACTATTATTTTTAAAATTATATTTTCACTTAGATTTTTAGTATGTCGCGTCACTCTGCGTCACTTTCTACTTAATGTTAAAATGTAGATAAAGCCTTGTAGTTTACGCCTGTTATAAGATCTTTGCATCTTTTTGCAACTTACTTAGTAATTTTATGCTTTAGAAGATGCCGCGCAGCCAGTTCTCACACGTTTACAACTGTTTGAAGCACTGGGTTCGACGATTATGTCAAAAGTGGAACTTTGTGACTTTGTTAAAAGTAAATTAGGAGTAGAAAATTGTTCTGAAGAGATAACTGAATGCTCTATCCAACTCCTAGTCATAGACTTTTTTTTTTGCATGTGTAGACGTAGCTTAAAAAGGTATTAACTGATGTTTATTATGAAGTTAACAAATTATATACGTTGCTTTCACTCTAAATTCACGATTAAAACGTTAACATAATTTTGTCCCCCTAGATTTCGATTTTGACCCACTGTGCGCCGGCCCCACTCCAGCAAAAGGATCGCCCTGTAGTTCGCATGGCTGTGCGGATGGCGGAGAAGCTGCAGATAATGTTTAGAGTAAATTTGCGGATAGTTATTAGTAGGCCTCGGAGGTTTAGGAAAAATCATACTTTTTTCTTTGCCTCAATTTTCATGTCCGATTGGTTTCTGACGCAAATCAAGTGATTATCGTCAAATTAAAGTGGTTTTTACTTGTCTTATACAGGGTCTTTCATATAAAGTAAGAACGGTAAGCGGCAGTTTTGCTATTCGTTGCTGCGGTGGCCTTGGCCGAGCTTGTGGCGCGCCATGGCCCCCTGCTGTACTATTAAAAGCGCGCGCATAGTACATAGTTCCGATGGACTGCATAAAATAACAGATTGACATACCAAACTGGTTTTACTACTAAATGTTTGCTTGTTTTATGTCTCAACATAATCGCCAAAACGATTGTAACATTAATTTGTCGTATGTTACACCAGCTTTCCAATGCCCTCCGCAAAATATTCTGCCGCCACTGAGGTGGGTACGTCTAGACAGCCTCCTGAAGTTTTTTCTTTTTGGCTAGGCGTTGCCGCCCAACCATACCTTCAAATATCGAAAAAAAAGTGACAATCATTCACGACCACACTGTACCAACGTTACGATAAACTTTTACAAAGAATTCGTGTGTGAAGTTTTGGACCATCTTCCGTTTAGTCCAAACCAGCACTGAATGATTTTCACCTTTTTCGAGTAAAGTAATCTGTGGTATGTTCTATGCGCGCGCAATCATCCTCAACTTACCGAACGGCAACTAGTGTTTACAGAAGTAGACTGTAAATAACCCATTCAACATGTAAAAGATCCTTCCACAGACTAAACTTGTGTGAAGCCAAATTTCTAGATTGGATTTCGTTGGAACGCTTTATCAAAGTTCCAACGTTCAATACTAGGTATCAGTGGCATCTGGTAGCGAACGTTGGAACTACTTGAAATTGAATGGAACTTGTAGCTCACTCTATGGGCGTTCACTAGAAGCAGCTACAGCCTCTGGCGAGCCGAACGTGTCCTCGGACACTCCCGGCAATAAAAGCCATACAATAAATAAATAAATAATAAATAAATAATACAATGCAGAAAATTAATATGAAACTAGAAATAAAGAATTTAGTTAACAATTTAATCTCGAAGGGATTGTCGCTTAGATTTATAATTAAAAACGGTCATATTTATATCAGTCATTTTCAGGTCATATTTTGTCTTTTATTAGTAATACTTCTCCAATTTACGGTCATATTTGCTTGCATATTCGGGTTATTTCTGGGTCTAAACATCCGAGCCCTAGTTACTAGAATAATGTGTAACTGGCCTTTTTAGCCTATTTTCAATTTTGAAAAAAGAAATAGGCTTATGATCTCTCTCTCTCTCTCTCTCTCTCTCTCTGCGTGCGTGCGTGCGTGTGTGTGTGTGTGTGTGTGTGTGTCTAATAACTTCTAAACGGCTGGAGCGATTTCAATGAAACTCGGTAAGTTCATAGCACTAATCCGGCCGACCCCGACCGTGCCCTTCAAATGTTGTTACGTCTCACCAATCCAACATGGCGGTTGTGCGAAATATTTCACCAGCAATCAATATCTCCGAAACTAATCCCGATATCACCCTGGTAACTGGTAACTACAAAACCAACATGGCGGCCACGCGAATTTTAAATACACGTTTCTCGCGATTTAACCAACCAAACGCAAAAAAAACTTGGTACAGTATATGTGTATACACATAGTAATGCACCGACATCTAACTTGGTTCAATTGTTTACTTAACCACAAGATGGCGGATGTGCGAAATATTTCACTGGCATTCTATATCTCAAACTATTAGCGGTATCACCCTGAAATTTTGTACAGAGATAAAGGGCACTACTGGAAGTTCATCTATAAGACTTTCAAAAACCGGTTAACTACAAAACGAACATGGCGGCCAAGCGAATTTGAAAATGCTAAATAGACCTTTCTCGCGATTCAATGTTCCAACCGCAATGAAATCTGGTACAGGAGATGTTTATACACATTGTAATACACTGGTATCTAATTTAGTTCAATTGTTTACATAACCTCAAGATGGCGGCTTGGCGAATTTTAAAATTAAGTTTGTATTTCTTGTGTCGTAATCATGCGATCGATGTGAAAGTTTGAATAATGAGCCTACGCAATAATATTCCTATAATGGTACATGATCTTTGGCCTATACAGTTAACAATCCAACATGGCGACCATCCGAAATATTTAGACGGCTCTGAATTCTACGAATCTATTATAGCAATCAAACTGAATTTTTTTTATGTTCATAGGGCTATGACCTTAAGTTTACCAATAGGACTTTAAATAACCTGGTGATCACAAATCCAACATGGCGGCGACGCGAATTATAAATATTCACATGGACGTTTCTCGCAATTTAACCATCCGAGTGCAGTGAAACTTGTTGCAGTAAATCCTTATACGAATGTTAATCCACTGGCATCTAATTTATTTCAATTGTTTCCATAACCACAAAATGGCAGCTGTGCGAAATTTTAAAATCTCGTTTTTACTTCTTGTGTCCCAATCATGCGATTGAAGTCTGAATGCTACACGCACACAATAATCTTCATGTAACAGTACATAACTCTAGGACCTACATACCAAAATCCAACATGGCGACCATCCGAAATATTTAGTTGGTTCTCAATATCTACGAATCTATTACAGCAATCAAACTGAAGTTTTGTAGGTAGATAGAGGCAATTAACATAAGTAGGATATATGAAAATAGGCTGTATAGTTCTTCACGGAACTACTTGTTTTAAATAATTTTAGTTTTTGCTAAGATCTGCGTCTTTCACTTTTCTTGTTATTTCCCTATTTGCTTTCGCTTGGATTGTATGACAATAATAGAGAAGAGAGAGAAGCCAGTTATGGAAATACCGTCAATTAGTGTTGATGACTTATGCAACAAACAAAAATCCTTTATACCTGCCCTTGCCTGTGTGGGTATATCCGACGACTAAGTAAGTACTATAATTAGCCACCCGCTGTTTCATAAGGCATTGTCTTGTAATTCACACACAGCCTCAAATGTCTAAAGGTGTTGCTTCAATACTTTAGGATTTATCTAATAAACTAAACATATTATTGTAATGTCAGCGGATATGGATAACAGTCGTGTGGATGTGGGGCGGATATGGATAACAGTCGTGTGGATGTGGGGCGGATATGGATAACAGTCGTGTGGATGTGGGGCGGATATGGATAACAGTCGTGCGGATGTGGGGCGGATATGGATAACAGTCGTGTGGATGTGGGGCGGATATGGATAACAGTCGTGTGGATGTGGGGCGGATATGGATAACAGTCGTGCGGATGTGGGGCGGATATGGATAACAGTCGTGCGGATGTGGGGCGGATATGGATAACAGTCGTGTGGATGTGGGGCGGATATGGATAACAGTCGTGTGGATGTGGGGCGGATATGGATAACAGTCGTGCGGATGTGGGGCGGATATGGATAACAGTCGTGTGGATGTGGGGCGGATATGGATAACAGTCGTGTGGATGTGGGGCGGATATGGATAACAGTCGTGTGGATGTGGGGCGGATATGGATAACAGTCGTGTGGATGTGGGGTGGATATGGATAACAGTCGTGTGGATGTGGGGCGGATATGGATAACAGTCGTGTGGATGTGGGGTGGATACGGATAACAGTCGTGTGGATGTGGGGCGGATATGGATAACAGTCGTGTGGATGTGGGGCGGATATGGATAACAGTCGTGCGGATGTAGATAAAAGTAGTGCGGTTTTGGGCGGATGCGGAATGCAGTCGTGTGGATGTGGGGCGGATGCGGATAACAGTCGTGTGGATGTGGGGCGGATATGGATAACAGTCGTGTGGATGTGGGGCGGATATGGATAACAGTCGTGCGGATGTGGGGCGGATATGGATAACAGTCCTGTGTATGTGGGGCGGATATGGATATAACAGTCGTGTGAATGTGGGTCGGATGCGGATAACAGTCGTGTGGATGTGGGGCGGATATGGATAACAGTCGTGTGGATGTGGGGCGGATGCGGATAACAGTCGTGTGGATGTGGGGCGGATATGGATAACAGTCGTGTGGATGTGGGGCGGATGCGGATAACAGTCGTGTGGATGTGGGGCGGATATGGATAACAGTCGAGTGGATGTGGGGCGGATATGGATAACAGTCCTGCAGATGCGGGCCGGATGCGGATAACAGTCGTGCGGATGTAGATAAAAGTAGTGCGGTTTTGGGCGGATGCGGAATGCAGTCGTGTGGATGTGGGGCGGATGCGGATAACAGTCGTGTGGATGTGGGGCGGATATGGATAACAGTCGTGTGGATGTGGGGCGGATATGGATAACAGTCGTGTGGTTGTGGGGCGGATGCGGATAACGTCTTGTTTAACCGCGCAGGGCTCTATTTATGGTCACCATTATACTGGGGCAACTATAGGAAGTAGACACGCGATAGCGTAACAACCGCACAACCAAACTGCTCCGCTAAGGTAAGTAACCATATCTATCTATCTTCTATCTATCTATATATATAAAGCACAAAGTTTGTTTGTCTGTCTGTCTGTCTGTCTGTCTGTCTGTCTGTCTGTTATGTATACAAATCTACACCGTTTTACCGATCTGAACCAAAATTTGTATACTTACCCTTTGGAACCCTGCGGGTAACCCTGTCAACTTTAAATTTCGGACAGACCATCCCATTCCCTGCATTTAGGCCCTTTTGCTAAAATCTACACCGTTTCACCGATCTGAACCAAAATTTGTATACTTACCCTTTGGAACCCTGCGGGTAACACTGTCCACTTAAAATTTCGGACAGACCACCCCATTCCCTGCATTTAGGCCCTTTGGTCCAAATCTACACTGTTTCACCGATCAGAACCAAAATTCGTATTCTTACTCTTTGGTACCCTGCGAGTAACATTATCTGCTTGAAATTGCGAACGGACCACTCCATTCCCTGCATGTAGGCCCTTTGGCACAAATCTACACCGTTTCACCGATCTGAACCAAAATTTGTATACCTACCCTTTAGAACACTGTGAGTAACAGTCTGCTTGAAATTGCGGATAGACCACTCCATTCCCTGCATTTAGGCCCTTTGGCCCATTTCTACACCGTTTCACCGATCTCAACCAAAATTTGTATATTTACCCTTTGGAACACTGCGACTAACACTGTCTGCTTGAAATTGCGGAGAGGCTACTCCATCTCCTGGATTTATGCCCTTAGGCACAATTCTACACCGTTTCACCGAACTGAACCAAAATTTGTATACTTAGGCCTACCCATTGGAACCCTGCGAGTAACACTGTCCATTTAAAATTTCGGACAGACCACCCCACTCTCTGCATTTAGGCCCTTTTGCACAAATCTACACCGTTTCACCGATCTGAACCAAAATTTGTATACTTACCCTTTGGAACCCAGCGGGTAACCCTGTCCACTTGAAATTTTGGACAGACCACTCTATGCCCTGCATTTAGGCCCTTTTTCACAAATCTACACCGTTTCACCGATCTGAACCAAATTATGTACACTTACCCTTTGGAACCCTGCGAGTAACACCGTCCACTTTCAATTTCGGACAGACCACCCCATTCCCTGCATTTTGGCCCTTTGGTCCAAATCTACACCGTTTCACCGATCAGAATCAAAATTCGTATTCTTACCCTTTGGTACCCTGCGAGTAACACTGTCTGCTTGAAATTGCGGACAGATCACTCCATTTGCCGCATTTAGGCCCTTTGGCCCATATCTACACCGTTTCACCGATCTCAACCAAAATTTGTATATTTTCTCTTTGGAACACTTTGGAACACTGCGACTAACACTGTTGGCTTGAAATTGCGGAGAGCCACTCCAACCCCTGCATTTAGGCCGTTTGGCACAAATCTACACCGTTTCGCCGATCTGACCCAAATTTTATAAACGATGTAGATATGTGCCAAAGGGCCTAAATGCAGGGAATGGAGTGGTCTGTCCGAAATTTCAAGTGGACAGTGTTACTCATCGGAACCAGACAAGTAACACTGTTCACTTGAAACTTTGGACAGACAACTCCATTCCCTGCATTTAGGCCCTTTGGCAAAAATCTATCCTGTTTCACCGACCTGAACCAAATCTTACCTACTTACCCTTTGGAACCCGACGTGTAACACTATCTAAATGAAATTTCGGATGGACCATTCCATTTACTGCATTTAGGTTCTTTGGCAAAAATCAACATACTTTCACCCATCTAAACCAATCTTTATGTAAGTTACTTACCCTTTGGAACCCGACGAATAACACTGTCTGCTTGAACTTTCGGACAGAGCACACCATTCCCTGTATTTAGACCCTCTGCCACAAATCTACATCGTTTCACCAATCTGGACCATAATTTGTATACTCACTCTTGGGAACCCAACGAGTATCACTGTCCACTTTAAATTTCGGACAGACCACACCTTTCCCTGCATTTAGGCCCTTTGGGACAAATCTACACCGTTTCACTGATCTGAACCAAATTGTTTATAATTACCCTTTGGAACCCGACGAGTAGCACTGTCGACATGAAATTTCGGACAGACCTATTTATTCCCTGCATTTAGGCCCTTTGGCACAAATCTACACGGTTTCACCGATCTGAACCAAATTTGGAACCCGATGAGTAACACTGTCCACTTGAAATTTCTGACATACCACTCCATTTCCCTTCATTTAGCTTAGGAATCCCTCGGGGTTGCCAGCTTCCTAACTCACCAGCCATGAGCCCTTGAGGGTGTACCAGAAGTGGTGGGGCTACACACACCCTGCCTCTTTGAGCGCCTTGAGCAGAAGACAGGAGATATTATGAAAAGGAAAAGAAGGCAGACCCCTCGAAGAATAAGGGCATCAGGAAAGATGAGACAACGGCCAATTAAGACGGGAAATTGAAAGACTCCCTAGCCCTTGGATACCCTAATACAGTCGGAGTCGGAAGAGAACAAGAGTTGACGAAGGAAGGCCGACAGGAAAGAGAAGTGAAAGGAGCCCAACATCAGGAAGTAGAAGTGATGCCAGACTCAGCTGGGGTCCCGTGGTCGCCAACCTACGTCCCACAAGTTGTGAGACCCGGGGGGGGGGCAGTTGTGAGAATAGCTTACTGATTCATCATGAGGTGACATGAGAGGACTTTCCACATCCCACCGTGTTATCTGCTGTCAATGCTGATGCCAGCACAGGGCCGTTGCTCAAGCCACTGTGGTGTTGCGAAAGAGTGAGTGATTCCCCGGCCAATCTAAATACGGCGGAGAACCCCGAATGTGTGTCATCATATTTCGTCATCATCTGCGATCATCTCAGGTTCGTGCAGCTTGGACCCATATTCTTTGCCGAGCAGAACGCCATAAGCTCTTTCACTAGACGCTTCGAGTACATGCCTAAGCCAGAAAATAAGGTTGAGACTTTGGAAGACATCGAAGCTAGACATCAGAATTACCTATATCAGTTTTAAAATTACACCATGTTCGTTTAGTAGTCATTTTTTCATTACCTTATTATTGTCATCTTAAGTGCAAATGACCTAGATATTACGCGCATCATACCACTAATCACCGCCGCATAAAGTCTTTCTCGACTGTGATTTTTAAAATATTTATTTTTATTACAGTACATTGTGTACATTATTAGTTGAAGAGTCAATTCAATACAGGTAGTAGTTTCCCATCATCCTCATCATAAGGGCAAATGACCTAGATGTTACTACGCCCATTACACCATTGATCACCACACACAATAAGTCTTCCTCGCCTGTGAATTTTGAAATATGTATTTCCATTACGGTAGTTTGTAAGTTTGACGTGTTAATTCAACAGTAGTTTTCATTATCACCCTGATCAAAAGGGCAAATGACCTAGGTATTACGCCCTCATTGTCTTTGGGGGTAAATGACCTAGATTTTAAATCCATTATATTTCTAAGGATACTTTGAGACATTATCATCATTCCACCGGGCGAAGCCGGGTACTACTGCTAGTATCTCTATATTTAATACATTGCCTACTATTCGTGGTTTTACGTTTTCATTTCTTCCAACAATCTCCATTAAGTGGAAATTTAAATTACTAGCTCCGGAGCGAATTTACGAGCTAGCAAGTGAGCCTATCACCCTAGCTTCGGTCAGCGTCAAATAGTCGAGTCGTGTCGAGTTAAGACTTCAGAGAAGACTAATATATGTGTTTGGAGTTTCGCTGTTCACCTCGGCTTTTCTGAATTGCGTCTGGGACCTGCTGTCCATGCGCCTTTTAAGCTTACGCTGGGTAAACCGTTAAAGATACCAGGCGATGCCGGGGCGGGTTACTAGCATAGAGTTAAGAAAGAGATTAGTGAAGTGTCATGTTTGGAGTGTGGTAATGTATGGAGCCGAACCCTGGACACTTAGAAAGGAAGATGAGTGAAGAATAGTGGCTCTAGAAATGTAGAATTGGAGGCGGATGGAGGGAAAACGTAGGAAAGAAAAAACAAGTAGTTCCGTGTAGAACTAAACAGCCTATTTTCATATATCCTACTTATGTTAATTGCCACTTTCAACATACAAAATTTCAGTTTGATTGCTTTAATAAATTCGTAGATATTGAGAACCGTGAAAATATTTCGGATGATCGCCATGTTGGAGCTTTATATATGTAGGTCTTAGAGTTATGTACTATTACATGAAGATTATTGTGTAGGTTTAGTATTCAAACATCAATCGCATGATTAGGACACAATAAATAAAATCGGATTCTAAAATTTCACACAGCTAACATCTAGTGGTTATAAAAACAATTGAAATAAATTATATGCCAGTGGATTAAAGTTTGTTCAAGCATTTACCGTACCAAGTGTCACTGCGCTCGGATGGTTAAATCGCGAGAAACGTCCATTCAAATATTTATATTTCGCGTCACCAGGTTATTGAAAGTCCCATAGGTGAACTTATGTTCATAGCCTCTATCATCATTCAAAATTTCAGTTTGATTGCTGCATAGATTAATAGATATTGAGAACCGTCTAAATATTTCGGATGGTCGCCATGATATTTTTATATATGTAGGTAGTGATGTGGGCCGGGCAAATGCCCAGTGGGCAGGACATCTATAAAGTGACATTTGCCCGGGCATTTGCCCAAAACAGTTTTAAGCGCCCAAAATCTGGGCATTTAAGAAAACTTCTTTTTTTTTTACTTTTTACTACTTGTGATTGTTACTAGAGCATCAAAAACATAATAAAAACCATTAATCAAAGGTACATTTCATGGATAAACTAGTAATGCCTGAATATTGCTAATAATAACTTAATTATCCTGTGTCAATGTTGTCAGTAACATCTAAATGGGAAATATGTATATCTGGTTTAAAACATTGTATTACTGAGTTAGGCCTGCAGGCCTACTCATTTATATTTAGGAAAATTAGGTAGGAGTTTGACTATGGTGTGAACAGTGGCTTTGGGAGGAAGGTGAATGGGCTAGGCCCTGGGCAGCCATTGTGCTATGATCTTGGAATGGGGGTAGGGTGGTTGTGGCCTTGAGATTGGCGAGGTATTCTACCACCAGCAGCCCAGTTAGTTGTGAAGTAGAGCTATCTGTTGAGTGGTTGAGTCTGAGATAACATCACTTCTTCCTTAGGCTGTTATATTTTAAAAAGTGTTAGATTACATCATTACAAAATGCTTAGGAAAAAGGACCTATTTGGAACTTTTTTTATTTGAAAAGGAAAGGAGTATCTTGTAAATATTGTAATAAGGACTATTAACAGTCACATTGTAACAAAATGGAAAAGCACATAAAGAAGTGTTTTAAGTGCCCTCAGGATCTTAAAAAAGTGCTTCAGTTAGGTACAATTACAGTGGTTGAAATACCTTTTCGAAAGAAAACCCCCTTATGAACCTTTACTAATTGAAGTGGATGATTTCAACAACAAATCTGCAGTACCAAGCACAAGCTCAGCCTCAGAACCAAAATCAAGTTTTTCAGTGAATTCCTACAACAACTTCCGCAGCCTATTTTGGCCTCAACTCCTGTTTTTATGGATAAATATATAGAATACATGTATGTAGATACATATAATGGCTAAAACAATATTTATATAAGCGTTGCATTATGAATATGTTTTTAAAAGAGGTAAATGCCCAAAATGCCTGGGCATTTATGGGTTTTGGGCATTTGCCCGGACATTTATCCTGTACATTTGCCCCGGCTTATAAATGCCTAGACATTTTACATCACTATATGTAGGACATAGAGTTATGTACTATTAGATGACGATTATTACGTAGGTTCATTTATTCAAACGTTCACTTTGATCGCATGATTAATACACAAGAAATAAAAACTTAATTTTAAAATTTCGCACAGCCGCCATCTTGAGGTTATGTAAACAATTGAACTAACTTGGTTGGTTGGTTCCTCAGTTTAGGGGCTGCGACAACGCGGTCATGTACTTTGGGTGTGTGTAGAATCTGTCTGATAACCGGTGTTAATTGTGATAACTGTATTAGTGTGTGTTATCTGTTTTTATAAATTCAAGTAAGGACTGCAGAATTTGAATTTTTCAAATAGTTACTACTTTTGCCACCAAACGCCACCGTCAACGACTACTAGTTCAGAACTTAGCTACTAGACGCCACCGCAGTCGGCTCCCTGGCTACGAACGTAGGAACCTAAGAGCGTTGTTTACATTCTTAATCTATGAAATTTAGCTTCACACAGGTGTAATTAGTGGAAGGTTCTTTAACATGCCGTAGATCTATGACATGGGACCGCCGGCTTTACTTCCCCTCCAACATGGCGGCTGTGCGAAATACTTCACTGACATTCTATATCTCCTAAACTATTACTCATATCACCCTGAAATGTTGTGCAGTGATAAAGGGCACTACTAGACGTTCATCTACTGTGTGTCACTTTCAGAAACCTGTTAACTACAAAACGAACATGGCGACCAAGCGAAGTTGATACATTTAAATAGACTTTTTTCACGATTTAACCATCCGAACGCAGTGAAACTCGGTACAGCAAATGTTTATACACATTGCAATGCACTGACATCTAATTTAGTTCAATTATTTACATAACCTCAAGATGGTGAGTGACTGTGCGAAATTTTAAAATTATGTTATTATTTCTTGTATCCTAATCATGCGATCGAAGTCAACGTTTGAATAATGAACCCACACAATAATCGTCATCTAATAGTAGGCCTACATATATTAAAATCCAACATGGTGACCATACGAAATATTTAGACGGTTCTCCATATCTATTAATCAACCTGAAATTTTGTATGTGTATAGAGGCTATAAAGATGAGTTCACCTATGGGACGTTCAATAACCTGGTGAGCACAAATCCAACATGGCGGCGACGCGAAATTTAAATATTCAAATGGACGTTTCTCGCGATTTAACCATCCGAGCGCAATGAAACTTGGTGCGGTACATGCTTATATAAATTCTATTCCACTGGCATCTAATTCATTAATTGATTTTCATAACCACAAGATGGCGGCTGTGCGAAATTTTTAAATGTCGTTTTTCTTCGTGTGTCCTAATCATGTGATTGAAGTCTGAATACTACATGTGCACAATCATCTTCATGTAATAGTAGGCCTACATAACTCTAAGATCAACATATATATAAAATCCAACATGGCGACCATCCGTAATATTAGACGGTTCCTAATATCTACGAATCTATTACAGCAATCAAACTGAAATTGTGTATGTTGATAGAGGCAATTAACATAAGTAGGATATATGAAAATAGGCTTTTGTTCTTCACGGAACTAAGTTACTTGTTATTTCTTGTGTCCTAATCATGTGATTGAAGTCTGAATACTACATGTGCACAATCATCTTCATGTAATAGTAGGCCTACATAACTCTAAGATCAACATATATATAAAATCCAACATGGCGACCATCCGTAATATTAGACGGTTCCTAATATCTACCAATCTATTACAGCAATCAAACTGAAATTTTGTATAGAGATAGAGGCAATTAACTTAAGTAATATATATGAAAATAGGCTGTATAGTTCTTCACGGGACTACTTTTTAAATTATTTTTAGGCTGTATAAATACAGTCGAACTTCTATATCTCGAAGTAGTTCAATTTCCCGAAGTTCTACTCAATTTATATGTCTTGTTCTTTCTAGAAGATCAATTACCGGTACTCGAATATTTCAATACCTATAATGATATTGTATTTGTTCCCCAGACATAAAATATGAGTCTTTAACTCGAAGTTGGAGTGAAAATGCAGTTGAATTACATTCTTTAGCTGTGACATGGGAATTAAAATACCGTATCGATTCGGTTGTATAGGGTAGTCTACCTGGACTGAGTAGGCTATTTCTGTCAAGTTCTGTCAGCAGCTTATTATGTTCGAAATTCCAGCTAATACGCTGTCAACCATTAAAATAAACACACGATGTATAGCGCTATGCAGGAGTGATGATTTTGAAAGGAACGGAAAATACATACAGTAAAATTAATCGAAATGTATCTGCAATATTTGCACAACATTTAACCCTAGTTAGTATGAGTAGACCCGACGAGAGGGAGGGGCAAACGGAGCTACAGCCCTGGGGCCCGGGTCAACTGAAGGGCCCAGAAGAGACAATCACTTTTTTTTTAAATTTCCATATCAGTCCTCTTTATGAATCCAAACAAAAAAATTGCATATTATTGAAATATGATTTCGACTGAATTTAGAAAATAAGCAATACGTTTGAATTCTCACCAAGGGAAGTCATTAACAGGTGAAGTGAGTAAATTTTAAAACAGTCGAAATTTGATACATTTAAAATAGTAATTATAAACTAATGCGGTTCTTGAGCCATTGTAGAGCGAAATACTTACCATTTTAGATATTTTTATACAGAACTGTTATTTATTGACATATTGGCAAGTACGACAGCCGGCCAAATTTAAATTTCAACTTGGAAAATGTAGGCAAGTCATGAAAGTTGAAAGTAAAATTATTAAACAAATGATTAGGAAATGAGATTATGAACTGGCAACATTGATGGAAAGTCAATAAATGCAATAGATTTCCACATTATTTGACAGACCCGAATAAGGAAATTTTAGTTTATTTAAGGAGAAAACATGAATGTTAGGATTTCACGGTAAAAACTCAAATATGACGGGCCCTGGCAGTACACTTGCCATGTGGCCCGTGATCGCTCTCTACGGCCCTGAGTATGAGTAGACCTAGTGACAATAACAGCATAGCGTACCAACAGTTGTCTATGTAGCCTATTCATGATAATAGAACCCCATTTTTCATGTATTTCTCTTTCTCGATTTTTATATAACTCGAAGTAATTTTCGAGATATCGAAATTCGACTGTATTAAGCTTAGCCCGTTGTCCAGGAGGTGAGGTTTTTGTTCGAATATCAAGCATTGCTGACATGTTTTGTTTCTACTTCCTGGCATCTGGTGCATTCTTAATTAAGTGGCCCTTCTTGTGTAAGGCTTAGAAATGTGTTCTGTATCACTGAGTCTGTGTTGGTCCGGAAGTCTGCAGTACCATTAATTATATCTGAGGAAGCAGCTTGCAGGCTCCTCATTCTAGCCTATCTTATCTGGGCGGAGGAAATGGGAGGCGCCCCCGCACAGAGGGTTGGCCAAAACCAAGGACAAGACGGCTCTGTCCGACTTTTCAGCGGAATGCTTCTAATCCTTTCATCGAAAGCGTTGAAGCAAAGCGTGTATTATGAGACGTCCCGGGACGGCTCCTTTCAGCAGGTCCATGGCCGACTTCCTTCATAATTCGCTTTCCTGACCCTTCCTTCACTAGATCCAAGAAAAAGAGGCAATGGAATCAAGAATTAACAAGTTAAACTTGGCATACAAATTAACCTGGAACACTTACAACAACAAGACTAGGCTATCTCGAACAACACAAAACTGAGACACTACCAGCCAGTGATTCGTCTAGGAGCCATATAGCTCAGTTAGTTAGTTAGTTATTGTTGTTTTAATGGGCGGAACTGCTAGGTCATCTGCGCATTATATGCAGCTCAATGTTTGTGTCCGACAAAGAGAGGAATGATCAAAAAAGGAGGAGCTAATAGAGAGAAAGATTCTTAGGAAGATACTTGGACCTCAAAGAACAGAACATGGGTCGTATAGAAAAAATTCCTCTCGGCACGCCGGAAGGCGGAGGTAGATTTCACCGGGCAAACTAGGGGATAGGCTATAATAGGCAAAATATGCAGGTTTTCGTAGGTGGATCAGACCTCATTTATTGCGAGAAAGTATTTTACAATTGGAGGTTAATTAACTTTTTTTTCGTCTTTCTATGCATATTTTAAAAATTTTATTGTCTTATGGGGATGGTAAACTTCTTGTCATTTGGGGTTCATTTTTTATACTTGTGATCACACTGTCCTTATGCAAGGTTTGGAACTGATGTGTAACTATCTAACAGTCTGTTACTTCTTCACGCGAAATTTTATCTCCCGCCGAGATGTTGGTTGGTTCCTCAGTTTTGGGGCTGCGACAACGTGGTCATGTAACCCCGTGTACATTGGGTGTGTGTAGAATCTGTTTGATAAACGGTGTTAATTGTGATGACTGTATTAGTCTGTAATTCAGGTAAGGTCTGCAGAAGGTCAATTTTATGTAGTAGTACCTAATTTTGTACCAAATACTACCGTCAACGACACCTAGCTGTGAACTTGGCTGATTGATGCCACCGCAACCAGCAACTTGCAACGAACGTTGGAACTTCCACTCCGAAGGAAAGCATGCTGAGGGATTTTTAGCGCTCTTAGAAAATCCGACGACTTTGGCCGGTTTTGAACCAGCGACCTTGGGCATAGAAGTTCAGCATGCTGCCAGTTACCCGCTTCCCACATAGTCAGATGGAACAAGAAGTTCCGTGACGAACTAAAGAGCCTACTTTTCATAAAATTAAGATTCATGCCAATGATTAATCTACAGTATAATGACGAAATTAAGTTGGTAATATCGGAATGTCTTAATTAGATCGAAATACTGTATACTATGCATAATGTAGCCTAAAAGAGCAATACAGTTGGCAGCCCTGGTGACTGAATATGTTCTTAATTCCATCTCTTAAGGTACAGAATACAAAATGTAGTTGAAGTCCAAAGGTCGTTACATGGAGTTAGACATTGGATCTATCAGCACACGTAAAAGCAGGTTGGCAACAATGCCATGCGTGTGCTGGTCAGAAATAATCGGAAATATTATGATATCTTTTTGTGCCAATTTTGGATTAAATCCATTTGTTAGTATAGAAGTTACATGTATTTTAAAATTGGAATCAGGCATAGAATCATGTTGGCATCACTGACTTATATTAATTACTCCAAATTAATCTAGAATGTCAGGTGCTATACGTATGCAAAGTGTAGATCTGTTGGCTCGCATACTTTCTGATATATTGATACTAGGGTAAAAAAAATATAGACACCATTTATTAACGGTTAGCAGCCCTAATTGCTCTTAAGAATAATTATAGTCATATCTGTTATGTTACACATAGCACATACGAAATTTTGTTGAAATCCAACTGACAGCATAGAAGTTACGTGTATTTAAAAATTGGTCCTATCAGCAGGCTTAGAATCATGTTGGTAGAACTGACGTATTTATAAGATACTCCAAATTAATGTAAAATGTCAAGTACTATACGTAATCATAGTTTAAAGCTGTCGGCTTGCATACTTTCTGACATATTGGTATTTGGATAAAAAATAGAGAGAGCAATTATTAACAGTTGGCAGCCCTGGTGGTTCTTAAGAATACGCTCAGTCATACCTGCTTACGTGCACATATTACATACAAAATTTGGTAGAAATCCAATTGATAGTGTAGAAGTTATATGCATTTAAAAATTGGACCTATCAGAAGGCTTAAAATTATTTGGGCAACACTGTCATATGTGGCCTCCTGGAAATTAAACTGAAATAGTATTATCTACATGACGTGCCAATTTTGGAATAGCTCCCATGTATACCTTCCACGATATCCAACATGGAGCTCATATTTCTAGTGCGTTTTTTAAGCAGTTGGTAGCACTGACATCTTTTTCAAATATGGGCTTGAAATATTCCGGTATACATCTTTACTCATACTAAATTTGGTTTCGATTGCTGCAGCCGTTTCGGAATTGATAGGACACACACACACACACACACACACACACACACACACACACAGCCAGACAGAATGACAGACAGACAGACAGAAGGGCAGACAGACAGACACATTTTCCCGGATCGATCTCGTAAGTCTACTTTTTCCTCATTTTTGCAAAGTGTGAAAAGTAGGCTAAAAATGAATGTGATCTCGTCAATGGCGTTGTCTTGGCAACCTCTGATAGCTCATCCCTCATCAATTTAGAAGCGTTGTCATGGTAACCTCTGATGGCACTTGGCATTTTCTTTGATTCTGAAATCATTTTTCTCATCCCTTGGCGTAATGGTGGGTCATATCAAAAATTCTTTCAGACAAAAGTTTTAGGTAATTATTAGTGGAATATTTTCCATTCTGTATGGTTTTAATATTGTGCCTATTAAGAGAGATTTGATTAATGTTTCCCGAAAAACCCACTTTTTTCCACCCCTTTGGTCAATGGTTGGTGCTATCAAAAACCTTATTTGACATAAAGTTTTGGCACTTACCCGACACATATTATGAACTTTGAATGGATTCGATATTTCACGTATTAAGAGAGTTATAGCGAAATTTCACTTTTTCGAAAAAAAAAAGACCCCCATTTTCACCCCCTTCCACCGATTTTGCCCAATAACGAACTCGACCGAGATTTTAATGGGATACTTATTATGTAAAAAAATCTAAGGGATTGGGGCAAAATTAGGCAGTTATCGTGTCCACAAGAAACTGATATATATATATATATAAGCATTTGAACTGACGGTGGTTTTGGGGTCTGGGGGATGTGAAACGCGAAGATATGTAGAAATTTTCCGGAAGTCGAAACATGGTACCCATTGCAATAGTTAGCTTTCTAATGAAATCTACCTAAAAACGGAACCAAGAATTATACCTCAGATTGGATAAAATCTCAGACACCATCCGCAAAAGAAGGGCCATGATCTTTGGGCATACTGCATATGGACCCAGATAGATTAATAACCAACCAGATACCGTAATGAAATTCGTTGCAACCAGAAAAACCACAGCTCGCTGGTATCAGGATGTGAAGAAGGACCTAGAAGAAATGGCAACATCTGAAACTGAAATTAGCAACAGGGAAACATGCAAAGCCAAAATTGAGAATTTCACGGGTTTTAAGAGTCATCCCACATCCCGGATCCAGACACCATGGACTGAAGCAAGGAGGGGAATGCAGAGCGATAGTATGAAGGAGTAGGCTACTGGGCAAAAAAAAATAAAGAACCAGGAGCAGCTGAAATCAAATTAACGTGTTCCACAATCAATCTAAACGACAGAAGAAGAAGACCCAAGTTAGCGGTTGCCTGGACGATCAGCCTTTCACCATTCACAATATTGTATCAGAAGACAAAATGTGTCTATAAGATAAGACACTGTCCCTGTGGCAGCAGACGGGCAGAGTCTCTCGCAGAGTCCGTGGGTGAAACTGGGCTTGGAGAATAAGCAATTAAAATAATAATAATAATTATTATTATTATATGCATTAAGTTTTGGATTGGGGAGATGCATTTTGGGTGGGGCGCCGTGCTTGTAAACGAAGTGCCCTCGCTGTGTTTTATAATGTTGACGTCACAGTCGCAGTCGGTGTCTATAAAGATCGTGCGTACTTGCTTTCTGGAGCATCACACAGCTATTATTAAGGGGGCGAGACAGAGCCCTCGCTTCCCACTAATCTACATGTTTAATCACTGGCCTGGCTGACCTCTCAACTGGTCTGCATTATGTGTACCACACAGTCAGGGAGCACATTTGCCATGTATGGACTTTCTGGAACACTTCCAGGAACTGGCAGACATGCCAACGTGACAGATGGGGATTTCTCTAGGATTGCCAACCTGTTGGAGGAAATTCCCCTTGATTTCTAAGTACCCCACTCCGATTGAATTTAGCGCCGTAGAGTTGCCATGCAGTGTATGAGTGTTGCCAACGTGATGGGGAAATTCCCTGAGATTTGAATTTTTCGACCGTTAATTTGATTTTGCGCCACACGGTCGCCATTGTGTAGTTTTTTTTTTTTTTTTTGAAGCCGACGTATGAAAATTATTGTTTTCTTTTAAGGAAAATTGAATTTCGGATGATTATTTTGATGTTTGGCTAATTGGTTGGTTAACCTAAACTTATTTACATATGTTTGGCGGGTTGTTAAGCGGGCGCACCGGCAGCCATTTTGGTTCTTTGATAAGACTCATTTACTAAAAAAAAGTCTGTTCGCCGAGTCGAGACAGTGGAAGTAAACACAGCTGTATACGTGATTGCAGGGCTGCCCGCAAGGGGTGCACGTTGAACGTACGCCTACTTCAGTGCTGTGTATAGCCTACATGTGAAGTGGGCTGACTTATCGGCTGCATGCTACAGCGCGGTTTATTTAGTGTTCGTTTATGTATTTAATTAATTAATTAATAAGTTCTTAACTGTTTATGGCAGGCAACAGTGCAGCAAGTCTTGTCTTTACTAGGGCTACGGCATGACTAATGATCTCGGAGCTTCTTGACTAGCCCTTTCCGGCAGAGCCGATGACGTGAACTGGGCGTCTTTCCCTGTCCGGATAGCCAGAGGCACTGTCTCAACTCGGCGAATAGATTTTAGCTAGTTACCCTTCTCCTTACGGGTACATTTCTATTTGTATGTGTATATTACACTCCAAATACTTCTTCGGTGGCGTAGTTCAAACCCGGCCGAAGTCGTCGGATTATTTAAGAGCGTTAAAATCCTTCAGTATGCCTTCCTTCGGAGGGGAAGTAAAACCGGCGATCCCGTGTCATAAATTTATGGCATGTAAAAGATCCAACCACAAATTAAACTTGTGTGAAGCTGAATTTCTAGGTTAGATGTCGTTGGAACGCTCTATCAAAGTTCCAACGTTCACCACTAGGGTATCAGTGACATCTGGTAGCGAAAGTTGGAAGTACTTGAAATTGAAACGGAACTTGTAGCTCACCCTATGGGTGTCCGCTTGAAGCAGCTACAGACTCAGGAGAGCCGAACATAACCTCGGACACTCCTGGCACTAAAAGCCATACGCTAAATAAATAATAAATTCTCAAAATACTGTTATTGTTCTAACCTAGGCAGTGCTCGTTAAATAGTGAAACACGACCACGTGGACAGCTTCAGCAAATCATGAGATCGCAGGTTCGAATCCCGGCGCTAACAACGGCTATCCTGAGTGTGGTTTATCCCAGTTTTTTTCCACACTCCGTCCAGGCAAATGCCGAGATAAAACCTTACTTCAAGCTCCGGGGCACTTACCTCATTCCTGATCTGTGTGTGGAATATGCCCTGATAGCCTGTGTTAATGTGATAGCTGTCTTATTGTGTGTGGTTGTAATTTAGATGAGGATTGAGAAGGAGGCGGCCGTGGCCTTAATTTAGGTATCATCCCGGCAGAAGCTAGAAATGGGGAAACCCACAGAAAACCACTTCCAGGATGACTGAGGTGGGAATGGAATCAGCATCACGAGGCTGAGTGTACCCCGTTGCAGCCCTCAGACCAGAATAACATTCCTTGGCAGAGATGGGAATCGAACATGGGGCTCCAAGGTGACAGCCAAGAATGCTAGCCACTACGCAAAGAGGCGGACTAAACTAAAAGATTGTTCAATATTATCACCACGGTGGGTAAGTGGTTATCGTGTCGGATTACTAACCTCAAGCTTGCAGGTTCGCTCCTGGTCGTGGCAAGTGATTTTTGGAAGGCGGCAAAAATCACGACACGCATGTCATACGTTGTTGGCATGTTAAAGAACCTATTTGAATTCAGTAGGCCGTGTTCATAATGACAAAATTAATCTTGGGATTTTCCGCCAACACAAAGTTCCGCCATTCTCTACTAGAAAGCGCTATAGTGTCAAGGAGCTTAGATATCTAACCTCCTTGACTTCCATAGTACTTCAAGGAACAGCAAAATTCTACATGCAAGCTGCCCTCTTGGCGTCAAATAACAAAGCTTGCAACCGTCACCCGAGGCCATACGATATTATTATTATTATACACAAACAACTAGGATAAATTGGCTGGGGGAAACATGGGGGGACCTGAATGAGATGAACAACAGGGAGAACATAATGAAAAACCGAGAAATCTTCTCGGTGGCGTAGTTGGTAGCATGCTGAGCTTCTATGCCGAAGATAGCGGGTTCAAACCCGGCGAAGCCGTCGGATTTTTTAAGAGCGTTAAAATCCCTCAGTATGCCTTCCTTCGGAGGGGAAGTAAACCCGGCGGTCCCATGTCATAGATTTATGGCATGTTAAAGAACCTTCCATTAATTACACCTGTGTGAAGCTAAATTGTATAGGTTATGAATGTAAACAACGCACTTAGGTTTCTACGTTCGTTGCCAAGAGCCGACTGCGGTGGCAAATTCCAGAGGTCAATCACCACTTCCAGTATCTTAACAAAACATCATATAAACTACAACTAACAAATATTTACAAGTTGCATTATCTTAACTAATACTGCAACTAAATAAGTGTATATAATGTAAATATTTTCACCCTTATTTTCAGACATAAATTGTATAGCCTAAGTTTAGTGGATCTGATGATGGTCGAAACTGGTCATCCAAGTGTATTTATTACTCTCATGTTTTTTTTTTTTTTCAGGATTAGTGTTGACCGACTGGAAAGCATCAAACTTTTTTTTAATATACCAAGGGCCCGTGAGCTAAGCTCCGGATGTACTGCAGCCTAAAGGCTTATTGTGTACTCAGCACCAGTCCATTATCCCTGTGTCTTTGATAAGATGGTACAGTCCCATGATGGACTCTGTTTTGATTTCTTTTGGTTCAATTGTCGGTCTCCCAAAAAGATTGAATCTTCTGCGATCTAGAGCTTCGCAAGAGCAGATTATGTGATGGGCTGTCTCCGTTTCCTTCCCGCAAAAACTTTTGTTTAATGCAATTAAATTTGTGGCTAAAAATATTTCCTTGCATCTCATCCCCTCTTAATTTGGAGGAAAAAGCTACTGCAAGTATGTTTTAATTGACTCCTTAGCCAGTTTACTTTTCTTGGTACGAGTGAGTTGTTGTTGTTGTTGCTTATTTTAGGGGCTGCGACATCGTGGTCATGTAGCCCCGTGTATTTGGGTGTGTGAAACTAGTGTGTTTGTGTGTATGTAAATTGGGGGATAGGCTTAAGATGGAGGCGGTCGTGGATCTTAAGTTAGGAACCATCCCATCATTTGCCTGTAGTAGAAGTGGCGGTGGGGAAAACACAGATGAAGTATTAATAGCTCCAAATGGGAGCAGACATGGCCTGCTGTTATCTGGCCAGGCCGCCTTAACTGGAATGAATTAGACGCGTTGTTTCATGACTCCATCCGATGAGATGAGCTAAGAGACAGCGGCAGGGCTGTCCAAAACCCAACACTCGCCATTTCATAACCAAAAACCAACACAGTGATACTTCCAGGCACCCTTCAGCCCCAACCCCAAAGATGTCATGGAAATAATCTTCTAGAAAATCTACCGACATTCAATAACATACCGTACCGTACCTATAATACTTTTTGGCCGAATTGTTATTATAAGCAAGGCGATAATTATGTACTGGTTTTAACCTGCCTATTTGCCGCTTTCGCAGGTTTCCGTTTTACAAAGGATTCAGTGTTCTTAAGTCAAAATGTACTACTGTATTGTCGCATAGGATTGCTGTGAAATAATTTGATTCTTTCCCACTTTAAACAACACAGTTCATTCTTTAGCCGAACGTTTCTTTTCTCGTGTTCTTCAATAACTTTAATTTTCTCCTCCAGTGTAAGTGCCTTATGTTTAGAAGTCATTGTCACTGAATTACAGTACGTAAATAAATGCAGTGCACAGCAAAAAGAACACCTTTAAAATCACTCAAGTTCATTGTTTCCTTCTACTTGTATTTCTACTCACATTTCTCAGAAGGAAACTGTGTGTTAGTTACTGTTGTTTTAAGGGGCGGAACTACGAGGTCATCTGCCCCTCTTAACAATGATTAAAGAATACAAATTTGGAATTGAATTTAAAATTTTGAGGTGGACCCCTAAATTTAAAAAGACCAAAAATTAATAAAACAAAAACGTTAAAGTTAAATAAAAATAATAATATAACAATTAACAAAAATTACGGAGGGAAAAATTATCATTCAAAAACGAAGAAGTCAGTCAATCTATACTGGAAAATGTATCACGAGAGGGTCGGAGGAAGTAATGGTACAATCCATTTACAGTACTTACAGATGTGAAATGTAGCATACCTGCTGCATCCTTGAAGATGCAAGCACAGTCACGCTCAAAATTTAGTACATAGCTTTGAACATGGCATGTTAAAGAACCTTCCACTAATTAACCTGTGTGAAGCTAAATTCTAGTTAAACATTTGACAAACGCTCTTAGGTTCCTACGTTCGTCGCGGTGGCGCCTGGTAACCAAGTTCTGAACTAGTAGTCGTTGACGGGGGCGTTTGGCGGCAAAAGTAGGAACTACTTGAAAAAAAATCAATGTCTGCAGTCCTTACTTGAATTGAAAACAGAAACACACACTAATACAGCCACCACAATTAACACTGGTTATCAGACAGATTCTACACACACCCAAAGTACACGGGGCTACATGACCACGTTGTGGCAGCCACTAAACTAAGGAACCAACCAACCAAGCTTTGTATTATGGAAAATATAGTCTGTCTTAGTCAGGTTATTTTCGCCTATAGTTCCGGAATTTCTTTCCGTTTCCGCGTTAGGCAGTATTCCGGTTTACAGTGTCATTTTTCTTAGGAAATACCTCCGTTCCGAGTTTTGTATTCCGTTTGTCCAGTTTTCCGGTATATAGAGGGTCCTGTTTAGGCAGGTTTTACTGTACTTAAGTATATAAAATTGGGAAGAAAATGACGTTAGAAGCATTTAGTTAGTACATTGAGGACTGTTGTTTGAAAATGCGGAATATTAAGGCCATCTACCTCTAACATTAGAGAAGTAAGAAAGCACCAATGATGAGCCTACTAAATACCACAAGAATTACCGTGAGTGGTTAGTTCAACTGATTAACTAATTGGTTGGTTGGTTCTTAAGTTTAGGGGCTGCCACAACGCAGTCATGTAGCCCCGTGTACTTTGGGTGTGTGTAGAATCTGTCTGATAACCGGTGTTAAATGTGATGACTGTATTAGTGTGTGCTGCCTGTTTTTTTTTTTTTTTTTTTAATTCAAGTAAGGACTGCAGACTTTTGAATTTTTCAAATAGTTCCTACTTTTGCCGCCAAACGCCACCGTCAACGACTATTAGTTCAGAACTTAGCTACCAGACGCCACCGCAGTCGGCTCTTGGCAACGAACGAAGGAACCTAAGAGCGTTGTTTACATTCTTAATTTATACAATTTAGCTTCACACAGGTGTAATTAGTGGAAGGTTCTTTAACATGCCATACATCTATGGCATGGGACCGCCGGCTTTACTTTCCCTCCGAAGGAAGGCATACTGAGGGATTTTTAACGCTCTTAAAAATCCGACGACTTCGGCCGGATTTGAACCTGCGATCTTGGGCATAGAAGCTCAGCATGCTACCAACTACGCCACCGAAGCCGCCGATTAACTAATTAATTATATTTGATAATTTTGCGGCTTGTCACGGTGGGCGAGTGGTTATCGTGTCGGATTACTAATCCCAAGCTTGCAGGTTCGCTCCTGGCCGTGGTAAGTGTTTTTTTTTTAACGGCGGCAAAATTACGACATGCATGTCATACGATGTTGGCATGTTAAAGAACCCATTTAAATTCAATAGGCCGTGTTCATAATGGCAAAATTAATCTCGGGATTTTCCGCCAACACAAAAGTTCCTCATTTCTCTACTAGAAAGCGCTCTAGTGTCAAGGAGCTTAGATATCTAACCTCATTGACTTTGTTAGTGCTTCAAGGAACAACAAAATTCGACATGCAAGTTACCCTCTGGGTGTTAAATAACAAAGCTTGCACCCAGCATCCGAGGCCATACGATATAATGTTGCGCCAAATGCATGTTACTGATGTGGAGATTATTCCCCAACATGCTTTAGGATGTATTTCTTCATTGGAGGAAATTTTAAGAGAAATGTATTTCACCAGAAGACCCTGTTCTAAACTTCGACTAGATTTCGATGGAAATAACGTCTCATATACTGGTAGCCTTCAGTAACGATATAGGCCTATGTTTAACTATTAATTTACATCACATCGTGGTATAGCCTCGGAGGTCCGGGTTCGATTCCCGGCTCTGCCAAGAAATTGAATTCTGGTCTGAGGCCTGGAACGGGGTACACTCAGCCTCGTGAGACAAAACTGAGAAGAGGTGAGTTCGATTCCCACCTTAGCCCTTCTGGAAGTGGTTTTCCGTGCTTTCCCACTTCTACTCCAGGGAAATGCCGGGATGACACCTAACTTAAGGCCACGGTCGTTTCCTACCAAAATACTACCTCAATTATAAATACTCACACTATTACAGACATCACAATGACACAGGTTACCAGACAAATTCTACACACACCCAAGTACACGATGTCACAAAGCCCCTAAAACAATGAACAACTCGAGTAAATTGTAAAATTTATAGACCATTTGTTTTTAAGTTTTCGGGTTATTTTATTGAGTTTTTGTAGTCGATTTTTAAACATCAAAATATGGGCCCAGATAACAACAACAATAATAATAATAATATAGACAACTCCCCCCCCCCCCCCCCTGGCACTATACAGCCCACGAAGGGCCTAGGCCGAACAAGCCATTTGGCCTGCAGATATTAGGGTGACGAGTGACCAGCGCATCGGGTCCCCTCGGCCGTTAATCTTGGTTTTCGTGATCTGGGCGCTGCCTCACTGTCAGACAGCTACTCAATTGTCCTCACGAGGCCGAGTGCACCCCGTTCGAACCCTTACGTCAGTTTTAAAATCCCTGGCGGAGACGGGAATCGAACCCGGGGCCTCCAGGTGAGAGGCAGGCGCGCGCTACCGCAACACCACGGGGCCGGCAATAATAATATAGGCCCACTACAATTAAAAAAATGCATCTCCATGGCAGCGAAATTACGACATTATAAAACAAGTAGTCTTGTCGGAAGCTGTATACGCATCAGAAACCACAAGCACCAAGGGAAAGGCCAAAATTAAAGACATTGAAAGACAAGAATGAAAAATTCTGAGAAACTTTTACGGTGCCGTTTTCAGTGATAATTTCATATTGGAAATATCTGTTCCCGGAGGAAACTGGATGTAAAATTGTCCGATTGAGCTATGTACATTAACAAATTCACAAAGAAATTTGATACAATGGTCCGGCTAGCTCAGTATGTACTAGCCACGCGTCTTGGTGAGGTGTACCATAACCAACTGAAGAGCCCATTGGTACACTGGGGCGAAACGCTGGCAAATGCTTTGAGCTAGCGGGACCATTGTATCAAATTTCTTTGTGAATTTGTTAATGAGATAATTTCAGGCAAAAAAGACCCCTATCACGACACTCATCAGAAAACGCAGAGTGAAGTTCTTTACACACATCGCACGAATGAACGACACAAACTGACTAAAAGAATATTCAACATAATTTCTACGTCGAAATTGGGTACTTTTTGACACAAAGAAACTATGGAAGATTTAAGTTACAACAATTACCTATCACCATAGAAGACATCTACGATTGCAGCATTTGTAGACAAAAAAAAACAGAAATTTGAATTTAGATCACAGCCCAAAAGAAATAGGCGTAAATGGGCAGATGAAGAGAAGTTTTGTTGGTTGGTTTGTTGGTTGGTTTGTTGGTTCCTTCGTTTAGGAGCTGCAACAACGCGGTCATGTAGCCCCGTGTACTTTGGGTGTGTGTAGAATCTGTCTGATAACCGCTGTTAATTGTGGTGGCTGTATTAGTGTGTGTTATCTGTTTTTAAACCAAGTAAGGACTGCAGACATTGAATTTCAAGTAGTTCCTACTTTTGCGCTAAACGCCACCGTCAACGACTACTAGTTCAGAACTTGATTACTAGACGCCACCGCAGTCAGCTCCTGGCGACGAACGTTGGAACCTAAGAGTGTTGTTCAAATTTTTAACCTATAATTTAGCTTCACACAGGTGTAATTAGTGGAAGGTTTTTTAACACGCTGGCTTTACTTCCCCTCCGCAGGAAGGTATACTGAGGGATTTTTAACGCTCTTAAAATATCCGACGACTTTGGCCGGGTTTGAACCCGCTATCTTGGGCATAGAAGCTCAGCATGCTACCAACAACGCCACCGAAGTCGCCGATGAAGAGAAAAAGGCACACAGTGAACGGACGAAAGGTTTTTGGGAAGATAAAAGAGGAAAAGAGCCACCACCAAAAGCTAGATTTTTGTTCGTATTTTTAGAGCTCTGTCTTAAGGAGAATAATAGGCCTTAGGCCTAAGACGTTTCTGGTTGCTATGGAGACGATTAAGAGCAGTGGTCTGGTAGGCGCACATGTGCAGACAATATAGCATAGCTATTTGTTTTATGACTGTTCAATTGTTCCAGGAGCTAGCATGCCGACAGGGTGAGCGGCACACTGTGACCCTTGGACACTCCTTTATGGTCGTGACGTCACATGTCTGAGAACTGAGCTGATGCGAGCAAAACAATAAGATTAGCACATGTGGGACCGGCACCACGACAGACATCCCGTCCACCGACCCGACCCACACTCGGCCCGCAAGTCAGGGAAATACTACAGTACATTATTAAAACCTGCCTAAACCGGACTCTCTATATACCGGTAATTTGGACAAACGGGAAAAAATCGGAACGGATGTATTTCCTATTTAAAATGACACTGTAAACCGGAAAACTGCCTAACGCGGATTCGGAAAGAAATACCGGAACTGCAGGCGTAAATAACCTGACCTAGACTGATTATCTTATCCATAATACAAAGCAATGTACTAAAGTTTGAACGTGAATGTACTTGCAACAAAGTCCTAGAAAACATTAACTTAACTCTAATTTTTCCTCAAGTACGCAGCAGGTATGCTACATTTCACAATATCTGTACCATTACTTCCTCCAACCCTTTTTGTAATACACTCAGTTTCCTTCTGACAAATGAGAGTTGAAGTACCTGTAGAAGAAAACAGTGACTGGAGCAATCGTTAAAGGTGTTCTTTTTACTGTGCACTGCATTTATTTACGTCCTGTAATTCAGTGACAATGACTTCTAAACATAAGACACTTACACTGGCGGAGAAAATTAAAGTTATTGAAGAACACGAGAAGAACAAACGTCCGACTAAAGAATTAACTGTGTTGTTTAAAGTCGAAAAAAACCAAATTATTTCATAGAAATCCTATGCGATAATCCAGGATTTCCTTGTAGTGTATTTTGTCTTATTAAAACTCAACCCTTTGTAAAACGGAAACCTGTGAAGACGGAAAAAAAATCCGGAACTATTGCGTTCCGCTTTAGGCAGGTTTCACTGTATCGTGTGGCGCTTGTCCACTACCCAAAATGAAACAGAAAGAAAGAAAGAAAGAAAGAAAGAAAGAAAGAAAGAATATTGAACTAGTAAAACCTGCCTTCGTCGCCTCCGTAGCGTAGCGGTCAGCATGGTTAGCAGCCGCCGCGGAGTTCCTGGGTTCGATTCCCGGCTCTGCCACGAAATTTGAAAAGTGGTATGAGGACTGGAACGGGGTCTACTCAGCCTCGGGTGGTCCAAATGAGTTGAGGGGTTCGATTCCCACCTCAACCATCCTCGAAGTGGTTTTCCGAGGTTTCCCACTGCGTCTTCGGGCAAATGCCGGGATGGTTCCTATCGTAAGACCACGTTCGCCTCCGTCCCCCTTCCTAGCCTTTCCGTCCCAATCTTCCCTTCCCATCCCTCATGAGGCCCCTGTTCGCTTTGCAGGTGAGGCCACCTGGGCGAAGTGCTGATCATACCTCCCCAGTCGTATCCACCCCGACCAGATGTTCCATGCTCCAGGACACTGGCCGTGAGTTCCCTCACTGAGTCCGTGGGAACCACCAACCTAGAGGGTAAATCGACCAAAAAAAACTGCATTCAAAGGAACCTTTATTAAACGGAAACTTAACTACGCGGACAACGGAAAACAAAACACGCATTTTAACGGGATATTTCCTAGTTCCGGAATGCAGTGTTGCAACAGTTGATTCTGCAGCTAACAAGGAATGTGCAAATAGCTGTATGCCGGAGGTAAAGGGCACTAGGTCCATGTTTTTCAATATTGTACTAATACTCTTAGAATTTATTTATTTATTTAATTATTATTTATTTATTTATTTATTTATTTATTTATTTATCGTATGGCTTTTAGTGCCGGGAGTGTCCGAGGACATGTTCGGCTCGCCTGAGTCTGTAGCTGCATCCAGTGGACACCCTTAGGGTTAGCTACAAGTTCAGTTCAATTTCAAGTAGTTCCAACTTTCGCTACCAGATATCAGTGATACCTAGTGGTGAACGTTGGAACTTTGATAGAACGTTCCGGCGAAATCTAACCTAACAATTTAGCTTCACACATGTTTAGTCTGTGGAAGGATCTTTTACATGGGACCGGCGGCTTTACTTCCCCTCCGAAGGCATACTGAAGGATGTAGTAATATGTGCCTTTGATACTCTACACAGAGTTAGAGGGCACTACGTCCTATTTCAAAAAATAACGGAGATATGAACTTTATAAAGGGCATCATGTCATATAAAACATTTAAAATACTTCAAATGCCACTCCTGTAAACTTTCAATTTTGTGACATAGTGCCCTTTAACTCCGGTATACAGTAAAGGGTTGCCTCCGTGGTGTAGTGGTCAGCGTTCTTAGCTGCCACCCCAGAGTTCCGATTCCCGGCTCTGCCACGAAATCTGAAAAGTGGTAAGAGGACTGGAACGGGGTCTACTCAGCCTCGAGTGGTCCAAATGAGTAGAGGGGGTTCAATTCCCACCTCAGCCATCCTCGAAGTGGTTTTCCGTGGTTTCCCACTTCGTCTTCGGGAAAATGCCGGGATGGTTCCTATCGTAAGGCCACGGCCGCCTCCTTCCCACTTCCTTGTCTATCCCTCTCACTCTTCCCATCCCTTCATCAGGCCCCTGTTGCCTTTGCAGGTGAGGCCGCCTGGGCGACGTGCTAGTCACACTCCCCAGTTGTATCCACGACTTAGAGTATCAAGCTCCAGGACACTGCCAGGGATGGTAGAGGTGGGATCCCTCGCTAAATTTTATAAAACTGAACTTTTATAAAAGTTATACAAAGCAATAATCACACCATTACACTACATCAAATATTGTATCTTAGTTCAGCAAAATGGATGAGGGACAGTTCCTTGTTCACTTGACTGTTTTACAGTAGTTGAAATTCTGTGGTGGCAATACCGGTATATAAAAGAAATGGAAAGATAAACTAAATGTCTATGGGTTAAACCATGGGTCGCCATGTGACAGGGAAAGATACGAGTAAAATCTTGGTGAACGAGTTGCAGTACGAAGACTTGAAAAATTACATTATCATTTAATTATTAATCATTATGATGAAATTAATCATGGTGTCGTTCGAAACAACCACTGCCCGAGCAAATATAATTGCAACATACGAAGGAAAAAATTATGCACAAAGTGAGATTCGATCCCTGGTCCTTTCGGTCCGATATTACACTATCAAAGAAATTTGTCAAAGATCGTTGATAAAATATCTTTAAATCTTTTATAAAGGGTGGTTTTATAAAATTTCTTTTATAGAATGTATCTTTGATAAAATGGCGGATCATAACAGCTGGAATATTACCACAACAAAGATGCTCATATCAGAGTGTGAAATGCATGAAATGTTACATAATGAATGGTATAAAATGTAAAACATAAACAACAGATAGAAAGTGTAGGCAAAAACGGCCGAGGCTATAAGCGTTGCACATAAAGGGCGCACATTTCGGGAGATAAAGAGGAATTAAATAATTAAATAGGCGGAAATAAGCCGTGAATAATAGTGTGTTTTATGTTATAATATAATTCGTTAATTTCACTTTAGGTATTACTGTCTGTTAGGTAGTCAGCACGAAGGCTGGTTGGATCCTCAAAAAGTACCGCCGTTAGGTTATGTGGGTAGATACCCACAAAAACCCAAGGCAGCGCTATATTGAGGCGCACTAGGCAAGATGAGAAGTTAGGTAGTTTGTCATTGCTTTCCTCACTGAGTCAGAACAGCAGTACTAACTCTATGAGTAGAATCTTTCACAGCATCCACAGGCACTGACTGAGCCCTGGATGTCATTACTAAGCACCACACATACCTCAGTAGCTTCCATATAATCACAGCCATGAGTGAGGCTGAGTCATCGGTGAAAAGCCACATTTTACTCTAGCCTGTGCCAACAGACAAATGCAAATGTACTGCATTCATCACGAGATGGCAAACAGAGCGAGTGTAAATAAGCACTTTATCTTTACCATTACGTAATACAGGTAACTAACCTCCGTAGGCAAGTGACCAGTTGGCCGAACGAGTATAGCACTCGACTCCGGACCGAAAGGACCAGGGATCGAATCTCACTCTATTCATATTTTTTTTTACTTCGTATGTTTTGAATATTATTTGCTCGGGCAGTGGTTGTTTTGAACGACACCATGATTAATTTCATCATAATTGTTAATAATTAAATAATAATGTAAATTTTTCAAGTCTTCGTACTGCAGCTCGTTCACCAAGATTTTACTCATAGCTTTCCTGTCTCAAGGCGACCCATGGTTTAACCCATAGACGTTTAGTTTATCTTTCCATTTCTTTTATACACCGATATTGCCATCACATAATTTCAACTACCGGTACCGTAATACAGTAAAGTTAACAAGGAACTGCCCTTGTAAAATATTTGATGTAGTGTAATGGTGTGATTATTGCTTTGTGTAACTTCTATAAAAGTTCAGTTTTATCAAATATTTCATAAAATTTATTTGACAAACTTCTTTGATAGTGTTATACCGACCTAGTCCGTGCGAAGAGCCACCCTGGAGCGTAAAACGATAGCCAGCGAGCGAAGCGACTAAAGCTCCCAAGTATTGCTCACCTTCGGAGCCTAATCATGAGGACGTCCCGGTGCAAAAAGAGGGATGTCTATAGGCTAATTTGATTATACTGAAGTCCAAATGCCAAAGAATTGTCATGCAAGTCATATTGCGGTAAAATTCCTTTGTACAAGCCTATGGCTCTTAGGGATTAATTATAATAATAAATGAAATTAAATGAAGAAAAACTTGTTGTTTCGCTTAGGGGCGTAAATCAACGTGGTCATCAGGTTGCCTGGAAGAATCCCCCCCCCCCTTTCTTTTTTTCTGCAACGTCATGTGTCATGGTAATGGACAACCCTGGAAAGGGATCGGTCCACATCTGGCGGGCTATGCAAGCTCGCGTGTGACCGCACGCAGAAACAATATTCGCGATGATGTAATACTCTGTCATCTGGGAGTGGAATATGTAGCTACTGGAATATTACACTATTCCCATGGTTGGAGCCCTGCCGGATAAACAAAACGTTATCCGCATCCACACGACTTTTATCAGCATCCGCACGTTAATCCGCTGACATTACAATAATAGTTTTAATTTATTAGATTATTGTTTTGGCGTGTGGCCTCCTCAGAGGTCGAGTGCAGGTCTTTCTCATCGACACCCGTGGGTGACCTGCGCGCCGGGATGAGAGATGGAATGGATGAAGATGAATGAAACTGGGCAAGGATGTGGAAGGAAGCGGCCGTGGCCTGTCAGAAGGTACCATCCAACATTTGCCTGGTGTTGAAAATGGGAAACCACGGAAAACCATTTCAAGGACTGCCGACGGTGGGGCTCGAACCCACGCGTCTACCAAGTCAGCAGAGAGGCTGACCTAACGCTGCGCTTTAGCGAGCGTAGCCACTGCTGTCGGCATTTATTAGTTAAAGCATAACGTATTAAAGCAACACAATTAGACATTTAAGAAGAAATTCGTTCCCCTAGGCCAGGACTGCCCAACCTACGGCCCGCGGCCCGCGAGACTATTTTGCCCGGCCCGTGCCGTGTCGCCAACACTTTGAAACACGTTCCAGTCGTCGCACTAAACTAAATTATCATGAACTTTATTTCATAATTTGATTATTAATTGTGTCAAATGAACATAAATACTTACTCTTTCTCATTCATATTGAATATCAGCGTTCGGTACATCTATTTTAAAGGTATTTATTAAAAATATTAACATTTATTTTTAATGTTTCATTTTTTTATAAGCTACAAAATAAATATAGAAAACGGCAACAATACTAAGAAAACTACGCTCAGACAGCCACAAAACTCGCCATATTGCACCAATATTTAAAAAAATAATCCATACCCTTCGAACTCCCCGGAGTGACATTGGCCCGCAAGGTCCCCCAACTATTTACAATGTGGCCCTTAGTCAAAAAAGGTTGGGCACCCCTGCAGGCTATGTATGAATCGAGGGACAATGTTGACTGAGTTATGTCCCTCTGAGTAACGGCATGCGAAACAGCGGGTGTCTAAATTATAGCACTTACTTAGTCGCCGAATAATTGCCCCAGAGGAGTGCGACAGGCTTCGGCAGCCGGCACAATTCATATCCTCGCCGCTAGATGGGGGCTTCATTCATTCCATTCCTGACCCGGTCGGAGACTGGAAGCAGGCTGTGGATTTTCATTTCACTTAGTCGTCGAATATAGGCTACCCACGCAGGCAAGCTCAGTTATAATTTTTAGCCTACTTTTCACATTTGGCAAAAATGAGGAAAAAGTAGACTTATGAGATCGGGCAAATGTGTGTCTGCCTGTCCTTCTGTCTGTCTGTCTGTGTGTGTGTCCCCCCCTATCAACTCCTAAACGGCTGCAGCAATCGAAACAAAATTTGGTAGGAGTAAAGATCTATACCTGAATATCTCACGGCCATATTTCAAAATGATGTCAGTGCTACCAACTGCTGAAAAATCGCAATTGAAATTTGAGCTCTATGTTGGATATCTCGGAAGTTATGAATGGGAGCTATTTGAAAATTGGCACACGTATAGATAATAATATTGCAGTTTAATTTCCAGGAGGCCATACATGGCCGTGTTGCCAAAATGATTATAAGCCTGCTGATAGGTCCAATATTTAAATGCATATAACTTCTACACTATCAATTGGAATTCAACCAAATTTCGTATGTGCTATGTGTACATAAACAGATATAACTGAGCGTATTCCTAAGATCCACCAGGGCTGCCAACTGTTAATAAATGCTCTCAATTTATGTTTTCCAAATACCAATATATCAGAAAGTATGCAAGCCTGCAACTTTCAACTATGCACACGTATAGTACCTAACATTCTGTATTAATTTGGAGTAACTTATATACGTCAGTGCTACCAACATGATTCTAAGCCTGCTGAGAGGTCCAACTTTAAATACATGTAGCTTCTATACTATCATTTGGATATCGACCAAAATTTGTATGTGCTATGTGCACCATAACAGATACGACTATGTGTATTCTTAAGAGCAACCAGGGCTGCCAACTGTTAATAAATGCTGTCTCTATGTCTGTTACCCTAATATCAATATATCAGAAAGAATGCAAGCCAATAGCTCTAAACTTTGCACACGTATAGTACCTGGCATTCTAGATTACTTTGGAGTAACTAACATACGTCAGTGCTGCCAACATGATTCTAAGCCTGCTGATAGGTCCAATTTTAAAATGCATGTAACTTCTATACTAACTAATGGATTTCATTCAAAATTGGCACAACAATAGATCATATTATTTCAAATGATTTCTGACCAATACATGCATGGCATTGTTGCCAACATGATTTTACGCACGCTGTTAGATCCAATGTTTAACTGCATGTAACGTCCATGTTATTCATTGGACTTCAACCAAATTTTGTATTCTGTACCTTAAGAGATGGAACTAAGAATATATTCAGTCACCAGGGCTGCCAACTGTAGTGCTCTATTAGGCTACACTATGCCAGGTATACAGTATTTCGAACTAATTAGAAATTTCGATATTAGCAACTTAATTTCGTCATTATTCTAGATAGATCCATATAGATTAATCATTGGCATGAATCTTAAATTTTAAGAAAAGTAGGCTCTTTAGTTCGTCACTGAACTTCTTGTTTTTTTGTCAACACTAATTGAGGGTATTTCCATGACTGGCTTCTCTCACTTCTCTATTATTCTCATACAATCCAAGCAAAAGCAAACAGGGAAATAGCAAGAAACGTGAAAGACGCAGATCTTAGCAAAAACTAAAATTATTTAAAAAAAGTCCAGTTCTACATTGTATTCTAAAAAATATTCGCCAATTTACTCTAAACATTATCCGCAGCTTATCCGCTATCCGTACAGCCATGCTAATTATATCCGATGGCGAAACATTTTGCAGATATCCGCATCCACTCAGGGTTTTACCCAGTGCTTTTTAGCCTATTTTCATTTTATGAAAAAAAAAAGGCTTATGAGACCACATTTTGTCCTTGTGTGTGTGCGTACGTGTGTGTGTGTCTGTCTGCGCGCGTGTGTGTGTGTCCCCCTCTAATAACTTTTAAACGGCTGGGGCGATTTCAATGAAACTCGGTAAGATCATAGCACCATTTTGGCCGACCCCGACAGTGGCCTTCAAATTTTATTACGTCTCACCAAACAACATGGCGGCTGTGCGAAATATTTCACCAAGCATTCAATATCTCCGAAACTATTACTGATATCACCCTGAAATTGTGTACGGTGATATAGGGCACTGCTAGAACTCACCTATGAGACTTTCAAAATCCTAGTAACTAAAAATCCAATATGGCGGCCAGGCGAAGTTGAGACTTTTAAATAGACTTTTCTCGTGATTTAACCATCCAATCGCAATGAAACTTGATACAGCAAAAGTGTATACACATTATAATGCACAGACATGTACTTTAGTTCAATTGTTTACACAACCTCAAGATGGCGGCTGTGCAAAATATTTTACCGGCATTCTATATCTCCGAAATTATTTCCTTTTGTTGTGGGCCCCACCTTATCATATCGCCCAGGGCCCTGCAAAGCCTGGATACGCCACTGATTTCACAAGATCAGTACGGAAAATTAAGGACACTGATCCTATGCAAATTACTCGAAAAGCTTCCGTGATTAAACCTCATTGTAAAGGTACGATTTGGAATCTCGCCGCCTGGGCAGCACGGTAGAGGTTCAGTTGGTTTTTCACATTGATGCTGCCACCAGTGTTGTCAATTTGGTGTTCTTAGGACCAGATCTGGTGTTTCTGAAGTTCATCTGGTGACAGAAATTTTCATATAGCGCCAAAGCGAAATACTGGTGTCATTTCATTAAAACCAGTGCCAAATCTGGTGCTTAACGGATTTTTCCATGAAATTGTCTCCTATGACTAATAAGTAAATCCTGAAAGCCATGTAATAATTTTAATAAAGTTAATCAATAAAGCTAGGCAAAATTCAGCCTTACACGTGTCAAGGTCAACACTCCAGCAGGGGTCCCTGAAATTCTCATTCTCGTGCATAATTGCTAAGTAAGTGCAACATGCAGGACTCAGTGCAAGTGCACTTGTCCAAAGAATCTTCCCAGCTGCCAGGGGATTTCCCAGGTTCATGCGAAGGCTCCTACGCAACCACAGCTAGTATTGTAAATCTATCTCAAACCCACGGTCGCTGTTTGTTCGTTGTCTAGTAGGCTGTAGGATATATTGTCCAAAATTGGAAGTATGCAGAGATACAGCACTACTACACCTTCCTGCTCTAACGATGTTATACCGGTAGCAGGCTCCGAAAGTGAAGAAGAATATTTTTAATGAAAGAAATGTAAGTTAAAAGAAAATCCGTTTATATACACACATCAAAAAAAGTTTTGCATCACCTCGGTTCCAAGAGTTCCGGAACCGTTAAATACAAAGGGAATAGAGATCAACACAAACAACATTTCAGCTCGTTTTATTGCTCATGAGACCCACACATTGCATGTTGTACCATCATACAGCTAGACTTTCAGCATTTGTGGTCCAGATTGCAGTACACACCACTACCTCTAATACCCAGTAGCACGTCCTCTTGCATTGATGCATGCCTGTATTCGCCGTGGCATACTATCCACAAGTTCATCAAGACACTGTTGGTCCAAATTGTCCCACTCCTCAACGACAATTCGGCGTAAATCTCTCAGAGTGGTTGGTGGGTCAAGACGTCCATAAACAGCCCTTTTCAACATATCCCAGGCATGTTCGATAGGGTTCATGTCTGGCGAACATGCTGGCCACTGTAGTCGAGCGATGTCGTTATCTTGAAGGAACGCATTCACAAGATGTGCACGATGAGGTCGAGAATTGTCGTCCATGAAGACAAATGCCTCTCCAATATTCTGCCGATATGGTTGCACTATGGGTCGGAGGATGTCATTCAGGTATCGTAAAGCCGTTTCGGAGCCTTCCATGACCACCAGTGGCGTACGTCGGCCCCACATAATGCCACCCCAAAACATCAGGGAACCACCACCTTGCTGCACTCGCTGGACAGTGTGTCTAAGACGTTCAGCCTGACCAGGGTGCCTCCAAACACGTCTCCGACGATTGTCTGGTTGAAGGCATATGCGACACTCATCGGTGAAGAGAACGTGATGCCAATTCCGTGGGGTCCATTCAGCATGTTGTTGGGCCCATCTGTACCGCGCTGCATGGTGTCGGGGTTGCAAAGCTGGACCTCGCCATGGACGTCGGGAGTGAAGTTGCGCATCATGCAGCCTATTGCGCACAGTTTGAGTTGAAACACGACGTCCTGTGGCTGAACGAAACGCATTATTCAACATGGTGGCATTGCTGTCAGGGTTCCTCCGAGCGGCAATCCATAAGTAGCGGTCATCCACTACAGTAGTAGCCCTTGGGCGGCCTGAGCGAGGCCTGTCATCGACAGTTCCTGTATCTCTGTACCTCCTCCATGTCCGAACAACATCGCTTTGGTTCACTCTGAGACGCCTGGAAACTTCCCTTGTTGAGAGCCCTTCTTGACACAAAGTAACAATGCGGACGCGATCGAACTGCGGTATTGACCTTCTAGGCATGGTAGAACTACAGACAACATGAGCAGCGTACCTTCGTCCTGGTGGAATGACTGGAACTGATCGGCTGTCGTACCCCCTCCGTCTAATAGGCCCTGCTCATGCATGGTTGTTTACATCTTTGAGCAGTTTTAGTGACATCTATGAACAGTCAAAGGGACTGTATCTTGGATACAATATACACAGTCAACGTCTATATGCCGGAGATCTGGGAACCGAGGTGATGCAAAACTTTTTTTGATGTGTGTATTTATATTTCTTTGGTGTTTCTCTAGTGGTTTGAATCACAGAGTCCAGCTGGTGCCTTTCTGGTGTTTTAAAGCGCAGGGTTTAGTTCTTTCCCATTTCAAGATTTGGCAACACTGGTTGCCACTACCAACGCAAAAAAAAACGAGGAAAACGATGATGACAACTTGATCCTAGCTTTGTTGGTGCGGAAAAGAAATAGGAAAGCCACGAAATATATCTACAAAAACAGAAGAAAAGGAAGGTTTCTATCTATTTCTTCTTCTTTTTGCGTTTTGCCCATTATAGAGCACGCTTGAACTTGTTTTTCAGCTTGATGATATTCGCCTCTTCATGAAGTCACTGTGCTGCTTCTTCCGTTCTTCTGTCCACTTGGTTCCAGTCCTGCCACTAGTTTTCACCCTAAACTTGTGCTTTGTTACTGCGGTCCTGAAGGCTTTGCGGTTTCTCAGAATATTTTCTCCGATGTTCAACTCTTGCAGGTCCTCTCTTGATTCATCCAGCCAGGCTATCCTTGACTTCTGAGAATTTATTACATTGAATAACCTTTTTGTAAGTCTATAATCGTCCATCCTGAAGAGGTGTCCATAAAATGTTAAACGTCTTCTTCGTACAGTGTTGCTGAAACTATCTGTGTGACGGTATAGATCTGAATTTCGTCTTTCAATCCAAATTCCGTTTTCTTGTATGGGGCCGAATATTTTACTAAGAATTTTACGTTCCTGCTTTTCTATATTTGCAATTTTAGAATGACCTCCTAAAGCTATTTGTTTTACATAGCTTCCGGTAGTACAACTGTTTTGTAGTGTTTCAGTTTTACATTATGTGACATTACTCTTTTATTATAGTGATCCCATGTTAGTCTGAATGCTCTATGAAGTTTTGAGGCTCTTTCTGTGTTAGCCAAACTGTCCAATCCCGAAGGAAGAATTATTTCTCCAAGGTATTTAAAAAATTCTACTTGGGATATTGCTTTCTATCTATTTTTATATATATACACCGCGGACAGGCCAACAAGGACCACGCAAATATTACTTCTTTATAGGTCTAGTTTCCTTCTTTCTCTTCCAGAAGTCTTTCATCCTGGTCGACTGCGCAGCTCTTCTTTCAGCAGTCCATTCTCCTCTGTTGAGTTTCTTCTTTTCCCCGACAAGAATTTTGAGGCCATTTTTTTTCTGTACTCTATTCGATTTAGACAATCTTCTTCAGTAATTTTGAATTTTGGAAGTTCTTCTTTCATTTGATTTACATAGCCTCCTTGCCCTTTATAGTTCCAGATTTTATCAAAAATTTGTTTGTTTAACCTTGAGCAATCCATGCGGACCATATGTCCGTAGAACTGAAGTCACCGTTTTCTGATTATCACTTCAAGGTTGTCGATTTTACTATAAATTTCTGCATTGGATCTCAGTCTATAACCTTCCGGTGTTTTACTAGGACCATAAATCCTTCTTAAAATTCTTCTTTCTATCTTGAGCAAATTCTCCATTCCGGTTATATTTGTAGTTTCCATTCCGTACAAGATGACTGGTCTAACAACTGTATTAAAATGTCGTAATTTTGCATTGATAGACAGGTTCTTTTTATTGTATATATTTTTTTTACAAAAATTTAATCTTTCCAATTTCCCTTTTTTTTTGTTCTCAATTGCCAATTTATCCGTCCCAGTGCTACTAATTATTTCTCCAAGATATTTAAATCGGTCAGTGACCCTGATGGTCCCATGATTTGTTTTTATCATTTTCTTAGTGTATTTCTGATCACTTGTCATCATCTCTGTTTTTACCAACGAAATCTGTAAGCCCGCCTTTTCCGCCGTTTCATTTAACTGATCAATTTGGTTAATAGCTTCTTGTTCAGATTCAGCAAACAACGCTACGTCATCAGCAAATGCTAAACCTTTCACTTTGAGGTTCTGATTCTTTGTACCAATTTTAGCACTTGAATCTTTCTTCTCCCAAAACGTCCTCATGACTTTATCCAAGACCAAATTGAAAAGCAGTGGTGATAGACTGTCCCCTTGTCTTAGCCCAGTTTTTACCTCGAAGGGCTCGCTAACTTCATTTAAAAATTTGACTCTGGAAATCGTTTAGTTAATGCAAGTTTTATTAAATTTATGGTTTTTTGATCAACTTGGTATTCCTTCAATGTGTCAAAAACAGCTTCCCTATCCGCTTTCTGAAAATCAACGAATGAGATAAAGATATTTGGCTTGTTGTTGTAATATTTTAATATCGATTTTAAACTAAGAATTTTTTCTGCACACGATCTATTCCTTCTGAAACCACCTTGGAACTCGCCAAGCTGTGGTTCGATCTGTGGATCAAGTCTGTTTAGAAGTAATTTTGCAAATATTTTATACGTGACAGACAACAATGAGATACCCTATAACTATTGACATCAATTTTTGAGCCTTTTTTATGTAGTGGATGAATTAAGGCGATTAACCAGTCTTCTGGAATTGCTTCCTCAATCCAAATTTTCTGATTAAGATTCGTCGTCGCTATTAAAAATTCATCATCTATAAGCTTCCACATTTCTGGAATTATCCCATCCTCGCCTGAGGCTTTATTATTTTTAAGTGAGTTGATAATACCTTTAACTTCGTTTACATCTGGTGGCGTAGAGTCAGAATTTTGTGTTGTATATTTGAAACTCAACTTGTCTGTCGGATTTGGACAATTTAACAACTTCTCAAAATACGCAGCCAAGATATCACAATTTTCCTTGTTGTTTAATGCTAGCGTACCATCTTCCCTTTTGAAATTTAAACTCGGCGCTGAATATCCAGTGATTTCATTCTTAAATGCTCTATAAAATAATCGTGTGTCATTTTTCTTAAAATTATCGTCCATTTCCATTATTTGGTCCTTCATATATTTTCTTCGAATCATCCTTAAAGTCTGGTGGGCCATTTTCCTTAATCTCTGTACTTCTTCTACATTTTCTGGAGTCTTGTTCCCGTTCCACTTGTGCCAAGCACAATATCTTTCTTTGATCACTCGTTCACATTGTTCATTCCACCAAGCATGTTTCCTACAAAAGTTCAACGGTGCAAATTCCTGAGCTGGTTCAAGAAGGTTATTAGTAACATCATTCCAATTGGTTGGTATTTTACGTTTTCCTTGAAATTCTATCCTTTTTTCATTTGTAAGAACCTCTCTATTAACTTTTGGAATTTTAATTCTAGTTGTATTTTGTTTGCGTGTAAAAGGTATGAAATTCATCTTGATTTGAGAAAGGTCTGAAGTTACATTAATGGATTTTCTGACCTTAACATTTTGGATTTCTTTGTAACAATTTCGTGAGATAGCTACATGATCTAGTTGGAACTCATCCAGCAACGCATTTGGGGAGACCCACGTTTTCTTTTTACTTGATTTTGCTTTAAAATGTGTGGACATAATCTTTAAGTTTAGATGTTCACCGAGTTTAACCAATCTCTCACCATTCCTGTTGGTTCTATTCTGAGCGGGTTATTTACCTATTATATCAGAAAATTTTCTCTCAGATCCAAGCTGAGCATTGAAATCTCCAAGTAAAATTTTTACATGATTAGAGGGAATTTTGAGAATTTCGGCTTCTAACTCGTCCCAAAATTCATCAACTTTCTCTGGATTCGTTTTATTATCCTTATTTATAGGAGCATGGACGTTGATTAGCGTGTATCTCTTATTGAGAGATTTTATAGTTAGAAAAGATAGTCTGGCATTCACACTTCTAAAAGCGATAACTGCGTCCAAAATTTTGTTGTTGACCATAAAAGCTGATCCCAGATGTGGCATGTTCTTCATCACTCTCTTCCCAACTTTTCTTTTGAAAATTCGGAAGTTGTCAGATTCAAAGGTGTACTCATCCAAGAACCTGGTCTCTTGAAGGGCTAATATTTATTGATAAGACATCCGAAAAGATACGACGATATGTTTATACAATACAGGAGGCTAAATTGACCCATTCCAGATAGTTTTGAGATTGGTTGATGAGGATTTAATGCCATTTATAAAGTGGAAATGAATCAGTGCCCATCAGAAACGTTTCATAGCACTGCGGTTGATAATTATTTTGTCGGTTCACATTTTCATGGTCTGCTTTACTGCGTCTTTCCAAAATGCCACTTTTATATCATATAAAACTGAATATTTTGATAAAACCTCCGGATGTTTAGCCATTGGCGGTGGAGTTCGAAATGTATCCCGTATAAATACACGTGGAGCGGTAGGGAGCTTACGCTGCTATGGTGATGTGGTTCCTAATCGTATCTTCATAAAAGTGACGTTATGTACAGCATGTTCCGATTCAACACGGAACTGTAAAATGGGTTGCCTACCCACCCGCAATCGGCTTGAAATCTTTTCACAGCGAGCTAGCGACGGGGCTGAGTCGATTTCACTGATTGCCTCCTTATGCAGCATTTGCAAAGTATTTTGCTCTTTCAAAATATATTTACACGGGCTACACAAAGTTTGAACGATTTATGTTTCAGAACTAGTTATTTTACGCTTCTGTTAATGGCTTTTGCAGAGCATTTCTATGAAATAAAATTTTATTTTACAACATAGTGTACAGGCCCGGGGGGCTGCACTCCCTGAAAGCCACCCCCCATCATCTATTAAAACCACCCCTAACTGGCGAACATCATAAGTCCAGAACAGTACCTTTTACACAGCAAGGGCGGCCACCCAGCTCGGGAGGTTAGCCAACCACTTGCAACACACTCATAAACATTAACACTTTAACTAACTGGGACAGCTATGTCAATGGAATGCTGACTGGGCAACGGCAGGACCTATAAGAAGTGAGGACTTTAGGGAGCAGTATCTGTTATACAGTGTGTTCCGCCGAAGGCCCTGCTCCAGCTACTATCATCAGGTGAGCATCAGCAAGTGTTCAGATATCCTTAACTTTGTGACACCCATCCACAAACTTGTACACTTAACTTGTACCATTATTTACATTATTTGCATTCCCCTAAAAGGGACTTACAATTGCATACCCACTGACCAATAAAACACTTGGTCAGTAAACTACACATTGCATTCATAATTACACGCCCCTTTACATCCTAATACCCTTCCTGACTCTCGTCACGATTGACTGTGACTAGTAGCCAGTAATTGCTTGCTCAGACTTCATTGTGTTTCCCGCACGCGACCGCCTAGCAGCGAGCCGCTGACAGAAGCAGGTCTGTTATATAACTCATTCCAACCAGCTGGGAGGCCGGTACGTTAACCTGCACCCAGAGGTTCATCCCCTAGCTGACTCTTACATCTCAGCAGGAGCACCCCCTAGCATTTAAACACCAGACAACACTCTACACTGGTAAGCTTACCCAGCTACGGGAAGCTGCCCTCTCTAGGAATCACCTTCCAAATTAATACAATAACACTAATGCTTAGATCCCTAAACAACCCCCCCAACTAAGGGATCTAAAACATATTGGTGGGGACGCGGCTACTACGCACAGTAAGGGTAGGACTCATACAACGAGCCCTCGTAGTAGAAACGACCCCTACCGCACGCAGCCAAGCGAGACTAATTTTTTTTTCTCTCCTACATTACGTCCTACATTTTTTTAAAATTCTCATGTGCACATCCCAAAACCTACCCCTCTGAACACAAGCTGATCTCACATCTACACGACATCGCTACATCAACACGACATCGCTACCTCTACACGACATCAACCCAGAAGAAAAGAAGCAGAATTACAAGGAGGATTCAGCAACGATCCATCACACCAACACCCCCACTCCACGTTCAGTTCCCGTTCGCGGGGACGCGAACTAATCAAAGGAGGAGACTTGTACAGGCCCGGGGGGCTGCACCCCCTGAAAGCCACCCCCCATCATCTATTAAAACCACCCCTAACTGGCAAACATCATAAGTCCAGAACAGTACCTTTTACACAGCAAGGGCGGCCACCCAGCTCGGGAGGTTAGCCAACCACTCAGGCGCGGATTCAAGGGGGGGGGTCACGGGGGTCATGACCCCCCCCCCCAAACGGAGACCAAATTTTTTTGCAAACTCAAAAAACGAAATCACAATTACCAGACAAATAAAACTTAACGAATTTTAACTGAAAAACAGTTTTTTTTTTCATTTTATTCAATATTGAATTATCTTTATTGGAATTATTATGTTCTGTTACAACTGTACATATTTACAACTTCTAACCTCTTGTATAAAAACTATTAGTTATACAACAAAATCAACTCGTCTATTTTGTTTAGCAAACCTTGTGATTACCGAAACGATGTTTATAGTGATGTCACGATGATTGTGCAGTAATGCACGGATAGGAAACTGGGGCTTTTTTCGCACCAAAAATGTTTGCCGACGTCCAAACTGCAAGCTTGGTTGGCAATTTAAGCTGTGACTTTCTCCCTTTGTCGGTACCAACTCGACTTGCCGAAACTGTTACGTACCTTGATCCTTTTCTCGAAGCTCGATGTAAAAGTCGCAAAACACGCCGTTGCAATTTGTACGAATATTTTTGGTGCGCTAAACGCATCAAATTTCCATCCATGAAGCTTGCAAAAAAATTGGTCTGGTTTTGTACGTTTGGTTATTTTGTGATTGCGTTTTCAGTGATACCATTTTTAGCCTATTTTCAATTTTGAAAAAATAGGCTTATGAGATCACCTTTTGTCCGTGTGTGTGTGTGTGTGATTCGTGTGTGTGTCCCCCCCTAATAAAATCTAAACGGCTGGAGCGATTTCAATGAAACTCGGTATGTTCATAGCACTATTCCCGGCGACCTCGACAGTGCCCTTCAAATTTTGTTACGTCTCACCAATGCAAAATGGCGGCTGTGCGAAATATTTCACTAGCATTCAATATCTCCGAAACTATTACCGATATCGCCCTGAAATTGTGTACGGTGATAGAGGGTACTACTAGAAGTTCACCTATGAGACTTTCAAAAACCTGGTGACTACAAAACCAACATGGCGATCAAGCGAAGTTGAGACTTTTAAATAGACTTTTCTCGCGATTTAACTATCCCCACGTAATGAAACTTGGTACAGCAAATGTTTATACACATTGTAATGCATTGGAGTCTAATTTAGTTCAATTGTTTACATAACTTCAAAATGGCGGCTGTGCGAAATATTTCACTGACATTCTATATCTTCGAAACAATTACAGATATCACCCTGCAATTTAGCACGGTGATAAAGGGTACTGATACAAGTTTACCTATGTATATTTCATAATCTTGTAAAGTAGAGAACGAACATGGCGACCAAGCGAAGTTGAGACTTTTAAATAGACTTTTCTCACGGTTTAACCATCCAAACGTAATGAAACTAGGTACAGCAAGTGTTTATATACATAGTAATGCACAGGAGTCTAATTTAGTTCAATTGTTTACATAACCTCAAAATGGCGGCTGTGCGAAATATTTCACTGACATTCTATATCTCCGAAACTATTACAGATATTACCCTGCAATTTTGTACGGTGATAAAGGGTACTGGTACAAGTTTATCTATGTATATTTCATAAACTCGTAAAGTAAAAAACGAACATGGCGACCAAGCGAATTTGAAATATTTTAATAGACTTTTCTCGTGATTTAACTCTCTGAGCGCAGTGAAATGTGGTACAGTAAATGATTTTGCAGATTGTAATGCACTGCCATCTAATTTAAATCAATTGTTTACATAACCTCAATATGGCGGCTGTGCGAAATTTTAAAATTAAGTTTTTATTTCTTGTGTCGTAATCATGCGATCGAAGTGAAAGTTTGAATAATGAACCTAGGCAATAATTGTCCTTGAATGGTACATAATTCTATGGCCTATACATATAACAATCCTAAATGGCGAGCTTCCGAAATATTTAGACGGTTCTCAAGATCTATGAATCTTTTACAGCAACCAAACTGAATTTTTTTATGTTCATAGAGACTATGAACATATGTTCACCTATAGGACTTTCATTAACCTGGTGAGCACAAATCCAACTTGGCGGCGACGCGAAGTATAAATATTTAAATGGACGATTCTCGCGAATTAACGCTCTGAGTGCCGTGAAACGTTGCACGTTAAATGCTTATACAAATGTTGATCCACTGGCATCTAATTTATTTCAATTGTTTGCATAATCACAAGATGGCTGCTGTGCGTAATTTTAAAATCTCGTTTTTACTTCTTGTGTTCTAATCATGCGATTGAAGTTTGAATACCACACGTACACAATAATCTTAATGTAATAGTACAAAAATAAAAATCCAACCTGGCGACAATCTGAAATATTTAGACGGTTCTCAATATCTACGAATCTGTTACAGCAATTAAACTGAAATTTTGTATGTTGATAGAGCAGGATATATGAAAATAGGCTGTATAGTTCTTCACGGAACTACTTGTTCTTTACGATTTCGATTCTCTGACCCCCCCACCGCCCGACCCCCGCCCCCCTCCCCAAGCCAAACTCTAGATCGATTCTCTGACCCCCCCCCCCCAAAACCAAACTCTAGATCCGCGCCTGCAACCACTTGCAACACACTCATAAACATTAACACTATAACTAACTGGGACAGCTATGTCAATGGAATGCTGACTGGGCAACGGCAGGACCTATAAGAAGTGAGGCCTTTTGGGAGCAGTATCTGTTATACAGTGTGTTCTGCCGAAGGCCCTGCTCCAGCTACTATCATCAGGTGAGCATCAGCAAGTGTTCAGATATCCTTAACTTTGTGACACCCATCCACAAACTTGTACACTTAACTTGTACCATTATTTACATTATTTGCATTCCCCTAAAAGGGACTTACAATTGCATACCCACTGACCAATAAAACACTTGGTCAGTAAACTACACATTGCATTCATAATTACACGCCCCTTTACATCCTAATACCCTTCCTGACTCTCGTCACGATTGACTGTGACTAGTAGCCAGTAATTGCTTGCTCAGACTTCATTGTGTTTCCCGCACGCGACCGCCTAGCAGCGAGCCGCTGACAGAAGCAGGTCTGTTATGTAACTCATTCCAACCAGTTGGGAGGCCGGTACGTTAACCTGCACCCAGAGGTTCATCCCCTAGCTGACTCTTACATCTCAGCAGGAGCACCCCCTAGCATTTAAACACCAGACAACACTCTACACTGGTAAGCTTACCCAGCTACGGGAAGCTGCCCTCTCTAGGAATCACTTTCCAAATTAATACAATAACACTAATGTTTAGATCCCTAAACCCCCCCCCCCCAACTAAAGGATCTAAAACAATAGTTTATTACAACACAATTTATTTTTGTGTTGCATTTTATTTACAACACAATTTATTGCTTTGTAACCAAATACCACAAAACGAGATACAATTTGGAAATGATTTGTTACAAGAGTGTAATCAGTCTTCGATATGACTAAAAAACTTAATTTATCACAGACGTTACATCTACTGAAAATGGACTTACATAAGGTGTTCGAAGTGACGTCCATCATTTCCCAAGCATAGGGCCACTCGTGGCATGAAGTTCTCTCTTGCGTTCGTTAATATCTGAGGAGTAATTTCCGCAAAGGCTTCGGTTATGACGAGCTCCATTTCTTCAGGTGTTTGTGGTGATCTTAAAAATACTCTCGACCTGACGGAGCCCCAAGTGAAGAAATCCAGGACGGTGAGATCAGGTGAACCTGGTGGGAATTATATAAAGCCGCCAATTCCTATCCACCGGCCAGGAAACAAACGGTTTAAAACTTCTCTCGCCTGTCTGAAGGAGTACTCTGGATGACCATATTGTTGAAAAAATTATGTTGTTCAACCCCGCCAATGTAAAATTATCCAAGATGTCCTGGAGTATGAAGTAAGACTAAACTGCCTGTGTTCGTCGTTCTATCATTTTACATTGTTGCAGGTAAATAGTTCTGAAATAGAAATCGTTGAATGTTATTCTTAATTAAACTCAATTTTGTAAGAAATCATTTCGAAATTGTATCTCGTTTTGTGTTGTAATAAATTATGTTGTAAAAGAAAATTTTATTTCATAGAAATTCTCTGCAAAAGCCATTAACAGAAGCGTAAACTAACAAGTTCTGAAACAGAAATCATTCAAACTTTATGGGGTTTGAAGCCATTTTTCAGTGTTGCCTTAGTATTTATTAATATCATGCAATTTTTTTCAGGATTAGTGTATAACCCAACTCTTTTGGGTACATTCGTGTTGACCGACTGAAAAGCATCAAACTTATTGTGAAGTCTGTGTAAACACATTTTGAAAGAGCAAAATACTTTGCAATGCTGCATTGTAACGTGTTTTTTGAGGGGTTTTTATGCCACTGGCATAAGTCAGTAGGAAGCCATTCTATATTTATTTACGCGGCAAATTGTTCAGCCAAGAGAATTTTTCATGTTAATTTATTGAAATGAAAATCCACAGCCTGCTTCCAGTCTCCGACCGGGTCAGGAATGGAATGAATGAAGCCCCTATCTAGCGGCGAGGATATGAACTGTGCCGGCTGCCGAGGCCTGACGCACTCCTCTGGGGCAATGATTAAATGAATGATAGATGAAATGAAATGATAGTGGAGAGTGTTGCTGGAATGAAATTTTGACAGGGAAAACCGGAGTACCCGGAGAAAAACCTGTCTGCCTCCGTTCTGTCCAGCACAGATCTCACATGGAGTGACCGGGATTGGAACCACGGACTCAGCGGTGAGAGGCCGGCGTGCTGCCGCCTAAGCCACGGAGGCTCCCATGTTAATTTATTATTATTATTAATTTATTATAATTATTATTAAGATATTTTCGGAGCATTTTATAAAAATTATAAGCATACAGATAGGTTTTCTATGTCTTAGAAAACACTATCAAGCAAATTATTACGAACGACAATATCATAGAAAAGTATGTGATTACGGAATTTTACGGAGTTTCGTCAGTTAGGATATTATGAGAGACATGACTCACTGGAAATTCAGATACAGGCTGATTCTTGTCAAGAAGTATTACGCAAGCTTGGGTCGCAGCGTCAAGAAAAGGCGGATAGTTGGAACGGAAATCGACTTCATCATCCGCGCGCCGTGTGTAATGAGCCAGAGAAGGGGAAGTATCACGTGGGGAGCAGCCAATCAGTGGAGACCACGTAAGCTGGAAGTCGGTACCGAGGTGGGGAGCCGACGTGTGCATATATCGTTCGGCGCGCCGTGGAACGAGGACAATCTGTGTAGAACTTGCCGAGTATAGTTGCACGCGGGAGTCGCTCCGATGTTCCGTGGAGTGGGGGACAATCTGTGAAAGACTTGACTAGTTCGGTTGCAAGTGTGTGTCGCTCCAATGTTCCGTGGAGTGGAGAACTATCTGTTTAAAACTTAACCAGTGTGGTTACGAGTGTTTGGGTCCGATGTTAGGACCATAAAGTCACCAAATCTACAAGTATATCATCAAATATCGACGGAGATGACGACGTCCAGGAGACTGTGGGAAGCTCACAGCATCATCCAGTACGAGGGAAATGCTTTGGCAATTTCCAGTGGTAAGCGCAAATGACGCAGAAATACGCAATCTCTCGTTTCTCTTTGTTTTCTATTCAATATTTCAGTAACTTCATAGCTTGGGAATAAGAATAAAATCAATAATTTATCAGACTCCGTTTTCACGTAATTTTCTATCGGTAATATTAAAATCGCAACGCTCCAATTTAAATTTTAAACTTATTATTATTAATAATTTTGCTATACTTGTTTTATATAATAAATTCATTTCTTTTACAATGCAATCTTTGCTTTCAGTAGGTAGCATTAGATATAGACCAATTCCTTCTCCTGATACAATTGTTTGGGTTAATGATCAAATCATACCACGATCTGAGTGAATAGATTCTTGAAGGTGTTCTATCAGAGCTAGACGTTGTTAAATACAAATTTAGATTTCAACATTGCGTTGAGGTCTTGGCGCCCATTAAAACAACATAGCTTAGGCAAAGGTAAACAGTTACATTTATCACCCAACAGTTAGGGGAAGCCAAACCGTTACACTTGTCGCTCAACGTGTGGGCTAGCAAAACTGCTACAATTGTCGCTACCAACATGGGGCATTAATAACCATTACAATTGTCGCCGACAACTTGGGGCTGAAAACGTAATAACATTTGTGGAAGGAGAAGGGTATATATTTCTGTGCCTGTATTTTGGGGGTTATTTATCTGTATCAGTGTATATCATTATGGGGGATGATAAAGAAAGACAGATGAGGTTACGTAGTGGTCATCAACGGGAGAGTGATGATACGAGCAGTATGTCGAGTGATGGTAGTACCGGGGTAGCGGAGGTAAATCCCGATACTGAAACAGGGAGTGTAGGCGACCAACCAGAATTAAAAACTTTACTTCTCGAGTTTATGTATCAGAACAAAGTTAGTAGTGATGCCTTAAATTCAAAATTAGAACAAAACAGTAGGGAAAATAAAGAAAGTACAGATGCCTTAAACGCCAGATTAGAACAAAACAGTAGGGAAATAAAGAAAGTACAGATGCCTTAAATGCTAAATTAGAACAAAACAGTAGGGAAAATAGAGAGAGTAATGAAACTTTAAACGCCAGATTAGAACAAAACAGTAAGGAAAATAGAGAGAGTAATGAAACTTTAAACGCCAGATTAGAACAAAACAGTAAGGAAAATAGAGAGAGTAATGAAACTTTAAACGCCAGATTAGAACAAAACAGTAAGGAAAATAGAGAGAGTACTGAAACTTTAAATGCTAAATTAGAACAAAACAGTAGGGAAATGAGTGACAAATTCGAACTGATTAGAGGTGAGATCAGGGGGGTGATGGAAGAAAAGGCTAAAGAGATTATTGCAGATGTAGACAGAAAATTAGGAAAAGTACAGGAGGAGTTGGAAATTAGAATCAGTACACAGGCTGAAAATTTAAAAGTACTAGTGCAACTGGAAACACAGCAGGTCAAAAAGCAATTGGGGGGAGAAATTGACAAAATTCAGGTAGCTACTAAAGAGGTTAAGGAACAGCTGGGGGGTAGAATTGAGAAAGTCCACTCACAAATAGTTGCAGAAGTAAATGATTTAAGAGAGAGTAATAGAGAGAGCATTAGCAAGATTGAGGAGAAACAAGCAAAGCTATATGATAAAGTAGAAGAATCAGAAGGAAACATTAAATTAACAGTCAACAGTATTGAGAGGAAGGCTGAGGAGAAAATCGCAGAATTAGAGTTAAAATTAAAAGCTAGGATCAGGCAAGAAAATAGTCTGAATAGGCCAGTTTTTGTGAATAGCACACACAGGGAGGTAGAACTGGGTAATCTAAAAAATGATTATCCGGGCTGTTAGGCCGTGGTCCAGTAGGGCTGTTGTTTCCCGACGTTTCAGCGAAGACTGCGTTCGCCATTCTCAAGGGTCTTCTCTTGCCGATGGTCAGAGGTAGACTGAAGTTGCGCTTGTCCGCCACCGCTATATATAGTGTGCGACCAGGTCAGTTCACTGCGCGGTCCGGAACTTTCCGCGCCAGGAGTGGAGAGCGCTGATTGGCTACCAGTACCGAGAGGTGTGCAATGCTCAGCCAATGGTTTGATGTTAGTTGATCTGAGGACGGGATGCCAGATTTTGTTCACCCGTTCGCTCTCTTCTTTCCGTTTGAAATTGTTAGGGTGTTTGAAAATTTCAATAGCCTCTCGCTGCAGCCTCGCGTGGTAGTGGACGGTGCTGGACAGCACCTCTGTGCACCCGTAGTGAACATCATGGCCTTTAAGAAGGGAATGCTCTGCCACCGAGGACTTCTCCATCTGGCCCAGCCGGCTGTGTCGCTCGTGTTCCTTCAGCCTGGTGGCAATACTGCGCTTCGTGGTACCAATATAAACCTGGCCGCAGCAGCAAGGTACCCTGTAGACGCCCGCACTGGAATGGGGATGGCTGGGCCAGATGGAGAAGTCCTCGGTGGCAGAGCATTCCCTTCTTAAAGGCCATGATGTTCACTACGGGTGCACAGAGGTGCTGTCCAGCACCGTCCACTACCACGCAAGGCTGCAGCGAGAGGCTATTGATATTTTCAAACACCCTAACAATTTCAACCGGAAAGAAGAGAGCGAACGGGTGAACAAAATCTGGCATCCCGTCCTCAGATCAACTAACATCAAACCATTGGCTGAGCATTGCACACCTCTCGGTACTGGCAGCCAATCAGCGCGCTCCACTCCTGGCGCGGAAAGTTCCGGACCGCGCAGTGAACCGACCCCCGGTCGCACACTATATATAGCGGTGGCGGACAAGCGCAACTTCAGTCTACCTCTGACCATCGGCAAGAGAAGACCCTTGAGAATGGCGAACGCAGTCTTCGCTGAAACGTCGGGAAACAACAGCCCTACTGGACCACGGCCTAACAGCCCGGATAATCACTTTTTAGATTCTAACGCCGGCCGTGAAAGCCTAAGTTTGTATAGAACTGGGTAAGTTCAGCAATCGACAGGGGTGCCCAATGGAGTTCATGAACACTATAGAAAATAAATTCGGGGAGAGGTATTGAGTGGTGCCAGGTAGTTGAAATTTTACAACAAGTGTTTGTGGGGGAAACGAGGAATTGGTTTGCTGTCTACAGAGACAAGTTTACTGATATCAATGATTTTAAAATGAAATTCTGTGAAAAGTTCTGGAATGAGGTTATTCAGTCGCAGCATCGTGAGGGAGTAGTGTGTGGTAAATATAACCCTAAAGGAAGCTCCACCATGACCGAATACTTTTTAGGGCAGGTATTAGTGTGTAAATATCTGGATGGGTTGAAGGAGGAAAGTGATGTGGCGAGGTTGCTACTTAGGCACTTTCCCTATAGGATCAAGGAAGCTGCTTGTATCCAGAATGTAAAGACAATATCACAAGTAGAAAATTTGTTAAGCACATTTGATGCACTAGGGAGAGGGGGTTATGAGGACAATTTCAATCGGAACCAGGGTAATAATAATAATAGGCCTAATGAAGCCAGGCATCAGGAAGTTCAAGGGAACGGTGGCGAAGGAGCCAACGCTCAAAATAGAAATAATAATAATCAGCTAAATCAGAACAGAGGAAATGGCTATGGTAATCAGTATCAAGGGAGGAACAATGATTACAGGTGAAATCAAGGGAGGAACAATGATTACAGGTGAAATCAAGGGAGAAACAATGATTTCAGGGGAAATAAGGGAGAAATTATAATGACAATAATTACAACCAGAATAGGGGTCAAGGAAGAGGACAGCCTAGTGGTAGTAATATACAGCCAAACAATGACAACACAGCCCAGAACAACCAGACCAGTGCCGTAGTTAGTAGTACTACAGCCAGCTGTAGCGGTTCTTTAAACGCGAACCAGGCTGCGAAGTAAGGTCAGAATCTCAGTCTGTAGCATGCCCTGTCCATACAATTATACAGGAACCCTATGACCTAAATGTAAGAAATGAATTATTACATGAACTAAATGATGAAGGTATTATTCAGGAAGTGGTTAGTAAGAGCCCCATAGTTAAATTTAACGTGTCCGAGGCGTACACAGATGTTTTAATTGATAGTGGTTGTATGAAGAGTTGCATAAGTAGTGCATTTTATGATAAAATGAAAGGAACTGGAGTAAATTTTGAGGAGATGCCAATTAAAAGCACTTTTGTTATCACAGCTGTTGGGAAGAGGTCTAAAGTAATTTCTAAGCAAGTTTTAGTAGACATTAAAATTAATAATCATGTAGAGAAGCAGATTTGTCTTGTAGTTCCAAATTTAGTATTCAGTGTTATCTTGGGTTCAGAGTGGCTAAGTAGAGTGTCTGGTAACTTATGTTATGACGTAGGGAGTTTGAAATTTAAATGGGGAGATTCTGAAGTAGAAGTAGCGTTCAATGACTATATTCAGAGGAGTAATCAGGTGTGATTTGTACTTTAAATGAGATATCGCCAGCCGTAGAGCGGGGTTCTCCATGTTTAGTGGGCAGTGTGATTACGAACGGTAGTCTAAAGGACTCGTTACGTGATGCTGCATTTCAGGAAAATATAGAGGATGAACAGTGTGTTCGGCTCTATGATGTGTTATTGTGTAATATGAGAGTGTTTGAGGATCGCATTGGTATGGCCAATTGCTATACACATTCATTGAACGTTATTGATAGGTCAGTATTCACAGGACATAGATATCCTGTACCTTTCGCTTATCAGAGTGCAGTTGAGGCACAAATTAACCAGATGCTTGAAGATGGGATTATTGAGCACTCTAACAGTCCATATGTTAATTCTTTGATCATGGTACCCAAGACCGACGGCACGGTTCGTATTTGTTTAGACGCTCGTTTGGTTAACAGTAGAATTAGTTCAGATCAGCTGAAATCTATGTCAATAGAAGAATTAATGCAAACATTTGAGGGGAAGAAGTATTTCACTTGTGTAGATTTGAGTTCCAGTTTTTGGCAAGTGCCACTTATGTACGAAGATAGACCATTTACAGCTTTTAGTCATAAATATAACCTTTATCAATTTTGTAGAACACCTTATGGGTTAAAGAGTAGTTCAGCAGCTTTAATTAGGGCTTTAAACATCGCATTAGGGGATGACACAGGAGAGTTTGTAACCATTTACATAGATGATATGGTAATTAGTTCACGCAGTTTTGAGGAGCATCTACGTCATTTAAATATAGTTTTTCAGAAGTTAGATCAGGCAGGGATCACTTTGAAGCTGTCTAAGTCGTCATTCTGTCAGTCAGAAGTGACATTTTTAGGTCATAGAGTGTCGAGTAGAGGTGTGACACCATAGGAAAGTAGGGTTAGCATGTGTGGACAGTAGCAACAGGGCATCGTTACAGACACTGAGAAATATGCTAGTGGAGCAACGTGATGACGTTAAGTTAAAGGAGCCACTGGCTAGGTTGGAAATAGGTGAAGAAGAGTATGTGAAAGTAGGACGGTTCACGTACAAGATGCAGGATGGGCTTCTTGCAAGGAAATGTAGGAATAATCGGTGGGCAATATGTGTTCCTGCCACTTTGCGGGAGGAGCTAATTTGGTTCATTCATAGGGAATTAGGACACTTTGGTGCTGCCAAGGTCTTCTATGAAATTGGTCGTGACTTCATTTGGAGTAAAATGGGAAGGGATGTTAGGAGGATTTTATCTAAGTGTGACACCTGTCAAAGGAGTAAATATCCAGTTAAATATTTAGTGGGGGAGAGATCTGCAGTTCTCACCAGTAGTCCCGGCGAACTACTGTGTGTGGATTTATTTGGCCCGATCGTTAAAGGACAGTACGGCTACGAGTACATTTTTATAGTTATTGACGCTTTTAGTAAGTATGTCAAGCTATATCCGCTACGGAAAGCCACGGGACTAGCGTGTAGCCGTCTGATCATTAATAAGTATGTACCTGAGTTTGGCCTTCCTCTCAGGATACTATCTGACAGTGGACCACAGTTTACTGCAAAGAAATGGAGAACCAGTATGCAGGAAGCTGGTATAACACACGTTCATTCCTCTGTAAGGTACCCTCAGGGTAATTCTGCAGAGCGTCCATTAAGGGAAGTGGCTCGTCTTTTTCGGACTCGTAGTGCATGACAAGCATGCGGCCTGGGTTGGACATCTTCCCAAGGTCGAGACTTGGCTGAATTCTGTCCAGCATGAGAGCACGAAATTGACGCCATACGAAGTTCACTTCGGAAAAAGACCACAAAATGAACTAGCGAGGGTGTTGGGATTAAATGAGGGTAAGCAACCGGGGATGGATTACATTGTCCAGTTGGCGAAACAGAATTTATCTAAGTCAGCACAAAAGAGAATTCGCCAACAAAAAGAAACTAAATTTGACCTATTCGAGCCGGGAGACAGAGTCTTACTTAGAGTGCCGAAACAGTCAAATAAGCTAGAGAAAGTCATGTCCAAGTTCTTTTTATCTCTACGAGGGCCCATTTATAGTTTCCAAACGTATTGGCAAAACAGCATATGTGCTGGAGGATAGTAAGGGAAACAGATTATACGGAACGTATAATATACATAGTCTACGAAAATATGTGTCATAAAGTGAGTGTGTTTAGCTGGCGAGCCAGCCTATCAAATGAGTAAGTGTGGTATTTGGTGCGTGGAAGATCTGGTCTTCAAGGCAGGCGTATCAGAAGTCACACAGGGGGGTAGTATGTAAGTAAATGAGAGTTTTTAAGGTACAGGGAAATATGACGGGATTGTCGGATGCTCTTGAGCACTAAAATGTCTCGATACACCAAGGCCAGAATTTGGTAGCGCTGGTGAATTCCCATTTGTCCCCAAGAGATGGGTGAGCGCTTGTACAGGGTTTTTTTGCTTAAGGCGTCCACGGGACAAAAGATGGGCCATCAGAATGCGAGACAGTCCTTCATGAAACTCATACATAACAGCACACGTGATTTCTGTTTACGGCCTCGCCATGTAAGATTTGTAAGTGTGTAATTTAAGGTAATTTGTACAAAGGTATTATTTGTGTCAGGAGAACTGGTCTGTGTTAAGAACTAGTATTAAGTAGAATATGATCTACGGGAACTTAACAAGACCGATTACGGCACAGAAATATTTGGTGTTATAATGTAATGCGCATTTACTGTTTTTTTTTTTCAGAAGTCAATATTAATTTAATCTACTTTAAAGAGAGATTAAGTATTATGGTCACGAGGCGCTGCCACAATAGTGTGATCGTGTGCTCAGTGATAAGTGGGATTAAATTTCACAATAAGAAAGGGACCTCCAGTGAAATTAGGAAGTTCTATGGTGATATAAATATATCAGAACTCCTTCAATCCGTGTGATATGACATCATAAATACATAGTGCTCACACATTAATTATGTCTATTTTCCAACATAGAGAAATTTGAGAGGCGGAAATATCCGTGGAACACTATTCTATATGTAAAACATTGGACTGGTTGCAAAGTGCAATCCATAGTGACAACAAACTTTGACGCAAAGTGCGTGAAAAAAAATTATGAGTGTATATATCTGTAATTTAGGGTGATTTCATTTATGTAATATGTATTTTGGATGGGGTTTATTAACGTGTCTGGGATAATCGGATAATGGACCGTCGTCACGGTAAATCATCCGATGATCCGAGGCGAATATGTAACGTGTTTTTCGAGGGGTTTTTATGCCACTGGCATAAGTCAGTAGGAAGCCATTCTATATTTATTTACGCGGCAAATTGTTCAGCCAAGAGATTTTTTCATGTTAATTTATTATTATTATTAATTTATTATAATTATTATTAAGATATTTTCGGAGCATTTTATAAAAATTATAAGCATACAGATAGGTTTTCTATGTCTTAGAAAACACTATCAAGCAAATTATTACGAACGACAATATCATAGAAAATTATGTGATTACGGAATTTTACGGAGTTTCGTCAGTTAGGATATTATGAGAGACATGACTCACTGGAAATTCAGATACAGGCTGATTCTTGTCAAGAAGTATTACGCAAGCTTGGGTCGCAGCGTCAAGAAAAGGCGGATAGTTGGAACGGAAATCGACTTCATCATCCGCGCGCCGTGTGTAATGAGCCAGAGAAGGGGAAGTAGCACGTGGGGAGCAGCCAATCAGTGGAGACCACGTAAGCTGGAAGTCGGTACCGAGGTGGGGAGCCGACGTGTGCATATATCGTTCGGCGCGCCGTGGAACGAGGACAATCTGTGTAGAACTTGCCGAGTATAGTTGCACGCGGGAGTCGCTCCGATGTTCCGTGGAGTGGGGGACAATCTGTGAAAGACTTGACTAGTTCGGTTGCAAGTGTGTGTCGCTCCAATGTTCCGTGGAGTGGAGAACTATCTGTTTAAAACTTAACCAGTGTGGTTGTACGAGTGTTTGGGTCCGATGTTAGGACCATAAAGTCACCAAATCTACAAGTATATCATCAAATATCGACGGAGATGACGACGTCCAGGAGACTGTGGGAAGCTCACAGCATCATCCAGTACGAGGGAAATGCTTTGGCAATTTCCAGTGGTAAGCGCAAATGACGCAGAAATACGCAATCTCTCGTTTCTCTTTGTTTTCTATTCAATATTTCAGTAACTTCATAGCTTGGGAATAAGAATAAAATCAATAATTTATCAGACTCCGTTTTCACGTAATTTTCTATCGGTAATATTAAAATCGCAACGCTCCAATTTAAATTTTAAACTTATTATTATTATTATTAATTTTGCTATACTTGTTTTATATAATAAATTCATTTCTTTTACAATGCAATCTTTGCTTTCAGTAGGTAGCATTAGATATAGACCAATTCCTTCTCCTGATACAATTGTTTGTTGGGTTAATGTTCAAATCATACCACGATCTGAGTGAATAGATTCTTGAAGGTGTTCTACCAGAGCAAGACGTTGTTAAATACAAATTTAGATTTCAACATTGCGTTGAGGTCTTGGCGCCCATTAAAAAACATAGCTTAGGCAAAGGTAAACAGTTACATTTATCACCCAGCAGTTAGGGGCAGCCAAACCGTTACACTTGTCGCTCAACGTGTGGGCTAGCAAAACTGCTACAATTGTCGCTACCAACATGGGGCATTAATTACCATTACAATTGCTGCATAAGAAAGCGGCAATCAGTGAAATCGAACTCAGCCCCGTCGCTAACGCGCTGCGAGCAGATATCAAGCTGGGTAGGCAACCCATTTTACAGTTCCGTGTTGAATCGTAACACGCTGTACAGACCCCGATGAGAAGGATGGGCAAGCGGGGCTGTAGCCTTGGGGCCCAGATTTGGTGAGGGGCCTGTGGCGGTAAAAGGACTTAAGAGTGGACAACTTTATTTAATTTAATGTCAAAACTAATATGAAATTTTCTAATAAGACTCTGTTCAATGTAAATACAGCCAGTGAATAGTATCCAAAAACTACAAAGAGAACATATAATTAACTTTTATAAATAGCCATCGTGTTTTTATTTTTTCTGCCGGAGAAATGGCAAAGTTGTCAATTTAATTAATAACGTGCTTAAGTTCAAGAGCTCTTTGTGGAGCAAACGTTTCTAATTAAATCTCAGAAAACAAGTGACTCTTTACTTCATACATTTCTGGAAGGAGTATGGCTTGTACCTGTGGCACTTGGCACATTCAGATACAACGAAAATTGAACTTTTAATACACAGTGATCAAAATCTTGTAGTAAAAGAACAACCAATGAGAGTGGGAGAGAAATAGGAAGGAAGTGGCTGAATAACTAAAAACAAAGAAAATTAATTTTCGGTTGGGCAAGCTAAATTCCACAGAGTTTTTCTTTCGAGGGGTTGGGGTTAAAATGTGCAAGCTTAATACCGTCATTCCAAAATTACGTCACAGGTTGAATAAGAATGGAGTGGCTCGGAAGATCTTCACATAGGGCCCATGATCGCTCTCTACGGTCCTGGTTATGTAATGTCTGTACTGTTGGAATTCAATTTGGAGAACAACAGTATTGTCTGAAGATGGGGTTGAACAACAGCATAGTGGCATCCTTTTAGCAAACACGAGTTGAGAAACACTTACATGGTGGTCACTCAAATCGGTCAACGATTTTCCAGGAGATTTCCAGGAATTTTCCAGGTGTAATTCTCATTTTTCCAGATTTAAAAATAAGCGCGAGTGCGGGGGAGGGAGGGTTGGCTTTATCGGTTGCCTACTTCAAGACCAAAATAAAGCAGTTGTGTTTGGTTTACTTATACAGATGTTGACAAAAATTAGTGGGGATTGCGTTATTGATACGCAAGCCTACACACAAATTAGTTAATTGTTGTTTAAAAAAAGCCTTTGTGACTCAAATATCCGCTTTAAAAAAAAGAGAAAATGCTGCCTACAATTTTATTACGGTGAAGTTGTCTATACTCAATATGTTTCACGAAAATACTATCGCGTGTTCTCTCACACAGAAACAGGTAGCCTGAAGAAATTTCTTTCGTTAACGATAGAGTGTTCACCCAAAACCGCAGCGGGAGTATGATTTAAGATGGAAAGATTTTTATAATTAATTTACAGTGGCTATTTTCCAGGAGTTTTCCAGGAGTAGTGGCCACCATGCACTTACCTGGCCCAAATCAATGGTGAGGTTGACCTCATTGTAGACCATCCCGCGTGACAGAGGAGGACTCTGCCACCATGTACCCTGACCATCAATAGCATATTCTGGCGGGTGTCTCTTGTCCTCGCTGTTGGGGTCACACACATCGCAAACCTGCAAAAAGAAGAAACACTTGTCATCACTGGCGGCCGGTAATAAGGTTGCACAACGTTCACATTTTCTAATTTAACATTACATAGGACTACATGAAATGAAAATCCACAGCCTGTTTCCAGTCGACCGACTGGGTCAGGGAATGGGATGAATTAAGCCCCCATCTAGCGGCGAGGATATGAACTGTGCCGGCTGCCGAAGCCTGTCGCACTCCCTTGGGCAATGATTAAATGAATGGCAGATGAAATGAAATGATAGTGGAGAGTGTTGCTGGAATGAAATTGTGACAGGGAAACCCGGAGTACCCGGAGAAAAACCTGTCTGCCTCCTTTTCGTCCAGCACAAATCTTACATGGAGTGACCGGGATTTGAACCACGGACCCAGCGGTGAGAGGCCGGCGTGCTGCCGCCTAAGCCACGGAGGCTGCCATAGGACTACATACAATATTTCATTTGAGACTGTTCTGCCTTTCAACGTCTAGTTTAGTCTGGTTGGTTCTTCAGTTTAGGGGCTGCGACAACGCGGTCATGTACCTCCGTGTACTTTGGGTAGTGAAGAATCTGTCTGATAACCGGTGTTAATTGTGATGGCTGTATTAGTGTGTGTAATTCAAGTAAGGACTGCAGCACGGCGTTAAGGTAACTTAAGAACGCCGTGACTGCAGACATTCAATTTTCAAGTAATTCCTACTTTTGCTACCAAATGCTACCGTTAACGACAGCTAGTTTTGAACTTGGTTACTAGATGCCACCGCAGTTGACTCCTGGCGACGAACGTTGGAACCTAAGAGCGTTAGTCAAATCTAACCTACAAGTGTAATTAGTGGAAGGTTATTTTACTTGCCATAAATCAATGACATTGGACCACCGGCTTTACTTCCCCTCCGAAGGAAGGCATACTGAGGGATTTTTAACGCTCTATAAAAATCCGACGACTTCGGCCGTGTTTCAACCCGCGACCTTGGGCATAGAAGCTCGAGTAGGCTGTGGTAAAAGCTTGTTTGCTGCATATGGTTTCTTGAGTGTAGGTGGGGATGAAGGATATATAAATGGACGAGTGCGTGGATGAGTTTAACTTCTACTTTTGCGCGTAGAGAGAGTGTATGTGTGAAAGAAATAAAGAAAGTCAACGACGAGGAACAAATTGTGTGATGGATATTATAACGAAGTTCAATAAGTTAGCCACTTCGGTCGAGCATTCTAATAAGAAACTATCAGAACTAATAATTGATTTACCGTATGTGGTCCAAACTGATCGGGCAATGGAGACGAGATTTGGAAGAAAAATAGTGGTGGACATTATCGATGAAGATGAAATAACTAGTGTATTTCTACCACAAGTATTTGCAAAACTAAGAGCGTCAGAGATCGATGAAATAAACCCACTTAAAGGCCAAGTGAGGATGGTGTAATTGGAGTTGAAGAACCGCTCACATCAAGTTGTTTTACAACAGTAAAATTTTGGTGAGTATATATGGATTATATGTATTGATTGATATAACGATTGATATATGTTTAGTTGCTAATTATTTCTTAATTTGTTTAATTTTTCAGATTATCTAAAAACTAATAAAAGGAACAGCATAATGAAGTGGAAAACTGTTAATCTTCTGAGTGGAACTGAACATCGATCGCACCCGGCAATAGAGTATCATCGTGTATGCTTTCAACAGTCAGAAGAAGAAGAAGATGATGATGAGGTGAGTCCTAATGAGAAATAAACTTGTTTTAACAAATGGACATCTTCGAGTGGAATTTCAAACGTTTCGGTCTACGTTACTAATGTTAGCAAATCAGATGATAGTCAGCGAGAGGTGACAGAAACAGTTCTAAGATATTTGTTAAAAGAATTATGTGAAGATGAACATTTTATTTGTTTCTTCTGATACAATACATTTCATGAGGTTTACAAAATTGAATTTTCTGTGACTTGTTATGATGTAACAACATTGAATGAGTATAGAAACAAATTGCTTGGTAAACGTCAGGAGGAATTTCCTTTTGAAGCAGTTCATTGTTCATTGGAGATTACAGGCAGTAATTTATCTCAATTGCTCGAATATACTTTGTTAGATTGTAGTTTTTTGGTAAACCGATGTTACAGCAACTGCTAGTGGTGTATTAACAATAGTGCAAATTGGACAATTGCCTAGACAAGAATGGTGACACCTCATAGCAAACGTAGAAAAGTTGATATTGTAATACACAATAATAATGAAAATATAAGAAACCAATTGGACAATGCATTTGAAATTATTTCTGTTGTTAGAAGTGAACTAAACGGTGCTATTTCAATATCATACCAAATAGGGGAAAACACACAAACCGAGTTGATTCAGAACACTGATGAGTTGATTGAATGTTGTAGAGTTATTAGTGAGCACATATTGCAACAAGCTGTGAATTCTGAAGAAATTACAATTCAAATAAAGGATGAGTCTTTCTTAAGCTGTGAGTTAATTGAAACGGCATTCAATTCTCGAGTGTACACACTTGCAGTTTCAAATGTTAAGAATTAGTTTTTGGATCCTCAAATTTTTTTAGCAAATGCCAATATTTGGTTTACAAGGTATGTTAAGAAAGCGCTAACTGTAGAAGCTTTAAAGGTGAATTCAGTTTTGTGTGCACAATATGTGCTTCGCGACATATCAGAAACAAAATATTTTGCTGTCAAAAATTAAGTAGTTTTGGAGTATACTGATTTAATTGAATTTTATAATAATCATATCATTGAAGGTACATTAACAAAATTGAGCGAATTTGAAGCAAACGGTTCTGGGTGGGCTTTAGAAAAAATCCTTAGTTTGAGAATTAATATAAATAAATATGTTGGATTTCAAGTAGGAATGTCCAATAATAGTAGATTGCCTGACGTAATAGTAAATAAACACGCTGTGCTAAATTTGTATGATACAAAGGAAGCTTGTATTGCGTGGAGTGTGGTTGCAGGTTTGTATCCAAAAACTCGAAACGTGAATCATCTTTCTTCCTATCCTAATTACAGAGATGTTTTAAATTTAGATGATACTCCAATTTCAATGCAAATGAAATATTTAAATAAGTTTGAAAATCAAAACAATATTTTGTAAATGTGTATGGAGCACAATATGATGAAAACAAATGGGTATGTATAGGAACAAACGAAGTAAAAGAAAAAACATGTACTATTGTACCTTTGTATGTATCAGATAAAGTATATGAAAGGAGTGTGGACTTATTGATGTTGCAGACTGGAAACAGTGAAAGTTATCACTTTTGTTTAGTTAAAAATCTCGCTCGCCTTGTGCGTTCAAGCGTCACTAGCATTCATAAACGGATTTATATATGTAGACGTTGTTTGTCATATTATTTTCTTGAGTATGAGTTAAATGTTCACTTTGCGGACTGTAAACAGTTTCCTGTAGCAAAAAGCATAATGCCAACTGCTGAACAAAGATTTGTTAATTTTACAGAATTTAAATTTAAAGATACAGTTCCATTTATAATTTATGCAGACACTGAATGCGTTTTGTCTCATATTTCCTCTTGTTTTCTAAATAGTGACATTCCTAACTCTACTTTAACACATAAACATATTCCTTACAGCATTTCTTTATACCTTCATAGTGATTTTGATAATGAATTGTGCAGTTTTAAACTCTTCAGGGGAAATAATTGCATAGAATTGTTTGTAAAGGAACTTGATAGTATTGTGGATAAACTTCAAACATATTATTTATCGGCAAAACCAATGTTAAAGATGACGGAAAATGAGGATAGATTATTTTTGTTAAGTAAAATTTGTCACATATGCGAGAAACCGATTGCAGATAATGAAATCAAAGTACGCGATCATTGTCACATAACTGGAAAATAAAGAGGAAGCGCACATAATCGTTGTAATTTAAATTACAAAGTAACAAAGGTCCTGCCTATAGCATTTCATAATCTAACTGCCTATGATGGACATTTTATAATTAAAGAAATTTGTGAGAAACAAGATGGAGAGGTGTTATATAAGCCTGGTCATATAAGTTTGTTAGCAATGAATATGGAACGTTAAAAAGGATTTACAAAGTATTTACGGGTTAAGAATGGATTCATTCAGTTAAGATTTTTAGCTACATATAATTCCTTGTCCTGTTCACTAGATCAATATTCATCTTCGTTAAGTTAAGATTCAAAGCAAATAACTAGACGTTATTTGAATGATGATGCACAGTTTCGACTTACTGCGAGAAAAGGCGTGTTTCCATAAGAATACCTCACAAGTATGGATGCACTTAACGAAACTAAATTACCTGAAATATCCAAGTTTTATAGCAGTCTTTATAACCAAACAATATCGAACGAGGAGCATGAGTTTGCTCAATCGGTGTGGGAAACTCTTTTTCTGTCAAACATTATAGGCCAGGCGACAGGTAGTTCAATAAGGAAATAATTAGTGGAAAGCTGGAAATTGCTTTAATCGCTTTATTTTGACCCAAATATTACTCTCCCAAGTTTTCCCCCTCGAGCGAAGTCGGCGTTGGCCCTTCTGGCCCTAAGAAGGTACCATTTGTCGTTTTTTGTTTTTGCAAATATCTCCCAAACCATCAACTTTATCAACAAAATACCTATTATAAAAAATAATCTAGAGTAAATTTTCTACAGAAATGTTCAGTACCTTTTGTCTCTAATGTGAACCGTTACGATGCTACGACCATTCAAATTGGAGCCCTTTTTGATGCCTGCGGAAAAGCTATGGAAATGTTATGCCATATCAAAGTTTTTACATGTTATACATATTTTTCAGCATTCCAGGTGCACAAGCTGTTAACTTGTTACAAGTATAACAGCTTTACAATGTAAACAGCTGTGGCAAAGTACTTACCATTAGTATTATTATTGCGTAGCATTGGCATAAAATCACTCTTTTCCACACCACCTGGCGGTAGAGTAAGTGGCGCGATTTTTTTTTTTAAAGCGGTGTCCTCAGGAGGCCTAATCCACTGTTCAAATGTCAAAATTAATCGATTTTAAACCGTTTTGATGAAGGCTGACAGTCTTGATCGTCTGCCTCAATTTCTCCGCCATCGCTTTCATTGTCTGTATCGGTACATTTGTCCGACCTCAAAGGGAGTTGAATCCTGCTTCTGAATTGAACAACACAATTATAAGGCTTGGTGGGTTCCACCTCGTGATGTCCTTCATGGGTACAATCGGACATGTAATGGATGGAAGCGGTCTGCAAGATTTATTCAGTACTACATATGCCCTAACATCCACTGAAAAAATGTTAACGGGCCATGCATATTCGAGAGCATTAAGAGCACATTACCTGGTGCAACTGGCTCTGGCCACGCTTGTATTTCAACGGATAGATGTGACCGACGAGGAGCATTCGGCAGCCGCTGACATGCTCTCGGCAGTGGAAGACATCGGGCTTCAACATGATGAGAAATATGGTGCAATGCGAAAACTAGATGTGGAGCCTTTCAAAAGCATTTTACAAAGTGTTTCTAATAAATTGGAGGAACTAAGCCAACATGGTCCGACGGCAAAGCTCTGGATTCAATATTTCAGGATTGTCACTCTGCTGAAGCAGTTCGTGTATGCAGAAAGAAGTCGAAACTGGCAACTACATCTAGACTCCATTCAGAAGATGCTGCCTTATTTCCACGCTAGTGGTCACTTTTTGTATGCGAAATCTTGCCACTTATATCTGCAAGATATGTTCGATCTACGATCCAAACTTACACCATGCGAACATGACCAATTTTTGAACAATGGCTTTTTACGGTGCGAAGATCCGATAGGTTATGGTCGGGGATTTGGTCCGATAAGACCATAGAACAAACGCTTATGCGATCGATGAAAAGTAGCGGTGGTCTTACGCACGGGCACGGCATAACTAGCAGCGTACTGGCGCAGTGGGTTCTCGCGATGCCTGCTCTGTTCGACATAAATAACTGGAATAATTTTGCAATATTGCGTTTTCGACTAGAGAACAGCATGTAGATGCCGGGTGTGCGCGGAATTCGCGGGATGATGCGGACTTGAGAAAATTTGTTGGATGGTTATCAACTCACGATCCCTTTCCTCGTGGACAACACATTGTTTCAATCTCCCGCCGTGTGTGCAAGAAAACATCCTCTTTTTGCATGCGTTAAGTGGGTGCGATACAACGTCTTCGTTTCACAGGCAGGGCAAAATGAAATTCGTAACACTGCTGAAGAGTATTGAGGAACTGCATACTGCTGTCAGAGTGAACGTTAACGCAAACCCAGATGAAATTGACAAAGCGGGCCAGTTGGTTTTGGCTAGGCTTTATGACAACAAGACCATGGGAAATACCCTGAATGAGTTGCGGTTCCAACTGTATGCAAAATCTCTAAGCAAACATCGATTTAATCTCGCAAGCTTACCTCCCACCGAATCAGCGGCACGTGAGCACTCTTTAAGAACATACCATCAAATCCAAACATGGCATGGAAATTATACAAATCCACTGGATTGGGGCTGGAAAAATCTCAATGTGGTTTGGCTCCCATACCTACGACGAGGGATCCGGCGCCACAAATGCTTCTAAACACAGTGTCCTGCAAATGTTCGAAACGATGTAACGCAGCGTGTGGTTGCAGGAAAACGGGCCTCCGATGCTACAGAATCTGCATGAATTGTATGGGACGGTCATGTACAAACGCTGCCGAGGAAGATGATATGGATGATAGTCACGGAGACATCGATGTTAATCTTGAGCGCCCTGTGACGTCGGACAAATGTACCGATACAGACGATGAAAGCGATGGAGAAATTGAAGCAGACGATCAAGACTGCCAGCCTTCATCAAAACGGTTTAAAATCGACTAACTTTGACATTTGAACAGTGGACTACGCCTCCTGGGGACACCGCTTAAAAAAACACCATTCACTCTACCGCCAGGTGGTGTGGAAGTGATTTTATGCCAATACTACGCAAAAATAATACTAATGGTAGGTACTTTGCCACAGCTGTTTACATTGAAAAGCTGTTATACTTTTAACAAGTTAACAGCTTGTGCACCTGGAATGCTGACAAATATTTATAACATGTAGAAACTTTGATATGGCATATCATTTCCATAGCTTTTCCGCAAGAATCAAAAAGGGCTCCACTTTGAATGGTCGTAGCATCGTAACGGTTCACATTAGAGACAAAAGGTACGGCACATTCCTGTAGGAAATGTACTCTATTTTTTTTATAATAAGTATTTTGTTGATAAAGTTGATGGTTTGGGAGATACTTGCAAAAAAACAAAAAATGGTACCTTCTTAGGGCCAGAAGGGCCAACGCCGACTTCGCTCGAGGGGGTAAATTTGGGAGAGTAATATCTGGGTCCAAATAAAGCGATTAAAGCAATTTTCAGCTTTCCACTAATTATTTCCTTATTGAAGCTTTTTTTCGACCTGTCGCCTGGCCTATTAGGAGAATACGTAGATTTGTAATTAAAAGTTGACACACTTCCTTTGGCGGATGTCTTTGAAAATTTTAGATCAAATGGCAAGGAAACTTATGGCATTGATGCAGCTCATTTTTACACTGCTCCATCTATGTCTTGGTGTGCAATGAAAAAGATAACCAATGTTCAACTTGAATTGCTTCAAGATATTGATATGTCACACTTTTTTGAAAGATCTATTCGAGGAGGTAATGTTCAGTGTATAACACGACATGCGATTGCTAATAATAAGTATCTGAAAACTTATGATGAGAAAAAACAAGAGTCCTACATAATGTATTTTGAAGTTCATAATGTATATGGATATGCTATGATGGAATATCTCCCAACAGGTGGCTTTAAATAGGTTGCAAATGTTGATGGGTTTGATGTTTTAAATATTGATGATACTTCACAAATTGGATATATTTTGGAAGTAGATTTGAGTTATCCTCAAGAGTTACATGACAAACATTCAGATTACCCTCTATGTCCAGAAAAGTTGACAAAGATAATGGCTAGCCTATATAATAAAGAACGATATGTTTTGCATTATAGAATGTTAAAGCAATGTATTCAACTAGGAATGAAATTAGAACGTATTCACAGAATAATTGAAATCAATCAAGAGTCAATGGCTAAAACCATATATTGATGTAAACACAGAGAGAGAAAAAAACAGGTAAAAATTATTTTGTTTTTTTTTTAATATAAATTGATGAATAATGCAATTTTTGGTCGTTCACTGATGTATGTGAGGAAGTTAAGGGACACCAAATGGGTTGACAAATGGCATGGGCCCTATGGTGCTAGGTCTTTAATAGCTAGGACTAATTTTAAACATAGAATTATATTCGATGAACAATGTATGGCCATTGAGATGAGCAGACTAAAGATTTTTCACAATCAACCAGTATGTGTTGGTGCATGTATATTAGATTTGTCTAAATGTAAAATGAATGACTTTCATTACAATGTTATTTTAGCAAATCCTGAATCAAATGTGAGGTTGTTATACACAGACACTGCTGGTTTTATGTAGGCTATATATTCTATTATGATATTTAGGAGTTCTTAAAACAGCATTCAAATTTGTTTGATACTGGAAACTATGAAACAAACAATCCTTTTGGCATTGTGAGACAAAATAAAGGTGAAATTGGTTTAATGAAAGATGAACATGCTGGAAGGATTGTTGAATTTGTAGGGTTAAGAACCAAAATGTATGCAATAAAATTGTGTGATGAAATTAATACCTTGTGTAAGGCTAAAGGCATTAAGAAGAGTGTTAGTAAAACTATGAATATTGATGATTATCGAAAGTGTCTTTATAGCAGTGATCAACCCAACGAAGTTCAAGTTTGTATAATTTCAAAATCTCATTCTGTATTCACTGTTCGGCAATTTCATCAAACGATGATAAAAGACACATAACTGAAAATGGAATTGTTACTTTACCGTTTGGTCATTTTTCTCTGAAAAATGATTAGAAACAAATATGAGATTAAAGCACTTCATCTCTCTTACTTACTTTATCACACGCACACGCACACGCACACGCACACGCACACGCACACGCACACACCCCTTTTATTCTGTTAATAATACTAATTTTGTGTGTTACTTTGCTTATGAAAATAATAATAATAATAATAAATAATAATCCGAATTTTGAGTATTATTTACAACTGCTCCCCACACCATTCCCATTTTCCAGAAATATATATATATATATATAATTACTTTATATTACTTATCATTTAGTAATGGTGCGTTGTAAGAGGAGCATCTCTACCACTCAATATAAACGATCAAAAAGTGGATCATTAATTAGTCGTGTACTTAATAAAATTATTGATAATTTACCCGTGGAATTACACATCCCGGGATATGAATATTGTGGACCAGGAACAAAATTAGAAAAGCGATTGAGCCGTGGTGATCCAGGAATAAATATATTAGATATTAGATAAAACGTGTAAAGAGCACGACGTTGCTTACGCAAATCATAAAGATTCAAACAAAAGAAGAGAGGCTGATGAAATTTTAGCTTCAAAAGCTTGGTCTCGTGTAAAATCTCGTGACGCATCACTAGGAGAGAGAGCGGCTGTACTAACAGTCAGTGGCATAATGAAAGCTAAGTCTAAGATTGGAGAAGGTAAACGAAAATTAAATTTAAAAAAATACAACAACAAAAAAGATAAAAAAAAGAACATCAAAAAAGCAAGGTGATATTTTACCCCTACTACCGATATTTGCAGCCTTGTCGGGCTTGGGGGGTCTATCAGGCGGAGTAGCCGGGGTAGCGTCTGCTATAAACAAAGCAAAAGCTGCTCAAGAAAAAATAAAAGAAATGAAAAGACACATTCGAATGAAAGAAGCAATGCGAGGAAAAGGAGGTCAAGGCATTTATTTAAATCCTCCTGCATACAAAAGATAATTAACCAAATACCAAATAAAGCATTACGTAATTTTGATTTAGCTAAATACGCACATCAATTAAAGTTTCCAAATTTTAGAGGAGTCTTTATGCGAGATACGTTACCAAGATATCCTCGAAAAAATGAAAACTGTATTATTAACCTAGAACGGATGGTTAAATCCGGTTCACATTGGGTGGTTTTCAGTAAACGAGGTAAATACGTGCATTATTTTGATAGTATTGGTAATTTAAGACCCCCATTATAAGGCCCCCATTAGAAATTTTAAATATCTTAATAATTGATATCTACAATATAATTTTCATTCATATCAATCAATTACTTCATCAATTTGTGGACATTTATGTTTGGTCTTCTTGTATTGTATAAATAAGGGAAACACAAAGTCTTTAAACATTGCTAGGATGGCTTTCGAAAGACGGATAACTCTGGAAGGTAAAGGCTCGAAGATTGATGTTACATTGGAGAACCCAATTCATCTTGTAGGAGCACCGTTTTTTGAAATAGGACTTGTAGGATTGTATACATCTAATTCTATTCGAAATGTTACCGACAGAAATAATACATTTCGCGTTAATTTAACTAATTTTTTGTCAATTGATTTAATGGTACCATCAGGTATTTATGAATTTAAGATCTAACCTCAACATTTGAAGATTTACTTAGTTATCACTCATTGTCGAAACTTATAACAAAACATTTTCAAAGAACACATATTTATGTGGAAGAGGATATAAACGGAAAAGGACGCAACCGTCTTGTTTTGTCTTCTCCGTTTAATATTGATTTTACAGTAGACTACAGTGTAGCAGAGGCTTTAGGTATTGAAAAGAAGTTTACCCTAAAGAGAAAAAAGAAATTGAGATCGATCGAAATAGAATCGAAAATGAAGTAATAATTAGCGAAAATAATAACGTTTTGCTATAAAGATGAACGATGTGGGTACAGGGATTTTAATAATACACGATGCTAGCTATACGTTTCAAAATTAAGTGAAAAGATTAATGAATTATTACTAGCATATATATTAGGTGGAAAAGACAAATTTCCTTCATATATTTATATTAATTATGATAAAGTCTTCTATCATTGTAAACTACACTTGAAAGTTGCTATAGATTTTGATGTTGCAGATTCTATTGCAGATTTGTTAGGATTTTCTCATAAAAAGTTCGACGCAAACAAAACTTATTATTCTGAATATATGCTTAAAATTAACATTGTTAATAGTATTCGAGTATGTTGCAACCTTGTGCTTGGTACGAGTTCTTATTTGAACCATAAACCAACACACTCTTTATATAATTTTAAAGCTCTTGTTCCTGCTGGTTCTTCAATTGTTGTACAACCAAAAACAATTAATCCTTTGCCTATGAACAGCAAGGTTATTCAACATGTATCGGTGCAACTTGAAGATCAACTTCAACAGCTCATTGATTTGCAAGATGAAGATTTAACTGTAGAATTAATTATTCGTCCAGCACGATATCTTGCTATATAAAGTAATGAAGTACTGTTATATTTTCATTCTACTTTAGTAAGCTTACTAGAAAAAATTCACAAATATGGTTATAATTTATTATATTCAAAGTTTGAAAAAAGAAGTCAACTCCGATTCGAAAAATATATATAAATCAATCTTCTAAAATTTCTAAAGAAAAAAAAATGCACCTTAAAATCTAAGAAACTATTATCGAGTAACAACAAACATTTGTTACAGTCTATAGGCTGTCTGGTACTTTAATTTCAATATAAATATATATGCAATTGTTAATCTTATTTAGTTTCTATCTATATTTGAAGCTGTTAACAAGTTTAACATAACAGATAAAATAGAGGTTGACAACAGAGTTGTGCGACGAGAAGAAAGAGTTTATCAACCTTATTCAGTTAATAAATTCGAAAATAATGATGAAATTCCAATATCAATTCAAAATGAAGAAAATATAGTTTTATTTTCAGAAGGTGTTCTTTACGTAGAAGGACAAATTATTACTTCTAACATAAATCCAGCTGCTTCTACTACAGCACATCCAGACCAAAATTTTGGGGCTAATTTTTTAGCGAAATTCGCGTTACGTTAAAAGGTAAAGAAATTGATCGTACACGCCATGTAGGTATAACAACTTCTATTAAACCGATGCATCATATTCAGAAAACGAATTGTATATTCAATGCCAAGGTAAGGTTATAATTGCTTTGGAATGGAGTTTCGACTCCCATAGTGCACTGGCTTGCTTGTGACGCGGATACACATGTATCAAATACGTCTTGCAATGGCCTTCCCAGTGTGCACTAGACAGTGTCTTGGTGAGGTGTGCTTTAACCAACTGAAGAGCCCAATAGCACACCGGGGCGAAACACTGCCATCTTGTTGAGTTATGCCGGAACATTTAGCACTATTTGTGTTTAAATATATTATGGCTCAACGGACAATGCATATTTTCTTATGAAAATTGTATATTCAATGCCAAGGTAAGGTTATAATTGCTTTGGAATGGAGTTTCGACTCCCATAGTGCACTGGCTTGCTTGTGACGCGGATACACATGTATCAAATACGTCTTGCAATGGCCTTCCCAGTGTGCACTAGACAGTGTCTTGGTGAGGTGTGCTTTAACCAACTGAAGAGCCCAATAGCACACCGGGGCGAAACACTGTCATCTTGTTGAGTTATGCCGGAACATTTAGCACTATTTGTGTTTAAATATATTATGGCTCAACGGACAATGCATATTTTCTGATGAAAATTGTATATTCAATGCCAAGGTAAGGTTATAATTGCTTTGGAATGGAGTTTCGACTCCCATAGTGCACTGGCTTGCTTGTGACGCGGATACACATGTATCAAATACGTCTTGCAATGGCCTTCCCAGTGTGCACTAGACAGTGTCTTGGTGAGGTGTGCTTTAACCAACTGAAGAGCCCAATAGCACACCGGGGCGAAACACTGTCATCTTGTTGAGTTATGCCGGAACATTTAGCACTATTTGTGTTTAAATGCTAAAGGTTGTTAAGCAGTCAAACACTCTACCAGTAATTTCATTTACTAATGGTGAAAACCAGAGTAAAGGTGAAAAAAGAAAGCATAGTGTTTTACTACCGAACACTATTCGATGTATCATATGCGGTCCATCTAATTGTGGCAAAACAAACTTAATGATAAATTTTTATGTCACAAAAATGAAGTTCGTTTTGAAAACGTTTATATTTATTCTAAATCACTTGCTCAAAGTAAATATATTGAATTAAAAAAGGTTTTGGACTCTATAAAAGAAATAAAAAAAGTGATTTTTTCTGATAATGATGAAGTTCTGCCTCCAGAAATGGCTAGAAAAAACTCTATATTTGTTTTTTATGATGTAGCCAGCAATAAACAACAACATATGAAAGATTATTTCAGTAGAGGCCGTGATCACGATGTTGACGTATTTTATCTTTGTCAACATATTCTTGTATACCTAAACATCTAATTAGAGATAACGCTAATTTTTTAATTCCTTTTAAGCAAGACGGAACAAACTTGCGTCATGTATATAACGATCATGTAAATTCGGATATGAGCTATGATCAGTTCTTTGATATTTGTTCTTACTGTTGGCAAAACTCTAAGTTTGGCTTTTTGGTTATCGATAAAGATAGCGATTTACAAAATGGTCGATATCGCGATAGATTTGATGTTTATTTTCAGTTATAAATAATAGTTCAGAAGAGCTAAATGCTCATTTGTGTTATACATTTTGTGTGGTTAACAACTTAACTATGACATCGTTTAACAAAACCAATAACGTGTCTATCAGACGACCGAGTTCTCGACACGATATTGCAACTTAATCGTATGTTGATGATAAGCTAGTGCAGTATGTAAATCAGGTACAACAACAAGAGACGGACATCTAAGTATTAACGGCAAACGGTTAAAAAATGTTGGAACGCCAATACATTTTGAAGATGCTTGCAACAAAGGTTATGTACTGAAGTTATTGAATGAGCTAAACAAAATCGAGTCTAAAGAAGACATACAACGAAACTTTAACGACCTTAAAGGTTTAATTTTTTAAATTTGTAAAATAGAGAAAAAAGAACTTGACTTTCAAAACAAACGTCTCGTGGGCTTAGCTTTACCATCATCTGCAAATGATGCAGTAAACCTTATTGCAATGCAGCAACACACATCAAATATAAAAAAATCTAGAGAAGCGAATAACCGATGTCTTACAACGAGTAGAATTCATTCATGGTTTAGTGCGCGTATTTTCAGAAGATCACATTCCGTTGTTTGATGATGATAGTCTCGACATGGGTAACAAAAGAATATCAAATGTTAAAGATCCAATTCAAAATCAAGATGCGGTATCGTATTCTTTTCTTAAAACTCATGTAACAAAAGAACTAGATGAAATTAAAAAATCTCTTTTGAATATAAACAAAAATGATGAAACTGTAGATATGTTAAATAGAAGAATAACAAACATATCTCAACCAATCGATTCGTTAGATGCAATAAACAAATATTATTTAGAAAACTTTGCTGCTTCTCGAAAAGATCTAGAAGGCTTAATCACTAAATTTAATAAACAAAACTTTTTAAACGTAGATGATGGTGGGAGTTTAAATATGATGAGTAGACGAATTACTCACGTAAACAATCCTTTAAACGATAAGGATGTAGCAAATGAGACATTTGTTGAACAATATGCCGTTTCACGACGTGAATTTCAACAATTGCAACAGACTGTAAATAATCTAAATTATCAAAAGCAAATAAATGTTGAGTTTCCTGTTAACGACCAAGATGTGACAAATAAACGGTTTGTAGAACACTATGCTGCTTCACAAACTGAAGTTCCAGTTAATCAACTGAAAGAAATTTTAAGCAATTTACAAACTCGTATTGAGGGTTTTGTTAACAATCTAACTATTGTTAAGAAGAACTGGAAAGTATATAACAAGTTCAAAACTGAAGTAGAAAACATTGAGCAATTGGTTAACAAAGAACCACTCGGAAGTTTTACTGCATCCAAAGAAGAATATGGTATATTACAAGATGAAGTAATGAAAAATAACGTATCGAAATTTATTCTGAAATTCTCCAACACACCATCAATCCATTCACCGGTATATACGCTTCATAATCATAATATACAGTACCAACTTCCCTAGAAAGGTATATTAAAACCAATTTTTGTTTCACCAAGATCTCCAATTGTGCATGCAATTTTAAGTATACATCAAGAGATTGAACTGGATGGAAGTGATATTGTTGTTGAAGAACAAGATAAAATACAGTTTCGACTTAGAGACCCTGAAAAACATAAAACCAATGATCTTTCTCTTCAAATTGATTTTGAATATACTATAAATAAATAAATAAATAAATAAACTACAAATTTGTTTTAGTCATGGAGAAGAGCATGAAGATTGAAGCTGACAGTCGAGTCAAGGATAAACTTTCTCGCTTAAAAAATATGTTAAAGACGTTCACTTCAAAATGATGTTAGACGTAAAGAATTAGATGTAGAGAATAACTTTAAACCAGTAACAAATTCATTAAATCAACTTGTAGCTATTGCTAATACAACGTCAACTCGAAATAGAAAATCAAAAAAGAAAAAAATATGATGATTCAGAATCAACTGGTACTTCAGAGGATTAAGATGGAGATAGCATCAAAATAATTACACTAATTAGACGCTACTTTGATCCGTTCATTAAACAAAACGTGGATAGAACATTTGGTATAACGATAAGAAATGATAAACAATACTTGGGGCGTGAACGAGTTTTCTTTGATAAAAAACGGATAAAAGTTGGTGGTGAAAAATTTCCTATAACAGAAGGTCTACTTGAATTGATTCAAAGGAAAGTACCAGATCACACTCTAATAGATAGGAGTGATTTAAGTTCATATTTAAAATTATTAAATGTTTCAAATCTGCACAAAAGAAATTGTACAAGCAATGGAGCTCCGAAAGGAACGCATTCTCATAAGTATAGAAATATAATTGAACCCCTTCTTACTGAAGACACGGATAGAATTATAAAAACACCAGATGAGAATGAAGAAGCAAAATACTACGATGCATACTGGATATGGGCAAAAGAAACTCATCACACCGCAAGATATTTGGAAATTAGAAGGGGTGAAACAATATTGAATTTGTGCATTGGAATAAACCAAACAAATTGGTATCAAGACTTAAAAAAATTAATTGCATCAAAAGCGGCAGGTCACACAGGACTCGACAGCGAAATCTTTGAAATTGAAGAACAAAGAAATACAGGATATATTGAATAAAAATTCAAACAATTGTAAAACAATGCACAGTATGTTATAAATCTTTGTTTAGAAAATAACTATGTACGAAATTATACGAGAAATTGCTCCACTTAGAAATAAGTTTAAAAGACGACATGTTATTAGCAAAGGAATTGATGACCTCCCTGAAGCAGATCTTGTGGACATGTCAAAACTTGCAAAATGGAATAATGGATTTAAATATTTATTAACCATTATTGACGTTTACTCAAAATATGCATGGGAAATTCCTCTTAAAACCAAAACAGGAAGTGAGATTGTAAAAAGTTTAATATTTGTTTATTCTCAAAGTAAAAGATTACCAAATTATGTTCACACAGATCGAGGAACGGAATTTTATAACAGTGAATTCAAAACATGGTCTCAGAAACAAAATCTACAGCATTATTGAACTGGCAGCAGCATTAAAGCTAGCGTTATAGAACGATTTAATCGTACTCTCAAGGAATCCATGTGGTAAGAATTCACAATACAAGGTTCATACCGATGGATAAATATGTTGCCCTAGTTATTAGTAAAGTATAATCACAAAATACATCGCAGCATTGGCATGAAACCTATTGATGTAAAAAGAAACAATCAACCCAGCTTGCCAACACAATATGATGAAAGTTTAAAAAAAAAAGTATAAAATTGACGACATTGTACGAATAAGTAAAATCAAGAAACAATTCAGCAAAGTCTACGAACCTAATTGGACAACGGAATTATTTACAATTTATAGAGTTCAAAATACTAATCCACGAACATATCTTTTAACAGATAATAAAATTTATCAATATTTGGAGCCTTTTATGAACCAGAGTTACAAAGAACAAAACATCCTAATAGTTACTTAGTCGACAAAGTACTACGTTGAGAAGGAAGTCTAGCATTCGTATCTTGGCTTGGGTTCGATTCACCTCACAACTCCTGGATTCCAAACAAAAATATATTCTAATTACAACAATGTAAGTTTTGTTTTTTAATTCATCGCAAAAATATTATTATTACTATTATTGTTACTATTAATGTGTGTCTATATTTTTTCAGCTCATTAAAACCAACGCAAGAAAGAAAGAAAGAAAGAAAGAAAGAAAGAAAGAAAGAATGATTGTACTTACTACCCCTTACACAAGATCAGCATATTCAACTCTGCAGACAACACAGCATCTTCAATTCCCAGCAACTTGGTGGAAAAAGAACTACTTACCACTTTAAGATCGAAGATCATAACATTTTCACTAATTCATATTATATAATTAATGTAAACAAATACTGATAAAAATAAATATATTTAAAAAATATACATTTTTTGTTGATGTGTTAAAAACCCTGTCCACTTTTTTTATATACAATTTGAACTTCATCGTCGTCCTCGTCCTCCTCCACTTGTTCTTCTTCTTCCATACCCTCTTCCTCCTCTAGTGGTGGAAGATCTACCAGCTCGATCGTCCTTAAACCGAATGCTCTCAGTCTTTGTATGATGATGGTTAAAATGTTCTCAGTTGCCCCATTTAAAATTAATTCACGACAGTGGTACTGGTCTCGTACTATGTCCAACACTTCACAATTGAACATTTCCTTTTCCATGTTGGTTAATTTGTTGAACCAATCATCCTCCTCCACTTTCGTGGCACTTACAACGAAATTCAGTCCTAGCATCCGCGCTCGGTCTGCTATTGACTTTATGTAGCGCAATTGCTGCCACTTTTTGATTAAGCCTTCACACATAGTTATGTTGAAAATGTTAACTAACTAATACTTCATAACCATCTCCTCTTATATACTATGAAGATAAAACAGCAAAAAGCTCTTTAAACATTTCACATGAAGCTCTGGGAACTGACATCCGACCTTGTTCTCTCATTAAAAATTACAGAGTTGAATAATGACAGCTAAGAATCTAAAACAACAAGCCAACACTCATTTCACACAGTCAAACCATATGCTTGTCTTATAAAACGCTCTAAGCAGAATGAGAGCATGAAGCAAGCCAAGAAACAAAAAATGTTAACACCATTAAAATTAAACAGACATAACATGCCGGCGACATCTAATTTATTACAAGCATAATAACAGCTCCTCACCATCTGGTCAATCACTCATACACTGTCTGCGTATAGCAAGATCGCTCCCGCGCTCTGGTGCTATATGATGCACTTAAACACAGTCTTCAATTAGCTAACATTAAGTCACCGCTTACTTACTTACTTACTTACTTACTTACTTAGCGCAAGCAAAAAAAAAAAAAAAAAAAAAAAAAAAGAACATCTGCCGCGCCAAGCCAGCTCTCCGCCTCGGCTCGTCTCACACACTCACCCTCAAAAGTAATGACACCCAAGACTCTCTCCACTAACTCAACTACATACCTAAATACGAATCAATCGAGAATTACCTATTAATATTAAAAGTTATGATACACAGCTGACCTCTCCATGGGAACAACATCCATGCCCACAAGGCGTGGTGGTCATGGCCATTAACCAATCACCTGATTCCCCCTTGACCACGTGCTCGCTCTAAGCACCCATGACGTCACCAAATCAAGCGGTTAAGCACCCATGACGTCATCGCGATTACGCAATATCCATAGTGTTAAAGCAAATACTATTGTGACCGGCCGACTTACAGAGAGACCGCTTTTTTTTCGACTTTTTCACTGAAATCGTTACTGCTTGGTTTCCTTTGATCATATACAGTAGACTCCCGTAAGTTCGGCCACCTCGGGACCGGACCCTAGGCCGAACTTAAAAGTGGCCGAACTAAGCGATGTCAATCTATAAAATGCCCATTTATTGTTTGTAAGTATCATTTTCCAACGAAAGTAATTAAATGAATGTTAAATCAACGTTTCCAGACACTAGCAAGACAGAAATAACTACTAAACTACTGCACATAGAGAACAACACAGAGTAACACTCTGACATATATTTAGCACACATAAAAAGAGAAAAGGTTACAAAAAAACATAGCCTACTGTGAGTTACAGAACTGTAGGCTTAATACAATTTTAAAGTACCTGTATTACTGTTCGTTGGTGGTTTGTATTCTTAAGCACTTAAAAAAATCTGTAATTTTTTTCTGAACTTTCTTTTCTAATGATTTTTTATGTGCAAAGTCACGCCACTTTTTAATAAACATTACATCAACGGCAGTTGCTTCTTTTTGTTGTTCGATGTAGGTAGCTGCCAGTTGAAAAGCTGCTTTGCCTTCAGAGTGGCTCATTTTATTTTCTTCTTCATCTTCATCTTCAATCTCAGCTTCATCTGCGCCATTGGCCTTCTCATTTTTCCTGGCGAATAATGCACTCGGCGATTTCTTCATCATTCAAAACCTCGTTGTCTAGTTCCTTTTCAAAGTTGATCCACTCCAACACTTCTTCTTCAACAATGGAACCACAGTTTGGTAGTTGCTGAAGGTCGTGCAATAGACCTGCATTGTCATCATGTTCGTTAATAAGAATGTTGTTTGGCTCATCAGCTGTTGTGTTTTCTTGGCCAATCTTGTCTTCTATATTTGGCCAAAGTTTTTTCCAAGACTTTACAAACGTCGATGGTGGTATTTCGTCGTATGCCTTGGCCGACATGTACACAACATCCTTCATGTTAACGGACTTAAGCGCTTTTATGAGATCTAAGCTGTCATCAGTCTCCAGTTTGGAAAGAACTTCCGAAAGTAGTTTACGACGATACTTCCTCTTGAAGCACTCAATGACCCCTTGGTCCATTGGCTGTTGAAGACTGGTTACATTGGGTGGCAGGAAGAGCAGTTTAATTTCTTTTTCATCGTCACACTGAAGATTTTCCTGGTGAGTAGGCGCGTTGTCAAGAAGTAGAAGTGCTTTGGTGGGGAGTTTTGATTTTGCCAAATGTTTTTTCACTTTGGGAACAAATTCACAGACGAACCATTCTCTGAACAAATATGTGTCCATCCACGCTGATTTCTGTGACCGATAATACACTGCGAGAGTTTCCATACTTATGTTCTTAAACGCTCTAGGTTTTTCTGCTTTGCCAATGACAAATAGGGTATCTTGCGAGTCCCCGAAGCATTTGAACACAAGGCGACCGTTATCCTCTCTTTGTTGATTTTAAAACCTGGAGCAGATGTTTCTTGGGGTGTGGCAAAGGTTTTGCTGGGCAGGAGTTCAAAATTTAACCCAGTTTCGTCGATGTTGTATATTTGCTCTGGGCTCAAGTTTTCATCATCGATGATTTTTTTTAATCTTGCAGAAAAATCGGTGGCCACTGTTGGGTTTGCTGATAGCTTCTCACCACAAACTCCTATAAAATGAACTCCATGTCTCTTTTTCCAACGAGAGAGCCATCCCTCACTAGCCACGAACGCCTCTTCTGGTTGAAGCTTTGAGTGTAAGATCATAGCCTTTTCTTTTAGGATTGGTCCACTTAACGGCGTTCCTCGTCTTCGTTCTTGAATGAACCACAACCATAGAGCATCATTCACCAGTTCGTGTTTGGCCTTCCTTAGTGTGCAACGCTTTTCTAGAACTTTTTCGGTTTCAATTTGTGTACAAAAGCCCTCGATAGCTTTTCTGTTGCGTCGCCAGTCGTTGACTGTACTTTTGCCCACGTTTAAATCCTCGCAGATACTTTGCACGGATTCTCCTTTGTCTAGTCTCTCCAGAGCTTGTAGTCTCTGTTCCATCGACTTGTACTTACGCTTACGCGTTTCACTCATTATAAACAAGGCGTTTAAAACACGACGCGAAACAGTTATTAGAGAACAGTAAAAAACGCAAAAGAAACCAAAATCACTGACTTTGTAGGCCTACTATAAAGATTAGCACCACACGACTGCACAGTATGAATACACAAGACGAACTGAATGATCTGTTTTGACAGAGTAGTAAACTAAACAAAGAAAACAACAAACAAGTACTGTACGTAGAGACATGCCGCCCGCTCTCTCCCGGCCAAGTGCGTGACTCATGCTCAGGTAGCCGACCGGACTAAGCGGAGACCGAACTAACCGAGGCCGAACTTACGGGAGTCTACTGTACATTATTTTCTACAGAAACCTTCCTCGAGAAATCCTTAACAGAATGGTGAAAACTGCATCAAAATCCATCCAGTGGTTCTCGAGATTACCCGTCACATCCAAGAATCGGGGATTTTGCTTTATATTAGGAGAGATACTGTACATGGTACACACCCTACGGTAGTGAAATAATAGCCTGCTGCTAACGGCAGATGATGTCAGTGAGATGAAAATAATATACAGACACTGGAACAGTGGGGGAGTGGTAGACGGACCTCAAATACGTCACCGCCAGATGCAATATAGACCCGTTACGATACAAGTCAGTCATTGTCTCATCACACATTTTATTAGTTTCTACGGCCGGCTGTGTGACACAAAGAGTTAGGCGCTCGCTCACAGTACCTGATAAACTGGCAGAGTCAGATGCCATGTTATGGGTGCATAAATGCAAGAATCCAATGTCAGTAGATTTACTGGCGCGTTGAAGGTCCCCTGCAGACACCCCCATATCTCTAAAGTCGCAGTACTTTAGAGTGATTTTTTAAAATTTATTTTAGCGCATGGCTTTTAGTGCCGGGAGTGTCCGAGGACATGTTCGGCTCGCCAGAGGCTGTAGCTGCTTCTATGCGGACACTCATGGGGTGAGCTACAAGTACCGTCGCGTGTGGAGTGTTATCTGGGGAGGAAAGTGTGATTGTAAGGACTAGGAATTGGAAGGTAGAGGTTGTGGCCTATAGGGACCAACCCCGGCATTTGCCTGGGAAGAACATGGGAAACCACAGAAAACCATCTTCAAGGTCTCCGGCGGGGGGATTCGAACCTCCTCGCCTCCTGGATATGAGCGACTGCATTCAGCCACGCCGTAACGACCACGGCTAACTCACCCGGTAGAGTGAAATTGAATAGATGCTACCTGTCAAAAGTTTATGACCACATAAGGAAATCATGATATGTCACCTTAAACCTAAACGTATGGCACTAGAGCTCTGCAATTTCTTTACTGAGCTCTTACATCTGAAAGAATATACACCTCCGGATTTCATTCAATTGGACTAAGTATTGCAGAAGTTATGATTTTTTACTGTTGGAAGGTCACACCAAAAAATAACCATTTTCAGAGGTATAATGTATTGTATATGCCAACTGGTTGCAGTTATTGCCCTCAATTTTCTATTTTAGACTTTGCAATAGTTGTGGATCATTTTAGTATAAATATACAAATTCCTCAAAAATGCAGGACCTTATTTTGTGGGGCGCTAAAATGGACGATTTTCCCTTGTTTTTATCACGTTTCTCGTAATTCTTCCTTGCTACCTACTCACTTCTAACTTGTTGTGTCTAGTAGTTCCACTTTCACTCAACAGACGGCATCCAAGCACAGATTTCTGGCTTCTGGGATTTCGCCGTAAAATTATTTTGTTGTCATCAGTACATCGAGCATTTTAGCGCTGTCTTGAAAAAGTATAAACCTGAAAAAAAAAAAGGGCCCACTAGTTGTGAGCCTCCGAGGACATTGGCTGAAATAAGCATTTAATTCATTTCACAAGACAACACTAGATTTCGATGGGGGTAACGTTTCTTTATATAAGTTAACACAGAATCACTATATTTTCAGAATTTTTAATTACAGTACGTTAGTACTACATTATGCAACAAGCCTATAATGGCAATACAGTAATTAAGACACGAGTATGTTTATTAAACGAGCGAAACGAGCGAAGCGAGTTTTATAATTTCCATACGAGTGTCTTAATTACCATTATAGGCGATTTGCTTACGACTGTTTATGTTCGACGATAATTATAACTATTTTATGTTCGAATATGAATATTCATAAATATCTGTCGAGATTTCGCCAGTTTTATGCACTGAACAGGGCGCATGGGACGCAGAGAATACCTTGTATTCGACCATGGCCTCCTCGAATACCCCACTATGACACTAGCCACGCAGTGAAATTTAAAATAGGAGGCCGTGGAAGTCAGCCCAGGTGCGATGTTATCCTTACCTAATTGGTCACACAACTGTTTCTTGAGCTCTGATTGCTGGGAGAAACCGTATCATAATGAAAACAGTTTTCTGACAAATAATATTTACATTTCGCCATGGTCGAACATAAATAAATAATAAGGAAACCTTCATTCACCTCGTTGCTTAGTGGCTAGCATTCTTGGGTGTCACCGCGGAGGCCCGGTTCGATTCCCGCTTATACCTAGCAATTTATTTCTGGTTTGAAGGCTGGAATGGGGTACACTCAGCCTCATGAGGAAAACTGAGAAGTGGTTGATGATGATGATGATGATGATAGTAGTATAAAACGCTAGACTTTGAATATTGCATCATCACGACCAGATATTGCGTAATCGCGATGACGTCATGGGTCCTTAGAGCGAGCACGTGGTCCAGGAGCGAGCATGTGCACTGCACGTGTTAGCGTGGGAAGGGGTTGACCTTTTGACTTGTTTGTGCGATGGTGATAAAAAGTTAATGGGTGTTGACGTCATGGGGGTTGTTTATTAGGATGCTAACTGTCATCTGACAACCGTGCGAGTGTGAGCATGTGTGCCAGCCAGGAGCGAGCATGTGCACTGCATGTGTTAGCGTGGGAAGGGGTTGACCTTTCGGCTTGTTTGTGCGATGGTGATAAAAAGTTAATGGGTGTTGACGTCATGGGGGTTGTTTATTAGGATGCTAACTGTCATCTGACACCCATGCGAGTGTGAGCATGTGTGCCAGTGCCAGCGATCCGCACATGTGGTGTGCAGCTGTTATGTTGGTTTTTTTTGCCCGCGCCGGGTGGGCTGAGCGGAGAGGCGGTTCCTATCCACACATGTGGTGTGCAGCTGTTATTGTTTTTGCTTAGGATGCTAACCGTCATTTGACACCCGTGCAAGTTTGAGCATGTGCAGCAGTGTGATTGATCTCGTCTGCAGTGTTCGCGTGAGACAGAGTTGACCTTTAACGTCATTGGCTAAGAATGTAATCTTTGACTTCTTTAAGCAATAGTGGAAAAAAGAAATGTTTGCGTTAGAAGCTAGTTTGCAGCATATGGTTTCTTGAGTGTGGGTGGGGGTGAAGGATATATAAATGGACGAGTGCATGGAAGAGTTTAACTTTTACTTTTGCGCGAAGAGAGTGTGTGTGTGTGAAAGAAATAAAGAAAGTCAACGACGAGGAACACATTGTGTGATGGATGCTCTAAAAAAGTCCAATAACTTATCCAATTGTATTGAGTATTCTAATAAGAAACTAGCAGAACTAGTCATTGATTTACCGTATGTGGTCCAAATTATTCGCTCCGTGGAGACGAGGTATGGAAGAAAAATAGTGGTGGACATTAACATTGAAGATGAAGTAACAAGTGTATTTCTACCAGCAGTATTTTCAAAATTAAGCGCATTAGAGATCGATGAACTAAACTCAATGGGAGGCACACTGATGCTGGTGTATTTGGGGTTGAAGAACCGCTCACATCAAGTCATTTTGAAACAGTACTCGAAGGCAAACTGATGACTGTGTATTTTGGGTTGAAGAACCGCTCACACATCAACATGTTTTTAAAACAGTATTTTTTTTTTGGTGAGTATTTGATTATATATATTTTATGTATTGATTGATATAACGATTGATATATTTAGTTGCTAATTATTTCTTAATGTGTTTAATTTTTTTTCAGATTATCTAAAAACTAATAAAACGAACAGCATAATGAAGTGGAAAACTGTTAATTTCCTGAGTGGGACTGAACATCGATCGCACCCGCCAATAGAGTATCATCGTGTATGCTTTCAACAGCCGGAAGAAGAGCAAGAAGATGATAATGAGGTGAGTCGTAATGAGAAAGAAGCTTGTTTTAACAAATGGACATCTTCGAGTGGAATTTCGACATTTTCAGTCCACGTTACCAATGTTAGCAAATCAGATGATAGTCAGCGAGAGGTGACAGAAACAGTTCTAAGATATCTATTGAAAGAATTATGTGAAGATGAACATTTTATTTGTTTCTTCGGATACAATACATTTGATGAGGTTTTCAAAATCGAATTTTCCATGACTTGTTACGATGTAACAAAATTGAATGAGTATAGAAACAAATCGCTTGGTAAACTTCAGGATGAATTTCCCTTTGAGGCTGTTCATTGTTCATTGGAGATTACAGGCAGTAATTTATCACAATGGCTTGAATATACTTTAAAAGATTATAGGTTTATGGTAAACCGATGTTACAGCAACTGCTGGTGGAGTATTAACAATAGTGCAAATTGGACGTATGCTTAGACATCAGTGATGGCACACCAACTGTTGGTGGTGTATTAACATTAGTGCAAATTGGACAATTGCTTAGACAACAACAACAACAACAACAACAACAATGACCTCACCTCCTAGCAAACGTAGAAAGGTTGATATTGTAATACATAATAACAGTGAAAATATAAGAAACCAATTGGACAATGCATTTGAAAGTGTTTCTAATTTTAGAAGTGAACTAAACGGTGCTATTTCAGTATCATACCAAATCGGGGAAAACACTCAAACCGACTTGATTGAGAACAGTGATGAGTTGATTGAATGTTGGAGAGTTATTAGTGAGCACATTTTGCAACAAGCTGTGAATTTCGAAGAAATTACAATTCAAATAAAGGATGAAATTTTCTTGAGCTGTGAGTTAATTGAAACGGCATTCAATTCTAGAGTGTACACACTTGCAGTATCAAATGTTAAGAATGAGTTTTTGGATCCTCGCGAATTTTTAGCGAATGCTAATATTTGGTTTACAAAGTATGTTAAGAAAGCGTTAACTGTACAAGCTTTAAAGGTGAATTCAGTTTTGTGTGCACAATATGTGCTTCGCGACATATCAGAAACAAAATATTTTGCTATCAAAAATGAGGTAGTTCTCGAGTATACTGATTTAAATGAATTTTATAATAAGAATATCATTGAAGGTACATTGACAAAAATGAGCGAATTTGAAGCAAATGGTTCCGGGTGGGCTTTAGAAAAAATTCATAGTTTGAGAATTAATATAAATATGTTGGATTTCAAGTAGGAATGTCCAATACTAGTCGATTGCCTGACGTAATAGTCAATAAACATGCAGTGCTAAATTTGTATGATACAAAGGAAGCTTGTTTTGCGTGGAGTGTGGTTGCTAGTTTGTATCCAAAAACTCGAAACGTGAATCATCTTTCTTCCTATCCTAATTACAGAGATGTTTTAAATTTAGATGGTATTCCAGTTCCGATGGAAATGAAAAATTTAAACAAGTTTGAAAACCAAAACAATATTTCTGTAAATGTGTATGGAGCACAATATGATGAAAACAATTGGGTATGTATGGGAACAAACGAAGTAAAAGGAAAAAAAACTTTTACTATTGTACCTTTGTATGTATCAGATAAAGTATATGAAAGGAGTGTAGTCTTATTGATGTTGCAGATTGGAAACAGTGAAAGTTATCACTTTTGTTTAATTATAAATCTTGCTCGCCTTGTGCGTTCAAGCGTCACTAGCACTCAGAGAAGGATTTATATATGTAGACGTTGTTTGTCATATTATTTTCTTGAGGAGGAGTTAAATGTTCACTTTGCAGACTGTAAACAGTTTCCTGTTGCAAAAAGCATAATGCCGACTGATGAACAAAGATTTGTTAATTTTAGAGAATTCCGAGTTAAAGATACAGTTCCATTTATAATATATGCAGACACTGAATGCGTCTTGTCTCCAATTTCCTCCTGTTTTCCAAATAGTGACATTCATAACTCTAGTTTAACACAAAAACATATTCCTTACAGCATTTCTTTATACCTTCATTGTAATTTTGATAGTGAATTGTGCAGTTTCAAACTCTTTAGGGGAAATAATTGCATTGAATTGTTTGTAAAGGAACTTTATAGTATTGTGGATAAACTTCAAACATATTACTTATCGGTTAAGCCAATGTTAAAGATGACCGAAAATGAAGAAAGATTATTTTTGTCAAGTAAAATGTGTCACATTTGCGAGAAACCGATTGCAGATAATGAACTCAAAGTACGCGATCATTGTCACTTAACTGGAAAATATAGAGGAAGCGCACACAATAGTTGTAATTTAAATTACAAAGTAACAAAGGTTTTGCCTATAGCATTTCATAATCTAACGGCCTATGATGCACATTTTATAATTAAAGAAATTTGTGAGAAACGTGATGGAGAGGTGTTGCATAATCCTGGTGATATAAGTTTGTTGGCGGTGAATATGGAACGTTATAAAGGATTTACAAAGTATGTACGGGTTAAGAATGGATTCATTCCGTTAAGATTTATCGATACATATAATTTCTTGTCCTGTTCACTAGATCAATGTTCATCTTCGTTAAGTGAATATTCAAAGCAAATAACACGACGTTATTTTAATGATGATGCACAGTTTCGACTTACTGCGAGAAAAGGCATGTTTCCCTATGAATACGTCACGAGTATGGATGTACTTAACGAAACTAAATTACCTGAAATATCCAAGTTTTATAGCAGTCTTAATGATCAAACAATATCGAATGAAGAGTAAGAGTTTGCTCAATCTGTGTGGGAAACGTTTTCCTGTCAAACATCAGGAGAATACGCCGATTTGTATTTAAAAGTTGACACACTTCTTTTGGCGGATGTCTTTGAAAATTTTAGATCGAATGGCATGGAAACTTATGGCATTGATGCAGCTCATTTTTACACTGCTCCATCTATGTCTTGGTGTGCTATGAAAAAGATAACCAACGTTCAACTTGAATTGCTTCAAGATATTGATATGTTACACGTTTTTGAACGATCTATTCGAGGAGGAAATGTTCTGTGTATAACACGACATGCGATTGCTAATAATAAGTATATGAAAACTTATGATGAGAAAAAGCAAGAGTCCTACATAATGTACTTTGACGTTAATAATTTATATGGATATGCGATGATGGAATATCTTCCAACGGGTGGCTTTAAATGGGTTGCAAATGTTGAAGGCTTTGATGTTTTAACTATTGATGATACTTCAGAAATTGGATATATTTTGGAAGTAGATTTGACTTATCCTCAAGAGTTACATGACAAACATTCAGATTACCCTCTATGTCCCGAAAAGTTGGCAAAGCTAATGGCTACCCTAGATAATAAAGAACGTTATGTTTTGCATTATAGAATGTTAAAGCAATGTATTCAACTAGGAATGAAATTAGATCGTATTCACAGAATAATTGAATTCAATCAGAGCCAATGGCTAAAACCATATATTGATGTGAACACAGAGAAACGAAAACATGCCAAAAATGATTTTGATTTTTTTAAATATAAATTGATGAATAATGCAATTTTTGGTCGTTCACTGATGAATGTGAGGAAGTTAAGGGACATCAAATGGGTCACCAAATGGCATGGAGCTCGTGGTGCTAGGTCTTTAATAGCTAAGGTTAATTTTAAACATAGAATTATATTCGATGAACAATGTATGGTCATCGAGATGAGTAGACTAAAGATTTTTCACAATCAACCAGTATATGTTGGTGCATCTATATTAGATTTGTCTAAATGTAAAATGAATGACTTTCATTACAATGTTATTTTAGCAAATCCTGAAACAAATGTGAGGTTGTTATACACAGACAACGATAGTTTTATGTATATATTCTATTATGATATTTATGAGTTCATGAAACATCATTCAAATTTGTTTGATACTGGAAACTATGAAACAAACAATCCTTTTGGCATTGTGAGACAAAATAAAGGTGAAATTGTTTTAATGAAAGATGAACATGCTGGAAGGATTGTTGAAGAATTTGTGGGGTTAAGAACCAAAATGTATGCAATAAAATTGTGTGATGAAATGAATAGCTTGTGTAAGGCTAAAGGCATTAAGAAGAGTGTGAGTAAAAGTATGAGTATTGATGAGTATCGAAAGTGTCTTTATAACAGAGATCAAGTCAACAAAGTTCAAGTTTGTATAATTTCAAAATCTCATTCTGTATTTACTGTTCGGCAAAATAAGTTGGCAATTTCATCAAACGAAGATAAAAGACACATAACTGAAAACGGAATTGATACTTTACCGTTTGGTCATTTTCCTCTGAAAAAATGATTAGATACAAATTTGAGATTTAAGCACTTCATCTCACTTACTTTATTTCTTTCACACACACACTTTTATTCTGTTAATAATAATAATAATTTTTTGTGTGTTCCTTTGCTTATGAAAAAAAGAATAAATAATAACCCAAATTTTGTGTGTATTATTTAAAAAAACACCTCCCCCCACCATTCCCATTTTCCAGAAATATATATATGTATAATTACTTTATATTACATATCATTTAGTAATGGTGCGTTGTAAGAGGAGCAACTCTACCACTCAATATAAACGAACAGGAAGTGGATCATTAATTAGTCGTGTACTTAATAAAACTATTGATAATTTACCCGTGGAATTACACATCCCGGGATATGAATATTGTGGACCAGGAACAAAATTAGAAAAGCGATTGAGCCGTGGTGATCCAGGAATAAATATATTAGATAAAGCGTGCAAAGAACACGACATTGCTTACGCAAAGCATAAAGATTCAAACAAAAGAAGAGAGGCTGATGAAATTTTAGCTTCAAAAGCTTGGTCTCGTGTAAAATCCCGTGACGCATCATTTGGAGAGAGAGCGGCTGCACTAACAGTGGGTGGCATAATGAAAGCTAAGTCTAAGATAAAAAAAAAACAAGAAAAGATTTAAAAAAAGAAGAACATCGAAAATGCAAGGTGGTATTTTACCCCTACTTCCGATATTTGCAGCCTTGTCGGGCTTGGGGGGTCTAGCAGGCGGAGCAGCCGGGGTGGCGTCTGCTATAAACAAGGCGAAAGCTGCTCAAGAAGAACTAAAAGAAATGAAAAGACACAATCGAATGATAGAAGCAATGCGAGGAAAAGGAGGTCAAGGCATTTATTTAAATCCTCCCGCATACAAAAGATAATTAACCAAATACCAAATAAAGCATTAAGTAATTTCGATTGAGCTAAATACGCACATCAATTAAAGATTCCAAATTTTAGAGGAGTCTTTATGCGAGATACGTTACCAAAATATCCTCGAAAAAAAAATGAAAACTGCATTGTTAACCTTGAACCGATGGATAAATCCGGTTCACATTGGGTGGCTTTCAGTAAACGTGGTAAATATGTGCATTATTTTGATAGTATTGGTAATTTAGACCACCATTAGAAATTTTAACATATCTTAAAAATTGATATCTACAATATAATTTTCATTCATATCAATCGATTACTTCTTCGATTTGTGGACATTTATGTTTAGTCTTCTTGTATTGTATAAATAAGGGAAACACAGACCGTCTTTAAACATTTCAAAGATGGCTTTCGAAAGACGGATAACTCTGGAAGGTAAAGGCTCGAAGATTGATGTTACATTGGAGAACCCGATTCATCTTGTAGGAGCAGAGTTTTTTGAAATAGGACTTGCAGGATTGTATACATCTAATTCTATTCGAAATGTTACCAACAGAAATAATAAATTTCGCATTCATTTTACTAATTTTTTATCAATTGATTTAGTGGTACCACCGGGTATTGATGAATTTGATGATCTAGCCTCAACATTTGAAGATTTACTTAGTTATCACTCATTGTCGAAACTTATACCAGAACATTTAGAAAAAACAAAAATGTATGTGGAAGAGGAAATAGATGGAAAAAGAGACAACCGTCTCGTTTTGTCTTCTCCGTTTAATATTGATTTCACTGTAGCCAACAGTGTAGCAGGACCTTTAGGTATTGAAAAGAAAGTTTACCCTAAAGATAATAAAAGAGAAATTGAAATTGATCGAAATAGAATCGATAATGAAGTAACAATTAGCGAGAATAATAACGTATTGGCTATAAAGTTGAACGAAGCGGATAGAGCGATTTTAATAATACCCAATGCTAGCTATACGTTAAAACAATTAAGTGAAAAGATTAATGAATTATTAGTTTAACATTTATTAGGTGACAAAAGACAAATTCCCATCATTTTATATTAATTATGATAAAGTCTTTTATCATTGTAAACTACATTCGAAAGTGTTTGCTATAGATTTTGGTGTTGCAGATTCTATTGCAGATTTGTTAGGATTTTCTCATAGAAAGTTCAAGGCAAACACAACTCATCATTCTGAATATATGATTAAAATTAACACTGTTAATAGTATTCGAGTATGTTGCAACCTTGTGCTTGGTACGAGTTCTTATTTGAACCATAAACCAACACACTCTTTATATAATTTTAAAGCTCATGTTCCTGCTGGTTACCCGATTGTTGTACAACCAACAACAATTAATTTTTGGCCTATGAACACCAAGGTTATTCAACATTTATCTGTGCAACTTGAAGATCATCTTCAACAGCTCATTGATTTGCAAGATGACGATTTAACTGTAGAATTAATTATTCGTCCAGCACGATATCTTGCTATATAAAGTAATGAAATACTGTTATGTTTTCATTCTACTTGAGTAAGCTTACTAGAAAACATTCACAAATATGGTTATACTATATAATACTCAAAGTTTGAAAAAAAAGAAGTCGACTCTGATTCGAAAAAAATAATATAAATCAATCAGCTAAAATTTCTAAAAAAACAAACAACGACATCGCACCTTGAAATCTAAGAAACAGTTATCGAGTAACAACAAACATTTCTTACAGTCTTTAGGCTATCGCGTACTTTAATTTCAATATAAATATATATGCAATTGTTAATCTTATTTAGTTTCTATCTATAGTTGAAGCTGTTAACATGTTTAGCATGTTTAACATAACAGATAAAAGAGAGGTTGACAACAGAGTTGTGCGACGAGAAGAAAGAGTTTATCAACCTTATTCAGCTAATAAATTCGAAAATAATGATGAAATTCGAATACCGATTCAAAATGAAGAAAACATAGTTTTATTATCACAAGGTGTTCTTCACTTAGAAGGTCAAATTATTACTTCTAACATAAATCCGTCTGCTTCTACTACAGCACATCCTGACCAAAATTTTGGGGCTAATCTTTTTAGCGAAATTCGCATCACGTTAAATGGTAAAGAAATTGATCGTACACGCCATCTAGGTATAACAAGTTCTATAAAAACCTATGCATCATATTCAAAAAACGAATATACAGCTTTACAAAATGCTGGTTATTTTCCCTCTTTAACAACACCAGCAAGTGAAGCAAATATTGTTGATAGTAACACAAAACGTTTTCATATAATACTTCCTTTAAGCAACCTGTTAGGTTTAGCAGAGGATTACAGAAAGCCGATTTTAAACTGCAAGCATGAGGTAATATTTCTCCGATCGTCAAGTGACGCACGTGCGTTGCAATCGACAACCGAAAACGATCTTTCTGAGGTCAAGTAATTTAAAGTTTATCTACAAATTCCCTTTTTATTATTATCGGACGAAGAACAAATTAAAAGATTAAAACTAATGCAGAAAAATATTCCCATTCAGGTTGGTTTTCGATCATGGGATGTTCATGTCTTGCCTTCTCTTCCTAGAACAACTAAATATAGTTGGACTGTAATGACAACTTCTGAAACTCAAAAACCACGACAATTTTTATTAGGTTTTCAAACTAGGAGAAATTTACTAAACACATGCTCTTCCTATTTTGACCATTGTAACATTAAATCTATAAGAGTTTTTTTTAAATTAAATGTTTTATCCCTATGAAATGCCAACTTCTGAAATTGCCATAAATGACTACAGCGAGTTGTATGACATGTTTGTTAAATTTCGTAATGTATATTATCAGATCGATGATGTTCGTTCAGAGACTCTGGTTTCACGAGATGAATTTAAGTCTCTTTGTCCGATTATTGTAATTAATTGTCTCGAACAAGTGGAAGCAGTGAAGACATCTTCAGTCGATGTGCGAATTGAAATCGAGACAAGTGAGAATATACCTGAAGATACAACTCTTTATTGTGTTCTTATTCATGATCGTCAAATATCTTACAGACCATGAACGAATGAAGTAATTATCTAAACCAATATTTGCTAAGTTATAAGCAAGCAAGTAAACAAGTATTCTCACTTTAGTTGCAATCATGGAATTGACAACAACAAACTCTCCTTCTACTGATGCTGGCACGTGGAATAAGAAGCAACCAATAGTTGCAGACATTCGCAAGCTACCAAACGGCAGTTTGGAACTTGCTTACTGTATGTTAAATAACGGCAATATACCTTCATTCAGCCCCGTGATCACATGGGTTGTAGCATATTGTGAAAAAACTCTTTCTTCTTTTTTTGACTCTATTAAGAATAAATATGAATAAATATGAATATTTAGTTGTATATAATTTGCCACATGAATTTTCTTTGTTTGCACTAAAAGCACTTTCCCCCGAATCATTATTCGATCTTAATACGATTGATGGAATGTCAGACCTAATGTTGAGGCATAGCCATCGTTTACCTACAGATGTCCAAAACATTTACCATCTCTAGCAATGGGAAGCAATAGTTGTGCTAAATTCAATGTCAATGCTGTTCAACATTGGTTAAATTCTTCTGATGGCATCATGAAAATCGTGTGTTCGATAATAAACAAATTTCGAAACAATGGACTTCGAGGTTTTAATAAGTTTGATTGGAACTACTTTCCTATAAACATACTGACTATATATGAACCGCAACGAATTCGTCTAGAGTGGGAACATCTACCAGATCATCTAAAGAGAAAATTTCAACTGTTTCATCTTCGCTGCAAATGTGATAACTGTAATCGCTATCTATAGAAGGTGATTAATTAAATCTACTAGTGTCGTTGACCGCTATACATATTTTGTTTTAGTTTGCTTTTTAACACAGTGTATTTTTTTTGTCTACAGAAAATAATCATCTGGACAACTAAAAGAAGAAGATCATCTCAACACACCCACACTCATCTGGACAACTAAAAAAAAAGAATGAGATTACTTCAAGAGAAATAAAATTGTATTAATTGTAATTCTAAATGAATAAAGAAGAAAAGGTCTTTTGTACCATTTCATATTAAAGTTCTTATTAATGATCAATTACCTCCTCACTTCACATGTAAATAAATAAAATAATAATACGGGGCTACATGACCGCGTTGTCGCAGCCCCTAAACTAAGGAACCAACCAAAAAAATAATAATAATATTGTCAGGTGAGGGATTCGAACCCTCGCTTTCAATTTCTGAAATTTAGATCTTAAGTCTAACGCCTTAGACCGCTCGGCCAACCCGACACATGCAAATCATGCATATTAGCCAACGTGTTTTGTTGATTCATCTCAGTTCGCATTTAGCCTCGTGTGGTGAACATCTTTTCTTTGTGAAGTAAAGCAGCATCATGAAGTATTTTAATTGTGTAAAGTATTCCAAAAAACAGTTAATGCAAATGATATTGAGTCAAAAAGAAATGAATTTAACATCTGAAAGAGATCGGCTAAAAACATTTAAGAACTGGTCTTCAGACAGTTTTACGAACACTGCATGGTTAGCAGCTGCAGGATTTTACTATTATGGATATAAGGATATGGTTAGGTGTGCTTTCTGTAATCTGCAACTTAGATATTGGGAAGAAGATGATGATCCGTTTGAAGAGCATAAGAAATGGGCATTTTTTTGCCCATACGTAAACAATATTTCTCCTAGCATAGAATTGAAATCTGAATATGAAAGACTTAAAACTTTTCAAAATTGGCCTCTTCCCTGTCCAAACGAATTTTGTTTAAAATCGGCAGGATTTTATTATACTGGTCATGGTGAGGTGAAATGTATATTCTGTAAGATTGAAATTGAAAATTGGAGGGAAAACGATAATCCTGTAAATGATCATGAAAAATGGGCGCCATATTGTCCATATTTAAGAGGGTTTTACGTCGGCAACGTTGATTTAAATCCTGAAAATCCTACTATTATTCCATATAATACAAGTTATGATACGTGTGGAAGCAATATATGTTGATGTGATGTGATTTTTTGTGCAGTGTGCATTCTCAGACGTAAACGTAGACATGCTGAAGTTTGTTAAGCAGTCAAACACTCTACCAGTAATTTCATTTACTAATGCTGAAAACCAGAGTAAAAGTGAAAAAAGAAAGCATGGTGTTTTACTACCGAACACAATTCGATGTATCATTTGCGGTCCATCGAACTGTGGCAAAACAAACGTAATGCTAAATTTATTATGCCATAAAAATGGAGTTCGTTTTGAAAACGTTTATATTTATTCTAAATCACTTGCTCAAAGTAAATATGTTGAATTTAAAAAGTTTTTGGACTCCATAAAAGAAATAAAAGGTGATTTTTTCCGATAATGATGAAGTTATGCCTCCAGAAATGGCTAGAAAAAACTCTATATTTGTTTTTGATGATGTAGCCAGCAATAAACAACAACACATGAAAGATTATTTCAGTAGAGGTCGTCATCACAACGTTGACGTATTTTATCTTTGTCAAACATATTCTTGTATACCTAAACATCTAATTAGAGATAACGCTAATTTTTTAAACAAGACGGAACAAACTTGCGTCACGTATATAACGATCATGTAAATACAGATATGAGCTATGATCAATTCTTTGATATTTGTTCGTATTGTTGGCAGAACTCTAGGTTTGGCTTTTTGGTTATCGATAAAGATAGCGATTTACAAAATGGTCGATATCGCAATGGATTTGATGTTTATTTTCAGTTATAAATATGACTTCAAAAAGAGCTAAATGCCCATTCGTGTTATAGCTTTTGCGTGGTTAACAACTTAACTATGACATCGTTTAACAAAACCAATAATGTGTCTATCGGACGACCGACTTCACGACATGATATTGCAACTAAATCATATGTTGATGATAAGCTAGTGCAATATGGAAATCAACTAACAACAACAACAAGCGACGGACATCTAAGTATTAACGGCAAACGGTTAAAAAATGTTGGAACACCAATACATGTTGAAGATGCGTGCAACAAAGGTTATGTACTGAAGTTATTGAATGAGCTAAACAAAATCGAGTCTAAAGAAGACATACAACGAAACTTTAACGACCTTAAAGGTTTAATTTTTTCAATTTGTAAAATAGAGAAAAAAGAACTTGACTTTCAAAACAAGCGTCTCGCGGGCTTAGCTTTACCATCATCTGCAAATGATGCAGTAAACCTTTTGCAATGCAGCAACATACATCGAATATAAAAAAATATCTAGACACCCGAATAACCAAAGTGTTACAACGAGTAGAATTCATTCATGGTTTAGTGCGAGAATTTTCAGAAGATCACTTTCCGTATGATGAAGATACTCTCGACTTGGGTAACAAAAGAATAAGAAATGTTAACGTATTCTTTTCTTAAAACTCATGTAACAAATGAACTTGATGAAATTAAAAAATCTCTTTTGAATATAAACAGAGATGATGAAACTGTAGATATGTTAAATAGAAGATTAACAAACATATCTCAACCAATCGATTCGTTAGATGCAATAAACAAATATTACTTAGAAAACGTGGCTGCCTCTCGAAAACATCTAGAAGACTTAATTACTAAATTTAATAAACAAAACTTTTTAAACGTAGACGATGGTGGAACTTTAAATATGATGAGTAAACGAATTACTCACGTAAAGAATCCCATATACGATAACGATGTTGCAAATAAGACGTTTGTTGAACAATATGCCGCTTCCCGACGTGAATTTGATCAATTGAAACAAACTGTAAACAATCTACAACATCAAAAACAAACAAATGTTGAGTTTCCTGATAACGACCAAGATGTGACAAATAAACGGTTTGTAGAACACTATGCTGCTTCACGAACTGAAGTTAATCAACTGAAAGAAATTTTAAGCAATTTACAAACTCGTATTGAGGGTGTTGTGAACAATCTCAATATTGTTAAAAAAGAAGATCTTGAAAGTTATGCTGCTGAATCCAAAGAAGAATATAACAAGTTAAAAACTGAACTAGAAAAAATTGAGCATATGGTTAACAAAGAACCACTCGAAAGTTTTACTGCATCCAAAGAAGAATATGGTATATTAAAAGATGAAGTAAAGAAAAAGAACTTATCGAAATTCATTCTGAAATTCTCCAACACACCATCAATCCATTCACCAGTATACACGCTTCATAATCATAACATACAGTACCAACTTCCCTACAAAGGCATATTAAAACCAATTTTTGTTTCACCAAGATCTCCAATTGTGTATGCAATTTTAAATATACGTCAAGAGATTGAACTGGATGGCAGTGATATTGTTGTTGAAGAGCAAGATGAAATTCAGTTTCGACTTAGAGACCCTAAAAAACATAAAACTTATGATCTTCCTCTTCAAATTGATTTTGAATATACTATAAATAAGTAAAACAACCACAATTTCAGTTTAGTCATGGAGAAGAGCTCGAAGATTAAAGCTGAAAGTCGAGTAAAGGATAAACTTTCTCGCTTAAAAAAAAGATGTTAAAGACAAGTATCTTTCACTTCAAAATGATGTTAGACGTAAAGAAATAGATATAGAGACTAACTTTAAACCAGTAACAAGTTCATTAAATCAACTTGTAGCTATTGCTAATACGTCAACTCAAAATAAAGAAAATCGAAAAAGAAAAGGAAAATATGACGATTCTGAATCAACTGCTACTTCAGACGAAGAAGATGGAGATAGCATCAAAATAATTTCACTACTTAACCGCTACTTTGATCCGTTCATTAAACAAAACGTGGATAGAACATACGGTATAACGATAAGAAATGATAAACAATACTTGGGACGTGAACGAGTTTTCTTTGATAAAAAGTGGATAAAAGTTGGTGGTGAAAAATTTCCTATTACAGAAGGTCTACTTGAATTGATTCAAAGGAAAGTACCAGACCCCACTCTAATAGATAGGAGTGATTTAAGTTCATATTTGAAATTATTAAATGTTTCTAACGTGCACAAAAGAAATTATACAAGCAATGCAGCTCCAAGAGGAACGCAATCTTATAAGTATAGACATATAATTGAACCCCTTCTCACTGAAGACATAGATAGAATTATAAAAACAGCTGATGAAAATTAAGAAGAAGCAAATACTACGATGCATACTGGTTATGGTCAAAAAAAAAAAAAACACATCACACCACAAGCCATTTGGAAATTTGAAGGCGGAAACAATATTGAATTCATTCACTGGAATGAACCAAACAAATTGGTATCAAGACTTAAAAAATTAATTGCATCGAAAGCTGCAGGTCACACAGGACTCGGCAGCGAAATCTTTGCAATTGAAGAAGAACTAAGAAATGCAGGATATATTGAATAAAAATTCAAACGTTTGTAAAACAATGCACAGTATGTTATAAAACATTGTTTGGAAAATAACTATGAACGAAATCAGACAAGAAATTGCAAAAGAACTTCACGCACCGCTTAGAAAAAAGTTTAAAAGACGACGTGTTATTAGCAAAGGAATCGATGACCTCCTTGAAGCAGACCTTGTGGACATGTCCAAACTTGCAAAATGGAATAATGGATTTAAATATTTATTAACCATTATTGACGTTTACTCGAAATATGCATGGGCAATTCCTCTTAAAACCAAAAAAGGAAGTGAGATTGTTAATAGTTTAAAATTTGTTTATTCTCAAAGTAAAAGATTGCCCAATTATTTTCACACTGATCGAGGAACGGAATTTTATAACAGTGATTTCAAAACATGGTCTCAGAAACAAAATCTAAAGCATTATTCCACTGGGAGCTCCATTAAAGCGAGCGTGGTAGAAAGATTTAATCGAACTCTTAACACGAGGTTCTTACCGATGGGTACATATTTTACCTGAGTTATTAGTAAAGTATAATCACAAAATACATCGCAGCATCGGCATGAAACCTATTGATGTAAAAAGAAACAATCCACCCAGCTTGCCAACACAATATAATGAAACTTTAAGAAAACCAAAATATAAAATCGGTGACTTTGTAAGAATATCAAAAATCAAGAAACACTTCACTAAAGACTACGAAGCTAATTGGACTACGGAATTATTTACAATTTATAAAGTTCAAAATACTTATCCACGAACATATCTTTTAAAAGATAATAAAAATTTGCTGATATTTGGAGCGTTTTATGAAGAAGAGTTACAACGAACCAAACATCCTAATATTTACTTAGTCGACAAATTACTACGTAGAAAAGGAACCCGAGCCTTCGTATCTTGGCTTGGATTCGATTCAACTCACAACTCATGGATCCCCAACAAAAATATCATCTAATTACAACAGTGTAAGTTTTGTTTTTTAATTCCTCGCAAAAATATTATTATTATTATTATTATTAATGTGTCTCTATATATTTTTCAGCTCACTAAAACCAACACACGCAAGAAAGAAAAGAATGATTGTACTTACCCGTGCACAAGACCAGCATAGTTCAACTCTACAAACAACACAGCATCTTCAATTCTCCGCAGCTTGTTGGAAAAATAACTACTTACCACTTTAAGAACGAAGATCATATCATTTTTCACTATTTCATATTATATAATTAATGTAAACCACAAATGATCAAAATAAATATATTTTTTAAAAAATGTACACTGCACAATTTTAGTTAAAAACAACCTCTGTCCACCGTCCATTTAATTCAAAATTTGAACATCTTCTTCTTCTGCATCCACGTCCACATGATCTCCAACCCCCACACCCTCTTCCCTCCAGCGGCGGAAAATCGAGCAGCTCAATCGTGTCTGAATCGAACGCTCGCAACCGTTCAATTATTACTCCCAATATGTGGAGAGTTACACCATCCGAAACCAACTCCCGACAATGCTGGCGGTCTCGAATTATCTCCAATAGTTCACAGTTGAACATGTCTTGTTCTAAATTGCTCAACCTATTGAACCATTGGTCCTCCTCCACTTTGAGAGCGCTCACGGCAAAGTTTAATCCTTGCCTCTCTGCTCGCTCTCCTAGAGATTTAATCTCGCCTAGCTGCTGGAGCTTTACAAGCAGGCTTCCGTACATAGTCATAATGAAAGAGTAAGACTTCAACTGCGTTACTTTGAACTGAGTGTTACTTCATAGCCAAGTGCTCTTATATATTGTGAATATCAAACTGCAAAAAGCTCTTTAAAACATTTCACATGGAGCTCTGGGAACTGGATTCAGATCTTGTTCTCTCATTAAAAATTACAGACTTGACTAATAATGGTTATGAAACTAAAAACAAACACACCAAGATTCATTTCACACTTGACTTATAAAACAGCGTAACCAGATTGAGATCATGAAGCAAGCCAGAACACAAAAAATGTTAACATCATTTAAATTAAACAGACATTACATAGCGACAACGAGTAACACAAGTTCACTCCCACGCTCTGGTGATATATGGTGTACTTAAACAGAGTCTAGCTTTACGACGCCACATTACTTACTTAGCGATCGCGAGCAAAAAACTTTAACATCTGTGCACCACATGTGTGGAGAGCGCAGGCTGGTCTCACGGCTCGCTCGACCAGCGCGAGCAAAAAAACAGAACAGCCGCGCGCCACATGGCGGGAAGCGAGCCAGCTATGTTGACTCCCTCGCCGTACACTCTCATTCAAAAGTTATGACACCCAAGACTCTCTCCACTCCCTTGAACAATTACCTAAATATAATTCAATAATCAATCAATAATTAATAGCCATGATACACAGCTGACCTCTGCTGACCTCTCCATGCGAACACAAGGCGTGGTGGTCATCCTAGCCATTAGCCAATCACCTGATCCCACCTGGACCACGTGCTCGCTCTAAGGACCCATGACGTCATCGCGATTACGCAATATCTGGTCGTGATGATGCAATATTCAAAGTCTAGCGTTTTATACTACTGATGATGATGATTATTCTCGTTTTAAGAGGCCTAACATCTAGGTTATCGGTCCCTGATGTAAATAAATGGTGTGAAATGACAAGATGAAGATTAAAACAGCCCACTGCCAGATATGAAACGAAAATGGTTTATTTAAAACTGACACTGAGCCCCAACAATTATGCCTTATTTGAATAAAAATAGTAAAAGGGGGATGGTAAAAAAATAAAACAAATAAGGCATAGTGAACAATAAAATAGATAATAATATCGTATGGATTCGGGTGCCGGGTTCAAGCTTTATTAATTGACGCCCAGAGGGCAGCCTGCATATCGAATTTAATGCTCCTTGGAGCACTATGAAAGTCAAGGAGGTTGGATATCTAAGCTCTTTGACACAATAGCACTTTCTAGTAGGCCTACAGAAACGAGGAACTTGTTGTGTGGCGGAAAATCCCGATATTAATTTTGCCATTATGAACACGGCCTACTGAATTCCAATGGGTTCTTAAACATGCCAACAACGTATGACGTGCATGTCGTGATATTGGTCGCATTTCAAAAGTCACTTACCATGGCCAGGAGCAAACCTGCAAGCCTGGGGTTGGTAGTTCGACACGATAACCACTCACCCACCATGGCATGCACACTAGTGATTTATTTATCGTATGGCTATTAGTGCCGGGAGTGTCCGAGGACATGTTCGGCTCGCCTGAGTCTGTAGCTGCTTCCAGCGGACACCCTTAGGGTGAGCTACACGTTCCGTTCAATTTCAAGTAGTTCCAACTTTTGCTACCAGATATCAATGATACCTAGTGTTGAACGTTGGAACATTGAGAGAGTGTTCGGACGAAATCTAACCTAACAAATTTTGCTTTACACAAGTTTAGTCTGTGGAAGGATTATATGCCATAAATCTATGACATGGGACCGCCGGCTTTACGTCCCCTCCGAAGGAAGGCATACTGAAGGATTTTTAACGCTCTTAAAAATCCGACGACTTTGGCCGGGTTTGAACCCGCTATCTTGGGCACAGCAGTTCAGCATGCTACCAAATATGTCACCGAAGCCACTACTAGTGATGATGATAGGCAGTGCCAGATTAAGATAAAATGAGGCCCAAGTCCCTCAGATTTTTGGGGCCCCTTTATTTTTTTCAAATTATTTTTATATTTTAGCATCTGTAGTGTACATTTAATAAAGTATATACAAAAGTTTTTTTTCTCAAGATGAATAATACACTTTTTATTAAATCATACATAGGCCTACATATATACATACATTTCAATTGAAACGATCATCGTTATTTGAAAACATTTCAGATGATTTGATGAACAATTTAACAAATCATACTATCTTTTACGTCTGTAAAATGTAATCAATTTCTTTTTCTGTTTTTTCGGTCAATGAAATCTTCTACAATGTCATCAAAATCAATTTCCCGCAGAACATCTGACTCGATGTACATTAAACTTAGCATGTCTAATCGTTCCTGTGACATGATAATTCTTAGCGCACTTTTGATCAGTTTCAATTTTGAAAACGAGCGCTCCGAAGAACAATTCGTTGTCATGAGGGTCAGGAAAATGCGAAAAGCAATTTCAACGTTCGGAAAAACAGACTCAAGCTTGTCTCGAATAAGAATTTCGTCGAGTTCAGAATGAGTGAACTCAGTTTTTAAAGTACATTGTAATTTAATATAATGCTGGAACTGTCTCAGTTCCGGATAAAATTTTCTAAATCTTCGGAATAAAATTGAACTAAATTAGAAATTGCTTGGGGGCCCTAGGCCTGGGCCTAGTCGGGCCTAATGGATAATCCAGCACAGATGATAGGCTATCATTCTCTAACGAGTATGATGGTCTTCCTTGGAACCATAAGACCTCAATGTCTATGGGTCCTCTGATGACACTGTAGACCAATTCTGAAGCCGCAAACTCTTCCACAATGTTCACAAACATATATTTCACCCACAACTCGCTGAGGATTGTTCCTTTGAGCAGCCATTCGTTCTTTCCTTGCCTGTCGCATATCCACTGCATGTCTATTGTCTTCGACGTTCGTGTTCGAAGTGTTGTGGACCTCCGTGATCAAGCCAACGCCATGCTTGTCGGTTAGAAGCTGTGGTCTCCCCGTTTTTGGTGTTGATCATACATTTCTGCATGTTAGAATTCAAGGCATCTTTGTACCTTTTGCCCTGTTCTCCCTGCGTACGGTGTCCATTCGTAAGTCGAGCATACAAGATTTGCTTTAGGAGAGACGAGAGTCTGGCATACGGACAACATGACCTTCCACTGACTAAACTTGTGTGGAGCAAAATTTGTAAGTTAGGTTTGATTAATGCTCTTAAGTTCCAATGTTTGTCGCCAGGCGCTGGTTGCGATGGCATTTAGTAGTAGCCAAGTTCACAGCTAGGTGTCGTGGACGGTAGCATTTGGTAGCGAAAGATGGAACTACTTGAAATTATCGTCTGCAGTCCTTACTTGAATTAAAAACAGATAACACACACTAATACAGCCATCACAATTAACACCGGTTATCAGACAGATTCTACGCACACCCAAAGTACACGGGGCTACATGACCGAGTTGTCGCAGCCCCTAAACTAAGGAACCAACCAACGGACAATATGGCCAGTCCATCGAAGTTGATGTTTGATTATTGTGGCCTCGATGCTTGTAGCATTGGCTTCTTCGAGGATGCTGATATTGGGACGCCCGTCTTGCCATGTTATTCTCAAGAAACCGGGTGAGTTAGCCGTGGTCGTTACGGCATGGCTGCTGGCAGTCGCTCACATCCGGGAGGCGAGGAGGTTCGAATCCCCCCGCCGGCAACCTTGAAGATGGTTTTCTGTGGTTTCCCATCTTCCTTCCAGGCAAATGCCGGGGTTGGTCCCTAACTATAGGCCACAGCCACTACCTTCCAACTCCTCGTCCTTACATTCAAACATTCCTCCTGAGACAACACTCCAAACGCGACGGTACTTGTAGCTCACACATTGGGTGTCCGTCTAGAACCAGCTACAAACAGGCGAGCCGAACATGTCCTCGGACACTCCCGGCACTAAAAGCCATACGCTTTAAAAAATTCTCAAGATTCTTCTCAAACAACGTTGATATATTTCCAAGCAGATTATGTGTCTCCGGTAGGTGATCCAAGTTTCACAGCCGTAAGTAAGGCTTGGTATTACGATAGATTGGTATACGTACAGCTTAGTTCGAGTGCTGATATAATGATTATCGAACACCCTTTCTCGTACACTAGTACAGACATCACAGTGAATGAATGAATGAATGGATGATCGTGTGGGCTCCGGAGAGGCCGAGTGCAGGTCTCTCTAGTTGACGCCCGTGGGCGACCTGCGCGTCGTAATGAGGATGATGTGAGGATGAAGATGTCTCATACACCCAGTCCCCGAGCCACGGTAATTAACCCCAGGAGATTAAAATCCCTGATGGCTCGGCCGGGAATCGATCCCGGGGCACTTCGGGCCAAAGCCTAGCGCGCTAACCATTTAGCCACGGAGCCGGACAGACATCACAGTGGCACAGGTATTCAGAGAAAATCTACACACACGTAGAATATTTCAGATTCAGGCGAATATTTTCCCGGGTGATAGTTGTGCAATTTCCGCCCAGTTAGATTTCTCGTGTCTGGCACGCATATCATAGGCTGTCGACCCCTGATGTAGACTTTGTCCTGCTTATCTCAGCTCGAACAAGTAGAAACAATACGAGTCCCTTAATTTACTCCTTAATCTGAATGTGTGGAGCGACGCTTTGTAACGTTAAATTCATTCGCGAAAATTCTCGAAACTGATCGTAACACCATTATTTTAATATTTGGATAGTTCTTTACACCGTGGATCACGATTGTTGGTGTCTAAGATTAGATCCATTTCTAGTTCACTATATTATAGTGTCTACTAGAAAGAGAAAAAACACACGGAGCCTATGTCACCTTCAATTTGACATACGTATCATTGAATCCACGTTTTTGTGATTTTCTGCGATGTGATATTTCTGGACAATCTCGAAGGATGCTTAAACAGTAGTCCGCCATGATATGCGTACCCATCGTCCACGGTACCGTTCTTCGATGGTGCGAAATTTCACAAAATTAATAATATCTAATCAACTAGATCTGCTAGAACAAAATGGGCAGCAGTTTTGGAATCAACAGCGTACCTATAGAGCTTACACTTTCTTTCGTTCTTTCACTTGCCATAGGACGCGCCACCGGCGTATGGTTAAGCATTACCAGCTTCCGGTTTTGTAGTCAGATAATGGTAGCAATGGGAACTGTGTACTACAATTTTCCTTGCAAGTAACTAAGCAAATTATTGTTGTTAGGAGAAATAAAAGTTTTAAAATGCACCAAGAGCGATATGATCTTCCGCTGTGTGCAATGAGAAAGCTCTGCATGTGTTTATTTCTTATGTATCAACGATGCGAAATGTCGGCTAACGTTGTGCCGCTTACAACACTCGCAGTCTCGAAATGTTGCACATTTTCCCTTCAATTCACAACAGATTATGTTTGAAATTTTTTAAAAGATCGTGACAAAGAAAGTGTTTCTCCAATTGAATGATTGTATTTAACTGTATGCACGTCGTATACTCTTGGCAAGGTTCTTTTTCTCACAGAGCAACTGTAGTAGGCACGCAGCTCTTTGTATATAGTTTTCAGGCAACTTGTTTTAAATTATTGACTAAAATATTTGTAAAGACAGACAATCCATGCCTCCATTAGAAGGTTTCGGGTTCAATAATCCATGCAAAATGAAGTTCGTTCGTTTTTGAAATTTACGTTTTCAATGATTGCCGTATGGTAGCGTACCGTACTTTACGAAGACATTTCTTTAAAAAGTTTGTCGTCTATTGTTTGGTCTATTAACTTATGGTAATATTTTCCATACTGAAATCTAGGCGCGGTTGGATTTTAAGGTGAAACCGAATGTGCTATCAAATATCGCTTTCTTGCAATAGGCCTAAGTAGCCTACGTAGAATATGTACCGGTATGTAATTATAAAATGATTATTGGTTAAATACGTGTTAATAGATACCTAGGCTATTATAATTATAATGATTAATTAAATGTTAAAGAAGAAACAACGAGTTGTTGGTACGGTACATATTAGGCCTACCGGTATGGCGAATAGCCTATAACTCGTTTCGTCACGTTTTAACATTTAAACGGGTCAAGTTAATGCATAATATACCAATATAACAACCGGTTAGCAACTGGTTATAATATTCTTCCATATAACATATTTAATATTTAATACAATTGTAGTCTAAATATATGATACACCACTGCCGTTTGATATGTGCAGATCGCACACTTGGTAACCAAGCTGTTTGTTATGGTCGTTTCTGTTGCGAATTTTCACTAGTTACTCATTTAGGAGATACTTGTCTTTGGAATATTCAAGAAAGGCTAACCCTCTAGTGTTTATTTCATAAGTTGAACGCCTAAAACAAAACCGCAATTCGAAATAATAATGAAAATAATCACTGACGATTCATTGGCAATGAAAATCAAATGGAGATTCACGGACCGGAAGTTCGCTATGCTTAAGCTCCGGTGCCATTTTAACTCGTGGAAGCTCTATAGTGAAGCCATCGTTACTTCCGAATTGACTTTTCAATGCTACGCTAGAGCTATCTAGCGGCCAGAAGTAAGATCACTTTAACCAGCCAATCATAGGCAGCCATACAGGCTGTATTTCTATCTCCCAAAATTTTAATAATGGCACCCCGTCGTGTTCGTTAAGCCGCCATTTTGGACACGATGACGGCCTAGGGTGGGGGCTTAACGAAGCCCTGAGAATCAAAACGATCTAAATTTTTTCCGAGCATGGTCTCCAATCAAAACGTCCCTGATTGGCTGAGCACTTATTGGGTCCTTCCCGCCACACATCCGCAATCAATTCCGCCATTAACCTCAACTTAAAATAACCTAAGTTACTTAAATTACAAATATTAATGTTGGTGAAGGGTGGGTGACTTGTGGATTAGATAAGCCATTTTTAGTGTTGCTTTCTATAGATTTGTGGGTGGCATTGTGGTTTTTTGGCAATCTCGTTATCTTGTAGACATTAAGATAAATAGTTCTATTTCGGGGGGCCTATCGCTCAGTAGCGGTGTACAACAGTAGCCTACTATTACGAATAGCTGTACTTTATGAAGATTTTTCTGCACTTTCGCGAAATAGTGGCGGTGGTTTGAGATTATTTTTGACTACCATTATGGGGTTTTAATAGTTTTTCATAGAGCATTTTTGTTGTCTTGTACGTAAGATTGATTTGACATGTTAAGCCTGCATGTACAGGTTTTTTTTTTTTTTTTTTTTTCTGGTTTTGGGAATAATGCTCATTACTATTAAGTGCAACCGTGTTGACAGACTGAAAGACATTGAATATATCGTTTACTAAGGCAACACTGAAATATGAGTTCCAACACGATATGGACTTGGAACTTATGTTCGCTTAACAAAATAATGATACATGAACAAGTCATCCTTATAATCTCTGCAAATAATAAAAATATTTCCCATCCGATATAGGCCTATTCATGTTGAACGGTAGAAAGTTAACAACCTTTATTAAGGCAACACAGAAAAATTTTCATTTTGATCTAGCCTAGCCTACTTACTCGGAGTCATCAGCATCAATGTCCCTAGAGGTTCAGTTTTTTTAATTCTCCCTTTCTATGGTCAAATAACACATGAATGTTCCCTATTTTTCTTAATGGGATTCAATGACCTTATGCTGAACTAATTAAGAATAGGGCATGTATCCCAACCCCTTAAAATATGAAGTTGTCAGGATAAAAAAACATGTCCATAGCCATCAGAAACTTGAGAACACTGAGATCAGGAGAATGTTGATCAACCATAGATGCTAGACCAGAAAGTCTTAAAGAGGAGTGTTTCATTTAGAGGCTTGGAACATCATGATCAAGACCCCTGTACTTGGGTGTGTGCTCAATCTGTTTGAAAACCCGTTGACAGGTCATGAGTTAATCTGTGGCTGGAATCCACTCATTCCTATGCTAAGCTGTGAGTACTGGGCACCATTAGTGTTCTGTAACTACTGTATCAATTTCTGAAAGTTGTGTCATAGGCCTATGCATAGACAAGTCGCTGAGAATATTCTCTGAATGGTGAATACCAGTAGGCTAGCCTACTTAGCTGCCTCCTTCACTAGCATTTCCAGGCACCTGGTTAGTTGGTAAAATGAAATAGAAAAATCACTTGAATGATTCAAGTTGTCCTTGACTGCCCTCGTGGGACAGTGTACCCCATTCCAGATCTTAGTTCAGAATTAGTTTCCTTGACGGAGTTGGAGAAACAGTCACAATACCTATGGTACTACTAGACCTAGTACGGTACATGTAGATGGAAGCATTGTGAGACCAACCACTAGGTAGCTTATGTGCCATTAGTTGGGAGTGTTAGGGAATGGGAGATTGGTTCAACATGTCAGCCTATGTTGTATATTTCATTAATGTATGGGATCTAAATGTGTATCATAGGAATATTAAAGCAAGCCATAATATATTACCAGTTGGTCAATTGGATACAACAATTCGATGAAACATTCTGTTAATAATTAGGAAGTGTCGTAGGTAACCAGAGAAGAGACACAAGAAAAAACACCTGAGTCTTCCAGGCAGTTGTCATCAACTGTATTTCACATAGAAAAGAATAACTAAAATAGTTTCTCATGAAAAAAATAACTGGTCAATGACTTGAAAGACAGTAGTAAGGACTTACATGCTGTCAGTAAAAGTGGAGTTAAGAAAGATGTCTGGAATATTTAAATCAGTAGTTGATAGCCAGGATTTTTAAAATTACCATAGGTAATTGCACCATAATATGAGTAGTAGCCTATGTGCAAGATTTTAAATGGTAGGTTTTTCTGTGAACCAAAAAACAGCCCTTAACATGGATTATGTTCAGGTTAGGCCTACAAGTTATTGGGAGGGAGGTTTATTCTACATACCAGTTGCACATAAAATGATCTTATGATTAGAGCTCTGTGGGAATGTTTAAACGGATTGATGATACAGGGTTTATCAAGCCACTTTCTATGCATCTTTTAAAAACATTTTAACAATTCATAAGTTACTGTCATCATTGCTAATGCTATAATCTGTCATGTTTATTTATGCAGCATGAGGAATCAGGAAACATTGGTAGGATTGGTATATTGAGTGGAGATATAGTAGGATAAAATGCGACTGTGCCATGGAAACCTAAGATGTAATTTTATTTCTCAACTTTATTTTCTGTAGACTCCAACACAGCCTACCACCAGGGAAAAAAAACAACTTGTTGGTGATGTTTAATGATAGCAAATCTTGAAACACTGATTTAAGTGGTTGGTATCAAAAGTTGTATAGGAAAAATGAAAATGTGAATTCGCGCCCAAGTTTACGAAGCCTTGCCAGACTCAGCTGAAAGTATCTTCGATGCAAATCCAGTCTCAATACTTAAAACTTTAGGACGACCTTTGACATGAGCACTATAATAGGCCTACATTTAGGATCGACATAGCTTGCAGTAGGTCTTATGCTACTGTATGCACCTGGGCATGTTTAAAAAAACTCAGCCTGCAGGTTAATAAGGTAGAATATTACTATAAATCTATCTCAAGCAAATCCAAGAAGTTACCAGACTGAGAAACTACATACCAATATTTAAAAAACAAAAGGGTGGCAGTGCAAAATGCACTTTTAATCCTTGCTTCATTAGTTAAACCATAATATTTGTACATAAATACCGCAAGGACTTCACATTACAAACGGCCACTTAAATTATATGCCTTAGGCATAACCTACAAATTACATGTCATGAAATTGGTAGATATATTCAGACAGCAACATCAATACGCAATAGTCAACAATGTAGTTTTATAGTGCACAAAAAGTTATTGTACTGAATATATTTCGAACTGATGATTAAACTGGTGGAAACGACAGGCAATTGATTTACATCCAAAGTAGTAGAAACTTTCAGTTGATCGGCAAGAGTATTGATTTGTACTTTTATTTTCACAAATTTTGATGAACAGTGTCACGCTGCAATTTAAATATAAACGTACATACAATTCCTCATAAATAAATGATTTGCACTTCATACTGTCATGAACTGGAACAGATTTCTAGCAATTTAACTGATGTAGAAATCTATTCCTCTCGCCGCCATGTTGGTGATTTATTTTGTAAACAAACCAGCGGGCAGCCAATGGCTGTTAATAATTGCCAGCCAATACCAAGCCAGGATGATGCGGATCATAATTCGCGTTTCACTCTCATTGCGTTTTAACTTGAGGTGAAGAATCAGCTGTTCGTTAACGCCACGGGGTGCCATTATTAAAATTTTGGGAGATAGAAACACACTCACAATCGATAACTTATATCACCACAGATCGAGTTTCGTTCGCGATGTTGCCTGCTAAATCGTGATAAATATAGATTCGAATGGTTGCCTGTGATTGGCTGGTTAAAGTGATTTCACTTCTGACCGCTAGATAGCATTAGCATAGTACTGAAACGTTAAGTTTGAAGTAAAGATGGCATCACTATACCTATACTTATTTAAGTTTTAAGGCCACCTCGTGGTGTAGCGGCTAGCGTTCTTACCTGTCGTCCTAGGGGTTGTTGTTGCTTATTTTAAGGGCTGCGACATCGTGGTCATATAGTCCCGTGTATTTAAGTGTGGGTGGAATTTGTGTGATAACCTGGTAGGCTACGTATTGAATATAGAGATATGCTCTCTCGCGGACTATTTTGTAGAACTTTTCATGCTGAACAATTCTTACACTCATAGTATATTGATATTTTTAACGGTTTGCCCAGCGTAAGCTTAAAAAGCGCACGGACGCCAGTTTTTTTTTTCGATTTTTCACTGAAATCGTCTCGAGATATCTTTTACAGAATTGTGAAAACCGCATCAAAATCCATCCAGTGTTTCTCGAGATTACCCGTGACATCCAAGAATCGGGGACTTTGTTTTATGCATTTTGTAAATTGGTCCTAAGATTGAGAAGGAAGCAGCTGTGACCTTAGGTTAGGGGCCCATTCCAGCATTTGCCTTGAGACAGGATGGCTGACCCCACCTCTTCTCAGTTTTGTCTCACGAGGCTCAGTGTACCACGTTCCAAACCTCACACCAGATTTAATCGAAATTCTCGAGAAAGAAATTCTACACACATACACAGGTGTCTAAATTATTAGAATTTTCCTGCATTTCATTTTTACTTTTCCTGACTTAATGCAGTAAAAATCTTTTGCAAGGCGTTGAAATTATGTCAAATGTTTAACCAATAGTACAAACTACATTTTCTTTTAAGAAACTGACGGTAAAATGATTTTTTAGAATTTCAACTAAAAGAGAAGCCTTGCTAATGCAGAATGCCACACGTTTTGTTTGGATTGCTATATTCTGTTTTTCGTGTGAATTTAATGCAGAGGGATTCCAAGTATTATTATTTTAAATTATCTCGTCGACTTTCACCGCGCGCTCCAGCTCCCTCATGGCCTGTAACTTTCTAGCGTTCTGATTGTTTCTTGATCACCTAACATGTTAGAGTCTTTGGCTTCTAGCCTTTCTAGCATTTTTCAGCATTTGTAGCATTTAAAATGACTGACTGTCTTTTTAATTACTGATCGTCCACTCATGAACTATTCAAAGAATCGTGGATCATGGATGAAATCACTTGATTTGGAGGGTACATTCCAAAGTCAATCATAAAAGAGAAAACGGACCCAGGTTAGGTATCTCTCAGAATCTCCTATTCCAAAAATTAACAGGCGCATTTCCTAATAGGAAATGTTATAAGTCCACATGGGAGAAACATTACTAAGTAGGGTGATAAAAGATGTCAGCAGTTGGTGATTTTTAATACTAAGCTGTGACTTATTTAAATTATTTGATTCTAATAATTTTCACACCTCTGTATACTCAAGTATATGGGGCTGATGACCACATCCTCTAAATTAAGCGGCATCAACTTTATTTGTTTAATTTATACAATTCAAGACCAATGAAGGAATTCCTTACGGTTCAAACAGAGCACAGCTGCATTAATACTCGTATGTTTCGTGGGAAACAGCGTTTGGCCGAACAGAGGCTGGGCTGTCCTCGTCAAGCGAACAAATGAAGCTACAAAAACAGGGGCTGGCGGGTTGGAGGAAACACAGATGGAGACCATATGTGTGGAAAAGTTGTTAAGATAGCCAGGGATGTACGAGCTCTTTCGGGCATGGCCAAGACACGGCATAAACTTACAAAAATTGCTGAGTTTTAATTGACGGGCCGTGAAAGCCAATATGCCACCAGGCGCGGATCTAGAGTTTGGTTTTGGGGGGGGTCAGAGAATCGATCTAGAGTTTGGCTTTGCGGGGGGGGGGGGGGGGGGGGCAGGCGGGGGGGGGGGGGGGTCAGAGAATCGAAATTGTTAAGAAAAATGGTATCACTAAAAACGCAATCACAAAATAACCAAACGTACAAAATCAGACCAATTTTTTTGCAAGCTACATGGATAGAAATTTGATGCGTTTAGCGCACCAAAAATATTCGTACAAATTGCAACGGCGTGTTTTGCAACTTTTACATCGAGCTTCGAGAAAACGATGAAGGTACGTTACAGTTTCGGCAAGTCGAGTTGGTACCGACAAAGGGAGAAAGTCACAGCTTAAATTGCCAACCAAGCTTGCGGTTTGGACGTCGGCAAAAATTTTTGGTGCGAAAAAATCCCAGTTTCCTATCCGTGCATTGCTGCACATTCATCGTGACATCACTATAAACATCGATTCGGTGATCACAAGGTTTGCTAAACAAAATAGACGAGTTGATTTTGTTGTAAAACTAATAGTTATTATACAAGAGGTTTGAAGTTGTAAATATGTACAGTTGTAACAGAACATAATAATTCCAATAAAGATAATTGAGTATTGAATAAAATGAAAAAAAAAAACCTGTTTTTCAGTTAAAATTCGTTAAGTTTTATTTGTCTGGTAATTGTGTTTTCGTTTTTTGAGTTTGCAAAAAAATTTGGTCTCCGTTTGGGGGGGGTCATGACCCCCGTGACCCCCCCCCCTTGAATCCGCGCCTGTATGCCACCATATTTGAAGTTTGGATCAATAAATTTTCTGATAATCCTCCTTTCCTTAATTGCCAGTTTTTTCAAGTAAGCTACTGTGCTCGAAATGTTAAACATTCTGCTACAGGTCTAATCACAGTTTGATCATCTCTGGTTGGTTGGTTCCTTAGTTTAGGGGCTGCGGTCATGTAGCCCCGTGTACTTTGGGTGTGTGTAGAATCTGTCTGATAACCGGTGTTAATTGTGATGGCTGTATTAGTGTGTGTTATCTGTGATTCAGGTAGAAGGACTGCAGACGATCGATTTTTCAAGTAGTTCCTTCTTTTGCTACCAAATGCTACCGTCCACGACACTAGCTGCAGACTTGGCTACTAGATGCCATCGCAGCCAGCCACTTGCGTCGAACGTTGGAACTAATATAGCGTTATCAACCTAACCTACAAATTTTTAGCTTCCACAAGTGTAGTTAGTGGAAGGTTCTTTTTCATGCCATAAATCTATGACATGGGACCGTCGACTTCGCTTGATCATGTCTATTTTTTGCACTGCGAGTGATGGACTTTTTAACATATTTTCATTGTATAAAAGAATAGGCTTATGAGATCACCTTTTGTCCGTGTGTGTGTGTGTGTGTGTGCGGATGTTTGTTTGCCCCCCACCCCCCCTCCAATAACTTCTAAACTTTAAACTTCAAATTTTATTACGTCTACCAATCCAACATGGCGGCTGTGCGAAATATTTCGCCGGCATTCTATATCTTCGAAACTATTACTGATATCACCCTCAAATTTTGTATGGTGATAAAGGGTACGACTAGAAGTTCACCTATGAGACTTCCAAAAATCTGTAAAATACAAAACAAACATGGCGGCCAAGCGAAGGTGAAACATTTTGATAGACTTTTCTCGCGATTTAACCATCTGAGCGCAGTAAAATATGGTACAGTAAATGTTTATACACATTGTAATGCACTGGCATATAATTTGGTTCAATTATTCACTTAACCTCAAGATGGCGGCTGTGCGCAATTTTAAAATTAAGTTTTTATTTATTGTGTATTAATCATGTGATCGAAGTGAACGTTTGAAAAATGAACCTAGGCAAAAATCGTCATCTAATAGTACATACCTCTATGGCCTACATATATAAAAATCCAACATGGCGAGCAACCGAAATACGGTATATAGACGGTTCTCAATATCTACGAATCTATTAATGCTATCATACTGAAATTTTGTATGTTGATAGAGGCAATTACCATAAGTAGGATATATTAAAATAGGATGGTTAGTTCTTCACGGAACTAGTTGTTATATACATTTTGAGTGAGTCGGAAGGCTGTTTCAAATTTGTTGACTCGTGTTAAGATGGCGAACTTCTCGGAATTGTTAGGTTCAACCCACCGAGGTACTTGAATCCTCCTTACATTATTATATTACTATTATTACTATTAGTATTTTTATTATTATATTATTATTATTATTATTATTATTACCATCACTACCATCATGATGTAAAAACGTTCATTAATACATATTTATCTCAAAGTAAAAAAATATTGTAAATTTTTCTTAATTTTCTTTTATGAATGGCGGTTGAGGGATTGGTTGGTTTAGTGGGTGCGACGACGCGGTCATGTAGCCCCATGTACTTTTGGTGTGTAGAATCTGTCTGATAACCGATGTTAATTGTGATGACTGTATTAATGTGTGTTATGTGTTTTAATTCAAGTAAGGACTGCAGACAATAATTTCAGGTAGTTCCTACTTTTTCTACCAAATGCTACCGTCCACGACACCTAGCTTGCGGACTTGGCTACTAGATGGCATCGCAGTCAGCACCTGGCGGCGAACATTGGAACTAATAGAGCGTTATCAATTCTAACCTACAAATTTTGGCTTCACACAAGTAGTTAGTGGAAGGTTCTTTTTCATGCCATAAATCTATGACAAGGGACCGCCGGCTTTACTTCCCCTCCGAAGGAAGGCATACCGAGGGATTTTAACGCTCTTAACAAATCCGACGACTTCGGCCGGGTATGAACCCGTGACCTTGGGCATAAAAGCTCAGCGTGCTACCAACTACGCCATCGAAGCCGCAAAGGTTGAGGGATTCCTGTTGTTTTAACAGGTTGAACATCGAGGTCATCTGCCTATCGTAACAACCGTCGATAAATGAGGGCAATGAGAAAATAAAGCGAGAGTGAATGAAGGTGCCTCCCTGTGTAATTTCGTCTGGGTGGGAAGTAATAAAGGGTGAACGAAGGTACGTTAAAAGGGAGGATGAAAGAGAGGAGTCCTTCACAAGTGAAGACAATGCCGGACACACAGGAGATAGATAGAGCCCAGCGCGTATAAACAAAACGTTTATAGCCTACGGTATCCGCAACCGCACGACTTTTTACCGTATTCCCACGTTTGTTTGTTGTCCGAATATGTTTAATTAGATAAATCATAAATTACTAAAGCAACATATTTATTAGACATTTGAGTAAGAAGTCGTTCCCTTAAGCTTTGTATGTCATTTGCTATGTTTAAAATGAATGTTATACATAGAATGCAAACACATTTGTCATTGGAAACAAGTGTCAAATGTTATACAGCCAGAATATATTGCAACCCTTTCCTGTTCGGAGTGTTAATTATGCTTAAAGACATAATTTGAATGAGATTAGCTTAAATCATCATCTTACATTTGTCATGAAAAGAACATAATGGAAAATATGATATGTCATAATCATCATCATCATCATTTATTGCATGTGACAGGCCATTAAGACCCATAGCAGAAAATCAAGGATATACAATTTTTGATTACAATATAAATAGCAAGCATAACATAATATATAACATATATAACTTCATAACAGGAAGAATGATTTCAGCTTCTCAAATAATGGTTGCAAATATTAGACCAACGATTTCTATCACTGGCATCTTCCAAACTTGCATCTGGATCTACCTGGTTCAGTGCCAACATAACTCGATCTTTCCATCTCGTTCTTGGTCGACCTCTTGGACGTTTTCCCGTTGGCTGAAAATTGAACACACGGTTCGGGAGAGTACCTTCTGCTCTGATAATGTGTCCTAACCATTGTATCTCTCTACTGATGTCTGCCTTTTAATAACGTCGATATAACTCCTCTTTACTCCGTCTTTCCTAACTGTCAGTTTCTGGGCAGTATTTTGGGCCATATAATTTCCGCAGCATTTTTCTTTCAAATGCACATATACGTTCTTCAAAAGTTCTTGGAGTCGCCCACGTTTCACAACCATACATTAAAACAAGGTCGTACTAGGGTCATGTATAGGTGGATCTTGTTTTCCTGAGATATTAGACGTGACGTGAAAATTCGATTCATGCTATAGGAAACATGAGTAGCGTTGGTGATTCTTTGTCTTATTTCCTTTTCTATTTCACTTTTGTTTGACAATATTGATCCTAAATATTTGAATGATTCAACTGTCTCAAATTTGTGCATTTCAACGTCGATAGCGATCGGAGATATGTCATAATACTCATAATAAATATCTGGGTCCCAGTATTAAGCCTAAACAAGTTCGGATTGTATTCTAAAAACTATCCACAAATTTTCTCCAAACAATATCCGCAGCTTATCCGCTATCCGCACAGCTATGAAAACTATACCCACTGGCGAAAAATGTAGCGGATATCCGCGCAGGGCTTGCCGTCGTCGGCAACCCATGTCACACAAGTTGGGACGGAAAGGCGTACTTAAATGAATGAATGCCCATTTATCATTCTTCAAAAAAATCGACTAAGAATTCCGTTTATAATATCACGGTCGACAAAATGCGAGCCCTGACAGATAAAACCCCTAACACCGTGGTACTACAGCCCATGAAGGGCCTAGGCCTACCAAGCGACTGTTGCCCAGCCATTTTGGTCTGCCGATTATGGGGTACTGCGTGGTCAGCGCGTCGGGTCCCCTTGGCCGTTGATCTTGGTCTCCGTGTCCGGGCCCTCGAAGGCTCACAAGAAGCTGCCCGTGTGAAGATATGGAAGACAGAAATCGTAGTTGGTAGCATGCTGAGCTTCTATGCCCAAGATCGCAGGTTGAAACCCGGCCGAAGTCGTCCGATTTTTTAAGAACGTTAAAAATCCATCAGTATGCCTTCCTTCGGAGGGGAAGTAAAGCCGGCGGTCCCATTTCATACATTTATGGTATGTTAAAGAATCTTCCACTAATTACACCTGTGTGAAGCTAAATTACGTTAAAAATGTAAACAACGCTCAGGTTCCTACGCTCGTCGTCAGGAGCAGACTGCGGTGGCGTCTAGCAGCCAAGGTCTGAACTAGTAGTTGTTGACGGTGGCGTTTGGCGGCAAAAGTAGGAACTACTTGAAAAATTCAAAGTCTGCAGTCTTTACTTGAATTAAGAAACAGAAACACACACTAATACAGTCATCACAATATTAACACCGGTTATCAGACAGATTCTACACACACCCAAACTACACGGGGCTACATGACCGCGTTCTTGCAGCCCACAAAACTGAGGAACCAACCAACCACCAAAGACCCAATTATTCCTCTATCAGAAAAAATGGCACCTGGTCACAACTTGCCATATTCAACTTGGAAATCATTGAACAGGCTGAGGACGGGGGTTTAACGCTGCAAGAACAATCTCAAGAAATGGAAGATTCTCGTCAACAATGATGAGTTCTGCGACCTCAGCGTGTTACAAGACCCAGAACACCTGCTGATCTGCCCCTTGATGGAGGACATATGTTCAAAAGACGATCTTATGGCTGCAAATAATAGACTAATGCTGTAACTATTGCTACTTACTGGCAAAATGTAATTTGATTCGGGCACGGAAAAATAGAATAAATCCGTGACCGGGGCGATGCCTCGATGTCAGACAGCTACTTAATTGTTCTTATAATGCTGAGTGCACCCCGTTCCAGCCCTTACATCAGTTTCTAAAATCCCTGATGGAGCCGGGAATCGAACCTAGGTGAGAAGCACGCTACCCCAACACCACGGTGCCGGCCCTGACGCCGATTAATTCTAAACAAGAGTCAAAATGTATATACTTTTAGCCTATTTTCATTTTATGAAAAAAAAATAGGCTTATGAGAGCACCTTTTGTCTGTGTGTGTGCGCGCTTGTGTGTGTCCCCCTCTAATAACTTATAAACGGCTGGAGCGATCTCAATGAAACTCGGCAAGGTCTTAGTACTATTACGGCCCACTCCGACCGTGCCCTTCAAATTGTATTACGTCTCACCAATCCAACATGGAGGCTGTGCGAAATATTTCACCGGCATTCTATTTCTCCGAACCTATTACTGAAATCACCCTGAAATTTTGTACGGTCATAAAGGGCACTACTAGAACTCACCTATGAGACTTTCAGAAACTTGTTAACTACAAAACGAAAATGTCGACCAAGCGAAGTTGAAAATTTTAAATAAACTTTTCTCGCGATTTAACCATCCAAATGCAATGAAACTTAGTAAATCAAATGTTCATGCACATTGTAATGCACTGGCATCTAATTTAGTTAAATTGTTTACATAACCTCAAGATGGCGGCTGTGCGAAATATTTCACCGGCATTCTATATCTCCGAAACTATTACCGATATCACCCTGAAATTTTGTACGGTGATAAAGGGAACTACTAGACGTTTACCTATAAGACTTTTGAAAACCTGTAAAATACGAAACGAACATGGCGGCCAAGCGAAGGTGAAACATTTTAATAGACTTTTCTCGCGATTTAACCATCTGAGCGCAGTGAAATATGGTACAGTCAATGTTTTTAAATACACAGTTCAATTGTTCACATAACCTCAAGATGGTGGCTGGGCGCAATTTTAAAATTAAGTTTTTAGCGATCGAAGTGAACGTTTGAATAATGAACATACGCAGAAATCGTCATTTTATAGTATATATATATACTATATAAAGTATATAGTATATAACTCTATGGCCTACCAATATCTACGAATCTACTGTATTACAGCAATCAAACTGAAATGTTATGTTGATAGAGGCTATGAACATAAGTAGGATATATGAAAGTAGGCTGTATAGTTCTTCACGGAACTAGTAAATTTTTATGATGGCAATGCCGGCTTGACACCAACTTTCAAACGATGAGGCCAGAATACGTTAATGGCCTTCACTGGCCCAAGTACCGTTTGTCTTATAACTTTCATGCACTTTCTTTCTCGCCCCTGGAAAGCGACTTGCAAGACCCACTACCTGAGTACAACAAAAGACGCATTGCCTTTCAAAAGAATATCGACGTTGCCATGTTAGTTCTGAGCTCCTCGGATTGTAGCGAGTTCCGTCAAGTCACATAATAAAGAGAGGCGACGGGAAATGGACATAAACAGTGTGCCAATCAGTTTGCTCTGATCTTATGTGTAACAAGATAATCTCTTACAGTATCACTCTCCAGCGGCTTCGGTAGCGTAGTCGGTAGCATGCTGAGATTCTATGCCCAAGATCGCGACTTCAAACCCGGCTGAAGTCATAGGATTATTTTAAGAGCGTAAAAATCCTTCAGTGTGCCTTCCTTCGGAGGGGAAGTAAAGCCGGCGGTCCCATGTTATAGATTTATGGCATGTTAATTAAACTAAACTAATTATACTTGTGTGAAGGTAAATTTGCAGGTTAGATTTCGTTGAAACGCTCTATCAAAGTTCCAACGTTCACCACTAGGTGTCAGTGACAGGAGCTACTTGAAATTGAACGGAACTTGTAGCTCACCCCATGGGTGTCCGCATTGAAGCAGCTACAGCCTTTGGCGAGCCGAACATGTCCTCGGACACTACCGGCACTAAAAGCCATACGCTAAATATTTAAAAAAAAAACCGAAGAACCTACCGATAACAGCAACAAGTGCCCTTGAAGAGTGCGACAATAGTTTTTTCCCCTATCAAACTTTTGACAATTTTGCCTTTCTCTGTAGCTACCGGTACTGCCGAACGGAGATTGAGTTGGTTGAAAACATACCTAAGAAAATCTACTTCTGAAAACAGACTCAACCGTCTAGCATTGTTATCTATTCACAGAGACATAGAAATCACTGACGATGAAGTTATAAACCAATTTGGTAATTCTTCAAGAAACCTTCACTTTAAAATATTATAGTGTAAGTTGTAAATACTATCAAGTGAGCAAGATGATCGAATTAATAACAAGAAGTTCCGTAACGAACTAAAGAGCCTACTTTTCTTAAAATTAAGATTCATGCCAATGATCTACGGTAATGAACCTATCTATAATAATGACGAAATTAAGTTGGTAATATCGAAATGTTTAATTAGTTAGAAACATACCTGGTATAATGTAGCCTAATAGAGCACTACAGTTGGCAGCCCTGGGGACTGAATATATTCTTCGTTCCATCTCTTAAGGTACAGAATACAGAATTTGGTTGAAGTCCAATGGACGTTACATGCAGTTAGACATTGGATCTATCAGCACGCGTAAAAGCATGTTGGCAACAATGTCATGAGCGTGCTGGTCAGAAATAATCTGAAATATTATGATATATTGTTGTGCCAATTTGGACGAAATCCATTTGTTAGTATTGGCAACTCCAGCTATCTGATATGACATCTAGCGGTAGAAATGAGAAACTTACCAAGTAGGGTACATTTGTCACGTGGTGACTGTTTGTATATGGTTTCTTGTATTCGTAAGCAGATCGAGGTAAATTCTTCGTGTCTTTATACATAAGTAATAAGTTTTACTCGTTGATGGAGTGTAAAATTAGTAAAAGCAAAGTATATTGCTCAGTTTACGGCTGTAAGTCGATGCATAAGAGGGCTGCGGATATAAGTTTTCATCACTTTCCAAAAGATGTAAATAGCAATAGCCGAAAGGTGACGATACCAAATAAGTACGGGCAACAGGAGTGGGTAGGACTGCTCACCACCACACTCACTGACGACAGGACGGGTTGTTCACTGTTACGCCGAGCCAAGCCGCACCAAGACAGCCAAGTACAGCCAAGCTTCACCAGTCAGGTATCCTTCCCCCTCCTTAGTTCATTTCCAATTACCCTACCAACCGCCATCACCTCACTCTGCGATATCCGAGCCATTGCACTACGAATCATATAGGCCTAATTTGACTTCGCAGGGTAAATATCAACTCTGCGAGACCCTGCTACCAGTCCGATATTCAACACCAAACCCACCAGCTAACCATCCAAATCAAGCAATTCCTGTGTCCCCCGAGCTTTAATACAAGTTAAACTCATCCCTTCGCCCTACCAAGCAGCAAATAATTTCTACAGTCTATGGTACAGTGAGCAAACTCAAATATAGCTTTTAAACGTAACAGCGCCATGACTCGAACTGCTCAAAAACAAATACCAGCAGACTACCGATGCTTGATAATATGCAATTGACACAAAATCCAGTGGAACACACAAATTAGATCACGTGTATCGCACAGTTATACATATACTGTATACAATCAAAAATAACACTGTCATTATTTTAGGGACCACATTTACTGATTATAACCGAAAAATATTTAAGTGTTCCATATCAAACGCATGTTATTGAGTATTTTTACCCTACTTATCCAGACCGACCACAGCGCCCCAAGTGTTAGTTTGAGTTGCCAATAGAAGTTACATGTATTTTAAAATTGGACATATCAGCAGGCTTAGAATCATGTTGGCAGCACTGACTTATATGAAATACTCCAAATTAATCTAAAATGTCAGGTACTATACGTGCGCATAGTTTAAAGCTGTCGGCTTGCATACTTTCTGATACATTGGTATTTGGATAAAAAATAGAGAGAGCAATTATTAACAGTTGGCAGCCCTGGTGGCTCTTAAGAATACGCTTAGTCATATGTGTTTATGTACACATATTACATACAAAATTTGGTTGGAATCCAATTGATAGTGCAGAAGTTATATGCATTTAAAAATTGGACCTATCAGAAGGCTTGCAATTATTTTGGCAACACTGTCATGTATGGCCTCCTAGAAATTAAACCGAAATAGTATCATCTACATTTGTGCCAATTTTGGAATAGCTCCCATGCATATCTTCCAAGATATCCAACATGGAGCTCAAATTTCTAGTGCGTTTTTTCAGCAGTTGGTAGCATTGACATCATTTTCAAATATGGGCTTGAGATATTCCGGTATACATCTTTACTCATACTAAATTTGGTTCCAATTGCTGCAGCCGTTTATGAGTTGATAGGGGGACACACACACACAGCCAGACAGACAGAAGGACAGACAGACAGACACACATTTTCCTGGATCGATCTCATAAGTCTACCTTTTCCTCATTTTTGCAAAATGTAAAAAGTAGGCTAAAAAAGTACCGTAACATAAAATGGTCCCCCCAGATGACCCACCCCTCCCAAAATAAAACTCTATATACGCCCCTGCGTCAAGTGTAAATGACAAGCCTCACATTGATGTTATTGATTCATTAGGGGCTTTGAGACATCGTGATCATGTATCCCCCCCGTGTACTTGGGCATGTGTGGAATTCGTCTGATTATTGAGATAGCTGTATTAGTGCGTGTATTTGTAGTTCAGATGAGGATTGGGAAGAAGGCGGCCGTGGCATTAATTTAGGAACCATCCCGGTATTCACCTGGAGTAGAAGTGGGAAACCACAGAAAACCATTTCCAGGACGGTTGGGGTGGGAATCGAACCTACCTCTTCTCAGTTTGCCTCACGAGGCTGAGTATACCCCGTGCAAGCCCTCACACCAGAATTAAATTTCTTGACAGAGCCGGGAATCGAACATGGGCCTCAGTGGTGACAGCCAAGAATACTAGCCACTACACCATGCGGCGGTCGCCTCACATTGAAACATTCTAAGATGGAGACAACAACATCCACCGACAAACTGAATCATCAGTTAAAGTCAGCTACGTAACTACTGTCGACCAAAATATTATGTGCACTCGAGGTTGAAGGTTGTTTGTGAAGTAACCAATAGACCTACATAAAATCCAATAACATCATCAATTTCGTCGTTCTATTTTACGTTAGTTCATGTAGGTTTGGAATTTTTAATTTATATTTTAATATTTTTATCGCAGTTGGAACACAAAAAGTGCCCATTTTTAAGCGTGTTTCAAACATGAGTCACATTTAAGAATTATTATCTCATAAAAACCGTCATCAGATCGAATCCAAATGTTAACACCATATACATTCGAATGGTTTTATAACTGTTTTATTAATTTCAACATTTTGTGTGTCCAAGAAACAAAGTTGTTATAATTTTTGTAAGGTAACTTTTTCTCAGCTCGGGATGGTTGGAAAATGTAGTTCTTGGTCGCGTTGTAATCCTTATACATCAAAAGGTTATGCTGTATGACTGTGAAATACGTAAATTAATTCACTTATTTTATATCGGTTTGTATTTGTACGGGAAAATAAGACATGGTTCCGCAGCTAACCGATACGGGTAAAGCTGTACAGCGTTGCAGATATGCAGCCCATCACTTCCGAGTGAGGCGCGGCATGACGCGTGATGGGCTACATCCTTGCAACGCTGTACAGCTTTCGCCGTATCGGTTAGCTGCGGAACCATGCCTTATTTTCCCGGAGAAATAGAAATCGATATAGAATAAGTAAATTAATTTACGAATTTCACAGTCATAAAGCATAACCTTTTGATGTATAAGGATTAAAACGCGACCAAGAAATACATTTTCCAACCACCCCGAGCCGAGAAAAAGTTACCTTAAATAAATGATATCGTATTTCTTTGACACACAAAATTTCGAAATTAATAAAACAGTTATAAAACATTCCAATGTATGCCTATATGGTGTTAAAATTTGGATTCGATCTGATAACGGGGTTTTTAGATAATAATTCTTAAATGTGACTCATGGTTGAAACACGCGTAAAAATTGGCACTTTTTTGAGTTCCAACTGCGATAAAAATATTAAAATATAAATTAAAAATGCCAAACCTACATGAACTAACGTACAATATAACTACAAAAATGATTATGTTATTGGATTTTATGTAGGTCTATTGGTTATTTCACAAACAAACTTCAAACTCGAATGCACATAATATTTTGGTCGACAATACGAGGGGAATGGGGAGGGAGGGTTGTTGTCACTCGTGCACCCCTTAAGGTCACCTCCACCGCAATGATAAAGAGTAGTGTCACGAACCCCAGGGAACATTTCTTTTGTTTTGGTGGACTCCTATAATATACAGTAAAACCTGCCTAAACCGGACTCTCTATATACCGGAAACCTGGGCAAACGGGAAACAAAATTCGGAACGGAGGTATTTCCTATGTAAAATGACAGTGTAAACCGGAAAACTGCCTAACGCGGAAACTAAAAGAAATTCCGGAACTCTAGGCGATAATAACCTGACTAAGACGGATTATCTGATCCATAATACAAAGCTATGCACAGTACTAAGTTATGAGCGCGACTGTACTTGCACCAAAGTTCTAGGAAACATTAACCACTGAAGTCTTTCGAATTGCAGTTGATATCGCTGCCGAAAACAGCAGGTGCGAAGTCATTGAAGAAATGGACGACGACGTTTGGTTAGTTGGTTCCTCAGTTTAGGGGCTGCAACAACGCGGGAATGTAGCCCCGTGTACTATGGGTGTGTGTAGAATCTGTCCGATAACCAGTGTTAATTGTGATGACTGTATTAGTGTGTGTTATCTGTTTTCAATTCAAGTAAGGACTGCAGACATTGAATTTTTCCAAGTAGTTCCTACTTTTGCCGCCAAACGCAAGCGTCAACGACTACTAGTTCAGAGCTGGTTACCAGATGCCATCGCAGTCGGCTCCTGGCGACGAACGTCATAACCTAAGAGCGTTTGTCAAATATTTAACCTAACCTACAATTTAGCTTCACACAGGTGTAATTAGTGGAAGGTTCTTTAAATGCCATAAATCTATGACATGGGACCACCGGCTTTACTTCCCCTCCGAAGGAAGGCATATTGAGGGATTTTCAACGCTCTTAAAAAATCCGACGACTTCGGCCGGGTTTGAACCCGCGATCTTGGGCATAGAAGCTCAGCATGCTACCAACTACGCCACCGAAGCCACCAACGACGACGACGACGACGATGCTGAAGGCAACGAAAGGGAGCTAAAAATACACACTTTGGAGGAAGCACTATCTGTTGTGAGTAACCTTCAGGAATTTGCAGCTTCCTGGAATGTTCCAGAACTCCTGAAGTTAATACAGAATGCAAAGGAGATCGTACAAGGTTCTCTTATAAATAAGTCGCGACAATGCACTCTGAAAGACATGTGGAAACAAAGAAACGAGCAGAGAAACTGAAATTTTTGCACGTAAGTTCAAAATACAGTGTAATGTGAATATATTTTCTTTTTTGTTTGCAGACTTATACTTTAAATTATTATTCCATAGCAATCCTGTGCGATATTCCAGTATTTCCTCGTCTTATTAAAACTCAACCCTTTGTAAAACGGAAACCTGTGAAAACTTAAAAATAACCCGAAACGATTGCCTTCCGCTTTGGGCAGGTTTTTCTGTATTTGCATTATTTCACCCATTACATATGAATGCAATACAGGGTCTTCGAAAAATAATGCCAACATTTCAAATAATGATGGCGCCGAAACCCTTTATGTTAAACGTGTAATTCTTTCACTGAACGCCAGCTGGTTAAAGTAAGTTTTGTTTTGGAGGGGACGTGACCTTGCTATGCGCACTCTAGATGCGCAGTAGCCAAGGTCGGCCGGGGGGCCCGCGCGCCAATGACTGCACCGCCCGACAAACTGCACCTGATTACAAAGCGGTCATTCGATGGTTTAATCAGTTTAAGGAAACGGGGACTGTAGAGAAAAAATCCAGGCCAGGCCGACCACCAACATCAGCATTGAACGCACGCTTTCCCAATGGCTGGATTGGTACGTGCAATCATTTCAGGAGTAACTGTCAAGATGGAGGCAGAAATTCGCTCCCGCAGGGACTCCAAATCCCGAATTTCTTGTTCATACACAATGTTTTTAATGTACCCCCCGAAAAAAAATCCAAAGGGGTAAGGGCGGGACTTCATTGGCGCGCGCGCCCCCGGCCGACCTTGGCTACTGCGCATCTAGTGTGCGCATAGCATGGTCACGTCCCCTCCAAAACAAAACTTACTTTAACCAGCTGGCGTTCAGTGGAAGAATTACATGTTTAACATAAAGGATTTCGGTGCTATACGTTTTTGAAATGTTGGCATTATTTTTCGATGACCCTGTATTATGTTATTATTTTAAAAGTTTGTTTTTCTACAGGTTTTTTTTTCTGGCACTGTGAATCATAAATCTCTATCACTTGAATGGTATTTTCAACGTTTGGGGCGGGATTTGTTCCCCGAATGTTGAACTTCAAGGCTCTTAACTATTTCTGTCCCTTTAGCAAATACAGTGAGAACGCTCGCTATAGAACGGAGCTTTGCAAAGGCCGTGCCACGGACCGTCGCAATGACTCACCGTCACATTTATAGCATGTGCCGATTACAACAGCACGTCGTGAAGCCCAAAATGCTGTCATAACATTTATTACATACGCTGCTGGCAAGATAACTTAGTTGTGATAATTAAGACTTGCTGTGAAGTACTGTAACCTACCTCGTATCCTGTGGACATGGTTAGGTATAGAACAAAACATCAAATTTTCCTGGTGGAAACTTATCTTCTCACGAAAAAGGTTCCAGTAAATTTGTTCGTAAGTTTCAGCGCCGTACGATTTTTACTTGTGGGGGAACCTCAAACAAAAGGTATACAGAAACAATCCGCGTACTCTGGAGGCTCTCGAGAATTAAATTCCCATCTCAGCCATCAAGGAAGTGGTTTTCCCCCCCACTTCTATTCCAGGAAAATGCTGGGATGGTTTCTAACTTAAGGCCACGGCCGCCTCCTTCCCTATGATATCCGCCCAATTTACAAATACACACATTAGTTAAGCCTGGGTCCGATATCCTAGATGTTAGGCCCCTTTACACATCAATTATCATCATCATCAACTAGTTCAGCCATCACAAAAACACACAAATTGCACTTACACCCAAAATTACACTGGTCTCTATGACTCCTAAAGTAAGCAACAACAAGGATGTTTCTTAGTATAGCGAAGGAACTTTAGATTCATATTTAACTACAGTGAGAGCCGTCCCTATAGAACGGAGCTTCGCCTGCGCCGTGGGACGGGAAAGCACGTTTAGTCAGCGCCAGTTGACTAGCATCTACCGTTACTCAATAGCGCGTCGGGAAGCCCTGAATGCTGGCATTGCATTTATTACATACGGAGCTGGCAAGATACCTTAGTTGAAATAATTACGAGTACTCTGGAGGCTCTCGAGAACGAAATAACTGCACTGATACGAAATATCAGTGAGGATGAATTACAGCGAGTGTACCAAAACCTCCTACTCTGAAATTCATATACCGGTAAGTAATGATGATTATTAAATCATCATCATCATCATCATCATTCCCTGTCCTCAACAGGCCGTGGAGACCCATGACAGAAAACAGAGAATATACATTTCATTACAAAAGATATACGTTACAAAAGATATTCCATGGCATAACCATAAAGAAAAGAGTGATAGTCAGTCTGAAAGACTGCATTTTAAATGCAACAAATGCTCCAAATACTGAAAAATGCTGGGTGAAAGCCTCATGATCATGCAGCGAACTGCGTGAACTCAAAGCCCATTAGCAAGTGCAAACCAAGGTCAAAGGAGGTAGCTGGATGGATGACGTCACGCTCACCGGAGCGCGCGGGGAAAGGAGCGAGCTCAAGCTGTACTAAGACGTCACACACCTCAGTGCATTCTCGGTACATTTCTTCCCGTCACCGTAAAGTAACGCCAGACCTCAGCGTAACGACGAAGTCGACAAGATCATTTAAAATGATGAAAATAAAATAAAATCAGAGGTTCAATCACATATAAGAGGCATGTTTCTGGTCACAATTTCAAATATTTATTGTAGATGCTGTTCCACCCCCCTTCTATCTGTAGCATCACCACGGGAAGCTGTAGGTTTTATATATCCCAATGTCGCCATCACTCTATCCCTCCACCTAGTCCTTGGACGGCCTATCGGGCGTTTGCCAATCAGCCGGGAGTTAAAAACTCTGTTAGTAATAGATGTTGGCCTGTTCGCCATCTCTTGATGAATACAGTACTTTTGCATTTGTCAGTTGGCACAGGCTAGAGTAAAAGGTGGATTTTCACCGATGTCTCAGTCTCACTCATGGCTGTGATTATATGGAAGCTACTGAGGTATGGGTGGGGCTTAGTAATGGCATTCGGGGCACAGTCAGTGCCTGTGAATGCTGTGAAAGGTTCAACTCATAGAGTTAGGACTACTGTTCTGACTCAGTGAGGAAAGCAATTGCAAACTACCTCACTCCTCTTCTTGCCTAGAACGCCTCAAAATAGTGCTGCCTTGGGTTTTTGTGGGTATCTACTCACATAACGTAACGGCGGTACTTTTTGAGGATCCAACCAGCCTTCGGGCTGACTACCTAACAGACCGACAGTAATAGATGCTTCTGCTCTAACAGCTTGCCCTAGCCACTGAAGTCGTCGTCCTTTGATGGTTCTAACAATATTTGCTTTTTTAAATAGTTGTTATAGGTATCCCTGTCTCCTTTCCCATCTCCCTTCGTCCACATTGATACGGGCCCGTATATCTTCATCGTATTAGTGTTAAAAGGTGTAAATGTGTTGAACTAGTTGGTCTCTACGCTGCTGCTAGCACCAGTGCTAGCCATCCGCGAGTCTCCGTTCTGTATAATTTTAACCAGAGTTGTTGTTGCTTACTTTAGGGGCTGCGACATCGTGGTCATATATTCCCGTGTGTGTGTATTTGTATATTCGGGATAGGATTAGGAAGAGAGACGTTACAAATATCTTTAGATAGTCACAGGCAAATTGTTAATTCAATTTCGGGGCTTGGGACTTCTTGGTCATCAAGGTGTGTGTTGAATTTGTAGATAACCTGTGTTTATATGATTGGTTGGTTCCTTAGTTTAGGGGCTGCGACAATGCGGTCATGTTGCCCCGTGTAATTTGGGTGTATGTAGAATTTGTCTGATAACCGGTATTAATTGTGATGGCTGTATTAGTGTGTGTTATCAGTGATTCAGGTGGAAGGACTGCAGACGATCAATTTTTCAAGTAGTCCCTACTTTTGCTACCAAATGCTACAGTCCACGACACCTAGCTGCGGACTTGGCTACTAGATGGCATCAAAGTCAGCACCTGGCGGCGAACGTCGGAACTAATATAGCGTTATCAAACTAACCTACAAATTTTTGCTTCCACAGGAGTAGTGAGTGGAAGGTTCGTTTTCAAGCCATAAATCCATGACATGGGACCGCCGGCTTTACTTCCCCTCCAAAGGGATGCATAATGAGGGAATTTTAACGCTCTTAAGAAATCCGACGAGTTCCGCCGGGTTTGATCCCCCGATCTTGGGCATAGAAGCTCAGCATGCTACTAACTACGCCACGGAAGGTGCTAAATATGATAACTAGGGCCCGGATGTTGATGCCATTTAAGTTTAAAAAATGCACTTAACATTTTCAAAAATGACTGTAATAAATTACCTAAAAATTCGAAAAATGCACTATAAAATGGAGAAATTGATCTTCTAATAATAAACTCACCAATATTTCAAAAATTCGAAAAATGCAGTATAAAATGGAGAAGACGATCTTATAATAGTAAACTCACCAATATTTGAAAAATGACACCTTAAGCTCAACCTGAAAAGTCAATCAAAATAGATTTCTAGCACTTAACAAAAGGTTGATGTTCACTTTAGTCTGAGTTGCACTGCACTACGAATGTCATTCTGATGTTATCAAATGTAAATGATCTGTGGTCATCAGTCAACAGGTTTTTATATCTCGAAAAGCTGCGTTCAACATCAACTGATGTGATCGGAGTGTACTTGAAGTGAGGAAGGTCGTTTGCTGCTAAATCCTCCTCAATCCCATCCATGCAGTAGTTTTCACCAGAAAGAATGTCTGCGATTTTGCATAATGTTTTCTACCAGGTGTTTTTTCCAGCACTTTTTCAGTTTTAATGCAATACCCGCAGCAATTTCGCCACGATTGTTGCTAAGACTATTTCCACCCGGTTGATTAATCAATATTCCATTTTAAATTATCGTGTATCAGCTACTAGCTTCTTCTTAACTCTGAGAAACTTAACTCCCTCCTATAAAGCTGTGACATGACTACATTAAAAAAAAAAGGCCTTATAAGGCCTATTTCTCTAATATAAGACCAAAAAAATCTACCAAACTTAAAAAAATGCTCATAAAATGGAAAAATAGCAAAAACAAATGCAAAAAGATGCAAAATAAAAATGACATATTTGAAGACGGGATGGCCCGTCCGGAGTTTCTATGTAATTCAGCATTGTTTTAGACAGCTCAGTAAAAAGATGGAATGTCATCAACATACGGGCCCTAATGATTACTGTAATAGTGAGTGTATGGGATGGGGTAGGTGCCCCGATACTAGAACTAAGGTGTTATCCCGACATTTGCCTGGAGGGAGTGTGGAAAAACTCGAGGAAAAACAATCAAGATAGCCGCCTTCAGCGCCGGGATTCAAACCTACGATCCCCGGACTAGCTGCAGCTGTCCATGATGGTTGTGGTGCACGGCTACGCCATGGGACCACAAGCACACAACAATGACCCTCTACAGTCCAGCCGCAGTGTGTCCGGTTCTGACGTTTGGCGATGGTGAGAGAAGAGGGGTAAAGAAAACAATATAGCCAACTTACGGCAATGAGAAGCTGTTAATAGAACTTTGAAACTTGCCATCATTTTAATTCTTCTCTAGCGTCTTCACTATGTAACGTGGAAGTCCCACACCCTATTTGCAATTTTATGCATCATTTTGTTATTCCGACATTTTGCGGTTACAAAACCTAAATTCTTCGATCGCAGTGGAATTCCGCCTTTGTTGGCGAAGTCGCTTACTACCATGAAGAATGTTCTCACCTGTACCAAACAGCGGTTTTCCCGGTCAAGGATCATGTAAACTATAAGAGATTCGTCACTTTTGGTTATAGAATTTCCGAGAGAGAGCAACGCCTGAGGCTATGTACTGCTCCGGCAAGTTTGGCAACATAAAAAGTAAAAAGCCATATGAAAGTAGCCTTTATTACACGTAATTGAACAGTATGTTCTGCGATGAGTTATTGATTATTCATGAAACTAACACAAACATAACTGCGCTTTTCGCTAGGCGCTGAAATATACGTCCAGATAGGAAAATAATAAATTTTGATATATATATACATATATCAATGTTGGCAGTAGATTTGTCACGAAGGACACAGTTACGCCGTTCTAGAGCTTAATTCACCATTAGGCTAATTAAACATTGCTCTCCTACTCTACAGAATTGTTGGGATATTCAATGAATATAAAGAAAACTGTCCAAATGCACACTATATTGCCATAACCTCACTTTTTGCCTAGCATGCCGGCTGCCACTCACCCCTCCCCGTAGCCTTAAACCACAAATGTTATTGCAATGCAAAGGAGAATGGGTAAGAAAACAAACAAGAGATGAAATGCACACATTTATTCTCTATATATTTTTATTCAATTGTAGTCCATATTGCCCACTAGTTTTACACAGTCATGGTCAACACCAGGAAGATGAAAATTGCCGTATTGTTCTTACTATCATTATAATTCTTACATCCCGGTGCTTGGCAATATTTCCTCCCTTGCAGAGACATGATTGACACTCAATTCAATTCAAATAAATAATCAAAATACCGAAAAAATCAAAACAACCAACAACACCACGAGGAAAATCAATCATTTATTGTTCACTTTAGACCATCCTCACTTCTCATCACTTTTAACAACTTTTAACACCTTAGCTTATTGAAAATATATCATTTATGATATGCATACCTTTCGGGGAGTCGTTTCACAATCTCTTCAAACTCAATAGCCACTGCTGCACCGCAATAATTGTTACTTCACGGAAATAATGCATTTTTTCTTCACTTTCTTCACTTACGGACGCCATCTTTGACAGTCATGTGACACCCGAAAGTCGATCATGTGACTAAGTTACCAACTTGAATAAAGAAATTCACCACACGCCTTCGCTACTAAGTTAGGCACTGTCTTGTGGAAAATTACTGCTAGTACTACAAGCAAGGGGGTCTGGGGCGTAAGCCCCAGGTTAGGTCTGTTTTTGTATGTAAAACATTATAAATACATAAATAAACACTGTAATTGAGTTCACTTAGTGATTTCATACAGCACGTGCGAAATAGTACCAAACGCGTGGGGTTGGCAATACTGACTCAGTGAGAAAGATGGGGGTGAGAACTTCGATTTCAACTATATAAGTCGTGTCCCTGTTATGACAGCGGAGCAGTGAACATCTAATACTCAATCCTCTCCTGATATCCTCCCGACTATTAAATCAGGTAATTTCAGTTTTTAAAAATATTTATACAAAGGATGGTCTAAAGTGAACCGCTACCAATCAATCAAAACAGACTATTCCCGCTTCCGCCAGTCGGTTTGATGTCAGCGTTTATGAGTGCCAACTGCGGAACCTTAGTGCTAAAATTAATTCTTCATTGGTTGGCAGAACATCCAGAGCAGAGCTTTACCGCGACCCACGCGCTCCCTATGAACTGTCATCCCTCTGATCCCGGTAAGCCGGTCTTTAAATTTAGTTCGATTTGCAAGGGCTCTCTTCCGTTGCTCTTTGTGCTAGTGCAGGTTTGTTGTTTTATTGTCTTGTGTGTGCACACTTACCAGTTGAAAATCCACAGCCTGCTTCCAGTCTCCGTCCGGGTCAGGAATGGAATGAATGAAGCCCCCATCTAGCGGCGAGGATATGAACTGTGCCGGCTGCCGAGGCCTGACGCACTCCTCTGGGGGAAATGATTAAATGAATGACAGATGAAATGAAATGATAGTGGAGAGTGTTGCTGGAATGAAATGTTGACAGGGAAAACCGGAGTACCCGGAGAAAAACCTGTCTACCTCCGTTCTGTCCAGCACAGATCTCACATGGAGTGACCGGGATTTGAACCACGGACCCAGCGGTGAGAGGCCGGCGTGCTGCCGCCTAAGCCACGGAGGCTTCCACTTACCAGTTAACTGAGGGTAATTTTATTACTTTAGTAATATGGTCAGTGGTTCGTCAGAATTCGTTTAAAACCATGTGGAATAATAGTTTATGTAGTCTACGCTGTTTTATATTTCGCGGTACAGAACCGGCAACGCTGTCTCCCTCCCTAACGAGAATTGTCGGAGCCGGGCACTCGACGGCTGTACTGTAAATCCCTTTTCAAGGGCAAATATGAATTCCTTCCAACATTGCAAGCACTGCTGCTGTCAAAAGACGTCTTTCATCCTGCTTCTTGGAGCAGTATACCTCTCACATCTGATTACTAGCGGCTTCGGTGGCGTAGTTGGTAGCATGCTGAACTGCTGTGTCCAAGATAGCGGGTTCAAACCCGGCCGAAGTCTACGGATTTTTTAAGAGCGTTAAAAATCCTTCAGTATGCCTTCCTTCAGAGGGGAAGTAAAGCCGGCGGTCCCATGTCATAGATTTATGGCATGTAAAAGATCCTTCCACAGACTAAACTTGTGTGAAGCAAAATTGTTAGGTTATATTTCGTCGGAACGCTATATCAAAGTTCCAACGTTCACCACTAGGTAAGTTATCATTGATATCTGGTAACAAATGTTGGAACTACTTGATATTGAACGGAACTTGTAGCTCACCCTAAGGGTGTCCGCTGGAAGCAGCTACAGACTCAGGCGAGCCGAACATGTCCTCGGACACTCCCGGCACTAAAAGCCATACGATAAATAAATTTAAAAAATTACAGTCAGTCTGAAAGACTAGACGTTATATCATTTCAAATGACGCATGCTACAAATGCTACACATGATAGAAAGGCTCAGGAGGGCGTCTCGCTTCGCTCGAAGCCCCAGGACTCTTTCAACAGACTCCATTACCCATTAACTTAGGCTTCCCGCGCGGGCACCTCTTTAAGGGTCACCTTTTATTTGAGTCTGACATCTTTTACAACTCTTTAAGAGTCACCCATTATTTGAATCTGATATCTTTCAAACCTCTTAAGGGTCACCCTGTATTTGAATTGAATCTAACATACTGTACACCGCGTTAAGTGTCACCCTGTAATTTGCTCTGACATCCTGCATACCTCTTTAGGAGGCACCCTGTATTCTTATCTGGCATCTTGTATATCTCTTTAGAATTCAACCTATATTCTTGTGTGGCATCTTGTACACCTCTTTAGGAGTCACCCTGTATTCTTGTCTGACATCTTGTGCACCTCTTTAGGGGTTACCCTGTATTCTTCTCTGCCTTCTTGTACACCTCTTTAAGCGTTACCTTGTATTCGTATCTGGCATCTTGTATATCTCTTTAGGAGTCACCCTGTATTCTTATCTGGCATCTTGTACTGTATTTTGCTCTGACATCCTGCACACCTCTTTAGAAGGCACCCTGTATTCTTGTCTGCCATCTTGTAGACCTCTTTAGGAGTTACCCTGTATTCTTCTCTGCCATCTTGTACACCTCTTTAAGAGTCACCTTGTTTTCTTATCTGGCGTCTTGTATATCTCTTTAGGAGTCATCCTGTATTCTTATCTGGCATCTTGTACGCCTCTTTAGGAGTCATCCTGTATTCTTATCTGGCATCTTGTACGCCTCTTTAGGAGTCACCCTGTATTCTTTTCGCTTCGCTCAAAGCCCCAGGTTGCTCGACACCCCCAGGACTCTTCCAACAGACACCATTAACCATTAACTTCGGCTTCCCGCGTGGCTGCATGACGTCACGCACTCGCCGTCCTTTACTCATTAACTTAGGCTTCCCGCGCGGCTGCATGACGTCACTTCCGTCTCCGTAACGCCACCGTCTCCGTCCCTCATAACTTTAGACTCAAGCATAACGACGAAGTCGACAAGATCATTTGAAATGATAAAAAAATATGATTACTGCATTATGTCAAAATACTATAAATAGTTCAATTATAACATCAGGACAATAGCTGACAACCTACCTACGGTACTTAAATAGCTTTTCTTATTACGGTGTTTGTTTATCGGGCTGATACTGGTCTTGAAGCTAATCTACATAGAAGTTAAACAGCCGATGATCTGCTGTATCAGCTAGTTACAGAAAAGCAAAGTGATCTCTTGGTAATGCGTGAACAGTATAAACAAAAAGATAGTTGAGGACAAGTGTCCTAGCATAATCTGGTCCTAGCCTGAAGTAATGTGTTAAACGGTCCCAGGCTAGGTTCCAGAAGTAACAGGGGGAGTTTAAGTCGGTAGTCTGCCACTCAGAAGCCCGACACTATTTGTGTAAATACATTTCTTCCCCTATAAAAAAAAGTGACAGTCAGTCTGAAAGACTGGACTTTGTATCATTTTAAATGCTACAGATGCTGAAAAATGCTAGAAAGACTGGAGGCTTCGAGCGAAGCGAGAAGCCAAACACTCTTGACACGTTAGAAAATTATCTGCATAATACTTATCTTGCTTATGTTGTTTCAAATTACTCGCGAACGGCAAGTGCAAAGCAAGGGCAAAGCAAGGTCAAGCGCGTGGGATACCGCACGCTCACCAGAGCGCGTGGGATGCCGTCACGCTCACCAGAGCGCACGTGCGGACGTGGCCCTTCCATCCAGTCTAAAAACACTTATAGTGGGCGATGTATTGAAGATAGAGATATGCTCTCGCGGACTTTTTTGTAGAACTTTTCATGCTGACCAATTCTTACGCTCATAGTATATTGATATTTTTAACGGGTTGCCCAGCGTAAGCTTAAGAAGCGCACGGACGCCAAGTTTGTCGTCACACACCTCAGTGCATCTAGGTGCAATTCGTCCCGTCGCCGTAACGTAACGCCAGACCCCAGCGTAGCGACGAAGTGGACAAGATCATTTAAAATGATTTAAAAAAAATACGAGCCTTACAGTAGTCGCATATGATGTGTAACATCTGACATGTAAGTTATCCTACTATGGAATTGAGGTGAAATACAGAAGCACTCCATTACATGAATAATGAAATTCACAACTTGTTCAGTAGAATCAGCTCTCAAGTTATCTATTTTCTTAAGGATATAGGATAAGGGATTAGGTAAATCAGCATAATTTAACGCCTAAATATTTTGTTTAGGAGTCCCATACTCCCTAGTAGTAGAATTATCATCTTTAGAATGTCCAGAAACCTGAGGACCAACATTCATACTAGAACTGCCAGTGGCGCTCTCTAGATTCACGGAGAACAACTGACATTCAAGATCAGTTACCCTTTGATTTACATCGTTTGCTGACAAACACACAATGTAATATTTATCAGACCAGCTGACACAGTCGCGTTGACAACATTTGGAGAAATAATAACCTACGAGAATATGACGTTAGAGATTCCTTATACAACTCCTTATAGTCACGAATATCAGACAGATCGACTTCTATAACTTCGATGTCTATTCTCAATTAACCTCTTTGACTGCTCAGGCCGATCATAACCTCTACCGTCAGAAATAGCCATATCAGTACCGGTACAAATATCACTCCAAGTAGACGGTCTAAACATATCACTATCAGAACTTAACTTCAATTCCCGAATCAGAAACAGTCTTGCAAGGGAATCCAACACACCATCCAGAAACTCGTACAATACATTGGATAGGTCAGAATTCCGATCGCTTATACAAGATAAAAAATAATCCCGTATGCGGTGAGACCAATGTAGCAAACGATAATGAAGGCGCAACAACCGCAACAACTGCGGGCACGAATAAACATCGTCACACAAAACAAAGGCATGAGAACACACTTTACAAATTAAAGATATAATTTCCGACTTAACCAAAGATAAGGACACTTCAGAAACGACCAAACTCTCCGGCAGATCAATTAATCTGTCAACTTCAGATCAAGTTAAGGATCAATTCCAAAACCTTCACAATTACTGTACATCAGAAAATACAAAAGTCAACGCATAAACACACAAACCGTATGCGATACGAGTTGCTCTCTATACCGGCCAGTTAGTGAACCCATGCCAGCAGTGTTATTGAAAATGGCCTCTCTTTGCCGATAAAGCGCACAGCCAAGTATAGGCGCGATTAAAAAGTACGGTAGGTGTGCAGTAGGTATATTAAATGCGTTTCTCCCAGTGATACGTTTAGACCAACGAAGTTTCAATTATTGTTAGTAGTCCGTGTTAATATACTGAATTCCTACGTTGTTTGGAGTGTGTGTTGATGGGATGTAGATTCCACATAGCCATATGGGCGACAGTACCTGACGTGCTTTCATTAATAAGAAAACAGCAAAAGTATGAAGAAATAATAAATCGTAATTGTTTTCAGCAAATATGATATAATGAATATTTTCATACCAAAGAACAGCAGTTTGAAGATGATTTATTGTAGGAATATTTCTAATGGGGCCTCCAAACCTTGAGGTAAATTGCATGCGATTTACATTCCGCATAGCCACATGGCCTACAGTACGTCGTTGTACCGATCTCCGCCACCGCGCGCGCTCATTGTTTCCGTCCCATGCACTTCCGTCCCTTTTCCAAAATCACTCCCACAAAAATTTCCAGCTACCGAGTGCAACAAAAATATACAGATACCGAGTGGAAAGATGTTACACATAAAAAACAAATATATATATATATATATATACGAGCCTTACAGTAGTCGCATATGATGTGTAACATGTGACATGTTATCCTACTATGTGTGTCCCGGGAGCGCAAATCCCTTGTTGACAGTGAACTCTGTTGGTCATTGAAATAACTACTTGTATAACTCCAGTGCCAAATCCTGACCGTAATGAATCATAATTATTATTTGCCGTGGCGGAAGCAATCCACTGCCTACTTGATGCGAGCTGCGCTCTATACCGACCAGTTAGTGAGCCCATGCCAGCGACGTTATTGAAAATGGCCTCGTTTAGCCGATAGAGCGAACTGCCAAGTAAACGCGCGATTAAAAATTAGGTGTGCGGAAGGTATAGACTATTAAATGTGTTTCTCCCAGTGATATGTTTAGACCAACGAAGTTTCAATTATTGTTAGTAGTCGGCGTTAATATACTGAATTCCTACGTAGTTTGGAGTGTTTGTTGATGCGATATAGATTCCACATAGCCACATGGCCGACAGTACATCGAGTGCTTACATTCAATAAGAATACAGCGAAAGTATGAAGATTTAATAAATCGTAATTGTTTTCAGCAAAAATTATAAAATGAATATTTTCACACCAAAGAACGACAACTTGAAGATGATTTATTGTGAGAATATCTTAAATGGGGTGACCAAACCTTGAACTAAACTGTATGCGATATACATTCCCCATAGCCACACGACCTACAGTACGTCGTTGTACCGATCTCCGCCACCACGCGCGCTTATTGTTTCCGTCCCATGCACTTCGTCCCATCCATTTCCGTCCCTTTTCCAAAATCACTCCCACAAACATGTCCAGCAACCGAACGCCACAAAAATATCCAGATACCGAGTGGAAAGATGCTACACATCAAAAAATATTATTCACATGTTCACCATATCGTTGGGTACAATTCATCGACATTGTTGCACGATGGAGTGGAGTTCTCTATACTGGTAGGTTGAGGAATGAACGAACTATGGAGCAGGTCTCTAAAATAACTAGCCTACTTTCTGCATTGTGGAGAATTGAGACATTGCAACTCTTGAGAGTTGCAATCTATGGATTTACGATTTACGATAGTCTTTTGTTTACCTCACTTGTCACATCTTGGTGAAGATCAGATTATAGTGTTCCCGTTATCCATTTCTATTAACCACAACATTTGGTGCCGAAAACACTCGGGATATCGCATGATATCAAGTGATTCTGAGGAATAATCTGGTTAGGCCTATACTACAGGAATTGAAGCCTCTCTAAAGTTTTTACTCTGCAATTGCATTCAGGGCCGGATTTACCGTAAGGCAAAATAGGCTCGTGCCTAGGGGCGCCGCAGTCCAAGGGGCGCCGCAAGGCGCCCCTTTGGTTAGGCAACCGGGAATGATCTTTACTGGAGGCGCCCTGAAGCGCACCGCCGTCAGGCGCCCTCTTTGCTACGGCTTTAAATGCGCTAAAATAAATATTGAGAAATGAGCAGAGACATTTAGAAATAATATCGTGTCTTTGTCGCATGCCCTTCCACTTCGCTCTTCGTTATGCCGCTTTACGCCCTTTCGTCCCGACAAGTGTGAGAGGGGCGGGGAGGCGGACGAGCGGAGCTGTGCTGCGCGCACTGTTGTTGCGGTAGCTGGATTTGCTTGCATTGTAGTAGCATCGAAGTGCTCCGTGCCCCACCCCCCTTGCCTGTCCTGTGTGTGAGTTCGAGCTTGCGCTGTGTTGTGATGTGATCTGCAAGTAAATGTTTTAAACTATGGGCAGCAAAAAGTTGTCTGGTTACCAAAACCGTGTCCGCAAAGCTGAAGAGGATAAGAAAGCCAAGGTGACACTATCAAAATGTCGGAAAATAAATGAGATGTTTAGTGGGCGTGTGAATCCTACGCCTCCAACGACAAATTCGGATAACAATAACAATTCTTGTTCTGCGGTTCACGACATTGACTGCGATGGAGTTCAGCAACTTGAGGTAAGCTACCGTACACGAATTACTTTACGCAAAGTAGGCCTTTCCCAATAAGCGATTCCTTGATACACTGTTGCACAAAGTGACATACGTAAAAACTCAGACTGGCCTCGAAACCGTACCGTGCCTGCAGAGTATATTAAAAGTTGTTCTCTTTAAATTTACTATGTTTGAAATGCTCTAATTAATACGGGATTTTCCTTTTCAGCTCCAACAAGCCAAAATTTATGAAAAAGAGAATGACAATTCTAGGCCTACATTTAATTCCTATGACACCTTAGGGAGAGAAAGCAACAAAAATTTAAATTTGCCTCAGCGGACAAATAAAATGTTATGGCCAATGGTGAACCAAAAGAAAGGTTTCTAGGTTTTATGGAGAGCGTTGGGCACAAGTCTGAGCAGCTTTTTGATGCAGTAAAGGCTAAGTTGGAAGATCTGGATTTGAAAGTGGAAGATAATTCGAGGTCAATCTTACGATAACGCGAGTAATATGTCCGGCGAATGTTCCGGGTTGCAAGCTCGAATAGAGGCCTTGAATCCCTTAGCTCTCTATGCACCATGCTCACCCCATTCACTAAATTTGGTTGGACCTCATGCCGCTGAATCTTGTTCAGAATCTGTAATGTATTTTTTAACAGCTCAAGAACTGTACAACTTTTTTACTGCTTCGACCTACCGATGGAAAATTTTAAAGAACTTTATTGCGTGCGTACTAGAAAAGCCCGTCAGTGACTCGGTGGTCGGCACGATATGACGCTTGTCAAGTTCTGAGGGAAAGCTGGTGTGGCGTCGTGGCAGCTCTTGAGAGTATTCACGAAGACGGAAATCAAAAGGCAAACACTCGAAGTGAATCCAAAGGCATGTTAAGCAATATCCTACAATATAAACTGCTTTCCTAGTTGTTTTTTGGAGTACCATTCTAAAAAGATTTAATACTGTCAGCCAGAAGCTCCAAAAAGTTAGCACTAATTTGAGAACGGTGGTAGAATGTTACGCTTCGTTAGCGGAATTTGTGCAAAGTTTAAGAGATAATTTCGATGTCTATGAGAAAGAAGCCAAAGATTTAAGCGGTATTGCTCAATATTCCTACGACCTAAAGAGAAGACGGGAACGAAAGACTAGGAATGATGAGAAAAAGCCAAGAGAATATGTACCGTCAGAGGGCTCAGAAAACGTTCACGTCAATGTATTTTATGTAATTCTGGGTGCACTAATTGCTGAGCTTAAGAGGCGAAGTGAGGCTTACAAAGTACTCCATAAGAGATTTTATTTTCTAGAAAACCTGTTAGACCAATGATAAAATAATTCGCTGACGATCTCTCAGAAAAGTATGTGGATGACTTAGAAAGTGCACTGGCTGACGAGTGCTTGCATTTAAGGGAACATTTAAAAATTGCAGATTTTAAAGGTAAGTCAGCCTCTGAGTTCAGCACTTTCCTTCATGGAAAAGATTTACACGAAATGTACCCGAACGTAAACATTGCTTTACGGATACTTCTCACCATTCCAGTGACCAATTGTTCTGGAGAAAGATCATTTTCGGTACTGTATCGCGTCAAGAACTAATTGCGGTCAGTCACTAAAAAAGAAAGGTTAAACTATATTGCACTCCTAGCGATTGAAAAAGATATGACGATAAACTTGAACTGCGGTGCCATAATTAATGAATTTGCAGAAAAGAAGGCAAGAAGGAAACTTTTGAAGAAGTTCTCGTTGTTCTTAAGGCAGGCCCCGTTATGTTTTCATTCATTTTTTTAATCTGCACTTTAATTTCTCTAAAAGATATTGCAGGAAGATATGCAGTTGGCCTTATTTGTATTTTAGAGGTACTTTGTTCAATTTAAAATGTCGTTTGTACCACTGCTCTTCATGCGTTTTAAAATTAGTGTGTTTTCTACTATTTTTTAAATTATATTTCGTGCTACCGCAGTTCATTCAGTTACAGCAGTAAATTATGTTTTTATTTTTGAAGCTACTCTTCATTTTTGTTGTATGAATTAAGGCTAGACATTATTTTTGGAAAGGGTATTCATAAAGTGTTTTGGTTGCATAAAAGTTAAACCGTTTCATGTAGTTTTACTCCAAGCTGTTTTTTTTTTATTGAATTGACTATGTATCCCTGCGTAAAAATTCAAGCATAAACTTATGCTGCCAGCCATATATCTGTTTATTCCTTTTTTCCGAACCTTACCTCATGCGAGTGGCTATGCCTTATCATAAAAATCGGGGGGGGGGGGGGGGGGCTCAAGTGAGGAGGGGCGCTCAGTGGAGAGGTGCCTATAGCGTAACTTTGGGTAAATCCGGCCCTGATTGCATTACGGAACCTCTAGACTGTGAGGGAAGACTATACTGGACGGAAGGTTTCCTACATCGCCAACGGCTACAGACAGGCCCCGGGCTAAGGTGATAGACGCCCTGGGCAAATGGTCTACTGGCGCCCTTTATCTCGTTTATGTGTTATAAAAATAGCATACTAGTTTTTTTAAACAACTACGTTACTAATATTGTATCACAGGAAATAATAAGAAAAGTAAGTCGTTCATACAATTTTGTAGCCATATAATGATACATTAATCACACTAAAACCGAAGATTACAAATTCAAAAGTTAAATTTTATAAGTACAATATACTGTATCCAATGGTACGTGGGCTGACTGGCATCAAACCTGGGTCTATGAAGAGGAAGAATCAGGTCCATTATTTTCCCAAGAACCGAACCATTGATCTCTGAGGGGGAACAACCACAGTGAACCCAAGGAACAATGATATAAAAATGGAATGTGATAATAAAAGCTTAATTCCACATCTGGAACGGGAATTTTAAGAAATAATAAGTTGGAATATTGTATGAATTGCAAGCCAGTATACTAACATTCGAGCAAAGCTACAGAAAACCGAGCCAACTTGACAGGTGACAAATTGGATTTGAAATTAGGAGGCGCAGACAGTCTCCAGTGGACTATTTCTTGTCGTCACTGGGGTGGGAAGACTGTGAATAATGACCAAGAAAACCCCCGTCGAACAAGGCAGAGAAGCAGAGAGGGGAAAGTCATCGAGAGAAATTAATTAATTACTGGCAAATGAAGCATTCTAACGGGATGAGACTTACACCCAGATGCTTATATTCAAAGAAAGGTAATTTAGGCATGTCAAGACACATAAATTAAAGCCTGTATTAGATTATACGATAATTCACAGGCAAACCGCGGAGGGGCATTAGTCAGTCTCGTAGCAGGAGGGGATTCACCGAAGATAGCGTTACCAAGCCATGGAGGAAAGCAATTATTAATATTAATTAAATGAGCGAAGGAATCGCCGGCACGCAAGTGGATCTGAAACCTCCGTGGAACGACGATCAAGAATCATGCGTTACCTTGTCGGAAAACGCGATATATCAGAAAAGAGCCGCTCCTGAGATGAACGAGAACTATATTTTGTCAGAATCCCTAATATGGAAGATGGAGCTGGGGAGAGTCAGTTATTCTTTGACTCAGCTCGTGGGAAGACATGCTGTCCATCGACAGGAAATAAGTGCGCGCAGTACGCAAACTCATTATAATCAGAATCTTCGTGATAGACAATGAAAGATGCATTATGCAGTCCATTTAAAGTATTTCTGCATTAATATTATGAACAGTCTACGGCAGACATATAATCAGGCATTATACGCGAATATTATTCAGTACAGCGTAGGAAAATTGCATTATGATTATGATAGACAATGAACTTATCTACAGGGATAGTTATGATCTTTAAAGTGCCATATAATACAGTAACGGATATTACAGATCACGGGGACCAGGAAAGTATCACAAGTATTTGTGATAAATACGTAAGCAGCACACTAGAAGCTGGAAGATAGCAACAGTAGGAGACGGGAGAGAACACACCTACTCGAGATAGACTTTCGGAGGAGACAAGCGGATGTCAGAATTTTGCAGCATCGCAGATCTGAAATCACGTAGTAGTGGAAAGCCCAACAAGGCTTCGTGTGTACAAATCGAATGCAAAGTTAGTGATAAAAAGTGATAACATAAAGTGTTTAAAATTGTGTGATAAAGAAAATGTATTATATTTTAAAGTGTGAAATGCATGTATTACAAGATGTGATCAACACGTTCAAACCATATTCGATGTTCTTTGTGAAAAGTGTTATGATTGGTTAGAAGACATCAGAATGGTGGGCGGAGTGTTGTACTGTTGGGTAAATCCAGCCAGAATGAAAAAAGTGAGTACCATCCAAATAATGTTACTATGATTCTAGGGCTCACCCTACAACATATCATTCCATCAAATACTAAGAATTTGTATACGAGTTCATATTCCTCGTATCTTAGTGAATATATTGCTTTGAGAATGATAAACTTACGACAATCAATACGTAAGATGTGGGTAAAAGTAACTGTAATGTTAATTGATAATAATAGTAATAATCAGAGGTCAATGTCAATAATAAATGTAAAATTGGCATATTGATGCCTTAGAAACGTGTAAAGTGTGTCATGTCCGTTAAAAGAATACAGTGTTATTGTGAAGAATGGAAGAGAGAGAGATATATCAGGGAGATAAAGAGATTTTTCAGTGTAATTGAGATATTAAATAATGTTAATTGCTACATTGTTGTGTTTGAGAGCCATTAAGGCAGATCATAATTGCCAGTAAAATTATATATTTTCTCTTTTTAGAGCTAATGTAAAGCCTTGGTATAATAATTGAATTAAGGGAGGATATGAGTGCATTATGAATTTAGTAGGCCTATCTTCGAATCAACGATGTGGTTGTATAGGCTGAGAGCATACATATTATAGCAACAGTTGGGCCAGATGGCATCTGTAACCCACTGTTAGCATATTCTTCGCTACCAGGGATAACTGTGACCCCTTGTGTGAGCCATTATAATAATTGATCTAACCGTGGAGGTAAGACAATTTCTTCGAGTAGGAAACATGGTGATTTCCTTAAAATATACGTACCCGTACAGCGAGATAACAGTTTGAAACTCGACTGGTACGCGTTCAGAGCCACTGATTGCATCCTTAAAACGGCGACGCTACTGGAAACCCATCCCTTGCTAAGAATATTAATTGGGAGCCGAATTGAGCCAATTAAATACCCTAAGTGTAGGTGTTAAATAATACTTAGATCGACTCCGTTCATAATGACACATCCAAATCATTACCCCCCTGAAAGGGCTGCACAGCGAGAGAAAGCATATGGCAAGTTTTGTTTACAAGTTGAATATCGGTCAGGGAGACCAGAGCTAGGGTGAAGGCCGCAGTAGCCATGTTGGAGGGGGCGGACCTTAGCGACCCTATTGTGTACACAGCGAGGGGAGCTAATTGACCGTGGCCCTTTTCCTTTTTTAAGTTTGTACTGGAACACTGAAAAATCTAGCCATCTTTGGAAATAATTGAAAAGTGCTTGATATTATTGTATTAAATGAATTATATGCATCATATCCATGGGGATAGGATGTTGGATCATAGAAATCGGATAATATTTGGCCAAGTTGATGTCTGATGACATCTTGTATGTCTACCCCTTATTATTCCCGTTTTTCCAACGGGGTCGGGGATGAGATGCGATGGAAGTCTTAGTGGCGATGGTTTTTACAGCCGGAAGCCCTTCCTGACGCCAACCTCATGAGAGGAGTTAATGAGAGATGAAATGAATGATGGTGAATGAAACTGGGCAAGGATGTGGAAGGAAGCGGCCGTGGCCTGTCAGAAGGTACCGTCCCAGCATTTGCCTGGTGTTGAAAATGGGGAAACCACGGAAAACCATTTCAAGGACGGCCAACGGTGGGGCTCGAACCCACGCGTCTACCGAGTCAGCAGAGAGCTTGGCCCCACGACCTAACACTGCGCTTTAGCCAGCGTAGCTACTACTGTCGGTGTCTGATGACATCTTAACTGCACCAAATAATAAGATGCAATTGTAAAGAGTAATTACCCAGTTTATGATAATTTACTCAGACGGGTAGCATTATTGCACGATATGACACACTTGTAACGATTGTAACGACATGACAAGACCCAAAGATTGTTGTATGGTGAAGCTAAATCAGTAATTATGTATATTTTGGAGGGGAAGGTCACTCATAACAGCGTTTAAAATCTATGGTAAAAGAAACGATGGTGCACAAAGACAACATAATGTTAAACAAAATCAAATGTAATGAGATCAATATTGTTGAAGGTAAAAGGTTCCGATTCAGAACGGACAAATATTTCGATCTGTAATGATTACACATAATGATTATTCAGTTATAATTTGTGTTTTTATTGTTGTGTTGTGTTATGTTAAATTAAGATTAATTAAGTGATGTGAAGGACACAATGAACATTCGTCAATGTCAAAAAGTATAAGTGTTAGGAAGTATAGGATATATTTGGGTGCGGAAGAGCGCCAACCATAAGAAAAGGGACTCACAAGAAATGTTGCAGCATGCCTAGAGAGACCAGTGCATTTGAGTGGATATAATCCCTGTATTATTGAAACAGAGCTGCGGAGTGCAGGTGAAACATGCTAGGGTTTGTCTTATTGTTTTGAATCGTCATCTACACACTCCAGATATTTGATCTGTGTTGTGGGAGTGTAAATGTAACTGTAGTTTTTGTGTTTTTTTTTTTGTGTTTGCCATGATTTAATATAATTAAATTCTATATTTAGGAGTTTGTTATTTCTATCAAGTAGAGTAGTTACCTGACAGACTCAAATCCTGAACATGTGATCGTATAGTGGGATGAACGACCCATACCTCGAAAGACCGTGAGCCAGCTGGGATACGAACACATGTTCCTTATAATGACGCAAGGGTACAATACAGAACATTTCAAATCAAAGGGTTTTTTTTCTTTTAACTTTTCAAATTTATTTATGATGTCAGAAAAGTCTGTGCTAATGATTACGTCTTTATCACAACACAATAACAATAGAAAATTTAGTTTGCTGTCTGAAAGAGTTATAATACTGTATTATAATCATGATCAAACATAAATACTACGAATGTATGTAATATTTAATATTACTTTTATTTTATATTCACGTAAATTGTAGTTATTTTATCCTACGTTTAAAAAAATTCCATGTAATACTTATTTTTAATATTGGGATTGTTGGGTCAACCTTTTTCTGCGTTCAGTGTCACCTAAATTTCGGCGCCCCCTAAAATTTGGCGCCCTGGGCAAATGCCCAGTATGCCCGTTTATAGCCCGGGGCCTGGCTACAGATAAGTGACAAAGCTACACATTTGTAATAACTGTTGAATGACCCTAATAACTTCTTGTTTGGTTATGTATGTGTGTAATATCATTTGTTTCGTTCGTGCATATTGTGGTGCTAAACATGCATTATAAATTTGGAGCGCAGGCCAGGGATAATATAAAACTGACCATAGTAACACTCAATCTAAGCGTCGACACTAGCGATCCTAGTAGCACCTGACAGAAAATCATTCCATACTTCAGATAATAGATTAACAGCTCTTTGCCTTGCACATTTCCGTGAACACACGTACAACATGAGCAATAACGATCAAACAGATGGCATTTTACACAGTCTAACAAGAAAGCGAACCAGACACAGGGCAAATACAACACGCTTTGTTACGGAAATTAACAGTTTCACTGATAATACTTCATTCGAAGACTGGGAGCACTGCCGAGATAGACTACAAGATACTTTGAACAACTTAACCACACTTGATGATTCTATACACGAGTTACTATCGGACACTGAATACGATACTGATGTTCAGAGTGCGGCTTCGGTGGCGTAGTTGGTAGCATGCTGAGCTTCTATGCCCAAGATAGCGGGTTCAAACCCGGCCGAAGCCGTCGGATTTTTTTAAGAGCGCTAAAAATCCCTCAGTATGCCTTCCTTTGGAGGAGAAGTCAAGCCGGCGGTACCATGTCAGATTTATGGCATGTTGAAGAACCTTCCACTAATTACACCTGTGTGAAGCTAAATTGGATAGGTTAAGAATGTAAACAACGCTCTTAGATTTCTACGTTCGTTGCCAAGAGCCGACTGCGGTGGCGTCTGGTAGCTAAGTTCTGCACTAGGCCTAGTAGTCGTTGACGGTGGCGTTTGGCGGCAATAGTAGTAACTATTTGAAAAATTCTAAGTTGCAGTCAGTACTTAAATGTAAAAAAACAGATACACACACTAATACAGCCATCACAATTAACACCGGTTATCAGACAGATTCAACACACACCCAAAGTACACGGGGCTACATGACCGCGTTGTCGCAGCCCCTAAACTAAAGAACCAACCAACCACGATGTTCAGAGTTGTGAAGAATATATAGACTCAACGAAACGCGCTATCACAAGGGCATCCAGAACAATTAGGCCTACAAGTAAATTGTCAAATTCAGCCGCTAATTCAAGTAGACTATCCCTGAATCACTGCCAAAAATCACTATAAAAAGATGGTATATTGGCTTTCACGGCCGGTGAATTAAAACTCAGCAATTCCTCTAGGTTTGTGCCGTGTCATGTGTGGGGTTTCGCCGGGGGGGGTCCGGGCGGGGACACCAAGAGCCCGCCGCTTGGTGTCCTAGGCGAAACCCCACACATGACACGGCACAAACCTAGACGAATTGCTGAGTTTTAATACACCTACTATTCCAATTCAGGTTTCACACTCAGTTCGACTCCCGCCAATCAAGCTAGAATCCTTCGCTGGTGACATCGCAACTTGGCCACGTTTTTGGGAGCAATTCGAGTCATCCGTTGATCAAGACTCCTTCCTTCCTACCATAAATAAACACATTTTTTTTGCGCGGGTACTTGGAAGCTGAGCCGAAGCGGCTAGTCGAAGGAATTGCCGTAATAGCAGATACATACGAGGAAACAAAATGGATTCTGCAAGCTAGAATCCTTCGCTGGTGACATCGCAACTTGGCCACGTTTTTGGGAGCAATTCGAGTCATCCGTTGATCAAGACTCCTTCCTTCCTACCATAAATAAACACATTTTTTTTGCGCGGGTACTTGGAAGCTGAGCCGAAGCGGCTAGTCGAAGGAATTGCCGTAATAGCAGATACATACGAGGAAACAAAATGGATTCTGCAAGCACACTATGGCGATAAAAACAGAATAATACAGGCGCACTTAGACTACCTAGAGGGGATCAGACCTATTCAGCTCGCTACTCCTGAAGCACTCATACACACGTTCATCGATTGCCATCGACACATACAAGCTCTTCGTGCGCTGGGAGAAGACGCAAATGGCTACGGGATAGTTCTTGCTCCAAAAATACTTAGAACGTTTCCTGCTGATATTTGTCGCCGTTGGATAATTCAGACGAAGAGGGAAAATATCTCGGAAGGCGATATTCTCAAGCTCATGGAATTATTGGGAGAAGAAGTAGATGGGGCTATGGGGACCCACAAGATTCGTGGATCTACATCTGCTTCGACTCATGTTCCCACAACAGCAGCACTGCACGTTGATTCAAATAAGAAACAATCCAATAAGAAGGTTGCGCCAGAACCATTGTAGTACGTACATGGATGACTTTGTAACCGGCGGTGAAACTGAGAACCAAGTGATCAAACTTCATTATGAACTCACAGGACTGCTAAACACAATTCACATGCCCATGGCGAAATGGGCGACCAACTCTCAACAACTGAAGTGCATCTGGACGTCCGAAGGTCGAGAACTAGAGACCAATACGCAAGTATTAGGAGTGAAATGGTCCACTGAAACTGACACTTTCTACATAGACGACCATGATATCACCGATAATCTCAAGCAGGAACCCGCTAGTAAGAGATTACTGTTACAAACTACTGTACTTCCCGATTTTATGACCCCTTGGGACTTTTAACACCGGCATCGATTATTGGGAAAATACTGTTCCAAGAAACCTGGTGCAGAGGGATTGGATGGACGAACTCTTACCACATGATACAGGCGTGCATTGGAGGTTACTTCGCATCACTGCGTGGATGCTTCGTTTCTTGCAACATGTTCGAAGAAAAGAACGGTTCTCTGGGGAGTTAACAGCACCAGAGCTTCAAAACTCACGCAAATATTGGCTTCAAACGGTACAAAAAGAGTGTTTCCCTGCAGAATATCTGGCTCTAAAAGACGATGTAGCTCTGCCAAATGAATCAAGAATAGCCCGCTTCAACCCATTTCTGGAGAACGGACTCATTCGTCTAGGTGGTCGTCTACAACTTGCAGAGTTATCTAGAGAATTACAACACCCGTTACTCTTGGATGGCATCCATCACTTTGTAAAATTGCTCATCAGACTTCACCACTTGGGGGTGCGAATTGTGTTGTCGGAACTACGTACGGAATTTTGGGTGCTCAGAGCACGACACTTGAAATTGTTCTCATACATGACTGCGGACACGTTCCTCTTGGCACTTCAGAGGTTCGTTGGAAGACGAGGGATACCACACACGATATATACTGATAATGCTCAGACGTTTCACGCGACCAAAGAGAACTCAAGTCCATCTGGACTTCTCTCACAGCCTCTCCTACACATTAGTACTTCGCTCATCACAACTTCGCCTGGAAATTTATTGCTCCAAGAGCGGCTTGGTGGGCAGGATGGTGGGAGAGGATGGTAGGCACGACCAAGCGGTGTTTGCGAAAGGTACTGGGGAAATCATTAATCGGCGAGGAAGCATTGAACACCACTTTGATAAATATCGAAGCCGCCATTAATTCGAGGCCCATCACCCGAGACAGAGAAAATGCACTAACGCCGGCCCACTTTCTGATTGGACAGCGCTTCACTACGATACCGACTGGATCTGCAAATGCGGGGAATGAAGATCTGCGCAACAGAAGGTATCGGATGATTTTTGGAAACGCTGGATGAAGGAGTATCTCCTGGAATTGAGAAATTTCCATGATGTTCGTCGACCACGGGGAAACGTTGCGCAATTAAGGGTCGGTGGCCTAGCACTTCTCCAGGAAGGCAAGACGCCGAGGCAAAGGCCGCATTGAGGAGCTCCGTGTTGGTAGAGATGCAGTCGTCAGGACGGTGGTTCTTCGCACCCCTCCGGAGTCACAATAACCCACCCTTTCAGCTGGTCATCCCCCTGGAGGTTGACCAGGGTGGGGAGGATGTGGAAAATTGAGACATTGCAACTCTCTTTGCAACTCTTGAGAGTTGCAATCTATGGATTTACGATTGTCTTTTGTTTACTTTGTTATTACCTCACTTGTCACATCTTGGTTAGACTAAATAAAGATCAGATTATAGTGTTCCCGTTATCAGTTTCTATTAACCACAACATGGATACTGGTATGCAGATTATGGTGGAACCCCAATTTATCGAGGTTGGCCTTCAGCGACTTCGGTATGATCCCTGTGGAAGAGATTATGATAGGCAATACAGTGACAAATTCCTGTCGCCACATCTGTCGGATCTCTTCAGCCAGAGGCATGTATTTCGTCACTTTCTCAGCATAACTGTGTTCGATATTATGCGAGTTAGGGACTGCGATGTCTATTAGACGAGTTTTCTTCTGGGCTGTTTGCTGATATAGGTCTATCTGTCCCAGAGTATTATTATTATTGTATTATTAGTGTGTTTTTGTTGCTATAATTGTTAGACTATTGTTATTTATATTGAGAATGTAAGTGAAATGTTTTAATTTTATAAGCCCTAATCTTTATTTGTAGGGCGCTACTGTAAAGGAGCTCTTAAGCTCTAAGTGTTACCGTGGAAATAATATCAATCAATCTCACTCTCAAATTTCTCTTTTAGTGCAAAGGAGAATAATTTGGGATGATCATATTCCTTGCGTCACGTCGTGGATAAGTTGATCTGTCCCTGTAATTAAATTCTTATCTTTCGGTGTTCTCTTTCTTCACGTTAGGGTAAAAATATGTTGTTAATTCGCATTAGGGGCTTGTACATCGCTGGTCACCAGCCCCGTGTGCTTGGGTGTGTGTAGACTTTGTCCACATGCTGGTGTAGCGGCTAGCATTCTTGGCAGTCGGGCCGGGTTGGATTCCTGGCTCTGCCAAAAAAAACTGATGTGAGGGCCGGAGCACGGTACACTGTGCCAGTGGCGTACGCAGGATATCTTGTGTGTGTGTGTGTGTGGGGGGGGGGGGGGGTGTTCATTCATTCATACAATAGATAATAGGCCTACGTAGTTTTCTGTTTAGCCTTGCATTGATATGAGCCTCATAACAAGCCATATTTCATATTGCTATGACCACCCAGGCCCGAGAGAAAGTTGGTTTACAAAATTAACAACAACTATTTTCAGAATCGTAAGATCATATTAAAACTCCGTATACACGTTAACAATAAGCCCCTTAAAACGTATTAAAGTTTCATTACGATCTGATTAATAGTTTTAATGTAATGATCTTTCTAAGTGAGCGCTCCGTTCATCATCATCTTCATTTCCCCTTTTCCAGCTGACACTGGGTGGGGCAAATATATGGTTCCTCTCCACTTTGTTTTGTCGTTCCACCATTCCTCTTCCGACACGGTGTTCCAATCCAGGTTCCGCTTTCTAATGCTATACTTCACCGAGTCCATCCAACGCATTCTTGGTCTTCCTCGTCCTCTCTTCCCTGTCATCCGTCGTTCCAGTGCTCGTCTTTGTAGCCTTACTTCATTCATCCGTTTGACAAGTCCAAACCATCTCAATCTGTTTTGCTCCAGTTTGTAATTTAGTATTTGTACTCCCAGTTCTTTCCATATATCTTCATTTCTCACTCTGTCTCTCCTCGTTTTCTGGACCATACTTCTCAGGAATCTCATCTCAGCTGCCTGCCCTCTTACAAGGGGACCTTACGGCAATCGGATTTTTGTAATTTTTCCCGCTTCGGGTACGTAAAGTTCAGACCTCGAACAATAATTTCCCAAAGTCGTTCGATGTCATATTCATAAATTCTCGAGAAAATCGACTTCGAAGTTTTCTGAGCGTTTCTTATCCAGTAAAGATGTCACAGAGTTTGAGCAGGACGAGTGACTCACCCGGTAAGATTCGGGCCCAGTAATCGCTGGGACGCTAGTTCGAGTCTCACTTCGGGTGCAATTTTTTTCTTTCTTTCAATTCATATACTACTAATGTGATTGAAATATAAAAACTCATCAAGTCTGTAGTAATTCACAGATATGTAATTATAATTTCCAATGAAGAACGCACGTCTCATTTCTAATTATCTCCTATTTGAAATTGCGAATAAGCGACAAAAATAATATCCAGCAATAATATTCACACCTTGTAGATTAATAAAAAATATAAATAGAAGAATAAATTAATGTAAACAATGGAATTAGTAAAATTGAATGTGATGAAATATTTGAATATGGCAGTTTCTTCGAGATCTGTCATTATTTCGAATAACAGTTCTGCGTGTATCGTTTGCCTTTATCACGTTTTCCTACCTGCGAATTGAGCACAGCTGCTCTAGCACAAAGGATTTGTGGGTATTTCAGGACGGGTGTAAGGGACGTGGAAAGGATACATACGATGTCATTCGCAAGGGAAGCCTGTTCGAAGTAGCATTTGGCCGTTGGTTTCCAGAGAAGCAGATAGTGTTTCTTGGCGTGGTGGGTGATTTTTTCTAACATACGATAAAGAAGATCATAATGTCGGGCGTGGAGGACGACAATCCGTCTGATGATGATTTTTATATTTCAATCACATTAGTAGTACAGTACCGTTTATGAATTGAAAGAGAAAAACATATGGCACCCGAAGTGAGACTCGAACTGGCGTCCCAGCGCTTACTGGGCCCGAACCTTACCGGGGGAGCCACGCGTCCTGCTCGAACTCGGTAACATCTTTACTGGATATGAAGCGCTCGGAAAACTTCGAAGTCGATTTTCTCGAGAATTTATGAATATGGCATCGAACGGCTTTGGGAAATTATTGTTCGAGGTCTGAGCTTTACGTACCCGAAGCGGAAAAAGTTACAAAAACCCGATTGCCGTAGGGTCCCCTTGTTAGTCATTGTCCAAGTTTCCGCTGCATATGTCATTATAGGAACATAATATGCTTTGTACATAACTTCCTTAGCCTTAATTGATATATCCTTGTTCCATACTAGTCCCCGTACCTGTTGGTAGAAAGAACTCCCGAGTTGTATTCTTCTGCTAATTTCCTTCTACTAAGCGCTCCGTTACACTTGGTAAAATGAACCGGCACTCTTTTTTGTTCAATTAGCTATCAAATCTTAACGGGTAACAATACAAATGTTTACTCTACATAACTAAACGCAGAACAAAATAAGAAAAAGTTTGGTGTTGCTTGTTTTAATGTAAGACGTAAGACAGTTTTATTGACGTCTAAACTCGAGTACAGAGTCTTTCATATAAAATAAGAGCGCCAAGCGTCGGCTTTGTTAACCGCAGCTGCGGTCACCTTGGCCGAGCTTGTGGTGCTTGGTAGCATGCTGAGCTTCTATGCCCAAGATCGCGGGTTCAAACCCTGCCGAAGTCGTCGAATTTTTTAAGGGTGCTAAAACTCCCTCAGTATGCTTTTCTTCGGAGGGGAAGTAAAGCCGGCGGTCCCATGTCATAGATTTATGGCATGATAAAGAACATTCCTCTAATTACACCTGTGTGAAGCTAAATTATAGGTTATATTTGACTAACGCTCTTAGGTTCCAACGTTCGTCGCCAGGAGGCGACTGTGGCGGCATCTAGTAGCAAAGTTCAGAACTAGTTAATCGTTGAAGGTGGCGTTTGGTAGCAGAAGTTGGAACTACTTAAAAATCGAATGTTTGCAGTCGAATGTTTGCAGTCCTTACTTGAATTCAAAACAGATAACACACACTAACACAGCCATCACAATTAACACCGGTTATCAGACAGATTCTACACACACCTAAATGACTACATGACCGCGTTGTCAGAGCCCCTAAACTGAGGAACCAGCCAACCATTGATGACTTTATCAGCATCATTGATAGGAATAAATTGCAGAAACTCCTCATGTAAGGAATTATCTTTAACGAAACGGACACATAGTGACACATATATGCATATTTAAAACAACCCGAAGCGACATGAAAAACAGTTACCGATCGCACATTTGGACAGCAAAATGAATCCAAGACTAGCGAAGGAGGAGTCTCGCTGCAAGTGGAGTGTAGTGTAGGACATTTCCCAAGTGAAGAATGTGATTAAAATATGCGGGCTAAAGAAGTAAAGAAGTCACACTAGAGGTGTCACTGCTGTTACTTTTCAAACTCAGAGCCTCTTTCGTTCTACCAGGCTCAAATATATTTTCCACACTCCACACACAAAACATTCCATAATCCAAAGATCCTTCCAACACCGCATATCATCCCTGTACAATAGCATTGCAAGTAAACGCGAGTTGGACATCTCCAATAACAAGATGACGTTCCTGAAGCAGGTGAACAACAACTTAAACTTTATTTAGAACCGCCATTTTGGTCATTGACGACAAGGCAACGAACAAAGACATTTATTTATTTATTTATTTGTTAATTTGTTGACGGTACACAACAGGGCTCAGTGTGCGCCCCAATAACAGTGCACCTACACAGTAAAATACATTTCCTGATATGTCTACATTAAGTATTAACATCTTAATGTAATTCTTAAAACTAGGGAGTTCACACAGATCAAAATGCATAGTAGTAAAAAGCTTAATCTAAAGATAATATAAAAACTAAATCTAAATTTGATCTAATGTCAAATATAAAAACAGGATTTGAAATTATTACATAGTGAACTAAAAGGTAACATTAATAACTAGGGAACAGGCCTATCCACATATATACATTGTTGATTCTGTTTTGTGTGATAATTTTATTTCAAGTATGAATTAGAGTGACTGGATTATAATTTCCAAGAACAGTCTAATTGAGAGACAGAAATCTAGTTTCCAGTTTACACGAACCACATCGTTGTAAATATTGCAAAGCCTCCATACAGGTGAATTGTTATGTGAAGTAGTAGGCTATTGGTTATATCATTTTTGAATGTTATGGTTGATCTTGTAGTTAAGCGAGGGATGTTGAAATTTGGGAGCGATAGGAAAAATGAGTTATCAATTTGACCGTTAATAACTTTATAAAGGAATTTCATATCATTCACTTGCCTTCGAGACTCCAAACTAGTCATGCCGAAATTCAAGAAAAGTTCACCATAGGGTACCATTCTACTGGTTCTTGATCTAGACTTGTTTTGTTTGGAGATTTGTTAAATTTTAATTTATTTTTTACTTTTGTTATTTGGTTGTTATTTGTACAAGCATGAAGAGCTCGCATAGCTGTAGCTTGTGCTTTGATTAATAAATAAATTAAATAAAACATGTGATAGAAGTGACAATATAAGGATTCAAGTAAACAAATGTCTCTGGGGGTTTAAACCCCCTCCGTTGGTTTGCCACCTCAGCCATCCTCAGAGTGGTTTTCTAGGGTTTCCCCACTTCTACTCCAGGCAAATGCCGGGATGGTACCTAACTTAAGACCACGGCCGCTTCCTATCGAAATCTTTCCTCAATTACAAATATACACACCTGTATAGACATCACAGTGACACAGGTTATCAGACAAACTCTACACACACCCAAGCACATGGGGCTAAATGACCACGATTTCGCAAGGCCCCTAAAGAATCAACAACAACATAATTATATTTAATGCTATTGGAATCTGACTGCAGAACTATCGAGTTGAAACCAAAGCTGTGACCTGAGTCATGAGGACTTGACTAGAGAGCTTGCTGGTGTCAGCAAAATAGGCTACTTGCTGATCTGCATAGTCGGTTCACCTGCTGTAGAGTGACAAGACAAGTTGTTGTTGTTGATTCGTTTCATCCATGTGCAACAGCCGGCCAGGCTCGACGAGAGGGTGGGGCAAACGGGGCTGCCGCCCTAGGGTCCCGGGGCGGTAGAAGAGCCCAAATAGACAATTTCCCTGGACGTAATTTCTAAATATTTTTGAATTCTTCTGGGAAGGCTATATTATTTAATGTAACAGCAACTAGTGAATAGTCTGCAAAACGTCATAAAGAGAACATAAAATTAATGTTAATATAACTATGATATTTTTAGCTTCTCTTCTTGGGAAATGGCAAAGTTTCCTGAGTTATTATTATGACATATTGAAATTAAAGTGTTCATATAGGGTGAAAATTTTCAAAAAGAATATTATAACAAGAAGTTCCGTGACGAACTAAAGAGCCTACTTTAAAAAAAATTGAAGATTCATGCCAATGATTTATATGGATCTATCTAGAATAATGACGAAATTAAGTTGGAAATATAGACATTTCAAATTAGTTCGAAATACTATATATCTGGCATAATGTAGCCTATTGTAGCCTAATATAGCACTACAGTTGGCAGCCCTGGTGACTGAATATATTCTTAGTTCCATCTCTTAAGGTACAGAATACAAAATTTGGTTGAAGTCCAATGGATAGCATGGACGTCACATGCAGTTAAAGATTGGATCTAACAGTGAGCGTAAAATCATGTTGGCAGCAATGTCATACATGTATTGGTCAGAAATAATCTGAAATAATACGATCTATTGTTGTGCCAATTTTGAATGCAATCCATTAGTTAGTATAGAAATTAGCATTTTAAAATTGGACCTATCAGCAGGCTTAGAATCATGTTGGCAGCACTGACGTATATTATTTACTCCAAATTAATCTAGAATGTCAGGTACTATACGTGTGCAGAGTTTAAAGCTGTGGGCTTGCATACTTTCTGATATATTGGTATTTGGATAAAAGAAATTGAGAGCATTTATTAACAGTTGGCAGTCCTGGTGGATCGTAGGAATACGCTCAGTCATATCTGTTATAGTACACATAGCACATACGAAATTTGGTCGAAATCCAAATTATAGTATAGAAGTTACAAGTATTTAAAGTTGGACCTCTCAGCAGGCTTAGAATCATGTTGGTAGCACTGACGTATATAAGTTACTCCAAATTAATATATAATGTCAGGTACTATACGTGTGCATAGTTTAAAGCTGTGGGCTTGCATACTTTCTGATATATTGGTATTTGAATAAAAGAAATTGAGAACATTTATTAACAGTTGGCAGCCCTGGTGGATCTTAGGAATACGCTCAGTTATATATGTTTACGTACACATAGCACAAACACAAATTGGTTGAATTCCAATTGATAGTGTAGAAGTTATATGCATTTAAAAATTGGACCTATCAGCAGGCTTATAATCATTTTGGCAACACTATCATGTATGGCCTCCTGGAAATTAAACTGAAATATTATTATCTATACGTGTGCCAATTTTGAAATAGCTCCCATTCATACCATCCATGATATCCAACATGGAGCTCAAATTTCAAATGCAATTTTTCATCAGTTGGTAGCACTGACATCATTTTCAAATACGGCATTGAGATATTCAGGTATAGATCTTTACTCCTACAAAATTTTGTTTCGATTGCTGCAGCCGTTTAGGAGTTGATTGAGGGGACACACAAACACACCGCCAGCCAGACAGACAGATAGCCTACACATTTGCCCGGATCGATCTCATAAGTCTACTTTTTCCTCATTTTTGGAAAATGTGAAAAGAAGGCTAAAAATCGATTTACTTAACATGGACCTGAAAAGCGCCTTGCTTGTCTTGTGGCGAGCATAAACAGTCAAACAAAACAAACATTAAACACATTGATCAAAAGAGAGAAGTACAATGAAACAATGCATGGGTGACAATAATAGGGCTCTCAATAACGGAAGAACGAGAAAACTCACATTTAATAGAGCCTATACTAAATTACACAGTTTTTTTAGGTTAATGTCACGGGACGAATTAAAAATAAGGGGCCCGGAAGTTCTAGTCCTGGGGCCCGCAGCAGCTCTCTCCCGCTCTGCAACCGACCCCCGGGCCGTCCTCGATCCGCTGAACCCTTTCATCAGTTATTGAAAATGTATTTCTTACGCAATCTGTCAATCTGAAGGAAAAAATTTCCAACCCTCGACAATGCAGAGCGAACATTTTCTTTCTGGGTTTGGCAACTCTGTTAAGACAATCCCTCACCCATTTCCCACTCGACCTTGTGCTGTAAATCGCGCCAGAAACTTGGTAAGCGCGCCCATGGGCGACCCTAGGGCGGGGCAAACGGTGCGACCGCGCCGGGCGCTGTCATATGGGGTGCGCAAAAAATACAACGATAGTTTGTCAGTGCAAAAAATCACCTTAATAGCCTATTACTTAACCCTACCCGTTAAAATTAATTCTATAGATATTTAGTGTGCTGGGGTACGTGCATTTCAAAGGTATAGACATGTAACGTGAAATTCGCACTTACTTTACCCCTGGCACTACAGCCCATGAAGGGCCTAGGCCTACCAAGCGACCGCTGCCCAGCCATTTGGCCTGCATATATTGGGGTGACGCGTGATCAGCGCATCGGGTCCCCTCGGCCGTTAATCTTGGTTTTCTTGATCGGGGCGCTGCCTCACTGTCAGACAGCTACTCAATTGTCCTCACGAAGCTGAGTGCACCCCGTTCCAAACCTCACGTCAGTTTCTAAAATCCCTGACGGAGCCGGGAATCGAACACGGGGCCTCCGGATGAGAAGCAGGCGCGCTACCCCAACACCAAGGGGCCGAATTCGCACTTAACGTTGTATAAATATTAATAACGAGTTGAAACCAATATCTATACATCTAGAGTTCTGTCCGCCGCCCGTATTCTTGGTGTTCGATCGCGTGCGGTGCATGTGGATTGTGATTTGTATCTGTGTTGCAAGCTACGAGTGAAATTGAAACTTTACTGTTAGAACGTTACTACTATAGTAAGGCTGTGTCCCAATGCTCAAGTTGATAACTATTAATTAGCTGCTAGCAACTACTCGCTATGGGCAGATGACCTCCTAGTTCCGTCCCTTAAAACAACAATAACTAACTAACAACTACTCGCTGTGTGCTATATAGACTACGGAGCTTTGAGAAATGTGTGCTCCTTCATAGACTTGTGTTCTGAAATGCACAAGGTTTACATTTCGGTGCCAAACATCTAGGCCTATAATTTATTTGTACTAGTCGACGATCGGTTGGTTGGTTCCTCAGTTTAAGAAGGGGCTGCGACAACGCGGTCAAGTAGCCCCGTGTACTTTGGATGTGTGTAGAATCTGTCTGATAACCGGTGTTAATTGTGATGGCTGTATCAGTGTGTGTTATATGTTTTTATTTCAAGTAACAACTGCAGACATTCGATTTTCAAGTACAGTAGTTCCAACTTTTGCTACCAAACGCCACCGTCAACGACAAACTAGTTCTGAACTTGGTTACTAGATGCCACTGCAGTCGGCTCCTGGCGACGAACGTTGGAACCTAAGAGCGTTAGTCAAATCTAAGCTATAATTTAGCTTCACACAAGTTTAATTAGTGGAAGGTTCTTTATCGTGCCATAAATCTATGACATGGGAACGCCGGCTTAACTTCCCCTCCGAAGGAAGACATACTGAGGGATTTGTAATTCTCTTAAAAAATCCGACGACCTCGGCCAGGTTTGAACCCGCGACCTTCGACATAGAAGCTCAGCATGCTACCAACTACGCCACCGAATCCGCTCTAGTCGACAATCAAGCAAGCACTTTCGTTCACTAGCTACTACAGACTTGATTGCTATATGCTAAGCAGCTTTGGATCATGATGACTTGTGACGTCACATCTGGAACATTAGTCGACTATCTACTGTAGTTCACTACGGCTGAAAATGTAGCTTTGGGACACAGCCTAAGTGTAGTTATGTAGCCTAATATAAGATACTAGCGGACCCGTGCGAGAAATCCCGCAGGTTTTGTTTTTATTTCAACCAAATGATTATAGAACACTGTTTACAATTCAGGTTAAAGGAAAGACCTCAGTATGTTAATATGACATGGAACAGGCGTCATAGCGGCCCGTGGACAGCAATTATGGAGCGTATTTTCCACAGCAACGGTGTTTGCAAATCACACTCGTCGTATATTTTTTCAAAAGTCATTTTTAAAGAAATTATAGATATTTATGCAATTATAGTTCAATAAGTCACTACTAATGTCTATTCACTTTCATTTGAATACTCATTTGTCACGATCCGTCGCCTATGAGCGCCGCAGGTGGGATCTATACTACTGAAATAATATTCACTGCTCACAAAAATTAGGGGATATTGTAAACTCGGCTATGTATGCTATGTGTTTCGTACCGCATTAGATGCAATCGCTTTCTTTTACTCTCAGAGAAGGAAAACATGTGTTTGCGTCACCCCTGCACATACACCACATGACGGAGGGCACTGTCCGTACTATTGCTGTCGAAGGGTCACACGGCGGTGGTTTGTTGCTGAGGTCAGAGCCATTCCATTCCCGTTGTCAGTTAGTGAATGACGTGACTAGGGACAGCAATAACCCAACAACGTGATTTACCTGAACAATGGTTTGGAGGACCATAGGACGGATGGAAGCGGGACAGAGCTCGAGCCCTTGAGGTGTCTCAAAGTGTGATCTCAAGACTGTGGAATCGTTTTCAAACAACAGCTACCATTCACAGAAGGGTAGGACAAGGTCGCCCACGGGCAACAACAGCAAGGGATGACCGTTACCTCGTGTTAACAGCCCGCCGGAATAGACTGCAGAATGCAACTCAACTGAGAAGTGCCCTTCTAACAGCAACAGGACTCCGAGTATCAACCCAAACTGTCCGTAACCGACTTCATGCACGTGGCTTCTATGCCCGTATGCCCATAGTGTGTATCAGGTTAACTCCACAACACCGTAGAGATCGCAGAAACTGGGCGGAGGAGCATCGTGGGTGGAGGCATGCCGAATGTAGCTCAGATCTGTTTTCTGATGAGACGCGATTCAACGGGGAATCGGATAGTCGACGTGTTCGCATCTGGAGGAAACGAGGGGCACGAAACAACCCATCTTTTGTACAAGAAAGATCCCCATATGGCGGTGGTGGGTTGCTGGTGGGGGCTGTTTTAGCTGTGGGTGGACGTACGGACCTCTACATCATCCCACGTGGTACTGTGACCACTGTAAGGCATAGAAATGAGATTCTCCGACCTTTTGTCGTGCCTTATGCTGGTGTCATAGGTGCTTCCTTTGTGTTTATGAACGATAATGCACGTCCCCACAGAGCTGGGTTGCATCTCACACTTGCTCTATCGGATTTAAGTTCCGCGATGAAGCTGGCCACTGCATATGCTGGAGGAGGAGGGTATCCAGCGTATGCAGTGGCCAGCTTCCTCGCGGAACTTAAATCCGATAGAGCAAGTGTGGGATGCATTAGGCAGGCGCATTGCAGGCAGACCAACACCTCCCACAACTGTTCCACAGCTGCAGATTGCACTTATGGGCGAGTGGCCACGTATCGCCCCAAGAACTCATTGATCATCTCATTGCACCAATGGCACACAGATGTGCAGCAGTGCTAGCCGTTCGAGGAGACCATACACCATACTGAAGAATATTCAGCCATGGCCCACGATTATGGTAGTGTTATTGTTGCTTTGTTTGTTTGCCATATTTTCTTTTCATCCACGTCATTTGATTCAAACACTCATCAGGGGCTCTCTGGACTCTGGGCTGCTTTATCTGTCAGTATAGCATTATGTAAGTAATAAATGGTTGAAAAACTTAATGATCTCGTATATTATTGCACCATTATGAGCTAACCTTACAATATCCTTTAATTTTTGTGAACAGTGTATAATTATGATGATGATGATGATGATGATGATGATGATGATGATGATTATTAGTAACATCATATTCGACATATTTCCTTTTGTGTAGATAATAATCATGCCTAGTCTGGTCTAAGCGCTACTATAAGCGAACAGTATTGTTTAATATTAAATAATATATGCTGCCACCCCGTAGGTAGGTCCAAGGCTCTGCCACGAAATTCGAAAAGGGGTATGAGGACTGGAATGGGGTCTACTCAGCCTCAGGTGGTCCAAATGAGTAGTGGTTCTCCGTGGTTTCCCACTTCGTCTTCGGGAAAATGCCGAGATGGTAACTACCGCCAGGCCACGGCTGCCTCCTTCCCTCTTCCTTGTCTATCCCTCCCATTCTTCCCATCCCGTCCCATGCCTCTTGAGGCCCCCTGTTCGCTTTGCAGGTGAGGCAGTCTGTGCGAAGCGCTAGTCCCGCCTCCCCAGTTGTTTCCCAAACGATGTCAAGCTCCAGGACACTGCCATGGAGGCGGTAAAGGTGGGATCCCTCGCTGAGTCCGTGGGAAAAGCCTACCTGGAGGCTAAACTGACTACGAAAATAATTTAGGAGCGCCTAGGAATATTATTTGTAATATTAAAATAATAGTTATTAATTATGTAAAAGAATGTTTGTTATATTTAGTCTCTACAGGGGTGGGGGAGCCACATCAGATGTCGCACCACCTGAAAATATTGCTAGGGCCGCCTCTGAGCGCGTCGCTAAGTTAGTAGCCTTATTATTCCCGTTATCCAACGGTGTCGGAGATGAGATGCAATGAAAGTATATGTTTTTATGGCCGGATGCCCTTCCTGACGCCAAATTCATGAGAGATGAAATATGCAAGGAAGCGGCCGTAGTCAATTAGATGGTACCGTCCCAGCATTTGCCTGGAGTTGAAAATGGGGAAACTACGGAAAACCACTTCAAGTATGACCGAGATGGGAATCGAACCCACCTGTTCTAAGTTTTGCCTCACGAGTCTGAGTGTACCCCGTTCCAGCCCTCAGACCAGAATTAAATTTCTTGACTGAGCCGGGATCCGAAACCGGGCCTCCGCGGTGATAGCCAAGAATACTAGCTACAACGTAACGATGCGGACTAGTTAATTTTTATCTAAAGACTAGAACGGGCTTCACACAGTCGCATGAACCAAAACTAAGGAGAAGTGGGTTCGATTTCCTCCTCAAGCCACCTACATACATACATATTTATTAACGGCTTCCACCATTTCCTTTTATACAGGATAAAAGACATTAAGAGTTAATACAAGTACTCTACTAGTACAATCAACTGTATTCATACAGATTGTCTAATGAAGAGGAAAACATATTTTCTAAGGGGTCTTACATCAGTAATGAGAAGTCTATGCTGACCCCATTTGAGATTCGCATCATTCTGTCAATGGGACTATTCAAACCATAATTAGTCGGATGCCAGTTTGTTTCAAAGACCATAGGCGCCCGCACGGGGGAGGGGAGAGGGGCAAGGAGGGGCCACCCCTCCCCCCTCCCCATCTCCCTGGAATCCCGAGAATAATTCAATTTTTCAATGTCACACCAGTTTATTTCATAAATTGAAGTTACTGATAGGTTGGTTGGCTGGTTGGTTCCTCAGTTTAGAGGCTGCGACAACGCGGTCATGTAGCCCCGTGTACTTTGGGTATGTGTAGAATCTGTCTGATAACCGGTGTTAATTGTGACGACTGTATTAGTGTGTTTTATCTGTTTTTTTAAATTCAATTAAGGACTGCAGACTTTGAATTTTTCAAATAAATCCTTCTTTTGCCGCCAAACGCCACCATCAACAACTACTAGTTCAGAACTTAGCTACTAGACGCCACCGCAGTCGGCTCCTGGCAACGAACGTAGAAACCTAAGAGCGTTGTTTACATTCTTAACCTATATAATTTAGCTTCACACAGGTGTAATTAGTGGAAGGTTCTTTAACATGCCGTAAATCTATGACATAGTACCGCCGGCTTTACTTCCCCTCCGAAGGAAGGCATACTGAGGGATTTTTAACTCTCTTGAAAAATCCGACGACTTCGGCCGGGTTTGAACCCGCGATCTTGGGCATAGAAGCTCAGCATGCTACCAACTACGCCACCGAAGCCGCTTCACACCACTTTATTTCATAAATTGAAGTTACTGATAGTTAACTGATTTAGATGTAGAGATAATTCCACAGTCTTATTAATTAACTTAGTTATTTGGGATTACTGTATTTGAAAATATCTCCAGTTATTTAGAAAATCGGCGAACTGGATTAACACTACCATTTTAATGAACTGCTTGATTTTTATTATTGTCCATACGTGGTGATACTACTCCACTTGAGAAAGTCCACTGCTTAGCTGGTATTGCTCCTGGGGAGATACGCAGGGAGGTAGCAGCGAACAAGGAAAGATTTAAGGCATCCACATCACAAACACACCCACTATTTGTACTGTATATTCCCCGCCCGAACTCGCCTTAAATCTAGGAAAAGCTTCCTTCGACTACAGTCAGCCTATGCTGACACTGTTAGGGCAAGAATGTGGAAGGAAAGAACTGGTCATCTGTCCGGCTGGATGGCCCCAAAAGAAAGCCTTCCTCCGGGCCATATGGAAGGCTGGGCAACATGGAAGGCGCTCAACAGACTACGGACTGGAGTTGGAAGAACCAAGATGAACCTGCAGAAATGGTTTTTTTCGAGTGACACTCTCTCCTCTGTGATTGTGGGGAACTACAGACAGTCCAACATCTTTACCAGTGCCCACTATGTCCAGCAACATGCACAATGGAAGATTTAACAGTTGCCAATCCGAATGCTATTGACGTCGCCCGTTACTGGACAAAGAACATTTAATTTGGTTGCGGGCTACCTGGCAGTCAGATGTTTGTGTGTTGTTCAACTGACTTGTATGTCGGTGTCCTTACTTAATATTAGATTTAGAATAGTTTGCCGAGTACTTTGTGTCTTTATTAACAATTCACAGTACCCTTATTATTATGATTATTCTTTCTTCGTTTAGGCCAGCTATGGACCACGTCATTTCAACTGTTTACGTCTTTGGGCCTTGATCTTAGCCCAGTGTTCACGCATTCGCTGCCTGTGAGACTCCTTTCTTTCTTCAGACCACTTCTTGCCAGTTTTTAATTTCGCTTTTTCTTGGAATTGGTGGTGTGCTCCAAGCTTTTCCTTCAAAAGGTCACATTCCATAATGTCTGTTTCGTGTAAATCCTTGTCTACCTCACAAAACCAGGGGCCCTTGGGTTTTTTTTGTTGCTAAGAAAATAGGTAAATATCCGATTTGTGATTCTCTCGGGTTTCATACGGGTTAAGTGCCCATATTATTATTATTATTATTATTATTATTTGTATTTGATTCTCACTGTATACCAAGTATTTTGTGTCTTTATTAACAATCCACTGTACCCTTATCGTTATTATTATTATTATTATTATTTGTATTTGATTCTCACTGTTTACCATTTGTGACATATATTATTTTGTGATTGGTGCTCCTGATACGAATAAATAAGAGACTACTGCCTTTTACCCGTCTTTAAGAAATGAACGTTATGACCATGATTCACAAATAAAAGCTAACTTTTGTGGACAAAAACTCTCAACTAAAAAATCCTATTCCTCCCATTAATGCCATAAAGATAATGTACCCAACGGTTTCAGAACAGCCAAATAATGAATATCACGAAGCAAGTAAGAAATGAAAACGAAAATTGCGGGCGAGGGGTACGTCTCATCTGTCACCTGTACAGTAGTAACAAGTAGGTAATGAAATGAAAAATATTACCCCCCCCCCCCCTGGAAAAATCCAGTGGGCGCCAATGTACAGTACTACAGGCAAATGCATGATATGGTGCTGAGCTCAGCCAATCTAATACAACTGCAGGAAGCAGTGAATAAGCTGACGGTATGGGCAGATAAAAATAGTCCTCAAATTAACACAGACAAGACCATGCAAATGACTTTTAGAAAAGGAGGAAGGCCTGCAGAAGACGACCACATAAAGATAAGAGGGGAAAAGTTTCCAATCGTTCGGGCATTCACATATCTCGGGATTACTTTACAAACAACAGGTCAATGCTACAGACTTCACGTAAAGGAAAGAGTCTCAGCTGCAATTAGAGCAATATATACAATAAAAGATCTACAGAATGTATCAATACAATCAGCAATGGAACTGTTTCATGCAGTAGTGAGTCCAGTAGCAACTTATGGGAACACCTAACACTCGCAGACCTCCGATCCATAGAAAAGTGAAGGCAAGGTTTCTTAAAAGAGCTCTCTGTGTTGGAATAAACACAAAGTCGAGACTGGTATATGAAATGGCCAAAGAGACTTTCTATATTGATGACATGAAGGCAAGGTTCTTACTACCATCCACTCAAAATAGTGCCAAGGTACTTGAAGAGAGAAGACAAAAAAGGGAGGATATTTGGCTTGAATTTTATTGTACAGACGCCATGTGGGACCGATACCGGACGGAGGCAAATCAAGAATTAAGGCATGTCATCACAAGTTTAGCGGTTCGTGGATATCGCCACAAACTATGTGCGACGACACATTTCCATGAAGTAGAAAAGGAGTGTGTGTGTACTTTGTGTGATGAAGGATGTGAACGCTATCACATCAACCGATGCAAAAATAGGACAAAATCAGTTTTAGAGTATAGCAAAGATCTATAGACTAAATAACCAACATGGATGTTGTATTTTGGCCATTCGGCTGCAATTAAATTTTATTAATGCCTGGATGGTACCTGCCTCCTACCAACCAATCGTAGCCTGTTACAGACATCACAATAACACATGTTATCAGACAGATCTCATTCACACATGTATATGGGACTGATTACCACGATGTCGCAAGGTTCTCAATTAAAAGTTAGTTCATTTTACGAGCTAGTGGCATCTTGGTCATCAGCCTCGAGTATATTTAGATGTGTGTTGGATTGACCGGATAACCTGTGTTTCTGTGGCGACTGGAGCAGTGTGTGGAACTGTGTTTTGAGGCATGGCTTGGGTACGTGACCGACGTGTAAGAAAAAATAACATACTCAGTATGGCCGCCGTCAGTGCCGGAATTTGAACCACTGATCTCCAGACATACCGCAGTTTCTCAGCGATTTCCAGTCGTTGTTGTTGCTTATTTCAAGGACTGCGACATTGTGGTCATCCGGGCCGTATATTTTTTTTTCCGGGGGGGATGACTATCCTGGAAAGTTGTGAGTAAGGGAAGATGGGGGAATGGCGCCACCTTTTAAGGAAGATGTTGCCCTGTGCTGATACAGTTTCTTGTAGAAAATAAAGAAATAGAAAATAAAGCCCCTTATTACATTGGCTTCAATACAATAAGTATCATTACTCTTATCAAGTAACTTCTAGGTGATATTTTAATTTTCCTTGATCAGTGAAAGTGGCGGTATTGCCCTCACTAAGTGGGCAATTTAGCCATACTGATGGGGCAATACCGCCATATGTAAAGTTAATGGATATAGGCCTATGCAAACAACTTTGGATCATGAAAAGCCTACAAAACGATTACCGGTACTATACATACAAGTGCCATTTACGGTATTTATTAATTACACAGACAGACGTCATGAACCTAGTTTTTCGGAGAATCGTGGCCGCTACATTCAGAATGGGCCCACTTTGAGCACTTAGTGCATCTGTACCACTATCCACTACACCACGAGGTAGTCTAATTTCAATCTTAATATTGTTTATAACTTAGCCAATAAGTTAAGATTAGGGTACAAATTTACAAAATTAGCAAAGCAATACTTTCTTATTTTTTATTGGCTTTTTTCAGGGGGGAGAGAGGCTGAAACCTCCACAACTCCCTCCTTAAATACGCCCCTGGTGGTCATATAGCCCCGTATATTTGTGTGATGACCTGTGTTATTGTGATGGCTGTAGTAGTGTGTGTATTTGAAAATGGGAGATAGGATTGGGAAGGAGTCGGTCGTGGGCCGTGGCCTTAGGTTAGGAACAATCTCAATGTTATTGGTTTTTCGTCCCTTTTAACTACTGTGGCTTTTAGAGACGCCGGGGTGCCGGAATTTTGCCCCGAAGGGGGTCTTTAACGTGCCAGTAAATCTACTGACACGGCTCCCTCGCATTTGTGCACCCTCAAATGCCAGCTGACTGCGCCAGGATACGAACCTGCAACCTAGGGCCCAGCAAGCGAGAACGTTACCGCTGAGCCTCGCAGCCAAGGAACAATCCCAGTAGAAGTGTGTGAAAGTGGGGAAACCACGGTAAGATGAGGCGAGAATCGAAATCTCCTCTTCTCAGTTTTACCTCAAGAGGCTGAGTGTACCCCATTCCAACCCTCACACCAGAATTAAAATTTCTTGGCAGAGCCGGAAATCGAAACCGGGCCTCCGGGGCGACAGTTAAGAACGCTAGCCGCTACACCACGTGGGCGACTTACCGATATCCTCAATTAAAATGAGATGTTGGCCTCTCACCAAGTTGGACTGAGTTCGATTCCCGGTCAATGCATGTGAAATTTTCGAAGTGAAATTCCATGTCCTGTGGTTCGGATTCCTCGTGGCTCATAATCACAAGATTCACGGTCACGTAAAACTATAATCTTCCTTTCTTCAATTATTAAAATGATAACAACAAAGCTCTGACAGTACATACCTGCCCCTGAATGAGGTTGATGTTTGCAGTGTTGTCCGCGTTAGCACCGACCAGCTTACAGTACAGTTCCGGTTCTGGGGTGTCCACCCCGCAAGTGGCCGTCGCCGATATCCGCCGGCCCTCAGCAAGGTTGAAGTAGGGAGGGGTGAGGATAACCCCTTGGGCTGAGAGAAACCCCGCTAGGAGTAGCAGGACCACCACACAGCCTGCATGCTCCATGCCGCTACTCAAACTGAACTGACCGCCCCGTGCGCCTCGACATTCACCTTGCCTCTTCACGCAGCAACAGTGTCGCCAACTTATCCAGTCAATAAGTTCCCAGTGCTCATTCGAAAGTCCATGGTCCCCTCACCTTCAGTTAATGGTAAGGTGGCGATGCTGTTGGCCCAATCCTTTGTATAACAATTTTTAAAAACTGAAATTACTTGAATTATTAGTCGGGAGAATATCTGGAGAAGATTTAATATCAGATGTTCACTGCTCCGCTGTCATAGACCCACCATCCCGCCCAGGGCCGGATCTATGGGAGGGCGAGGAGGGCCCTACGGTCTGGGGGGGCCCGCGCCATGGAATTTTAAAATTTAATGAATTAATTAATTATATTTTTCAAACTTTTCAAAGTAATTTATAATTCTTTTTTCTTTTTTCTTTTTCTTTTTTTTCAGTGCAGCCATGACCTCCCGTGACTGTTGAGCAAGTTTAGATTTCAGTGAAATAATAGAAGACTTCAGCCAGAAAAAAGTCGCAAAATAATATTTTAATATTTCATAGTTTACATGGTTTCTTCAAGGGGACTTTCATATTATTTAAAAAACGTACTGTACTGTATTCAAAATATTGTAATTATACTTTATTTTATTATTACAAAACTACTTTCCATTTAATTTGATATATATATTTTTAGTTCCTATTGTTGTGGGCCCCACCTTTTGGGTAGCGCGGCCCTGTGGGCCGCGTTAGCTAACAGATAACACCCCTGGTTTTTGTCACGCACAGTGGGGGTAGTCACGCATCAATAGACTAATCTTTATCCAGGCCAATGGTTTTGCCTTTTATTTCATTATTCATGTTGGCAACGTGTCACGTGAGTATGACGTGTCGATGTAAAATGGTGGACGATGTTCAAATGAACACGACCAAAAATGCTCACTTTACGTAAAAAGCAATCCTATTTCCGGTGTAGGCATTGGGAATTCAAACAAATGAACTCGCCAGGACTATTTTAATTATAAATTATATATTTTCAATAAGTTATGTTGTTAAAAGTGATGAAAAGGGAGGATTGAGTGAATTGCACTTTTAATAATGGGAACCTTTAACATTGTAAACTTGTCATTTGTCCCCACCATCACTAAATACAGCGGCTTCGTTGGTGTGGTTGGTAGCATGCTGAACTGCTGTTCCCAAGATAGCGGATTCAAACCCGGTCGAAGTCGTCGGATTTTTTAAGAGCGTTAAAAATCCTTCAGTATGTCTTCCTTCAGAGGGGAAATAAAGCCGGCGGTCCCATGTCATAGATTTATGGCATGTAGAAGATCCTTCCACAGACCAAACTTAAGTGAAGCTAAATTGTTAGGTTAGATTTCGTCGGAACGCTCTATCAAAGTTCCAACGTTCACCACTAGGTGTCATTGAAATCTGGTAGCGAAAGTTGGAACTACTTGAAATTGAACGGAACTTGTAACTCACCCTAAGGGTGTCCTATGGAAGCAGCTACAGACTCAGGCGAGCCGAATATGTCCTCGGACACTCCCGGCACTAAAAGCCATACGATAAATAAGTAACTAAATACATGATGATTTATAAGCAATATCTCAAAATGCTTTCGGAGATAGAAATTACACGAGCTATCGAAAATTTGAGATAAAGAAATACGTGAAAGAAAGGGGTTTTATTTGGATGTCTCATAAGTAATGTCGATTTTTAAGTTTGGTGTTTTATAAGATAGAATTGGTTTTCTTTGGTTCGCCAATGCTATTAGAGGAGGCCATGACTATAGTCCGGGCCGCATAATTTTTTTTCAGCCCGAGCCTAGCCACAGTATGTAATTCTGAGCCTCTTATTGGCTGTTATGTCATGCCATTCTCCTGGTTCCGAATAGAGACGGTAGGTAGTAGGAGGGGTCACATCCGATCAAACATGGAGGAAGGTTATCGAGTGAGATGTGGATAATATTCGATGTTGAATTGCATTATTAGCGTGAAACAGGCATGAAACGTGCTTTAGATCAAGTTTAAAACAACCCACGCAGCAAATGAATGCGTTCCAATCAACATTTAAGGTCCAAGTGAAATCATTCGACATTTATCCACATGTAATAAGACCTATGATAATATACTTCTTTTACGAGCGGAAATGTGCACGAGTGGTAACGTGCGAGCTTGGTAACTATGTGTCTCGGATTCAAGACTGCTCGAGGGCAGAAATTTTTACTTTTTTTGAATTATTTTATTATATCCTCCCTCCTTTTTACAGCATGTTTTATGCCTTGCTTTATTGAAATTATCTGTATGGGTGATTGAAATAATAAACATTGTTAGGCGGAATTCTTCCATGTTCTCACTGCAATTTATATTCCTCTGCTTACTGTTCAACGCGGCTAGCGTTCTTGGCTGTCTCCCCAGAGGTCCGGGTTCGATTCCCAGCTCTGCCGATGTATTTATTTATTTACAAGTTGGTGGGCTCATGTCCAATTTGCTCAAATGAACAAGAGCAACATCAGCGTCAACTTCTGCTTGCCTCTCCCCAAGGTGGACAGGGTTCGATTCCCGGTCAATTCACGTGAGATTTGCGAAGGGAATAATCACGTTCTGAGTTTTAGTTTCTAACTAAATTGGAGGTTCCGTGTCTAATGATCGCGAGATTGTGTGTTTGAGTCTTCAGTCTTTTGACAGGTTTCATGCAGCTGTCCATGTCTCCCTGTCCTGAGTTAATCTTTTCATCTCTACATAGCTACCACACCCTACATCCGAGACAATCTGTTTGACATATTCTAACCTTGGTCTACCCGTACAGTTCTCGACCCTTCCGTCTAACAATGTTTATTATTTCAATCACCCATACAGATAATTTCAATAAAGCAAGGCATAAAACATGCAGTAAAAAGGAGGGAGGATATAGTAAGATAATTCGAAAGAAATGAAAATTTCTGCCCTCGAACAGTCTTGAACCCGAGACACAAAGTTACCAAGCTCGCACGTTACCACTCGTGCACATTTCCGCACGTAAAGCGAGTATATTATCATAGGTCTTAATACATGTGGTTAAATGTCGAATGAATTCACTTGGACCTTAAATGTTGATTGGAACGCATTCATTAGCTGCGTGGGTTGTTTTGAACTTGATCTAAAGCACGTTTCATGCCTGTTTCACGCTAATAATGCAATTCAACATCGAATATTATCCACATCTCACTCGATAACCTTCCTCCATGTTTGATCGGATGTGACCCCTGCTACCACCTACCGTCTCTATTCGGAACCAGGAGAATGGCATGACATAACAGCCAATAAGAGGCTCGGAATTATATACTGTGGCTAGGCTCGGGCTGAAAAAAAAAAAATTATGCGGCCGGGAGTAAGGAGAGGTATATGCGAGCTACCCCCACCCCCTTACGGCGGGGAGGATAGCGAGGCCGCTTGGCAGGTGATCGCCAGACGAGCTTGCTCATTCTTATGCAAGGTTTCATTCTTATGTTTGATTCTGTTCGTGTCCAAAACATGTTTAGTACGGACCGGTATCGCTGTGAGTGTTGTATTCTTACGGTCGTGAGGGCGAGCTATTAGATGCAAGTTTGTCACTTGCAAATCGCAAGCAAACGGCAGTGTGAAAGTGATGGTTCATATTCGTAAGTAATGGGACTTGCACTGACATATAGAAGAAGTTGGAGCCACGTAAGTTGAAAAATCATATAAACATTACCAGCATAAAGCAGCAGTGATACACAGTCTGAGGGCTGGATATTTCTCATCCTGTGCTACAAGCTTACACACTATTCAATGGAAATCAGTTGGGACATCTTTGCGACAGAACATTGCACATTTAATCAAAGCCGTGATGGCAAGTGAACATGGCTTTAGGCATCATTGGAACTCTGTAATAGTTCACATAGTTCATTGAACATCGCTTCACGCCGGACTTCTGGAACAGTCTTTGCCAATTACACTGAACACAATCTCACTTCTGAACATTCTAGATCGAATTGGAACTGTGGCGGCGTGTTACTCTAAAATAATGGGGCAACATATTAATGAAGTAAATGTCTTCGTGAGGAAGGAGAGACATACAGTGTCGAATATTTCTAATTACACCATGGCACATTAAAACACGCAGAAGGCGTGATGGAGGGATGGAACTTTGATCCAGGAGGCGTCGCGACGATCTTCGCAAGCAGACGCCTGCCGCCAACACGACACCAGGGAACACTTATCAGGGATCTTTACACTCTATTAAATTTGCAGAAGAGGTTTGTCTTTGCCTAACGAAAATGCCAGGAGGTAAAAATGTGTCGCCAGCTCACATGAATTGAATCTCCCCATAATGAGTTGCACTCCAGAGCACATGATCATATTTAGACTTTGTGTAATTCCACGGTATGGCAAGAGCATTATCTGATTGTACACATCGGAGTCTAATGAATTTTGTTGGGATTAATGATGATAATGATTGTTTTTTTACGATTGTTATTATTATTTTCTCTTGCATAATTACGATGGCAATTATTTCAATGTTTTTCTTCTTCTGCGTTTCTTTCATGATGCATTCTTTTTCGATTTATGGTTTTATCCAAGGATTTTAAGATAGTGTACATCAGATGCACAGGTGTTTATTTTGGTCCACATTTTCTTTGGGGATTTGATGTTGAAGCCTTAGGATGACTTTGCCGTCTGTGCGATGTTTTTTTGAACTCCAGATCTTTTCTAGGACGATCTTTGGGGGTCTCATTTGAGGACTTTGTGAGTTTTGCCTTGAGCCGTTCACATTTCGATTGAATTATTAGTATTTTGGATGCATATCTGTTCAGATCCAACTGTTCGATTTATGCATTCTGGTTGCCACATTTTGAGTGTGAAGATAGCCAATATTAAATATTAGATTTGCCACTTGGATATTATATTTGTTATAGGAATTTTTGAAGTTATGTACAGAAATGCTCAGATGATCTGCTTTCTGGTTTTGAATGACAGTTTGATGGGCCATGATCTTTTGTGACATGTTGCTCGAGTTATTTCGAGGGCTATTGCCTTAGTGCAACGATTTGTTGGCAAATGATATGACATGTTTTATCATGAATTATTATAATCCTATCATGGTGTTTAAATATTTTGATCTAATTATTTGGTCTCTCTTAGAGAATTTATGGCTCATTTTGACAAAGGCTCATCGCTTTTGTGAGGCAAAATTTAATCTTTCTTTCTCTGTCCTCTTTACTAAATATTTTGATCAGCAATTGACTGAGCAATTTAACGAAATCATCGAGTATGGTTGCACTGATACTTCAATAATCATTTGATGGAGTTTGATTCTGGGTTATTCTTGAATCTAGTTGTGGATTCGAGACCACGAGACCATGTAAGGATTATTATAATAATTGCGGGCATTAGGGATGATTATTGAATTGACAAAAGATTATCGAATTTTGAAAAAGATTATTAGTATAGGATTCACTAAAAGATTTTGGGTTGAACTATACCTTCCGATACACCAGCGTTTGGGGAATATTTAGGGAGAACAGTGACGTCACCGTGATCTCACGGATGGCGTATTGCTATCGGTCACGCTATTGGTTGGCTGACGTATTGCTATCGGTAACGCTATTGGTTGTCAGCTGATTACTACGTCAGTTCCGTGGTCATTTCGTCGGGAGATTTTGCTGGAGTGGGTTCGCCATTTTTGTGTTGTCACGCGATCGCGTTTTCTAAGCGTAATATTAAAATAAATATTCCCGTGAATAACCTGTAAAATAAGATTTTGATATTAGCAGTGTCGTGTGCTCGATTGTGTTGACGATTTGTATTAAAATTGTTTAAATCCTGAAGTTGTTGCATTAAACTAAAAGCCGTTACTTGTGGTGGAAAATCAGTGCTTCTGCTTGTATATGTGGAATAATACAGCATTTGGAATATATCGGTGAGTTTTTACGTTGTTCATACATATATTTTGGTCGTTGCATTTAATACGAAAGTTGTCTAAACGATAATATTACGTCAGGAACGGTGTTGGCAAATACGCCTGTTAAAATAGTAATGGATTTAGACAAATTGGCATGTACATGAACACCTGCAAAATAGATATGACAATGTTTTGTATTAGACCTATCGGAATCTTTAATTGAACTATATAGCTCAAATATAGATTTCGATACATAGAAAGAAAATGACGGTTTTTGTGTTTGCACCCAATATTGGAAAACATAAAAATACCAACCTATCGGAGGGGAGGGGGGGGGGGGGGGGTGGGGGGGCGCAGCCCCCCCAGCAAAAACAACATTATTGACCACAAGGTTTTATGATGGCATTGACCTGTATCGGAATCTTTAATTGAACTATATAGCTCAAATATAGATTTCGATACATAGAAAGAAATTGACGGTTTTTGTGTTTTTCCACGCAAAAAACTCCTCTTACGTGAATTTGCGAATTCTTTTTATGTATCGGAATCTTTAATTGAACTATATAGCTCAAATATAGATTTCGATACATAGAAAGAAATTGACGGTTTTTGTGTTTTCCACCCAAAAAACTCCTCTTACGTGAATTTGCGAATTCTTTTTATGTATCGGAATCTTTAATTGAACTATATAGCTCAAATATAGATTTCGATACATAGAAAGAAATTGACGGTTTTTGTGTTTTCCACCCAAAAAACTCCTCTTACGTGAATTTGCGAATTCTTTTCATGTATCGGAATCTTTAGTTGAACTATATAGCTCAAATATAGATTTCGATACATAAAAAAATTGACGTTTTTTGGTGTTTCCCCACCCAAAAACCCCTATTACCCAGGCTTTTCCCGTAAGCTTGCCAGAGGAGTATTTCGTGACGTCGTTGATGACGTCACGGAAGCCGCCATTTTGTTTTAGGGGAATTTCATACGCGGCCGTATCGCAATGTATAGTAGTCCCAGATTTTGAATTGAGCATGAGATATTGAATTAAGGATTTCGATTTGATTAAAATATTTATTTTTGAACTGATCCTGATAATCAGTGGACTGATTTGGACAATTTTTGATTTTAGGAACTGAGTTAGATGAGTTCATATTATATTATTGTCAGTTATAATTGTAAATAAGTTTGGTCAGTTAGATAGACTGTTTTGTGTGCAATTACGGTAGTACAATGCCGATATCAATTCATTAGCAAGCAGTTTCACATCACAGGGCGCATTAGCTTGATTATTTGATGGTGTATTTTTTTCTTTCCTATAATTGAAATTAGGTCGCTCAGGGATGAGTGTTAATAATGTTTCGTGTCGTGTGCGCCGAAAAATCCCTGCAGCGACAGAAGATTTGGCTTTCGTTTCAGTCCTGTGATGTAATTTTTTTTATTGATCCGATTTGGCAAGATTCAGAAAGACATTACACCATATCTTAGGGATTTTCTAGCCGTCGAGTTCATAGGCAGGGTGTGGAATTTTAATGCAAGCTGAATCCATGAATAAATAAGGATCATTTTCCTTTACCTTCTTAAATTTCTTTTATCTGTGTCATTTCTATTTTCCTTCTTTTAACTCTGGCCTCTCTAGGAATGTGTCATTGCGAACTCTAGTTTGATGGCGCCCTCTTTCCCATCCCGAATCGACCTGGAGCTACTCTGTATCGTGCCACCCGAGAGGTTTTTCTTATATTATCAAACTAGAATTCAGGCACGGTTTTTTTCCTGCTACCTTTTTGCATTGCACTCCCCTGTTCTTTCTCGGAAATTGTGTGGTGTAATTTTTGGCCGGATCATCGCACATATTTCTGGGACGGGCACAGTACATTCTAAAGATATGACATGATTCATACTGTCCACAGAAATATAAAAGGGTTTCCAGCTACCTTGTCCTTAGTCGTCTTGATGAACGAATTTTGAATGTTGGAACAAACATCCCTGGTCGGGATCGAACCCTCATCCATTGCGCTGAATAGTAAAAGTACTTGCCAAGACTGCACGAAGTCGAACCCCACTCTTCTCGACTCGAAAACAGCTGTCCGCACTGCAATGTCCATAATATCCAATCTGACGAGGCTTGCTAGATAGCGAAGAGAAATTGATGCCACCTTCCTTTCTCCTTGGAAATTCATATTTGTAGAAGTAATTATCTCAGTGTCAATAAGTAAAGATTGCCATCAATCTTCTCTTGAATAGCCTTCTGTTAGAGACATCCATTATTCAGTTTAGATCTGTTCTAAATGTTCAATTATGCTAGTGTGTCGCAGTATTTAGCACTTCATTGCCATTCTTGTCGTAATCTGGTACATTATTTCTTCCTCTATAGTATTCATACTCATATTGTAGTGTCGATTGACCACTGGATATTTCATACGTGTTTCCGTGATGGCAGTAGTATTACAGAAACATCCATGCGAAAAGCAAAGTTCACTGCCCTCACTTTGATGTATCACCAAGTCCACACGATGGGTTAACGGATCGCCCCATGTGTATAGCGCCCGTGTCTTGATGGAATAAGCCAAGACGAACTATACCGTACCGGACTTCACACACCGCACTAAGTACAAAATGACACTTAGAATGCTTGCTTTTGGTCAAGCCAACGAGCTAGTACCACCGCGGGTAATCAACAAGACGAAGTGTCTCTCACCGGACCGAGTTACAAGCAGCTGGACAAACAATCTACCCAGAATGCATCTGTCACTAATCGTTCTGACAATCGAAGTCGTCGCAGCATAATTACGATATACTTCAGACATCAAAATATGTGTACTGTATTTATAATTCCATAAATGTCTTAAATTCGTACCTGCTGGTGTTACGATGTTATTCCCAGATGTCGATCCCCTCAGTAATCTCTGTAGCGTTTCATAACAGTGCATATCAATGCCATGCTTCTACGGCAGCCATCTTGTCGTATAACTGTACATCTCCCAGTCACATGTTTTCAAGATGCGTTGCGGGTTGCTGAATCAATCTCCTAAGCTCGCGTCAACAAGGCATCGCTCTGTACTGCAGGTTGAAATGTAGCCATAAAAATGCCAAATATGTGTCTCAGTCACGTCAGGGTTCCAATACAATGCAAAATACTGGCACAGTACTGAGACAGTATTTTGCATTGAGTCGGATCTATGTTGTACGGGAGTGTACTCAGATGAATTCATGCTGCACTTTTTACAAGGCATGTAGCGCATTGATACTTTGTGGCGAGCTTAGGAGTAAGCCAGCTTCACGCTCTACATCCTTTGAACAGGTGCTATGTCTCTAGTTCGAGTACAAAATGGCTACAAAATGGAGGCAGCAGTAACGTCACTCTGATGCAAACTGATATATTTTGATACAGTATTTATGAAACAGAACAACATCTGGTAAATGCATTATATTAGAAGAAGAGGAAACTTGAGAGTATTTTACACATAGATAAATGCATATGATAGAATAACAGAGTATTATCGAACACAAGCCAGTGTCGGTATCGACTGTCAATATCGTTTCGCAACGAAGAGCATTATGGGTCTCACAAGAGCAGTGTGAAATATCTGGCAAGCCAGTGAGGTCAGATCACAATATACTTTGCTTGGAGTACAACACTCCGGTGTCGAGCAGGCAACGCGGTCGTTTACGTACTTAAAAATTAGACGTTCGATGCGAAGTTGAAACCAGTGCAGTTAGACAGTTCGAAACGCAGTTTTTTTTGTCACGGCTTGTGATAGCTAGATATAGTGTTAGTCGTCATTATTAAGGAGCAGTGAACTCAGTCTTCACTAGGACTTGTGATATGTCAATGCCTATATGAGACTATATTCTTCAATAGTTCAGTACAATTTATACAGTGTAATCATGACTACAGAACAGAGTGTGAATGAACGTGTAATTCGTCACGACATGTTGATGTCGCGGATGGGCTAAGATGGAAAGAAGGAATGCAATACAACAGTAGAGTTGACTACCTAGGATGATCTCTAACATCAACTATGAAATACTACAACAGCAGAAAGCTTTTTAGGAAGAGATGGAAGGCGCTTGGGAAAAGTTGACTGTACATTCATACTGTTACTAAATGAACTACAATGGCATTCCACGAATAGGCTACAGAACATCTCAGGAACGTGTAAGAACAATGAACTTGTTGCGCGAACAGCTGCTTTTACTTTTAAACCGTTCGGGATCGGGTTCCAGTCGTTTCGAGAACTACGCGACCTGATGAACGAGGGTTCGGTTCCAGAACCAGAACAGTGTGTATTAAGCATATTCCAATTTCAACGAGATGGCATCGTACAAGGTAGCTGAACACCATTTTTCACTAGTAGACAGTATGGATTAGACATACTTTAGAGTGCTCCTTTTTCACCAATTTTTCTTAAGTAGTTAGAAAATGCATTCCAGGGCTAGACCCGATACTTCATCGTTTCTGTCCTATAGTGTATTTTATTTTGTAGTTAACATTAATATTTTATAATGCTATTTCCAATGCATTATTACACCTTTTCTTATTACATTTTGGGCATTTAATGAAACAATATAGTTTGTTGAGAAGACATATATGAAGAGTAGGAAGAAGACTGCGATAACTTTATATAAGAATAGTTGTTAGCAAGCATATGTCCGATACGCCACGTATATTTGAAGATTATTTGAACAAACACTTATATAATTTTGAACTATGAATCAGAACACTTATGCATTTCAAGCAAGTTTGTTTAATAGACGTGTGGGTCTATTTTTCGTCGAGTGCAGTATATAAATGGAAACATAATGATTTCTAGAGTGGATATTAGCAATTTTTGGTTAAATTTTTGGCAATCCGCAGTTTTTCGAGATTTTCTTTTTGTATTTTTAGACACTCTTTAGTTCGTTCAGTTTTTTCTTAATTCGTTTGTTGAACTCCAACCTAGTTAAACGTTAGATTCTAATGGTCTATGTGTACCTTCTTAAGATAGGTTCTCTACCATGGTGTAGTATCTTTCGTGTTTCTTTGGGGGAGGATCTCCAGTCGAATTTTGTTTAGTCAAGGGCTGAATCGTTCTTTTTGCAGTGATCCATCTACAATTTCTTGAAATAAATATTTATGAACATGAGAATACATTGAGAAATAAATAAATATTATAGAAAGATTGTATAAAATGTTTTCGTTACAAAGCGAAATGAGGATTTTGAAAATTCTCACGCACTGTTATTTGAACAGTTGAATACATCATATCTGTCTCAGTTCTGATAAAAATTGTCCATGATACTTTAACTTATATCAATTTCGAAGCATGATACTTTACGATTGTTATGTAAAAGCTTATTAAATCTTAATAATGTTTGGAAAAATATTTACAAGCTATTGAGAGCTTATGTATGAATAAAGCAATGGTTGTTTGCGGAATTTGATTGTAATAAGGGGATATTAGACATCGATGGATGGTCTATATCAAATTTTTCAGGTAAACATTAGCTATTGAGCTATTACTGAGTGCACTTTTGTGTATATTTTTGAACGTGCAGTATAGTCACGATTATTGATACTAGAAGCATGACGAATAGAAGGAGAAAGTGTGGAGACTCCTGAAGTTCAAGCGCGCCTCGCCAGGCAGCGCTAGAGTGGGCAAGTTCCACACTGCCGGGGTCAGCTGGTCTTAGGGATGGTGCTAAGGGAAACGAATTACTTTGTAACTAATACTCTTTTAAAAAGTAATTAGCGGTTACAATTAAAATAGCACGGCAGGGCACAATGGAAAATATAATTCACGGAAATAAGAACTACGGTCTTCATTGCATGTTACGGAACGCACAGATTCCTGGAGTATACAGTCGGAGAAAGCCCAGATCTTTCTCGTAACATCTGCAGGATTAAGGAAGTGAGATTGTAGAGAGCTTGTCTTGCCACTGACTCCTAACGAATTCCTGGCCTTTGTATTTGATTGACTACCATCACAAGTAAAGCCAGCCACCCTCGCCCCAGCCTCTTCTAACTGCAAAATCACCTAGACTATATTAGAATTTTTGCGAGAAAAACCCCTGGAGTAGCATTTTTGCTTGCATAAACAACAACTGGCTGCACCCAATTATGCACGAAAGGTACGAACTTGAACACTAGAGCGTGATTTGCAAGTACGTTCTTCTGGAGGTCAGGTGTGTGTCCACCTAAATCAACTAATCCATCTACTTTATCAGAAAAGCTATTTAACTCGATTTCTTCTCTTAGCTTCTCTTCTTCGAAAATTACAACACCGTAACGTGAATTATCATTCTTTTCTTCCTTAAAATAGTCTTAAATAGCATTTATACGATGCGTATTAACTCCATAAGGGCACTTAAGTCCTTTACAAAGTTTTCTCAACTGACTTTCTGAAGGCACAGGCAAGAGATTATGTCGCCGACAATGACGGGATCCTTTCGGTGATTTTATTCTCAACAATGAACACTCTCAAATGAATTCATTGCTGTACCTCATTCCATTGGGAGATTTTTACTGGCATTTCTTGCTAAGGTGTTCGTTATCAGGGGCGGATCCAGGGGAGGGCGGCCGCCCAGGGCTCCGCGGTCCTAGGGGCCCCGCGCCATGGATTTTTCTACATTTAATTAATTAATTAATTAAGTATACTTTTCAAACTAATTTATAATTCATCTTCCTTTCTTCAGTGCAGCTATGACCTCTCGAGACCGTTTAGCAAGTTAAGATTTCAGTGACATAATACAAGTCTTCAGCCGGGAAAAAAGTCGCAAAGTAATATTTTAATATTTCATTGTTTACATAATCTTATTCAAGGGGACTTAAAGGTTTCTTTCATATTATTAAAATAATGTACTGTAGTGTATTCAAAATATTGTAACTATTCTTTATTTTATTATTATTATTACCAAACTATTTTCCATTTTATTCGATATTTTTTTTTCTATTGTTGTGGGCCCCACCTTATCATATCGCCCAGGGCATCGCAAGGCCTGGATCCGCCACTGTAATCGTTATCTTTGTAATTAAATGCCTGTGAAATTCGAACCTGCTTCTCCAGCAAATTAATTCTCGATTTTGCTGAGTTGAGGCGGGATCTAACGCGAATTAAATTACGGTTAGCATTCTTTAGGCGCCTTTTGAGCAATATTATAGTCTTTTCAGCATCAGTAAGTACACTAGAATGACCCAAATTCTTATCAACATTGGACTGACCTTTTAATGCCATATTCGTTGCTCCACTCCCATCTTCAATCTTCTTTCTTCTTTTTCTGGTGGTGTCGAGATTCTTTTTCCTGTTGGGAGCTTTACGGGACTTATTCTTACTACTTCGGTAAATTAGGGGGAAAATGAGGCACTGCTCCAGGACGTAACTTCCACCACACACGAGAGATTTCCACTTCTTCACCATTCACTATAAAATTATCTGATTTTACTATCAAATCAGCAGAGAAATGAATTCGACAAATTCTACTACTACGCGTTAACTTCGTATCCTTTCGTGGAATAGCTCTGGCCCATTTTTTAAATTGATTTGTATCCTTCGGTGGTGAAAAAAATTGTATATCGTCAATTACTCGACCATACCCTGACTTGCAGCCAGGTACAAAACAATAAGGCATGTTGAACTATTAAATGAACCAAGCCACATAAGAAATATGTTTGAAGTACACAAAACACAAAACGCTGATGTACACAAGACACAATGAACTGAATTTAAGAACTGAAAGCAAAGAAAATTCAATTTAATTCACACAAATATCTCACACAGTAACTTCTCGCGCACTTTCTACGACCCGGCTCGACGGAAACACAGCACGTGTTGGACATAATCGCTTACAGTGCTTGTAGCGGCGGGACCAGAAACTACCGTGCTAAAATGGCGGAGTCCTCACACTAGGTCCTTCTATTCGTCATGCTAGAAGGCTAGTATAAAGTTAATGAATCCAACATTTAAGTAAAATTAGCATTATAATAATTAATCTGGAATGGATTGTTCGGATTGATGACATTTGTTTTAGAAGAAAGGTCTAATTGGAAAGACGAGTAATAATATTTGTATAATCATGTAATAATAATGTCTGAAAGCTTAAGAGATAATAATATGATTAATTGTGAGATTTAAAATGTTGTTAACATTTTTATGCAATGACAATGCGTTCGATTAACTTAACCGTTCGTCGAATAAGACATTATATGAACATAACAAGTGCACCAGAATACTAATTGTTGGAGTTGAATATATAAAACACGAATAATTTGAACGTGAACTAAAATGTAAAAATGTAAATATTGCCATAAACTTACAAGGGTTATTTAATATATGTAACAAGGGCATATAAACATGTTTAAATTTATTAAGATTGTTTAACATGCGTTAATGATGCTATAATTTTAATAGCATATTTAACAAGATCCAATGTTAATATCACCAAGACGTTATTACGCTTCAGTGGAGGCAGATATTTTTGTTCAGTGGAGAGGTATTCCACATTGCAGCAGTTTTTGGATAAATAAACTGTAGGTTAATTTTAAATGCTTAGGATGTCTTGGTAATTTATACCAGAAACAGGATGTGCTGCGAAGACCAGTGGGTCAGTTTATAGAATGCTTAGCATTACGCCCGAGATTAATTTAATTATTTTCAGAGTCCTGTTAGTTCACTTTGAGCTATTTTTCGTTTTTATTTCATCGACCACTGTCATCTTCTTATCGCATTCTTCATAAGAGAGGTATCCTTATCCCTGGTTGATCCTAGTTGGTAGAGTTTTGGGGGTTATTTCAGCCAGGTACTACTAGATTCTACGATCCAGCTGTTCCATCGGATTTCAACAGGTAAGACCACGTGGATACGGGTATATCTTAATTGGCGACCCATCTATGGGACTATCGAACTGCTTTATTCAGATGTCGTGGGGGATAGCCATATTTATTGGTGAAGTCAGCTACCTGGCATTCGAATTAGCATTCTCGTACTCTAATGGAAAGTCATCTTTGTCTGAGAACCCATTTTTCATGCGGTTATCGAGTTGGCATTCTCGGAATATCTAGTCGTCAGCAATTGTCTTTGGCACTGCTACGATTATGGGATTCGATGGGAATTCGCGTTTCTTAGAAACGTGGATATGAGTTTACTCAATCTACCTGGTATACAGATAGAACTATCGCCATTAAGTTAAATTCATTAGATATTTTATTTGTGCTTTAAAAGTAACTGTACATGATTACGGCAGGATCATAAAGGATATTTCTTGGAAACTTTTATGGATCAGCGTGGTCATATGGGGCATGACATGGGGTCACTTTTCACTCCATGCTTGTCGGCCATTTTATGCTTGTCACCGGCGATGATATCTGGAAGATCATCAGTCACACTAACTTCATTTTTTTTCTAATAATAAATTAATGAGCTAGATTTGCGATTATAATTTAATTACTTTTAATATAAATTACCAAGTGCACATACCTCCTATTTTCTAATAGATATACATTTATTATTAAGTTTAGAAGCCAAACTAACTATATTGTTCATATTGGTGAAAAGGGTCATTCTGGGTGTGTCAATTCTGCTATATATGTGTTGCATTCCTGTATTTCTCCTTATATATTATATAATGATGGCAGGTACGGCAACGTTGGATGATGTGGTAGCTTTGTTACAAGCTGTGAGGGAAAAGTCGACCAAGCTTGAGCAGGACTTGGCTGAAATCAAGTCAAGTCTTGATCACATAACTGAATTAAATAATAAGAACACTGAATTAATAACTAAAAATACAGAAACAGTACAGGCAGGTATGTCCCAACTTCATTTGTCTTTAAATCGTTTACAGGACAGTAATCGAAAAATTTCGGATAGGTCCAAGGAAATTAAGGAGAAAATTAATGATGTTGAATTAAGTGTAGACAGTGTTTTAGAGGATGTAAGACTTGTCCAACTTGATATAAGTAATGTGAACGTTGAAGTAAGCCACGTTCGTTCCAGTGTAGCAACAGTTGAGGTTAAGTTAAATGCAGCTCAAACTAAATTGGGCACTACTGAGGCTAAAGTAGATGCTACACAGGAGAAAATAGTTAGCACAGAGGCTAAAGTAGATGCTACACAGGAGAAAATAGTTAGCACGGAGGCTAAAGTATATGCTACACAGGCTATAATAATTAGCACAGAGGAAAAGATTGTAAAGACAGAAAAACTTGTCACCAGCATGCAATCTAATATTTCGGGCATTAAGGAGGATGTCAAAAGTGTTAGATTGGAACTGGAACATAACCAGAAATAAAATCAAAATAGTCTAGATGCGCTTCAATTACAATTTTCCAATGAAGCAATTACCACACAAGGGACTTTGTCAAATTTAGAAAGTGACATGGTTATCTTAAAGGAGAAAGTAGACCATCACAATAAGGTCTTGAGAAAAGACATAGAAATTGATCTTAAAGCCATTGTTAAAGATCATATAACTATCATTCGGGGCGAAATAACCAAAGTTAATTAGGACATAATTAAAAACGTTAGATCCAATCTGTAATTAAAAATTTCTCAATCCGAAATAAGGTTAAAGAATGATATATCAGATGCTAAAGAAGACACTGACAAAAGAATAAATTCAGTCCAGACTAGTCACACGGATAATGTCAATAACCTTAGGGAAGATTTGGATTCACAAGTTAAGACCGTAACATTAAAGTTAGAGAAAGTGAGATTAGACGTCAACTCAGAACGTGAAAAGAAAACATCTGAATTAAACGAGATTAGGCAGGAGTTGAACAAATTTAATTTAGGTGAACACGTTAATGCAGATGCTTTAAGAAGCGAATTTAAGTCGCAAATAGAAGCACTAAAGTTCAATATGAGTTCCAATAGGGAAGGTACAGTTCCCCATGTTAGGGAAAACTTAGATGTGACATCCCCAGCTAGGAATTTCATAGATCGTTCTAATGGGGCAGCAGAAGTCGAACAGCCCAGACGAAGGTCAGAAGTCCCAAGTTGTTACAAATCAATTCTTCAACTCATGTCTACAATTCAAGAACAAACACTTTATTTGTACCCAATGTAGCAATGTCATGACATGCCTTGGCATCACTCAGGGACTGAAATGAACAAAGGCAATCATCCATGTAGAAGGAAGTTTTTAGTCTTTCAACTAAGTCACCACTTCGAGTATTCAAATGATGAGTGATGGTGGCAATCAGCAAAAATGGGTTACACACAACTCCAAAAACTACACGACAGTGACGCAGCGTTATAATATGCCAATCACGCCACCACAAGAATTTTAACATTTCTCGATCCTCAGGGTTCAGTCCAATCATTAAGAAAGCCTGTTTTATGTCTTCCACAGCACTGACCTCATGTAACCTGAAACGTAATAGGATAGGTACAATACTAGCAATCAAGTTGGGTCCCGTTGCTAAACAATCATTTAGAGAGACGTTACTTTTCGCCGATGCATCAAAGACTGGACGGATTTTAGTTGTTTTCCCATAATTTATAACTGGTCTGTGAGGTAGAAAGTGCCCTATGTTTTCATCAGATGTTATTTCAATAATCCCATCTGTTTCCCATTGTTTAAAATGGTATTATACGCATCATAGAGTCCATTGTTATCTAAACGGCTTACTGTTGATTTCAGACGACTTTCAGCTATTTCACGATTAGTGGGAAGAGGGGGGTGCTCATCAATCCAGGGCAATGTTACTACATACCGACAGTTTTCACCTTCGAAACGAATTGTGTCTTCAAAATTTCGCAAACATCTATCATCTACGTCCGACCTTTTTGTTTATGTCTGTTTCTCAATTCCAATAACTTCTGAGTCCCGTAAAGGATGGTGTAAATTGAGCAAAGAGGTCACAAAGTGTGTCATACTGCTTACTTCTTGCCTCTCTGCACTACCCAGGAGACACCATCCAAGCTTCGTCTCAAATGCTAACAGCTTAGAGTCAATACATTTCACACCTGTAAAAAGTTCGCCAATAACATCCGCTCCTAACAACACATCAATAGGTCGATTAACTCCATCATCTGTCAATGTAATACCATGTGCAGCCACCTTCCGTAACAAATGCGGATCATCCACAGGTGGTATCAAACCACAAATCTTCTTCTCCCTAAGTGCCTTAAGAACAAAACTGTTATAATCCTGTAAGCTAGTTAGTTCAATTTCATGAATTGGATGTGATATTTCAGATGACACACTCCAACCAAACAGCATATGACAAATATTTTCACGACCACATTCGATGAAACCCAATTTTTCACAGATAGCTTCCGAAATATAATTGCGGTGTGAAGCAGTATCAAGTAATATTCGAACAGTGACACCACGCAATTTTGCTACTAATGTTTTTAAAATGACAGTTCCACTAGGCCCTGCAAAAAACGATGCTGTTCTGCTGGGTTCACCAACACACATGATATCATAGTGCCTCCCTTTGCATTTACCACAATCTATTCTTTTCCTACACTGCTGTCTCGAGTGACCTCCCTGCAAGCATGCAAAACAAGCTCGTTTTTCTTTTACAGTTTTACGACGGTCCTCAACCGTCATTTCTTTGGAACACTTGTAAGAGGGATGGTTCTCACTACAAAACAAACAGGTTAGGGTTACTTTGTGTGGTCGTCCTGTTTGCTGATAACTTACCCGATTCTGCCTGTCAGTAGGAGTGAAAGAAACGAGAGCTGCTGCTGTTGGCTCTGTTCTGGGCCCAGTGAATTTATCAACCTCATTCACCTTAGCATGATTACGCAGTCTTTGTTCACTCTCGGCTTCTTTACCCAGAAAACACAAAAGTTTATCAATTTTATTACCACCATCATCGTCCTCATCTGCTGCTCTTCTTTCCCATATTTTCAAAACGTCAATGGGGAGACATTCTTCAATGAGTGGAACTAAGATTGCTGCCCTATCAGAATTCATGCCTAATGTTTCGAGGGATCTCAACTTAGTACTTATATTATCATACAGGTCAGTCACAGATAAATCTGAGCGAACCAATTGCAACAAATCTTTATACATACAATTTATAACCAACTCATCTTTACCAAAACGATTCTTTAAATGTTCCAAGACTTTAACATAATTCTCACTTGTGTGTGGATAACTGTCAACTAACTTCCTAGCCTGTCCCTTCACTGACATTTTCAAGTAACTAAACTTATCAACATTCGTAATGTTAGAATCCTCATGAATCTTTTGAAATTGTGTCCAAAAATGTATCCAGTTACATGGACCCAAGTCAAATACCTCAAGCGTGATTTTCGGTAGCCTTAACCTCTCTGACGACATGGATGACGGCGACGGAGCCACGTTGCTCTGTACGCTGAAATTATCTCCTTCATCAACACAACTGGCAATACTAGGTTTTAATCCTTCCACTTTATCCTCGGCTTCAAGACGTGCTTGCAGAAGGTCTTCTTGAACGGTAACACAGTGCATTGTTTCTTCGATACAGGCATCCTCGTTTCCGTCAACATTCAACAACTCGTTCAAGATACTTTCGTCCAATTCTTTTAAGGTATCCGCAATTGTTCGGAGAGTATTTATTTTCACACGTAATTTTTGGAAATCGGCTTCAACTCCGACCGCTCCAATAGCTTTCGTCGCACTTGCACGATACGCACTTCTCTTCTTTTTCAATTTTTCAATCGTGTCCAAAACAAAACAAAACAAAACAGGGAAATTGTTTATCAAACCAACATTTTCAATACAATCCTGTCAATGGTCGCCAAAATGTTACAAATCAATTCTTCAACTCATGTCTACAATTCAAGAACTATCACTTTATTTGTACCCAAAGAGCATCACTATCCAGCCATTACATTCTGTTACTCAAGCCATGTTCCACCTTGCTCATCAATGCCCCAAGGGTGCCAACTTACAAAAATAAAATTTAATTAGAGAAATACATTCACAAAATTACAGAAACACATTCACAACACAAGTACTACTAATCTCGAATATGTTCCTAGGGATTTCAGAACATCAACTTCTAATGACAGGTCAAATGTAATGATTGTGAGAAATTATGAAGAAAAGGTTAAAAAATTCTCTAACACCGAGAGTTTAACTCCGATTGAATTTATCAGAAATCTTCAAGATTATTTCACAGAACATCATGTAACTAGAGATAGGGAACTTTGTATTGTAGAGAGACATCTTACGGATGGACCTTTAAATTGGTTTAGAGCATTCCGCCATACTTTTGACAACTTTGAGCAATTCTCTGAGTCATTCATTAAGCGATTCTGGTCTATTGAAGTCCAACACGCGGTAAGGGCAGAGATATACTCTAGGAAGTATAGCAGTACTGGACCTACTAGCTACTCAGAATTCTATACTTCGCAATTAGCTCGCTTACGTTTCCTTCAACCCCCATTAATTCAGGAGGTAATCTTAGAAACCATTTCAGGACAGTTTCCAGTAGAAGTCAGGCGCAATATAATCTCGTCTGGGGTGACAGATCTAGCTCAGATGGACGATTTACTCCGAAGACTAGATCATACATCCATTCCTCCCACAATTTTCAAAAGCGGAAGAACGGAAGCTAAAACTGTGAACGCTGTGGTAATGGACAGGACCCAACAAACTGAAAAAACATTCAGAATGAGTCGAAATGGGCAGGTCCTATTAGGAACAACTGATATAATGAACAACGGCGCGATTATAGAAATAATCAAGAACCCTACCGTAATTACCAGTCGCAACATTACAGAGACAAGATAGGTCATATCAATCATATAGGGATCAAGAGAGATATAGACCATATCAAGACAGGAATAGGAATGATAGATTTGATAACAGGTATCAAGAGAGAGAACAAAATCAACCAAGGAACAATCAGTATCAAAATCAGAACACCGACAATAGAACCTTTGAAAATAGGGAACGGCAAGGTTATTTTCTAAGACAAGAGAACAACCAACGAGGATATTCGAGGTACAAAAATTACCGAGATAAGAACTACCAAACTCAGGGAGAGAGAAACCAGTCTAGAAAAGACAGAGATAAAAGAGAAGAATGGAATAATAGACGAAGGGACACAGAAAGTGATCCAGAACCTGGGACTAGCCAACAAGCTGAGAGGCAAGAGAGACGTCCCAATGAAAAAAACTCCGATTTTAAATTCCTCACAGAATTAAAATCAAATTCATCTCCATTCGATATAGTAATTCAAGACATTTATGAAGTGACAGACGAGGATCTGTTGTTTGAAGAAAACGAAGGATTAGTCCAAAATAAGGCGGAACTACCGATAATTGAAATCTCCGTGGGAAATCAGAACTGTAAATCTTTAATCGATACGGGAGCGGTCATTTCTTTAATGTCTGAAGATTGTTTTCTGAAGCTAGAGAAGGAACAGCAATTTGAGACATTACCGGCTTCGTCAGTCAAAATTAGAGGCTTATTTCAAGACAAATCGATCAAATGCAAACTGCAAGTTCTATTAAAATTCAGGATAAATGAAAGGATATTCGAACATGTTCTTGTGGTGATAAAGAATATACATTTTGAAGTCATTCTGGGAATTGATTTTATCACTCGAGCCAGAATGGTCATAGACATCGACAAGAGGATAATCAAATTCCAGGAGAAAGCTATTAGGAAGATAGCATCTTAGATTCTATATCCTGATTATGATGTAGAAAATCTAGTCAGAGAAGAGATTTTAGAAAATATGATAAACCAGGTCGAGCAAGAGAGAGAGCATTGTGCACTCCATGCCGAGGGATTTAATGAAATAGAGCAGGAATTTTGTGACTTGATCGAGGAATTTAATGACATATTTGACGACAAGCCAGGCTTGATTAAAAATTTTAAGTACCAGATCAGATTGAATGACGATACTCCTTACCAAGCAAAATTATACCCAATACCTGACAAGTATTATGAAGAAGTCAGAGAGATTATTAAGAAAATGGAAACAGAGGGTATTATAAAGAAACAAGCTTCATCCTATGTAAACCCGATTACAGTGGTTAAGAAGAGTAATGGACAATTACGTCTATGTCTAGACGCCAGGAAAATTAATTCCCGCATTCATTTAGAAATGAACCGACCTCCCAAGATCAGAGATTTACTAAGGAAATTTAAAGACAAGGCATGCTTCAGTGTATTAGACCTGACAGCGTCATTTTATCAGGTGGAGCTTACTGAGGACAGCAGGCAATACACAGGGTTTCTGTTTGATCAAACAACCTTCGTGTTCTGTCGCGTTCCATTTGGAATGATAACAGCGGTCCAGCTCTCATCAGGGCACTTGATAGCAAGTTATCGGACGAGGTAATACACAGTGTCACGTGTTATATTGACGACCACATTATTGCTTCGGCTAATGTGGAAGAACATTTAGCAGACCTTAGAAAATTGTTCCTAGAGCTACGTGAGGCGAACATTAAGGTCAATTATGACAAATGTCACTTCATGAAAGAAAATATTAATTTCTTGGGTCATACCATCGATCAATTCGGCTACCACCCAAATCTCAAGAAGATTGATGAGATAGAGAATTTCCCTAGGCCTAAGAGAATCAAACACCTACGCCAATTCCTAGGCATGTGTCAATTTTTGAGCAGTCACTGCCCAGGATACTCAGTGACCATGGCACCATCGTACGATCTGCCAAAGAAAAACAATCGATGGAAGTGGTCGGATCTAACTGAACAGGCCTTCGAGAATGCGAAGACTATGCTGAAGGAATGTGTCAAGTTAGAATATCCGGAATTCAGCCGCACGTTCTATATTGAATCAGACGCTTCCAGAGTAGGTTTGAGCGCGGTCCTGTATCAGAAAGACGAACAGGGAAATAAAAACTACATTGATTTTTGCAGCAGAAAATTAAGACCTCACGAGGAAAAGTACTTTACGACAGAGCTTGAGGCTTTAGCCTTTGTCTCAGCTCTACAAAAGTGGAAAAAGATACTTTTGGGACACCAAATAGTAATTCTTACTGACCACAGAGCTCGGCAATTTATGCTCCAATCGGATTTGTCAAGTGATCGTTTGACGCGATGGACGTTATTTATTCAGCAATTTAACACCACCATCAGACATCAACCTGGCAAAGATAACCTTCTTGCAGATGCCCTTTCAAGAAACCCTGTAAATAAATTGGCGGTAAACATTGTACAATTGGAGGGGAGAGATGAGGTGACCCTGGAAAAGCTACGCAAGTTAGCTGTGTCACAGAAAAGACACACTCCAATAAGACTTATGTTCAGATATTTAAAAGGCTACATGGATTACTTGGGTGAGGATTATCCTGCAACCAGGCGAAATGCTGAACGCCATGCTCTTTGTGGAGAGGTAGTTGGTAAATATGTGGATAAGCACAAGAATAAACTCAGAATAGTAGTGCCTCCAAAGTTAATTGTGCCTTTGATTTGGTTAACGCACAGAACTATAGGTCATGGTGGTTTAGACAAGACCATGAAAACACTTCAAGAAACGTTTTACTGGCCTAAACTACGTCAATCTGTTGCGAGAGTTATTAGGTCTTGTGACAGCTACCAGAGAAGCAAGTATCCATCTGCTATCTCTAAAAAGGAACCTAGGGCAATCATTCCCTATAAACCCCATGAACTTATGGCCTGCGACCTGTTCGGGCCGTGTCCGAAAGGTGCCAGGGGTAACCAGTTCTTACTTGTTACAGTGGATGTATTTTCAAAGTTTGTAACTCTAGATCCAATGCAGAACGCAACATCGGCACAGGTTATCAGTCGGTTAGTGCAGAGTGTTTTTAAGAAAGATGTAAAGCTGGAAACGATTTTATCTGATCACGGAACCCAGTTTACATCACAAGAGTTTAAAGTTGCCATGCAAAGGTTTGGAATACGCCATGTATTTTCCAGTGTCAGATATCCAGAGTCCAACAACTCAGAAAGGCTGATGTCTTAGGTTTCCAAATTCGCACGCCTATATTGTCCGAATGATCATCCCAGTTGAGTGAAATATGTACCTCTGATGGAGACTCGTCTGAATACGACACATCACGAGAGTTTAGGAGATATCTCGATGTTAGTCCACCACAATAGAAAGCCAAAGAGAGCGTGGGACGACATTACACAATTCCTCACTAAGGATGCTGATCATCAGAGCAGGAAAGGGTGGATAATGGCCGAGAAAGCCTGAAGAATTTTGCGGAGAGAAGGCAGAAAAGATATGTAGGAAAGCGTTATAACCCGCCTCTAGTACAGAATAACTTAGTTCTTGTATGCAAGCCAACCAAAACCGACGTAGCGAGGAAAATATATACAAAATTCAGTAACCTGTTTATTGGCCCCTACAAGGTAGGCAGAGTGTAGGGGAACAACAGTTAGTTATCAGATTTTAGACATCCTTACTAACGAGGAAGTAGGAAAGTTCAACGCGAAAAATCTCACGAGATACTATAATGGGATCGAACAATAACAAAATACTGTTCATAGAGTGAATATCAGGAACGATAAAATAAAAGTATTCTCACACTTTTATTTGTTGAGTTGGGAGAGAGATGAGACAGTATTTTGCAATGAGTCGGATCTATGTTGTACGGGAGAGTACTCAGATGAATTCATGCGGCACTTTTTACAAGGCATGTAGCGCATTGATACTTGGTGGCGAGCTTTGGAGTAAGCCAGCTTCACGCTCTACATCCTTTGAACAGGTGCTATGTCTCTAGTTCGAGTAATGGCTACAAAATGGAGGCAGCAGTAACGTCACTCTGATGTAAACTGATATATTCTGATACAGTATTTATGAAAGAGAACATCTGGTAAATGCATTATATTGGAAGAAGAAGAAACTTGAAAGTATTTTACACATAGATAAATGCATATGATAGAATAACAGAGTATTATCGAACACAAGCCAGTGTCGGTATCGACTGTCAATGTCGTTTCGCAACGAAGAGCATTATGGGTCTCACAAGAGCAGTGTGAAATATCTGGCAAGCCAGTGAGGTCAGATCACAATATACTTTGCTTGGAGTACAACACTCCGGTGTCGCGCAAGCAACGCGGTCGTTTACGTACTTAAAAATTAGACGTTCGATGCGAAGTTGAAACCAGTGCAGTTAGACAGTTCGAAACGCAGTTTTTTTGTCTCGGCTTGTTATAGCTAGATATAGTGTTAGTCTTCATTATTAAGGAGCAGTGAACTCAGTCTTCACTAGGACTTGTGATATGTCAATGCCAATATGAGACTATATTCTTCAATAGTTCAGTACAGTTTATACAGTGTAATCATGACTACAGAACAGAGTGTGAATGAACGTGTAATTCGTCACGACATGTTAATGTCGCGGATGGGCTAAGATGGAAGGAATGCAATACAACAGTAGAGTTGACTACCTAGGATGATCTCTAACATCAACTATGAAATACTACAACAGCAGAAAGCTTTTTAGGAAGAGATGGAAGGCGCTTGGGAAAGTTGGCTGTACATTCATACTGTTACTACATGAACTATAATGGCATTCCACGAATAGGCTACAGAACATCTCAGGAACGTGTAAGAACAATGAACTTGTTGCGCGAACAGCTGCTTTTACTTTTAAACCGTTCGGGATCGGGTTCCAGTCGTTTCGAGAACTACGCGACCTGATGAACGAGGGTTCGGTTCCAGAACCAGAACAGTGTGTATTAAGCATATTCCAATTTCAACGAGATGGCATCGTACAAGGTAGCTGAACACCATTTTTCACTAGTAGACAGTATGGATTAGACATACTTTAGAGTGCTCCTTTTTCACCAATTTTTCTTAAGTAGTTAGAAAATGCATTCCAGGGCTAGACCCGATACTTCATCGTTTCTGTCCTATAGTGTATTTTATTTTGTAGTTAACAGTAATATTTTATAATGCTATTTCCAATGCATTATTTTACCCTTTTTCTTGTTACATTTTGGGCATTTAATGGTGTTGTAGCAATCGGTGCTACATTGCATTGTATTACCTCTGGTAATTGTAGGGATTATTGAAAGAACACAACGAGACACACTCTTCACACCACCGATATATTGAACGCCATGACAAGCACATACTGTACACAGGTTGGCCAACGTAAGAGCAACATTGCCAACTTAAATGAATATGCTGAAATTAAATAACTAACATTCCGCCTACATTGACAGACCTTGAACGTCTGTTAACAACAAGACAAATGTCAACAACAAGACATATGTCAACCAGACACATGATAAAATATGACATATTGCAAATAAGAAAATATCAAATTTAAAACAAACAATTGATATATACAAACACACGAAGTGAAAATCGCAGCAAATGTCAATGAAAGTTCCCTGAAAATGGCACAAATAATAATTTAAATAACACAATAATTGATTACACTGGAAGAGCACAGAGTCTATTTACATGTCTCTTAATGGTCCCATTAGCGACCTTCACGGTCACAACTCGAACAACACCATCCGAGCCTGGATGTAATGCAACGATTTCTCCCATTCGCCATGTCAATGGGGGAGAGTTGTCCTCCTTGATGAGCACCACTGCACCTTCCCTGAAGTTGACAGCTCGCTGCCTCCATTTGGATCGCTGCTGCAGACCGTTGAGATACTCCTTTGACCACCTCTGCCAGAAGTGCTGCAACATTTGCTGTATGTGTTGCCATCTACTCAGTCTATTCTCAGGCACAAGCTTTAAATTAGGCTCTGCAATAGCAGTGAGTGAGCTTCCTATTAGGAAATGTGCAGGTGTAAGGGGAGCTGGATCATTAGAGTCACTCGGAAGTAGGGTCAAGGGTCGGGAATTCATACAGGCTTCAATCTGAGTTGTTAGGATAGTCAACTCCTCAAGAGTCAAACTGCTGCTGCCAACTACTCGACGAAAATGGTATTTGAAAGCCCTTATCCCGGCTTCCCAAAGTCCTCCCATGTGTGGAGCACGAGGTGGTACGAAGTGCCACTAGATTCCTTCGTTCGCCAAAGTTGTCATGAGATGATCTCTTTGTTCTTCTGATTGAAAGGGATTGGTTGATGTATCTAATTCTCTTCGAGCACCTACGAAGTTCCTAGCATTGTCAGAATACAGGTGGGCACATTTTCCGCGTCGGGCTACAAATCGATGTAATGCTCCAAGAAATGCTGCTGTAGTAAGGTCACTTACTACTTCTAAATGCACAGCCTTGGCCGAGAAGCAAATAAAAAGCGCCATATATGTCTTTATGGGGGCACGTGTTTGACGTGCTCCATGACGTATGAGAACTGGTCCACAGTAATCCACTCCTGTGTGGAGAAAGGGTCTTGAAGGCGTAACTCGGCTTGAAGGGAGATTTCCCATCAATTGATTTGCTGGTGTTGACTTCAGACTTGAGCATCTGACACAGCCATGCGCGATAGCTCGCACCAGTTGTCTTCCTCTTATTGGCCAATATTCTTCTCGAATAGCATTTAATAAAGCAGATGGGCCTGCATGCAGGTTTCCTATATGCATATCTTGGGCGATGAGGTTGGTCAGGTGTCCGCTTGCAGGAATGATGATGGGATGCTTCTGCCCGTCTGGAATGTTGGCATGTTGAAGACGTCCGCCTACCCTGAGAAGTCCATCTGGAGCTAGGAATGGATTCAATGACTTCAGCTGACTGCTTTCTGCAACTTGATTTCCACTGCGTAGCCTTCGAAGTTCTTCTGAAAACCTGATGTCTTGCTCCATTCTATCTTGAGTAACAAGAGTTATGAACTTGCTGTTGCTTCCTCTTGCCTCTTCGCGCGTTTCTACTTGAATGCGTTGTGGCCACGACTCTTCTTCCTTACTCAGCCATGGTGCACAAGCAGTGCCATACTTGGCTGCCGTTAACCTGTTAGTTTTAACAGGTTGATCGGTAGATTCTCTCCATAGAATCATTTGAAGTTGCGAGTTGGACGGGTTCATTTTGATCTGACGGTACATTTTCTCAATGTCTGCCGTCAGTGCATATCGATGCGTTCTTAAGCAAACAAGGATCGAAAAGAGGTCATCTTACACTTTGGGACCCACCATCAGTAGATCGTTCAGACTCACCCCAGAGTCCGTCTTCGCTGAGGCATAGAATACAACTCTCAGCTTCGTGGTTGTGCTGGAATCCTTCAGCACTGGATGATGTGGGAGGTAATATCTTGGTGAGACATGCGATTCTTCTTCTTCTTCTCCTTCTGGTACAGGTTCCATATGTCCGAGGTCAGCATACTCCTTCATGAACGCTGAATACTGGGCGTGGATCTTGGGGTCTCGGGCAAATCGTCGTTCCAGCCGGAAGAGGCGTTCCTCGGCACATTTCCTTGAGTCTCCCAACAACTGAGAGTCGCCTTTTGACGGCAATCTTACTGTGTACTCCCCGGTGGGCTGCCTTGTGACATTTTCCTTGAAATGATCTTCACATAATCTATCTTCCCCCGTGAATACCTTCTCATTTCCACATTCCTTCAGTTGCCAGAAACGTCGCCGTTGTACACTGATGTCAATCTTGACGCTCAGATAACAGGATGTGTTTCTAGTGGGTTGATGATTTTCAACTCTTCCCGTGATAATCCATCCCAATTTCGTTTCTTGTAGCAATATCCGTTCTGTACCTGGTCTCAGCTGTCTTCGACCAAGTAAATCCCAAAATGCATCTCCTCCAAGAAGAATGTCAATGTTACTGGGATCATAAAAGAAGGGATCAGCCAGGCTGATATTGCTGGGTATCGATAGTTTAGATGGGTCAACAGGACTTGAAGGCATGCGATCTGTGATCTTGGGAACCAGTAGAAAGTCTGCTGAATTCTTGTACTCTGTGTGACGAGAGTTGAATGTGGCACGAATGCTGTGCTTAACGAGTGTTGCGGCACCATTGATTCCTATGACGGGAACTGAAACACGATCCTTCCGAAGGCCAAGTTTGGAGCACAAAGTTTCTGTCATGTAATGGCTTTGTGACCGAGAATCCAACATAGCTCGGCATGTAACAGATACCCCTTTGTTATTAATGACGTCGATCAATGCTGTAGCCAGTAGCACTTGAGATTCACGTCTGTTTATGGCATGACCCGTGAAGCTACTTCCCTGTTGCGGTTCTTGTAATGTCGGCTGCTTATCAGTAATGTCTCCTTCATGAGTGACGTTTGTGAGATGAAGAAGAGTGTTGTGTTTACTCGAGCATCGTTTACAGTGAACAGATTTACATTCTTTAGAAACATGGCCTCGTCCTAAACAATTGAAGCACAATTGCCACTTCGTGACATTGTTGCGCCGTTCTTTAACGCCTAACTGCAGGAACCGGGCACATTGGTACAACCTGTGACCATGACGAATAGAAGGACCTAGTGTGAGGACTCCGTCATTTTAGCACGGTAGTTTCTGGTCCCGCCGCTACAAGCACTGCAAGCGAGTATGTCCAACACGTGCTGTGTTTCCGTCGAGCCGGTTCATAGAAAGTGCGCGAGAAGTTACTGTGTGAGATATTTGTGTGAATTAAATTGAATTTTCTTTGCTTTCAGTTCTTAAATTCAGTTCATTGTGTCTTGTGTACATCAGCGTTTTGTGTTTTGTGTACTTCAAACATATTTCTTATGTGGCTTGGTTCATTTAATAGTTCAACATGCCTTATTGTTTTGTTGGTTGGTTGGTTGGTTCCTTAGTTTAGGGGCTGCGACAACGCGGTCATGTAGCCCCGTGTACTTTGGGTGTGTGTAGAATCTGTCTGATAACCGGTGTTAATTGTGATGACTGTATTAGTGTGTGTATCTGTTTTTTAATTCAAGTAGAGACTGCAACTTTGAATTTTCAAATAGTTCCTACTTTTGCCGCCAAACGCCACCGTCAACGACTACTAGACCTAGTTCAGAACTAGCTACTAGACGCCACCGCAGTCGGCTCTTGGCAACGAACGTAGCAACCTAAGAGCGTTGTTTACATTCTTAACCTATCCAATTTAGTTTCACACAGGTGTAATTAGTGGAAAGATTTTTAACATGCCATAAATCTATGACATGGGACCGCCGGCTTTACTTCCCCTCCGAAGGAAGGCATACTGAGGGATTTTTAACGCTCTTAAAAAATCCGACGGCTTCGGCCGGGTTTGAACCCGCTATCTTGGGCATAGAACTTATTGTTTTGTACCTGGCTGTAAGTCAGGGTATGGTCGAGTAGTTGACGTTATACGATTTTTTTCACCACCGAAGGATACAAATCAATTTTCTTCAGACCGTGAGATCTACCAATAATACCTTTGCCTCCAATAGAACCTTGGAATCACTAGTAGTAACCCTACAGAGTACTTTGGAGATGTGTGAATGGCTTTGGGAGAAAGGTTATAAGTATGTGTTGACAGGAAAGCTCACCCAAGATCCCTTGGAACGGCACTTCGGAATTATGCGGTCTTTCAGTTCAGATGATCATCCATCGACAATAGATTTCCTTCATTTGCATCTACTTCAATGTATATACGTCCCTATAAAACAGGCTTTAAATGTTGGTGGAAATTGTGAACCTAAACGGGAGCAGATCTTGACCTCGTATGTTAATCAGATGCGTATATTAGCCCGGAATGCGGAAGTGCATAACAAGACAGTGAAGGAATCAGTGGAAACTTCCATTAAGGAAAAAATTGTGGTTCGAGATGCAGTAAATATCGAAGACTGGGAAAGCTCTGTACCTGAATTTGACAGCGCAGTTCGAAACTCTTCGATTGATAAGTGTTTAGTGTACCATTTGGCTGGCTATGTTGTTAAGCACTCTTCTAAAATTATTAAGTGTTCGCCTTGTGCTCATTCTCTACGTGACAATAATCTAAATAAATTTTCAGTTCTTACCGAAATAAAGGACTACGGCTCAATGAACAATGAAGTGTTTCTAACACGTCCTTCGAGAAGTGTATGTGACATCCTTTTCCAGGCCGAGAAAGTAATTACCGGAAAATTAAACTCAAAATCGATGTGGAGCGAAATATTTTTTGATTGCATCGATTCCATAGAAACAATTTCAGTTGATCCTTCAGGAGCTGGCTGTTGTCTTCAGCATGTCATGAATGTTATCCCCAGACTTGTTTATCATTATATAAAGTGCCGATTTTTCTTCAGAACGAAGGAAATCCGCCGAGATTTGCAATGTCGAACATCCGCCAAGTCTTCACGCAAGCTTTCAAAAGTCCAGTAGCCGACAAAATGAATTGGTAAGTAGGGTGTTACTTTAAATAGTTTATGAGTGCTTGTTTTAATATGCTGGGGATTATGTTTTTTTTTTAATCTGTGTCTGTATACTCCAGGAATCTGTGCTTATCGTAACATGTAATGAATACCGTAGTTCTTATTTCCGTGAATTATATTTTCCATTGTGCCTTGCCGTGCTATTTTAATTGTAATCGCTAATTACTTTTTAAAAGAGTATTAGTTACAAAGTCATTCGTTTCCCTTAGCAGCATCCCTAAGACCAGCTGAGCTAACACCGGCAGCGTGGAACTAGCCCCCTCCAACGCTGCCTGGCGGGGCGCGCTTGAACTTGATGAGTCTGCTCACTTTCCCTTTCATTCGTCATGCTGTGACTGTTGCCACACATGTTGCATTTTCCCAGTTGAGTTGTGAAGCAAGCGTTCGAGTTTGATCGCGGTGTAGTCTTATTGAAGGGGTTCTTCATTTGTTCCTTAGATGTGGCCTTACGATTCACCTCAACAGCTTCTAATACTTGACATCGCTGTTGAAGGAATGTTGTGATGCCTGTGATTGTTGGCAAGTGGTCTGATTGTTTGCTATTTTCCCACTGCCGTTGAGTAGCTGGATCTAATTTAGTGTACACTAAATGTACAAGAAGTGCGTCCCAGTGTTCTGTTGGTAAACCCAGTGCCTTGAGTGACCGAAGATGTTTTATTGTGTCATCAAAAAGCCGTCGTAGAGAGCTGGCAGATTCCCTTTCTACCGTCGGCAGGCCAAAGAGAGACCTCACATGAGATTGAACAATAATTCTCTTGTTTTCAAACCTCTCGTGTAACAGTTGCCATGCAATAGAGTAATTTGCAGCAGTTAACTGAAGAGAATGAATTAATTCTGAAGCGGAACCCTTGAGTGTCGACTTGAGGTAATGGTACCTTTGAATGTCAGTTAACGCTTCATTGTTGTGTATTAAGTCTAGATATGTGTCCTTAAATGGCAACCATTCCTCGTAATTACCGTGAAAACTTGGTAGTTCAATTGTGGGTAATTTAACTTCTGTGACACGTGTTTGTGACGTACTACACTGATATGAAAAGGTAGTTGATTGTGAGCATTGTTGCATTAATTGTTGTGCTCTTGAAACGGTGCCGAAATATGTATCCTCAAAATCTACTCTTTCCTGTTCTTGAACACCTTGCTTCATTACAATATCAATTTCTGATTGAACGGTTTCCAATTCAGCATAACATTCCTCAGCTTTCGAAAGCCTCATTTGTATTTGCAGTAGGCCTTGTTCTATACTGTACGAGTCTAAAATGTTCCAAATCGCGTTAATTTGGCCTTAATCTGCGCACGCTTGCCTTTCAACACGGCTAGTTTTTCAGTCATGGTTGAAATGTAAATAGCAACTCAAGTTGTAAAGAAGGTAACTGAAGGACAATAGTGAAGGTAATAAAGGAAGTATAAGGAGCTCGCTCACTCACCGATTTGTAGGGCTGCAGAGTGCGGTGCCCTGCTGGTTACGGCCTGGGCGATTGGGTCTCACCCTTCCTGGAAGTCAGCTGTCACTTTCACTTTCACCTATTCCCTAGCGGCTGTTGTTCCTTGAAGGCGCGGCGATGGTCAGTTGAGGGTTGACGTTGATTTATGACACTTGCCCACTGAGCTGGACGAGTGACTGTAAGTGGTTGAATGTCTTTCTACCAGAGTGCGTCTGCTTGCCTATTGTAATCTTCAACAGATTCACCGTCCCGGAATATGAAAATGACGCAAACGTGGTTTCGAATATCGGGTGATCTGCTCGGATCTGATATTGCTATGTATACTCGTTGCACTTTTACTTACTAGGTCGACAGTCTTCTCGGTGTTAGAATGCTGCACGAAATCCAGATGCTGTACTGAACTGATTCGTCTAGCACTCGCGCGCTTCGCTAAGACGCTATTTCGCCAAACACTTATTTTATCACACGAAATCATGAATATGACTCACTTCACTGTCAATCCGTGTCAGAGGACCAAAATTATGTTGTAGCAATCGGTGCTACATTGCATTGTATTACCTCTGGCAATTGTAGGGATTATTGAAAGAACACAACGAGAGACACTCTTCACACCACCGATATATTGAACGCCATGACAGGCAAGGTAAGTAGTCATCATGACATGCACATACTGTACACAGGTTGGCCAACGTAAGAGCAACATTGCCATCTTAAATGAATATGCTGAAATTAAATAACTAACAAATGGAACAATATAGTTTGTTGAGAAGACATATATGAAGAGTAGGAAGAAGACTGCGATAACTTTATATAAGAATAGTTGTTAGCAAGCAGATGTCCGATACGCCACGTATATTTGAAGATTATTGGAACAAACACTTCTAAAATTTTGAACTATGAATCAGAACACTTATGCATTTCACACAAGTTTGTTTAATAGACGTGTGGGTCTATTTTTCGTCGAGTGCAGTATAGATATGGAAACATAATGATTTCTAGAGTGGATATTTGCGATTTTTGGATACATTTTTGACAATCCGCAGTTTTTCGAGATTTTCTTTTTGTATTTTTAGACACTCTTTAGTTCGTTGAGGTTTTTTTTCTTAATTCGTTTGTTGAACTCCATCCTAGTTAAACGGTAGATTCTAATGGTCTACGTGTACCTTCTTAAGACAGGCTCTCTACCATGGTGTAGTATCTTTCGTGTTTCTTTGGGGGAGGATCTCCAGTCGAATTTTGTTTAGTGGAGGGCTGAATCGTTCTTTTTGCAGTGATCTATCTACAATTTCTTGAAATAAATATTTATGAACATGAGAATACATTGAGAAATAAATAAATATTATAGAAAGATTGTATAAAATATTTTCGTTACAAAGCGAAATGATGATTTTGAAAATTCTCAAGCACTGTTATTTGAACAGCAGAATACATTATATTTGTCTCAGTTCTGATAAAAATTGTCCATGATACTTTAACTTATGTCAATTTCGAAGCATGGTACTTTACGATTGTTATGTAAAAGCTTATTAAATCTTAATAATGTTTGGAAAAATATTTACAAGCTATTGGGAGTTTATGTATGAATAAAGCAATGGTTGTTTGCGGAATTTGATTGTAATAAGGCGATATTAGACATCGATGGATGGTCTATATCACATTTTTCCAGTAAAAATTAGCTATTGAGCTATTACTGGGTGCACTTATGTGTATATTTTTGAACGTGCAGTATAGTCACGATTATTGATACTAGAATAAAGTTAATGAATCCAACATTTAAGTAAAACTAGCATTATAATAATTAATCTGGAATGGATTGTTCGAATTGATGACATTTGTTTTAGAAGAAAGGTCTAATTGGAAAGACGAGTAATAATATTTGAAGTTGGTAGCATGCTGAGCTTCTATGCCCACGATCGCGGGTTCAAATCATGCCGAAGTCGTCGGATTTTTAAGAGCGTTAAAAATCCATCAGTATGCCTTCCTTGGGGGGGGGGGAGTAAAGCCAGCGGTCCCATGTCATAGATTTATGGCATGTTAAAGAACTTCCACTAATTACACCTGTGTGAAGCTAAATAGTATAGGTTAAGAATGTGAACAACACTCTTATGTTCCTACGTTCGTTGCCAAGAGACGACTGTGGTGGCGCCTGGTAGCTAAGTTCTGAACTAGCAGTCGTTGACGGTGGCGTTTGGCGGCAAATGTAGGAACTATTTGAAAAATTCGAAAGTTTGCAGTCCTTACTTGAATTAAAAAACAGATAACACACACTAATACAGTCATCACAATATAACACCGGTTATCAGACAGATTCTACACACACCCAAAGTACACGGGGCTACATGACCGCGTTGTCGCAGCCCCTAAACTTAGGAACCAACCAGTTTGCATAATTGCATGGCTGTGCGGATAGCGGATAAACTGCGGATAATGTTTGGATACAATTTTCGGATAGTTTTTAGAATACAATCCGAACTTGTTTAATACCGTACCATTATTAGGACCCGGATATTTATGACATAACATATTTTTCCGTTAAGTTTTTTATGACAAATATAAGATGATTAAGCTATTCTTATTCAAATAATGTCATTAAGCATAATTAACAGTCCTAACAGGAAATGATTGCAATTCTGGCTGTATAACATTCATTTTCAACATAGCACATGACATACAAAACCTGAGGGAACGTTTTTTCCTCAAATGTCTAAATATGTTGCTTTATGAATTTATGCTTCATCTAATTAAAAACATTATTGTAATGCCTTTAGATTTGGATTACAAACGTGGGAATGGGTTAAGATGCCGTGCGGATGCTGGGGGACAAAAGTTGTGCGGATGCGGATAACAGTCGTGCGGATGCGCTTAAAGTTTTGTTTATCCACCCTCAAGACAATGGCTCACCTGCCAAAGTCATCGTTAAAAAGGATCGGTTCGGCCCCAAAGTGATGCTGTGTGTCTGGTGGAATTTTGTAGGAGTGATTCGCTGGGAGTTTGTTCCAAACAGGTGCGCAGTCAACAACTGGACCGAGTTCATACAATTTTGAGACGGAGATATCCATACCAGCATTAGTTAACCGAAATAGAGTTCTCTTTCAGCAGGACAATGCGAGACCTCATACTGCATGAGCAACCATGGTATTGGGAACCATTCAATTTACCCAACTGAATATCCCGAAGTAGAACATATTTAACTTGTTCTTCTTCTAACTTTTCCTTATACTCCTCTATAATTGCATACTCTTGATCAAAATTGCCTACACTAGCCGCGTCTAACTCTTCTGTAGCATTTTTTGAGAGAAGTTCATACCATTCGCATTCGAGAATACTCAAATCCTTGGCAAGGCGTTCTAGTGTGTTGTACTTAACCTTAACAGTTTCTGGCGACGGCTCTCTTTCGTCTAGCATTTGCATAATTGCATGGTATGTTTTCGTGAACGTCATACGAGTTGCCTTTCGCTTTCTCGCTAGAAGATCCATTATTGTTCACGTATAACAAATAGCTTAACATATTAAGCTATTTGCGTATAATAATTTCAGTGATAACCAATAATAATTATCATTATGTTAGGGCTTACCTCGTTGTGCAATTCCTACCACGTGGTCCGGATTACTTGTATCACTTTGTTACTTGTCACCAACACGTCGGAGCGTATTATCACGCCGAGGTCACCACGATATTGGGAACCATTCAATTCGCCCAACTGAATAGCCCGAAGTAGAACATTATATTGAATTAATTCCAAACAAGCACAACTACATATTTCAACACAAGATTTCACAGCCGCCATACTTCCAACATTTTTATACAAGAGTGCTTTCAAAGATACTAAGCAATTATACAGTATAGCCAACCAAAAGAAAAATACTTAAAATAGAGCATTTTGAGCTACTATAACACTAAGTAATAAACAAAAGGAGATTTGTTTTTGTTTTTGAAACAAAAGGAGTAAATACTATGGAGTTCTCCACATCCTCCCCACTTTTGATGGGACATAACACATCTAATAATTACAAAATCACACTTTCTGTAAAGTTCGATAACAAATCACAAAGATTTTTTAAAAATTTTAATCGTTCTTCCACTCCTGGTTGCTACTATCCTTGTGGAAATGTCTGGACGATTGGTAGAATCCTAAGCAGCCAGTCCCGTAGATGGAGAGTCAGCATTCTCCGAAGCACTCAGTTCCCCAGATAGATCGTCCTTCTTTACAGCAGTGTCAACAGTCTCTAATGCGGAGCACTCCAATTGGAACAACCTCTGCATTGGGCGAATTAACTCACCAGAAACTGTCTTCAGTCTCGCAACTCTTCCAACACCATCTTTTCCAGGATACACTTCCAACACTCGTGCCATGGGCCACTCGATCCTCTTCTTCCCATCAGATCCAATAAGTACCACATCCCCTACGTTCACAATTGGGGATGGAGGTTTCTTAGGTCTCTGAATTAATTGACTCAAGTACTCATCTCTAAATCTTTTCCGTAAGTCCTGTCGCAGTTGCTGCGTATAGTGGAATCTCTTAGATGAATACATTAAATCCAATTGATCCAAATCAGGAGTTCCTACGCCAATGCCATCTTGCAGAAATATTGCAGGTGTAAGTGGGATGAGACCATCTGTATTCTCAGGCAAATACGTGATCGGACAAGAATTGATCAAGGCCTCACAGTCACATAGCAGTGTCGACATTTCTTCGTAATTTATTGAACTTTTTCCCCATTCCCCGTCGCAGAATTTTCTTCACCACTTGAATAAGGCGCTCCCACCAGCCGCTCCACCCGGCAGCCATTGGGGGGGGGGGGGGGTAAACTTCCACTGGATTCGCTGCACTGTAGACTCTGTCTCTATCTGTTTCCAATCGATAGTCCCAAATAAATTATCGGTGCTCGTGAAGTTTGTGCCGTACTGTAGACCACCTTTGGTCTTCATCTACGTGCAATGAACCTCTGAAGGGACAACAGGAATCCATTTGTTGTGAGGTTGCTGCACAACTCTAAGTGTATTGCTATGTATACAGCACATGTAATTATCACTATCCAGACCTTTTGTCCTCCTTTTAATATCAAGGGTCCAGTAAGGTCTATTCCCGTCACTTCAAAGACAGCCGCATCCTTGATCCAGTCCTCTAGTAACGTTCCTGGGCGTACCTCTACGCGCTTTGATGTATGCCTCTTGCACTTCATACATTTTGAGATTACACTCCGAATACTCCTTCTTCCACCTATAATCCAAAATTGTTCCCTCAAGCGAGAAAATAAGATGTGAGTGCCAACATGTAGCATCTTCATATGTTCTCCGTGTATTGGGAGTTGAACCGATCCATGCTTGCGCGGTAGAACCATTGGGCATCGAAAATCTTCGCTGTCCTTTCTCTCCACTATCTTGGTCTTCACTCGTGCAATCCCCTCTGCGTCTTTGAAGGTACATAGTGTCTTCAAAGAGGAATTTCTTTCTTCAGGGAAGACTTCTTCTAGCACTAATCGAATGAGTAGTCGCTCCAACGCTTGCATTTCTCCAACTGATATCTCCCCTTTGACTCTTTCCAATGGCGTCTTTCTTGAGTTGTCAGCGAATCTCCGCATCCAGGCGAGCATTCTGACAATCTTCGTATATGAAGAGAAATACCTGAGGTACCACTGAGGCTCCATTGAAGGGGCAAGGCTGGTTATTGTTTCCCTTTCCTTTTCGCTGAGTATCTCCTCTTCATCAAATACTTCGTTGCATGGCCAGAATTCTTGACACAGCTTCCACCAGGCGGGGCCTTCCCACCACTCCTTTAGCCCATCAACGTTGCATCCTTGTGAAGGTAAACCTGCTGGATTGATTCTTCATGGTACATGATTCCTCCATTTTTCTGTGAGTAGGTCAAGATCTCATTTACTCCGTTTCGTACAAAGATCCCCCACTTCACACCCATCTTGAGCCAACTTAAGGCGGTGGTAGAATCTGTCCAAAAATACTGTGGTATATCAACACAACCTAGGCTCTCCTTTACTGTGGTTAACACTCGAACACCAATACAACATGCCATAAGATCGAGTCTTGGAATGGTGGTTTGCTCAGTTAGTTAGTTAGTTATTGTTGTTTTAAGGGCGAAACTACGAGGTCATCTGCTCCTATTAACACAGATTAAAGAATACAACTTCGGAATTAAATTAATTTTCATCATGAATTCTTTCCTCAAGATGGAGTCCATACCATTCAAAAACTCATTCAAATCCTCAGGCGTGTCGGCCAAGATGACTATGTCATCGGCAAATATCAGAGATGAAATTATTTCTTCTTGAATCTTCACTCCCACTTTAAACTTTTCTCCAATTACCTTCAGTGCTTGCTCAATGTAAAGATTGAAAAGTATGGGTGACAAGTTGCAGCCTTGCCTTACACCTTTCTGAATACCAGCTTCTCTCTCATGTCCTTCAGCTCGAATGACTGCTGTCTGGTTTCCGTATAGATTGTAGATCACACTCCTATCCCTGTACTTTATCCAATCGTTTTCAAAATGCCAAACAATTTAGTCCAATTAACGTTATCAAAACCCTTTTCTAAGTCTACCAATGCCATGAACGTTCTCTTATCTTTCCTTATTCTACCTTCTCAGCCTGAGGCTTAGTACAGCTTCCCCTGTTCCTACATTTCTTCTAAAACCAAACTCCGTTTCTATCTGGCTTTCCATCCTCTTGTAAATTATTCTAGACAGGATCTTTGAAGCAAGAGTAATTTAGCTGATTGTACGGTAATCTTCACATCTGTCAGCTCCCACTTTCTTTGGTATAGGAATGATAACATTCTTCTTGAAATCAGAGGGTACCTAACCTGTCTCATAAATCCTACGCACCAAGTGATATAACCTGATCAGACCTTCATCTCCTATGCTGCGTAGCGTAGCAACTCAATCGGTATATCATCTATGCCTGGTGCTTTGTTCCTGCTTAAGTCTTCCAATGCTCTGTCAAATTCTGATTTCATTATTAAATCTCATTTTGCATCCTGATCAATTTCCTCCTCACTTTCCATTACATGATTCTCAATCTCCTTTCCCTTATACAAACACTCTATGTAAGCTTTCCATCTCTCCTTCGATAAGCTGAGTCTACTGTTCTTAATTTCAGACAATTTTCTATGCCTGCACATTTCACTTTCAACCATTCTTCTTTCGCTTCGTTGCACTTCTTGTTAACCTCATTTCTCTGACGTCTGTATTCTGCTTTCCTTTTTTCATCTCTTACATTCTTGCGTTTACGCCTTTCGTCCATCAATTCTTGTATATCCTGAGTGATCCACGGTTTTCTACCTATTCTTTCTTTCCTACCAATGTTTTCTTCTGCGGATTTTGTTATTTCATTCTTCAAAAGTGCCCATTCATCAGCAATTGAAGTTTGTTTAGGGTTTTTCATTAGTCCTTCCTTTATACTCTCCTTGAATCTTTCGTTTACATCCTTCTCGTTCAGTCTGTCTATTGCCCACCTTTTTGGCTTTTGACTGTTCTTCAGTTTCTTAAATTTTAATCTGCATTTCATAACAACCAGATTGTGGTCAGAGTGGATTCGTGCTGTGTGTGCTCTGAATATTAATAAATGGACCATGTGGTGTATTCTTGGAATACACGGTACGAGAGAATATAAAGTTTAATGCTCTTTGCTTGTTCATTCCTTCCTCTTTATCAAACACCAACAGTGATCTTCTATTTTCTCTTTGGTGATCATGTCGCTTATATCTTTTGTGAGTCTGTTCTAGATATATATCTTCCATGACCCTCCTAGCGTCATCTAGCAGCGAATCTCTGAAGCTCCTCAATTCTTCCTGGTGCAAGAGGATTTACTTATCCATCTGGCCACCAGATTTTGCTACCATCGCCAGCTATCTTCTCCGTGAGCAAGAGAACTTCGTCTACTTTTTCACTCACCATGCTGTGCTAGTATCGCCTGTTATCAACCCTTTGAAGACCATCTCCTCAAGAGAATTTCATTTCTTATGTTGGTTATGCTGATATGTATACCTTTTGTCTCCTACCCCCACTCCTTTCCCTTCCTTGGATCCTCTCTGTGCTTCGCTGAGTGGGCCTCACTTGTAAGTCGGCAGTTGACTCGATCAGTCAGGGCTCAACTAGAGCCAGTCTCCTCAAACCAAGAGACACTCTCTACATTCTACGCCATGTTGGCACCTTAGGTATCCGTCAAAGGGAACTTCACCTTCGACATGCAACCAAGATAAGTACAGCTTTAAGGTTTTAACCTCATCTTCATCAGTCTTATTCTCTACATGCTTTTATTGATTATTTTATAGACAGCGTGAGATTACTTATTTGGGGCGGTAATCATTCTTCGCGGGATTTGCCATGCTGAGCTTTTGTCTGTCTAAGCCAACCTTAACAGAAAGTAGCTTTTCTTAAGCTATTTAAATGAGAAATCTTCTCACCACGTGGGATATTATTTAATACCCGCTGTCTATAATTCACCAAGCTAATTCCTCCGCTGGATTGACTTTGGCCCCATTCTTCTATTAAGATCGTTCTGGAACCTTCCAGATCCTGTACTTTATCTACAAGTCCTGCCGTCATGTATTTTTCACTCACTTGTGAGAATACTAGTTAAAATTGAAGAATCTCACCTCTGAATTAAAGCTCAATAGCTAATTTTCTTCTACCGTTCGAATGTTCTATGGCGCATTTAATTGTAATCCTCAACTTTCTCAAGCATTAGACTTTCGCCTATCTAGTGCAACCAGTCCTTTTTCATCATTGCAATAACTTTCTTTGCCATAAACTTTCGTGTTACTACAGTGAATTTTTCGTCTATTCAAAAGACTATAGTGAAAACTAGTGCTTGCCCAACTTTTCTACCGCGTCGCGATCGTCCGTCTACATTAAATAAGGCCATGAACATTTATCCTCAATCCCAATCGATCTTTCCTAAACCTTCTACTAACAAACTATATTAATAAAATTGAAACTCAGGGTCATTTCCAATAAGATGTCACTCTATCGAAGTGCCCTTCCATCTTGTTTGTTTATCATTAATTAATTTCTGTATAACTACGTGTTTTATACACGGTTCAAACTTACATTGTTTCTACCTTATAATCAGGGAAAACAATTCTTTCAACTCTTGAGTGAGTTATTTCTAGGTCTCACGAAATGGAAACTGCCCCATTTGGCTCGTGATTCCTACGTAAACATAGGAGGTCGAGAACCTTCCTTTTGATTTTCTCTTCAGGTTTCACAGTAAGTGACCTGCCCTTATTTGTATATTAACCAAAAGTAATTCAGCTTAAATATAAGAAGTTGTAGGAACTTCTATCTTATTCTTCATGTTTTTCTTATTGTTATTTTCGAATTTGTAACTTTTTTCTAAAATAGTTGCCTGGAAATTTCTTAAAGTACACTCCTTGTACTTAATTTAAAGTTTAAACTTCTTTCACTTCATTTGTCTTTTTTAAATCTTACAAAGATTTTAGTACATATATAAGGTTTGAAACCTAAAGAATTGTTAATTGCCTGGAGCAAACTTTAAATGTTAGGAGGTCTGCGACCCCAAATTGTTACTAAAAATTTAAACTATATACTTGTCAAATTTATTAGACTCTTTTGCCTTGTTAAATAAATTAAATATTTGTTTTTGGATTTATCATTTCTCTAATACAACGGTTAGGCAAGATCCTGTCTTCCTTGGCTCTCTCTACTCAATGCCATTAAATCTATTGATAGGGCTTTCACCACTCGTTGCATTTGAGCAAGAACTCTTAGTGGTAATCTCGTCAAAGTTTCTCTTAGCTTTAAAAGCTAATCCTAACTGGCCAGTAAGGCAAGTAAAGCTCGCTACGCCAGCTACCTGCTTGTGGAGATCCTCTCCGAAAACTTATGGTTAGTTTTCCAAAAGATAAGTGTTTCTTTTTGTCTAAACTTTTAGCCGGCTCCTTGCTGAGTAAAAGCTTAGCCATTTCCAAATGCAACCATTGGTCCACTTCCCAAAATTACTCCCCAAGGTATAATTTTTTTATCATTATCCTTCTTGGAAGCACTTGGTCGCTTTTTCAGGAACTCGATAACTTCGAAAACTGGAAATACCAAACCTGATTCAAATTATTGGCATCCTTCGAATTACCTTGCAAAAACGAATTTCTTTGAACAGACATACAATAAATCTGTTACTCTCAGTCTTGCCAGACCAACACCCTTCCCCATAGTAGTCTTATGCATGCTTGGAAGGAAATGCACTAAAGCCTTTCTCTGGCAAACCGCCCAAGTCTTAGCTGCGGTTCCCGTCAGCTTCGACCAGGTCCATACCCACTTTAGGTATCAGAGAGCGGATTTGCAGTTGCAACCGCCTCTAAGTGCATTTAAAGTTAAATTTATAACTTTTGTGGAACTCTCATCCTATTTCTCTATCGTTTCTCTCCAGTCCAAAACCCACCTCCTCTTCTTAATCATCTTCCCTTGGTGGTCAGGTTATTCCTCAGCCAATAATCTACCCAAAATTTGGTCCCAGAAACCCGGGAGAGTCCATTTATTGTTCCTTTGCAGAGGTTATTTGACAATACCTTGCAAATTATTAATATCTGCTTTGAATCTTTCAGCTATAACTACATCGTGCAAAGCCTGTGAAGGGGAATGAGGCCGCTCCTGTCTCCCGTGGTGTGTCCCTTACTTTCTACTTATTTGCTGCTGCCAGCCTGACAGCATCTCCAAGGTTCCACAGTCTCGTGAGTTACACTTTAATCCATTTTCTTTGTCATGGCTCCTACTGAAAAGGATGAAACTCTCATTGCCAGACGTTCTTCCTATAAAGGGCAACTTACCAGATTCAGAAATGTCATCAACAAATTAAATCCCGCCGAGTGTGATTTAGACATATTGACACAACGCCTTAAGTTGTACGAACGGTCCTATGATTATTACGATCAAATTCAAACCGAGATTGAATCCGCTTGCCCAGAACTTCAATCGGATCGGGACGAGGTCGAACCCTTGTACTTTGAAGGGATTGCCAAGGCCCACCAACTGATCCGCAGTATCTCAGAACCGGACACTAGGGTCATCAATCCGGCCCAGTTCGCACCAGCTTCAGTTCACAAGAACAAACCGAAACCGTTAATTCCAAAGATAAGCCTACCTCACTTCTCAGGCCAGGAAGGTGAATGGTATTCTTTTTATGAACTTTACTGCTCACTCGTTCATGACAATAAGGAAATTCCCGACATTCATAAATTCTACTTCTTACGTACGTCTTTGGAAGGCGAGTCCTTGGCCTTGGTTCAGTCACTGCCTTTAAGCGCAGATAACTACCACATCGCCCTTAATCTTCTTAAAGAGAGATATGGCAAATTACGTTTGTGTGTGGCTCGCCATATCCGCTGTCTGTTTAACCTGCCAGTCGTCAAACGTAATGACGTCACCTCTTTAAGAGACCTGTTAGACTCTATGCAGTTAAATGTTAGAGCATTATATCAACTTAAACAGCCTGTCCAAACATGGGACACCATACTTATTCATCTAGCTACATCCAGATTCGATTTTTCGACTTTAAAGGCTTGGGAGATCGAACTCGCTCGCAAGGAGGAATACTCGTTCGAACACCTCATCTCGTTTCTCAACAGCCGATGCCAAGTCCTTACAGCACTCGCATTTCAGTGCGAAAATGTCGAAACGAGTCATCAGTGTCACACTTTTGAGAAAAAACTTGCTTCTTCAAAGGGTCATCAGCCCCCATCTGTCGAGAACAAGCAAACTCGTTCTGCTTCTTTCAACCATTCAAGAGAACATATCAGGCCGCTCAACAAATCTTTAAAATGCATGCTCTGCAAAAAGTTGCACATTTTGTATTTGTGCAAATCTTTTAAAGAATTGTCTGTCGAAGATCGAAGGACGTTTGTCTTCAATAGCAAATATTGCTTCAACTGCTTGTCACCTAAGCATTCTTCTTCAAACTGTACGTCATCCAATCTCTGTTTCCATTGTAAAAAACCGCACCATTCTTTATTGCACGTTCATGATAAATAGAGGTCATCAGTACCCGCTTCTTCAAACTCCATGCAGAGCAGCTCCGAACAAACTAATGCTTCTTCCTGCATTTCTAACGCCGAAACTTCTCACAGTGCGCAAGTCCTTTTGTCCACTGTACAATTCGAAATCCAAGATAAATTTGGAAATTGGGTTCGAAACCGCGGTCTTCTCGATTCCGCTTCAACTCATAACTTTGTTTAGCAATCATTAATTAAAAAACTAGGTCTTTCGTCAGCGCCTATTTCCATCAATGTATCCGGCATTGACAATTTGAAAACTCAAGTCTTGCAGTCTTCAAAATTGAAAATCAGAGACGTTTGCCAAAGAAACACCAATCTTAACTTAAACTGTCTCATTCTTACCAGTATTGGCAAGGACACTCCTAGCAGCTCTATTAATACTTCCGGTTTAAAGATTCCTTCGCACTTAAGGTTAGCTGATCCTCAGTTTAATGCTCAAGGTCCCATTGATGTACTTTTCAGTGCCAATGTTTTTTGGAATTGCCTCCCTAAACAGGTTCGCAAGTTATCCTCAAACGTGGTCGCCAGAGACACCGATTTTGGTTGGGTTATTACTGGTGAAATCCAACATCCCAGTCATCAAACCAAATCGCAATGTCATTTCGTTACAGCTGACATAAATCCCTTTTCTGAAAAAGAGAACGCTCATGTTTTCGATCTCGATACTTTTGAAAAACACTTGCCGAAACGATGTCTTATCGTGAACAACTACGCCACCTTGGTAAGTTGTTTAAATGATTTTGTCTTATTTCTGCACAAAATGGCAATTCAAATTCGCCTTGCCTTGTGTTACTTTGTTTACCTTCTCATGTCATTTCTTCTAGCAGGTAATTGCTTAAACTCTCTATCGAAAACTATCTTCCCCTTGTGTAAAACCATGGCTATCAGTCACCATCACTTCGCTGTAAGCTATGTTTCACTTCTTTCGCTATTTAGAAGGTTGGCCACGGCCGGCTCCTTCCTCCTTCCTCACAATTGGAAGCCGATTTTGAAACCGCTTGAAAATCTGAATTCTCTAGCATCTAGAATAACTATTCCTACGCATAAACTCCTTCTCAATGTCCCAGCTTCTCTTCCTATTTCGGAAGAATCAAGCTTTTTTCTGTCGAAAATTGTCGGATTCCGTAATCCTCAATATTATGCGAAATTGATTTCTTACTTTATTTCATATGTCTCTAAATTGGTTTTTCACGTCCAAGTTACGATTGACTGCATGCCGTCCAACCTGAATATCTGCTTTAAATCTCAGCTGATTTCACTCGTGTTGTTTGTTTACTTCGAACTGCTTGTTTGTCAAACTTGTTTGTATACAAGCTTGAGTAAGGCCAAGTTGCTGTTTATTTCCTGTATGCTTGCCAAAGGTCAGAGCAAGTTTTTCTTATCTCAACTCTGGCTGACTGCCAACCATTGTCTTGCGAGTCGCTTCCGTAAGTTCAGAAGCTGCTCAACTCATCACCAAAATAAACTTGTTCCGGTCAAGGACTCTTTCAGATATTTATATTACTTATCTCGCTGTACTATGTGGGTCAAGGCCGCGCTTGCCTGTGTCTCCCACTTGTTCAGACTCGTATCTTACAACTGCTTCGATTCTTGTTTCATAACATCGTTGCATATCCTTTACGCGCTTATGTATTGCACTCTGCTTACATATTTTGCAATCTTATTGTTCATTGATGAACAAACTTGTTTTTTCTCGTCGTTACATTCGATGTGTTTTTGTATTTATGCTTGTAATGTCACGTTTCTCGCTGACTTAAGTATTTTTCTGATCAACCCCTTTGATACTTATTATGACTTAAGGTCATTGTTTATGGCTACTAGGTTATTACCTATGGCGTTCTGGCTTTCTACTCGCATAGTTCCTTTGTTTATTTGGTATATTCTTATCCTTAATAGATTTACTTGTTTCTATACGCTTTGTTTAAACTTGTTAATTCTTCTTTCGCATCTTATCGCAATCTTTACTAGTGCCTTATTTCCCGCAGTTTCTAGCTATTTTGTGATTGAAGGTGTTGTTAATTCTCGTTTTTAACTCCGCTTTCCAATGACCCTGATGATCTGCTTCCACTCACACCTGGTCACTTCCTTACACGCACTTCTCTCTCTGCCCCTCCTCCCCTTGCTAATTCTTACAGGGATTCTAATTTACCTATTGTTTGGCGTAAACTTGAAGCCCTCCGTAATTCATTTTGGAAGAGGTGGCACTTGGAATATTTAACTTCCTTGCAACGGAAACATAAGTGGTTTCTTTCCAGTCCCGACATTAAAGTGGGGGACTTGGTCTTGGTTAGGGATGTTTCCCCCCCTCTAGTCTGAACTCCTGGTAGAGTGACCGAGTGTTATCCTGGAAGAGATGGGAGAGTCAGGGTGGCCAAAATCTTGACCACTAATGGTCCGATCACAAGACCACTTCTCTTAAATCGCTTCATTACCTTCAAATGTTTAACTACTAATTTGTTCTCTGTTGGTGTTTGGCCCTCCCAGTATGGTGTATTCTTGGAATACACGGTACGAGAGAATATAAAGTTTAATGCTCTTTGCTTGTTCATTCCTTCCTCTTTATCAAACACCAACAGTGATCTTCTATTTTCTCTTTGGTGATCATGTCGCTTATATCTTTTGTGAGTCTGTTCTAGATATATATCTTCCATGACCCTCCTAGCGTCATCTAGCAGCGAATCTCTGAAGCTCCTCAATTCCTCCTGGTTTATTTTATTTATTCGTATCAGAAGCAATACATCATGTAAAATTAGGATAGATAACTTTTTTAAAATAAAAACACACTAAAGGTACTTTCAAAATAACAATTAAATTACATCGCACCAAAATTTGGCAAGATCTCGTCCATTTGGCGTGGCCTGAACTACATCCTGCATAGTGCAAATGAGAGGGCAGGAGTTGCAATGGAGAAGGTGCGCCATGGTTTGTTCTTCTCCGCAGGCGCAAAAGGTTGACTCATCGGAAAGGCCCCACTTCTTCATATTGGTCTTAGATCGACCGACCCCAGACCGCAGCCTGTTCAGACTCTTCCATGTAGGCCACGACTCTTCATAACCGACAGGAAGAGTTTCAGATGGAACCATCCATCCGTTGAAATTATTGTTTCTGGAACTCCAGGAAGTTAGCCTTGATGATTGAGGTGAATCCGACAGGCACTCAGTAGAGTGTAGGAAACTTCGCCTAGATTTCAATCGTTGTTGAGCAGGTTGATAATTATGTAGAGGATGTGTCTGGGAAACTTCTACTTTAGATTTTTCATGTTTGGCAGCTACTTCACGTCTAATATCTGGGGGAGCAATGCCAGCCAAGCAATATAACTTGTCACAAGGTGTAGATCTTAGGCAACCAGTTATAAACCGACAAGTTTCATTTAAAGCAATATCTACCTGTTTGGCATGACATGATCTATACCAAACAGGGCATGCATATTCTGCTGCAGAGTAGCTCAGTGCTAAAGCAGTAATTCTCATTGTTTGAGCTTGCATTCCCCAGTTGGTACCACATAACTTGCGAAGAATGGAATTTCGCGTAGATACTTTGTGCTTCGTGTTACCACAATGTTGTTCATACGTGAGTGCACGATCCAGAGTTACCCCTAGATATTTAGGTGTAGAGCAATGATCCAAAAGAGCACCCTCCCAGAAAATCTTCAGTTTTCTTCTTGCCTGCATATTCTTTAAGTGAAAAGCGCAAACTTGCGTCTTTGAGGTGTTAGGCTTTAGATGGTTTTCTCTGTAGTATGGACTCAGTTCATCTAAGGCTGCCATTAATCTCCGTTCAACACTCTCAAACTGATCACCCTGGGTGAGAATAGCTCGATCATCTGCATAGATGAAGCTTTTAGTTCCTTCTGGCAAGGGTTGATCATTCGTGTAAATATTAAATAATATTGGAGACAAAACACTACCTTGAGGTAGGCCATTCCGGAGATTCTTCCAATGACTATGTCGCCCTTGGAGATCTACAAAGAATCTTCGATTTTCAAGAAGACATCGAAGAAATTCAGTCAGCTTGTTGTCTTTGGTCATCTTATGAAGTTTACTCAACAGAATTTGGTGGTTAACTGTGTCATAGGCCGCAGTTAGGTCGATGAAGACTGCCCCAGTTATTTTTCGATTTTCAAAACCATCTTCAATGTATTGGGTCAAATGGAGTATTTGTGATGTACAATTCTTCCCTCTTCTAAAACCAGCTTGCTCGGGGATCAAAAGTGGTTCAACTATTTTTGCAAGCCTTACCAGAACCATTCGTTCTAAGATCTTGAATAAATGACAGAGCAAGGATATTGGTCTGTAATTTTTAGGATCATGGGGATCTTTTCCTGGTTTGAGGAATGCTATAACTCTAGATTTCCTCCAGATTTTGGGTATTCTGCAGGTTCGAATGCAATTGTTAAATAGATTGAGTACCCATTCTCCAGTAACAGGTCCAAAGTTCTTGATTTGTTGAATACAGATTTCATCTACACCAGGAGCCTTTCTATTTTTGCTGATATTTATAGCGTCATTTAGTTCTGCCAAGGTAAAGGGATTAGAAAGTATACTGGTCTCTGGTCTGAATTTTGGCCTAGTATCCACTTTTGTTCTAGAACTGGAGTTTATAGACTTGCCATTTTGGACGAGTTGGTGAGCAATTTAGTTTGCAGATACGTTATAAAGAGAAGATGATTTATTAGGATCATTACTGAGACGCCTGAGTAGCCTCCAGGCCTTATGGCTACTCCTATCCATGTTAACTTCTTCCATCAATTTTAACCACTGTTCTCGTTTAGACTCTGAAATAGCAGAGATAAGTTGTTGTCCGCTTGCAATAGTTTCAGCACTAAAAGGATCCCTTTCATACAAATTGAAGTAGTTTGTCAGTAAGGCAGATGTTTCCTGGGAAAGACCTTGTATGTAATTAGTTCTGCATCCTCTTGGAATGGCTTCTTTAGAACACGATCTAATGGCATCAATAAATTGATCATATGCCTCTGGTATGGGACTGATTGTACTCATCTTTGTATCTAAAGAGGAAGTAAAACATTCCCAGTTTGCCGTTTTGAAATTGTATCTTCTCTTAAAATAAACACTCTGTGGCCTGACGGCTGCTACTATCTGGCACATTATTGGACGATGTTGTGAGTTAGGAATAGGAAGGCAAACAGATTTAATACACTGATGGGCAATCTGATCACTCACAAAAATAAGGTCTGGATTATATCCACGTTTCCACCTTCTACTGTTGAAGGATGAAGGAAGTTTGTTATCATGAATGAGGGACAGTTGGTGTGATTCCGCCCAATGCATAACAGCTTCTCCATTCTCATCATCATGTGGATAACCCCATATAATGCTGTGGCTGTTGAAATCACCCACGAAGATGGACACTTTCTCCAAATTCAGATTATCAGGTTGTCTGAATGAAAAGCTTACCTTTGGGGGTTTATAAATTGAAAAAATGATTGAGTTACTCAATTCTATCGCAATAATTTCTATGTCATTGTCAGCTGTGATGGAGGTTGCAAGAATCCTGATATCTGGTTTAGTGAAGATGGCACCTCCATATTGGCCATGAGGACGTTCGACTGCCAATCTCATTCCAGGGATTTTAGGACGTCGTTGATTAACATCCCTATGAGTTTCTTGTATACATAAAACATCTCAATTATGTTTTAGGCATAATTCACGTAAAAGATCTTCTTTACAAGAAGACAGTCCTTCAATGTTAAAAGAAATAATTGTTAAATTGGGCTCTGATAAGAGCCTTTCCCTACTAGAATGAATCATTTCAGATAGAACTTTAATGATGCTTCTGGAATGCTGACGTTCAGTTCAGTAACGGAAATTCAGTTCCGACTACCTATGCAACACCACGGGCAGGAATCAGCTTATTAAGTTATTGCAATGATGAAAAAGGATTTACTTATCCATCTGGCCACCAGATTTTGCTACCATCGCCAGCTATCTTCTCCGTGAGCAGGAGCACTTCGTCTACTTTTTCACTCACCATGCTGTGCTAGTATCGCCTGTTATCAACCCTTTGAAGACCATCTCCTCAGGAGAATTTCATTTCTTATGTTGGTTATGCTGATATGTATACCTTTTGTCTCCTACCCCCACTCCTTTCCCTTCCTTGGATCCTCTCTGTGCTTCGCTGAGTGGGCCTCACTTGTAAGTCGGCAGTTGACTCGATCAGTCAGGGCTCAACTAGAGCCAGTCTCCTCAAACCAAGAGACACTCTCTACATTCTACGCCATGTTGGCACCTTAGGTATCCGTCAAAGGGAACTTCACCTTCGACATGCAACCAAGATAAGTACAGCTTTAAGCTTTTAACCTCATCTTCATCAGTCTTATTCTCTACATGCTTTTATTGATTATTTTATAGACAGCGTGAGATTACTTACTTGGGGCGGTTATCATTCTTCGCGGGATTTGCCATGCTGAGCTTTTGTCTGTCTAAGCCAACCTTGACAGAAAGTAGCTTTTCTTAAGCTATTTAAATGAGAAATCTTCTCACCACGTGGGATATTATTTAATACCCGCTGTCTATAATTCACCAAGCTAATTCCTCCGCTGGATTGACTTTGGCCCCATTCTTCTATTAAGATCGTTCTGGAACCTTCCAGATCCTGTACTTTATCTACAAGTCCTGCCGTCATGTATTTTTCACTCACTTGTGAGAATACTAGTTAAAATTGAAGAATCTCACCTCTGAATTAAAGCTCAATAGCTAATTTTCTTCCACCGTTCGAATGTTCTATGGCGCATTTAATTGTAATCCTCAACTTTCTCAAGCAATAGACTTTCGCCTATCTAGTGCAACCAGTCCTTTTTCATCATTGCAATAACTTCCTTTGCCATAAACTTTCGTGTTACTACAGTGAATTTTTCATCTATTCAAAAGACTATAGTGAAAACTAGTGCTTGCCCGACTTTTCTACCGCGTCGCGATCGTCCGTCTACATTAAATAAGGCCATGAACATTTGTCCTCAATCCCAATCGATCTTTCCCAAACCTTCTACTAACAAACTATATTAATAAAATAGAAACTCAGGGTCATTTCCAATAAGGTGTCACTCTATCGAAGTGCCCTTCCATCTTGTTTGTTTATCATTAATTAATTTCTGTATAACTACGTGTTTTATACACGGTTCAAACTTACATTGTTTCTACCTTATAATCAGGGAAAACAATTCTTTCAACTCTTGAGTGAGTTATTTCTAGGTCTCACGAAATGGAAACTGCCCCATTTGGCTCGTGATTCCTACGTAAACATAGGAGGTCGAGAACCTTCCTTTTGATTTTCTCTTCAGGTTTCACAGTAAGTGACCTGCCCTTATTTGTATATTAACCAAAAGTAATTCAGCTTAAATATAAGAAGTTGCAGGAACTTCTATCTTATTCTTCATGTTTTTCTTATTGTTATTTTCGAAGTTGTAACTTTTTTCTAAAATAGTTACCTGGAAATTTCTTAAAGTACACTCCTTGTACTTAATTTAATGTTTAAACTTTAATCACTTCATTTGTCTTTTTTAAATCTTACAAAGATTTTAGTACATATATAAGGTTTGAAACCTAAAGAATTGTTAATTGCCTGGAGCAAACTTTAAATGTTAGGAGGTCTGCGACCCCAAATTGTTACTAAAAATTTAAACTATATACTTGTCAAATTTATTAGACTCTTTTGCCTTGTTAAATAAATTAAATATTTGTTTTTGGATTTATCATTTCTCTAATACAACGGTTAGGCAAGATCCTGTCTTCCTTGGCTCTCTCTACTCATTGCCATTAAATCTATTGATAGGGCTTTCACCACTCGTTGCATTTGAGCAAGAACTCTTAGTGGTAATCTCGTCAAAGTTTCTCTTAGTTTTAAAATCTAATCCTAACTGGCCAGTAAGGCAAGTAAAGCTCGCTACGCCAGCTACCTGCTTGTGGAGATCCTCTCCGAAAACTTTTAGCCGGCTCCTTGCTGAGTAAAAGCTTAGCCATTTCCAAATGCAACCATTGGTCCACTTCCCAAAATTACTCCCCAAGGTATAATATTTTATCATTATCCTTCTTGGAAGCACTTGGTCGCTTTTTCTGGAACTCGATAACTTCGAAAACTGGAAATAACAAACCTGATTCAAATTATTGGCATCCTTCGAATTACTTTGCAAAAACGATTTTCTTTGAACAGACATACAATAAATCTGTTACTCTCAGTCTTGCCAGACCAACACCCTTCCCCATAGTAGTCTTATGCATGCTTGGGAGGAAATACACTAAAGCCTTTCTCTGGCAAACCGCCCAAGTCTTAGCTGCGGTTCCCGTCAGCTTCGACCAGGTCCGTACCCACTTTAGGTATCAGAGAGCGGATTTGCAGTTGCAACCGCCTCTAAGTGCAATTAAAGTTAAATTTATAACTTTTGTGGAACTCACATCCTATTTCTCTATCCTTTCTCTCCAGTCCGAAACCCACCTCCTCTTCTTAATCATCCTCCCTTGGTGGTTAGGTTATTCCTCAGCCAATAATCTACCCAAAATTTGGTCCCAGAAACCAGGGAGAGTCCATTTATTGTTCCTTTGCAGAGGTTATTTGACAATACCTTGCAGATTATTAATATCTGCTTTGAATCTTTCAGCTATAACTACATCGTGCATAGCCTGTGAAGGGGAAAGAGGCCGCTCCTGTCTCCCGTGGTGTGTCCCTTACTTTCTACTTATTTGCTGCTGCCAGCCTGACAGCATCTCCAAGGTTCCACAGTCTCGTGAGTTACACTTTAATCTATTTTCTTTGTCATGGCTCCTACTGAAAAGGATGAATCTCTCATTGCCAGACGTTCTTCCTATAAAGGTCAACTTACCAGATTCAGAAATTTCATCAACAAATTAAATCCCGCCGAGTGTGATTTAGACATCTTGACAAAACGCCTATAGTTGTACGAACGGTCCTATGATTATTACGATCAAATTCAAACCGAGATTGAATCCGCTTGCCCAGAACTTCAATCGGATCGGGACGAGGTCGAACCCTTGTACTTTGAAGGGATTGCCAAGGCCCACCAACTGATCCGCAGTATCTCAGAACCGGACACTAGGGTCATCAATCCGGCCCAGTTCGCACCCGCTTCAGTTCACAAGAACAAACCGAAACCGTTACTTCCAAAGGTAAGCCTACCTCACTTCTCAGGCCAGGAAGGTGAATGGTATTCTTTTTATGAACTTTACTGCTCACTCGTTCATGACAATAAGGAAATTCCCGACATTCATAAATTCTACTTCTTACGTACGTCTTTGGAAGGCGAGGCCTTGGCATTGGTTCAGTCACTGCCTTTAAGCGCAGATAACTACCACATCGCCTTTAATCTCCTTAAAGAGAGAAATGGCAATTTACGTTTGTGTGTAGCTCGCCATATCCGCTGTCTGTTTAACCTGCCAGTCGTCAAACCTAATGACGTCACCTCTTTAAGAGACCTGTTAGACTCTATGCAATTAAATGTTAGAGCATTATATCAACTTAAACAGCCTGTCTAAACATGGGACACCATACTTATTCATCTAGCTACATCCAGATTCGATTTTTCGACTTTAAAGGCTTGGGAGATCGAACTCGCTCGCAAGGAGGAATACTCGTTCGAACACCTCATCTCGTTTCTCAACAGCCGATGCCAAGTCCTTACAGCACTCGCATTTCAGTGCGAAAATGTCGAAACGAGTCATCAGTGTCACACTTTTGAGAAAAAACTTGCTTCTTCAAAGGGTCATCAGCCCCCATCTGTCGAGAACAAGCAAACTCGTTCTGCTTCTTTCAACCATTCAAGAGAACATATCAGGCCGCTCAACAAATCTTTAAAATGCATGCTCTGCAAAAAGTTGCACAGTTTGTATTTGTGCAAATCTTTTAAAGAATTGTCTGTCGAAGATCGAAGGAAGTTTGTCTTCAATAGCAAATATTGCTTCAACTGCTTGTCACCTAAGCATTCTTCTTCAAACTGTACGTCATCCAATCTCTGTTTCCGTTGTAAAAAACCGCACCATTCTTTATTGCACGTTCATGATAAATCGAGGTCAGCAGTACCCGCTTCTTCAAACTCCATGCAGAGCAGCTCCGAACAAACTAATGCTTCTTCCTGCATTTCTAACGCCGAAATTTCTCACAGTGCGCAAGTCCTTTTGTCCACTGTACAATTCGAAATCCAAGATAAATTTGGAAATTGGGTTCGAACCCGCGGTCTTCTCGATTCCGCTTCAACTCATAACTTTGTTTCGCAATCATTAATTAAAAAACTAGGTCTTCCGTCAGCGCCTATTTCCATCAATGTATCCGGCATTGACAATTTGAAAACTCAAGTCTTGCAGTCTTCAAAATTGAAAATCAGAGACGTTTGCCAAAGAAACACCAATCTTAACTTAAACTGTCTCATTCTTACCAGTATTGGCAAGGACACTCCTAGCAGCTCTATTAATACTTCCGGTTTAAAGATTCCTTCGCACTTAAGGTTAGCTGATCCTCAGTTTAATGCTCAAGGTCCCATTGATGTACTTTTCAGTGCCAATGTTTTTTGGAATTGCCTCCCTAAACAGGTTCGCAAGTTATCCTCAAACGTGGTCGCCAGAGACACCGATTTTGGTTGGGTTATTACTGGTGAAATCCAACATCCCAGTCATCAAACCAAATCGCAATGTCATTTCGTTACAGCTGACATAAATCCCTTTTCTGAAAAAGAGAACGCTCATGTTTTCGATCTCGATACTTTTGAAAAACACTTGCCGAAACGATGTCTTATCGTGAACAACTACGCCACCTTGGTAAGTTGTTTAAATGATTTTGCCTTATTTCTGCACAAAATGGCAATTCAAGTTCGCTTTGCCTTGTGTTACTTTGTTTACCTTCTCATGTCATTTTTTCTAGCAGGTAATTGCTTAAACTCTCTATCGAAAACTATCTTCCCCTTGTGTAAAACCATGGCTATCAGTCACCATCACTTCGCTGTAAGCTATGTTTCACTTCTTTCACTATTTAGAAGGTTGGCCACAGCCGGCTCCTTCCTCCTTCCTCACAATTGGAAGCCGCTTTTGAAACCGCTTGAAAATCTGAATTCTCTAGCATCTAGAATAACTATTCTTACGCATAAACTCCTTCTCAATGTCCCAGCTTCTCTTCCTATTTCGGAAGAATCAAGCTTTTTTCTGTCGAAAATTGTCGGATTCCGTAATCCTCAATATTATGCGAAAATGATTTCTTACTTTATTTCATATGTCTCTAAATTGGTTTTTCACGTCCAAGTTACGATTGACTGCATGCCGTCCAACCTGAATATCTGCTTTAAATCTCAGCTGATTTCACTCGTGTTGTTTGTTTACTTCGAACTGCTTGTTTGTCAAACTTGTTTGTATACAAGCTTGAGTAAGGCCAAGTTGCTGTTTATTTCCTGTATGCTTGCCAAAGGTCAGAGCAAGTTTTTCTTATCTCAACTCTGGCTGACTGCCAACCATTGTCTTGCGAGTCGCTTTCGTAAGTTCAGAAGCTGCTCAACTCATCACCAAAATAAACTTGTTCCGGTCAAGGACTCTTTCAGATATTTATATTACTTATCTCGCTGTACTATGTGGGTCAAGGCCGCGCTTGCCTGTGTCTCCCACTTGTTCAGACTCGTATCTTACAACTGCTTCGATTCTTGTTTCATAACATCGTTGCATATCCTTTACGCGCTTATGTATTGCACTCTGCTTACATATTTTGCAATCTTATTGTTCATTGATGAACAAACTTGTTTTTTCTCGTCGTTACATTCGATGTGTTTTTGTATTTATGCTTGTAATGTCACGTTTCTCGCTGACTTAAGTATTTTTCTGATCAACCCCTTTGATACATATTATGACTTAAGGTCATTGATTATGGCTACTAGGTTGTTACCTATGGCGTTCTTGCTTTCTACTCGCATAGTTCCTTTGTTTATTTGGTATATTCTTATCCTTAATAGATGTACTTGTTTCTATACGCTTTGTTTAAACTTGTTAATTCTTCTTTCGCATCTTATCGCAATCTTTACTAGTGCCTTATTTCCCGCAGTTTCTAGCTATTTTGTGATTGAAGGTGTTGTTAATTCTCGTTTTTTAACTCCGCTTTCCAATGACCCTGATGACCTGCTTCCACTCACACCTGGTCACTTCCTTACACGCACTTCTCTCTCTGCCCCTCCTCCCCTTGCTAATTCTTACAGGGATTCTAATTTACCTATTGTTTGGCGTAAACTTGAAGCCCTCCGTAATTCATTTTGGAAGAGGTGGCACTTGGAATATTTAACTTCCTTGCAACGGAAACATAAGTGGTTTCTTTCCAGTCCCGACATTAAAGTGGGGGACTTGGTCTTGGTTAGGGATGTTTCCCCCCCTCTAGTCTGAACTCCTGGTAGAGTGACCGAGTGTTATCCTGGAAGAGATGGGAGAGTCAGGGTGGCCAAAATCTTGACCACTAATGGTCCGATCACAAGACCACTTCTCTTAAATCGCTTCATTACCTTCAAATGTTTAACTACTAATTTGTTCTCTGTTGGTGTTTGGCCCTCCCAGTATGGTGTATTCTTGGAATACACGGTACGAGAGAATATAAAGTTTAATGCTCTTTGCTTGTTCATTCCTTCCTCTTTATCAAACACCAACAGTGATCTTCTATTTTCTCTTTGGTGATCATGTCGCTTATATCTTTTGTGAGTCTGTTCTAGATATATATCTTCCATGACCCTCCTAGCGTCATCTAGCAGCGAATCTCTGAAGCTCCTCAATTCCTCCTGGTTTATTTTATTTATTCGTATCAGAAGCAATACATCATGTAAAATTAGGATAGATAACTTTTTTAAAATAAAAACACACTAAAGGTACTTTCAAAATAACAATTAAATTACATCGCACCAAAATTTGGCAAGATCTCGTCCATTTGGCGTGGCCTGAACTACATCCTGCATAGTGCAAATGAGAGGGCAGGAGTTGCAATGGAGAAGGTGCGCCATGGTTTGTTCTTCTCCGCAGGCGCAAAAGGTTGACTCATCGGAAAGGCCCCACTTCTTCATATTGGTCTTAGATCGACCGACCCCAGACCGCAGCCTGTTCAGACTCTTCCATGTAGGCCACGACTCTTCATAACCGGCAGGAAGAGTTTCAGATGGAACCATCCATCCGTTGAAATTATTGTTTCTGGAACTCCAGGAAGTTAGCCTTGATGATTGAGGTGAATCCGACAGGCACTCAGTAGAGTGTAGGAAACTTCGCCTAGATTTCAATCGTTGTTGAGCAGGTTGATAATTATGTAGAGGATGTGTCTGGGAAACTTCTACTTTAGATTTTTCATGTTTGGCAGCTACTTCACGTCTAATATCTGGGGGAGCAATGCCAGCCAAGCAATATAACTTGTCACAAGGTGTAGATCTTAGGCAACCAGTTATAAACCGACAAGTTTCATTTAAAGCAATATCTACCTGTTTGGCATGACATGATCTATACCAAACAGGGCATGCATATTCTGCTGCAGAGTAGCTCAGTGCTAAAGCAGTAATTCTCATTGTTTGAGCTTGCATTCCCCAGTTGGTACCACATAACTTGCGAAGAATGGAATTTCGCGTAGATACTTTGTGCTTCGTGTTACCACAATGTTGTTCATACGTGAGTGCACGATCCAGAGTTACCCCTAGATATTTAGGTGTAGAGCAATGATCCAAAAGAGCACCCTCCCAGAAAATCTTCAGTTTTCTTCTTGCCTGCACATTCTTTAAGTGAAAAGCGCAAACTTGCGTCTTTGAGGTGTTAGGCTTTAGATGGTTTTCTCTGTAGTATGGACTCAGTTCATCTAAGGCTGCCATTAATCTCCGTTCAACACTCTCAAACTGATCACCCTGGGTGAGAATAGCTCGATCATCTGCATAGATGAAGCTTTTAGTTCCTTCTGGCAAGGGTTGATCATTCGTGTAAATATTAAATAATATTGGAGACAAAACACTACCTTGAGGTAGGCCATTCCGGAGATTCTTCCAACGACTATGTCGCCCTTGGAAATCTACAAAGAATCTTCGATTTTCAAGAAGACATCGAAGAAATTCAGTCAGCTTGTTGTCCTTGGTCATCTTATGAAGTTTACTCAACAGAATTTGGTGGTTAACTGTGTCATAGGCCGCAGTTAGGTCGATGAAGACTGCCCCAGTTATTTTTCGATTTTCAAAACCATCTTCAATGTATTGGGTCAAATGGAGTATTTGTGATGTACAATTCTTCCCTCTTCTAAAACCAGCTTGCTCGGGGATCAAAAGTGGTTCAACTATTTTTGCAAGCCTTACCAGAACCATTCGTTCTAAGATCTTGAATAAATGACAGAGCAAGGATATTGGTCTGTAATTTTTAGGATCATGGGGATCTTTTCCTGGTTTGAGGAATGCTATAACTCTAGATTTCCTCCAGATTTTGGGTATTCTGCAGGTTCGAATGCAATTGTTAAATAGATTGAGTACCCATTCTCTAGTAACAGGTCCAAAGTTCTTGATTTGTTGAATACAGATTTCATCTACACCAGGAGCCTTTCTATTTTTGCTGATATTTATAGCGTCATTTAGTTCTGCCAAGGTAAAGGGATTAGAAAGTATACTGGTCTCTGGTCTGAATTTTGGCCTAGTATCCACTTTTGTTCTAGAACTGGAGTTTATAGACTTGCCATTTTGGACGAGTTGGTGAGCAATTTAGTTTGCAGATACGTTATAAAGAGAAGATGATTTATTAGGATCATTACTGAGACGCCTGAGTAGCCTCCAGGCCTTATGGCTACTCCTATCCATGTTAACTTCTTCCATCAATTTTAACCACTGTTCTCGTTTAGACTCTGAAATAGCAGAGATAAGTTGTTGTCCGCTTGCAATAGTTTCAGCACTAAAAGGATCCCTTTCATACAAATTGAAGTAGTTTGTCAGTAAGGCAGATGTTTCCTGGGAAAGACCTTGTATGTAATTAGTTCTGCATCCTCTTGGAATGGCTTCTTTAGAACACGATCTAATGGCATCAATAAATTGATCATATGCCTCTGGTATGGGACTGATTGTACTCATCTTTGTATCTAAAGAGGAAGTAAAACATTCCCAGTTTGCCGTTTTGAAATTGTATCTTCTCTTAAAATAAACACTCTGTGGCCTGACGGCTGCTACTATCTGGCACATTATTGGACGATGTTGTGAGTTAGGAATAGGAAGGCAAACAGATTTAATACACTGATGGGCAATCTGATCACTCACAAAAATAAGGTCTGGATTATATCCACGTTTCCACCTTCTACTGTTGAAGGATGAAGGAAGTTTGTTATCATGAATGAGGGACAGTTGGTGTGATTCCGCCCAATGCATAACAGCTTCTCCATTCTCATCATCATGTGGATAACCCCATATAATGCTGTGGCTGTTGAAATCACCCACGAAGATGGACACTTTTTCCAAATTCAGATTATCAGGTTGTCTGAATGAAAAGCTTACCTTTGGGGGTTTATAAATTGAAAAAATGATTGAGTTACTCAATTCTATCGCAATAATTTCTATGTCATTGTCAGCTGTGATGGAGGTTGCAAGAATCCTGATATCTGGTTTAGTGAAGATGGCACCTCCATATTGGCCATGAGGACGTTCGACTGCCAATCTCATTCCAGGGATTTTAGGACGTCGTTGATTAACATCCCTATGAGTTTCTTGTATACATAAAACATCTCAATTATGTTTTAGGCATAATTCACGTAAAAGATCTTCTTTACAAGAAGACAGTCCTTCAATGTTAAAAGAAATAATTGTTAAATTGGGCTCTGATAAGAGCCTTTCCCTACTAGAATGAATCATTTCAGATAGAACTTTAATGATGCTTCTGGAATGCTGACGTTCAGTTCAGTAACGGAAATTCAGTTCCGACTACCTATGCAACACCACGGGCAGGAATCAGCTTATTAAGTTATTGCAATGATGAAAAAGGATTTACTTATCCATCTGGCCACCAGATTTTGCTACCATCGCCAGCTATCTTCTCCGTGAGCAGGAGCACTTCGTCTACTTTTTCACTCACCATGCTGTGCTAGTATCGCCTGTTATCAACCCTTTGAAGACCATCTCCTCAGGAGAATTTCATTTCTTATGTTGGTTATGCTGATATGTATACCTTTTGTCTCCTACCCCCACACCTTTCCCTTCCTTGGATCCTCTCTGTGCTTCGCTGAGTGGGCCTCACTTGTAAGTCGGCAGTTGACTCGATCAGTCAGGGCTCAACTAGAGCCAGTCTCCTCAAACCAAGAGACACTCTCTACATTCTACGCCATGTTGGCACCTTAGGTATCCGTCAAAGGGAACTTCACCTTCGACATGCAACCAAGATAAGTACAGCTTTAAGCTTTTAACCTCATCTTCATCAGTCTTATTCTCTACATGCTTTTATTGATTATTTTATAGACAGCGTGAGATTACTTACTTGGGGCGGTTATCATTCTTCGCGGGATTTGCCATGCTGAGCTTTTGTCTGTCTAAGCCAACCTTGACAGAAAGTAGCTTTTCTTAAGCTATTTAAATGAGAAATCTTCTCACCACGTGGGATATTATTTAATACCCGCTGTCTATAATTCACCAAGCTAATTCCTCCGCTGGATTGACTTTGGCCCCATTCTTCTATTAAGATCGTTCTGGAACCTTCCAGATCCTGTACTTTATCTACAAGTCCTGCCGTCATGTATTTTTCACTCACTTGTGAGAATACTAGTTAAAATTGAAGAATCTCACCTCTGAATTAAAGCTCAATAGCTAATTTTCTTCCACCGTTCGAATGTTCTATGGCGCATTTAATTGTAATCCTCAAATTTCTCAAGCAATAGACTTTCGCCTATCTAGTGCAACCAGTCCTTTTTCATCATTGCAATAACTTTCTTTGCCATAAACTTTCGTGTTACTACAGTGAATTTTTCATCTATTCAAAAGACTATAGTGAAAACTAGTGCTTGCCCGACTTTTCTACCGCGTCGCGATCGTCCGTCTACATTAAATAAGGCCATGAACATTTGTCCTCAATCCCAATCGATCTTTCCCAAACCTTCTACTAACAAACTATATTAATAAAATAGAAACTCAGGGTCATTTCCAATAAGGTGTCACTCTATCGAAGTGCCCTTCCATCTTGTTTGTTTATCATTAATTAATTTCTGTATAACTACGTGTTTTATACACGGTTCAAACTTACATTGTTTCTACCTTATAATCAGGGAAAACAATTCTTTCAACTCTTGAGTGAGTTATTTCTAGGTCTCACGAAATGGAAACTGCCCCATTTGGCTCGTGATTCCTACGTAAACATAGGAGGTCGAGAACCTTCCTTTTGATTTTCTCTTCAGGTTTCACAGTAAGTGACCTGCCCTTATTTGTATATTAACCAAAAGTAATTCAGCTTAAATATAAGAAGTTGCAGGAACTTCTATCTTATTCTTCATGTTTTTCTTATTGTTATTTTCGAAGTTGTAACTTTTTTCTAAAATAGTTACCTGGAAATTTCTTAAAGTACACTCCTTGTACTTAATTTAATGTTTAAACTTTAATCACTTCATTTGTCTTTTTTAAATCTTACAAAGATTTTAGTACATATATAAGGTTTGAAACCTAAAGAATTGTTAATTGCCTGGAGCAAACTTTAAATGTTAGGAGGTCTGCGACCCCAAATTGTTACTAAAAATTTAAACTATATACTTGTCAAATTTATTAGACTCTTTTGCCTTGTTAAATAAATTAAATATTTGTTTTTGGATTTATCATTTCTCTAATACAACGGTTAGGCAAGATCCTGTCTTCCTTGGCTCTCTCTACTCATTGCCATTAAATCTATTGATAGGGCTTTCACCACTCGTTGCATTTGAGCAAGAACTCTTAGTGGTAATCTCGTCAAAGTTTCTCTTAGTTTTAAAATCTAATCCTAACTGGCCAGTAAGGCAAGTAAAGCTCGCTACGCCAGCTACCTGCTTGTGGAGATCCTCTCCGAAAACTTTTAGCCGGCTCCTTGCTGAGTAAAAGCTTAGCCATTTCCAAATGCAACCATTGGTCCACTTCCCAAAATTACTCCCCAAGGTATAATATTTTATCATTATCCTTCTTGGAAGCACTTGGTCGCTTTTTCTGGAACTCGATAACTTCGAAAACTGGAAATACCAAACCTGATTCAAATTATTGGCATCCTTCGAATTACTTTGCAAAAACGAATTTCTTTGAACAGACATACAATAAATCTGTTACTCTCAGTCTTGCCAGACCAACACCCTTCCCCATAGTAGTCTTATGCATGCTTGGGAGGAAATACACTAAAGCCTTTCTCTGGCAAACCGCCCAAGTCTTAGCTGCGGTTCCCGTCAGCTTCGACCAGGTCCGTACCCACTTTAGGTATCAGAGAGCGGATTTGCAGTTGCAACCGCCTCTAAGTGCAATTAAAGTTAAATTTATAACTTTTGTGGAACTCACATCCTATTTCTCTATCCTTTCTCTCCAGTCCGAAACCCACCTCCTCTTCTTAATCATCCTCCCTTGGTGGTTAGGTTATTCCTCAGCCAATAATCTACCCAAAATTTGGTCCCAGAAACCAGGGAGAGTCCATTTATTGTTCCTTTGCAGAGGTTATTTGACAATACCTTGCAAATTATTAATATCTGCTTTGAATCTTTCAGCTATAACTACATCGTGCATAGCCTGTGAAGGGGAAAGAGGCCGCTCCTGTCTCCCGTGGTGTGTCCCTTACTTTCTACTTATTTGCTGCTGCCAGCCTGACAGCATCTCCAAGGTTCCACAGTCTCGTGAGTTACACTTTAATCTATTTTCTTTGTCATGGCTCCTACTGAAAAGGATGAATCTCTCATTGCCAGACGTTCTTCCTATAAAGGTCAACTTACCAGATTCAGAAATTTCATCAACAAATTAAATCCCGCCGAGTGTGATTTAGACATCTTGACAAAACGCCTATAGTTGTACGAACGGTCCTATGATTATTACGATCAAATTCAAACCGAGATTGAATCCGCTTGCCCAGAACTTCAATCGGATCGGGACGAGGTCGAACCCTTGTACTTTGAAGGGATTGCCAAGGCCCACCAACTGATCCGCAGTATCTCAGAACCGGACACTAGGGTCATCAATCCGGCCCAGTTCGCACCCGCTTCAGTTCACAAGAACAAACCGAAACCGTTACTTCCAAAGGTAAGCCTACCTCACTTCTCAGGCCAGGAAGGTGAATGGTATTCTTTTTATGAACTTTACTGCTCACTCGTTCATGACAATAAGGAAATTTCCGACATTCATAAATTCTACTTCTTACGTACGTCTTTGGAAGGCGAGGCCTTGGCATTGGTTCAGTCACTGCCTTTAAGCGCAGATAACTACCACATCGCCTTTAATCTCCTTAAAGAGAGATATGGCAATTTACGTTTGTGTGTAGCTCGCCATATCCGCTGTCTGTTTAACCTGCCAGTCGTCAAACCTAATGACGTCACCTCTTTAAGAGACCTGTTAGACTCTATGCAATTAAATGTTAGAGCATTATATCAACTTAAACAGCCTGTCTAAACATGGGACACCATACTTATTCATCTAGCTACATCCAGATTCGATTTTTCGACTTTAAAGGCTTGGGAGATCGAACTCGCTCGCAAGGAGGAATACTCGTTCGAACACCTCATCTCGTTTCTCAACAGCCGATGCCAAGTCCTTACAGCACTCGCATTTCAGTGCGAAAATGTCGAAACGAGTCATCAGTGTCACACTTTTGAGAAAAAACTTGCTTCTTCAAAGGGTCATCAGCCCCCATCTGTCGAGAACAAGCAAACTCGTTCTGCTTCTTTCAACCATTCAAGAGAACATATCAGGCCGCTCAACAAATCTTTAAAATGCATGCTCTGCAAAAAGTTGCACAGTTTGTATTTGTGCAAATATTTTAAAGGATTGTCTGTCGAAGATCGAAGGAAGTTTGTCTTCAATAGCAAATATTGCTTCAACTGCTTGTCACCTAAGCATTCTTCTTCAAACTGTACGTCATCCAATCTCTGTTTCCGTTGTAAAAAACCGCACCATTCTTTATTGCACGTTCATGATAAATCGAGGTCAGCAGTACCCGCTTCTTCAAACTCCATGCAGAGCAGCTCCGAACAAACTAATGCTTCTTCCTGCATTTCTAACGCCGAAATTTCTCACAGTGCGCAAGTCCTTTTGTCCACTGTACAATTCGAAATCCAAGATAAATTTGGAAATTGGGTTCGAACCCGCGGTCTTCTCGATTCCGCTTCAACTCATTACTTTGTTTCGCAATCATTAATTAAAAAACTAGGTCTTCCGTCAGCGCCTATTTCCATCAATGTATCCGGCATTGACAATTTGAAAACTCAAGTCTTGCAGTCTTCAAAATTGAAAATCAGAGACGTTTGCCAAAGAAACACCAATCTTAACTTAAACTGTCTCATTCTTACCAGTATTGGCAAGGACACTCCTAGCATCTCTATTAATACTTCCGGTTTAAAGATTCCTTCGCACTTAAGGTTAGCTGATCCTCAGTTTAATGCTCAAGGTCCCATTGATGTACTTTTCAGTGCCAATGTTTTTTGGAATTGCCTCCCTAAACAGGTTCGCAAGTTATCCTCAAACGTGGTCGCCAGAGACACCGATTTTGGTTGGGTTATTACTGGTGAAATCCAACATCCCAGTCATCAAACCAAATCGCAATGTCATTTCGTTACAGCTGACATAAATCCCTTTTCTGAAAAAGAGAACGCTCATGTTTTCGATCTCGATACTTTTGAAAAACACTTGCCGAAACGATGTCTTATCGTGAACAACTACGCCACCTTGGTAAGTTGTTTAAATGATTTTGCCTTATTTCTGCACAAAATGGCAATTCAAGTTCGCTTTGCCTTGTGTTACTTTGTTTACCTTCTCATGTCATTTTTTCTAGCAGGTAATTGCTTAAACTCTCTATCGAAAACTATCTTCCCCTTGTGTAAAACCATGGCTATCAGTCACCATCACTTCGCTGTAAGCTATGTTTCACTTCTTTCACTATTTAGAAGGTTGGCCACAGCCGGCTCCTTCCTCCTTCCTCACAATTGGAAGCCGCTTTTGAAACCGCTTGAAAATCTGAATTCTCTAGCATCTAGAATAACTATTCTTACGCATAAACTCCTTCTCAATGTCCCAGCTTCTCTTCCTATTTCGGAAGAATCAAGCTTTTTTCTGTCGAAAATTGTCGGATTCCGTAATCCTCAATATTATGCGAAAATGATTTCTTACTTTATTTCATATGTCTCTAAATTGGTTTTTCACGTCCAAGTTACGATTGACTGCATGCCGTCCAACCTGAATATCTGCTTTAAATCTCAGCTGATTTCACTCGTGTTGTTTGTTTACTTCGAACTGCTTGTTTGTCAAACTTGTTTGTATACAAGCTTGAGTAAGGCCAAGTTGCTGTTTATTTCCTGTATGCTTGCCAAAGGTCAGAGCAAGTTTTTCTTATCTCAACTCTGGCTGACTGCCAACCATTGTCTTGCGAGTCGCTTTCGTAAGTTCAGAAGCTGCTCAACTCATCACCAAAATAAACTTGTTCCGGTCAAGGACTCTTTCAGATATTTATATTACTTATCTCGCTGTACTATGTGGGTCAAGGCCGCGCTTGCCTGTGTCTCCCACTTGTTCAGACTCGTATCTTACAACTGCTTCGATTCTTGTTTCATAACATCGTTGCATATCCTTTACGCGCTTATGTATTGCACTCTGCTTACATATTTTGCAATCTTATTGTTCATTGATGAACAAACTTGTTTTTTCTCGTCGTTACATTCGATGTGTTTTTGTATTTATGCTTGTAATGTCACGTTTCTCGCTGACTTAAGTATTTTTCTGATCAACCCCTTTGATACATATTATGACTTAAGGTCATTGATTATGGCTACTAGGTTGTTACCTATGGCGTTCTTGCTTTCTACTCGCATAGTTCCTTTGTTTATTTGGTATATTCTTATCCTTAATAGATGTACTTGTTTCTATACGCTTTGTTTAAACTTGTTAATTCTTCTTTCGCATCTTATCGCAATCTTTACTAGTGCCTTATTTCCCGCAGTTTCTAGCTATTTTGTGATTGAAGGTGTTGTTAATTCTCGTTTTTTAACTCCGCTTTCCAATGACCCTGATGACCTGCTTCCACTCACACCTGGTCACTTCCTTACACGCACTTCTCTCTCTGCCCCTCCTCCCCTTGCTAATTCTTACAGGGATTCTAATTTACCTATTGTTTGGCGTAAACTTGAAGCCCTCCGTAATTCATTTTGGAAGAGGTGGAACTTGGAATATTTAACTTCCTTGCAACGGAGACATAAGTGGTTTCTTTCCAGTCCCGACATTAAAGTGGGGGACTTGGTCTTGGTTAGGGGTGTTTTCCCCCTCTAGTCTGAACTCCTGGTAGAGTGACCGAGTGTTATCCTGGAAGAGATGGGAGAGTCAGGGTGGCCAAAATCTTGACCACTAATGGTCCGATCACAAGACCACTTCTCTTAAATCGCTTCATTACCTTCAAATGTTTAACTACTTATTTGTTCTCTGTTGGTGTTTGGCCCTCCCAGTATGGTGTATTCTTGGAATACACGGTACGAGAGAATATAAAGTTTAATGCTCTTTGCTTGTTCATTCCTTCCTCTTTATCAAACACCAACAGCGATCTTCAATTTTCTCTTTGGTGATCATGTCGCTTATATCTTTTGTGAGTCTGTTCTAGATATATATATCTTCCATGACCCTCCTAGCGTCATCTAGCAGCGAATCCCTGAAGCTCCTCAATTCTTCCTGCTGCAAGAGGATTTACTTATCCATCTGGCCACCAAATTTTGCTACCATCGCCAGGTATCTTCTCCGTGAGCAAGAGAACTTCGTCTACTTTTTCACTCAACATGCTGTGCTAATATCGCCTGTTATCAACCCTTTGAAGACCATCTCCTCAAGAGAATTTCATTTCTTATGTTGGTTATGCTGATATGTATACCTTTTGTCTCCTACCCCCACTCCTTTCCCTTCCTTGGATCCTCTCTGTGCTTCGCTGAGTGGGCCTCACTTGTAAGTCGGCAGTTGACTCGATCAGTCAGGGCTCAACTAGAGCCAGTCTCCTCAAACCAAGAGACACTCTCTACATTCTACGCCATGTTGGCACCTTAGGTATCCGTCAAAGGGGACTTCACCTTCGACATGCAACCAAGATAAGTACAGCTTTAAGGTTTTAACCTCATCTTCATCAGTCTTATTCTCTACATGCATTTATTGATTATTTTATAGACAGCGTGAGATTACTTATTTGGGGCGGTAATCATTCTTCGCGGGATTTGCCATGCTGAGCTTTTGTCTGTCTAAGCCAACCTTAACAGAAAGTAGCTTTTCTTAAGCTATTTAAATGAGAAATCTTCTCACCACGTGGGATATTATTTAATACCCGCTGTCTATAATTCACCAAGCTAATTCCTCCGCTGGATTGACTTTGGCCCCATTCTTCTATTAAGATCGTTCTGGAACCTTCCAGATCCTGTACTTTATCTACAAGTCCTGCCGTCATGTATTTTTCACTCACTTGTGAGAATACTAGTTAAAATTGAAGAATCTCACCTCTGAATTAAAGCTCAATAGCTAATTTTCTTCCACCGTTCGAATGTTCTATGGCGCATTTAATTGTAATCCTCAACTTTCTCAAGCAATAGACTTTCGCCTATCTAGTGCAACCAGTCCTTTTTCATCATTGCAATAACTTTCTTTGCCATAAACTTTCGTGTTACTACAGTGAATTTTTCATCTATTCAAAAGACTATAGTGAAAACTAGTGCTTGCCCGACTTTTCTACCGCGTCGCGATCGTCCGTCTACATTAAATAAGGCCATGAACATTTGTCTTCAATCCCAATCGATCTTTCCCAAACCTTCTACTAACAAACTATATTAATAAAATAGAAACTCAGGGTCATTTCCAATAAGGTGTCACTCTATCGAAGTGCCCTTCCATCTTGTTTGTTTATCATTAATTAATTTCTGTATAACTACGTGTTTTATACACGGTTCAAACTTACATTGTTTCTACCTTATAATCAGGGAAAACAATTCTTTCAACTCTTGAGTGAGTTATTTCTAGGTCTCACGAAATGGAAACTGCCCCATTTGGCTCGTGATTCCTACGTAAACATAGGAGGTCGAGAACCTTCCTTTTGATTTTCTCTTCAGGTTTCACAGTAAGTGACCTGCCCTTATTTGTATATTAACCAAAAGTAATTCAGCTTAAATATAAGAAGTTGCAGGAACTTCTATCTTATTCTTCATGTTTTTCTTATTGTTATTTTCGAAGTTGTAACTTTTTTCTAAAATAGTTACCTGGAAATTTCTTAGTACACTCCTTGTACTTAATTTAATGTTTAAACTTTAATCACTTCATTTGTCTTTTTTAAATCTTACAAAGATTTTAGTACATATACTCTGTGAGCTGCCTGAATAGGATTGACATTTGGCCGGAAGTTCATCGTCAGTCATCACCCCTCTGCCTCTTGACCAATCCATGTTCGCATAGTTGATGTCATAGTACTCTGCGTTGCAATATCTTAGCCAACGTGTGTCAGTGCCTGGCAGCTGTATCTCTAGCTTGTACAGTGTGATCGCTAGTTATTTTAACTGTTGGGCAACCTTGTTCCCTGACCACAAGGCGAGGCGAGAACTGTCAATCCTATTCTAGCAGCTCACAGAGTATATATAAGGTTTGAAACCTAAAGAATTGTTAATTGCCTGGAGCAAACTTTAAATATTAGGAGGTCTGCGACCCCAAATTGTTACTAAAAATTTAAACTATATACTTGTCAAATTTATTAGACTCTTTTGCCTTGTTAAATAAATTAAATATTTGTTTTTGGATTTATCATTTCTCTAATACAACGGTTAGGCAAGATCCTGTCTTCCTTGGCTCTCTCTACTCAATGCCATTAAATCTATTGATAGGGCTTTCACCACTCGTTGCATTTGAGCAAGAACTCTTAGTGGTAATCTCGTCAAAGTTTCTCTTAGCTTTAAAAGCTAATCCTAACTGGCCAGTAAGGCAAGTAAAGCTCGCTAAGCCAGCTACCTGCTTGTGGAGATCCTCTCCGAAAACTTATGGTTAGTTTTCCAAAAGATAAGTGTTTCTTTTTGTCTAAACTTTTAGCCGGCTCCTTGCTGAGTAAAAGCTTAGCCATTTCCAAATGCAACCATTGGTCCACTTCCCAAAATTACTCCCCAAGGTATAATTTTTTATCATTATCCTTCTTGGAAGCACTTGGTCGCTTTTTCAGGAACTCGATAACTTCGAAAACTGGAAATACCAAACCTGATTCAAATTATTGGCATCCTTCGAATTACTTTGCAAAAACGAATTTCTTTGAACAGACATACAATAAATCTGTTACTCTCAGTCTTGCCAGACCAACACCCTTCCCCATAGTAGTCTTATGCATGCTTGGGAGGAAATACACTAAAACCTTTCTCTGGCAAACCGCCCAAGTCTTAGCTGCGGTTCCCGTCAGCTTCGACCAGGTCCGTAACCACTTTAGGTATCAGAGAGCGGATTTGCAGTTGCAACCGCCTCTAAGTGCATTTAAAGTTAAATTTATAACTTTTGTGGAACTCTCATCCTATTTCTCTATCCTTTCTCTCCAGTCCGAAACCCATCTCCTCTTCTTAATCATCTTCCCTTGGTGGTTAGGATATTCCTCAGCCAATAATCTACCCACCATGGTGAATACGCCTCCACAGGTACGAAGTGGAGGGAGGGCTTCCCACAGAAAGGTGATTCGAGTGTCAGCGTGGCACAACCCGGCTAGCAGGTCGTGGATTCGCTGCACTAGGAGGTGTTGCGAGAAACATGTAGCAATTGACTGCAACCAACTCAATAAGTCAGTACACACGAGAAAGTGGATTCGTGCATCCTGTAGTGCAAACTGCTTCATAGATGGCAACGAGTTTCGCAATGATCACACTACAGGCTTCAGGCAATGAGATTTTGGTATTTCCACCATCAATAACGTAAGCACATCCCACCTTCTCATCCACCTACGAACCATCCTTGTATAGTATACCAGCGCCAGGATATTGATGAACTATGCTGTGGAACTGCTTCTGATAAACGGAGGCATCCGTGTTCACCTTTGAACCTCGGTGTGGATCTATCCGAATTTCCGGACGCGGGACTTGCCTAGACCTGACGTATAAAACCGTATGTTATACAGTGATGCACCTTTACCTTAATGTCCTCGTGATCATACTTCGCTGGAGCAAGTAATTCAATTCTGGATCCTTCATTGCAGTGTATTGGTGTACGACAAAACCTCGCACCCTCCGTCAGGACCGTGCAGTAAATTCCGGGATAGCTATGCTATTTTGTGTAATATTTATTACGATCCACAATTTTACAGTACATCTTCTTTCTTTTACAGACAATCCAATTATGCAGGTATCTCGACCGTCCAGAGTTGTACTTCTTTACTTTTAACAGATAACAATTATCTCAAGGCCCACCAAACATGTAACCAAGCTAGGGTAAAATACTCCTTGGAGCCAACATAATGCGATGTTCAATGGACCGTGAATGGACCAAGAAATTTGTGTACCGTCTTGTATCACCGCCATCTAGATCACTCTTGATTTTCAAACTTATATTTCGCAATAGTCCGTAAACAGTCCGTGTCACTCCTTTATGCTTTCATCTACGTTGAGAGCTGTTAAGTTACAGCAGATTCAGCCTTCAAGTAATCCTTTTGCCGTGTAGCCACTCCGAAGTAATCCCATACAAAGGAATAAATTTACAGTATATCAATGAGCTTCATAATAAGCTCAAACCTGTCAATTAATAGCCTGGCTGCATATTTATAAAAACTAACTTGGCACTTTCAGACTCATTTACATCATGTATTAAATATACGTATACCTTTTATTTATAACTAAAATTATATATGAGGCAACGGCGCGGGCGATAATAATAATTAATACTGCGAATTACTAGATATAAATTATGATTAAATAATAATGATGAGGAGTGTCTGTGCTGATCCAAGATCTGTCACAGAACGCCCCTCCTATGATTGATCGACATGCATATGAGAGAAATATATACAACTTAAAATAGTGTGAGGACACTTCTCATCTTACAAATATATATACACAAAACAAGTCATAATATAATATAAAACAGTCTGGAAACTCTTCATTTGAATTTCTCTTCGTTAGGAGTCGATCTAGAACTCAGCTTACACTGTACCACTCATATATACACGTGGATACATTACATAAGTGTAACTCGTTAATTTGAGGTACACAATTTTATACGCCCTAATTTCAATTTCACTGTCTTGAGGCGCAATTTGGTCACTGTATGACAGTTTGTATATGAGACAAGGGTTGCTCGGCAATTATACTAATAAAGAACATGTGATGCAAAGGCCTTGCGACACATATGTGGAACTGCCTTCGATAAACGGATCTCGGTGGAGATCTAATCCAATATCCGGACGCGGTACCTGCCACGAAAGCACCTCGTTAGGTGTCCGGATCATACAGGGTCCTACAGCCACTCCCCTTTCAGTACACGTGCTATCGAGTCTAATACCGCCATAGCGCCGTGTGGTGTCGTAGGCATTTTCGAGGTCGAGGAAATCATGACTAGGTGCTGCTTTCAGAGAAATGCTTCCTGTATGGAGCTCTCAAGTCGCACCAGATGGTCGGTGGTGGACGTACGAGAGCGAAATCCACACTGGTACTCGGCCAGGAGACCTCTCTCTTCCAAAAACCACACCAGTCGACGGTTTACCATCTTCTCCATCAGCTTACATAGGCCGTCAGACAAATGGGCCCATAGCTGCTGACAAACTTGGGATCCTTTCCAGCCTCTCGCCATTGAGATGGAAACTCTCCTTCAATCCATATACGATAGAAGAGGACCAACAGTTGTTTTATACTGGATTCGCACAGATGTTTTAACATTTGATTGTGAATGTTATCCGGCCGAGGAACCGTGCAATCGCACTGCGCAGTTCCCATTCAGAGAATTGTACATTGTAGGACTCCGAAACAGCAGTGTCGAAGGACAAGGGGTGAGCCTTTACCTCCCGCTTCAGAGTCACAAAATGTAGGATCATAACTCCCAGAGCAGGATACATCACTGAAGTGCGATCCAATTCTGTTGGCAATGGCGAGATGGTCCGTGATAATTTGTCCGTTGATGGAGACTCCGGGTATCCTCAAAGATGTCAGGAGTCCAGAGATCTGATGAAGCTTAATCCACACTCAGTGGCGGCTGGTGTAGAATATTAGTTGTATGCTGTAACCCATCTTCCCTCCAATATCTTTTTTTATAAACATATAGAAACACCCACTCAGTGACGAAAAATGAAGTCCATATGCCGCTCCTTCTTGCTGCAGAACTTGTCAATCGCCCTGGCATTGAACCCCTCCATACTAGAGACCATCTTCTTCTCAATGGAGAGCATTGCAAGGGCACTTAATCTTTAAGTAAAAATTCAGACTTTCTCGACCGGCGTTGAAATAGGAATCTCTGTTTCGCGGGCGTATAGGCCATGTTCTTTATTTTGTCAGGAGGACAAAATGTCCTTAGAACACGGCCTATAAGCCCGCGAAACAGAGATTCCTAGCACTTAGTCTTTCTTGTGACAGGGTGTTCCGCAGAAAGGTCTTACATACATACTGTACCTGATACCCAGTTGAGGCTATCGGCTACGCCAGCTGACATTAAGCCGTAGTTGAGATTTATGGGAAAAGTTGTAAAGATAGCGCTCAAATCGAGTCGAGAAGAATGTTAGGAAATGACGTAGAAGGCCAAGGATCAAGAAGGCACTGCCAGTCAAGCAGATGGAATTATGGGAGGAATATTGAAGTTTTATTAAGATCTATATGGAACAGTATATTTAATCATCTCAGAAGAGAAGAAATGTCAAGCATTATATATGATAATAACTTGAAGAAAGACAGATAACCCCTTAAGTTATTGTATAACTTAATAGCCGAGATGATGGTGGTCGAGATTATACTTGTGACGCACGACCGCAGAAGGTGGGGGAGCATCACGTGACAGCGCGGGGTAGGAGCTCCTCAACGCAGTCTAGAGACATCAGTCGAGTTCAGTCAGCAGGGCTGAGTAGAACACATGCGCAGAGAGCACGGCAAAGTTGAGCGGTGTACAGCACTTGTTGCGTGGCGTGAAAGCGACAGTATTACTTCACCAAGCAGAGAGCGGAAAGTAGGTCAGTGAGTCAAGGCGAGCAACGCACGGTAGGCGATGCGAGGACCGGTTACGAGGCAAGCTGTATGGGCCTTGTAAACAGGAGAAAAGCCGGGGTTAGAACAGCATTATAATACGAGATTGAGAACTTTATTTCGAGCTGCATTTTGTAACGCAGAACATTACAGCGAAGCGGCATGGCGAGGCCGGCTTTAAGCGTAGATCATTCTGGAACAGTGCAGTAGAGCCGAGCGTGCTAGTTCCGACTTTTATACGCAGGCAACATTAAAGAAGCTGAACTTCATTTCAACATTCAGTTACAACATTGAGTTGGGACTTGTATTCAGTAATCAAATTGTGCAGGCATATAGTTATCATATACTGCAATTGTGAACTTGAAATGAACTTAGATATTCCAATGACATTACGACTTATGCATTTCATAACGGAATATTTGGAGCGACCATGGGGTCCAGATAACATTAACGCTTTTAGGCAAACGAAATGTTACAAGTATATGCACTTATGAACATTGGCACGTGCATTAATACAATTCTTTTTCATGAATTATTATAAAATATCGAGTACGAACACAGCTACAGGGTGTTTCAAAAACTTATACACTCTCATAAATAAAATTTATTTTCTGCAAGTGAGACTTAACCGCTGTGGAGATTGAACTTTTAACAAGCAAACCGAACATTGTATGGGACAGTGGCGTAACATAGAAGAAGAATATGGGGTACGCTGCTTTTATGAAGTTTTACGTAAGAATTTGGACAGTATCCGCTATGGATAACATGCAGTTCATCATGTCGGAGTAAACGAAGACAGAGGCGTGATGGCACCACGGAGCGATGGATTCGGTTCCTGAAGAAGAGTAGGTCCAACAGCTGATTCATTTGGGATATGAAGGCGATCGTTATTGCGTGGGTGATACGATATTCCCGTCGATCTTTCGAGAAATTTATTACCCACGAGGATAATCGACGATCTTTGAAATATATTAACAGCTGATATGAGAAGGTACTGTAAGAGTTATGACTTTCTGATATGATTTTTTCATGAACACTGGGCATACTTGTATATTTTTCTAGTAGGAGTTCTACGATTATTTTGACATGGCTTAGACATTATTTGCTCCAAAATTTTGCTAGAATATGGCGTTACCATATGATATGGCAGGCACCATTATACGAAATTCTCACCATTGGTTGGCTTTATTAAGCAGATGTTTGGTCTTTTAGACATTTTCCAGTAAAGATAGTTTTCTTGGATAGTTATTTTTTTGTGGCGAGTGTTTCGAACTCGTGATCTGCAATTGGATTATTTAAATCACTTCGTCAGTTCATTGCATACTAGCGAGTGTGTATTATTCATCAGTAGGGATTTTTCCATTGGATTGTTTGGAGATGTTAAGATGTTATTCACTCAAGTGACTGAATATCGCTTTTATGTGACAACTAGAGACTTGTTGATTCCAATCTGGTACATTCACTCATTAGACGACGAGATGGGGCCTTTCGCTTTAGGCGATTGCGTGGTGGTACACATCTTTACCCATCGTTCAGGGCATTATCATGATAGTCTGCGAGGCAAGGCCTTTCGTATTTATACGATTGCGTGGTGGTACTCATCTTTACTTGCCATTGAGGAACTCATTTTTATCATCCGAGTGTACTTGAGATTGTAAGAGGATCAAACAAGAAGCTACTAGTCACATATCAGTCGAATTTTATTAAATAAATTAAAAATACATGTCAGCAGGGTTACATTTTGTAATTCTTGTTTGCCAATCCAATATTTTGTAGCTATACTCTTTTGAGAGTACTTTCATTTAACAGCTGATACAGCTGATGCTTTTGATAATTTTTATGATTGAATTTGATACCTTTGAGAAGGATTTAAAGTAATTGAATCTTGTAAGATGAATCATTAATGGTCAGATTTATTTTGAGGCAGATCAGTATTGCATATTGTGATGTGAGAGATTATAGCACATTGGTGTTTTTCTGTGAAGTGAATTATGAGAATTTTAAGAGAATTTATGCTATTTGAAAGCAGATCTTGAATTTGATTTCGATTACTAAGGTAATATATTTTTCCCAATTGTTTAAGAAGTTGTCTAGATGTGATCAGATTAATTACAGTTATTGGAGATTGTGTGCGTTGATAATTTGAAGCCAGTTATATTTTTGTTTGTAGATCATGCAACGTGATTAAGTGAAGTTTGTGATAGGCATTTTGTGGAAGTTGCCAAGTGGAAGTTGCAATATTGCTAATGTATTTTGAGGCAGGCATGAGGTTGTCGAACCCAGTCTAGCATAATTTTGAGATTCATGCTGTGCGCTGAATATTTATGGAGTTTTGTGGAATAATTGTGGTATTCAAATGTGGTATTTGATAAAGTGAGAATATATAATGAAGTTGTGGATAGTGAGATCCAACGTGATTTTGTGAAGGCAATACTATTTTTTGGCATGATAATTGAATACGAGATATAACTTGGAAGTGATAAAACTGTAAGAAAACGTTCTATAAACCTTATTAAACAATTTGTTAGGAAATTAAACAAATAAATAATGTTGATAATACAAGATTTTCTGATAAATAATAATTAATGAAATAATAATCTGAAGTTTAAGCATATTAATGATCTGACCTAATGAAATAAAAATCAGAATGACTAGATGAAATAATAAAAATCTAAATAACCAGATGAATAAAATTTAAATAAATTGATAAATTAAATTTTGGAATAGATCAATGAATTGAATAAATGGATGAATTAAAGATTGAATAAATAAGCTGATTTAAATAAATTAATGGATGATTAAATAGATGATGAATAACTGAATTAGAAGGTGATAATTAATTAAAGAAGCTGATGATTAATAAATTTAAATGGATTTAAATAAATTTAATTGAGAGATATGATTTGAATGATTTGAAGAATTGCAACTTGAGTTGATGAATTAAACAATTTATATTGATGATTTAAGATGATTTAATCTGAAGGAGATGATGAAATGAGAGTGTGTGAATAATTAGAGAGTATAAAGAATTGATGATTATAATATTCATATAAATGATTTGATGATAATGAATTAATTATTCTGACATGAATAGATTGAATTTTGAGATGAGAACTAATGTGAGAAATATTTAATTTTGATGATGATGATGATTATAACCAATGAGTAGTGGATTTTCTGTGATTCACAAACAAGCAATTATTAATGACAGTGTAAATAGTGTAAATTAATTATTCGATGTTTAGGAGCATTTTACTAACATATTCAGTATTTGAATAATGCCATGCAAGCCATAAATTATGTGATATTTAAATATGTGATTAGAATATATGTGTTTAGACAGATTAATTATATTTTTACATCCACATTCATGATGTTAATTTAAAGAGAAGTTAGGTCTCAGTTATCACGAATGTCAGTGACGCAAGGACATAGTGCTACGGTGATCCTGAGAACCCAAGAGAACTTTAGAAATTTTTCCTATTTTATGTGGATTAAATACACTTTGAGTAAAATAGAGATGGTTCGATTTTCTGGACAATGACAATTTAACGTTGGCATTCGACCATGCTCTCAGGTAGGATGAGTGTTTAATATGTCTGTCTGACTATCAAAGTTGAATAAATTTGTTTTTATCTTAGTTGTGATCTGATGATGATGTGATTTTCCTATTTCTTTCCTTGTCTTAATTAAGGCTTAACCAGGAAGGATGTGGTTTGCTAGGGATTCAGTTGATGGCGCCCATTTATATTTGCATTTTTTAAAATTAAATTTAAGCCCGTAACGACCCTGGAGATACTTTATCTCGTGTTACCCTCTGCTTTTGTGATATTTCAACTGAATTTCCGACACATTCCTTATTTGACTTCATGTTCATTTAACTCCGCTCTGTCCTGGAAATCCAGGAATGCGATGTAATAGCAGATGGGTCATCGCATCCCCAGGACGAACGGGTACAGAGAGAGAGGGAGAATTGGCTTTACCCATCCGTGGGGCTTCGATTTTTTTTATTCTATGGAATCACATCAGATTTAGATTACGAAGAGATTGATCACAATTTCATTTAATGGTGTTATAAAATGTATTAAACTTGGTCAGACAATATACTTGTGTGCCCATTCCAGTGATCATGTTAATCATATTAGTCTTATATCATGTTTAGTTATAAGTCATTTTTCTTATACCCAAGTGAAAGCAGGAATTGATACATTGTGATGTGTTGTTATCTAACGTCTCTGAATAAAACGTTTATTGAAAGATATAATTATGTTACCGGAGGATTTAGCTAAGGTGTTAGGAGAGTTACAGAATGGCATGTCTAGTATTGCAGTAACTATTTCTAAAATGGAAACAGAAGGTAAAGAGCAGATAAATGATTCAGAATCTAGATGTAGGGAAAACTTAAAGTCATTACAGGCTAGTAACGAAGACAATCTGAAAGATAATTTAAAGTCATTAGAGACCAGATTGCAGTCCAGTAATAGGGATGAATTAAAATCATTACAGGCTAGCAATGAAAATAATTTGAAAGCTAGTGAAGCTAACTTGAAAGATAGTTTTAAATTATTAGAAACTAGATTACATGCTCGTAGTGAAGAAAATAACACAGAGTTGAAAAACAATTTAACTAGTTTGGAGAATAGATTAACATTAAAAAATGATGAAATATTTAAGGCTTTACAATTAGATATAAAAGCAGTAGAAATGAAAGGAGAGGAAAATGTGCAAATGTTAAGAAAAGATATTATTGATTTAGAAATTAGAGAAGAAGAAAACATTCTTAATTTGAGAACAGATGTTATGTCTATACAGAAAGATATTAAATCAGATGTATCGAAGTTAAGATTCGATATTGATGGTTTAGTGGCAGATGTAGGCAAAATACAAGAGTGGTCTACTGAAGTATCTTTCGAATATAAAATGAAAGGTCTAGAAATGAATCTAGGTAATGAAATCAAAAGTTTAAAGTCAGTAATTGGGACCGTTAAAGAGGAAGTCTTAGGAGAGGTTAATTCTAACTTGAAATCCTTAGAAAACCAATTGCAGATAGACGTTAGGAAAATTGATGATGATATAGAGCAGAAGGTTAATGAAAACTTAGCTTTATTCAAAAATAGAGTCGGTGCAATAGTGGAAGAACGGTATAGTGAGGTCGATGCCGAAGCAAAAGAAAAACGTGCAGGGTTGGATGAGAAATTAATCGCAGGTATGGCGAACTTGGAAGCTAGATTTACTGAGAATAAGGAAGCGATGAAGATAGATTCAACTCAGTTTAGGACAGATGTTGATCAGTTAAAGGAACAAGTCGCGTCAGTAAAGACTACATGCGAAGACAAGATAGACAAATTGAAGAACGATTTAGAAGAGAGTAACAGAACGCAGAATGTTACGTCGTTAGATAATTTGGAAACTAAGGTCAAGACAGTAGAAAAACGAACAGAGGATATGATGACTAAAATAGAGTCTATAATAGATAGTTTCACAAGTCAAAATGTTACAACGAGGGAAGTATCGATAAATCAGACACCGATAGATCGCAGTATGAATAATCAAGAGGTTAGCGTGGGGGAAGACCGTCAAACGCAACAGAATGTAACATTCGAAAGGGCTAGTTCAACCCCTCAAGATAATACGAATTCGAATAGGAGTACGTTTGGTACGAGTGAACGATACTCAGGTCCAGTGACCATCATCAGAAATCTGGATGATAAGCCAAGGAAGTTTTCAGGGAACACAGGAGTCACACCAGTCGAATTTCTGAGAGATATTCGCGATTACATGGCGGAACATAGAGTAGCCAATGAGAGGGAACTAAGGATAGTCGAACGCGCCTTAGACGGGCCAGCGTTAACTTGGTTTCGCGCATTCAGGAGCAATTTTGCGAACATGGAACAATTTGCCATAGCATTCTTAAGGAGATTTTGGAGTGCAGAGGATCAGCTGAACGTAAGAGCAGAAATGTATTCGAAACGTTACTCTACGTCACATCCGACGCATTATGCTAATTACTTTACTTCGAAATTGGCTAATTTACAGTTTTCGATTCCTCCATTGCCAGAAGAAGAGCTTTTGCAAGCTATAGCAAGACAGTTGCCAATTGAGGTACAACGATCACTCATAGCATCGGGAGCGAACACACTTGAGCACTATGACGATATTTTACGCCGATTAGATTATACAAGCGCTCAAATTACACCCAGAACTGCAAGGAACGATAATCGAAACACGCAAGAGGTGAATGCGGTAGTTGTCGATAACGCAGCACAGACGGATAGAAGAGATTCCTGGGGAAACAGAAGGAACGAAGGGAATAGAGGTAATATTCACAACGTTCGTGGGAATTATCGATATCGAGGACCATATGAGAGGCCATGCGATCAAGAGGCAAGAAACAGTAGATATAGGAACTATGATCAGAATTCCAGATACCAAAATAGGAATAGATACAATAATAGATATCGTGGTAGATACAACTGGAACCAAGGTCAGCAATCTAATCAGAACGATAGGCAGGATAGCAGAAGAAATGATCCAAATGAAAGACAAGATAATCGAGAATATGGGAGATCAAGGCAAGAAAGTAGACAGCCTAGTGCACCACCCGAAGAGATAACTAGAGATATCAATCGAGCAAGCACGAGTGGTGAAGGAAAAAAAACGACAAACTAACCTCAAATCAAAATGCTAATCATTGGGAATCAATCATCATTGCTGAAACGTATCAGGTCAAAGACGAGGATCTAATTGAAGAGGAAGACGTAGTACATCGAGGGAATAGACATGAATTGCCAGTTATCAGTGTGGAAGTCATGGGAAAGGAAATAAAGACACTAGTGGACACGGGGGCTATGGTGAGCTTGATATCCATAGGCTGCCTGGATGAATTGAAATTGTCAGGAGAAATTACGATGTTGCCAACTGTTGTTAGCAAAATTCAAGGGGTGATCCCAGACAAAAGTATGAAATGTAAAAGTCAGGTACTTTTAGATGTTGGGATTGGAACCAGATATTTTGAACAGATGTTCCTGGTTGTGGGTCAACTACATTTCGATATGATCCTAGGAGTGGATTTCTTAAGTGAGAGTGGCCTGATCATAGATATGCAGAGTAGGCGCATGTACTTTCAAGAAGAGGTTATAGAAAATCAGGAATCCGAGATGACATTCTTTAGAGAGAATATATTGGATGAGATAGTATGCAGCATTGAAAGGTCTATAGAGGATAAAAACTAACACGAAGAGTAAAATAAATCCAGAAATTAAGGAGCAGTTTGATCAAGCAATTTCAGAATATGAGAACATATTCAATGATAAACCAGGACTCATAGAAAATTTTACTTACAGCATCAAGTTGATGGATGACAAACCATACCATAAGAATTTATATCCCATACCAGATAAATGGAAGGAAGAAGTCAGTACAATGATAAGCGATATGGATAAGGATGGAATTATCAAGAAGATGCCGACTGCTTATTTGAATCCTTTAGCTGTTGTCAAGAAACCTAATGGTAAGCTGAGGATATGCCTAGATGCTAGAGCCCTTAATGAAAGAGTTCTTCCTGAACACGACAGGCCACCTGTTATTCGTGAATTGTTGCGCAGATTCAGAGGAAAGAGTTTCTTTTCTACAATTGATCTGACTAGTTCTTATTATCATATAGAGCTAGCAGAAGACTGCAAACATTATACAGGGTTCTTATTTGACCATAAAACATATGTGTTCAATCGGTTACCTTTTGGAGTAAAGAATAGTGGTCCGGTGATGATCCGAGCACTAGATGAGAATTTATCAGATGCAGTTAAGGAGCATGTAGTGAGCTATATTGATGACCTGATTATAGCGTCTGAGACAGCAGAAGAGCATATCAGGCACCTTCGAATGCTTTTTTAAGATCTCCGGAGGACGAACTTCAAGGTGAATTTCAACAAATGTCAGTTCTTTCATGAAGAAATCGAATTTCTTGGACATAGAATCGATGGAGATGGTTATAGGCCCAATCCAATGAAGATCATGGCTATTTCAGAATCTCCAACCCCAAGAAAGCTTAAAGAAGTACGGCAGTTTTTAGGAATGTGTCAGTTCTTTTCAACACATTGTCCTGAATATACTGAAACGATGGCACCTCTGCAGGATTTGCTAAGAAAAGGAAATCGATGAAAATGGGACGATAGATGCAATCAAGCGTTTTTAGCAGCTAAGAACATGTTGATCCAGAATGTCAAACTTGAATACCCAGATTTTGCTAGAAGATTTTTTGTGGAGACAGACGCATCCAAAATAGGCATCAGTGGTATCCTATATCAGTTGGACGATACCAACAAACACAGATATTTAGCTTTCACCAGTCGCAAGCTCAGGAATTGTGAAAAGAATTACTATGCAACCGAGTTAGAGGCATTAGCAGTGGTTCATGCTCTTAAGACGTGGAAGAAGGTGTTATTTGGACATGACATAACGGTGATCACAGATCATAAAGCCCTCCAATTTATTATGAAGACAGACTTAGCAAGTGACCGCATCACCAGATGGGCTCTGTTCTTACAACAATTTAACCCAACTGTTGTGCATAGACCTGGGAAATTAAATCTGTTAGCGGATGTGTTGAGCAGAAACCCTTGTGAGGAGGTGATTGTCAACCATATAAATCTAATTCAAGAGGACCAGGGAACTCCAGAAAAGTTGAAGATGTTAGCGCAAACTCAGAAGAGATACGCACCTTTGCGAAGAATTTACCGTTTTTTGACACGCAGGATGGACAACGCCGATCCAGATTTTAGAAGAACTGAGATAGAAGCTAGAAAATATCACATTATGGGAGGTGTTATATGCCAATATATCGATCAGGATCATACTAAACTTAGAGTAGTGATCCCACCCAAGCTTGTCAAACCAGTTATTTGGATGATACACCGAACCGCAGCTCATGTAGGTGTAGACAAGACTTTGGCTCTTGCTCAAGAAACTTTCGTTTGGAGACAAATGGGACAAACGATCCGCGACGTCATAAAGACCCGTGACAGTTGTCAGCGAAGCAAATATTCATCTAAGCTAATGAAGGAAGTTCATAGATCAATATTACCTAGCAAGCCGAGAGAACTTTTCGCTACGGACATTTTCGGTCCGATTCCTCGTTCGACGAAAGGAAACCAGTTTGTTTTGGTGACAGTAGACGTATTTTCTAAATACGTATCTCTATGCCCAATCCAAAAAGCTACATCCAAGTACGTGATCAACAGATTAGAGAAAACAGTTATTCCAAGTATGGGGAAACCTGAAATTTTGTTGAGTGACCATGGATCACAGTTCACCAGTATGGAATTTTCTACTGCTATGGAACGTTTGGGAATAAGGCTTGTATTTAATTCTGTGCGGTATCCAGAGGGAAATCCAGCCAAAAGAATTATGCCGGAAATTAGTAAAATGTGTCGCTTATATGTGTCAAGACAACACCACAGATGGATGGAAGTGATACCCATCATTAGTCAATGTTTGAATTCCACCATATATGAAAGCAAAGGGCAGATTCCGTCCATGCTTCATCATGGATTGAAACCTGATAGACCATGGGACCGAATCGTGAAGGCACCAGTAGATCCTGAACCTACGCAAGAAAGAAGAGTCGATATGGCAGGAGAGAGACTCAGAAGACAGGCGGAGAAGAGAGCCTGGAGACACGCAGGAAGGAGGTTTCACGAGCCATTTCAAGAAAATGACGAGGTGCTGATTAGGAAGCCAGTCACATCGAATCTTCAACTGAAGATCTACCATAAATTTGCGCCATTGTACGCTGGTCCATTCCGAATTGATGAAACATACCGAAATAACGGCTACAAGATTGTCAGAATGGATATTAATGAAGTTGTGGGGACTTTTAACGCAGCTAGCATTAGAAAATATCATCATGCTGAATAAGAGGATTGTAGAGTTATCGTGTACATATGTTGTGTATAGAATGCCTGAGAGTGTATTTTTTTTCTCAAGCCTGATAAATAAAAGGAGATGTACGGGAGAGATGTACCCGATACCCAGTTGAGGCTATCGGCTACGCCAGCTGACATTAAGCCGTAGTTGAGATTTATGGGAAAAGTTGTAAAGATAGCGCTCAAATCGAGTCGAGAAGAATGTTAGGAAATGACGTAGAAGGCCAAGGATCAAGAAGGCACTGCCAGTCAAGCAGATGGAATTATGGGAGGAATATTGAAGTTTTATTAAGATCTATATGGAACAGTATATTTAATCATCTCAGAAGAGAAGAAATGTCAAGCATTATATATGATAATAACTTGAAGAAAGACAGATAACCCCTTAAGTTATTGTATAACTTAATAGCCGAGATGATGGTGGTCGAGATTATACTTGTGACGCACGACCGCAGAAGGTGGGGGAGCATCACGTGACAGCGCGGGGTAGGAGCTCCTCAACGCAGTCTAGAGACATCAGTCGAGTTCAGTCAGCAGGGCTGAGTAGAACACATGCGCAGAGAGCACGGCAAAGTTGAGCGGTGTACAGCACTTGTTGCGTGGCGTGAAAGCGACAGTATTACTTCACCAAGCAGAGAGCGGAAAGTAGGTCAGTGAGTCAAGGCGAGCAACGCACGGTAGGCGATGCGAGGACCGGTTACGAGGCAAGCTGTACGGGCCGTGTAAGCAGGAGAAAAGCCGGGGTTAGAACAGCATTATAATACGAGATTGAGAACTTTATTTCGAGCTGCATTTTGTAACGCAGAACATTACAGCGAAGCGGCATGGCGAGGCCGGCTTTAAGCGTAGATCATTCTGGAACAGTGCAGTAGAGCCGAGCGTGCTAGTTCCGACTTTTATACGCAGGCAACATTAAAGAAGCTGAACTTCATTTCAACATTCAGTTACAACATTGAGTTGGGACTTGTATTCAGTAATCGAATTGTGCAGGCATATAGTTATCATATACTGCAATTGTGAACTTCAAATGAACTTAGATATTCCAATGACATTACGACTTATGCATTTCATAACGGAATATTTGGAGCGACCATGGGGTCCAGATAACATTAACGCTTTTAGGCAAACGAAATGTTACAAGTATATGCACTTATGAACATTGTCACGTGCATTAATACAATTCTTTTTCATGAATTATTATAAAATATCGAGTACGAACACAGCTACAGGGTGTTTCAAAAACTTATACACTCTCATAAATAAAAGTTATTTTCTGCAAGTGAGACTTAACCGCTGTGGAGATTGAACTTTTAACAAGCAAACCGAACATTGTATGGGACAGTGGCGTAACATAGAAGAAGAATATGGGGTACGCTGCTTTTATGAAGTTTTACGTAAGAATTTGGACAGTATCCGCTATGGATAACATGCAGTTCATCATGTCGGAGTAAACGAAGACAGAGGCGTGATGGCACCACGGAGCGATGGATTCGGTTCCTGAAGAAGAGTAGGTCCAACAGATGATTCACTTGGGATATGAAGGCGATCGTTATTGCGTGGGTGATACGATATTCCCGTCGATCTTTCGAGAAATTTATTACCCACGAGGATAATCGACGATCTTTGAAATATATTAACAGCTGATATGAGAAGGTACTGTAAGAGTTATGACTTTCTGATATGATTTTTTCATGAACACTGGGCATACTTGTATATTTTTCTAGTAGGAGTTCTACGATTATTTTGACATGGCTTAGACATTATTTGCTCCAAAATTTTGCTAGAATATGGCGTTACCATATGATATGGCAGGCACCATTATACGAAATTCTCACCATTGGTTGGCTTTATTAAGCAGATGTTTGGTCTTTTAGACATTTTCCAGTAAAGATAGTTTTCTTGGATAGTTATTTTTTTGTGGCGAGTATTTCGAACTCGTGATCTGCAATTGGATTATTTAAATCACTTCGTCAGTTCATTGCATACTAGCGAGTGTGTATTATTCATCAGTAGGGATTTTTCCATTGGATTGTTTGGAGATGTTAAGATGTTATTCACTCAAGTGAATGAATATCGCTTTTATGTGACAACTAGAGACTTGTTGATTCCAATCTGGTACATTCACTCATTAGACGACGAGATGGGGCCTTTCGCTTTAGGCGATTGCGTGGTGGTACACATCTTTACCCATCGTTCAGGGCATTATCATGATAGTCTGCGAGGCAAGGCCTTTCGTATTTATACAATTGCGTGGTGGTACTCATCTTTACTTGCCATTGAGGAACTCATTTTTATCATCCGAGTGTACTTGAGATTGTAAGAGGATCAAACAAGAAGCTACTAGTCACATATCAGTCGAATTTTATTAAATAAATTAAAAATACATGTCAGCAGGGTTACATTTTGTAATTCTTTTTTTGCCAATCCAATATTTTGTTGCTATACTCTTTTGAGAGTACTTTCATTTAACAGCTGATACAGCTGATGCTTTTGATAATTTTTATGATTGAATTTGATACCTTTGAGAAGGATTTAAAGTAATTGAATCTTGTAAGATGAATCATTAATGGTCAGATTTATTTTGAGGCAGTATTGCATATTGTGATGTGTGTTTATCTGTGAAGTGAATTATGAGAATTTTAAGAGAATTTATGCTATTTGAAAGCAGATCTTGAATTTGATTTCGATTGTTGTTGTTTGAGTCTTCAGTCTTTTGACTGGTTTGATGCAGCTTTCCATGCCTCCCTGTCCTGAGCCAATCGTTTCATCTCTACATAGCTACCACACCCTACATCCGAGGCTATCTGTTTAACATATTCTAACCTTGGTCTACCCCTACAGTTCTTGTCCTGGACCCTTCCTTCCATAACTAAGCTTGCTATTCCTGGGTGTCTTAGTATGTGTCCTACCAACCTATCTCTTCTCTTCATTAGCAGTCGCCAGAAACATCTCTCCTCTCCCAGTTGCCTTAATACCTCTTCGTTTGTAACCCTATCTACCCATCTGATCTTCATCATTCTCCTGTAACACCACATTTCAAATGCTTCAATTCTCCTCTTTTCTGCTGCACCAATAGTCCAAGTTTCACTTGCATAGAGCGCTACGCTCCAGACAAAGGCTTTCAAAAATGACTTCCTAATACCTAAATCTATATTCGATGTCAACAGATTCCTTTTTTGTAGAAAGGCTTTCCTTGCCTGAGCCAACCTACTTTTTATATCCTCTTTGCTTCGTCCATCACTGGTTATTCTGCTTCCTAAGTAACAGAAGTCTCCTACCTCCTTCAGCTTTTCACCTGCCAATTTGATCTCCATAGAGGTTTCTGATTTATTTCGGCTGCATTCCAGTATTTTTGTTTTACATTTATTAATTTTCATCATGAATTCCTTCCGTACGACGGAATACATACCATTCAAAAACTCATTCAAATCCTCAGGCTTGTCGGCCAAGATGATGATGTCATCAGCAAATCTCAGAGTTGAAATTATTTCTCCTTGAATCTTCACTCCCACTTTAAATTTTTCTCCAATTGCCTTCATTGCTTGTTCAATGTAAAGATTGAAAAGTATGGGTGATAAGTTGCAGCCTTGCCTTACCCCTTTCTGAATACCAGCTTCTCTCTCATGTCCTTCAGCTCGAATGACTGCTGTCTGGTTTCTGTATAGATTGTTTATCACCCTCCTATCCCTGTACTTTATTCCAATAGATTTCAAAATGTCAAACAATTTAGTCCAATCAACGTTATCAAAAGCCTTTTCTAAGTCTACAAATGCCATGAACGTTCTCTTATCTTTCCTTATTCTACCTTCCAAAATCAGCCTAAGACTTAGTACAGCTTCCCTTGTTCCTACATTTCTCCTGAAACCAAACTGGTCTTCACCCAACTCCGTTTCTATCTGGCTTTCAATCCTCTTGTAAATTATTCTAGACAGGATCTTTGAAGCATGAGTAATCAAGCTGATTGTTCGGTAATCTTCACATCTGTCAGCTCCCACTTTCTTTGGTATAGGGATGATAACATTCTTCTTGAAATCAGGGGGAACCTCACCTGTCTCATAAATCCTACACACCAAGTGAAATAACCTGATCAGACCTTCATCTCCTATGCAGCGTAGCAACTCAATCGGTATATCATCTATGCCCGGTGCTTTGTTCCTGCCTAAGTCCTCTAATGCTCTGTCAAATTCTGATCTCAATATTAAATCTCCTCATGCATCCTCTTCAATTTCCTCCTCCCTTTCCATTACATGATTCTCAATCTCCTTTCCCTTATACAAGCACTCTATGTAAGCTTTCCATCTCTCAACCTTTTCTTCCCTATCTGTTAGAGGCTTTCCATTTGTGTCCTTAATAATACAGCACTTAGTCTTCTTTTCCCCAAAAGTATTCTTAATCCTTCGATAAGCTGTGTCTACTTTTCCCAATTTTAGACAATTTTCTATACCTGCACATTTCTCTTTCAACCATTCTTCTTTCGCTTCCTTGCACTTCTTTTTAACCTCACTTCTCAGACGTCTGTATTCTGCTTTCCCCTTTTCATCTCTTAGATTCTTGTGTTTCCGCCTTTCATCCATCAATTCTACCTATTCTTTCTTTCCTACCAATGTTTTCTTCTGCGGATTTTGTTATTTCATTCTTCAAAAGTGCCCATTCATCTGCAATTGAAGTTTGTTTAGGGGTTTTGATTAGTCCTTCCTTTATACTCTTCTTGAATCTTTCGTTTACATCCTTCTCTTTCAGTCTGTCTATTGCCCACCTTTTTGGCTTTTGACTTTTCTTCAGTTTCTTCAACTTTAATCTGCATTTCATTACAACCAGATTGTGGTCAGAGTTTATGTCAGCACCAGGATATGTTTTACAATCCAAAATCTGGTTTCGAAACCTCTGCTTGACCATAATGAAGTCGATTTGGTAACGCCCTGTATCTCCTGGTCTCATCCATGTGTAAATTCTTCTATTGTGGTTATCGAACAAGGTGTTAGCTATGACCAACTCATGTTCGGTGCAGAATTCCATCAGCCTGCTTCCTCGATCATTCCTTTCACCTAATCCGAAATCTCCTACTATCTTCCCTTCTCTCCCTTTTCCTACCACAGCATTCCAATCTCCCATTACTATAACATTTTCATCACCTTTGATATACCTCAGAATGTCATCTATTTCTTCGTAGACCTTTTCTACATCCTCATCATCAGCTTGACTGGTAGGCATATAGACTTGTACCACTGTGGTGCACGTAGGTTTAGTATTGATTTTTGCTACAATAATCCGTTCACTGTATTGCTCATAATATTCCACCCGCTGTCCAAGTTTCCTACTCAATATGAGACCAACCCCTGCTTGGCCATTGTTTGATTTAGTGCTAATGACCCTATAGTCTCCTGACCAAAAGTCCTGCTCTTCCTGCCAGCGCATTTCACTAATCCCAACCAAATCCAACCTCAACCTATCCATTTCCCTTTCTAAGTTTTCTAACTTTCCACTTCCTAGCAGACTTCTAACATTCCACGCTCCGATCCGTAGAATGTCAGATTTCCTCTTTGTCACTTCTGTGATGTTAACCCCCTCTCGAGTAGTCCCCACCCGGAGATCCTAACGGGGGACTAGTTTACCTCCGGATTGAAATTTTACAAGGGAGGAGGCCATCATCACATGTAATTATGCATAGAGAGGTGCATATCCTCGGGATTAGCATTACGGCTGTAGTTTCCCGTTGCTTTCAGCCGTGCAGCCGAACGCAGTGTAGCCATTAGTTGGCTTATATTATCAATATCTTAACCGTCTATTAGACTAGTAAAGAATTGATTTATTCTGAAAGGCTGCTACTCCCTTTCATAATAAGTAAAGAGCAGTTCTACTACAAAATACTAACCTTCGACTATCAATTAAATACCAAAATTCTACTAACGAAAAAAATACTAAAGTTTCACCAACAAACAAATACTACCACTAAAACAGTCTGTCACCAGGCCCACTCACATGCACCCTCACCAGACACACTCACACTCCACAGTCTAATAGAACAATGACATATATCTAATAAACAAATTAACTTCATACTTACAAATAAAACTAACTACATACTTATTGTACTGTAATTTGAATTGACAATATTTACAAAATTTAAAATGATAATCCGGCATTCTATATCTCTGAAACTATCACCGTTATCACCCCGAAAATTTGCACGGAGATAGAGGATACTGCTGGAAGTTCATCTATGAGACTTTCAAAAACCGGTCAACCACAAAACGAACATGGCGGCCAAGCGAAGTAGAAAGTCTTAAATAGACGTTTCTCGCGATTTAATGATCCAAATCGCGAGAAACGTCTATTTAAGACCTTCTACTTCGCTTGGCCGCCATGTTCACAAGCATTGAAATAAATAAATGTTATTGGATTTATCACTGTTCTATAACTATTTAAACCATTTCTAACTTTTCTGTTATTATTCCTTCTAACCACATGAAATAATTATTATTATTTTTGGCAATATGTTATTTAATCATTGTGATGAGTTTTACAATATTTACAATCATTATTATGACCCTAGTTATCAAATATTCAAATATAAACAATTAAACAAAATGTTTAAACCCTCACCTTGATTTAACAAGTATCACAAATTATTTACAACTATCTCATATCATCTATCTATCTATCTATCTATCTATCTATCTATCTATCTCTCTCTCTCTCTCTCTCTCTCTCTATATATATATATATATTGCTGATCGTTAGTCTCGCTAAAACTCGAGAACGGCTGGATCGATTTGGCTAATTTGGTCTTGAATTATTTGTGGAAGTCCAGAGAAGGTTTAAAAGGTGAATAAATATGAAAGTTGTAGCGCACGAGTAGATTCAACAAATGTGCGACGACAAGCGAAGCGTTTCAACTAAGTCCCGTATGCGTTCATATACTATTCGTCTGATAGCGATACAACTTGGGTGAGATGTTGTGTACACTTCAGGGAAGGTTTCTGGCTTAGTAAATCCACTTAACAATAGGTAGCGCACGAGTAGATTCAAATTACTAAGGTAATTTTCGATTACTAAGGTAATATATTTTTCCCAATTGTTTAAGAAGTTGTCTAGATGTGATCAGATTAATTACAGTTATTGGAGATTGTGTGCGTTGATAATTTGAAGCCAGTTATATTTTTTTTGTAGATTATGCAACGTGATTAAGTGAAGTTTGTGATAGGCATTTTGTGGAAGTTGCCAAGTGGAAGTTGCAATATTGCTAATGTATTTTGAGGCAGACATGAGGTTGTCGAACCCAGTCTAGCATAATTTTGAGATTCATGCTGTGCGCTGAATATTTATGGAGTTTTGTGGAATAATTGTGGTATTCAAATGTGGTATTTGATAAAGTGAGAATATATAATGAAGTTGTGGATAGTGAGATCCAACGTGATTTTGTGAAGGCAATACTATTTTTTGGCATGATAATTGAATACGAGATATAACTTGGAAGTGATAAAACTGTAAGACAACGTTCTATAAACCTTATTAAACAATTTGTTAGGAAATTAAACAAATAAATAATGTTGATAATACAAGATTTTCTGATAAATAATAATTAATGAAATAATAATCTGAAGTTTAAGCATATTAATGATCTGACCTAATGAAATAAAAATCAGAATGACTAGATGAAATAATAAAAATCTAAATAACCAGATGAATAAAATTTAAATAAATTGATAAATTAAATTTTGGAATAGATCAATGAATTAAATAAATGGATGAATTAAAGATTGAATAAATAAGGTGATTTAAATAAATTAATGGATGATTAAATAGATGATGAATAACTGAATTAGAAGGTGATAATTAATTAAAGAAGCTGATGATTAATACATTTAAATGGATTTAAATAAATTTAATTGAGAGATATGATTTGAATGATTTGAAGAATTGCAACTTGAGTTGATGAATTAAACAATTTATATTGATGATTTAAGATGATTTAATCTGAAGGAGATGATGAAATGAGAGTGTGTGAACAATTAGAGAGTATAAAGAATTGATGATTATAATATTCATATAAATGATTTGATGATAATGAATTAATTATTCTGACATGAATAGATTGAATTTTGAGATGAGAACTAATGTGAGAAATATTTAATTTTGATGATGATGATGATGATTATAACCAATGAGTAGTGGATTTTCTGTGATTCACAAACAAGCAATTATTAATGACAGTGTAAATAGTGTAAATTAATTATTCGATGTTTAGGAGCATTTTACTAACATATTCAGTATTTGAATAATGCCATGCAAGCCATAAATTATGTGATATTTAAATATGTGATTAGAATATATGTGTTTAGACAGATTAATTATATTTTTACATCCACATTCATGATGTTAATTTAAAGAGAAGTTAGGTCTCAGTTATCACGAATGTCAGTGACGCAAGGACATAGTGCTACGGTGATCCTGAGAACCCAAGAGAACTTTAGAAATTTTTCCTATTTTATGTGGATTAAATACACTTTGAGTAAAATAGAGATGGTTCGATTTTCTGTACAATGACAATTTAACGTTGGCATTCGACCATGCTCTCAGGTAGGATGAGTGTTTAATATGTCTGTCTGACTATCAAAGTTGAATAAATTTGTTTTTATTTTAGTTGTGATCTGATGATGATATGATTTTCCTATTTATTTCCTTGTCTTAATTAAGGCTTAACCAGGAAGGATGTGGTTTTCTAGGGATTCAGTTGATGACGCCGATTTAAATTTTCATTTTAAAAAATTAAATTTAAGCCCGTAACGACCCTGGAGATACTTTATCTCTTGTTACCCTCTGCTTTTGTGATATTTCAACTGAATTTCCGACACATTCCTTACTTGACTTCATGTTCATTTAACTCCGCTCTGTCCTGTAAATCCAGGAATGCGATGTAATAGCAGATGGGTCATCGCATCCCCAGGACGAACGGGTACAATACATATATTTATTTGCAGATGTGGACACTGTCCATGGTGGCAAATTACAACAACAACGACAAAAACACTAAGCACAATAAATTATTCATACAACTAAAAGAATACAATTTAGATACAAGGAATAATTTGTATAAGAAAATAATAATAATAGAAACAAATATAAAATACGAATAAGGATAATTTACACTATTCTTCATCCATGTCATGTCACTGGCTCCTGATCTGGTGCTTTCTCACCAACTCCTTAAATTTTCCAACATTAGAAGGCAAAGGGCTGAAAATGTCCTCTGGCAAACTGTTCCATTCTACTTCCCCCCTCCCAATGAAAGAATATTTGCCCCAGTTACTATTCCACTGACTTAATTTTAATTTGCACGAATGACTCTATCTGCCCATATAAGTACCTCCCTTTCTCAATCCCTCATTAATGTCTTCCCAAGCAATTTCCCCCTTGTAAGCTAAGAAAATACCCCCTAGTCTTGCTCTTGAACGTCTACCAGCCAGACTTTCCCATCCCAAATTCTGAATCATCCTACTTACACTACTCGTCGATCTGTGGTCCTCCATTACATACCTGGCGGCCTTCCTTTGTACTCCTTCCAATTCCTTTATTAAATACATTTGGTATGGATCCCACACTCCCCCAGCATATTCCAGCAGAGGACGGATTAGGGACATGTATGCCCTTTCCCTAATCTCTCTGCCAGCCCCTTCAAACACACGCATAACCATATGTAGTGACTTGTATGCTTTCTTCACTATTTCCCCTATGTGCTTACCCCAGTGAAAATTCCCCCCCCCCCCCCCCCGAGTTACACCTAAATACCTACATTCGTCCCCAAATACAACTTTATTTTCCTCTACTGAATATTGAAAAACAATATGATTCCTTTTATTAACAAATCGCACTGCCTGACATTTCTTTGAATTTATCAACATATCACTTTCATCTGCCCAGCTTTGTATGACAGTCAGGTCCCTCTGCAAAATTCCGCAGTCGTCCAGATGATTTATCCTCCTGTATACTACTATATCATCAGCAAATAATCTTATCTGGGATGATATTTCAACTCCTATGTCATTTACATACATGAGAAATAGCAAAGGTCCCTCTTCAGCGATGAGAAACACCTCTCAGGCTCTGAAGTAGTCATGGGTGTTGTTACAAATATCCTCAGAAGCTTGCTTGTTTGGCAGAACGTACCTTGCAGATTACAGTATATTATGATATGAAGAAGAGGGACTGCCCCACCAATATTCCTAAAATCTGGCCTACAGTACAGAACCGACTGTTCTGTTCTGAGCAGTGGCGTAGCCAGAAGGGGGGGGGGGGCAGTAGGGACGCCCCCCCCCAAAAAAAAAATTCCGGATATTTTCTTACGGCTCAAACAAATTTAGAACCTACAACGAAAATAGTAGGTGCCTCATTACTGGGAATACAACCAGGTGATGATGAAAAAAGTCTACCAAGAAATTAGAAGATTGCCAATTAGCAAGCGACCTATCTGGAGGGGGCGAGCTTGTCAGCTTATACTCTCTTATCAGCTTTTAATTTCCATTTCCTGGGAATAGCAGTGTTTAAATGTCCCACTCTGCAATACCGGCGCAGCGTGGTTGATTGTCGCCTCTGTCGTGATATACGGTGGTTGTGTGTCTGTGCGAGAGGAGATATACAGTTTGTATTGTGGAAGAGTCGGGAGTTATTTGATAGTTGCTCTTTTCTTTCTTCTTTTTGTCACATTAGCGAGTGTTCAGAAGATCGACCGCTTTGTCGTAAAGAAGGCAAAACTGGATACATGTTCGGTAAGTTATGAAAAGTTTTTATTGTAGGTGTAGAAAATCGAGGCCCCATTTCATTATAAAAGCACAGCACGAGAAAGACGCATTGTTCACTGATAAAATGTTAAGTTATTCGATCTTTTTAAAAGGCTCGTATTTATTTATTATTATTTAAAGGGTGTTTAAGTTTCCTCTGAATAATAATAATAATAATAATAAACTAGAATGAGGTCCACGGGGACCGTTAGCCTTACCTCTAAACAGCACTGTATAAATTACTCTAACAATAATAGACCTAAATGTTTTGCAACCTACCTTCTTTGCTTGATGCCTTTATGAGTGTCCTTTCTTCCTGTTATCTACTCCTGATGAGTTTGGTTTGGACATTTTCATTCAATTGACAAAATATATTTCTGGTAAATAAACTATTTAAAAACACCAAGACATAGTGCGGTACCGTATTAATGTAAAGAACATTGTGAACTGAAACGTGTGAATATGCCATAATAGTAGTATTCTGATAACTGATAATTGAAAATCTGAGCATTAGAGACAAATATAGACACTGACACAGCTGTGAGCTCCCTCAAAACAAAGCAACGAAGGGTGGAATTCAGACAAACATGAACAGACCAAAGATTTTTGTCCGAAGCTAAAAGTGAACCCTAAAGTACTTATAATCAGAACAAGTACTTCCGTGAAGAACTATATAGCCTATTTTCATATATCTTATTGGTCTTCTTTATTAAAAAATTATCCCGCCTATGAAAAGGAACGCTATGTTGGATTGTTCTGTATGTAGGCCATAGAGTTATGCACCATTAGATGAAGATTATTGCGTAGGTTTATTCAAACAACCGACAGTGGTAGCTACGCTCACTAAGGCGCATCGTTAGGCCATGGGGCCAAACTCTCTGCTGACTCGATAGACGGATTGGTTCAAGCCCCTTGAAATGGTTTCCCATGGTTTCCCATATTCAACACCAGGGATATGCTGGGAAGGTACCTTCTGCTAGGACGCGGCCGCTTCCTTCCACATCCTTGCCCAGTTTCATTCATCTTCATCATTCCATCTCTCATCACGACGCGCAGGTCGCCCACGGAACTCGACTAGAAACACCAGCAATCGGCCTCTCAGAAGATTTAAAAAAATTCAAACGTTCACTTCGATCGCATGATTAGGATACATGAAATAAAAAGTCAATTTTAAAATTCTCACGACCGCCATCTTGGGGTTATGAAACAATTGAATTTAATTAGATGCCAGTAGCTTTTGTATGAACATTTACCGTACCAAGTCTCACTGCGCTCGGATAATTAAATCGCGAGTCAATTCCATTTAAATGCGTTAACTTCGCTTGGCCGCCATGTTTGTGTTGTGCTCACCATGTTATTGAAAGTCCAATAGGTGAACTTATATTAACTTAATAGCCTCTCTCAGCATACAAAATGTCAGTTTGATGCTGCAATAGATTCGTAGATATTGAGAACCATCTAAATATTTCGGATGGTTGCCATGTTGGATGAGTATATATGTAGGCCATAAAATTATGTACCATTAGATGAAAATTATTGCGTAGGTTTATTATTCAAACTTCCACTTCGATCGCATGATTAGGATACACGAAATAAAAACTTAATTTATAATTTCTCACAGCCGTCTTCTTTAAGTTATGTAAACAATTGAACAAAATTAGATGTCAGTAGATTAGAATTTGTATAAACATTTACCGTTTCAAGTTCCACTGCGCTCGGATGGTTAAATCGCGTGAAATATCCATTAAAATGGTTCAACTTCGCTTGGCCGCCATGTTCGGTTTGTACTTAACAGGTTTTGTAAAGTCACATAGGTAAACGTGTAGTAGTACCCTTTATCACTGTACAAAATTTCAGGGTGATATATGTTACCGTTCAGGAGATAGAGGCCTAGAATGTCAGTGAAATATTTCGCATGGTCCGCATGTTGAATTGGTGAAACGTATCAAAATTTGAAAGGCACGGTCGTGGACGAGGTAGTAGTACCGAATTTAATTGAAATCGCTTCGGTCCTTTATATTTTATTAAGAGTAGGGGGGGAGGGGGGGGGGGGGGAGGGGGGGAGGGGGAGGGGGTGGAGGGCAGACAAACGTACACACATGAAAATAGGCTAAAGTATATGAACTCCTGCAGTAATAGATGTGGACCTAATTGCCCCCCCCCCAAACTAAAATCCTGGCTACGCTACTGGTTCTGAGCCTTTTCTTTTCCAGCTTGCTATAGGCCTGGACAGTTACACCTAGTTCTTTATCTGGAAACGTTTTGGAAAATCGTTCAAAGTTGGTGGAATCTAACAGTTTTGCTGCTTCCAGGTGATCCAAGGTTTGGAAGCGATCACGGGCTTCTCGTGTTATTCTATCACATACTTCCTTGGCATTAGTACGCCGACATGATAACTTTCTGCGCTTGTTTTCTGAAGCACGCGTTTCTTCAGAAGTACCGGTACTGGCAATGTTTTCTACCGATTCCCTGATGTTGTTGATCACTTGAATGAAGTGTGACACAGCAGATTTTATTTTTACGGCATCAGCTGTTCTTGACTGCAACTGATTGTACATTATGTCCACATGTGGCATCAATTTATGAAAAAATATAGCTAAAATATGAATCCCTCGTCTTCTAAGCTGCGACGAAGCCCGTTTGCCTGAAGGCAAGTTTTATAGGGTGGGGTTTTCTCCAGCATTAATAAACACTCCCTTGTGGATGCCCTTTGCTCGTACACCACATTTACTGTGCGCGACCTGAAATTCCATCTAGTCCGTGGTCCTGTTGGAATTCTTCGAGCTGCCACTGCTTCTAAAGCAGACATCCGTTGCGGCGACCTTGAAAAGAAAGTAGGGAACGTTGACAGGTGAGCGATCCTAGCCGATAGATTCTGCGAAGCTGCATGTTCCATTATTAAATTCAGTTGGTGTCCATAGCAGTGGATGTAATGTGCGTTGGGATAGAAGGCTTTTATATTTGCTCGCACTCCACCTTTACCACCACTCATTACTGATGCCCCGACGTAGGTCTGCGCAATAACTTTGTGCGGTGTACCGATAAACATGTTGTTCATTACACTTAAAATACATGATGCAAGGGAATCCGCATTCTGATCTTCCGGTTTAAAGAAGCCCCAAAATCGTTCGTATGGAATACCATCTATCTCATACCGAAATACCAACACTTACTGTGCCTGCTCTGAAACATCGGTAGTTCCATCGGCCATCACACTAACAAAATCTGCTTCCTGCATTTCTTCTGCTATCACTTCTCTGCAGGTTTCTAGCATGCAGTCTAACAGCTCGTTTTGGATGGTGTTCGTGGTCCCTTTGAAAACTCTATTAGATTCAATATGCTCCTTTACTGCACTGTCTATACTAGAAATTGAATCTACTAGGACCAAGAAAACGCCAGGATTGTCTGAATTATCACTTTCATCGTGCGCTCTTAAAGCTAATTCAAACGCCCCACAAAACTTAATACAGTACCTAGGTATATAATTCTTGATAGCACATACCTGTTCTTTTTCACACGTTGATTGTGCTTTTCTTTTCTTCATGATAAGCACGGCTTAATAGTGTTGCAATATTAACTGTTCTTAAAGCACTTAAGTTTAAAGAATTATTGATGTGTTTCTCGCTGTCATTATGCTTCCTCATTAGTACTATTACATGAAGATTATTGTGTAGGTGTTATATTCAAACTTCAATCGCATGATTAGGAGACAAGAAATAATAGCGAGATTTTAAAATTTCGCTCAGCCGCCATCTTGTAGTTATGAAAATAATTAAATGAATTAGATGCCGATCGATAAAGCGTTTAGATGCCCAAGATTTCTAACACCCACTGTTCCCCAAGAATCACTATTAAGAACAAAGTTCCAAATGGTTCCGCCTCGTCAGTACTGTTTATTAAAATGTCGTGATACAATCACCTGTCTTTTAACGCATGGTACATGTTTCAACGTCTAACACGTATTGACGTCTTCATCAGCCTAAATATTTGGGTAGCACTTAAAACATTCCCTTTATATACTGGGTGTAGTTAAAAATTGTACATAAAAACACACATAGATCACCGTAACACATTAAAAAGTTGTTAAAACATTTTCTTATGTTAAAAGCTTAATAAAATCCTCAGCCGGGCTTGGCAGTCTTTCTTGGTTTATTTCTAATGTTAGCTTCAAAAGCCCAAGCAAGGGGTGACCATTCCCAACTGGAAAGAAATGAAACTATGTATGAGAGAAAGAAGTGGTAGATAAAATAATACTTTAAAACCCCTAAATGTTATATAAAGACTTCCGATGTAATGCGGCAATGAGCTAACAGGGCCGTGCTGAGTCGGACGGAGACAGTGCTGTGCTGTACTGAAAGGGTGTGTCAACATGGAAGCAACAAGCAAGACAATAGGGGCGGAAGAGGAGAGGGGTAAGAGTTCGGGAGTGTTTTGGTTAGGAGTGAGGAAGGGGGGAAGGGGGGGGGGGGGTATGGAGTAAGTTTAGGGGAAGGTAACATGGATCAACAATTGTGGATTTATTTCTATGGTGGTTTATATTTTGTTTTGTAATTGAATTAACGTCTCATAGAGTACGTTGTTTTCGAAATGAATCTCATTAAGATTCGTTAGGGGGGCGGTCTTTTGGGCTAAATCGATTTCAATTTCTTCTAAGATGTTCATTGTAGTTCCTTTATTTGCTCGATGTAAGATTCTCATATCGTTGTTAATGTCTGTGAACTCATGTTTGGTATCTTTCATATGATTTGCCATGGCGGAAAATTTATTGTATTTAATGGCATTGAAATGCTCACCATATCTTGTTATAAATGCTCTACCTGTTTGTCCACAATAATTAGCGTCGCATTTAGCACATTTCAACATATACACACCTGATTTACTGAATTTGTTCGTATGGTTCAATTTATTAGTATTGAATAAAATATTATTGTTTGTGTTGGAAGTCCTATATGCTATTCTTAGTCCACACTTTTTGAAAATATTTGAAATACTATAAGTTTTGGTGCTGAAATACGTGAAAATCGCGTATTTGGGCTGCTCTTTTTGTTCCGACGTTAGGCGGGTGACCGGTTTGTTTTTAAGCTTGCTGATAATATTGTTGACAAACAGCGATGTGAATCCGTTTACCTTGGCAATCTGTTTAATGATTTTTATTTCTTCATTTAGATCTGTTTTGCTTAAAGGAAGGGAAAAGGCTCTGTTGATCATACTATAAAAGGCGGCTTTCTTTTGATTGCCCGGGTGGTTAGAGTCTTTTCTTATTGTCGTGTGGGTCTGGGTTGGCTTTCTAAAAACTTTATAGGTTAACCTGTTATTATTCAAACAAACTGTAGTGTCAAGGAAGTTGATTTTACTGTTTACGTCTGATTCAGAGGTGAATTGTATGCTTTTATCCAAACCGTTTAATTTTTGCACGAGTCCTTCTATGTTTAAAATAGTATAATCGATTATTACAAACACGTTATCCACGTATCTTCCCCAATAATGTATACCGTCAATTTTTCCTACAATTTCTTCGTGTTCCAGATGGTCAAGATATATGTTAGCTACTAAACCAGATAGCGGAGATCCCATTGAGAGTCCTTCTTTTTGTTTATAGATCCTATTGTTAAAAGTTTATTATCAATGAAAAACAAACTAGTAAGTTAACCAATATGAACCCGGGATTACCAACTTTGAAAGCGCTCCCCAAAATTCATAAAGAAGGAATTCCAATAAGACTTGTCATTAATTTCAGAAACAGTCCCCTTTACAGAACCGCCAAATTTTGTCAGCAGTTCCTTGAAAGACATTACATTTTTTAAGCAAATAAATCCCTGAAAAACACACTCAATTTCTGCGAAGAAACCATGAAACTTACCTTAATGAGCAAACACTGCATGCATAGCGTAGACGTGAAAGATATGTACACAAACATCCCAATTGCACCATCGCTCAAGGTCATTAAACAAAATTTGTCTAACAACAGTATATTGTCAAAAGTAGAAATTAACGAATTCATGACGCTATTAGAATTCACACTCACAAATATTTTTTTCACTTTTAACAATAGGATCTATAAACAAAAAGAAGGACTCTCAATAGGATCTCCGCTATGTGGTTTAGTAGCTAACATATATCTTGACCATCTGGAACACGAAGAAATTGTAGGCAAAATTGACGGTATACATTATTGGGGAAGATACGTGGATGACGTGTTTGTAATAATCGATGATACTATTTTAAACATAGAAGGACCCGTGCAAAAATTAAACGGTTTGGATAAAAGCATACAATTCACCTCTGAATCAGCCGTAAACAGTAAAATCAACTTCCTTGACACTACAGTTTGTTTGAATAATAACAGGTTAACCAATAAAGTTTTTAGAAAGCTAACCCAGACCTACACGACAATAAGAAAAGACTCGAACCACCCGGGCAATCAAAAGAAAGCCGCCTTTTATAGTATGATCAACAGAGCCTTTTCCCTTCCTTTAAGCAAAACAGATCTAAATGAAGAAATAAAAATCATTAAACAGATTGCCAAGGTAAACGGATTCACATCGCTGTTTGTCAACAATATTATCAGCAAGCTTAAAAACAAACCGGTCACCCGCCTAACGTCGGAACAAAAAGAGCAGCCCAAATACGCGATTTTCACGTATTTCAGCACCAAAACTTATAGTATTTCAAATATTTTCAAAAAGTGTGGACTAAGAATAGCATATAGAACTTCCAACACAAACAATAATATTTTATTCAATACTAATAAATTGAACCATACGAACAAATTCAGTAAATCAGGTGTGTATATGTTGAAATGTGCTAAATGCGACGCTAATTATTGTGGACAAACAGGTAGAGCATTTATAACAAGATATGGTGAGCATTTCAATGCCATTAAATACAATAAATTTTCCGCCATGGCAAATCATATGAAATAATACCAAACATGAGTTCACAGACATTAACAACGATATGAGAATCTTACATCGAGCAAATAAAGGAACTACAATGAACATCTTAGAAGAAATTGAAATCGATTTAGCCCAAAAGACCGCCCCCCTAACGAATCTTAATGAGATTCATTTCGAAAACAACGTACTCTATGATACGTTAATCCATTACAAAACAAAATATAAACCACCATAGAAATAAATCCACAACCGTTGATCCATGTTACCTTCCCCTAAAATTACTCCATACCCCCCCCCCCTTCCCCCCTCCTCACTCCTAACCAAAACACTCCCGAACTCTCACCCCTCTCCTCTTCCGCCCCTATTGTCTTGCTTGTTGCTTCCATGTTGACACACCGTTTCAGTACAGCACTGTCTCCGTCCGACACAGCACGGCCCTGTTAGCTCATTGCCGCATTACATCGGAAGTCTTTATATAACATTTAGGGGTTTTAAAGTATTATTTCATCTACCACTTCTTTCTCTCATACATAGTTTCATTTCCTTCCAGTTGGGAATGGTCACCCCTTGCTTGGGCTTTTGAAGCTAACATTAGAAATAAACCAAGAAAGACTGCCAAGCCCGGCTGAGGATTTTATTAAGCTTTTAACATAAGAAAATGTTTTAACAACTTTTTAATGTGTTACAGTGATCAATGTGTGTTTTTATATACAATTTTTAACTACACCCAGTATATAAAGGGAATGTTTTAAGTGCTGCCCAAATATATAGGCTGATGAAGACGTCAATGCGTGTTAGACGTTGAAACATGTACCATGCGTTAAATGACAGGTGATTGTATCACGACATTTTAATAAACAGTACTGACGAGGCGGAACCATTTGGAACTTTGTTCTTAATATAATTCAGTCAATACGGAAAAAATGTGCGACTCTCAGAGTCCAAAAGGAAAAAAGAATCACTATTGCCAAAACACAAACCAGGAAAACAGAAAAGAGCATTTCTAATCTCACACCCGCACACCAAATCGGTTTCATACGCTTTTCTATGAATTTTTCTAGTGTGTGCAGATTTGTTAGAAGTGGCTTTCTGAGCCATATTTAAGTCCGGGGCAGGTCTACCTAACTTCTTTACCTTAGTTTTTTCTTCCAGAGTTTTTCTCCACTGAGTTTTCCATATTGCACTAACACGCAAACAAACTCAACACATATACGCACTCCTATTACAAAATTAATTAAGCACTGCACACAATAACACCTGCAATTACAAAATATTCACGAACTCAGAAACACTTGTTTTGACCGCGCAAAAACAGAACTACTCAGTATTACCAAAAGCATTCAAATGAAACCAGCAACGCCGTAATGCAAAATTACATGCTATTTTGCTATAGTGAAATTTAAGAACTAGGCATCACAATATCATGTCCTTATTTTCACGACATAAAAATTATTATTTTTATAGTTCATCGATTTACAAAATGTAGCTATAGAATAAGTAAGTTGGGAGTATTGAGAAAGATCTTGAGGGAACAGCTGATGGCTTCCTCTGCTTCTTTCACCCCATTTGCTTTGAGCGATTACATCTTAAATGTTATTGCTGAGTCCAGAGAGTGCCACCGGCCACGTTCACATTCCGTGTGACCAGTGCTGCCTCTCTGTGGTCGAACAAAGAATCGCTGTGATGACTGGCCTTAGCTGTTGTCACAGATTACCTACTACTACAGATAGCCGACAGCCATGCTAATTCTTGGCACCTAAGACTTCAGCGCTGTCTGGTGGTTGACTGCAGTACTAGTTGACGTGTAGCACGGCCGTGCGGGTAGCCTAGCCCCACCCCTTCCCCTCGTTCCGCTAAATATTGTCGTCCTAAATGCTCTGCCCACTTCAAAGTTCCGAAAATCACAATCTTCCCATTACTTTTAGCACGTTTTTAAGTGTGGAGATAATCATATGATCTACAAGAAATAAATCTCATTCAAAATACCAATAACAGTTTTTTTAAAATAATACCAAAGTGGGAAATTGTGAATTCCAGAACTCTGAAATGAACAATCACAGCATTTAGGACAGGTTAGTTAGTTATTGTTGTTTTAAGGGGCGGAACTACGAGCTTATCTGCCCCTATTTTAGGACATGATCTCATCAATAATTTACATGTTTACATTTCTTTCAGTTGCAATTGGAGCATATTGCATTGGTGACAAGAATTAGGCTACTAAAAGGCCTGCAGCATATTATTAATCACCTTAAAAAATAGTCCCTTCCAATTAACCACAGTAGGCCCATTTAGGCCTATAACCAATTAGTTATTAGAATAAACTGCAAAGGAAAAGTACTGGGAAGGGAGAATATTCATAACTTAAAATGCTTCTTGCTGTTAGCAATAATAGTAAAATGTTAAGAGAGAATGCTAAGGGAACAGGTGATGTAACAAGATCACACTAAAATTGTTAGTGCAATTAGTGCCAAATTCATTAGGAGACTGAAATTTCAGAAAAAGAATTGGATATTACAAAATTTATATACAATAGTTCATTCATATTCCCTTTAAAATATATTCAGTACACCAATTTTTGCAGGGTCAAATACAGTAAGTACATCAAAAAAATTATCGCACACTAATACAGTATATGCTGTGAAGGGGAAGGAGAAATAGGACTTTCAATGAAAAACAAGAAAAAAAATCAATACTGCTAGAAATCATCATGTTTTATTTAAAAAGTTGTCGACGAAGAAAAATAACAGCGAGAGTCAAGATCACACTTAGGAAGAATACATTAATCAAATCTGGTCCTCCTAAAAGTACGTGTTGAGGCATGTTCCTTTCTTCTTTCTTGCCAAGGCATAACAGTAGGCTATATCGCAGGATAATGAACCCCTTCCCTCCTTTATGCCATGGCTTACACTGATGAACAGCAAATTCCTACAACACATGCAAGTTTGTATGTTGAAACAGTAAACTTAATAAAATGTGTAATGCTTCAAATGGAGAACTTCAATTTGCTGATATGTGTATGGTTGCATCTACTATAACTACATTTTAAAAGAATATCTTATAGTAGAATTATTGTGTTGTTGATAATAATTCATTTAGGGCTCTTGATAACATTCATTTAGGCCCGAGTATTTGGAAGTGTGTAGGATTTGTATGATAAACTGTGTTATTGTAGTATCTGTAGTAGTGTGTACTGCTCGGGTCTAAGCTGCATGAACCTGAGAGGAATGTGCATCGCAGACTATGAGAAGTTGTGTTGACGAGTGATGAGGTATTTTGAATGTGATTTATTTCTTGTAGATCATATGATTATCTTCCCACAAAAACGTGCTATAAGTAATGGGAAGATTGTGATTTTCGGAACTTTGAAGTGGGCAGAGCATTTAGGACGACAATATTTAGCGGAACGAGGGGAAGGGGTTGGGCTAGGCTACCCGCACGGCCGTGCTACACGTCAACTAGTACTGCAGTCAACCACCAGACAGCGCTGAAGTCTTAGGTGCCAAGAATTAGCATGGCTGTCGCCTATCTGTAGTAGTAGGTAATCTGTGACAACAGCTAAGACCAGTCATCACTGTTGTCCCAACAGCACATCCAGAAGACAGAGCACAAGGGAAAAGATGTGCGCGTATGCGTAGAAGACAAAATTCACGTTTGCTGCCAATACACTTGGAAATTCTCGCTGGGCTGTGATCTGCACAGCTGATGCCGTGCACGGAGTGGAGCGCACGCCTAGATACCTCGTACCGTTCCTGTTCTGTACCTCGTAGTGAGGGGAGTAGAAATATTTCCTATTCTTTGGCTGACGTCTTTTTAAAGCGTTGTATTTGTAGATAATAGGCCTCTGTTAAAATAATTTATTTTCAAATAAGGCAGTGTGCTGCAGCACTTCAGCACTTAAAGTGCGGCTGCCCCTGTCCACACTTGAGATGAAGGAGTATGTGCCGTCATATATGACTCATACTTTTCCGATGTCGTTTTCCCACTCTCCCGAATCAGATATCGGGCTCTAGCACGAATCCTTTTGAAGGTTATAAGGTTGGGCATAGTGTTTTGCCTCCGATAGCATTTGAAAGCACGTTAAAGATCTTTAAGGATTGCTGCAATGTCAGTCGTCCACCAAGGGACAAGCTTCCGGCGGGAATTTCCGGATGAGGAAGGAATTGTTTCCTCTGCAGCAGCCAAAATACCATTTGTTATGTGAATGGTATGATCATCGACACTCTCAAATGTATCTTCGGCAGAAACCACACGTGCTGTGAAAGTTGGCCAATCAGCCCGACTGAGAAGCCATCGACTTGGAAATTCGATGGCTCTCTGGTTCGGAAGAGTAACGATAATCGGGAAATGGTCACTATTTCAAAGGTCGTCGTGTACAACCCACTTGAGCAGGGGAACCAGCGCACGACTGCACAATATAATGTCGACACTTGAATAAGACGTGCCGTGTGTAACAGAGACGTGCGTAGGTTCCTCTGGGCTCAACAAACACAGGTTAAGCCACCTGATTAGTCTTTCAAAATCCCTCCCTCTACCGCTAGTGGTAGTGAAGCCCCAGATGATGTAAGAAGGGGTAAGCTGAGAGACTAGATCCATCATCTGGTTTTAATCCAGTTGAGAATTTGGCGGGATGTGCTCGTTACATACTGTTGCCATTACTGGCAACGAGGTACGAACTGCAACTGCTTGTAGCTGAGTACGCAGCGGCACCCCTTCACTAACAAGGCTTGAGTGGACGAGAGTGCAGACGCCACCGGCGGCCACAGTTCCGTCCACCCGGTCCTTAGAGAAGAGGTTGAAGTGACGCATTGTTGTCTCATGTCCAGGACGAAGCCTGGATTCGTGAAGACAGGCAATGGTTGCCAAAAACGAAGATATTAGTTGACGTAACTAAGCGAGATGACCAGAATAGCTATTACAGTTCCATTGTAATAGTGCCATAGTGTGGACTTAAGTAGAAGTTGGTCTTCTACTTACGCTTCACCGTTTGCTACCCTTCCCCATCTCTAGATGAAGATGGTGGGGGAGGAGAGCACACCTCAATCTCCACCTCTCTGTCCGAAGACGAAGAAAATGGAGGGAACACTCCCCTTGATGGCGCGCGGTCCTCGTCGGTCTTCACGAGTCTCGCTTTTGGTGGAGAGCGAGAGCGGCGTTAAAGGACTTTCTCCCGGTCCGAAGACTGGGTGTCCCCGACAGGTCCCGAAGGACAAATCGGGAAGGCGTACACTGTTCGCATTTGCGAAAGGCTACAAAGCCGGTAATTAAAAACTTAATGTTTCTATTTTGCGAGAGAAAAAGTCAAGAATATAAGATGTCAATTATGTTTTCATAACCTCTAACTTACCACGTGCTGATAACTTTCTCATAATTTGTTTGCTTTTCCATTCTAAGTTAAAAATTATATTTATTTACTTACATATTATTTGTTCAATCATGCTCGATTTTAAGACACGTTTTTCTAGCACTGTTATAGAAATCTTTCAATTACTTCACATCGAGCAGTCCTTTCTGAACTGACAGCCATCACTTCGCTCTCATTGGTTGACCATCCAGCCTTGACCAATCACAGCACGTTTCCGGCACAAGACGTCACAGAATATTCTGGAACACCAGCTGTATTACTATTTAAGCGGCCAACTCCGGCTGCAACCTTGTGAATATATCGGAATACTTCGAATCCATCGAACACTTCGGACGTCAGTCTCCGTTCACCATGGCAAACTTTCAGCATCTGTGTTACTTCGTCCAGGACTTCATAATGACAACCAGTCATTCTTTTCTACACGACATCTTATCGTAACTTTGTTCTTGCTTTGTGAATACATCGAATACCACCGAGTACTTCGTTGCAAACTTGCCATAACGGCGATACTTCGTCCTGGCCTTCAAACATGACAACCAGTCATTCTTCAATAACATCATGTGTTAAAGTGATTACTTCTAGATTCTCTTCGGACATTAGTTCCTATACTCTAGGACTTCTGCAACCATGTTACAATTCGGCTAAGTATTTCTGCAAAAAGAAGCTTTGCTTCAGTTTTTCTTCATGTCTTAAAGACAAAGTGTATTCTAAGCTTCTACCGATGGAAATGCTTCATCTTTAAGATGAGTTCAACTGCGTACTCACTGCGAGTGATTAAATCTACTAAAATGCTTTCGAAGTGTTACAGTGTTGTTCTTAATATTTAAAACTAGATTACCACGTTTTTCATCTGGAATTTATGAGAAGTCAAACAAACTTTTATCATAAGCATTCATGCTCACAGTAAATCTGCAATACTACTTAGAGTTTAGGTATGTAACTTGCCTCTTTTCTATTTGTATTTAAAATAAAGGTGTTTACATGACATTGCTTTTGTATGAACCTCAGAATCGAGATTGACATAACGGCTTGCTTTTGCCACTTTCAGTTTAGGAATCACATATCGGCTTGCTTTTGCCATGTTTCGTTTAGAAGCTTACGCTTTCTTTCATGATTTTCTTCTCTTTAACGTAGTGGCAGGATTGGGTCCCTGTTCGTTATAGCCCTTTTAAGGTTATGTTTGTCTGTCCATGCATTGTTAAGTGTGCTGATACTTCTAATGCAACTTTCTTTTCTATCTTGCTTCCTAAAGTAAGTTACCTTTCTTTCTCTTCTGTTATATCGTGGAAGATACAAGATAAATAACACACACTTGTTAATATAAAACAAAGGTTTATTTAATCCTAGTTGATACACAAGATTGACGTAACCTGAGCGGTCCAGATCGGAACTACCACGGAACTCACGTCTACAGTCTGCGGGGGCACCTTTGCTGGGTGACCTGAGACCTTCCCGGGGGTGTCGCTGAACACATCCTGGTAGCAAGATAGAGTGTAGTCGAACTGCTTCTGTTGTTCCCAGGCCAGAGCCTGCTTGTCTGAGAGTTTGTGGATTGGGTCGAATTTTCTGAAGAGGTGACCAAAGTCGATCTCCCGTACAAACTCCGAAATCCACTCTCGGCCAAAGAGCGATTCGACTTCATCGTCAACCACGTAGAGATTCAGGTTCTTCGTTGTAGTTCCGATGGTGGTGCACACTGACGTTTTGCCAATACATTTGATCGGATGACCGGTGTAACTGACGAAGTTACGATCATTTTTCTGCAACACAAAACCTGGCTTGAAAGTACTTAGCTTTGATTTGCTCATGGTTGAGCAGGGGGTGACGGTGTCGAGTTCCATTTTGACGGTGGCTCCTTCTATGCTGACATCAACAAGTGGCTTAGGTGCTGCGTTGACTGATCCGATGACCTCGATTTTGCTGAGGTACTCCACGACGTCGAGGTTCTCTGCTGGAAGCTCTTCTTCGGTCACATGGTTTGTTGTTCGATGTTTCCCCGATTTTGATCGGCAAACTTTTCCGATTACTTTTAAAATATTGTTATATTCCTCTTCTCATTTTCTTGATTATTCTAATGGATTAAATCTCATCTTTAGGGCCTAAAAGTAATTATATCTATTTGAGTGCGTGGCTTTCAAAAATAATGCTCTCTGCTAAAGCTCTTCTCATTGGCTGTCAACTCCTATCCAATGACATAATTTATAACAATGGATCTCCAATACGCGGTGAATTAGCGTTGCTAAGGGTCGGGTCACCTTGGCATGCGCCAAATCTGCTTAAAGAATGCGGGACTGCGTCGCGTCTCCACTTGTAACTTGCCAACAAACCAGTTTCCTACCACTTTACAGATTCGATTCTCCTGGGTTAAATTTTATCATGGGCTAATAAAAATATTCTCAATTTTATTCCTTAATAATTAAAAATCAGGGCTCAGTACATTTGTATCTAGTCCGGCAAATTTAACTTCCGACTTGAAAGTTCATCGATCAGCTGGCGTCAAAGCGCTGTTCACAACAGCTGGAGGAGATTTCGAGAAGGCTATTTTACTTTTACGCTCACCGGCGTATCGCAGATACTTTCTTCTTTTATATTTAAGGAAAATATACCAATTCAAAACAACCATTTATTGATACTTTTGGATGCCATGACAGTTAATTTTACAACAGTGGAAAATGATGACAATCTTAATGTAGCATCTTTGCCCAAAATATATGACATACTCTCATCTTGAGTTGGTGGAAGAACAACTCAACCATACATAAATAACTATAATTACCACAAAATACAGTAATCATAAATCTAATCTCTTTGGTATATTTACAGCTCTACCACTTTTAGTGGTTACTCTTGACATCCCTTCTCTCAGAGGATTAGAGGATTTAGACATACATCTTGGTTGGACCTTTCTGTGCTCACTCATTAATCAAACGATGCACCACAGGATGGTTTGAAGGCAAGACAATAGGGGTACAAAAATACTCACTGTCACTACGATTAATTATTTTAGTTTTCAATCTCAGAAGTCCCTCCTCATCCCTAAACACATGTAGGCTACTGAGACTTTTGCCATTTTCTGAAGAGAAAGACTCTTCCTGTACCAATCTTGCGACTATTTTTTCTGCTGACATTATCTCCTCACATGATAATTCTCCATGAGCTCTTGTAAGGTTTGCTCTTCGCGTATTTTGGATAAACCTCTTTATCCAAGCAACCAAATGAATTATTTTTCCATAGCTTGAAAAATATAAGTAATACCAATTAAAATCGTGGTACTTGCACTGATCATTATTTACATGTTTTGGGGTGCTACATAACTCACATGAAGTATCGACAAAGTAACTCATTGTTTGAGTTGATTTTCTCTTTTCTTGCAAAATCAGCTCTGCGTCGTCAGGTGGAACTTCACCAGGCCACTCTGGCCGGTCCTTTCGTAAAAACTCTAGCCCCTCCCACCATCGAAGAGCTAACAATTTTTCTGCCAGATAACCTCTTGAAGGAAGATCTGCAGGATTCAAGTGGCCAGGAACATATCTCCACATTTCAGGTAAAGTCAACCGATGGATTTCTTTAACACGGTTGTTGACAAACACAGTCCATGTTTCTTCCTTTCGAATCCATGCTAAAACAATTGTCGAATCAGTCCAGAAATACAACTTGACATCTTGGTAGTTTAGTCCTTCTAGCACTGAATTACCTAATCTAGCTCCCACTATTGCAGCAATTAGTTCCAGTCGGGGAATGGTGACTGTCTTGAATGGGGCTACTCTTGCTCTGGCTGCAAGAAGGTGTACCTTACCCTCACCGTCAATTTGTAGTCGTATGCAGTCTACTGCAGCGTAGGCCTGTGCACAAGCATCACAAAAAATATGTAGACTGACATCCCTGTGGTTCTTGGAATAATGAAACCAGCGTGGAATTCTCATCTCTTTCAGGAGAAAAAGGCTTGAATACCAAGTTACAAATTGGTCCTTAATATCTGTTCTAAGTTCCTTGACCAGACGGTGTTTGTTTGTCCTTTTTTCCGGTCTGTGTGTTATCCATGTAATGGCGCTTCGTCACGTTGCATTAAAGTATTGAGTTTAACTAAACGTTCTATTAACATCTGGCGACCTTGACAAGATTAGGAAAAATAGAAAAAATAAAACGGGAACGAGGTTTAGTGCGACGTTTATATACGAAATCATTGAACGTGTTTAAACAGAAATTGGACGTAGATCCGCGCGTGCCAGACGACGTAGCAACTGCATTCAAAATTCTAGAGGACAAAGCAACGCGTCTCTTCATGATAGAAGACAATATACGGGATCTATGGTTTACGGCAAAAGATTTCGATGAACAAATTTGGGAAAAGGAGTACGAAGCCGCCGAAGCATATAAAGAAGAATGGATAGCAGCCAAAACCAGGTATGAAAGTGTACTTCTTGATCGAGGGAATGTCGTATCAGAAAGTGGAAGTGAAGCAAATTTCTCATCTTCGCATAAAATGAACTTACGATTACCTAAATTGGAACTGAAGGCGTTTGATGGTAATGTGATAAATTGGTTAGGTTTCTGGGGATAGTTTCGCAAGATTAATGTTGACGAAACAATTGGTGATTAGGACAAGTTCCAATACTTAATACAAGCAACAGTGCCTGGATCCAGTGCTAGGGAACTTGTTGAGAGCTTTCCCCCTTCAGGCCCTAACTATAGTAAAGCCATCGAACAGCTGAAATCAAGGTTTGCTCGTGATGATCTACTAATAGAGATATACGTTCGCGAATTACTTGGTTTGGTGATGACACATGATGTTATATCTTTAGCAAAACAGTACGACTGATTAGAAACTCAACTTAGAGCCTTAGAGACCCTAGGAGTAACGAGGGAGAAGTATGCTGCCATGTTGTATCCGTTGGTTGGCGGCTTCGGTGGCGTAGTTGGTAGCATGCTGAGCTTCTATGCCCAAGATAGCGGGTTCAAACCCGGCCGAAGTCGTCGGATTTTTTAAGAGCGTTAAAAATCCCTCAGTATGCCTTCCTTCGGAGGGGAAGTAAAGCCGGCGGTCCCATGTCATAGATTTATGGCATGTTAAAGATCTTTCCACTAATTACACCTGTGTGAAACTAAATTGGATAGGTTAAGAATATAAACAACGCTCTTAGGTTGCTACGTTCGTTGCCAAGAGCCGACTGCGGTGGCGTCTAGTAGCTAGTTCTGAACTAGGCCTAGTAGTCGTTGACGGTGGCGTTTGGCGGCAAAAGTAGGAACTATTTGAAAATTCAAAGTTGCAGTCCCTACTTGAATTAAAAAACAGATACACACACTAATACAGTCATCACAATTAACACCGGTTATCAGACATATTCTACACACACCCAAAGTACACGGGGCTACATGACCGCGTTGTCGCAGCCCCTAAACTAAGGAACCAACCAACCAACCGTATCCGTTGGTTGAGTCAGCTTTACCTGATGATATCCTAAGAGCATGGGAAAGGGCACGTACGGTAAATTGAGCTGAAATTCATGATCCTAGTGACCGTCTAGCTAATCTGCTGGAGTTCTTGAAACTTGAGGTCGAAAGTGAAGAGCGCCTTCAGTTGGCTCGCAGTGGTATTTCTAGTAATAGGGGTGTCGCTAGTGATTGTATTGACAATGGTAAAACAAGCAGATTACCTACTGCAGCGTGCATATATTCAGGGAGTTCTAAACAACAACGCTCAGATACAAAATGTGTGTGGTGTGATAGAACTTCTCATGCGGCTACAGAGTGCTTTAAAGGAAGAATGATGTCGTTGGATGAAAAAAGGAATTTGCTCAAGAAAAGGAATTGTTGTTTTGTATGTTTAAAAGCTGGTCACGGTGCTAAGAGGTGCCGGAACTTCGTCAAATGTCTTGTCTGTTTTAGACGCCATGTGACAGTTATGTGTCCAGAATTACCCATCCAGAGTAAGAAAACTGAAAGTGTTGAAGGAAGCCTAAAGAGTGCGGAGTCACAAGCTCTCTTATCACAGAAGTCAGGGTACACTCTTTTGCAAACAGTAATGGTTAATATTGTCCATAATGGTAAGGTTAAACTAGTACGTGCATTTTATGACAGCGGTGCTCAAAGATCCTATATTTCTACAGATGTTGTGAGAGAACTAAATATAAAACCATCTGGGAAGGAAATGTTGAGCCACAGTCTTTTTGGGGGAGTTGAAACCAGTCAAAAGCAACACAACCTCTATGACATTATTTTGAGAAGTGTAAATGGTGAATATCAAGGATCTATAAGTGTATTAGAACAGGGAAAAAATTGTGGTTATGTACCAAGAGTTGAAAGTCAAAACCTGTACCCCAAACTCAATGAGAAAAGAATAATTCTGTCTGACACAGGGAGGAATCCACCTGATATAGGATTGCTGATAGGAGCAGACATTTCAGGATCATTCTTAACTGGTTCATGTGTACATTTGGATGATGCTCTGGTAGCAATTGAAACACGATTAGGTTGGCCGATTCAGGGCCCCAGAACGACTGCAAATAATTCTCTAGCTGCCATAACCTACAACTATAACTTGGATTTGTCAGATTTATGGAAGTTGGAGGTTATAGGTTTTAATGAATCGGAGGCTGTGAAGAAGACGGAAGATTTGAATACTGATACCCTTCAGTTTTTCAACCAAACTGTGAAGGTTAATGAAGAAAACAGATATGAGGTGTGCTTGCCGTGGAGGGAAGGTCATCCGGAACTCCTGGATAACAAAGCTTTGGCAGAAAAGAGACTTATCGGAGTGACAAACCGCCTGCGTGCTTCTGGGAAATTAAAAGAATAGCATGGAGTGTTTCAAGACTGGCTCCAATCTGGCATCATAGAGATAGTTCCTGAAAATGAAGCTAGAAGGTACTACTTGACACATAGGGCTGTCATCAAGGCAACTAGTCAGACCACAAAAATACGCCCGGATTTTTATGCCTCAGCTAAGGACCACAAAGGAACATCATTGAATGACTGTGTTTGTAAAGGTCCGAATCTAATCGAGTTAGTTCCAAAGCTACTGTTGCAATTCAGGAAATGTGCCATTGGTATTAATGCTGACATCAAGAAGGTATTTTTTACAAATAAGCCTATCATCGAGGGATAGTGATTTCCTGAAATTCCTGTGGTGGAGCAGTGCTGATGCACAAGAAATGATCACATTCAGACATCGACGTGTAGTATTTGGTGTGTCTTCGAGTCCTTTCTTGCTAGGAGCTACCATCATCCATCATATAAATCAGGCTCCAGAAGACATGAGACAGACAACAAATATTTTGAAGCAATCGTTCTATGTAGACAATTGCATTACTAGCCTTGAAACCGAAGAATCAGTTAATAAATTTGTTCGGGAATCCACTCATTTGATGGAATCTGGACAGTTTGAGCTTAGAGGGTGGGTAACTGCTCCTTTGTGTGGCAATGTGGTTGAGAAAGGCGAAGAAATTGTTCCAATTTTAGGTGTATCATGGGACATTGTAAATGATCTTTTGTTTTGTGATGTCAGTGGACTTAAATTAACGGGAGAATCCATTACGAAGAGAGTTCTGCTGTCTATAACCCAGAGTATATTTGACCCCGTGGGTTATACCAGTCCCACTACACTCATTCCAAAACTGCTCCTGCAACATACGTGGAAATTGAGATGTGGTTGGGATGTTGAATTACCCGAAGAAATAACCCAGCAATTTTCTGCATTGATAAAGCATTTGCATCATTTGGGTAACTGCCAGATTCCCAGAAGACTGTCTTTAGAACCCTTCATGGACTGAGAAAAGACTTCTCATGTGTTTTGCGATGCCAGTAAATTGTCATTTGCCGCTTGTGTCTTCCTGCGGGCAGAGTTTGCTGGAAAGGTTTCAGTTCGCCTTGTGGCATGTAAAGCAAGAGTGGCACCCGTAAAACAATTGACAATTCCTAGACTGGAGTTGCTAGCAGCAGTCATAACATCTCGACTTGCCTACCACGTTAAGAAGAGTTTGGATCTTTCAGACTGTAAGACCTACTACTGGAGTGATTCAACGGTTGTGCTAGCATGGTTACAAAGGGAAGGAGATTGGAACACGTTCGTTGGCAACCGTGTACGAGAGATCAAGCTGCATAGCCAACCTACTGACTGGCGTCATGGTCCCGGAATTTTGAACCCTGCAGACCTTCCCTCAAGAGGCTGTAATGCAAAGATATTGAAAGAAAGCAAATGGTGGGAGTGGCCGCCATGGCTAAGGAAAGAACAAAATGAATGGCCCAGGTCCAAAGAATCTCCACCAGCAGAAGAAGAAGAAGAAGAAGAAGAAGAAGAAGAAGAAGAAGTAAATGCTGAAAGGAAGAAAACTGTGGTGTCCAGTACATCTTGTGAAAGGACGAACTTCACTTCATGGCTCGCCTTCTTTTCAAAGTACTCGAAGATTGTAAGAATGATAGGATGGATATTTCGATTTATTGATGGGTGTCGCAAGAACAACACAAGACGTGGAGAACTGAGCTATGAAGAAACTCAGAGAGCAGAGAAGAAATTAATGAGATGCATACAAAATGATAGTTTTGATAAGAAAGAGGCAAGATTGATCAAAGAAATGCAGACCTTTGTTGACGAAGAGGCACTCTTACGAGTCAGAACGAAACTTCTATTAGGGGATGAACATAACCATTTTAAATGTCCAATACTGTTGTCAGGCAAGCATGTGTTAGTGCAAAGATTGGTCTTTCAAAAGCACTGCCATTTACAACCTGCAGGATAGCAAACACTGTTGTCAAATCTACGCGAGAAATACTGGATAACGGGCATAAGGAGACTAGCCAGGAAGGTGATCACACAATGCGTCACATGCAATAAGCTTCACGGAAAAGCAGTTGAAACTCCATTTGCTCCAGTAGAGGGATGATGGCGCTTCTGATTCACTCCAGAACCCTCCTTGCCCCACTACTAAGCCTCAGCCATGTTAAATATCTCGCGAACCCATGGTCGGATGTTGACAAATGAGGTGTCGTTGGACTCGAGCTGACGTCCTCTTTCCTATGGACCACTTGTTATATTTTTGAAAAAATTTGAAAATTTTTGTTTTCGAAAGAAGGTGATAGTTTGAAAACCAAACATGATAGAACGTTATGCCATGGCTCAAACGAATGATCTTTATGACCTTTATTTTCTATAATGAAATTTTTTACTTCTTATGTTCTTTTTTGAAAATACTCGAATTTTGAAATTCCTATATTTTGGAAACTAGGAATTCTACAAAACAAATTGTTTGACATAAATGAAAGGTCCCTATGCCCTCTACCCCCAAAATAAATTTCAAGTCTCTAGAGCAAAAATTTGTGTTATGTAAGTAGTGGGATGAGAGAGCTGTCGACTAACTTATTGAACCCTCCTCGTATTTGCCCCGAACCTGATATATCGCTAACCAATCATGGGATTTGAACATACCGGGTGTCCTAGCACTCGTAGTGATCCCCCTACTTTCCTATAGGCTCTTTATTTAATTAAAAGACCAAAACTAAAAGGTCATCCGCTTTTAATATCTCGCGAACCAATCATGCTAGAGGCGTGTACGACGGGTCCAAGGACTCGGGGTGGCGTCCTATTTGCTATGGAGCACTCGTTATAATTTTAAAAATATTTGGAAACGCGATTTTGGGGTAAACACGTGTTTTTTGTGATTTTTGCCGATATCTCACGAACCAATAAGCCTAGAGACGTGTACGAGGTGTCCTAAGACTCGGGCTAACGCCCCCTTTCAAATGTGGTAGATATTTTTTCCAAGAAGATAATTCACAAAGGGCCTAACGCCATACATGTTGAAAAAACTTTTTTTTCTTTACCTGTTTATAATGTTCATGAAGCGTGGTGGTTGAGAGAGACGATACGGCTGGGTGTGTGTGTTTCAACGGACCTATCGCTAACCACAATGACCATGCTTAATATAACAATCGATATTTTGGCGGGTCGGTTTATGACAGAGCGAGGGTTCGTTTTTCTGATCTTTCCTATTGTAACGATTCGATCCCCAAGCTTTTATATTTATAATAATTAATCTTTTTCATTATATTTATATATATTAATTTTTTATTAAGTAGTATTCCATGATACAAGATTTTATCTGTCTGTAAGCAGCTCAAATCATTCTGAACAGATTTTTATTTACGAATGGTTGTCAATTTAGTTGTCAAAGAGACGTGGGAAGTGACAGGTTAGCTCGCATTTCTACAATAGATGTTATTTCCTGAAGAAGGTCATAGCGCATGACAAAGGCGATACGGTTTCCGCTCACTATTAGTGCCAGTAGTGGTAAATCTATTTTCACCCCCAAATGAATGTAAGAAACCCTTGCTGCTGTGGAGAAATAACTTAAGAAATGACATTAATCTATAATGGAAATGTCAGTTTTCCTGATGAGTATTGTTCGTGAAGGAGCAGTGACTAATAGACTGTGTCTAATTGAAAGGGTAGGACTTTAAGAAACATTCGCACCCCCAAATGAATGTAAGAAACCCTGGCAGCTGTGTCGAAATAACTGAAGACATGGCATATTCTATAATGGAAATGTCAGTATTCCTGATGAGTATTGTTCGTGAAGGAGCAGTGACTTATAGACTGTGTCTAATTGAAAGGTTGGACTTTAAGAACCATATTATCGACAAAAACTTGAAGATGTTATAAATACGGTAGCTCAAGCTAGAGGAGGAACACTTATTATTATTCATTCAGTCACTCCAGTAGTCCTACGTACTGGGAGTCAGTTTAACGTGAGTTGGGAGTCGCCGCCAAGCCGTCGTTCCCTGAGCATCGACCATCCAACATTATACATTCAGAGGAAAATATTAGCGAGGCATCATGCAGGAAGTACTACAACATGTCAACTACGGGACGGATCAACGAGGACAACAGTCATATTATCTATATATATGACAATACTTCAAGAGGTGAGCGAAGATCATGATTTATATCACGTCTCTCAGGCCATGTAAAATCAAGCTTGTGTTCATTTTTATTTAAATCCATTCATTATCCTTTATATGTTGAGCCGCAGTAAATTTGTCTTTAAATTCAAATTTGTAACTATTCTTATTGTGTTTTTTATATTTGTTACCTAGATTCATTAAATTCATTTAAGTCAATGTCAGGACCCTCATTTATAGTAGTTAGTAATATTATATAAGGCAAACCCAACTATCCTTCATAATGCTGAATCGGTTTGAGTACTACGGTTTCACTTCGACCGGTGGTAAGATATCTTGTTTTCTGCCAATGAGTAGCTGTGCAATCCCCTTCTTTTGACTATCTAAAGTCTGGCGCCCATATCATATCATATCATATCATATCATATCATATCATATCATATCATTTTTAGTGTACTCCAAAGGTAAGTACAGAACCTTACCTTATACAAGTGCATAATTTAATTTTGTCTAATTTTCATTTCATTCATCATTTTATGTTAATTTATTCCCCATCTTGTTTACCGAACCGTTACATTATGACTCCTCATCGTGGGGATTCTTATTTATATTACATTCAAAACACGATCCGTTACAAACGTGTGGCTTTGTTGTTGTTCTTTATAGAATACTAATATTTTTCCCACTTATCTCTCATTTCGCCCCATTACACTATGGCAGACGGATGGAGGCTATTATTTGAAAATGTGTGAAGCATGCTAAGATTTTTTTACCCCCGAAGGGGATCTTTAACGTGTAAACGGTGATGAGAACTATATTCTATGTTGGTCGAAGCGAGTAGAAAAAACAAACTTGCCAAGGAGCAGGAGGTGAATGTCATTTGTGGTTATTGGAATGCGCTGAACTGACTTGACAACAGGTGCAATGGAAAATGACAGAGACGCAGAGGACCCTTGAAGGTGAAATAATCCGACCATCGTCGTGGCAGGGAAGAGCGAAAGGCATGCATACACGTGTGAGATGACATGTACGCTAAACAAGTTACATCCTGTTTGCTTCGTACGTGACAAAATGCAAGTTCATGTGAAATATGATACAACACAGGTGTTCACCTGGGACGTTAGCTGTCCACGTGCACGATAACTGTTAACAAGTCACATCCTGTTTGCTTCGTACGTGACAAAATGCAAGTTCATGTGAAATTTGACCTGGCACAGGTGTTCACCTTGGGTGTTAGCTGTCCACGTGACCGATAACAGAATGTTCAAAGCGTGGGAAAAAATGATTATACACGCAACGTAACATATATAAAGACATGTCGTTATCATTTCCACTCTCACGTAGGTGACTACCTTTGAACACATTGCGTTGCGTAAAACCCCTGGTCTTGTTTAACAGTTTTGGTGTTGGTGGAAAATACTTAACCTTGTTGTGAGGTAGGTATATATTTATTTATTTATACATTTATTGATTTATATATATATTTACAAGCAATTATGTATTGATTCGGTAATTAATGATTTTATTTATTTATTTGTTTGCAGATAACCGGTATACCTTACATGTCTGAGAGAGAAGAAACCATTGCACTTTTGAGTCCACTAGAAGGAAACAGCAACAAGCCACTGCAAGTAAAGGTGAGATGATTTTTTTAAACTAACTTGTTTCATTTTTTTTGTTTTATGTTTTATTTTATGAAATGCATGTATTAACCTGAATTTAGGTATTTATAGCGGTTTATTTTATTTATTTTTAGAAACTTGGAAAGAAAAGCCTTACCGCCGTAGCAGTTGCTGAAAAAAAACGAAACGCACTAAAGCGGAACCACTGCCAAAGAGTGAACTGTTTAAAACTCAGGTAAGTCTAACTTAAAAATGCTATTCCATTTTACCACTACTGAAAACTCGTAGACAAAAAAATCATTACCTGTACATGACTGGGACAATGATTGCTTTCTTGATTAATGGCTATGTTGTTGTTGTTGACTGGGAAAAGTACAAGGCCATGTTGGATTTTCTAAAATAAAAAAAAATTATATATTTGGGTGGTTCTCTATTGACTCAACATATCCATTAATGTATTTAAAGGAAACAGTTTTTTGTTGGCTTTCACAAATTGTTGTTGTTGTTGTTGTTTTCTGCCAACAGGTGCTTACTGCGTATGACAAGGCTGTACACTCGTGGGTTAGACAGCCTTTCTTGCTAAGGGTCTCCTATATACCCTAAACATGGCTATACATGTTAGTTCTGAACATTTAGTAGTTAATTGTATATTGAGTTTAAATAGAGAACTTATACAAGCACGTCTTGCATGTGGTTAAACTTCACAAGTGTCACATGCAGCATGCAAAGTATGTTTCCGCTACCTAGCGGTAAATATGAGCACTACCTGTACTACTAGCATGCTACCTAGCGGAGGATATGAACACTTACTAGTAATATCCAAAGTGAGCTGAGGTTAGGTTAGGTTCGGTAAAGTTAGGTTAGCCATCAAAATAAGTTACCAAAATAAGCCATCAAAAATAATTAGTTTTTTACCCCTGTGGTCTTGGGTTCCAACTCGACTATGCACAGAATTTAATTAACATCTGAGAGTTGAAAGGTTAGGTTAGGTTAGGTTAGGTGAAGTTAGGTTAGATGAAGTTAGGTTAGGTTAGGTTAGGTTAGTGAGCTGAGGTTAAGTCTTTAAATATTCCCTCTCTTTCAACTAACTTCCAACACCAAGAAAAAATCCACTAAATACATTGACACGTATGACTTGTCAAATAAGCCAATACTAAAGCCAACACAAAAAGCCAACACAAAAAGCCAACACAAAAGCCAACACAAAAAGCCAACACAAAAGGCCAACACAAAAAGCCAACATAAAAAGCCAACACATAAGCCAATATATAAGCTTATGGTAGGTCACTCCATCAGCAAAACAGTTGTAACCTTTGTAGTGTGAACATCGCAGTGACAGGTCAGTTACTACTATGGAACTTATTTCAACCAACAAAGGTAGGCTACGTGCATTCTATCAAGGCTACTCTTATAACTATAATCGCCAGAATGTGAATGGAATAATATTCTCGCAATGCTCAAAAGGGAGGTCAACAAAATGTCGAGGCAATCTGAAAAGTAAAAATGGAAAGGTTTTAAGTGTGAGTGTTCATCAACGTAGTGTTCTAAACGAACCACGCTTGCTGTTTACAAACAATTATCAAAATGCTAAAAAGCAAGTTCATGAAAACGATATTGCGGCTAAAGATAGTGGAGTGTTTGTTCAAAAGGACTTTTCATGTCCTCAAAACGTCATGTTAGGACAGTTGTCAACGTCCAGGAAACCTTAAACACTATCAAAATCAACTCAGACTATAAATGAAGTGGTATTGCAAGAGGATCAAAAAGGACTATATAGTAACAGTGATGATGGTCATGATGATAATAGTGATCATGCTGATAATGATGATGATGATAATGATCATGATAATGGTAATGCTTTGTTTACACCTAAAAATCCATTTGTTAAATTTGTATACTGGAACAAACCCAGTAAGCTAATTCAACGGCTTCGACAATTGCATGCTTTACAACAAGCTGGGCATATCGGTCACGATTGGGAAATCAAAGAAATTGAACAAGAGCTTCGTCGTGCTAATATTATTGTGTAATGGGTCTACCACTTTGCGACCACTTTTACCCCCACTCTTGTTTCTTATATTTGCTTATTTGCTTCCAGTTTTACCTGAAATCTTTGGATCCATATTTGCTCTCACATTAAACTATTATTCTTATTACCAAGTTGACTTTACTAGAGCTTAGTCAATGCTTGACAGTTGACATGGAAGTATCAGTGACTAGGTATGGTAAGCCTTACGCATACTATAAAGGATATTCATATATTGTGAAACGAACCAATAAAAATGGTACTGTTATTTGGCGTTGTTCAAAGCCACGTTCCAAACATTGTTGTGGTGACCTAAAAAGTAACAAGTAGTTCCGTGAAGAACTATACAGCCTATTTTCATATATCCTACTTATGTTAATTGCCACTATCAACATACACAATTTCTGTTTGATTGCTGTAATAGATTCGTAGATATTAAGAACCGACTAAATGTTTCGGATGGTCGCAATGTTGGATTTTATATATGTAGGTCCTAGAGTTATGTACTGTTACATGCAGATTATTGTGAACGTGTAGTATTCAAATTTCAATCGCATAATTAGGACACAAGAAAAAACAAGGAGATTTTAAAATTTTTCACAGCTGCCATCTTGAGGTTATGGAAACAATTGAAATAAATTAGATGCCAGTGGATTAACATTCGTATAAGGATTTACTGTACCAAGTTTCACTGCACTCGGATGGTTAAATTGCGAGAAACGTCAATGTGAATATTTATAATTTGCGTCACCGCCATGTTGGATTTGTGATCACCAGGTTATTTAAGTCCTATAGGTGAACTTAAGTTCATAGCCCCTATGAACATTAAAAAATGCAGTTTGATTGCTAAAATAGATTCGTAGATATTCAGTATCGTCTAAATATTTCGGATGGTCGCCATGTTGGATTGTTAAATGTATAGGCTATAGAGTCATGTACCATTAAAGGAAAATTATTGCGTAGATTCATTATTCAAACTTTCACTTCGATCGCATGACTCCATCACAAGAAATAAAAACTTAATTTTAAAATTCGCACTGCCGCCATCTTGAGGTTATGTAAACAATTGAACTAAATTAGATACCAGAGGATTACAATGTGTATAAATATTTCCTGTACCTGGTTTCAGTGCGCTTGGAACATTAAATCGCGAGAAAGGTCTATTTAAAATTTTCAAATTCGCTTGGCCGCCATGTTCGTTTTGTAGTCAACCGGTTTTTGAAAGTCTTATAGATGGACTTCCAGTAGTGCCCTTTATCTCTGTACAAAATTTTAGGGAGATACCGCTAATAGTTTCAGAGATATAGAATGCCGGTGAAATATTTCGCACATCCGCCATCTTGTGATTATGCAAACAATTGAACGAAGTTAGATGTCGGTGCATTACAATGTATATAAACATATATTGTACCAAGTTTCATTGTGTTTGGTTGGTCAAATCACGAGAAACGTCTATTTAAAAGTCGCGAATTCGCTTGGCCTCCATGTTGGTTTTGTAGTTACCAGGTTTTCAAAGGTCACATAAGTGAACTTATAGTAGTTCCCTCTATCACCATAGAAAATGTCAGGGTAATATCGGTAATAGTTTCGGAGATATTGAATGCTGGTGAAATATTTCGCACAGCCGCCATGTTGGATTGGTGAGTCGTAACAAAATTTGAAGGGCACGGTCGAGGTCGCCGCGAATAGTGCTATGAACTTTCCGAGTTTCATTGAAATCGCTCCTGCCGTTTAGATTTTATTAGGGGGACACACACACACGAATCACACACACACACACACACACACACACACGCACACACACGGACAAAAGGTGATCTCATAAGCCTATTTTTTCAAAATTGAAAATAGGCTAAAAATAATGAGGTTTAAAGTGTCAGTGATCATCAATGTAGTGTACTGCACGAAACACAGTTGCCGTCGACAAAAAAATCAAGAAAACCATATTGCTACTCAAAATAGTGCATTGTTTAATGAGCAAGGTTTAACCCCTGTTCTAAAAGTTATTTTAATCCATCTTCCACGTCGCAAGAGCCATCAACATTGTGCCGGTATTACGTCACTATTTTACGATTGCTACGTCCTTCGATATGTTTATTTTTGATTGCCTGTTGTGATGACTTCGGTTCTCTGTTTTCCCGCTAGAGAGCTACACCGAAAGGTAAGAACTTATATTTGTCTTTCTCTGAATGCAGCTGATGTTCCGGTCCTGTGAGAGAACGCCGAGTTAGTTGTCATTTGTCTAACTATTATGTTGCATGTCAAGTACGATGTGTGTCGAGATCTTGTAATATTTTGGTTAGACTTGGATCTCCATGGAAGAAGACAGTAGTTGAGTTGCTGCTAGGCCTGTTATGTATCAAGGTGGCCTGAGATACGGTGATAGTTCGTGTCTCCGAGAGTAAATATCTGTACTGTATTATGTTGTACAATCTGCATTGACTTTGAGATGTTAAATATGACTTGTCGGGTAAGAATCATGTTAGCCGGGAGTGATAAAATAGGACTAGATATATGTGGTGAGTTGTTTTGGTAGCCTTAACCTTGGATGTTGTATTGGAGTTGTTGCTGTTGGTTTTTGTTTTATGAATCTTCTGTTGGCAAACGATAACAGTAGTCTTCCGTCAGCCGAGGAGTGAACAAGAGAAGTTCTCAGGAAGCCATGACAGGGCTTAGACTTTTATAAAATTTTGCTGCCGAGGATAGTCAAGTATTATATTAAAAGATATGAATTACGACATCTTGACATGGGTTTAAGCATGTATATGTATCGAGCAGCTGATATTGATATTGTGAAGAAGTTGAGTATTTTATGAGAGTGAGTGAACGTTGGATTGATAATGTTTGCTTTGAAGGCTCTTGGATTATCGGAAGAGATAAATGTATTCAGGCCTATTAACATGAGTGGGAACACGAATGAGCTTTATATTGGAACTACCGACGGTTTGAGCAATATTAGTAACAAGACGAGTCGATACAAGTGAAGGAAAGTCGTGAAAGATTATACGCCGTTGTCATTGCTTGTTTGGAAACTTGGATTACTGTGAATGTTGATCTGTTGTTTAGAATATAAGGCAAGTACCAAAGAATCTTGTATTTTTTTCATGTCCTTTAAATGTCATGTAATGTATGTAAGTGTTATTGTTAATAGAAGTTGTTACCGCAGTTGTATCAGTGTATTATTTCTAGGCCTATGCTAGATACTGTAGTCTCGGTACATTCATCTGGGTTATATCGCAAATGGGCTCGGTCGTATTCTGCTGTTAGGTGGGGGGGGGAGTTACATCGGAAGCTAGAGAGTGGTTTACGATATTTTACCACATTTTCTTAATGTATCGAGATTGCAGTGTTGTGTGTGGGCGTGGAGGTGTGCACTTAACCTTAACTTACGTGAAGTACGATTATGCATAGGTTTATAATTTCTAATATATGTATGTTGTTTTGTTTCAAGTTTAATATTGTCACAAATGGAAGTGAGACCTTTGCCTACTTGTTATTATCTGACCAAAGATGAGGTGGTCCATGAATTGATGGTCAGAAGTGAAAAGCCTAATTATCATAGGGAGTTGGATATTGCTGTACTGAAGAGAGTAAAGGATAAACCTATTATTATTCCTGACCATGACCATCCTTATTGGAGCGCCGGTAAGTCCACCATAGTGTCCACTGTTTCTAATTTAATTGATTATTTAAATGTTGTGAATGTTCTGGGGAAAATGGCTACTTCTCAACGGAAACGAATGAAGTATAGGTGTATCCATTGGGTACATCGGCCACAGGATTTAATTGGTGTTTGGTCTTTGAGTGATGTGAGTTTTGCGAATGAGTTATTAGGCCTACGTTCCAAACTTGTCGAATTATTTGATCTGAAGTTTCCTGAGGTAAGTAATTGTGATATGGCTGAATCCATTGAAGGTTCGCATTGTGATAGTTTGATTGGTGATGTTGCGTGTGAATTGAGTGATCGTGTGAATTTAGTTGACAATTTGGAAACTACGTTGGCAGATAATCGTCAGGATAGTGCAAGGGTTAGTGAAAATAGAAATCCTTCGAAAGAGAGTAGCTATATAGGGTCATCTACGGATTTACCTCGTAATGTGTTGTGTGCGGTCAGGTCTAAAACTGTTAATCGGAGTAGTTCCACTGAAAGATGTATTTTCACTACTAAATTGGTTCAGAATAGTGATAAGATATCCTCAAACGAACCTAAAATATAATTTGTCTCTGGTGCTTAAATCTGTGCAGACGGGGGACAGTTTATTTGACGAAAATGATGTGGTAAGAGGGAACGCATTTGATTTGGGTGAGAATAATAGTGCATTGCTTCAGGGTGACAGATTGGGTCGTAACATGTCTGAGTATGATGTTAAGTTCTCTACCGTGCCCAATCCGTTGAATGTGATTTTAATGGATTTTAATGTGTGTGATGGTACGGATAATGATTTATTAATCAAATTTCTTAGGAAATTCATTGAGCTTAAATAAAGTGGAACTGTTTTTGGATTATCTGAGCTGCACATTTATCGGATTGTGCACTAGTGGGTAACTTCGTGAGAGATTACTGGAGAGTATGAGTAACCATCGTTCCTTGACGTTCTTTCATCTTAAAGTTTAAGATTTTTTCTTTACTCCTAGAACCCTATCTGAATTGCATCGTGATCACTTATTTAGAGTACAGAGGATGGACGAAACTCTCAATCAGTATTTTATAGATGTTAAATGGTATGCCAAGGTTTTCGCTGACCAATTAACTGAAAAACCAATTGTTACTTCTATGGTAGAAGGCATTAGTCCCATTTATAGGTCATTCCTGTCTATGAATGCCAAACCCCAGTCTTACAAAGAGTTTAAAGACATCATCTTGGAGGCTGATAAGGTAAAGAAAGCTAATTTGAGACGCATGCATGATTCGTCGAAGTTTTGCACTTCTATTTATGGTCCACCTGTGCAAGCTTGTACTTCTAACAATTTTCAGTGGCGTGAAGCTGTACTACCTGCTGGAAACTATAATGATGCTGTATCTGGTAGTCATGTATTTCAGGGAGATGTTGTTCAGGAGAAACGTGCTATCATGTCTGCTGATTCTCAGCAGAATATGTTTCAGGGGCGTGAACTTCAGAGAGATTTTAGGGATAACAACTATAAAGGTAAAAGATGCCATTGTTGTGGATCTTACGATCATCTACGTCGTGAGTGTAATGCTAAGTTCTCTGATAAGTATCGTAAGCATTATAATGGTGCATCTAAGGATAATAATATTTTAGTGTCACGTAAAGTGGAAAAGAAATCTAGACATTCACGTGAACCTAATTATCATAGAGGGCTTACTAAAAGTAAAAGAATGTGCAATCGGGTTTCTGACGTGGATAAAGTTCTTTTGCCTTTTATTGAAATAGATATAAATAATGAACCGGTTGTCGCTCCTGTTGATTCTGGGAGTGTAAGTTCATTTTTGGATTTTAAATGGTTTACTCGTATGAAGTCAGTATGTAAGTTTGGAGACTTGTTTGAGGAAAATAATCATGTAACGTCAGCGAATTCGTCCTCTTTGGACATAAAGGGGTATATTAGAGGAAAGATTAGGATTTCGAACTTTACATGGAAAATCAGATTATGGGTTGTCAAGAATCTTTCATGTAAGGTAATTTTAGGGGCGGATTTTTTTTTATCACACGTAGGGCTGATGATTGATTTAAGAAATCAAACTTGATGGTTTAAATTTAAACCTCAGTTAAAGATTAAGTTTAAGGACTTTGCTTCTTGGGTAAATGTGAATTCTGCACAAAAAGGTGTAAATGGAGATAAAGTGAAAGATTTGGAGCTTAGTCATTTAACTTCTGATCAAGATGATTTTATTCGAGAGTTGTGTGATGAGTTTGCAGATGTGTTAACTGACAGGTTAGGAATGACCAATGTCATAGAATATGAAATTGAACTGTCGGACTCCATTCCAGTAAGGTCGTCACCCTATCGTTTAGCTCCTCCAAAAATGAATGTATTAAAAGGAATTATTGACGATATGTTGGATGTAGGGGTAATTAGAAAATTGACATCTGCGTACGCTTCGCCTATTTTCCTTGTACCCAAGACTAATGGAGAGTTTAGGCCGGTTGTTGATTACCGGGCTTTAAATAAAAAGGTTGTTCTACAACAAATTCCTTTACCAGATTTACAGTCGTGTTTTGGCTGGTTTCAGGGGGCGAACCTTTTCACGGTGTTAGATCTAAACAAGGCCTATTTGCAAATTCCTTTGGCCGAGTCTTCTAAATCAGTAACTGCTTTTACAACTGACTGGAATTTGTATGAATTTCAGAGGCTTCAATTTGGACTAACGACAGGAGCGGCAGTTCTTAATCGTTTGTTGGATAACGTCTTTGACGGGATCAAATTCAAGACGGTCTATCATTATTTGGATGATGTTGTAATATTCAGTAGGAATTTTGATGAACATGTTGAACACGTCAGAGAAGTTTTAACTCGTCTTAGAAAAGCGGGTTTAACGGTAAAGCCATCTAACGTATCATTCGCAAAATCTCAGATCTCATTTCTAGGGCATATTGTTTCTTCTAAAGTTATCTCGGTCGATCATTCCAGAACTCAATCAATCAGAGATTTTAAGACCCCAAAGAATGTAAAGGAACTTGCCCGCTTTATTGGCATGTTAAATTACTTTCGGAAGTTTGTTCCTAACTTCGCCCATAGAGCTGCTCCCCTAAATAGTCTTAGGAAAAAAGGAACTGAGTTTATTTGGGGTTCGTCCCAGGAAACAGCATTCGAGGACTTGAAGGTGGCGTTGATCAATGCTCCAATATTGGTGATACCGGATTTTAGTAAAACGTTTATAGTGCAAACTGACGCGTCGAATAGGGCTATCGGAGCTGTACTTTTACAGGAACATCAAGGTGACAGGTTACCTGTTGCGTATGCTTCCCGAACACTTACTGATCCGGAAATGAAGTACTCGGTGTATGAACTAGAAGGGCTTGCTGTGATGTTCGCGCATGAAAAGTTCAAGCTATATATTGAACATGTAGAGTTCCAACTTGAGACTGACCACCAAGCGCTGAGTTGGGTTCTGGGTACACCACGGAAGACAGGACGCATAGCCCGCTGGGCTACTAGAATTTTGTCCTTTAAGTTCACTGTAAAGCACATTAAAGGGAGCGACAATGTTATCGCCGACTGTTTAAGCCGGATGTATGGTGAAGCTTCTGAGTATTGTAATCAAGAGGGTAAAGTTGATAAAGCGTATATAGCAGATGAGTCGTGTAATGTAATTTTGTCAAACTATCCTTTGCTTTTTGGTGATGTTTCTCGTTATCGGAAAGAAGACCCAATTTTAGGAGAAATAATAGGCAAGATTGAGAAAGGTGAAGTGATAAAACCTTATTTAATGAAAGGAAACATATTATGTTGTACTGCTAGGACCGATCAACTCGCCAAAATTGTATTACCTTCAGTCTTAATTCCTGAAATCTTAAGGTATTTTCATGAGTCACCTATTGGGGCACATCTGGGTGTGTTTAAAACCAGACAGCGAATTAGGGAAAAATTTATTTGGCGAGGTATGGACAATGACATTCGTCGATTGGTAAATAATTGAAATGTGTGTAAATTGGCAAAACCTTCATTAAATACGAAAGTTGGAATGTTAGCCTCTGATATAGTCAAGAGACCTATGGAGAAGTTGTTTATTGACTTTATTGGGCCGTTTCCTAGGTCGCGAGATGGAAATAGATTTGCGTTGGTCTACACCGACAGCTTTTCTAGATTCAATTGGATTTTCCCAACTAGGTCGGCGACTACTCAAACGGTGATCAAGTGTCTTGAATACATTTTTGCATGGTTTGGTCCCTGTCAATTTCTAGTGACGGATAGTGCCCAATGTTTCAAATCCAGGATCTTTAGAAATTTTCTTTTTGAGCTGGCAATTTCTCACACCACTTCATCTCCTTATTACCCTAAAGGGTCTTACGCCGAAAGGGTAAACCGGAATTTGCGTGCCGCTCTTATAGCATACCATCATAAAGACCACAGTCGGTGGGACTCGTGCATTTCTTGGCTTACTTATTCGTTTAACACCGCTGTTCACGAATCACATAAAACCACGCCTTTCAATCTTATGTTCTCCTTTCATCCTAACTCTCCTATTTCAAACCTGTGGACCTTGAATCAATTACTTCCGGAACAATATACCTTTAACGATATCAGAAAAATTTGGAAGACAGCAAAAGGGAATATGAAGGTTGCCCATGAGAGATTGGCTGAGAAGTACAATAATGGTCGTAAAGTTACTTCTGTTAAAATAGGGGATATGGTATACGTGAAGATTTTTTCCTTGAAAGAAGTGGGTCCAAAGGAGTCAGGGAAATTGAGAGAAAGGTTTTGTGGACCTTTTAAGGTTGTTAGTTTCCTAACTCCTGTCACATGCCTAGTTAGTGATCCGGTTAAAAAGAAGATTTTAGGCTACATCTGTCTTTTATTAAGAATGGAAATGGAAATTTGAAATAATGTTGATGTTTTTTTTTCTAAATTGTGTTCGGGAAATTTTTATTTCTCAACACAGGTGATGCACTTTCATCTGAATCGTGTAAATCAGTATGGTTCGTCCTGTATGCATTGTCTAAATTGTGTTAGGTCTAAAGTGTCAAACTTGTATAAATGTATTTGAGTGTGTGAGTGTGAGTGATTGTTATTTAGCTTTGCTCTTGTAATAGGGTGGGTGTTGTTGTTGTTGTATTGGGTTAATAAAAAAGGTGAGGTCTTATTCATGTTATGGGGTTAAAATAAAATAAAAGGTAAAGCCGAATATATAAATTGGGTTTGCATTAGGATATCTTAGTTCGTCTTACGATCCTAACTTGTTGTCAAGGTATGGGACTTGACTAGGTGACATAAGGTGTTCTTATATTGTGTGGTGAGTATTTACAAATCGTTCCTTTGTGTCTCCAAGTGGTGACTTGTTCATTTTTGGTGGCTTGTTGATGTTGGAAAGTAAGTACTGGCCGAATTTGTTATGTGGTGACGGGTATTCATGCTACACCAGGGAATTATGCGGTGAGTATGATATGATGATTTACGGATTTTATTTAAGGGTTATTAATGTTTTGTGAGAAGATGTTTTAACGGACTCTATTTATATTCAGGCAATTTTGGGGAAGATTTGTGGGTAGTAACTTGTTATTATTATATTCAGTGTGACGTGGAGTTGTGTGATTTGGATGAATGATTATGGATGTTGTATGTTGTTGATCTGTTCATATGTATTGTCTGTGCTATATTTTCTTGGTGTTGAGGTATACTTCGGTTTTTCTTTGGACCTTCTTTGGGTCTGTCTTCGTTTGGTAAATTTTTTGGGAGGTGGTTTTTGGTTTATGTTTTCTTAAGTGTGAGTATAGATGGACTATGGAGGACTAATGCCGACATCCAATTTTCCCTAGTTTTTTTGAGGCAAGGAACTCAGATTTCATTTTTAAGTGGTAACTTCTGTCTGTTATTTTCTGTATCTTTGAATTTTTAATTGTGAATCTAATTATTGCTTGGATAGTAGCAACTTCTATATGGTAAACGTGTGATGTATGATTTGTCAAACTTAATTTTGTGTGAAGGACATGGACATTTATCTATTATGTGATTATTCGGTTTGGTATCTTGCCTGATTTTCTCGTAAGTATGAGTAATGTTGGTTGTAAGTATTATGTTATCGTGTAGGTTGTTTCTCCTTACATGGTACTGGCTCTAGTATATTTGCTTTCAGCTTAATTGTGGGAGTGGTTGCTTCGACGATGGTTGTGGCTTCGATGTTAATGTGAAGTTATCCAGGGCCCGGATATTGAACAAGCATCGTGGGATGGAATCGGAATGAAGCTTTCTCCTCATTTGCAAGAAATCTTCTACGATTTGGTTGAATGAATTTATATTGGATCTCATTATGTAAGGCATCTTTGTAAAATTTTGTATAGACATGATGTCAACTGACATTATCTTTGAAATTGTGTCAAATCTTGGAACGACTAGTGTGAGCGACAAAGAGTTTGGAATGTGTAAGAACTTGTTTGCTTTGAAGAGTTTACCTTATGGAATTTTGGAAGTAATTGTGAGAAAAAAAACTTCAAGGTATTGTGATTTGCATGTTACATGTTGACTTGATATACTGTCCGAATATGTTTTCGCGGTTTAAATAAACACCGGAGTTAAGGCTTGTGGAGAGGGAGGATGTGCCGGTATTACGTCACTATTTTACGATTGCTACGTCTTTCGATATGTTTAATTTTGATTGCCTGGTGTGATGACTTCGGTTCTCTGTTTTCCCGCTAGAGAGCTACACCGAAAGGTAAGAACTTATATTTGTCTTTCTACTGAATGCAGCTGATGTTCCGGTCCTGTGAGAGAACGCCGAGTTAGTTGTCATTTGTCTATTATGTTGCATGTCAAGAACGATGTGTGCCGAGATCTTGTAATATTTTGGTTGGACTTGGATCTCCATGGAAGAAGACAGTAGTTAAGTTGCTGCTAGGCCTGTTATGTATCAAAGTGGCCTGAGATACGGTGATAGTTCGTGTCTCCGAGAGTAAATATCTGTACTGTATTATGTGGTACAATCTGCATTGACTTTGAGATGTTAAATATGACTTGTCGGGTAAGAATCATGTTAGCCGGGAGTGATAAAATAGGACTAGATATTTGTGGTGAGTTGTTTTGGTAGCCTTAACCTTGGATGTTGTATTGGAGTTGTTGCTGTTGGTTTTTGTTTTATGAATCTTCTGTTGGCAAACGATAACAGTAGTCTTCCGTCAGCCGAGGAGTGAACAAGAGAAGTTCTCAGGAAGCCGTGACAGGGCTTAGACTTTTATAAAATTTTGCTGCCGAGGATAGTCAAGTATTATATTAAAAGATATGAATTACGACATCTTGACATGGATTTAAGCATGTATATGTATCGAGCAGCTGATATTGATATTGTGAAGAAGTTGAGTATTTTATGAGAGTGAGTGAACGTTGGATTGATAATGTTTGCTTTGAAGGCTCTTGGATTATCGGAAGAGATAAATGTATTCAGGCCTATTAACATGCGTGGGAACACGAATGAGCTTTATATTGGAACTACCGACGGTTTGAGCAATATTAGTAACAAGACGAGTCGATACAAGTGAAGGAAAGTCGTGAAAGATTATACGCCGTTGTCATTGCTTGTTTGGAAACTTGGATTACTGTGAATGTTGATCTGTTGTTTAGAATATAAGGCAAGTACCAAAGAATCATGTATTTTTTTCATGTCCTTTAAATGTCATGTAATGTATGTAAGTGTTATTGTTAATAGAAGTTGTTACCGCAGTTGTATCAGTGTATTATTTCTAGGCCTATGCTAGATACTGTAGTCTCGGTACATTCATCTGGGTTATATCGCAAATGGGCTCGTTCGTATTCTGCTGTTAGGAGGGGGTGTTACAAACATCACAAACTATGCAAGAGGTAGTGTTGTTGTTGTCGTCGTCGTCGTCGTCGTTTTAAAGAGTGGAACAACTAGGTCATCTGCTCTTGATATGCAAGAGGATCAAAGTGACTAAATAGTAATAACAATAAGGTTTTATGCCTATACAACCATTGCAGCTTCCCCACTTCTCGAAAACAACAGTGAATGGACATTGCTATAAAATGATCTACAACAAGCCTTGTGTTTAAAACTATAACAGACTATTCTAAAGTGATAAAGGCTTGTATTCAGTGCGCATTTATTGTCATAATCATGTATACTCTGCAATGGTAAATATAAAACAACATTGTAACATTGTAACATCATTTTGCATTTATTTACAAACTTTATATACATTTCTTGTTTTTTTTTGGTTTCATCATAATATTTTTAAAGACAACACTAAACACTAAAACATTACTATTCTATACACATATTTTCTTTCTTTTTCAGTATATTGTCATTACTTATATTTTCCATAATTATTTCACATTTTTTTTATTTATTTAATTAAAACGAACCATGCACCTATTGTTTTTAAAACCTTCTTAAATTAAGTGTACAGGTTGCACAGCTTTATTGACTTCATCAAAAACACTCTCCGACATATCATTAAACCGTATAGGCAGAAATGTCTCAAAGTTTTCACATACACAAAGTACACGATCACCATATGCTGTTTTCAATTTCCGAATCTTGATAATGCGGAATGGAATATGCGTTGGCAATTCGCTGAGCTTCTTTGTCTCTAAGCCACATGATTGTCCCACAGCATTCAAAACATTCATTGTAGTTGTCAATAAACAAAACAAAAGCATATCTATTACACTCTAAAACAGCTTTAATAATATTGTGCAATTAGGGATTTTGCACTATGCATGGCGAATAAATTATACTAGTTATGCAAGAAATGCCCTAACTGTAGCAGATACTACTTTTCTGCATATAGCACAAGTGTTAAGTTCTAATGCACACTTGACACATGCTATCATGTGTCCACAATGCAAAAATACAACACCTAGTTCATCTTGATAACAAATTTTACATAATTGTTGGTCACACTTCTGTATCTGTTCGTAAGACAAGTCTTTTCTTTCAGCCTTATGTATTTGCTCCGCGTGTTCTAACTCTAAAGGCACTTTTATGTCTTGTGCTGCAATCACGTTTTCTTTACGAATAGTGTTCACAAATTCCTGACCTCTAAGCAACACCATGTATTTACAGTTTGGTAACCAACGAGCGTGTTGCACAAAAGGGTCATCAGTCATTTGCCAATCCTTTAAAGCAAATCCACAATAAAAACATATTGTTTTATCCCCTTCACCAGTATAAAAAATCCAGTTTCACTTAGCTGTTTGGTAAGGTGTTTTAATATTAATGGCCAAACATTTTTATAAGATTCTAAACGTTTTTCAACAGAGCTGTACTCTGAGTGTGCTAGTGCTTTAGTCTTGCAAACTCCCAATTTTTCAAAAGCACACGCCAATTCAACACTGTCTATGGCATATGGACCACATATATCGACACTACCGTTGGCTGGTAATACATCATTATTATTATTTATTTGTGATTCAGCAACGTAAGTAGCGGCCAAAGGCCTTGTGGTTCGGTAAAATGAATGCACGGGTAGGTGAAAGGATGGCTGATCACCTCTAATCGTGTGACATGTTATTGGGCGGAGGAAGGATAAATATGTGACTCGTTTGCCGCTGTGCTTGGAATTAACGAACGGAGTCAAGGCGACAACATAATCAGTGTTTACAATCAGCCAGCATACGAAAGTGAAGTGTTTAAAGAATAGCAACATTTGAGCTTGATAATTGCGCAATTCTATTCAACTTATTTATTTATGTCTGCAACATGGCGGCGGCTGTTAGTACCGAGTCTGAGTTATCTCCGATAAATCTCAAAATCAGTGACGAAAAGTGTGTTAAATGTAATAGAGTAGTGAAAACGGTTTTCTATTTACAATTTGTGATGAATGGTATCATTTTCGCTGTGGAAATATCAATATCAAGTCCAATTTTAACGAACATGAAAGTGAGTGGATCTGCGTTGCATGTAAACAAAGCGGCAATAGCATGGAGACTAAACAACAACAGCAAAACAATTATGAATCCGTAGTTAAAATTTTAGGTGTACTTCAAGAAGACTTAATGGCCTTGAGAGCTGAAAATGAATCTTTAAAAGAAAGAATTGCAGCGTTAGAAGAAGACAAGAAAGAAATACAGAATTGGACAAAGGTTACAGGTCGCAATTTTAGGCCTAATGCAAATCAAATGGGACGAAACGAGTATGTTGTGAAACACACAAGTGCAACAGTGAAGTGCTCCAATAAATTTCAAGTGCTTGAACATGTTTCAAATGACACGTTTTCACTGGAATCATCCAATAGTAAAACCAAACACAGTGCTAAGAGCCCACAGAAGAAAACTAATAATTCAACTTCCTCACGGCAAGCAGTCAACGTGTATGCAGACAGCCAGGGTAGGGGCTTGGCAGAAGAAATCAAGACTAATCTCAATAATCCTTGTATACAAGTGTGTGGATCAGTAAAACCTGGTGCAAAAACTGTGGATGTTCTTGCCAATTGCAATCCTCTAATGGAAAAGAACAATTATGTAGTAATTGTGACAGGGACAAACGATGTTGCTGCTAATGAAGGTAACAAATTAGTCAGGAGTTTAAAAGGTAAGCTCTCAATAATGAATAATTCACGAGTAATTGTTGTTAATGTACCTTATAGACATGATCTTATGAAGGAATCTTGTGTTAATATGGCTGTAAGTGAAACTAATGCTCAAATTCATAGCTTATGTAAACATTTAAAAAAATGTGAAGTTATTGATATTTCCAAATTTAGCAGAGAAATGTTTACTAAGCATGGCTTGCACCTTAACCACAAAGGGAAAGAAGCACTAGGAAGGGAAATTGCTTGCATTATCAGGAGGGAGATTAGCGATGTCTCAAAATTGAGAAAAGCTATACCTCTTATCTGGCCTTTGCAGGGAAACGTGCTAGGAAACTCGGATCCTTAAACCAGAAACCTTGTACAAAGATCCGAGTTGAAAATAATGTTACAGACAAATTAGTGATTTTGAATGAACTTACTAAAGATGTAAATATCACTGAAAACAAATCTGATGAGCTATCTTCACAATTTTGAAAGAGCTTAATGTATTTCATATCAATTTACAATCTATAAGAAATAAGTTAGGTGAACTAGAAATCTTACTCATTTCCCTTTCAATAGATATATTGTGTGTAAATGAACATTGGCTTGTGAAGGAAGAGGTTAGTCTTTATATTCCATCTGGGTATGAGGTAATGACTAGCTTTTGTAGAAAAAATAAATCAAACGGGGGTGTTGCTATATTCAAGAAAGTAACTACAAACATGGACAGTATAATAATGGAATTAAATGATTTCTGTATAGAACAGCTCTTTGAAGTAGCTGGGGTCAAGTTTACAAGAGCTAAATTTATTATTATTTCCATATATCGTACACCTGATTCGGATGTCCAGGCCTTCATAAACATATGGGAAAGGTTTGCTTGTTACTTAGCAAAATTCCAAAATTATAAAATATATTGTTTAGGGGATATTAACCTAAATGTATTAATTGAATCACTGGCAAAGAAACAATTCTGTAACATTTTAAAATCCTTTGATTTTTATCTGATCAATAACCAACCAACTAGAAAGAAGTCTTGTTTAGATAACATTATTACTAATGTGCCAACAAATGGTTATAATTTTGGTGTTACAAAACCTCTCTTGTCTGACCATAGTGGCCTCTGGCTAACATTTCAAATTGATACAGGACACTTCCCAGAAAATAGGCAAGTCAAGTATATTAGGATGTTGAGCGACAATAACTTTCTCAGATTAAGGCACGAGTTGACCAGCAGGAATTTGGAAAACATAATTGTGAGCTATAACAATGTTTCTGAAGCAGCTGATAAGTTTATGAATATAATACACACTTCCTTAAATAAATGCTGCCCAATTAAGAAAAAAATAATTAACACTCCAGATCAAAAACAAAGTAAAAATAATACCAAATGGTATACGCCTTACCTTGATGTTATTAGGAAGCTAAAGATCATGTATTACACTAAAGCAAAGAAAGGAGACCCACAGGATATAGAAAACTATAATCACATAAAAAAATTATATCGGGGGGAAATTAAAGCAGCAAAAAAGAGAGCGAATGATGAGTTCATTAATAACGCAAAGAATAAATGTAAAGCTGCTTGGTTAATCATAAACAAGGAACTGGGTAAAAATAAAAGTAACGACTCTACACCAATAACGCCAAATGTGTTAAATGAATATTTTATAAATTCTGTTGAAAATATGGTCAAAAGTTTGGAATAAGGAAATCATCATACAAAGTTTATGGAGAAATTGGAAAATGATAAGGTAGATGAAAATCCCACACCATCCTTCAGATGGAGACAAATAACACATGAGAAGGTTCTAAAAATAGTTTCAGAACTAAACAATTCAAATATGAGGATTATTATGGAATGTCGAATTTTATTCTAAAACAAATAATAGACATCATAGTATTACCTTGAACTTATCTAATTAACTGGATATTTACTACTGGAGTTTTTCCAGAGTGTCTGAAAATCACCATCACAATTCCAGTCCATAAAAAAGGAGATATGATGGACCCCAGTAACTATAGGCCAATCTCAATTGTCCCAATTATTTCCAAAATAATGGAACAGTGTATGAAAGAACAATTATCAGCATTCTTTGAGGAGCACAAGTTGTTTAATAGTACCCAATTTGGTTTCAGAACTGGTAAGTCAACGGTTCAAGCTGTTGAAGCTGTTGTTGATGAAGTGATTGCTGGATTTGAATCTCTACTTATTACATCTGTCACACTCTTAGACCTAAGTAAAGCTTTCGATTCTGTGGATCATAATATATTAATACAAAAACTTCACTATTATGGAGTCAAAGCTTGTGAATTATCATTAATTACCTCCTATCTCCACAAGAGAAGGCAAATAGTTGTAATAGACAACCAAAAATCTGCTCCGCTCATTGTAAGTACAGGTGTAGCCCAAGGTTCAGTCATTGGAGCCTTTTTCTTCCTGGTCTATATAAACGACATTGTTAGTAATATAAATGCCAAGTCAATACTGTATGCTGATGACATCACTGTAATAACAAGTGATAGAGACCTAACTTGCCTTGAAGAGAAAAGAAACAAATTATTAGGTGAATCAACTTCTTGGCTAAAGGTAAACAAACTATTTCTAAACAGTAACAAAACAGAAGAAATCTATTTTCACTTAGTCAAATTGGCTTCAATTAGTCATGAATGCAGCTCTGTTAAGTTGTTGGGAATCCATTTAGACCCTAAATTAAACTGGGACATTCACACACAAAAATTATGTACAAAATTAGCACGAGTCTTATTTTTATTGCGAAGACTCAAACAATCAGTTAGTGCTAATCAGATGATTCTCGCATACTATGCATTTTTCCATTCACATTTAACTTATGGTATAATATTGTGGGGAAACTCAACAGGGGCACAATATGTTTTCAGATGGCAGAAGAAGGCAATAAGATGTCTACAAGGCAAGCCTAGTACAGAATCCTGCAGAAATCACTTCCAAGAACTTGGAATTATGACTCTTACATCAATATACATATTCCATAGCTTAGTGTATATTAAAGAAAATCTAAGTGTATATAAAAATCGAAGGGGTGTGCATTCACACACCACAAGAATAAGAAACCAGCTAGATACACCTCATGTCAGGTTAAAGAAAACACAAGACCACTACAAATACTATGGAATTAAAATCTTCAACAAACTACCAACACAACTACAGCAGGAGTCTATAAACATTTTCAAAGCATCCATTAAGCGATGGCTCATTAACAGCAGTATTTACACTTTGGTCGAATTTGAAGAGAAAATTACACTCTACCCAGATGGACTATAGAAGATCAACTTCTTCTTACTGTATTCGTGTTATTTTATTCTTATTTTATTTTATAGAATTCAGTAAGCTGGTAATAATACTTGTAATATATTATACATAACTTTGTGATTTTATTGTAAATTGAAAATGTATTTTTAACAATGTGACGTAGTCTAATACAACGATAAGTTGTTAAATGACAATACATATTGATTGATTGATTGATTGGTTACCCACTTGCTTTCCAAGCATGTAAGGACAATGAAGAGACCATCGAAAATGGTCTCTAAATGGATCATCCCCTTCTTCCCACTGTGAAAGTTCAATACGACAAAACATACAGCACACCACATCTTCTCGGTTCAAGTAAAAAAAAACGGCTTTTGCAAGTTTATGTGTCGACAAAAAGCCTACAGGCCAGGATTCAAATGTTAACCATCGATCATGTTCTGATTTTAAATTTAACCCACGTGGTAAACCAACTTGCTCATTTGTTGTATTTGGTACTAACGCCATGTGTTATAATAAAACTTTTCCTTATTGTAAGTTATTAACGTTGCACAAGAGCACAGTGTACCTTAAAGCATAATGCATGCTTGTTCACTGTCTGTTCATTACGTTAATGGCACATGACGACACCTAAAAAGCAAACAAAATAACCCATCACTCAATCAATCAATCAATACTTGTAAATAAAACGTTAACGTTAATTGGCATTAATATATCAAAACACCATTAAAATAAACTGTATGTTGGCACTAACAGTAACCCATGTACTTATTTTCTTTTTATAAAACTACAGTCATTTACATCCGCCCCTTTAACCAATATATAAACAAAAATGAATGTCATGTCATTTTGTTCACATTATCATGTTCAAACCTGTGGATATTCGTTGAGTCAATAGGGAACCACCCATAAATTTAATTTAATTTTTTTGATTTAAAAAATCCAACATGGCCTTGTACTTTTCCCAGTCAACAACAACAACATAGCCATTAATCAAGAAAGCAATCATTGTCCCAGTCATGTACAGGTAATGCATTTTTTTTGTCTACGAGTTTTCAGTAGTGGTAAAATGGAATAGCATTTTTAATTTAGACTTACCTGAGTTTTAAACAATTCACTCTTTGGCAGTGGTTTCGCTTTAGTGCGTTTCAGTTTTTTTTCAGCTACTGCTACGGCGGTAAGGCTTTTCTTTCCAAGTTTCTAAAAATAAATAAAATAAACCGCTATAAATACCTAAATTCAGGTTAATACATGCATTTCATAAAATAAAACATAAAACAAAAAAATGAAACAAGTTAGTTTAAAAAATCATCTCACCTTTACTTGCAGTGGCTTGTTGCTGTTTCCTTCTAGTGGACTCAAAAGTGCAATGGTTTCTTCTCTCTCAGACATGTAAGGTATACCGGTTATCTGCAAACAAATAAATAAATAAATAAATAAATAAATAAAATCATTAATTACCGAATCAATAAATAATTGCTTGTAAATATATATATATAAATCAATAAATGTATAAATAAATAAATATATACCTACCTCACAACAAGGTTAAGTATTTTCCACCAACACCAAAACTGTTAAACAAGACCAGGGGTTTCACGCAACGCAATGTGTTCAAAGGTAGTCACCTAAGTGAGAGTGGAAATGATAACGACATGTCTTTATATATGTTACGTTGCGTGTATAATCATTTTTCCCACGCTTTGAACATTCTGTTATCGGTCACGTGGACAGCTAACACCCAAGGTGAACACCTGTGCCAGGTCAAATTTCACATGAACTTGCATTTTGTCACGTACGAAGCAAATAGGATGTGACTTGTTAACAGTTATCGTGCACGTGGACAGCTAACGTCCCAGGTGAACACCTGTGTTGTATCATATTTCACATGAACTTGCATTTTGTCACGTACGAAGCAAACAGGATGTAACTTGTTTAGCGTACATGTCATCTCACACGTGTATGCATGCCTTTCGCTCTTCCCTGCCACCACGATGGTCAGATTATTTCACCTTCAAGGGTCCTCTGCGTCTCTGTCATTTTCCATTGCACCTGTTGTCAAGTCAGATCAGCGCATTCCAATAACCTCAAATGACATTCACCTCCTGCTCCTTGGAAAGTTTGTTTTCTCTGCTCGCTTCGACCAACATAGAATCAAGTTCTTATCACCGTTTACACGTTAAAGATCCCCTTCGCGGGTAAAAAATCTTAGCATGCTTCACACATTTTCAAATATTAGCCTCCATCCGTCTGCCATAGGAAAGATCAGATAAACGAACCCTCGCTCTGTCATAAACCGACCCGCCGAAATATCGATTGTTCTATTAAGCATGGTCATTGTGGTTAGCGATAGGTTCGTTGAAACACACCCACCCAGCCGTATCGTCTCTCTCAACCACCACGCTTCATGAACATTATAAACAGGTAAAGAAAAAAAAAAGTTTTTTCAACATGTATGGCGTTAGGCCCTTTGTGAATTATCTTTTTGGAAAAAATATCAACCACATTTGAAAGGGGGCGTTAGCCCGAGTCCTAGGACACCTCGTACACGTCTCTAGACTTATTGGTTCGCGAGATATCGGCAAAAATCACAAGAAACACGTGTTTACCCAAAAATCGCGTTTCCAAATTTTTTAAACATTATAACGAGTGGTCCATAGCAAAGAGGACGCCACCTCGAGTCCTTGGACCCGTCGTACACGCCTTTAGCATGATTGGTTCGCGAGATATTAAAAGCGGATGACCTTTTAGTTTTGGTGTTTTAATTAAATAAAGAGCCTATAGGAAAGTAGGGGGGATCACTACGAGTGCTAGGACACCCGGTATGTTCAAATCCCATGATTGGTTGGCGAGATATCAGGTTCGTGGCAAATACGAGGAAGGTTCAATAAGTTAGTAGACAGCTCTCGCATCATCCCACTACTTACAAAACACAAATTTTTGCTCTAGAGACTTGAAATTTATTTTGGGGGTAGAGGGCATAGGGACCTTTCATTTATGTCAAACAATTTGTTTTGTAGAATTTCTAGTTTCCAAAATATAGGATTTTCAATATTCGAGTGTTTTCAAAAAAACATAAAAAGTAAAAAATTTTCATTGTAGAAAATAAAGGTCATACATATCATTCGTTTGAGCCATGGCATAACGTTCTATCATGTTTGGTTTTCAAACTATCACCTACTTTCAAAAACAAAAATTTTCAAATTTTTTCAAAAATATAACAAGTGGTCCATAGGAAAGAGGACGTCAGCTCGAGTCCAACGACACCTCATTTGTCAACATCCGACCATGGGTTCGCGAGATATTTAACATGGCTGAGGCTTAGTAGTGGGGCAAGGAGGGTTCTGGAGTGAAGCAGAAGCGCCATCATTCCACTACTTGCTCCACTACCCAAAGATCGGATAAAATATGTGGCTGTATTTCAGGTCACTGGCATAGACTTAGCTGGGCCCCTGTATCTGAATGGGGGTGAGAAGGTTTGGGTGGTACTCTTCCCTTGTGCCATCTATCGAGCGGTGCATCTAGAACTTACAAAATCACTCAGTACAGATTCATTCGTCATGGCTCTCAGGAGGTTCATTGCTCGAAGAGGGAGAATCGATACCATCTATACCGACAATGGAACCAATTTCACTGGTACAAACAATGCTTTGAAAAGTCTGGACTAGAATGAGATAATGTCGTTCTCCTCAGTACATGGGATAAAATGGAATTTCAACCCACCTACAGCTGCTTGGTGGGGGCGGTTGGTGGGAGCGCCTTGTGAGGACACTCAAGGAGCTACTAAGAAGAAACTTAGGAAGAGCAACACTCACCTATGAGGAGTTGGGAACTGTGATTTGTGACTGTGAAGCCACAATGAATCCCAGGCCTCTCACTTACGTAGAAGATGAGTTTGAGAAATTGATGCCTCTGACGCCAGCTTGTTTTCTACAAGGTATTCCCCAAACTGAGGTCCCAGACTTGGACATCATAGATAGCAGGAGTCTTAACAGAAGAACACGGTGCTTACAGACTTTACGAGCAAACTTACGTCAGCGATTTCGTAATGAATACTTAGCCCTGTTGATTCACAGAGGCCAGAGACGACAAGATAATGGCAATGTTGGAGATGTGGTGTTGGTCGAGACTGGCAAGAAGAGGATCAACTGGCCACTTGGTGTCATCCTGGAGGTCTATCCAGGGTCAGACGGCTACATAAGGGTAGCCAAGATAAAGACTGCTGTAGGGGAGAAGGTAAGACCGGTGCAACGTCTGTATCCTTTAGAGGTGTCCGCAAGCTCAGACAACACACCTCCCCTGGAACAAGTTGTTGGACACCAGCCCAAAACATCTGTCCCAGGACCGAATACTACCAGGTCAGGAAGAACAATTCGAGTGCCCCACAGACTTGATTTGTGATTGTGAGAAGGTTGCAATTTAATTTGCCTGTAAATTGCAAGGTGGGAGTGTGTTCTAAGTTCCTTGACCAGACGGTGTTTGTTTGTCCTTTTTTCCGGTCTGTGCGTTATCCATGTAATGGCGCTTCGTCACGTTGCATTAAAGTATTGAGTTTAACTAAGCGTTTTATTAACAATATCAGTAGTAACCTCCTCATCCCAAGATATACCACTTAGCCATATCTTTTGCAATAACTATTTAGGAACTAGAAGTACTGGACTAACTATGCCAATCTGATCAAATACCTTTTGTGCAACTGACAGAATGGATCTTTTCGTGATCACTCCAAATTCATGGTTCTGTAACCATTCCAAGTTTAACAATAAAGTGTCAGATTCCAAATCCCATCGTAAACCTTGCACTGCTGTCTGTCCTACAAGAATGAAAGCATCACTGTTGGCCTGCCAACCTCCCAGGTTGAACTTTCCTTCCTGCATTACATCACGTGCCTCATCAATGTATTCTTTCAGTTCTGATTCAGTATCAACACTGGTTACAACATTGTCCACATAAAGGCTCTGTTTAAGTCTTGATATCTGTTCTTTACTATATTGACAATCTTTCATTGCCTTGTCCAAATGGTAATCAAGAACTGCTCCTAAAAGGAAAGGGTTACATTTTAATCCAAATACCACCCTCCGATGCCGAAATATCTTTATATTCTTCCAGTCATTTGGATCACGCCAGAAGAACCTAAGAAAATCTCTATCTTCTTGACGAACACTTAATTGTATAAAAGCCTTTTCTACATCAGCTGTCACCCCAAATCTCCCTTCCCGAAATTTTAATAACAGGGAAGGAATCTGTTCAATCAGATTGGGTCCACACCCTAAACAATGATTGAGAGAAGGAGCATTTCTATCTTTTGCTGGCGCGTCAAATACAGGGCGAACTCCGGTAGTGCTATTCTCCTTAATAACAGCTCGATGTGGAAGGTAGTGTCCATAATTCCCTACTTCTTTGACTGGTACTTTTTCAATAATTCCCAGTTCTTCCCACTCAACTAGAACTGCGTCGTATGAAATGAGAAGATTTTGAGACTGAAGCTTTCTAGTGGTAGATCTAACCTTTTGAGTGCTAGCTCCCTGTTACTAGGAAGAGCTAAGCTATCTTCTTTCCATAGCAATGAAACTTCGTAACGTCTCTCATTTACAGTAATACCTCTTAGAAAATCATCTCTAATTTGAAGCTGTCTTTCATTTTTGGAGATTTTAACAGCTGAGTCTGAGATTCCAATGGCATCTAGTCTCCAGAGATCGTTGATCTCATTAACAAACAGAGCTGTAACTTCTTCTGCCAAGTTAACAGAAGATTGTTTTGGAACTTTCCCCATCAAAGCCCAGCCTAAATTTGTTTCCACAGCAACCAAACCAGAAGAGATAAATTTAATATGTTCTGTCAGAAGTCTGCCCGCTACATCCGCCCCAAACAGCAAGTCCACAGGCCTAGACTCATCCCCAAAATCTGTTAGCCTGATATTCCCTTCCTCAAGTTCATTCAACCCAGGTCTTTTCTTGACCGAAGGGATGCAATTACATATTAAAACCTGATCCAATACTTCAAAATTACATTGATATTTTCCATCCAGGCTTTCAATTTCTACCTTGTAACATGAATGTTCATTAACACTTGTTTTCACTCCCCCAAAAAGGTCATGTTTAATTGTTTCAGTTCTGACTGGAGTGTAACCTAATCTTTTAACAGTGTCTTTCTTAACATAGGATCTCTGGGATCCTGAGTCAATTAAGGCTCTAACAGAGAAGGAAGAGCCAATACCTTTCATCTTTATAACCAAAGTTTGCAAAAGAACTTTAGGATATTTAGATATATTACTCAGCGAATTTGTCTTTTGTTCATTCCTCACCCCGGATTGCCTGTGTTCGACATTATTATGGGATATATTTTGCTTATTCTCAGGTAAATCAGGGCACATCAGAACTTGGTGGCTCTTACAACAAATAATGCACAGTACTACGGTTTTACATTTATTGACACAGTGTCGTTTCTTAAAGCACTTAAAACACCCACCCTTCTCCTTTAGGACCTTCTGTTTCTCAGATAGACCTAATTTTTGTGCTTTAAAACAATTAAGGGCATCATGTTGACCTCCACAAAAATACAGTACCCTCTCCTCTCCTCTCCTCAACTGGGTTAGTGTTTAACAAGTCAGCTGCAGTAGCAATGTGCTCTGACAATTTGAGTTGGTCTCTACTACTGTTATTATCTTTGATTCCAAAACCGGAAATTGCTAAACTGATCCGTTCTTCGGCTTTCACTTCCCCTTTCATGAATAGCTTGAGATTGTCTAACCTATCTTTCGAATCACGCGTGTGTGCAAAATTGGAACTTCTTTGCCTGGCCCTAAGAAACTCCTCAGGCAAACATGACTCTACTAAAGGATACAACATAGATGCACACTTATCTGTTGTAACACCTAAGGTTTCAAGTGACCGTATGTGCGATTCCAAGTTGTCATAAAGGCTACACATTGAACTGCCATCACCGGGAATGGAAGATTTCTTAAGAACTAAAGATCACAACTCTCTTACGTAAACTTCAACCAACAGATCATCTCTACCGAACCTGCTCTCTAAACATTCTACTGCCTTCGTATAATTTTCCCCAATAGGTGGAAAACTTTCAATAATTTCTCGAGCACGAGACCCTTTCCCTGTAGCTTGCATTAAGCATTGAAACTTTTCTTCCGGTGCAATATCCGGATCCTTGTCTATCTTTTCAAACTGGCCCCAGAACTGTAGCCACTGTTTTACATCGCCATCAAATTTCCTTAGTTCTAATTTAGATAGTTTGAATTTTCTCTTGCTCACAAGATCTACACTGCTAAATCACTGTTGTCTTGAACGATGCCTCCTGAAGGTAGAACATATTCAACAGTCACCTCTATATCAAGAAATTGACGTTGATAGTCATCGGCAAGTCTACATTCGTCGTCCAAGTCCACTTGGCCGACGTCAAGTTTTAGACTTAGGACCTTATAATCCAGCTGCAGGAGCTCTTCATTATTCTTCCGAAGTAAAGAAAGGGAACCCTGAACTTTCCTTCTCTTTTTATGAGCTGTCATCTGGACGTCCTCAATTTCACCTTTGAGGTTATTCAACTGCCTCGAACACGTAGGTTGTTATTTTATGCGTGTAGTTACAGTACAGTCGTCGAGTGTCCGGCTCTGACATTTCTCATGAGGGAGGGAGACAGCGTTGCCGGTTCTGTACCGCGAAATGTAAAACAGCGTGGACTACATAAAATATTTCACATGTTTTTAAATGAATTCTGACGAACCACTGATCATATTACGAAAGTAATATAATTACACACAGTTAACTGGTAAGTGTGCACACACAAGACAATAAAACAACAAACCTGTACTAGCACAAAGAGCAACAGAAGAGAGCCCTTGCAACAGCGAGCTAAATTTAAAGACCGACTTACCGGGAAAACCGCTGATTGGTACAGGTGACAACATTCTTCATGGTGGTAAGCGACTTCGCCAACAAAGGCGAAATTCCACTGCGATCGAAGAATTTAGTTTTTTTAACCGCAAAATATCGGAATAACAAAATGATGCATAAAATTGCAAATAGGGTGTGGGACTTCCACGTTATATAGTGAAGACGTTTGAGAAGAATTAAAATGATGGCAAGTTTCAAGGTTCTATTAACAGCTTCTGATTGCCGTAAGTTGGTAATATTGTTCTCTTCACCCCTCTTCTCCCACCATTGCCAAACGTCAGAGCCGGACACTCAGCGGCTGGACTGTAGTTTTGAAGGATGACGAAAATAACGAACTAACTTACAGTATTTAACGTCCACCCAGGCATCGAAAAAGTCGAAGGTTAACGATTCGAACACAAACAATGATTGGACTTTGCAAACTGCCGAAAAAAAGCACTGACTAAATTCATATTGTAATTCCCACGTCACACCTGTCTGTCAATTAGGTAATCAGCCCGGGGGCTGGTTGGATCCTCAAAAAGTACCGCTGTCGGATATGTGGGCTGAAACCCAAACCAAAGGGAGCACTATAATGAGGCGTACTAAGCCCTGAAGGTCATCACTCAGCACCACTCATACCTCAGTAGCTTCCATATAATCACAGCCATGAATGAGACTGAGATATTGGTGAAAATCCACATTTTACTCTACCCTGTGCCAACTGACAAATGCAAAAGTTACACCTAAAGAACGTAATTCAATTGTATTTTCACTCTATCTTACGAATAAAGACACAAAATACTGTATCATCAAGTTATCGAGATATAAGAATAATAGGACTTGGAATTATAGAAAAAACATGACGTATAAATTGTGTAGAATTTCGCCGGGAAATTAAAATTACTCCGAGGTTTTTATTTATTTATCGTATGGCTTTTAGTGCCGCGAGTGTCCGTGGACATGTTCGGCCCGCCAGAGTTTGTAGCTGCTTCCAGCAGATACCCTTAGGGTGAGCTACAAGTTCCGGTCAATTTCAAATAGTTCCAACTTTCGCCACCAGATATCAATGATACCTAGTGGTGAACGTTGGAACTTTGCTAGAGCGTTCCGACGAAATCTAACCTAACAGTTTAGCTTCACAAAGTTTAATCTATAGAAGGATCTTTTACATGCCATAAATCTATGACATGGGACCGCCGGCTTTACTTCCCCTCCGAAGGAAGGCATACTGAAGGATTTTTAACGCTCTTAAAAAATCCGACGACTTAGGCCGTGTTTGAACCCGCTATCTTGGGCACAGCAGTTCAGCATGCTACCAACTACGCCACCGAAGCAGCTACTTCGAGGTATCGAAAATCGATATATGGAAGTTCGACTGTATTTAAAACGGTACGGTGTATGTTTCACAAAACGCAAACTCTGAAACCAGAATGAGTTCGATAAGTACCAAAATTTTCCTAATAACAGTCTCAATAGTAAAGGAAAAATATTGTATTTCGGTAAAAGTTAACGAAATAATTTTTTATTTTTATTTTTTAATCATGTTTAACCTCCAGGGTGGTGGCTCCCACTGACTCAGCGAGGGAACTCACCCCTACCGCCTATTCAGGCAGTGTCCTGGAGCTGGGAACATATAATCGGAGTGGATAGAACCGGTGAGGTGAGATTAGCACCTCGCCCAGACGGCCTCACCTGTAAAGCGAACAGGGGCCTTATGAGGGAAGGGAAGGGAGGTGAAGATTGGGATGGATAGGCAAGGAAGAGGGAAGGAGGCGGCCGTGGCCTTACAGTAGGTACTGTACCGTATATTTTCATAAGGTTTTGTCCAGATACTGTAGTGGAGACGGCGAGAGACGCGAAGCAGTTGAGCTCGCGAGTCAGGCCATGCTCTGCCACGCCGTGATTATGAGAAGTGTCATTCGGTTTGAGATCGGAAGTTACGAGTATTTCCGGGTGGATTGTCTCGCAGCTAGTCCGATCAATAAACCTATATGTGACGTCATGTCATATATCGACCCAGGCTACAGGATTATCTTTATTGTTTTGAAGCAAATCAGAGTTATAGAAGATCTTTCAAAGACTGTAGAACGCAGATTATCATAGCAGAAAGCTATTTTATATGAGCAATATAATATAACAAACGACATGCAGGAATAACATCTATAATGATCAAGCCACAAGCGAGTTATTGACACATCGAGATATCGAGGAAGGAAATGAGTAGTGGGGGTTGCTCACTGTGGTGTTTGGCAGCCAGCAAGGCGACTTTACTTGTATTCTGATTGTCAAGTGTGCGGTTACGCAACCTAGCCGGTGAGCTCGATCGCAGGTGCCAAGCAGGCTGTGATAACTCCGTGTGGAGACGGCTCGCGCTTTTACTCGGCTAAGCCGAACAGTCTTTTCAAAGTGCGTTATTTACGTGTAAAATATTTTGTGTATCGACAATCGGCCGTGTACCGTGTACGAGTACTTATTGAAGCTACCATTCTATAATGGATCTGAGATACTTTTAGTTCAGTTTTAAATGCATATTGCCATCTTGGTCAAGAAGAATAGAGTCGAAACGGGGCGCGGACTGATTATATGTCTCTGTCCAGCGGCGTCCATATCAAGGCAGCCATTTCAGAACCCGGTGAGGTCTCCATCACAAGTAACAGCAACGTGTATGATTGTGCTGATACATGCTAACACCAGGACTTGTTAAGCTGTACATTATGCAGACATTAGAACACATATTCTCGTCTGAGATGTCAGTGCGGAGGTTTAACGTTATAGTTATGACTTCCAGACTGGCTGGTTAAATAATATGGGGTAACTACATGGGAAATTCCTGAGCGAAATGACTGCCACCCACAACTGCATTTTCCTTTTTGGAGATGAGTCTGTTTTCTCCGCACTCCGGTGGTTGCTTGCTAATGCCTTCATAAGCTACGACATGCAGGTCAGTGCAATTTCTCGGGCGGATTATAATTTTTCTGGCATGAATGATGAGGCCTCGGACGGTCGTCCGACCAGTATTCGCGTGCGCCGCGTGCCCGGGTTCAATCCCCAGCTCCAGAGAAGAAGAAGAGTGTATTATCTGGTGATACCCTGTAAATTCATCAGATATTTATATCCTGTTTATGACGCTTCAAGATGCAACAAAAGGTACTGGACCAGCAGACTCTTTACCGTAGCTTAGATGAGGCATTTGTTAGCAATTGCAATTGTCATTTTTTTAGACTAAATGGGCATGCACGAGTTTAAGTTCGACGTTTCTGTCGAAACTGATTTGTTGCATTCCCGGGATTTTGTATTCGCTTAACGAATTCATCCCTTGTGTATTAATAGTTTGGATATTTAATCAGTAGAATCAGTAATCTCCTTTATTTAGTAGTGCGTATTTTTATTCGCCGTGAAGAGGAATCAGGGGAAGATCTCTAAAATTTTGTATAAGTATAGTATTAATCGCGTTTGCTTCATAGTGTTTGGAACACTGCTTTCTTTGTGGCCAGTACATATTTTTCATGTACTACTGTTCTGTTAGGAACTCCGTTTTCTCGCAGCGATTTGAATCTTGGAAAGTTTATCTTGGTGTTCGATGCATTTATAGTTTTAATCCACCTGTTGGATTATTTTTTTGGAAACCACTTCGCTTTTGTGAGTGCAGATTTATTAGTGGATTTACTTGATGATTGTCATTGGATTAACCTGAGAAGTTAACTTGCTTTCATGGTGTAAGTTTTATCCACTGATACTTCGAAGCCCACCGAAGTTGGGGGCTATCCTGATTCAGGGAAAGATCAGTTTCACCTTCTATTAGGTATTGATTTGAGAGTAACTTAACTTTGGATGTCATTTTGAGACATTTATTTTCCACAATATTAACGTAAATAATTGCATTTAATGCAATTGTGCGAGTGAGATATAGTACGGCAGTTTTGAACACCATTCATAAGTTTGATTAAATTATTCCAGGAAAGCTTGACTTTGAGTCAAGAGAATCAAACAGTATTATTGATATACATTATCGTGAGGCAAGAGAGGTTAATTTGCTAGTGACATGTTTTAGTTTCATGACTTGAACAACGTGCTTGAGGTTAGTGTGTGGGTTAAGCATGTTTTGTAGGTCTTGTGTTAGTATTGAGATTAAATAGTGGTGTTTGAAGGTTAGCATACCCTTGTTGTTTTTGTGATTTGAATGCATATCTGGGATGATGCATATTTTTGAGATTTTATGCTTGTTGAATGAAGCATTAGGCCAGTTTAAGATTGAGCCGGTAAGCGCTTTTAAGCCGGTAAGTGCCAATCTGTTTGTGACTACGAGTAGTCAACACCCGTGTTTGGTGTTACATTAATATAGATGAGTTTTTCTGGTATTTTCATGTCTGTTGGAAACATTGGCGTCGTCGTTCTGCTAGATCGAACCTATATGCTTTTCTGCACCTAATCAAGAGCAATGCTTGGATAATCTGTTCGTGTGACTTAAGACATTTCCACAGCGAATAATAATTAAAACCTCTACAACTTTATACAATTTTTCTTGAGATTTGAAACATGAACATAGTCTATAGATATACTACTTAGCTTAATTGCTTGGTAAAAATTGGTAACCGGATGTATTGAGTATTTCTTTTAATTACATATAACGATGCGAATGCTATGACCCAGATCAGCTGTTTAGGCTGATTCAATTGAATGTTCGAAGACACTTCTGTATATATTCTCATAAAATTCATTGTATATAATCTTGATATTGCTACACTTTTGGAACATCGTTTAAGACGATACACGTGTAATTTTTTTTTCATGATAATTCTTTTTTATTCATCGCCTAATATATTGCCCAGTCTACTTAATATCATTAGGAGATTGACTCCTAATATCCTTGTATAATGATAGATATTATGTCTAGAATCACCCCAGCGGGTAGGTGATGATTTTAATCCATTTTTTGGATTTATTTAGGGTTTTCTTAATACAGTTTTTGATAGCTGTGACTGTTTTTTTTATGACGACAGGGTATTTAATTTTTTTCTTGTCTGTTATCTTGTTTTTTGGAATAAATCTGTTTTTCCCAATTTTAAATCATGGCGTGATATTTTGACGAAGAGATGGGAGGTAGTGTTAAGATGGCCATCGCTTGGAATTTTCAGGGTATTCCACCTTTGAGATAGTTCTTTTTAGAGTTGTTTTTCGTGTTCTTGAGGTAGTTTTTTATTCATTTCTATTTCAAAGCCATGGTCATGCTTAAGACAGCCTGTTAGGATGACTAGTTCCCCATTCACTCCTCTACTTGGTGGTAGGACCTGGGAGGGTTTTTCGCCGGGCATTTTTCAGGTTCTACGATCCAGAGACCATCGAGGGATTACACCAGATATTGGTAAGTGTTTCGGGTACATAGTTATGTGGTGCCGAACGTTTAGGCTTCGAATAAACCTGGATTACCAGATTTATAGCCACAGTTGTAGGCCTAAAATAAAATTGGAACACCAGAGAATGGAGACCAATCTTATTATCATGCTATACCGAGCGCGAATTGGGACATCGTGATTCGTTATGGTAGTGATGAAGGCAAACAGATAGTGGTGAATCAATATTTTGGCACAAATTATTGAAATTCCTGTGGAATAAGAGCAATTACGATGTTACTCGAACTGCTTGATTTTGGTAGTATTGCAACAATTATCGGATTCTTGATTTAAATATAGGTACTGAAGTGGTGCCAGACTTGATATTTTGTGATAAACGACTAGAACCTTTACAATAAGAGTTATTCACAGCAATCTCCTTTGACGTGTTCAGTCGAGTTAGACGCTTATTGTAACACACGTGTGAGTTGCACATAGGTGATTTGTCCTATTTTACTCCGGCTGATGATTTTTGCTGACATCATCTTTAAGTTAGGATGCTTCGTGTAAGTTAAATTTCGTTTTATGGTAGAATCAAGGACCATCTCTGATTTAAAATATCACGCATATTGGGGTTTAGGCAATCTCAGAATGATATTGGACGATATGAATTTAATTTAAGTTTAAAAATAAGTTAATGCAAGGCAATAAAAATACGCACTTTTATGGCAATTTGTGGTTGTGTGCAAATGTTCTCGCTATGCTTTCTCATGTAGTGTTCCCATGTTTTCTAGTGACAAGTGTATTTGTATTGAATTATGGCTGATAAACAGGCAGTCACGGTTGCAGACTTTAAAAAAATGTTTGAGATGATAGAAGGAAGGTTACAGAATCTCAACACAGACCTTGAAAATATCAAATCTCAAACCAAGACTACATTTGATAATATATATGAAAATGTTTCACGTAATCATGACATTTTGAAGGATGCAGTAACTGAAAGCATCCGAGGAGAACTAGATACTATACAGTCATCCATGAAAGAAATTAAAGACAGTTCTAAAAAAATTCAAGCTAATGTTAGTCATGTTAGGTCGAATCAACAATCCATGGAAACCAACCTTAAAACTGACATTGATAATGTCCAAACCAACCTTAAAACTGACATTGATAATGTCCAAACCAACCTTAAAACTGACATTGATAATGTCCAAACCAATGTTAAAACTGAAATTAGCAATGTTCAAAATAGTCTTCAAACCGATATTGGCAATGTTAAAGTAGAAGTATGGAATGTCCAGGCTAATCTTAAAAAATAAATCACTAATGTTAAAACTAATCTTGATCAAGTACAGAAAAGTCAAAAAGAGGTTGAAGAAACTGTTAAAGATGTTAGCACTAATGTTAGAATTATACAAGCACAGGTTAAACATCTGAAAACAGATGTAGGTTTAGTAGAAATCGCACAAAAGGAAATACAATCTCAGGTTAAGAACATTCAAAATGACGTCAATCAGATTGAGTCGAAACAAACTAAGATCCGATCCCAAGTAAATAAGATCGAGTCAAGTCAAGCCTACACAGAAATAAAACTAAATGAAATGTGTGCCGATTGCATCTGCACACTTTCCCTGCCTGAACTTTCGCCAATCCTATTTCGTGAAAATAACTCTGGACTCAGTTCTGAACCCAGGGATCACTAATAATCTGAACCCAGCTTCTGACCCAGTGGTAACTTGGGTGATTATGGACCTCATGAAGTAACAAACATTCCCAAAAGGTTCTAAAAGTAACATTTTCAAATAAACTGCATGGTCTTTAAAATTATGTTGACGATAATGGGAATATCATTAAAGACATTATTGTCGTCTGTGGCAAAAATTATGAACATTGATGTCCGGAATTCGCGGTCATACGAATTCAAACTTGTGAAGTGACCTTGTGACCAATGAACGCTAGGTATCTTCATGCTCCTTAAATGCCAAACTAAAATTGGAACTGAAGTGTTTTCGGGCATTTGATATGCAAAGTACATTGGAAATTATGTTGTCCCCCCTGACGAAACATTCGATAACTTCAATTGTTTCCATAGTTCAAAATCTGCCACTGCATAACCTTGGCAGCAAGACGTGTGTAGCGCGCATGCGCGGGGGCCGCTCTGGCGGGCTAAAGGATGGAGTGCAAGGTGACGCCGCACTCTCAAGATGACTTAAGTTGAAAGCAGACGTTGGGGCTCTGGGCTCCGACCCATGGCCGGACTAGAAGGTAGGAGAAGAAAGCAAACTACTGATTATTCCGAGACTTGATGCAAACATTTGGAAAATTATTTAATTTGAATTATTTCTCATATTTTTAGATTTAATGATCATCGTGTCGTTGGTGATCTGTTGGACCACATAGGGAAACAAAGACTTAAGTTATGTTTTAAATAGCAAGCTTTCTTAATTTCAATGATTTAAATTTAATTCTAACGGGCCAAACATTTGCGCAAATGATGGTTCCAACTTGTTAATATATTTTCTTATTAGCTTGCTACCAACTTATGAGTGTGGTCAACATCAGTTAGGTTTAATTTAAGGATTTTACTTATTTCTTTTTTCAAATTTAGCTCGAAGAACTAGTTTCTTTTGGGGGGGGGGGGGGGGAAATGCTTTTAATTACTGGTGACTGTCATTTGTTTCGTCACTAGTTTGTTTCCATTATTATTTGACTTCCTTATGAAGTTGGTTGGCATCATGGCCGTACGTTTCGACGTATTCGTTAATCGCTCCGTCTAAAAGTTGATATTTTGCGGTCTTTTGAGACCTGAATAATTTAATTCTGGATGAAAGTCGTGCATTAATGTATTAACGTGTTGTGGAATAAGTAATTTATAGGTGGAAGAAGCCTATTTTCGCTAGATTTTCGATGTTTTGTGTTCATGCTTGAAGCATGGTGATAGCGTCTGTTGTGACGCCATCTTGACAAATTTGCATTTTCTAATTTCAAATTAGCTTTACTAATTAAATTGTTACCTTGTGCAAGTTTTCCATTTGCCAATAGAGTGCCCGTGTGTGAATTTGGGTGAAATTAAATTTCATTTGAGGTTCGGCAGAATCTTTTAGATTTTGTACTTGGCAAATATGCGAATGGATCTCGTTGTCAGAAGCCACAGAGGGTACTGATGTACGCTGCCTCGTAAGTTGGTTGACTTGGTCTGGTTTTATTTCGGTTCAATTAATATTATTTTTGTTTTCCTATTCTTTGCTTCTCTTTCATATCGTGGTATCCCGCGCGTACTTGGCCTTGCCAGATTTTATTAGTAAGGGGTTCCTCCAACTATTTTCTTAGGAGGGTGTTCATTTGATTTGTTCAACTGTTAATCCTGTACTTGCTTTGTTTGGCAATATATTTTCATATTTTAAAATCTTGTGTGGACTACGTTATTCTTCGAGCGACCACCCAGCCACGGCCCTGGAAAGTTGGTCTTCTCACCACTCAACGAGCTTGTCTCGCACACCCTTTCGGGGGTGTCTCGTATAAATAATTTATTTATATGGGACAAAATGGAACAGTCAAATACTAAATTTTGTAGTGAAATCAAATTGGATTTCAAATGGGGTAAAAAGGAAAGTAAAGATCTTATTGATGCACTACAGTCGCAATTTACTCACGACACTAGTCAAACGCAAAAGAGTTTGGAGCATTTGAAAGGTGAAATGAGCACGTTGCAGACTCAAGTGACTAATCATACAAAATTAATAAAGGCAGACTTTAACATCGACCTCAAAGCAATCATTAATGAAAATCTTGCTCTTATAAAACAGGATCTGAGTAAGGTCAATGAGGATAGTTTTCAAGATGCTAAATTTAGTCTAGAGAATAGTCTTGCTATAAAAATTTCCAATGCTAATAGGGAAATGATAGATGTGAGGACTGATTTTAAACAAAAGAGTGGATGCTGTTCAAGTAAAGCAGACAGATAATATTTCAGGTTTAGAAACTCGAATTAAAGCCGTAGAACTTAAAATTGATCAGGGACAGATTGACTTAAACGAGATAAGGGAAAAGAAAACTTCCGAGATCAATGAGCTCAGGAAAAGCCTCGAAGGTATTAATTTGGGAGGTAGTATCAATTTGGATACTCTTAAGGTACTATTGCGATTGCTAATAAATAGTGATTTTAGAGTCGTTGTAGATGAGCCAGTTAACCCAGTACAGGAACAGACAGGAATCGGCATTCAGGAATCTTTTAAGGCTCCAACGTCTGTTCAGTTTAGTCCGATGGAACAGTCGAATAGGGCTATACCTCGCACATCAGAATTCCAACCCCAAGCAGAAGAATTTACTTCTTCAAGTCCCAATGTAGGTGCAAATAGTTATGTCACAAGAATGTCAGATAGGGCATCTAACATAACCATCATTAGGAACTTTGAAGATAAACCATGAAAATTTAACAATCTTGATGGAACCACTCCTTTAGACTTTATTAGAGGAATCCAAGATTATTTTGTGGAATCCCATGTGCCACATGAACGGAAACTGCGGGTAGTAGAGAGATTTTTATCTGACGCACCTCTCCAGTGGTTTAAAGCGTTCAGGTACACCTTTGAGGATTTCGACCAGTTCACACAAGCGATTGTTCAGCGTTTTTGGTCAATTGAGGTCCAACAGAACATAAGATCCGAGATTTATTCAAGGAAGTATGCTACTACAGGACCGACTAGCTATGTAGAATATTTCGCTTGTCAGTTGGCAAAACTGAGATTTCTTGATCCACCCTTATCACAGGCTGAATTAGTAGAAGCTATATTGCGACAGCTTCCAGCTGAAGTTAGGAAGTCACTCATAACCTTTAGTATCTCGACCTTAGCATCGATGGATGATCTATTGCGTCGCCTCAATCATATTAGTTTAAAGACGCAACCGACAGTCACCAAGAGTTCTAGACAGGAACCTAAGACCGTAAACGCAGTCATGATGAATATGACTCAACAAACTGAGCGTTCCCAACCTCGAAATGAGAATAGAACAGGTCCAATCAGGAATAGTTATCAGAATGATAGGAGATGGTACGACCAACAGAGAGATGATAATAGTAGACCTTGGCAACGTCGGTATGATGACAGAAACTTTTACAACAGTCAATATAGTCAGAATGATAGGAATCAGAGAGAAGCTCCATATGACAGGGATCGGAGAGAGTCTCCGTATGATAGGAATCGGAGAGAAGCTCCATATGACAGGGATCGGAGAGAGGCTCCATATGATAGAAATCGGAGAGAAGCTCAGTACAACCGGAATCAAGGAGATAACTGACAGAATCAAGGTTACTCCAGATATAAAAACTACAGAACAGAGGAATATGAGCGAAAGAGACAGCAAGATAGGCTCAAGAGAGGACGAGATAGGTCTTCGGAAGAAGGACGAAGAAGGTCAAAAGAGAGAAAGGAGGGAGTGAAAGATCAGGCACAACCTAGCACCAGCAGAAAGGACAGAAGTCAGGAAAGAACTCCTGACAGAGAAAAAAGTCAATGTCGCAGTAAGAGTAGAGACTGACGCTGGCATACATTCGCATCTAATTACTATTCATGAAATGTTTGAAACCACGGATGATGATTTACTATTTGAGCAAAAGTATCAACCTGCAGGAAGAACGGTAGAGTTACCTATTATAAATGTCCAAGTGGGCAAACAACAATGTAAAGCTCTAGTGGATACGGGAGTCATGATTTCAATTGTGAATGAGGAATGTTTTGAGAGATTGAAGTTGGAAAATCAGTTCATCACGTTCCCTGCTTCGCCGACAAAGATCAGAGGGATATTTAAAGACAAAAGCTTGAAATGTAAAATTCAAGTCCTTATGAAGTTTGGGATTAATCAGAAAATGTATGATCATGTCTTTATCATTGGGAAGAACATTAATTTTGATGCAATATTGGGAATCGATTTCATCACAAAGGCCAGGGGTATCATTGATATGGATCAGACGATAATAAAATTTCAGGAAGAGACTGTAGATAGGACAGTCCATGAAGAAACAGACAGTAAGGAAAATGATGTAGAAATCCCCAGATTGGAAATCCTGGAGAATGTAGTAGAAGAATCCGAGGGAGAAAAGGAACATTATACTCCAAAGGCAGAAGGATTCGAAGATGTAGAGAAAGAATTTGATGATTTGATTCAAGAATACCATGACATATTCGATGCCAAACCCGGTCTTATGAGAGACTTCAAATATCAGATTAGGCTTACGGATGAATCCACGTATCAAGCCAAATTATATCCCATACCCGAAGAGGTAAAAGAAATTATAGTCAAGATGGAAAGAGAGGGTATAATCCAGAAGCAGGCTTCCTCATATCTCAATCCCATCACGGTTGTTAAAAAAGCGAATGGACAGCTGAGGCTATGTCTTGACGCCAGAAAAATTAACACCAGAATCATGCTTGAGACGGACCGACCACCTAAGATTAGAGAGCTCCTAAGAAAGTTTAAAGGGAAAGCGTGTTTTAGTGTCCTAGACCTGACCGCTTCCTTTTATCAGGTTGAACTAGAAGAAAATAGTCGACAGTATACTGGTTTTCTGTTCGACCAGACCACGTTTGTGTTCTGTCGCGTACCATGGTAAACAGTGGTCCGGCAGTTATTAGAGACTTAGACAGTAAACTGACTGAAGCAGTAAAACACAATGTGAATTGCTACATCGACGATCTGATTATATCGTCAGCAAATGTCAGAGAACACCTGATACACCTGAGACAGTTGTTTGAGAATCTCATAGATGCAAACATTAAGGTTAATATGCAGAAATGCCAATTCATGCATGAGTCGATCAAGTTTTAGGGCCATACTATTCATCAACACGGGTATCACCCGAATACGAAGAAAATAGAAGCCATCTGTAAATTCCCCAGACCTGCAAAGATCAAGCAACTACGAGAATTTCTTGGCATGTGCCAATTCCTTAGTAGTCACTGCCCTGGATACTCCACAACAATGGCTCCGCTGTATGAAATCTTAAAGAAGAATAATCGGTGGAAGTGGACAGAAGAGACGAAGGGCATTTGAAGAGGCGAAACATATGCTTCAGAATTGTATCAAACTAGAATATCCGGAATTTAATCGAACGTTCTACATCGAGTCAGATGCATCAAGAGTAGGAGTCAGTGCTGTCCTCTATCAGAAGGACGAGGACGGGAGGAAGCACTACTTAGATTTCCACAGCAGAAATCTGCAGGAGCATGAAAAAAACTATTACACCACCGAATTGGTGGCGTTAGCATTCGTTTCAGCCCTTCAAAAGTGGAAGAAACTTCTGCTAGGACATTAAGTGGTCATTATAACAGATCACAGAGCGCTCCAGTTTATGATGCAAACAGACCTTTCCAGTGACAGGCTGACGAGGTGGACATTGTTTCTCCAGCAGTTCAATGCCACCATCGTTCACCAGCCTGGGAAGGATAATCTGCTCGCGGATGCTCTCTCAAGACATCCAGTAAGCGCAATCGAGATTAACACTGTATGGTTGGAGAGGGAGCAAGAACTTACCCTAGAAAAGCTACGCAAGATAGCCGTGTCACAGAAGAGACACACCCCAACTAGACAAATGTACAGGTTTTTGAGAGGCACCATGGACAACACTGATCCTAATTACGAGCAGGTTAGGAGACACTCTGTGAAATTCCTGTTGTGTGACGACACAGTTTGCAAATACATTGACCGAGAGAGGACGAAAATCAGAATTGAAGTCCCTCCTAAGCCGATTACTGGTTTGGCGTGGTTAGCTCACTGCACGATTGGTCACGGGGGTGTAGATAAAACGTTTCGAGCGCTTTTAGAAACATTCACGTGGTCGAGAATGCGGGGCTCCATAGCAACCATTATCAGGTGCCAGAGTGCCAACGTGAGAAATACCCGTCTGCTCTAACGAAGGAAGAACCTCGGTCCATTATTCCGGAAAGGCCGAGAGAGCTAATGGCATGCGATATATTCGGTCCTTGTCCGATGGGGGCTAGGGGGAATCAGTTTCTCTTAGTCACGGTTGACGTATTTTCCAAATTTGTGACCCTTGACCCTATGCAAAGAGCCACGTCAGCCCAAGTCCTTAGTCGATTGGTAAATAGTGCTTTTCGGAAAGCCGGAATCTCTGCAACTTTAATGTCATACCATGGAACCCAGTTTACTGCACAGAGTTTTGGAGATACCATGAACAGATTGGGTATCAAACACATCTTCTCGAGCGTGAGCTATCCCGAATCTAACGTCTCAGAGAGAATTATGGCTGAGGTTAGCAAATTCGCGAGAATTTACTGCCCTGACGACCATGCGAGTTGGGTCAAGTATGTTCCAGTCATGGAAGAATGTCTGAATTCGATTTTCCATGAAAGTCTAGCTGATATTCCGATGAGAGTCCATTTAAACAGAAAGCCAGAGAGAGCTTGGACAGAAGTTGTCAGATTCTTGCCAAAGGACGCTGAGCCCACAGAGCTAGAACGGATACATGCAGCAAGAGAAAAACTGATGGATGCAGCCGAGAAGCGGCAGAAAAGAATCAAGAACAAAAGATATCGTCCACCGCTGAGAGTGAATGATTTAATCCTTATCAAGAAACCGTCAAAAGCTGACGTGAAAAAGAAGATATACACGAAATTTTCTCACGTCTTTCATGCCTATAGGATACCTACTGTGGCTTATTCTTCGGAAATCTGAAAAAGGACCGTGCATTCACTTCAGTTTCTTTGTTAATGCAGCCAGAAACTGAACATGTCTTCCCAGTCCCACGCATTCTTCTAGGCATATACTAGAAATTCCTCCAAATTACAAGTCTATAATATTTTCATATTTGCATAGATGCATTTTAACTGTAGTCATCGGCAAAGAATATCGGTTTTAATCCTCCAATAGTCCATAGCCAACGAGATCACGAGATATACAAGGCCGGAAAACAGGGCAAAAAACTGGTACTATACAAAATGGCGTTTCATAAAAGTTAATGTCTCTATTTTTACGCTCACCGGCGTATCGCAGATTCTTTCTTATTTTATATAAGGAAAATATATCAATTCAAAACAACAATTTCTTGATACTTCGAGATATGAATCAGGATGCTACATCAGCAGCTCAGAGGCAGCTTGGCGCATATTCTGCTTCCTCATACATGAACGCTATCCTTCGGTCATGCAACTTGCCGTCCACCTCGAGATTGGCCAGCGGGTTTACTTTAATGAAGACGACGTTCGTGACCAGTTTAACAGCCCTCCAAACACAACTCTTCTTGCTTTCTTCGAACTATGCCGATCCGATAAATTTGCTTAAACACTTTTATATTGTGAAGTTCCATCCTATTTCGTTTGGAAAGGTAAGAAGTTCTGTAGAAGGAAACAAGGAAAGCCAGTCCCAGGCCATCCTGGTGTGAAAAAAGATCAGACCCTTGGCAGAGTTTATACCGTTCACCCTGGTGATGCCGAGTGCTACTACCTCCGCCTCCTTTTACATAAAATCCCAGGCCTTCAGTCTTTTACTGACCTCAAAACTGTGGCAGGGGTGGTTCAACCAACATTTCAAGCGGCATGTAAAGCACTTGGCTTGCTAGAGGATGATGCACACTGGGACCGCACACTAGAGGAAGTGTCCTCCACCGACTCTCCCCACAAGATACGCGAGCTGTTTGCCATCTTACTGGTGTTTTGTCAAGTGAGTGATCTCATCATGCTCTGGAAAAAACACAAAGACAGTCTCGCGGAAGATGTGGTGAGATAGGTTCAGAGGCAGTGTGCTGATGTCAACCTGGTCATGGGTGTTATCTACAACAGGTGTCTGGTTCTTCTTGAGGATTTAGTACTAAAAATGTCTGATCAATTGCTGGAACTCTTTGGACTTCCGTCTCCTTCTCGAGAACAAGACTCCGTCATTGTTCACCGTGAATATGTCAGTGAACTATCTTACGACACAATTAAGTTGTCCTAAGTGGTTGCTAATAATTAGGGCTCGGATCAATATGCTCAATAAAATCTCCAGATATGCTCGAAAACGATGTGTTTTATGCTCGATAAATATGCTCGAAAAACCCAATATATGCTCGATATATATACTCGAAAAACCCATTATATGCGGTTTAATAAGCAGAATATGCTCGAACAAACACCGTTAAAAACAAAAACAAAAAAAGTGAAACGAAAAAACCATTAACATACCTTTATATACGAGCTTTATTTTCTAAATGTATGTATGTTACACTGCAATATACTCTCATTCAAGTTTTTCAAGTATATATAAGAGAAGTTTTCTTATAAAAGTTACAGTTTAAAAGTTCATTTACAAAATGTTCAGAATTAGGCGAGTCAATGAAGTAGCTCTGCATTGGTCTGCACAACAAGAATTTTTTCTATGTTTTCAGTTTTGAATGACTTTCTTAAATCAGGCAATAAAGGTTTCAATGACGAGGACGAACTCACTAAAGGTTAAAAACCTGTGGTTCTATTATTCGCACCAGATAGGCTCTTCAATAACTATTTCTGTTTTCGAACCTTAAGGATGGTCCGGGCCTGAATTCGAGGTGGAATTCGAAGAAATACAAACTATTTAGACGAAAACCACAAGAATATGCATTTATATGCTTCTATTCTGAAAACCGCGGTTTTATGCATTTATATGCTGGATAAATTTCAATTCTTTTGCCCCCAGAGAGGTGAAAATACCACCGAAAGGCTTCTTTCAATGTGTACAATTCAGGAAAAAAATATGCAAATATGCTCGAATCCGAGCCCTACTAATAATGTTCCAAAATTGAACGAGCAGAGACCTATGACGAAGTAGTTCGAAGTGTTGTTTCAGAATGTGGTCAGCTCTTTTTCTGGATGCACCAGGCGGAACTGGCAAAACCTTCTTGATTATCTCCTGCTCAGTACATTTAAAGTCGACAGAACATTGCCATCGCAGTCGCCTCCTCGGGTATTGCAGCAACCCTACTGGATGGTGGAAGAATAGCGCATTCCGCCTTCAAGCTCCCTTTTAACCTCAGTCACGCTGCATCTGCCCTTAGTAACATCTCTGCAGTTTCCTTTGAAAGTCTGCTACGCCACGACAATTAACAAGGCTCAGGGGCAGAGTTTAAAAGTAGCTGACGTGTATCTGAGAAGTGACTGTTTTGCACATGGTCAACTGTACGTGGCATGCTCCAGAGTCAGTTCTGCTGGCTTAGTCATTCTGCAGCCTGAGAGAAAGACCAGAAATGTAGTTTACCGAGAAATGCTCAGGCGTTAAAAACACTCTCGATAGACATGGCAGTAGGCTAGGGGACCTGCCTTAAATCAAAGCTTCCCGTCGTATATTGCACCCGATTTCCAATTTCAATGCTCCATGTTGCCGTCATTATCTTCCTTTACAGGAAAAATTTATATAACTAATTTTATAACGGGATTCCGAATGTTATTGCGGGCGAAGCCGCGGGTAACAGCTAGTACCATAATAAAACAATGTTTACCAATGGCCTCTGTTGTATCAATTACCTACGAGAATCTCCTGACGTTAGAATTGATCTTCAGGCACTATGCATACGGACATGCCCTATATATCCAAATGCATCTCATAGATTTTCCATGTTATCTCCTGTTCACGAGAAAAAATATAGTTGCCATGACTTATTTTTCCTGCCACAGCATCTCATTGTTTCAATTAATTCGAGCATGTCGTTGAGAATTGCATCTTGAGATTCAAGATCTGTTGCATATGGGTTCTTCGAAGGTCTACCTGAAGGTTTGGGACTGTATGTATTCATTACATCGTACCACCTATCATTCAATACATTTTCCAGTTTCTTCAGCCAGCTGAGAATCAGCTTCCGGTTTCATAAATTGCAGAGCAGTGGCTGTCTTGTGTGACAATAACTGACACGCTTTCCTGACAGTTTGTCTCTTGAGTCTTTTCCACGGTGAAGTGATTTTCGTTCAGATTATGCAACATTTTGAGATCACTTTTCTTCTGATCATTTAATAATGCTACGATAGGAATTTTATTTACAATCTTCCCGCTCTTTAGCTGGAACCCAGTGTCTAAAATCCAGTTCCGTACTAGTTTCAGAAGATGTGGTGCGTCAGCAAACATGTATATTTTTTCTTCCGTAGAGGGATGAGTGAACCAGGTAATATCAGTACTAATACCTAGTTCCTTCCAAAGTCCAACATTTCCACCCCCATGTCGCTAACACATGCTTTTACAATGTAACCCATATAGGCAAGTTTTAAAATAATAAAGTTTAAAATCTCTCGGGTTACTTTCACGTCAAAATCAACAAAAAGAGGCACCTTCAATTGAGCAAAAAGTCTTCGAACCATTATTATTTGCACATTGGAGTGTGGCCCGATAACTTCATCTCCTTTCCTGTCATATTCCATGACGCTTTTAATATTCATTTCATCAAAAAGAAGAACCATATTTTTTTCTGTCTTTCTCAGAGATGAACCAGCAACGCCCAGAAAGCAGAAAACATCTTGGTTAACTACTGTGTTCATATCGACTGTTGATGCCCATTTTTGCAGTGTAGACAGTCCAGACAAAGGAATGTTCATTTTCTTTTTCTGAAAAAGATATGAACGCTTACTAATGTATCTCACGGAAAATGCAAGAGATATTTCATCGTCTGTCCATTTAACTTTCTTTTTCTTACTTAATAAAAGGATGTCTTATTTGATTTTCGGTGAAACCTGAATCGAGTATTTCCCGGGTCTCAGGTTTCATCAATTCTTTTTCTCTTCATTTTACAAAGTTCTCTTTTAAGCCTGCCAATTTCTTGGCTTTTCAGTACGATTCTCTTCTCCAGCTCTGCGTTCTTTTGTCGCAACTTCTCATTTTCCATCTTCAAAACATCTATTTGATTTTCCTCCGTTATAGTTTGGGACGCCATCAGACACTTCTTGAACAGAGTACGAGCTTTCTAAAATTTGATTCGCAGTTCTTTTATTTTCTCTCTTCTCACTACGTATTTCACGTTCACGTATCTGCAGCTAGGTTTCTTCGGGTATATCAGTACCTAATTTAAGTGAAGGCACAGCAGTCTGTTTCAGTTTTCTCTTGGTAATTAAATTCAATAATTCTGCTTTCACGTCCCTCTCATAGTCGTCCTCCGTAAAATGTTCCGAGCATATTTGTGAAGTATTAGGATTCCACTTCCCGTCTCTTCTAGTACACAGCACCCATTTTGCCTAATTAAATTGTCTTCAGGGAATGAATGATGCTTTATATGCTCACTCCCGGGATCCCGCTTCATTTTAATAAGACTGTTTGTACACAAAACCACCGTGCATCTCATTCCAAGCATCGTAGAAAATTGAAAGAAAGAAAAAACACGTCAAAACTATAAGGTCGTACCAAGAAGCTAATAATACACAAATTGCTCTTTCATTTAACGAGCACTTACCTATTACTTGGGGAAACTTGTAGAGCAGTACTTAATGAAACACTATCAAACACCACTATATAATGACACGTAACGGGAATAGATCAACACATAAACACAACCCCATAAAGAATAGCTGAAGCTTCCAGCTGACTGGAGACTATGGCATTGGCTGTTACCGGGTCTGAGCAATACGTCATCAGCCGGGGGAGTAGAGCGCATGCGCGCGGTACGAGGCAACCTCTTATATACTAACCTTGAGGTAAATGCACCCATGGTCGTCATGTTAAGACAGATTTTTTCAAGAAAATATATATACCTTATACATTTTGGTAAATTTAGTCAATAAAAGCACTGTACCTAACCTCAAACTCGACTCAAACACTAGGAAACTCTCAATTTCTAAAATATTAGTTTTAGGATTTTTTTTTTGTGTGTTTTTGCGCTAGTTCTCGGCACGATGTCTTTGGATTTCTCCTATATGCATCACCCCTTTGCACCACTTGCCGTCACATTGTTAGTTTTCCTTGTCTGCTGTTTATAATGCATTTCCGTCAATTGTTGGGTAAGACACCGATTTATTGACTTGGAGGCTAACATTTACGAATAAAACAATACCAGTAATTATGTCTTTTTAATAAAAAATGAAATATTAAAAAAAAAGACGCCATCGGGAAGCGGGAATGGTGGGTAGAAGACATACGGGCATGAAAATATCGTAATTCTGCTCTAAACACATTTATTATAAATTATTTGGTATTAACTTCAAATGCATTAGAAATACAATAATAATAATAATAATAGAAATTGGAACAATTAAACACAGGAAGGTGTTCAGGAGCGAATGGTTATTTTCCGGGCTGTTATGCCGATGTCTCTTTTTATTTTGCGGAGGGAGGAGAGGCGCAGTCACATAAAAAGTGAGACTACGGCGTAACAGCCCGGAAAATGACCATTCGCCAAGGGCTAACGCCTCAAATCATAACTTAAGCTACACTTCCTTTCCGTAGTGAAGAGAAAAAAATATTGTTAACGTCGTAAATTGTTAAATGAACACATTAACTTAAGTACAAATATAAACTGCTTCAATATTAAAATAACTGGATACAGTATTTAAGGAAGACAAAAAAAAACACATAGTATCTTACGAACCCAGCTTACTTTTTTCAGATTTCATTCACATCAACAGAATTACTGAACTTTGCATACATATCAACCAGAACTGATTGAGAGGATTGCGAAATAACATAAGATAAGAATTATCACCCTCAAGCTAAAATGTTCTGAAGCTGTAAAGGTTAGCGGCAGACACGGTCTTCTTCAAAGGTGCATGAGTGCTGTTGTGACGTTGAGGGATATTAATGCAATAGCCATCTTCTCCTAGCGTAATGAAACGAATCTCTACTTGAAGGGCCTGATAAATGGAATATACTTACCCTAGCTTAACGAAATTAATGTTGGTTGAGGTAATTTTCTTTTACCAAAGTCTACTTTTCATTATAACTACAGTTACTTCAACTAAAGGCTGATATATAGTGCAATATTATGATTGTAAGGTGATGGTGAGGGTATGAAGTACAAACGGAGATTACATGGAGGTTCTGTTTGAACGGAGAGAGTGGTCAAAGGTCGGGAGCGCAGACAACAATGACGTGCACGTTATGACAGTAAGCTCACACTGCCTGCAAAGCGCCAGGACACTGGTGGGGGCGACGTTATGCAGCCCGCATTGCCTCATATAATCGCGGTTTGACCATGATCCCGAGTGAGTTTTTTGAAAGCCTTACTTGGCGAGCGCCTGCGGTCCTTGAGGAGGCTGCAGACCAAATTTCATTCCAATCCGTTCGGTGGTTTCTAAGATTTCGTGATGAATGAATGAGTGAGTGAGTGGTATTTGACAAATATATAGTCGATTATTGTACTTTCCTGGTTTGTGTTTCTATTCACCCCGTTTTTCTTCGAGGGTTGAGGGCATTTCTTTTCCTCTTGTCCTTTATTTGCCTAATTCTCCTTTTGTTTTCCATTTTTCTTCTAGTATATAAGTTAGTTTTAGTTATAGTTGACGCTTCATTTTCATCTTCACAATCGCCCAAACCATTAGGGGCCGATAACCTAGATGTTATGCCCCTTAAAACAACAATTATCATCATCATCACCCCGTTTTACGGTACATAAATTAGTTGTAGGTCATTAGTTAGTCGTTGTAGTAAGTAATTTTCATTACCCTATTCATTTTCATTCTCATTCACATCATTAAGGGCCGTTAACTTGGGATTAGGGACCGTTAACTTGGAATTAGGGCCCCTTAACACAATAATGCATACGTCCCCCTTAAATTGCATTTTGTGACAATTTTGAATCTAAATTACATTTTGTAAGTATTTTCTATCTAAATTGCATTTTGTAAATATTGTCAATTCAAATAAAAGTACAGTAAGTATGTAGTTAGTTTTAGTTGTAAGTAGGTAGTTAGTTTGTCTATTTTATGTGTTCTATTAGACTGTGGTGTGTGAGTGTGTCTGGTAGCAGTTGCATTGTTTATTAGTTATAGTTCATTGTTTCAGTAGACTGTGATGTGTGAGGGTGCATGTGAGTGTGCCTGTTGACAGACCGTTTTAGTGGTAGTATTTGTTGTTGGTGGAACTTAAGTTTTTGTTAGTAGAGTTTTGGTATTTAATTGTTAGTACGGTAGAAGGTTAGTATTTTTGTTAGTAGAATTGCTCTTTACTTATTCTGAAAGGGAGTAGCAGCCTTTCAGAATAAATCATTTCTTTACTAGTCTTATAGACGGTTAAGATATTGATAATATAAGCCAATAATGGCTACACTGCGTCCTGCTGCACGGCTGAAAGCAACGGGAAACTACAGCCGTATACTATTCCCGAGGATATGCACCTCTCTATGCATAATTACATGTGATGATGGCCTCCTCCCTTGTAAAATTTCAATCCGGAGGTAAACTAGTCCCCCGTTCGGATCTCCGGGTGGGGACTACTCGAGAGGGGGTTAACATCACAGAAGTGACAAAGAGGAAATCTGACATTCTACGGATCGGAGCGTGGAATGTTAGAAGTCTGCTAGGAAGTGGAAGGTTAGAAAACTTAGAAAGGGAAATGGATAGGTTGAGGTTGGATTTGGTTGGGATTAGTGAAATGCGCTGGCAGGAAGAACAGGACTTTTGGTCAGGAGACTATAGGGTCATTAGCACTAAATCAAACAATGGCCAAGCAGGGGTTGGCCTCATATTGAGTAGGAAACTTGGACAGCGGGTGGAATATTATGAGCAATATAGTGAACGGATTATTGTAGCAAAAATCAATACAAAACCTACCTGCACTACAGTGGTACAAGTCTATATGCCTACCAGTCAAGCTGATGATGAGGATGTTGAAAAGGTCTACGAAGAAATAGACGAAATTCTGAGGTATATCAAGGGTGATGAAAATGTTATAGTAATGGGAGATTGGAATGCTGTGGTAGGAAAAGGGAGAGAAGGGAAGATAGTAGGAGATTTCGGATTAGGTGAAAGGAATGATCGAGGAAGCAGGCTGGTAGAATTCTGCACCGAGCATGAATTGGTCATAGCTAACACCTTATTCAATAACCACAATAGAAGAATATACACATGGATGAGACCAGGAGATACAGGGCGTTACCAAATCGACTTCATTATGGTCAAGCAGAGGTTTCGAAACCAGATTTTGGATTGTAAAACATATCCTGGTGCTGACATAAACTCTGATCACAATCTGCTTGTAATGAAATGCAGATTAAAGTTGAAGAAACTGAAGAAAAGTCAAAAGCCAAAAAGGTGGGCAATAGACAGACTGAAAGAGAAGGATGTAAACGAAAGATTCAAGAAGAGTATAAAGGAAGGACTAATGAAAAACCCTAAACAAACTTCAATTGCAGACGAATGGGCACTTTTGAAGAATGAAATAACAAAATCCGCAGAAGAAAACATTGGTAGGAAAGAAAGAATAGGTAGAAAACCGTGGATCACTCAGGATATACTAGAATTGATGGATGAAAGGCGGAAACACAAGAATCTAAGAGATGAAAAGGGGAAAGCAGAATACAGACGTCTGAGAAATGAGGTTAACAAGAAGTGCAAGGAAGCGAAAGAAGAATGGTTGAAAGAGAAATGTGCAGGTATAGAAAATTGTCTGAAATTAGGAAAAGTAGACACAGCTTATCGAAGGATTAAGAATACTTTTGGGGAAAAGAAGACTAAGTGCTGTAATATTAAGGACACAAATGGAAAGCCTCTAACAGATAGGGAAGAAAAGGTTGAGAGATGGAAAGCTTACATAGAGAGTTTGTATAAGGGAAAGGAGATTGAGAATCATGTAATGGAAAGGGAGGAGGAAATTGATGAGGATGCGAAAGGAGATTTAATATTGAGATCAGAATTTGATAGAGCTTTGGAAGACTTAAGCAGGAACAAAGCACCAGGCATAGATGATATACCGATTGAGTTGCTACGCTGCATAGGAGATGAAGGTCTGATCAGGTTATTTCACTTGGTGTGTAGGATTTATGAGACAGGTGAGGTACCCCCTGATTTCAAGAAGAATGTAATCATCCCTATACCAAAGAAAATGGGAGCTGACAGATGTGAAGATTACCGTACAATCAGCTTGATTACTCATGCTTCAAAGATCCTGTCTAGAATAATTTACAAGAGGATTGAAAGCCAGATAGAAATGGAGTTGGGTGAAGACCAGTTTGGTTTCAGGAGAAATGTAGGAACAAGGGAAGCTGTACTAAGTCTTAGGCTGATTTTAGAAGGTAGAATAAGGAAAGATAAGAGAACGTTCATGGCTTTTGTAGACTTAGAAAAGGCTTTTGATAACGTTGATTGGACTAAATTGTTTGACATTTTGAAATCAATTGGAATAAAGTACAGGGATAGGAGGTTGATATACAATCTGTACAGAAACCAGACAGCAGTCATTCGAGTTGAAGGACATGAGAGAGAAGCTGGTATTCAGAAAGGTGTAAGGCAAGGCTGCAACTTATCACCCATACTTTTCAATCTTTACATTGAACAAGCAATGAAGGAAATTAGAGAAAAATTTAAAGTGGGAGTGAAGATTCAAGGAGAAATAATTTCAACTCTGAGATTTGCTGATGACATCGTCATCTTGGCCGACAAGCCTGAGGATTTGAATGGGTTTTTGAATGGTATGGACTCCGTCTTACGGAAAGAATTCATGATGAAAATAAATAAATGTAAAACAAAAATACTGGAATGCAGTCGAAATAAATCAGAAACCTCTATGGAGATCAAATTGGCAGGTGAAAAGCTGAAGGAAGTAGGAGACTTCTGTTACTTAGGAAGCAGAATAACCAGTGATGGACGAAGCAAAGAGGATATTAAAAGTAGGTTGGCTCAGGCAAAGAAAGCATTTCTACAAAAAAGGAATCTGCTGACATCGAATATAGATTTAGGTATTAGGAAGTCATTTTTGAAAGCCTTTGTCTGGAGCGTGGCGCTCTATGGAAGTGAAACTTGGACTATTGGTGCAGCAGAAAAGAGGAGAATTGAAGCATTTGAAATGTGGTGTTACAGGAGAATGATGAAGATCAGATGGGTAGATAGGGTTACAAACAAAGAGGTATTAAGACGAGTGGGAGAGGAGAGATGTTTCTGGCGACTGCTAATGAAGAGAAGAGATAGGTTGGTAGGACACATACTAAGACACCCAGGAATAGCAAGCTTAGTTATGGAAGGAAGGGTCGAGGACAAAAACTGTAGGGGTAGACCAAGGTTAGAATATGTTAAACAGATTGCCTCCGATGTAGGGTGTCGGAGCTATGTAGAGATGAAACGATTAGCTCAGGACAGGGAGGCATGGAGAGCTGCATCAAACCAGTCAAAAGACTGAAGACTCAAACAACAACTGAATGGCATGACAGTTAATTTTCACAACAGTGAAAAAAAGATACTGTAATAAAGAAACAAATGACAATCATAATGTAGCATCTTTGCCCAAGAGATATGGCATCCTCCCACCTTGAGTTGGTGGAAGAACAACTCAACCTTACATAAATAACTATAATTGTGCCGTAATTACGTCACAGTTCTATATTGATACCCGTGCAAGTCCTTGGTAGTGAATTTGAGCATGCAGAAATAAATAGTTCACTATCTCCCGCCAGGAGCCAGCACCTCCCAAAGGTATGGAAAGTTGAGTGTGTCATGTTGGTACACTCTGGAGAGCGCCCGGACGTCGACAAGTAATCCAAGATGGTGGATTGTGTTATCGTGTAGTTCTGAGAGACAGTTGTTGATTGTTTTGGATTGAAAATTAGACTTGGGATGGTCCTTCAGACCTTACTGAAAGTGAAACGTTTTAGTGGAGAGTGCCCGTGGAGGTTAATTTGCCTAGGCTCACTCTAAACTGACTGCGGTCTATTTAACATCGATGTTGTCAACAGTACCAGGCTATATTTTGAAAACAGCATTTTGACAATTGTTTATTTTAATAATTCTTATGTCTTCAAGTGAGAGATCAGATTTACATGCTTGGGAAGTTCCATGTTGTATCAGTGTGTCTTCGAGTGGTTGGCCTGTGAAAAAGATATCTACGTAGTATGAAGTTCTTATTTATTACTCTGTAATATGTGGCTTGTAGGCCACTTTTATGAATGTGTTGTACTACGTAATTGGAAGTGGTCTATTATGAATGTCCTAATAGTAAGTGAAGGTAACAAGCTGTAATACTTGAAGGTTACGTAATTGTATCATATTCTCTTGCATGTGAGTTCATTTTCTTATAAATTATGACCTTAAAATACGTCGTCCGCATGAGTTCTTGTGTATGAATGACTAACATATTGGTGGAAGGATTTTTTGGGTTTTGTTGTCTCTCTTTATTTAATTAGTAATTTTTCCCTTGCCATTAATCCTCGTAGTATGTCCTTCTGGATCTGTGTTAATGTTTAAAAAAATTTAACTTCCTTGTTTAGTAAGTTCTAGCAATGTCGATTGCTATTTGTTTTATTTGATCTTCTGTTGGTCATTGTAAACGATAGTGACAGTCAGCTGATATCGAGACAAGAGAGAATCGTGGGATCCATGTTGAAAAATTAAGTGGTATGCAAATGTAGTCTGCAATTTTGATAATTAATAATTGATTTATTAATTTATTTATATGATCAAAGTTTCGTGGATGAAATCGGCGTTGCATACATAACTTAAGGAGTTATATAAGTTGCTAAAAGCTACGTGATGGGATATTTGAAGATGGATTCTCAGATTATGAAAAGTACTTCAAGTATAGATTGACGTGAAGAAATAAACTCATTTCTTAGTAATGGGCAGAGTCGGTTATTACTTTATGTCATGTCGGCACTGAGAAAAGACAATCGAGAATTATGACCGTTACTTGTATGGTGCTATCAAGAATTAATTTTGTAAATGTACTTCATGTTATGTTACTCCAATCGGCCTTCACAAAAAACAAGGCACTGAAGGTATGGCCTTTCCACTTCTTTTTAAAACTTATATGTGGTTTGTTAGTATGTGCTAGATTTTAATTTTGTAAATGTACTCATGTGGTGTTTTGGAATATAGATGGATTTTACCAGTTTAGCTGCGTTTCATTTCCATGTCTGTGTCCGGCAGGTTAATCTCGATTTGGTAGCCTGGGTTAATTTTTTAATAAGTGTATGGGCCTGGTCTTTCCAATTAAAAAAGGGGGAGGTGTCAACTGGTAGCAGAGCGTGGGTAAGATTATTTACCACATCTATATTGAGGTTAACTTGCTGGTTATAGACATGGAAGTGATTAGATATTAAATGAAATTACGTAAAGTGTTTGTGATATTTTAATATAATCGATAATTATTGTATTTTTGTTTCATGTTATTTTACACCAAAACCAAATGGATAATCGAGCTATGCCTGCCATTTCATACTTGAATAAAAGTGAGGTGGCCTATGAGATATTGATTAGAAATGGATCTCCATCCTATCATCGAGAATTAGATGTCATTGCTTTAAGAAAACTAAAAGGTGTGGCTGTTGTCATTCCCTCTCATGACAATATATTTTGGGATGTAGGTAAGTCTGACATTGTACCCTCTGTTACGTGCTTATTGGATTCGTTAGGTGGTTTGAATTGTGTTGGAAATCAGTCTGCTTCGCAATTGAATCGTATTAAGTACAGATCCATTCATTGGATTAATAGATTGCACGACTTGATTGATGTTTGGTCACGAAGTGATAATATATCTTCTGAAGAGTTATCTAGATTGCGAGCTAAACTTGTTGAGTATTATGACCAAATCTCTGCTGAGGTTTCTGAAGGTGAGAGTAATGATTCTATTGTGTGTGCGAGTGGTGGTATTAATAATTGTGATGAAGCGTGTGAAAATAGTGATGGTCTTAATATTATCGAGAATTTAGAATGTGTGTCATTGTGTGATAATGAAAACATGGTAGATAATTTTGAAAATAGGAATACTTCTGATGTTAATAGTCTGGTAGGGTCGTCAATCAGTTTATACAGGGGTAGGTCGTGTACAATTAGGCCTTATGAGAACAAGCAAAGCAATTTCATAGAAAAATGTACCTCGGTAAATACTTCTGTACCAAATGTTTCTGCGATTAGGACTCCACTTAATCTGAATTATAGCTGTTCTGGTGTTAGCAAGTCTGTGCAGACTGGGAGGAGTCTAGTAGATAAAAGTGAAGCGATTGATTGTGATATTTTCAATCCTCTATTGAGAAATTGTGCTTGGTCTCAGAGTAACGTACCGATGCATGCCATGCCTGATAACGGTGTTAGGTTCCAAAATATTCCCAACCCTGTGAATTTAATTCTAAAAGACTTCCATGTGTGCGATGGCACTGATAGCGACCTATTGGTAAAAATTTTAAGGAAGGTGATAGAATTAAGAGATGCTACGGTCATGTATGGGTTATCCGAGTTGCAAATTTTTAGGATCGTATACCCATGTACGAATGGTTTGCTTCGAGACAAGTTACTCGAGTGCACGTCTGCTAATTATTCTTTGGAATATTTTCAATCTGAAGTTTTAAATTATTTTATTTCCCCTCGTCTGTTGTCAGATTTATAAAGGGATTATTTGTTTCGAGTACAACGCATGGACGAAACGTTAAGTAATTATTTTATGGGCATCAGATGGTATGCTAGGTTATTTGCTGTTGGGTTGTCCGAACAACAAGTCGTTACTTCAATGTTGGAGGGAATTAATTCTAATTATAGATTATCGTTAGCTATGAATACCAAACCCAAAAGCTATAAAGAGTTCAACGATATTATCTTCGAAGCAGAGAAAGTTAATAAAGCTAATTTTAGGCGCACGGATGGTCCAGGGAGGTTATGTTCTACTGGTTTCCCTCCTTCTGGAGCTATTGTTGATAGTAATTATTTTCAGAAGCGTGAAGAGATGCTGACAGATATAACCAGCCTGACCAGAGTAGAAATATTTTTCTTAGTAATGATTTTCAGCATAGTAGCAGAGAACTTGTACCAGTTCGTGTGGGTGCGGAGACTCCTCAGTGGCGTAACTTCAAGAGACCCGATAGGGGTAGCAACCAAGGTAAGAGATGTCATCGCTGTGGGTCATATGCCCATAATAGTCGTTGGTGTGATGTTAAATATAACAATAAATCTTTATCGTATGTTAACAAGACGTCATCAGATGATAAAATTTTGTATTCTAGTGTGTCAAAAAAGAAATGTAAAAGTTCACGTGACAGTAATTTTTGTCGAGGTCTGGTCAAAAGTAAAAAGATGTGTAACCGCATCACTGATGTTGCTCATGGAATTTCTCCATTTATTGTCATTGACATTAATAACGGGCTGGTTTCTGCACTTATTGACTCTGTGAGCGTGAGTTCATTTTTAAGCGTAGAATGGTTTAATAATATGAAATCTGTATGTAAATTTGGAAAACTGGTTGCCGAAAATTATGATGTGAGGTCCGCAAATTCTTCTTCTCTGGATATTAAAGGGTACATAACAGTTAAGGTCAGGATATTAAGTTTCACTTGGAAATTTAGGTTATGGGTCGTACATCGTCTGTCTTGTGATGTCAACCTTGGTGCTGATTTTTTGGCACATGTTGGGTTACTGATTGATCTGAGAGATCAGTCATGTCAATTTAAGTTTAAGCCCCGTTTAAGGTTAAAATTTAATAATTCTACTTTTGGTGTTGGTATTTGATACGTTTCTACCTTGCTCGAACTCTGGATTACTCTTACGACATCTGTTGACTATATGTTGTACCAGTGTAAACTCAAATTTATACGTCGCGCCATCTTGGTAGTGGTGGACGTACTGACTGGTGTGGTTAGTGAGACAAGAGATAGCGCACGTGTATCCTTGTGCTCGCAGGCTGGTTATCGCCGACATTCGACACTTCAAAAAAAAGCTGTAACCAATACCGACGTCTGTTGTGTATTATTGTTTTTCTGCTTGGAACTAGCAAGGTCACGATGTTATTTCACGCGATCTAATATTTACGGGGCCCTAGACTGGCTTCGGCCTGTCTAGAGGTATTTCCCCCAGTCTAAAACACCTTCAATTATGTACCTACGTGTAATAAGAACTTCTGATAACTCATACTTGGTTTTAAATTTGTAGAAATGTACTTTGGCAACTCACCTTAAGGTAGGCCAACGGAAGAAATACTCGAAAGGTATGTAAAATATATACATCATCGGATACTGGATTATTCTTATAGTTGTTCATTGATATATTGATACGAAGATGTGATTGTTTCCATGGTGTAACTTCTTAATATTTTATATATATTGCAGTTTATTTCTGTGAAGTGCTAACCTAAAATGGTATCCGTAGGCTGCTTGGTATGTATGTTCAACTATTTAATTTATTTTCCAGTAACCGAATTGGAGTTTTCGTGTTTAAGACTCCTAGGGATTTTATTTTAACGTTTGTATCTGGCCTGCCTTGTCAGTATGGTCCAGAACGTCATATTTTTCTCCGAGCAAAGATATTTTATTCTTAACCTAATTTCTGTAATTTTTCTCCATATCTTTGGCTCTTAGTATAGTTCCTTATGAACTCCGTGTCAAGTATCACTTATTATGATACGTATTTTATTTCATGTAAAGTCTTGTTTGATAGGTCACGGCTCTATTTGTTGTTGTTCGTTTTTTTTCTGGTTAACAATTATCGAGTGAATTTGTTATAAAAAGGGTAGACATGTTTGGATTGGAATCAAGCTTGACGTGAAAGCCTTCTGCTCTGACTAATTTTGGAAGATTAAAGACTCGAATGGATAATTAATATTTTATTGAACCTATGTCGTTCACCCAGGTCCTTATGGACATATAAGGTAATTTATTGGAATCTCTTTAAGGGGTCTTGTTATTTTCCTTCACTTAGGTACCCCTTGTTATATCACTAGACATTAGTGAATGTCATAATGTCCACGGTTCCTCGCTCATATTTACATATTTGTATTTTATTATGTAATCTATTATTTATTTAAATTATTTAAAATTGTCATATCTATCAGTAATATTTCATTCTTAATATATTGTCATGAAATTTTTCTTGTGTGTTTTCTTGACACTAGATTTAACATGTGTAGTCTCTTGAAGCTAATTAACCTAGGTTATGATAGCATTTGGTCTAGCGCTTTCCATCAAGTCAGGTAGCATAGTGGTAGCAGAGCGTGGTTCCGGTATACCACATTTAATTTGTTTGAGAGACTGTCATGTTGAGTTTGGAGTTGGGGAAGGCATAAGAAATTTTTCAGGCTTATGAGTTTAATCTATTCTGTACTAATAATTGTGATATTTTCTATTTCATGTCAACCGGCAACAAATGGAACCAAGAACCTTGAGATCAGCTTCCTGTCTAAATAAGGAGGAAATAGGATTCGAGCTGATTGTGAGAGGCCGTACCCCATCTGGGCATAGGGATATTGATCTGTTTTGTTGAAATCATTGCCGGATGTTCCTATACATATCCCTTCCTGGGACGATTTAGACTGGGCGTTGGGTAAGTCTATAATTATACCATCTCTGGAAGGCTTGTTGCATGTGTATGATAGCCTTTATAATAATAGTGCTTCCTCTTCTTCTCAATTGAATAGATTCAAGGTGCGTGCGTTACACTGGTATTATCATCTCCATGATTTGATTAAAATTTGGCAGGAAAAAGATCCTGATTTTCACATAGAATTAATTTCCCTTCGTGCAAAGCTTGTCGAGTGCATTTTAAGTTGTTTCCTAATAATGTCGATCGTGATAGAGTAAGTCCGATTGTGTATTCTATTGGAGGGGTTCCTTCTGTAAGTGAACGTTGTGAAATAATTGATACCATCAGTGTTGAAAGCAATTTAGTTAATAATTCAGAGCAATTGTCATTGCCTATCGAGCCCACCACCATGTATAACGATGATGATCAAAATAACCTAATGTCAGGCAGAAACAGGGAAGCCAGGTCTTCCAACTACCATATGCGAACAGAATCAGTTCCACCGAACACTGCCAATGAAAATTTTGATGATTTGCATGCTTCCTTTAGTAACATTTCTATTTCTGGTTCTGCAAATAATAATGTGGGTGGTAATTCATCTGATGTTAGGCCTAATGGTGGAAATCTAGCATGCCAATCTAATGGGAACCGTATCAGTCCTATTAATTTTAATGTTAACTCTAATGCATCGCACAACCGTGGTGTACCTTCTGGTGTAAATTTAACTATGGGAATCAAGTTTGGGAGCGTACCCCATCCCTTAACCTCATGTATTCAGTGTCGACAGGTGTGTAATGGTAACGATATTGACCAATTGGTGAAATTTTTAAAACAATTCATTGATTTATGTGATAACGCTGAAGTTTTTGGGTGTTCAGATAGTCAAATATTTAATTTGGTTTTCCCCTACACTACGGGACCATTGCGAGAAAGATTAGTTATTGCTATGAGATGTCGTTATTCTGTTAATCACTTTCAACAAGATATTTTATCTTCCTTTTTCCCCAGTCGTGCGTTGAGTGTACTGATGCATAAGTATTTCTATCGAGTACAGAGATTCTATGAATCATTAAATGAATATTTCTTGGATATTAAAGGTTATGCGAGAGTATTTTAGTGCAACTAACTGAACTCGAGATTGTATAATCTATTTTAAAGGGCATTAGTCCAGAGTATAGATCGTACCTGACTATGTGTGGTAGGCCCAGGAATTATGTTGAACTAAACAAGGTTATTTTGGCTGCTGAAGAGGTAAAACATTCAGATTCTTTAAGAGTTGCTGATATTCCTCCGCCTACTCCTAATTATTTAAGATCCCAAGATGGTAATACTCCGAATTATCGAATTGAAAGTAGGCCTAATTCCTTTCAAGGCAATTATGGTCGAGGTAGAAATTCTTTGGTTTCTGATCGTCGTAGAACTTACTCTCATAGAAGATGTGACATATGTGGTTCGTATAATCACATTGCTAGGTGGTGTACGAGGAGATCTGGACCTAATCAATGACTATCTAATAAAAAGACCTCATCGGATTGTCATGCATCTGATACTATTGTGACGAAATTAAGGGAGGGAAATAATTATTTTGATGATGAAAAAGGTCTCAAACTAAGAGAGAGGTTATGTACTAGGATAACCGAGGTATCAAAACATTGTTCTCCATTCATCGATATATTAGTCAACAACGAACCTGTGACCGCTCTGGTCGACTCTGGTAGTGTAAAGTCGTTCTTAAACAAAAGTTGGTTTGAAAATATGAGTTCGGTATGCAAATTTGGGAAAATTATTAAACAATCAAATAATTTTGTGTCGGCAAACTGCTCTAACCTTGAAGTTTTAGGGTTGGTTAAGTTGAAAATAAGAATTTTAGATTTCACGTGGAAGTATGAATTTTGGGTTGCTAATAATTTGTCTTGCCATGTTGTTATGGGTGCTGATTTCATGTCACATGTGGGATTGTTGTTAGACCTTAGAACTAGGTCATGTTGGTACCGATTCAAGCCTAATTTAAAGATTAATTTCAAACCTTGTGTTAGTTTTTCTGGGGTGAATTGTTCCGGAAATAAATCTAGTTCGGACACTATCGAAGACCTTAAATTTGAAAATTTGAATCCTGAACAAGCTGCTCAGCTTCGTGAAGTGTGTGCCTCCTTCCCAGAAGTTTTGACTGATAAGTTAGGAATGACCAGTCTCTTAGAGTACAAGACTGATGTTTCGGATAACATCCCTGTACGTTCTTCTCCTTACAGGTTAGCTCCTCCCAAAATGAAAATCTTGAAGGACATGATTGATGAGATGTTAGAAGTGGGGATAATAAGTGGATCTACTTCTTCATATTCGTCACCTATATTTTTAGTGCCAAAATCTAATGGCAAGTTTCGGCCAGTAGTTGATTACCGTGCTCTCAATAAAAAGGTCATCCAACAGTCCATACCTCTTCCGGACCTAAGCTACTGTTTTACTTGGTTCAGGGGTGCCAACTATTACACAATTTTAGATTTGAATCATGCGTACAATCAAATTCCGTTAGCGGAAGAATCTAAACATTTAAGAGCCTTCTCTACTGACTGGAACCTCTTCCATTTTAACCGTTTGCCCTTTGGTATCTCTACGGGTGCCGCCATACTAAACCGTTTGCTGGATATGGTATTTGATGGTATCAAATTTAAGTTCGTCTATCATTACTTAGATGATGTTGTAATTTACAGTGAAAACTTCGATGATCATCTGAAACATGTAACTGAAGTAATGTCTCGTTTTAAGAAAGCTGGACTTACGGTAAAACTCTCCAAGGTTTCGTTCGCTAAACCTCAGATTTCATTCTTAGGTCATATTGTATCCTCATCAGGAGTTTCTATAGATCATTCCAGAACGCAAGCTATTCGGGATTTCAAAGCACCCAAGAATGTAAAAGAAGTAGCTAGGTTTATCGGGATGCTGGGCTATTTTCGTAAATTCATTGGTAATTTTGCTCATCGTGCGGCTCCAATAAATATGTTAAGAAAGAAAGGAGTCGATTTTGTTTGGGGACCTTCGCAAGAAGCAGCCTTTGAAGATTTGAAATTAGCACTAATTAATGCTCCGATTCTATCTATACCTGATTTCTCAAAAACCTTCATTGTCCAAACTGATGCTTCCAATCGAGCTGTTGGGGCGGTGTTGCTCCAAGACCATGGACAAGGTAGGTTGCCGAAAGCATACTCTTCTCGTACCTTATGTGATGCTGAGAAGAATTATTCCGTCTATGAACTTGAAGCTTTAGCTGTAATGGATGCCTTAGAAAAATTTAAACTTTATATTGAACATGTTCCTTTCGAGTTGGAGACAGATAATAAAGCCTTAAGTTGGGTTCTCGGTAGACCGAGGAAGATGGGTAGAATAGCTCGCTGGGCTACTCGCATTTCCTCGTTCAAGTTTTCGGTACGCCACATTCGTGGAGGTGAAAATGTGATAGCTGATTGTCTCAGTAGAATGTATTCTGAGGATTCCGAAATTGAAGAAAACGTAGGAAGGTGCAATAACGCAATTTTGGATTGTAACGTAAACACTGTAATTCTGTCTAACTGTCCGAAGTTGTTCGGAGATTTGAAAGATTATCAAAAGGAAGACCCATGTATCGGAGAAGTTCTTAGGATAATCGAACAGGGAGAGGTTATTAAACCTTACTCTGTAAGAAATGGTGTACTATGTTGCTTAGCTCGTCATGATAGGATTCCAAAAATTGTGTTACCTGCTGTATTAGTTCCTGAATTGTTCAAATATTTTCATGAATCTCCGATTGGAGGTCATTTAGGAGTTTTTAAAACTAGGATGAAAATAAGACAAAATTGTATTTAGAAAGGGATGGAGAAAGATATCCGTAAGATGGTAAATAATTGCATGGCTTGTAATCTAGCCAAACCTTCGGTAAACACTAAGGTAGGGTTGTTATCTTCTGAAATTTCTCAAAGACCTATGGAAAGATTATTCGTGGATTTTATCGGCCCGATGCCGTTATCTAAAATGGGAAACCGGTTTGCATTAGTATGCACTGCTGGCTTTAGTAGGTTCAACTGGATTTTTCCAACTAGATCAGCGACAACGCAAGTAGTAATAAAATGTTTAAATGAAATTTTCGCTTCATTTGGCCCTAGTCAATTTGTGATTACTGATAACGCAAAATCTTTTAAATCCCATGTTTTTCGTAATTATCTTTTCGAGCTGTCAATATGCCACGTTACTTCTATGGCATATTATCCTAAAGGTTCATATGCTGAAAGGGTGAACAGGAACCTTCGTGCGGCGTTGATAGCGTATCACCATAAAGATTACCAGTTGTCGGATAATTGTATAACTTGGTTGACACATTCCTTCAACACTTCTGTTCATGAATCGCATCGCACCACGCCCTTCAGTCTAATGTTCTCCTATGTACCCAATTCCCCTATTAACAACCTTTGGTCTATTAATCAACTTCTACCCGATCAGAGTATTCCTGAAAATGTTCGCAGTGTTTGGAATAAGGCTAAGAGAAACATGAAGGTAGCCCACGAAAAGTTACAGAGAAGGTATAATGATGGACGTAAACCAACGTCAATTCAGGTTGATGACATTGTGTATGTTAAGAACTTCGCTCTTAAGGAGCCTGGGTCAAGGGAGAGTGGTAAGCTAATCACTAGGTTCCGTGGTCCATGCAGGGTTGTAAGTTTTCTAACTCCAGTCACATTATTAGTCAGCGATCCTCAGAAAAAGAAGATATTTAGGGTTCATTTATCGCATGTTAAGAAGGGTGGTGATCCTTCGAAAGAGAATTTGTCATAAAATTGTATTGGAAATTTGTAAAAGCGAGGAATCTCTTAAATGTTATTCTCCCTGATATTCTTGTTTAAACCTAAGAGTATGTTCCGTTCGCCATTTTATGTTATTTTGAAAATTGTTGCCAATTTTTTGTCCAAGTATGATTTTTATTGTTAGTCATTAAGTAGAATTCTAGTACTATTGCTGTCGCAAGTGAATTTGGGATACAGTTCAAGAATGTTGGTGATTCGAGCATATAAATTGGAGAATGAAGACTATCGTGTATGTCCGGGGCCCAGGACGTCGTGATGGAAATCTTCTTCGTTTGGAGCTGAACTTGACATCCTCTACCTGATGAAGATATTAAATATGTATTCTCAATTATGTAAAAACAAGTCCAGATTGTGAATTTACCCAAAGTAAGATGTTGAACTTATAAGCATGTTGGGAATTTCAGGTTTCTGGTAATTTGATGGACTCTTATCTCTGCGAACGACCAGTGTGGTGTACTATTGATCATGTTGTATGAATGAACTGTTACATAGTATTCATTTCAGCAAAGAATTTGACGATCTATACTTCCTATCCCTCAACAACTTGTAAAAATTAGTGAACCATTGTCCACTATCGTAGGGAGGGAGGGCTGATACGTTTCTACCTTGCTCGAACTCTGGATTACTCTTCGGAAATATTAATATCTCTGACTTGCAGTGAAAAAAAAACTCTCTTACGACATCTGTTGACTATATGTTGTACCAGTGTAAACTCAAATTTATACGTCGCGCCATCTTGGTAGTGGTGGACGTACTGACTGGTGTGGTTAGTGAGACAAGAGATAGCGCGCGTGTATCCTTGTGCTCGCAGGCTGGTTATCGCCGACATTCGACACTTCAAAAAAAAAGCTGTAACCAATAGCGACGTCTGTTGTGTATTATTGTTTTTCTGCTTGGAACTAGCAAGGTCACGATGTGATTTCACGCGATCTAATATTTACGGGGCCCTAGACTGGCTTCGGCCTGTCTAGGGGTATTTCCCCCAGTCTAAAACACCTTCAATTATGTACCTACGTGTAATAAGAACTTCTGATAACTCATACTTGGTTTTAAATTTGTAGAAATGTACTTTGGCAACTCACCTTAAGGTAGGCCAACGGAAGAAATACTCGAAAGGTTTGTAAAATATATACATCATCGGATACTGGATTATTCTTATAGTTGTTCATTGATATATTGATACGAAGATGTGATTGTTTCCATGGTGTAACTTCTTAATATTTTATATATATTGCAGTTTATTTCTGTGAAGTGCCAACCTCAAATGGTATCTGTAGGCTGCTTGGTATGTATGTTCAACTATTTAATTTATTTTCCAGTAACCGAATTGGTGGTTTCGTGTTTAAGACTCCTAGGGATTTTATTTTAACGTTTGTATCTGGCCTGCCTTGTCTGTATGGTCCAGAACGTCATATTTTTCTCCGAGCAAAGATATTTTATTCTTAACCTAATTTCTGTAATTTTTCTCCATATCTTTGGCTCTTAGTATAGTTCCTTATGAACTCCGTGTCAAGTATCACTTATTATGATACGTATTTTATTTCATGTAAAGTCTTGTTTGATAGGTCACGGCTCTATTTGTTGTTGTTGGTGTTTTTTTTCTGGTTAACAATTATCGAGTGAATTTGTTATAAAAAGGGTAGACATGTTTGGATTGGAATCAAGCTTGACGTGAAAGCCTTCTGCTCTGACTAATTTTGGAAGATTAAAGACTCGAATGGATAATTAATATTTTATTGAACCTATGTCGTTCACCCAGGTCCTTATGGACATATAAGGTAATTTATTGGAATCTCTTTAAGGGGTCTTGTTATTTTCCTTCACTTAGGTACCCCTTGTTATATCACTAGACACTCGTGAATGTCATAATGTCCACGGTTGCTCGCTCATATTTACATATTTGTATTTTATTATGTAATCTATTATTTATTTAAATTATTTAAAATTGTCATATCTATCTGTAATATTTCATTCTTAATATATTGTCATGAAATTTTTCTTGTGTGTTTTCTTGACACTAGATTTAACATGTGTAGTCTCTTGAAGCTAATTAACCTAGGTTATGATAGCATTTGGTCTAGCGTTTTCCATCAAGTCAGGTAGCAGTATTAATGCTGCTCAGAGTGGTGACAAACCTAATGATATTGAAGATTTGGAGCTGGGACATCTAAGAAAGGATCAAGCTAATAGTATTCGTAAACTATGCTCTGAGTTTACTGATGTTTTAAACAACAGGTTAGGTGTAACTATTATTTTGGAATATGGGATTGAGTTACCCGATTCAGTGCCTGTTAGGTCTTCTCCTTACCGTCTGGCCCCACCGAAGATGAAGGGTTTGAAAGGTATCATCGATGAGATGATTGATGAGGGAGTAATTAGTAAATCTACTTCTTCCTATTCATCCCCCATTTCCTTAGTGCCCAAACCTAATGGAGAAATTAGACCTGTGGTTGACTAACGTGCCTTAAATAAGAAGGTTATCTTACAGCAAATCCCTCTTCCAGATTTACAGTCATGCTTTGGCTGGTTCCAGGGAGCGAATCTATTTACCGTATTGGATCTAAACAAGGCGTACATGCAAATTCCTTTAGCTGAGAAGTCAAAACATGTCACTGCATTTACTACGGATTGGAATCTTTACGAATTCCAACGTCTTCCTTTTGGCCTATCTACAGGTGCTGCTGTTCTTAGTCGCCTGTTAGACAACATTTTTGATGGTATTAAATTCAAATCTGTCGACTATTATCTTGATGATGTGGTCATCTTTAGTAGAACTTTTGAAGAACACGTGGAGCATGTCAAGGAAGTATTGGGTCGTCTAAAAAGGCTGGGTTAACTGTAAAACCATCCAAGGTATCTTTCGCAAAGCCACAAATTTCATTTTTAGGGCACATAGTTTCTTCTTCTGGAGTTTCAGTCGATCAGTCAAGAACCCAGACCATTCGTAATTTTAAACCTCCCAAAAATGTGAAAGAAATTGCCCTCTTCATTGGCATGTTGAATTACTTTAGAAAGTTCATTCCTAATTTTGTCCATCGTGCTGCCCCACTCAATGGTTTACGTAAGAAAGACACCGAGTTTATTTGGGGTCCGTCACGGGAACCTTCTTTCGAAGATCTAAAGATGGCGTTGATAAATGCTCCGATATTAGCGATTCCCGATTTTAGTATACGGTTTATAGTACAAACTGATGCTTCAAATCGAGCAATTGGAGCAGTGATTTTGCAGCAATATGACGGTGACAGGTTGCCTATTGCGTACGCATCAAGAACATTGTCTGAAGCAGAGTCCAAATATTCAGTCTACGAGCTTGAAGGGTTGGCAGTTATGTTTGCGCTTGAAAAGTTTAAATTATATCTTGAGCACGTTGAGTTTCAGTTGGAAACTGATAACCAGACCCTAAGTTGGGTTCTGGGAAGGCCCCGGAAGACCGGACGCATAGCGCGCTGGGCAACGAGGATATTATCGTTTAAATTTAATGTATAACATATCAAGGGGAGTGATAACGTAATAGCTGACTGTTTGAGTAGAATGTTTGGTGACGCTTCTGAGTCTTGTGACATGGTTGGTAGACAGGATGGTGCCTGTTCGGTAGACAATTCTTGTAATGTTATGTTATCCAACTGTCCTCTATTATTTAGAGATGTCTCAGGATATCAGAGGGAAAATCCTTTGCTTGGGAAAATAATAAAGAGGATTGAAGGTGGAGAGATAGTAAAACCATACTGTATCAAGGGAAATGTTTTGTGTTGTACGGCGCGGCATGATAAACTTGCTAGGATTGTACTACCTACTGTTCTGGTATCTGAATTATTTCGCTACTTTCATGAGTCACCTATAGGGGCACATTTAGGGGTTTTTAAGACAAGGCGTAGAGTAAGAGAAAACTTTATCTGGTAAAATATGGATAATGATATCAGAAAGTTGGTAAATAATTGTAATGTGTGTAAGTTGGCGAAATCTCAAGTAAATACCAAAGTGGGTTTATTATTCTCTGATGTTGCTAAGAAGCCTATGGAAAAATTGTTTCTATATTTTATTGGACCATTTCCTAGGACTCGGTCAGGAAACCGGTTTGCCCTTGTCTGCACAGACGGGTTTACGAGATATAACTGGATCTTCCCAACCAGGTCTGCGACAACGCAGACAGTAATCAAATGTCTAGAAAATATTTTTGCAGCGTTTGGGCCTTGTCGGTTTTTGGTCACTGACAATGCAAAATGTTTTACTTTAACTATCTTCAGGAAATTTCTCTTTGAATTAGCAATATCTCGCATAACTTCGACTCCTTATTATCCGAAGGGTTCTTACGCTGAAAGGGTGAACCGCAACTTGATGGCGGCATTAATAGCATATCACCATAAAGACCACAGCTTGTGGGATACATGTCTTCCTTGGTTAATGTACTCTTTTAATACAGCTGTCCACGAGTCGCACAAGACAACTCCCTTCAACCTGATGTTTTCGTTCATTCCGAATTCTCCCTTAGACAATCTTTGGACAATTAATCAGTTGCTTCCAGAGCAATACTCTTTTAATGATATCAAAACGATATGGAGAAAGTCCAGAGACAACATGAAAGTCACACACGAGAAGTTGGAAAATAGATATAACAAGGGACGTAAGCCTACTGCAATTCAAATTGGAGATGGTGTATTCGTGAAGAATTTTTCTTTGAAGGAGATTGCATCAAAAGAGTCGGGAAAACTAAGAGAGAGGTTTCGTGGCCCTTTTAAGGTTGTTAGTTTCTTGACTCCCGTTACTCTTCTGGTCAGTGATACTGTTATAAAGAGAATTTTCAGGGTGCACCTGTCACATGTGAAGAAAGGTGCTAACGATATGAAATAGGGTCTGTAAACTTGTATCTTCAAAATTGTGTCTGGTTAGTGCTGAGAGGAACTTGGGATGAACTTTTATTTTGTTGAATGATTTGGTACTTAGAAGTGGAAAAAACTTTGTTGTGAGGTGAAGTTGGCATGTTGAGTTCATGGAGTACCTGTTGTTGTTTGGAGTTGTCTTGTTTCTTGAACCTACGACAACTATTGTGGAGAGGGAGATTTGTGCCGTAATTACGTCACAGCTCTATATTGATACCCTGTGAAAGTCCTTGGTAGTGAATTTGAGCATGCAGAAATAAATAGTTCATTACCTCCCGCCAGGAGCCAGCACCTCCCAAAGGTATGGAAAGTTGTGTGTGTCACGTTGGTACACTCTGGAGAGCGCCCGGACGCATAATTTTTTTTTCAGCCCGAGCCTAGCCACAGTATGTAATTCCGAGCCTCTTAAAGGGTGTGTTTCTATCTCCCAAAATTTTAATAATGGCACCCCGTGGCGTTAACGAACAGCTGATTCTTCACCTCAAGTTAAAACGCAATGAGAGTGAAACGCGAATTATGATCTGCGTCATCCTGGCTTGTTATTGGCTGGCAATTATCACCGGCCATTGGCTGCCCGCTGGCTTGTTTACAATTATCACCAACATGGCGGCGAGCACAGATTACCTACTACTACAGATGGCCAACAGCCATGCTAATTCTTGGTATCTAAGACTTCAGCGCTGTCTGGTGGTTGACTGATGTACTAGCAACACGTCGACCGGTAGCGCCACCTATGAACAGATCTCGTAAACACTAACCCTCCCGCCCCCTCCCCTCCACCCTGCCCCCTCCCCTCCACCCTGCCCCATCCCCTCGTTCCGCTAAATATTCTCGTCCTAAATGCTCTGCCCACTTCAATGTTCCGAAAATCACAATCTCCCAATACTTATGGCACGTTTCTAAGCGTGGAGATAATAATATGATCTACAAGAAATAAATCCCATTCAAAATACCAATAACAGAAAAAATTAATAAAAATAATAACAAAGTGGGAAATTGTGAATTCCAGAACTTTGAAATGAACAATCACAGCATTTAGGACATAACCTCATCACTAATATACATGTTTAAATTTCTTTCAGTTGCAATTGGAGCATATTGCATTGGTGACAAAAATTAGGCTACTACAAGGCCTGCAGCATATTATTACTCAGCTTGAAAATGGCCCAAGTAGGCCTATAACCAATTAGTTATTAGAAAAAACTACAAAGGAAAAGTACTGGGAAGGGAGAAAATTCATATTTTAAAATGCTTGATGCTGTTAGCAATAACAGTAAAATTTTAAGAGAGAATGCTAAGGATCAGGTGGTGTAACCAGATCCTCATCACACTAAAATTGTTAGTGTAATTAGTGCCAAATACATTAGGGGACAGAAAAAGAATTGGATATCACAAAATATCTATACAGTAGTTCATTTCATATGCCCTTTAAAATATATCCAGTTAAAAATTTTGAAGGGTGAAATGCAGTAAGTAGGCTACACTAAAAATTATCATCACACACTAATACAGTACATTCCATGACGAGCTGTTAAGGGGAAGGGAGAAATAGGACTTTCAATGAAACAAAAGAAAAACACTCAATACTGCTAGAATTCATTATGTTTTGTTTAAAAAGTTGTCAATGAAGAGAAGATAACAGCAAGAGCCAAGATCAAACTTAGCAAAAATACAGTAATCAAATCTGGTCCTCCTAAAAGTATGTGTTGAGGCATGTTCCTTTCTTCTTTCTTGCCAAAGTATAACAGTAGGGTCCAGCACATAATAATGGACCTAGTTCCTCCTTGATGTAATGGCTGACACCGATGAACCGCAAATTCCTACAACACATACCAGTGTGTATGTTGAAACAGTAAATTTAATAAATGTGTAACTTAATGCTTGAAACGGGGAACTTGAATTTGCTGACATGTGTATGTTTGCACCTACTATAAGTTAACTACATTTTAAAAGAATCATTGTGTTTTTGATATTAATTCATTTAGGGCTTTCGATAACATATTCATTTAGCCCCATGTATTTGGAAGTGTGTATGATTTGTTGATATTTGTTGTTTTAACGGGCCTAACATCTTGGTTATCGGCCCCTAATGGTTTGGGTGATCGTGAAGATGAAAATCAAATGTAAACTATAAATGAAACTAACTACAAACTTATATAGGCTACTAGAAGAAGAAATGGAAAACAAAAGGAGAATAAGGCAAACAAAGGACAGGAGGAAAAGAAATGCCCTCAAACCCTCGAAGAATGAGGATCGAGACACTTGGAAGGAAGGAGAGCCTCGAAAGGCCCCAGAGGCAATGGAAGAAAGGGGAAAAACCGACCCAGCTCAGGAATCCCTCGGGGTCGCCATCTCCCAAACTCACCAGCCGTGAGCCCCTGAGGGTGTAGCAATATCCAGGGTGCACCAAAGGTGGTGGGGCTACATACACCCTGCCCCTTGAGGGCCTTGAGCAGAAGGCAGGAGATAACAAGAAAAGAAAAAGAAGGCTGACCCCTCGCAGGAGGAGGGCATCAGAAAAGATGAGACAAGGGCCAATTAAGGCGGGAAAGGAATAGACTCCCTAGGCCTCGGATACCCTAATACCGTGGGGGTCGGAAGAGAACAAGAGTTGACCAAGTGAGGTCGACAGGCAAGAAGACAGAGAGGAGCCCGGCACAAGTAAGTGGAAGCAATGCGGGACTCAGCTGGGGCCCCATTGTCGCCAACCCACGTCCCACTAGATGTGAGCCCCTGGGGGAGTGTATGATTTGTATGATAATCTGTGTTATTGTGGTATCTGTAGTAGTGTGTATACTTCCTGTAATTTAGGTGAGGACTGGAAAGGAGGCAGCCGTAGCCTTAAGTTGAGAACCATCCCAGCGTTAGCCTGGAGAGGAAGTGGGGAAACCTTGGAAAACCACTTCTTGGATGGCCGAGGTGAGAATCGAACCTACCTCTTCTCAGTTCTGCCTCACAAAGATGAGTGTGCACCGTTCCAACAGTCAGACCAGAATTAAATTGCTTAATCAAGCTTGGAAACTAGCCCAGGACCTCAGGAGTGGCAGCAACCACACCACAAGGTGGTCTTATTACAGAATCAATTGATGAAAAAATCCCTCCATGTAAGCTTAGACATTGGCATCCTACGTGTTGAAAAATATTGCAAATAACGTGTGGGAATAAAATACTACCTATAGGTATATCAACCATTACATTGGCATACAAGAAATCAATTATATTTGCCTTGTATCTATCTCGCGGTTACAGAATATCATCGACAGAACCTAACACTTATTAACTTACCAAGAGTATAAAATAAAAATTGGCAGATAAGGGTGGGGTTATCGGGCCAATGGTTCCATGGTTTTATTGGATTTTCACGTTGGACTTAGTTCCACAGGACATGACGTCCGAAACGGGGGAGGAGCTTACGGTCAGCTGTTTGCAATATGGCGGCGAGATAGTGACGAGACGTAAGCAAGACAGTGATAGGGTGTGCGTTTGTTATGGATTCTAATTTATGATGGCAAAATACTACATATTTTCTTTTATTGATAGAAATATTTTTATAATCAATTTAAATGCAGTGCTTAATTACTACCAGTTAAAAATATTACCCACCTGTAGATAGTTAATTTACTGTCTGCCGTTACATTTATGAAGCCTGTACTTGGGAGCCTAGCGGTGTCGATGTTTTTATTAATTTCACAATATATATATCCAGGGGCGGATCTAGGGGAGGGCGACCGCCCAGGGCTCCGCGGTCTGGGGGCCCCGCGCCAAGGATTTTTAAAATTTAATGAATTAATAAATTATACGTTTCAATCTTTTCAAACTAAGTTATAATTCATAGTCTTCTTTTCAGTGCAGCTATGCCCTCCCGTGACCGTTTAGCAAGTTTAGATTTCAGTGAAATAATATAAGACTTCAGCCGGGAAAAGAAGTCGCAAAGTGATATTTTAATATTTCATAGTTTACATAATCTTCATCAAGGGGACATAAAGGTTTCTTTAATTTTCTTAAAATAATGTACTGTAGTGTATTCAAAGTATGGTAACTATTCTTTATTTTATTATTATTGCAAAACTATTTTCCATTTGATTTGATTTTTTTTATTATTACCTATTGTTGTCGGCCCCACCTTATCATATCGCCCAGGGCCCCGCAAGGCCTGGATCCGCCACTGTATATATCTCACATAACACAAAGGACGACTCCCTGATAATAAATTGAATCCAGCAACCCTGAATTTGCATGAATGTTTTGGGTTCACAGAAGCGTTACTTGGGATGCTCAAATCATACTTCAATATTGCTAATATTGACCTACATACTTGCTGTTCAAAGGCAAGAATATAAATTTATTAATCTCTTGCCACAGACAAGTTAAAATGGAGGCATCCTCTTTATCAATATATTTAATTAAATATTTAAAATACAGATATTTAACAAAGCTGGAGTCTCCATTTGAACTTGTCATAAGCAAGCGGAACAGATCTAAAACTACACTTTAAGCTAAATCAAATTCACTCCCCAGCTCGACATAAACCATAATACCAATTAAAACCTATACAAAACATACTCTCCTTACTGTTGTACAACTTTCAAACCAACTATTCGCACTCAAAACTGAAAAACCTTGAAATGGAAACTAATTAAAGTTAGAATAGCCTAGGCCGATCAGGTCTCCTGCTACATTACCGCATATGTATACTTAAAATCACTACAACTTCTAAATTACGGCTAAGTGACCTATCTGCCTGAGTAGTATAGGTGTTACCGGCCTGCCTGGGATGATGGGTTTCCAAACCGGTACTTAAAACTAAGATTTTACACATTAATTAACTAAATTCAACAGTAAGGAGATCATAGACAAAAACACAATTTAAGCCAAATAATACTTCAATATTGCAAATATTGCAATTCGACTATTGTCAATCGGAAGAACCCCTAAAATAAGTTTGCGAAGAACGGATTACATTCTATGTACGACACAGAAGTATTAGGCTACAAGTTTATCAGTATTTTTGATGTAGCTAAATCCTTGTGAGTACAATTAGAGACAATAACTATCAATAATCAACAGTATCGGTGCTTACGCTGTGGAAAGAAGTCGTCTTCACAAAAATTCAGACTGCACACTGTCATGTAACGTGTAACACGTTTTCCAATTGACAGTGCCGTATCCCATCTTTCTCTCTGAACTTTTTGTACAGTGAAGAGATTTCGTACCCATTTTATACGATTTGCAACCGTATACAGAGCAGTACCTCCTCGAATTTGACAAATTCCTTTCTGTTTCCATCACGACATCAATGTTTCACCATGAAAATAAACCTCACCAGTCACAATGTTACAGCTTCAACATTCTACCGCGTGGCTGCGCCATCCAACTTTTCTGACGTCAATAGTTACACATTGGTAAGACTATAATATGATCCTAGGCCATTGAAACTATTAGACCATGGGGGTGTATGTTAAGTTTTAATAACCTGTAATTACAGTCCTACATCAGTATTGCCATTACTACCAATTCGACCAACTGAACACCCAGCCCAAACACTGCATTCCTACCATAACATAAACCGTACAGCTTATTTTCCTGTGTATCTACAAAAATAAATACAAAGTGCCCATAGCATGAATATGCAAGGAAACACATCTACACATTTGTTTGTTCTTGGCTTATTAGAGGAGGACAGGTGCATTTGAATGGTATTTGGGTCGCAGAAGATTACACGAGTCGACTACTTTAGCACCATGACTTAGCATAAGTATATTCACGTTGGACTTCGTTCCACAGGACAAGAACACATTAATGTATATAGTTACACATTGGTAAGACTATATGATATAAGCCATTAGACCTATTAGACCATGGGGTGTGTGTGTTAAGTTTTAATAGCCTGTAATTACAGTCCTACATGGCATTACTACCTATTCTAACTGAACTGATCTGTTTTGAAGACTGTAATAATTTGAAATTCAAGGAAGGGGAAAAATTAAAGCTTAGACACGTTGTCATGAATCATGAGATTTATATTCTATTGCAATGTGAAATTAATTAATTGATTATTCACACTCCTCAAGATCTTCAGTACACACATGCAATAGGCTCATTTAAATATTTCTGCGAGTTGTAATCAAGTTGTTGCAATGGTTTATGGAACCCAACCTTATTCATCTTGTACTCTACCGTAGGTCTACATTATAGGCCTATTAAAAAAATCCATTACGAGAACCCACAGTACCTAGTTCCACTACCCACTGCCAAAACATTACGGTAACACAGACTTCTTACCTGGTCATAGACTGGATCATTTCTTAGGAGAGTAATTGCCATACATTCCTCTGCTATTTCGAGAACAGCGATTTACGATTTGTTTTTTTCCTTCTTCCGGTGATAGGCACAGTTCACAGAATTTGGTAGGTCTACCTATGGGATAAATAATAGTGAAAGTTAATTGATATGTCAAGTAGAATGTCACCTGCGTCTAATATCAATTCAAAACTAGGCCTATATTTTTCACAGCCACTACAGAAACACAAAACTTAAAATAAGCGTACTTACTCGCCGTAGCAGAAGAAGAACTGTTCACTTCTCATTACCACGAAGACAATTTGATATAAGAAAGATGAGATAGAACACAACATTAGCTTATTTAGCTTATTTGTATACGGCCAATATTATTACATACAACTCATAAACAGAGCCGCCATGGCATGGTCAGTGCCGCCAACCTAGTAGAAATAATGTTTATTTAATGATAAGTGCCGTAAATATCGTCTGTGAGCAAGATAATTGCAAGGAAATGTCAATTAGGAATTATGTGTATATTTATTGACTAAATATAGTGATATGTTTGCAATTTAATTACAACGTTGTATCATGCATATGTTGGCGACACGATATACACGATATACAGCGCTCCATACGGCTGGCACGTGCTACTACACCGATGGTGCCAAATGATCCCTATCTGGTTGACACCCCCTGGCGGCGAGAGGAATAGATTTCTACATCAATTAAATTTCTAGAAATCTATTCCAGTTCATGACAGTATGAAGTGCAAATCACTTATTGATGAGGAATTGTATGTACGTTTATATTTAAATTGCAGCGTGACACTGTTCATCAAAATTTGTGAAAATAAAAGTATGAATCAACACTCTGGCTGATCAACTGAAAGTTTCTACTACTTTGGATGTAAACCAATGTCGTTTCCACCAGTTTTATTCATCATTTCGAAGTACATTCAGTACAATAACATTTTGTGCACTATAAAACTGCATTATTGACCATTGCGTGTTGATGTTGCTGTCTGAATATATGACATGTAATTTGTAGGTAATGCCTAAGGCATATAATTTAAGGTCCTTGCTGTATTTATGTACAAATATTATGGTTTAACTAATGAAGCAAGGATTAAAAGTGCAATTTGCATCGCCACCCTTTTTTTTTTAAATATTGATAGGCCTATGTAGTTTCTCAGTCTGGTAACTTCTTGGATTTGCTTGAGATAGATTTATAGTAATATACTACCTTATAACCTGCAGGCTGAGTTTTATTTAAAACATGCCCAGGTGCATACAGTAGCATACGACCTACTGCAGGCTATGTCGATCCTAAATGTAGGCCTATTATAGTGCTCATGTCAAAGGTCGCCCTGAGGCTTTATTTGCATCAAAGATAATTTCAGCTGAGTCTGGCAAGGCTTCGTAAACTTGGGCGCGACTTCACATTTTCATTTTTCCTATACAGCTTTTGATACCAACCACTTAAATCACAGTGTTTCAAGATTTGCTCTCATTAAACATCACCAACAATTTTTTTTTCTTTCCCCCTGGTGGTAGGCTGTGTTGGAGTCTACAGAAAATAAAGTTGAGAAATAAAAATACATCTTAGGTTTCTATGACACAGTTGCATTTTATCCTACTATATCTCCACTCAATATACCAATCCTACCAATGTTTCCTAATTCCTCATGCTGCATAAATAAACATGACAGATTACAGCATTAGCAATGATGATAGTAACTTATGATATGCTAAAATGTTTTTAATAGATGCATAGAAAGTGGCTTGATAAACCCTGTATCATCAATCCATTTAAACATTCCCACAGAGTTCTAATTAGAAGCTCATTTTATGTGCAACAGGTATGTAGAATAAACCTCCCTCCCAATAACTTGTAGGCCTAACGTGAACATAATCCATGTTAAGAGCTGTTTCTTGGTTCACAAAAAAACCTACCATTTAAAATCTTGCACATAGGCTACTAATCATATTATGGTGCAATTACCTATGGTAATTTTAAAAATCCTGGCTACCAGCTACTGATTTAAATATTCCAGACATCTTTCTTAACTCCACTTTTACTGACAGCATGTAAGTCCTTACTACTGTCTTTCAAGCCATTGACCAATTATTTTTTTCATGAGGAACTATTTTAGTCATTCTTCTCTATGTGAAATACAGTCGATGACAACTGCCTGGAAGACTCGGGTGTTTTTTCTTGTGTCGCTTCTCTGGTTGCCTACGACACTTCCTAATTATTAACAGAATGTTTCATTGAATTGTTGTATCCAATTGACCAACTGGTAATATATTATGGCTTGCTTTAATATTCCTATGATACACTTTTAGATCCCATACATTAATGAAATATACAATAACATAGGCTGACATGTTGAACCAATCTCCCATTCCCTAACACTCCCAACTAATGGGACATAAGCTACCTAGTGGTTGGTCTCACATTGTTTCCAGCTACATGTACCGTACTAGGTCTAGTAGTACCATAGGTATTGTGACTGTTTCTCCAACTCCGTCAAGGAAACTAATTCTGAACTAAGATCTGAAATGGGGTACACTGTCCCACTAGGACAATCAAGGACAACTTGAACCATTCAAGTGATTTTTCTATTTCCTTTTTTACCAACTAACCAGGTGCCTGGAAATTCTAGTGAAGGAGGCAGCGAAGGAGGCTAGCCTACTGGTATTCACCATTCAGAGAACTTTCTCAGTGACTTGTCTATGGATAGGCCTATGACACAATTTTATGAAATTGATACAGTAGTCACAGAACACTAATGGTGCCCAGTACTCGCAGCTTAGCATAGGACGGAGTGGATTCCAGCCACAGATTAACTCGTGATCTGTCAACGGGTTTTCAAACAGATTGAGCACACACCCAAGTACAGGGGTCTTGACCATGATGTTCCAAGCCTCTAAATGAAACACTCCTCTTTAAGACTTTCTGGTCTTGCATCCATGGTCGATCAACATCAGGGGCGGATATAGGGGGGGGGGCGACCGCCCCCCCTGACTTCAGATAAGGCGGAGAAAAGGGGAGAAAGAGGAGAGAAAAGAAAGAAAAAAGGAAAAAAAAGAGGAAAAGGAAGTGAAAGAAAGGGGAAGGGAAAGAAAAGAGAAAAGAAAATAGCCGATCCGTGGCGAGTCGAGCCTGCGCCTGTACTAACAAGTCTACGCTGGAACCAAGCCGAGCCGAGCTTCGCTTTCGAAGTGTCCAAGCGTTTGGTGGTCAGTCTCAGTCAACAGTCAGTGCGCGGTGCGCGTTCTTACGATTGTGTTGGCAAGTGCGTTAGCTGATATTTTTGTGTGGATTCTCGAAGGCATTAGAACCATTATGGTAAGTGAGGTAGTCGTGGTGTGCTGTGTTGTGATTTTTTGTAGACGGAAATACCCAAACCCCCTTTATCGTCCCTCCCACCTGAAGGAGTAAACCAAAGCTCAAAACATAGAATCGTTCAAACTCACTATGTTGCAAAATGTATTTTACATTTTAACCCGTGCAGAATCGGCAACCATAAATGTACAGAACGTGCGTTATTCTCGCCTTATTGAATAGAATTTATGTATAAAATTTAAATTAATAAGTGACTAAGTATGTATAAGTGTGAGCATTCGCGCGTTTTTTTATATATTTTATTCGCTCGTAGGTTTTGTGTGTCCTGTGCGTCTGAAAGGACGGAAAATATAGTGCTTTCCGTTTATTACACATGAAACTCATGAAATGAGGTAATTTCAGAACACCTCCAGACGCACAGTGAGAAGAAGAAGTTAACAACAAACGTATTCGACAATGACGCTTGACATTATAAGATATGAGTTAGGGTATAATATCGAGTAAAATATTAATAGAATGAGGAGTTACTGGTGCCAGCTTGTGGAGCAGTGAAATGAAGCAACCTATATTTGGTTTCTCTATTCCTAAGTAGGCTACACACAAACCTGAGCACAATGTGATGGGGTACGCGGAATAAATATAGTTGACCGACGCTAAATTACATTACAAACCTATCAACGTAAATGTAAACTCAACTTACTGCACGAATATTATGATATTGGCGGAAAGAGGATGCTGTGCGTTTCTGAAAACACAAGACAATAGTTCGCCTCGCGTACAAGCGTCTGCAGACAACACCTATTTTTCTGCTGCAGTTGTTCGGCGTGACTCGGATGAGTTCGTATTGATTCGTCGATTCAGTGTGACAAGCTGTTGGCTGTAAACAGCTGTGAACACACGCGGTTCTCGCTTTTTGATATAAACGTAATCTTGTGTAGAATGGCGTTTTTTTCGGAGTTCGTTTTTTATATTAATTATAATGAAGGATTTGTGTGGATATTCTTGTGCACTAAAAATAAGCTTTTAATACTGTAATGAAAGCAGTAATGGCCAAAAGTCGTAAATCAAATCTTCATCACTAGGCCTACTGCTTTTAAATGCATTGTTCTCGTGATTCACATCGTACCTTAATATATTAAAATCCACAAGTATGTGTATAAAGGTCATGACTGCTGCATTGTTAAAATATGTCCTGAAGGCGAAACGGTGAACTACGATGAAATTACTTCTTTCCTAAATGCTAGATATGTTGGTCCAACAGAAGACGCATTCAGGATATTTTCAGTTCACATGCATGAACAGTCACATTCTATCGTGCGATTCTCAGTTCACTTGCCAAACTTGCAAAATATCTATTTTAAAAATGATAACGCTCCTGATATTTTACTTCAAGCACAATTGCGCAACATAGAATTACAAGCGTGATTCAAGTTAAATCAAGATTCGCAAGTCAGAAGTCCGTATATATATCCTGAAACACCAGTACTTTACGTCTGGAATAAGAGCAACTGCCAGTGGTAAAAAAGAAAAAAATGTTTCAAAACCTATAGGCAGAATGTATAATGTTTCGCCTACAGAAACAGAAAGGTATTATTTACGCCTGTTATTGCTTCACGTCATAGGTGCTACCAGCTTCCAGGATCTACGAACATACAAAGCAGTTGTCTATTCTACTTTTAATGAAACAGATAAGGAGCGAGGTTTGCTGACTGACGATTCTGAATGGCAGCGTTGTTTGGCAGAAGCGTCACAATTTCAGATGCCTTCTCAGTTACGACAACTGTTTTCTTGCATATGTATCTTTCAGACCCCTTCAAATGTAAGATAGTTATGGGACATTTTCCAGAATTCATTATCAGAAGATTATCTGCAGTTTCACGAACCTAACATTGCACATCAGTTCACTCATATATTTCTAATACATTAAAGCTCCATGGTCTTCCCATTACTTCTCTCGAATTGCCAGCTATTATTGATAATTTCCCTCAGTCATATTTACCAATGAAGTATCCAAAACTTAATGAGGATCAATTAAGGCCCTGTTGTACGAACTCGGGTTATCCATCGCAATAGCTATACCTGGGCTAGCGTCCTCCTTGGTATATCTCTAAGGGTGGGTTGTACGACAAGATTTTATTCCGGGGCTCGCTATTCCATGTTTGTCTGAGAGACTAGCTAAGTTGGTAACAAACGGAGCTAACTTTGTGGACATATTGACACGAAATTTGAACTTCTTTGGAAACAGATGAATATCGACCACTGTGATACTTAGAGATGGGACTATCGACTACTTTTAACTATCGACTGACTAGTCATTCGTTGGAAGAAACTATCGACTAGATATTCGACTACTTTCAGTCGAATGGTTACCTGAATACGCAGAGCTCTTTTAAAAGCGTGTCGTTTCATGTATTCGACTGAAAGTAGTCGCTTCTAGGCGGCGTACAAAGCACTGGAAGCAGTTACCCGCGGAGTTCTGTTGTACCAACAGATGAAAAACAAACTTCTCCCTAACCTACCTATTTTTGCAGACGTTAGTTTGGACTACGCGACACTCGGCAACATGCAATTGATCCAAGTTATTTATTTTTACTGTGCTTCGAATGGAGGTTGCGGCGATGTGTATAGTGCAGCCATTATATTTAATGTTGCAATGAGAATGAGTAAATGTTCCCCGATATTGGTATAGGACACATTCATTACCTGTACGTACTCTGAATAAGTGAAGCAATATAGCAATACTTAATTACATGACTAGAACTGAAAGTGAGTTCGTAAGTACCGGTAACAATTCCATAGCCAAAATTGTGACGTACCTTTTATTTCTTAGTTGTTTTGCAGAAATTACTAAGAATGTAGAGTTGAAATACAACTTGAACAAGAACACGACAGCCTAGAATAAATACACACGAGAGACGACAATAGAGCACATTAGAACAGTAACGAGAGCGAAATTTCAGTGGAGATGTTGGCAACCATGTGAATACAAACAATTTATGACCAGAACGTAAAACTATGCCAGCGCTCAGAATATGTTAAAACAATTGAGATCAGTTCATTGTTTATGTTACGGTGAGTAGTCGTTGAATTCATTCGACTGTTTTCTAAAAGCAGTCAAACAAGTCGATGGTTTTAACTTTTGTCAGTCGACTGCTGATGCCCATCTCTACAAAACAACTGACGACCAGAATCAATTTGAGCGTTCACGCCCTCCGACTTGCTAAAATGCTATTAATATTGGATCCCAATATAAAATATTTTCTGATTTAATTTTCCTGGAAAATCTATTCTATGTTTGCATCGATCATTACCATCACGCTATGGGGAGAATTTCATAATAGTTTTCTTGTAATTCATTTATCACGCGGTAGAATAAATGAATGAAATTCAATCATAAAATAAATAGAACTCTAAGCCATAATTGGTAAGCCCATGTTCAAGTTGTGTAATAATTCAAGAATGCACCCAATTCTCATTTAAAGGGTATAGACTGTGTTAAGGAGTTCAAACTAAACCTAAATATTGAATGCTTAACATTTCCAATGAAATGACATACATATATATTTGGACAACTGGACGTAGACTATTTCATTGAAAGAATCTACGAACAAGAAACTGTATAAAACTATAGGCACCTACAACCGTCAAGCTGTCCTCACAGTACCCGCTGGAGATTTACATCACCACTCTATCTGTACGGTACCTCGAGATAAGCCTAAGTGCGCCAACTGTTAGGGAACACATAAACTCTTCCATCCCTGCCCTCATGTCTTTGCCACAAAACCCCCCTCCCACACAGCACGCCACTGTTCTGACACAGATGTTAGGCCTGCTACAACAACTCTCAGCCATAACCCTGTAAACTACAGCTAAACCAAACCCAGAACCCCCTAATACACTTCATTTGCAGAGCAATAAAATCCATAAAACAACTCCGCAACAAGCGTCACAAAACCTTAATTATAAACGAAAAGACTACTCCACAAACACCAAAATCAGTAAACCTCCCTCATTTCAGCCACACTACACCTTAAACAGGCATAGAAAGCATAGTCATGACCCCTTCATGGAGTAGGCTATTGTCTAAACACGATCATGTCTCCTTCAACTTTACCGAAGACTTCATTAAATTCTATTAAAAATTCATATACTCATTCCACAAATCTTAAAATCAGTATACATCCCTCATGTCAGTTACTCTATTCATTAAACAAACATTGAGGGCTTAGCCATGACCCCTTCATGGAGTAGGCTATCGTCTAAATCTGACCACGCATACTACAATCTTACTCTAATTCAAAATTACGGCCAAATGATCCATCTGACTGGGAGGCAAAGGTATTTACCGGCTTGCCTGGGATGATGGGCCTCAAAACCGGTATCTGGAGTTCAAACATAACCTAAATATTGAATGCTTAACGTTTCCAATAGCTTGGACAACTGGATTTAGGCTATTTCATTGAAAGAATCAACGAACTGTATAAAACTATAGGCACCTACAGGTATACTTAACTTATTAATTAAAGCTCTACAATAAACATACAGCACAATCAATTGTAGCATGAAGTTATCCTGAAGAAGTCGTTTGATTAGAACGACTACTTAAATTCGAATGATTCCATTCACTTGGAATTAGTCGTTTGCCAACGACTTGTTTCATTCGAATGATTTCCAACGATTGCTTTGGGATCAGTCGTTTACAACGACTACTTAAATTCGAATGATTCCATTCGCTTGGAACTAGTCGTTTGCCAACGACTTGTTTCATTCGAATGATTTCCAACGATTGTTTTGGGATCAGTCGTTTGCAAACGACTTGTTTATGATACGGTGAGTAGTCGTTGAATTCATTCGACTGTTTTTTAAAAGCAGTCGAATAAGTCGATTGTTTTAACTATCGACTAATTCGACTGTTTTCAGTCGACTGCTGCCCATCTCTAGCGATACTCTATGAGAGGCCGTGAGAATAACAAACATACCGTAATAAATCCATGCATTGGTTACAAATAATAGTATAAATCGTAGGCTATACATAAATATAATGCAAACTAATATAGCATATCCAAGAATTAAGTACCGGTAGGTGCAGGATAGGCTACTACATGTTATTATCATACATTTTACCTGTCAGTCATATGTTCCAGTCCATCGATAATTTGATCAAATAACCTCGAAACTGTGTATTTTTTCCTGTCTGAACCTTATAAAGAATTAATTTTCATCTCAGTTCAGAAAATGAGCCGGCCTCTGATCTTCTTTGCTTTTCTCCTTTGCAGAAATAGTAATTCTATTAATGCATCCTCCGCGTCAGCATGAGGGCTCTCTTGAATAATTATGAGTACGCTATCCTAGGCTCTTGGCTGACGCAAAGTTATTATTAATACCCTGTTGAACCAAGGATCATATATATAAGATAATACAGAAACACCAAGCATAACATAAAAACAAAAAAATAATAAGCAAAAAATGTTGGATCTGGTGAGATTCGATCCGCAAAAAATGTAAATTTAAATTCGCGAGAAGAGCATGCTAGCCACTGGACCACCGCTACCTAACTTAATTTCCTGAAGACTGCGCATATGATGCTTAGATACGTAATGTCAGTGACCTGCTTTCGTTTTTTTTTTCTGTAATAATATGTATGTAATTACTGTGCTGCTATTAAGATTATACATTTTCATGTACATATATGAAGAGTTCACTCAAATTAAGAGTTTGCGATGATTTAACTTCGTTTTTTTTCTTCTAATAAGTGAGCCTCTGCATCACTTTCTACATTAATTCCTGGCATCTCCAGCATGATGCTCTCGACTGACGCGGAGTTATTATGAATTACCCTGTTGAACCTAGGATCACCCCAAGTGATTACTGGTAGGCTACATATAAAAGATAAAGCAGAAACACCAAGTATAACATAGAAACAGAAACTAATAAGCAAAAAAAGTTGGAACTGGTGGGACTTCAAGTTCTTTCGTCGTGAATCCGGCACCCTAACCATTCGACCATTGCGACATGGCGTTCAGTGCTGAAGACAATGCATATGATGCTTACATTTGTAATGTCGCTGGCTTGCTTTGGTATTTTGTCTGTAAAAATGTGTATGTAATTATTGTGCTGCTATTAAAATTATACATTCTCATGTACATTTATGAATAGCTCACTGAAATTAAGAGTTTGCGATGATTTAACTTCGGATGTTGTAGCGGTCTCTCCCGTCCGCCATATATATATCCTACTCGGTATAAGCAGATAGCTCGCCATTCCATGCCCGGTTAGCTATGCCGTCGTTTATACCCGGATTATCTCTTATACCAATGTCGTACAACTCAATTCTGCGCTAACTACGGAGATAACTTTAGCCGAGGTATAACCCGAGTTCGTACAACTGGCTCTAAGTCGAATGATAAACCAAGCAAATGGAAACCAAACGGCTATAATTACAGAAATTTTGGGGTTAGTACAAAACAGCAATGAAAGGATGAGTAATGCATATTATATTGGCGGTCCAGGGGGCACCGGGAAAACATTTCTTTACCAATGCTTGATTCACAGTTGCACAAATTTGGGGTTAAATGTAGTTTCTGTTGCACGGACTGGTATTGCAGCAATGTTACTACCTAAGGGGCGCACTGTACACAGCCAGTTCTAGTTACCTCTACATTTACATGAAAGTTCTGTATCAGGAATAAAAGTTAACAGGAAGGAAGCTTTTTATATACGTTCAGCAAAACTTATCATCTGGGATGAAGCCCCTATGGCTAATAAGCACGCGTTGATGTGTGTAAATCGGTTGCTCAAGGACATCTTGAATAACGACGTGCCTTTCGGAGGAAAAATTATCATCTTAGGTGGTGATTTAGGGCAGGTATTGCCTGTTGTGCCTCACGCATCTAAAGCAGCATCAGTCCAAATGTCAGTAAGGTTCTCTCCTTTGTGGCCATTATTCAAATTTTTTAAACTCAACATAAGTATGCGAGCGGATACAGATCAACGTGACTTTGCAAACTTCTTGATACAAATTGGTAACGGTGAATACCCTCACGTCGATGGAGAAAATTCAGAATTTATCCCACGCTGAAAAATATTTCACGCTTTTCAAAAATAGCGATTTTAGCACTTAAAAATGAACATTGTAAAGAAATCAATGACAAAGTTTTAGACCTAATCCCAGGATCATCGAGAACTTACATCAGTGTGAATAATTTGATTACTGAAGATGAGAGGGAACTTCTACAATTCCCAATGGGATTTTTAGACAGCATAGGCATAAGTGGATTACCACCTCGTATCCTTCGATTAAAAGAAGGCTCAATTGTGATTTTGTTGAGAAATATTAATGTTACCCAAGGTCTGTTGAACGGTACTAGACTGTTGGTTTGGAAGATGCATGACAATTGCTTACACCTGGAAATTATTACTGGCGTAAATGTTGGAAACAATGTCCTACTCCCTCGCCTTGACCTTACGCCATCAGATACTTCTATGCCATTTTCCTTCAAAAGGAGGCAGTTTCCAGTACGTTTGGCTTTTTGTATAACTATCAATAAAGCTCAAGGTCAAACACTAGATCAAGTAGGCATTTATTTACCTCAACCGGTGTTTAGCCACGGACAACTTTACTGTATGCCGCACTATAGCGAGCAAAATCCTTTCATGACGTCAAAGTTCAAATAGAACCAAAAGGCAAGCGAACATCAAATGTCGTATGGAAGGAAGTACTATTAGAATTTTGAAACGAATGTTGCGGAGGAGCACAGACCTCAGCAAACGGGGCACAGATTAGATAACAATTATACAAAGACGTCCGCATCCCTAATACGATAACTGTCCTGTGGTAATGGTAAAAAAAATACTATTGTCCTACATCGGTGATTGCTATCCTACATCCTGTTATTTCATTCCCTCAGTTCTATAACAAAGATATACTGTGCCCAACTCTAGGAATGGGTATTCCAAGATTCAGACACCTAGATATCAAGGGAAAGGCTACAGCCGCTTTTGAAAGTTGAGATATTTGAATATCGCGCTACATTGCTTCTTGAAGCAATTGGAAATAATATACCGATACTTGCATGTCAAGTGACGTAGCGAGTAATAGCAGAGGTCGAGGCTATTTATTGATTAAATAGTTAACCATGGAGTAGAGACTTGAGACTTGGATCAGATTACTGGCACGGCCAAATGAAAGAGAATGCAATTAGTATCAAGTAAATCGGACCAGGGATACCAGAGATATGAGGAATTCCAGATATCAGCTGATGACGCGTGACCCTGGCAGTTTTGAATAAAAGCCGGCTGGCGCAGGCATGGTTAGCTCACTTCGACAAAAGCACTTGCCTAGCAAGGTGCTACTACGCTGAGCCAAGGCACATGGTTGCCGGATCTACGCAGCAGTTATTTTCAAAGTTGTGATAGTCACAAAAGTGCTGCGCTACGAGTGAAACTTAGTAAGTTTCCGGCAGGAGAATCACTAAGGTGATTGATATTTTTCTACAGACACTGGTAGAAATATTTTTATTTCTACATGGACATATGCTAGACTTTGTCTAGAATTAGTACTTTGTCACAGTCCAGTAATAACCTAATACTTGGATGTTTAAGTCCATTTCAGTCAGTTTTCATATTGGTAACTTGTTAACCACTTCGATCTATCAGTACACTGAAGACCAGTCTGTCACGGTGGTGTTCATTAGTCTACGCAAGGGAAACTACAGGTTGCTTAGCGCATGGTAGATGGTGTTAAACCATGCCCAGGGAACGATCTTCAGAACAGCCGTTGATTGGTTAGACTGTCAGTGTCTTCTTGTATTGATAAGATTACCGTGAGTTATGTTACAACTGACATATCTAAGAATAGATCACTTAGATCTGACCCCATTTAAACAAACTGTTATGGCTTTAGCAGAAGCCAATATTAAAATGGATCAACAGTTACTTCAAACGTCAAGAGATACTACCACTATGTCTTGTTAGACGGATTGTGGGTATATAATGGCGGCCGATACAAGGATTATACGTGCTTGTCCGATAGGGCATGTCTATGGATAAATCTGGTACAGACCAGGTTCACTACGCTTCAAGACCATCAAGAAATGTAAGCCACATTTGAATTATATTATGCCTAGCTAATTGGAACAAACTATTTTTTCTGCAGATGACCAACACATTTATTTTTCTTCGTATTTAAATCTTGCAATGATTTACGCAAGACTTGTTAGAGTTATTCTGAGTATTTTCAGCACTCAGAACAGTTTAGGATCGATGACCGAGCATATCGAGCATTTATTTGAATATTTCATATTTTAGGGATATCACGGAAAACCGTCGATGTAAAGGTTGAGTTAAATTATTTTTGTTGAGGAATGGATATTTTTTCCATATTCGAAGATTCGAACATGTGGATTCTCACATAATGAGATGATAATTAAACATATTTTGAAATAATATAACTAATAATAATTTTTTTTTTTCGTGTAGCCTCCGGAGAGGCCGAGTGCAGGTCTTTCTAGTCGACGCCCGTGGGCGACCTGCGCGTCGGGATGAGAGATGGAAGGGATGAAGATGAATGAAACTGGGCAAGGATGTGGAAGGAAGCGGCCGTGGCCTGTCAGAAGGTACTGTCCCAGCATTTGCTTGGTGTTGAAAATGGGAAACCACGGAAAACCATTTCAAGGACAGCCGACGGTGGGGCTCGAACCTACGCGTCTACCGAGTCAGCAGAGAGCTTGGCCCCTTGACCTAACGCGGAGCTTTAGCCCGCGTAGCCACTACTGTCGGTTATAATAATAATAATAGTCCACTAATAATAATAATTATAATTTTTATAACTTTTCTAAATAATTCTTGGATATTATATTTTATAATAATCATATGTATTGAGAGAGAGCCTATGAAGTACGGTAGTTTAATCATTTCTAGTTTAGAACAGGAGATTTTCCGAAGGAGAGTGGTTAGCGCAAGCCCGCATTCAACCAACATTTCAGTTCTGGTTGAACAGTTAATATTTGCAATGAGCAAAGTATATTTTTCAGATAACACGGAGAGGCATGAAACGGGAAGCAAATGATATTTGTATCAAATAGGATATTTTTGTATTTATATAAAATCATAACGTAAATACACTCGAAAGTGAAATAAAGATTTTCATAAGTATGGTAAATTCACGGGTTGAACTGAATGGTAAAATAAAATAAACTTGTAAGTTTATTAATCTTCCAGTGTTGATAACAAGCAGAGGCTTGATTTATTGTATAAATTTTGGGAAGAAAATTTATGTGTGTGGAGTAGTTGAAATGCCATTCCCAGGTGCGCATGTTTAAGTCGCAGAAATGAGGAGATTTTTTCGAGCATCAATCAAATAGCAGGTTCGATGGCTCAGGTTTATAGGAGTATTGGAACTACACATTTCGTCGTATGAATGACCCGAAGGTTATTTCTTAGAAACCATCAGTTCTTATTTCAACCTTGTTTACGGATTCCATTTAGACTTTGATTTTGCTAGAACCCGGATTTGTCATGATAGTAGTTTATTCTTCTTCAGAGGAAGACCTTTGCCGTTGTTGTTGTAATATTGTGTTCTTACACAAATAATAGAATGGGCCACTGCCAATTTAAAAATAATTCTTTAACCACGAATAATTTGAAGGATATTTTCAATCCTAGTGCCATGAACTAAATGAATTTCTTATGAAGCTACAATTCTTATTTCCGCATTCTGTCGAAGAATTGCAAGTTGTGAAAGTTACTAAAATGGCCATGAATATAAATATTTTTCTTAATAATGATTCCAAGTAGAAAATCAAATAGTTGAATGGTTCAACCATTTATTGATCAAGTTGATGATTCAGAAATCATATATTTTGTGAGGAACTTGAAGTTCATAATCGAGTCACTTCTCGAATGTTTATTGTCAGAAGAACAATTAATTCTTTTGTTGTGCTTCGCACAAGTTCTTCGATGCTATGCTCAAGGTCAAATACTTTTCAGATGTTATTAATATGTGTACATAATTTGTGTTGCTTCAATGATAACAATATTTTTCGACAATATTTTTGAAACTGGAAAAATAAGTGAAAGTTAAAAATTCTATGAACATTTATTCTACGAGTGTTAATATTATGTAAAAATTCAAACAGTGAACTACGATATTTCCAGTAGAGACAATTAAATTTGAACTGGATTTAATCATTAATTATAAATAATTTTGGAACACAGTCTACAGGACTAACAATCAGACTTGTGTTTCCAAAAAAATAATTGTCAAATGTGTTTGGAAAATTTCTGTATATTGTGTAAATAGGAGTGTGGGTCGCCACACGTGAGGATGCTGCTTTGAGCATTTTTGCAGTCAATTTTAAATTCAAAATAAAATGAGATAATTTTACTTGATGTGTTACGCCCAATTGAATCTCCTTCTATCCTTATTGTTGCATTGAGCCAAAAATCAGTAAAGCATTTTTTTCATTTGATGTCGTTTTTGCGATTTGCTTTAACCCATCTGGCGCTCCGGGATATTTTGACTCTCGTGCTGACTGATTATTGGTAAAATGCATATGTGGTCGTGCGGACTCCGGTCTAAACGGGCACAATACTCTATCAAATTTACAGCTTAATTAATATTAATTCCTTCTGTGTGAGTTATCTTATCATTTCTCATCAATCGCCTTTACTTACTATTCTATCTGTAGGGGTGGAGGCGATAGCTGTCTTTACAGAGATGTGCAAATTATTAGATTCCATGTCAGTTTTCCAAAATTGCATTTTTACTTTTCACGGTTTAATGCACTAAGTATGTTTACAAGGCGATGAAATTACTTCAAATGTTTAACCAAGACTCCTAATTATATTTCATTTAAGGAACTCAAATTAAAATGATTTTTAAGAATTTCCACGAACAGAGGAGCCTTGCAAATGCAAACTGCCACACGTTTCGTTTGTATTACTTCACTCTACTTTACGTGTGAATTTAGAGCGGAGGAGTTTGGGGTCTTTTAACTGATGAACGCTATTGATCTATTCAGAGATTCATGAACAATTCATTGAAATCACCTGACTTAAATTCTAAAGTCAATGAAAAATTGAAAATTGACCCAGCTAAGATATCCCTAGGAATCCAATAATCTGAAAGTTTCCAGACGGAATTACTTATGGGATAAGGTGTGATTCCACGGGAGAGGAAACACTACTAAGTAGGGCAACAAAAGAAGTTGGTCAATAAAATGATTTTGAATAAAAGTAATTATGACTAATTAAAATTATTTATTTAATTCTATTAATTTGCACACCTCTATATGTTAACCAAGAGTTACATCTCTAAATGCAAATATAAGAGACCCATCTTTTATTTTAAATTTATACCATTGTTCATAAGTAGACAAAACACCAAATTATACCGCCGTAGCCTTAAATTGTGTGGATATCTCTATCTACTTAGTATAAAACAAAGTTCCCAATTCTTGGATGTAACGGGTAATCTCGAGAGTAACTTGATGGATTTTGATGCGGTTTTCACCATTCTGTAAAGGATTTCTCGATGAAGGATTAGGTAGAAAAACATTTATTTATGACCAAACGAAACCGAGCATTTACGATTTCAGAGAATTGAGTTGAAGAAAAACCTAACGTCCATGTGTCTTTTAAGCTTACACTGGGTAAACCGTTAAAAATATCGATATTCTCTGAGAATTGTTCAGCATGAAAAGTTCTGCAAGAAAGTCCGCGACAGCTCCCACATCGACCACTGTAGGTGTTATTACGTTTTCATTTCTTCCAGCAATCTCCATTCAGTGGAAATGTAAATTACTAGCTTCAGAGTGAGTTTACGAGCTTGCGAGCGACCTATCACCCTAGCTTCAGCCAGCATCCAACTGCCGAGTCGTGTTGAGTTAATTCTTCAGAGAAGAGTATAGCTTATGTGTTTGGAGTTAGCTGTTCACCTCGGCCTGACGTCCGTGCGCCTTTTAAGCTTACGCAGGGTAAATAATGGGACACACACTCATAGGACAGGCAGACACCCACACATTTGATCTCATAAGTCTATTTCATCATTTACGCAAAAGCGACGGTACCGTAAATGTCTGTTCAGGTCACTAGCATGAAGACATGCAAATGTAATATGGACAGAAGTGCTGTAGGATTGTTGAAGTGAATGCTGCGGAGCAGCACGGGTCTTCTAGTATGTATTATTGGTAAAGGTATTTGTTATTTTTAACAAACTGCCCTGTTATGTCAATATAACGTCTATACAATCATTCTTAAAGAAAGTTCACTAGTGGTCGATTACGACATCACCGTTTTCCTCGACAACACACCTGTCCCTTATTTTGTTTTCAAGAATTTGGCAACCCTGTTCTGGTCAGAGCGGTAAGATTTACCTTGAAGTCTCACCACATACCAACCGTACTCTGTCAACCATGAAGAAGGAGCAATAATTGAAAATTTAGATGATTCCTTTTTTAATATGGAGAAGAAAATGGATAGCAGAATAAAATCGCCTTACAATATATTGTTAATGATAAGTCCACCATCTATACAAGATGTTAAATAATTCGTATTTAATTTAATACTGTATTTTAGGAGGTGGTAATATGCATAAAAAGAAGGATAATATGATAAACGCAGGGCCCACAGTGCATAATTTCTGAGATCTGAACATTACCACATTCAATCATTTATTCAATATCCATTGGGAATATTTTAATTTGAAATTTCTGTTCATTTCCTTCATGAAAGGTACTTCTTCCATATTTAAAGACGTACAGTTTGAAGAAAAACAAACGGAAGATTCAGTTCTCAGCCAGTTCTAACTTACTATACCGTGACGTTAAATCTTGCATTGCACGAAACTGTAGACATGAAATTTGAAGTCTATCCTATTAATTGTCTGTTCGGGTAAAATTGTTTTGTTTCGGTAGATAAAATGTAGTTGAATGCCCATTATCCAGTGTATATTTTAAAAGGATGGCACAAAAACTGTTTATCACTCCGTAATCGCTCTCCGGGGGGCTTGAATACATTAAAATATATCCTTTCAAATGCACGTTGTTGTATGTACATTTTAACATGAAAATTAACCTTACTCGTTCTTCAGAATTCACGTCTTGAACAGCTGAGCATTGGTGGTGTGCTACAGAAGATTCTCCTTCTATATTTATAACGACTTCTTATTCAATCCTATTCGATTATTGCATTCTGTCTGTTTCAAGATTATTCTTCAAATCATAATTACTAGGGCTAATGGGTCTTCAGAATAAACATCTTGGCTAAAAACATGGACAATAGGCATTCTGCTAGCATGGTTTTGTGTAAATTCTGGCAATATTACAAAGAACTTACACGAACTTCCTTTGAAACTCATTGAACATGTCTAGTTATATCAGTTCTTTTCACATTCTGAATTATAGCGAATTGTATGTTCAACAATGCGAATAAATGAAACAGTGCTCGTGATGTTTATAACATAGGCTATCATTGTCTTGTCTCTTATGTAAGCAAAATATTATGATATTGTATTAAAACATGGTCTTAACATATCGTAGTTCCTGTAAATTTAAAGCCCTCTACCCCTTTGCTTCCAGGAAACAACAAGATAGCAATGGAATTGGGAAATGAATGAAACTCAACTGCTTTGTTTTATTTAGCGTTCAGTACAGAGCGATACCTGAACCATTTTAATGAGTCATCACATTTGAACAAATAATGGGACACTTGTGCAACTTTGGGAGATGATAATACACAATTAGGAGATATATATATATAAATAAGATGTCCGGCGGGATTAGGTCAGGTGATCGGGAAGGCCTCAATATTTTGAGATTATTTGGTCTGGTTACAATAACTTGTTGGGAGATTCCTCACACTAATGTTGGAAGTGCCCTCCACCAGCATACATACACAACTGTACTCGTTTCACCAAATTCCATGACGTTCTGTGAAGTATATCTTCACCAATATTGTTTATTTCGTGTCAAATCACCTCAATGGAGTTCAGCAGATGTCTGAGGTTTATTTTTGTGCACTCTGCATTTAAGAAACCCCCGTAAGAAAAAGTTCGGCAAGGTTAGGTCAGGTAATCGGGGAGGCCACACATTTTCCTTAGATAATTCGGCCACCAAAGAGACTGGTTACAAGTTGAATGGGAGCGTTAGACGTATGGCACGTAGCTCCATCTTGTTGAAAATAACCTTCTGTCAGTTCGACGTCGTCCAGATGCTCCACAAATGCTGGACAGAGGAGCGCATGAGTAGAAATAATCGGCAAACCTGCCAACGGGCAGTGGTACAGATTCTCTCAAAGCCACTCAGATCATTTCTACGAGCTTTCAGAGGGAAATTATGACCCATTAAAATGGTTCAGGTTTATATGGATTGCTTTGTGTAAAATGATGGAATACCAAAAGCAGACACTTTCTGTTAAAGCAGGTGACATCTATAGCAATTTTATGTATGAATGATGCAGAAAAAGAAAGAGCTTTATCCATATTTAAATATTTTTTACGTAAATAAGGATCTCTTTCCTGATCCTAAAGAATACCTAAGGTAGTTATGGAAGCAATACGGTTGATCCAAGTTGTGGTTTTAATGATGCTGTACTCACGTTTGTTTGACTCCTTTATTATGAGGGAATAAAATACATATTTTAGAAGACGACCTAGCGAGGGATTATCTCTAGCAGTTCAACAATACTAAAACAAGTAGTTCCGTGAAGAACTATACAGCCTATTTTCATATGTCCTGCTCATGTTAATTGTCTCTATCAACATACAAAATTTCAGTTTAATTGCTGCAACAGATTCGTAGATATTGAGAACCGTCTAAATATGTCATATGGTCGCCAGGATGGATTTTTATTTTTGTACTATTACATTAAGATTATTGTGTACTTGTGGTATTCAAACTTCAATCGCATGATTAGAACACAAGAAGTAAAAACGAGATTTTAAAAGTACGCACACCAGCCATCTTGTGATTATGCAAACAATTGAAATAAATTACATGCCAGTGGATCAACATTTGTGTAAGCATTTAACGTGCAACGTTTCACGGCACTCGGATAGTTAATTCGCGAGAAACGTCCATTTAAATATTTATACTTCGCGTCGCCGCCATGTTGGATTTGTGCTCACCAGGTTACTGAAAGTCCTATAGATGAACATATGTTCAAAGTCTCTATGAACATAAAAAATTCAGGATGGTTGCTGTAAAAGATTCAGAGATATTGAGAACCGTCTAAATATTTCGGAAGCTCGCCATTTAGGATTGTTATATGTATAGGCCATAGAGTTATGTACCATTCAAGGACAATTATTGCCTACCTTCATTATTCAAACTTTCACTTCGATTGCATGATTACGACACAAGAATAAAAACTTAATTTTAAAATTTCGCACAGCCACCATCTTGAAGTTATGTAAACAATTGCATTAAATTAGATGGCAGTGCATTACAATCTGCAAAATCATTTACTGGACCACATTTCACTGCGCTCAGAGAGTAAAATCACGAGAAAAGTCCATTAAAATATTTCAAATTCGTTTGATCGCCATGTTCGTTTTGTACTTTACAGGTTTATGAAATATACGTAGGTAAACTTGAATCAGTACCCTTTATCACCGTACAAAATTGCATGATGATATCTGTAATAGTTTCGGAGATATAGAATATCATTAAAATATTTCGCACAGCCGCCATTTTGAGGTTATGTAAACAATTGAACTAAATTAGACTCCAGTGCATTACAATGTGTATAAACATTTGCTGTACCAAGTTTCATTAGGTTTGGATAGTTAAATCGCGTGAAATGTCTATTTAAAATCTCAATTTCGCTTAACCGCCATGTTGGTTTTGTAGTCACCAGGTTTTTGAAAGTCTCATAAGTGAACTTCTAGTGGTGCCCTTTATCACCGTACACAATTTCAGGGCGATATCGGTAATAGTTTCGGAGATATTGAATGCTAGTCAAATATTTCGCACACCCGCCATGTTGGATTGGTGAGACGTATCGAAATTTGAAGGGCACAGTCGAGGTTGCCGGGAATAGTGCTATGAACTTACCGAGTTTCATTGAAATCGCTCCAGCCGTTTAGATTTTATTAGGGGGGATACACACACACCTCACACACACACGGACAAAAGGTGATCTCATAAGCCTATTTTTTCAAAATTGAAAATAGGCTAAAAATAAGAAAGAGTCAGAGATAAAACATATACCGGTACAAGTAAACGTTATTCCCGCTAGATGTCTCCGCCACATACTCCCTCTCCAGTGACAACGGAGAGATATCGTGATGGGAATCGAACAGTTCTTCCAGAACGGGTGTAGGACTCTTTCAGTTGAGTCTGTGGGATGCAGATGTCCCTATGAATCTGCTGTTGGCTACTGGCACAAGTTGTGGTAGCTGTGCCAGTGTATTCACTATTTAGTAGAAATGCTGGTTTAAGTCTATCAATACAAATAATCTCTTCACCATGGTTGGTAATAACCACAAAGTGTTCGGAGCGAGATATTACACGGAATGGTCCATCGTAGATAGGCTGCAAGGGTTTACGATGAGAGTCATGCCGGATGAACACATGAGAAGGACGCAACAGTTCAGGATGTATAAATGTTCTTTTAACAGCATGATGTTTTGGTTGGACTGGGCGTAAGGATTGAACATGCTGTTTGAGCTTGAGGACGAAAGCAGGAAGGTCTGTCGGTGGTGATTCTTCAAAGAAGTCTGCTGGTAGGCGAATAGGCTCTCCATAAATTACTGCAGCTGAGGAGGAATTTAGGTGAGGTATGATGAGTGATCTGAGGCCTAGCAGGAATGTTGGAAGTTGGGGTACCCAGCTGTTGGTTAACTGAGTCCGAAGTGCGCCTTTGAGCTGGCGGTGCCAACGTTCTATTTTCCCATTTGCTGCAGGATGGTAAGCTGTCGTTTTAATGTGGTGTATGCCCAGTATTTTCATCAGATGACTGAATAACGAGCAGTCAAACTGCTTGCCACGGTCAGTTGTGATGACGGCTGGTACACCAAATCTAGCTATCCAAAAGTATAGGATGGCATGAGCTACTGATTCTGCTGTTATGTCCTTTAATGGTATAGCCTCTGGCCAACTTGAAAATCGATCGATGATTGTAAGGATATATGTTTATCCTTCAGATGGTGGAAGGGGGCCAACAATATCCGCATGTGTGTGAAAGAAGCGTCGTTCCACTGGATCATTTGTAATAATTGCACTGTTGGTATGTCTGGTAACCTTGGAGCTCTAACAGGCTATGCAGCATCTTGTCCAGAGTTTGACATCTGCCTTGAGTGATGGCCATACATATCTTTTCTGTAGAAGTGTGGTAGATGCTTTAATTCCTGGGTGCGTCATATTATGAAGCATTTCAAATGCAAGCTTGCGGTATTGGATAGGTAAATATGGCCGCACCTCTCCTGTTGAAACATCAGTGACTAGTTCTGCTCCTGATGGTAAATTGATGGTTTTGAATTGAAGAGATGTGGTAGTTGATTGTAGCAGAGCTTTTAGGTCTTCATCGGATGCCTGTGCTTTAGCTACATCATCAAATGCCAATTGTGATGTAATGAAGATAGATGAGATGTGGGAGAAAAAAATCTGCTGGGATGTTATCCTTTCCCGGAAGATACTTCAAGTCAGTTGTAAATTGGCCTATAAAATCCAACTGTCGGAGTTGCCGTGGAGATGCTTTATCTAGGCGCTGCTGAAATGCGAACGTTAGAGGTTTGTGGTCTGTAAAAAGTGTAAAATTTCTACCTTCCAATAAATGGCGGAAGTACTTTATTGCAGAATAGGCAGCGAGAAGCTCACGATCATAAGTGCTGTACCTTTTTTATGTGTCATTTAGAGCCTTTGAGAAAAATGCAAGAGGTTCTGCTGTACCATCACGGATTTGATGCAGTGAGGCTCCAATCGAAAAGTCGGAAGCGTCAACCGTCAATGCCAATGGTAGATCACTTGAGGGATGTGCAAGTAGGGTAGCATCAGCAATTTGTTTCTTGAGGTTGTTAAAAGCTTGAACAGCCTCTGGTGTCCATTTAACTGCTCTGCGGTCACGCTTGCGTGTGTCCTTACATAGGCTGAAGAGGCTCTGCTGGGTCTTTGCCGCATTGGGAAGTGACCGACGATAAAAGTTTACCAATCCCAGGAATTGTCTTAGATCAACGATTGTACTAGGTTGTGGATATGAAAGAATAGCTTCAACTCGATCAGGTATTGGTTTTATTCCTGTAGACGTAACAGAGTACCCTAAGAAGGAAATTTCAGAGGCCCCAAAAATACATTTGGACAGGTTTACGTTGATAGAATATTTATCTAGGTGTTCCAGAAGCAATTTCAGGTGAATCTCATGCTCCTGCTCATCGACAGACGCTATGAGAATGTCATCAAGGTAGCAGAAAACAAAGTTTAAATCTCTCAAAATGACGTCGATATACCTTTGAATTGATTGTGCTGCGTTGCAAAGTCCAAATGGAAGTTTAAGAAATTCAAAGAGGCTGAAAGGAGTGATGACAGCAGTTTTAGTTATATCCTCTTCAGCGACTGGAATGTGGTGAAAAGCTCGAATCAAATCTATTTTGGAGAAAAATGTTTTGCCACATAAGCGGCTGTTGAAGTCCTGTAGATGTGGAATAGGGTAGCGGTCTGGAATAGTTTTTGCATTTAGGGCCCTGTAGTCTCCACAAGATCGCCAGGAACCATCACTTTTAGGAACTAAATGGAGTGGGCTGGACCAAGGGCTCTTGGAAGGCCTACATATACCTAGATTTATCATTTTCTGAAACTCCATCTTTGCGTGTGCTAGTTTATCTGGGGATAGTCGTCTAGCCTTGGCCGAAACTGGAGGGCCTATCGTTGAAATGGTATGAAAGAATGTGATATCGGGTGCACAATAATTGGGGTTGTCACGAAATATATTTGGATAATTTCCCAATAGTTCTGGATACTTCTTCTGAGGGTCAAGTAAATGGATGCTCTCTGAAATTAGACGTTTAACTGGCACTGCAGAGGTGGACATACTGGTGGTGCTATCAATAAGACGTTTATGTTTGACATCGATAAGCAGTTCATAGTTGTTGAGGAAATCAGCACCAATGATAGCGTGTTGGACATCAGCGATGATGAATGGCCAGCAAAATGGACGTCTTAGATTGAGGTTAAGTTGCATTAAACGCTCGCCGTAGGTTTTAATTGGTGTGCCGTTAGCCGCATAAAGTATGCGTTTACATGTCTGCTTTCTGTCATGTGCAGTGGGCGGTAGGACTGACACATCTGCTCCTGTATCAACCAGGAATCGTGTACCAGAGGAACGGTCTGTTACAAATACACGGCGAGAATTTCCTTGGCCCACATCACTATGTGCCGCGTCTAGCGAGGGGCCTGAGCATTTCCCGTAGCAGAGGAGGCTGTGTTATATGAGCATGGGTTGACACACTTCCTAGCTTTGTCTTGGTATGTGAAATGGTACCAACATAATGAACTATCTGGTCGATATTGGCGATAAGGTGATCTAGGTCTAGATCGAGCTCTCGTTCGATGACGGGTTGTATGTGGGTTCGAAATCAGACTGTTTATAGATAATGTAAGTTGTTCTAATTGTGGCTCTAGTCTGAAAATCCTGTCCACCTGCTGCGTAGGAAGATCTGCGGCGGTTTGGCGAGATTGAATCAACGATAGAAATTGCGAGGGGTTTGAGAAATCTAAAATTCTATCAGCTAATGCGGCCAGGTTGTCTAGAGTGTCGTTGCAGGATGCTAGTATTGATCTTAAATTAACTGGGAGTCGTTGCGGAAAGATTGAGTGCAGAAAATCATCCTTGACTTGTGTCCCCGCAAGGGCGTGCATTTCTCGTAAAAGCTGGCTTGGCTTTTTGTCTCCTAAGTCAAGCTCTGTGAGTAATTTCGTCACTTTCCGTCCTTCTGATTCTTCAAATTCAGTAATTAACCGGACCTTCAGGTCTAAGAAATGCGTATTCGAAAGTGGTCTTACTAACAAATCACTTATAAGTTCGGCAACGTCTGGCTCCAGTGAGCCGATAACATAGTTGAACTTCGTAAGCTCTTGTGTGATGTTAGCTGTAGCAAATTGGGCCTCCATCTGCAGTAGCCAAACCATAACATTTTTACGCCAAATTGGCGGGATATTAATTGACACTCGTGACATTTCAGGTTCGTTATGAGATGTAGGCATACCTGATAGCGTCGCATCGGTTGGTGTGTTGTCCGTGCGAGGCATGGTAAATGTCGTTATTTTATTACACGATAATTTAACATTCACTCAAATATCACGTCCGGGTCACCACTGTGGTTTTAATGATGCTGCACTCACATTTGTTTGACTCCTTTATTATGAGGGAATAAAATACACATTTTAGAAGACGAACTAGCGAGGGATTATCTCTAGCAGATCGACAATACTAAAAAAAATAAGAAAGAGTCAGAGATAAAACATATACCGGTACAAGTAAACGTAATTCCCGCTAGATGTCTCCGCCACAAAGTAAACAGAGAAAACAAAAGGCAGTGCACTGGGAAAGAAGATGGCATGTAAAGTTTTGAAGCCATTCCTTCAATGTAGCCCTTCAGTCGTCAACACGATTGGGTGGGTGCAATATAATGTAAATATCAACCCCGGAAAAGATGGTTTTGGCGATTGCTAAAAAAGAGAAGAGATAGGTTGGTAGGACACATACCAAGACATCCACAAGTAATAAACACACGGCGCTGAAAAGTACGAACATATTTACTGGAAGACTTGACAAGATAAGTTTTCAGTAGGAAAATTCTATGTTTTGTTCAACACATAAACATGTTTACGGGATACGAGACAGGCTACTTTACTTCACCACAAGTCTTAACTCTCTGAACTAAGGTATCTTACTACTACAGTAGCTGCACATTGAGCATTACTAATATAGTACCTGTACAGTGAGTATTACTACTATAGTACCAGTACAGTGAGTATTACTACTATAGTACCAGTACAGTGAGTATTACTATTATAGTATCTGTACAGTGAGTATTATTACTATAGTACCTGTACAATGATTATTACTACTATAGAACCTGTACAGTGAGTATTACTACTATAGTACAGTGAGTATTACCACTATAGTACCTGTACAGTGAGTATTACTACTATAGTACCTGTACAGTGAGTATAACTACTATAGTACCTGTACAGTGAGTATTACTACTATAGTATCTGTACAGTGAGTATTACTACTACAGTACCTGTACAATGGATATTACTACTATAGAACCTGTACAGTGAGTATTACTACTATAGTACCTGCACAATGAGTATTACTACTATAGTACAGTGAGTATTACTACTATAGTACCTGTACAGTGAGTATTACTACTATAGTACAGTGAGTATTACTACTATAGTACCTGTACAATGAGTATTACTACTACAGTACCAGTACAGTGAGTATTACTACTACAGTACCTGTACAATGAGTATTACTACTATAGTACCTGTACAGTGAGTATTACTACTATAGTACAGTGAGTATTACTACTATAGTACCTGTACAATGAGTATTACTACTATAGTACAGTGACTATTACTACTATAGTACCTGTACAGTGAGTATTACTACTACAGTACCTGTACAATGGATATTACTACTATAGAACCTGTACAGTGAGTATTACTACTATAGTACCTGTAGAGTGTGTATTACTACTATAGTACCAGTACAGTGTGTATTACTACTATAGTACCTGTACAGTGAGTATTACTACTATAGTACCTGTACAGTGAGTATTACTACTATAGTACCTGTACAGTGTGTATTACTACTATAGTACCTGTACAGTGAGTATTACTACTATAGTACCTGTACAGTGAGTATTACTACTATAGTACAGTGAGTATTACTACTATAGTACCTGTACAGTGAGTATTACTACTATAGTACCTGTACAGTGAGTATTACTACTATAGTACAGTGAGTATTACTACTATAGTACCTGTACAGTGAGTATTACTACTATAGTACCTGTACAGTGAGTATTACTACTATAGTACCTGTACAGTGTGTATTACTACTATAGTACCTGTACAGTGAGTATTACTACTATAGTACCTGTACAGTGAGTATTACTACTATAGTACCTGTACAGTGAGTATTACTACTATAGTACAGTGAGTATTACTACTATAGTACCTGTACAGTGAGTATTACTACTATAGTATCTGTACAGTGAGTATTACTACTATAGTACCTTTACAATGGATATTACTACTATAGTACCTGTACAGTGAGTATTACTACTATAGTACCTGTACAGTGAGTATTACTGCTACAGTACCTGTACAATGGATATTACTACTATAGTACCTGTACAGTGAGTATAACTACTATAGTACCTGTACAGTGAGTATTACTACTATAGTATCTGTACAGTGAGTATTACTACTACTGTACCTGTACAATGGATATTACTACTATAGAACCTGTACAGTGAGTATTACTACTATATTACAGTGAGTATTACTACTTTAGTACAGTGAGTATTACTACTATAGTACCTGTACAGTGAGTATTACTACTATCATGACGAATAGAAGGACCTAGTGTGAGGACTCCGCCATTTTAGCACGGTAGTTTCTGGTCCCGCCGCTACAAGCACTGTAAGCGGTTATGTCCAACACGTGCTGTGTTTCCGTCGAGCCGGGTCGTAGAAAGTGCGCGAGAAGTTACTGTGTGAGATATTTGTGTGAATTAAATTGAATTTTCTTTGCTTTCAGTTCTTAAATTCAGTTCATTGTGTCTTGTGTACATCAGCGTTTTGTGTTTTGTGTACTTCAAACATATTTCTTATGTGGCTTGGTTCATTTAATAGTTCAACATGCCTTATTGTTTTGTACCTGGCTGCAAGTCAGGGTATGGTCGAGTAATTGACGATATACAATTTTTTTCACCACCGAAGGATACAAATCAATTTAAAAAATGGGCCAGAGCTATTCCACGAAAGGATACGAAGTTAACGCGTAGTAGTAGAATTTGTCGAATTCATTTCTCTGCTGATTTGATAGTAAAATCAGATAATTTTATAGTGAATGGTGAAGAAGTGGAAATCTCTCGTGTGTGGTGGAAGTTACGTCCTGGAGCAGTGCCTCATTTTCCCCCTAATTTACCGAAGTAGTAAGAATAAGTCCCGTAAAGCTCCCAACAGGAAAAAGAATCTCGACACCACCAGAAAAAGAAGAAAGAAGATTGAAGATGGGAGTGGAGCAACGAATATGGCATTAAAAGGTCAGTCCAATGTTGATAAGAATTTGGGTCATTCTAGTGTACTTACTGATGCTGAAAAGACTATAATATTGCTCAAAAGGCGCCTAAAGAATGCTAACCGTAATTTAATTCGCGTTAGATCCCGCCTCAACTCAGCAAAATCGAGAATTAATTTGCTGGAGAAGCAGGTTCGAATTTCACAGGCATTTAATTACAAAGATAACGATTACAGTGGCGGATCCAGGCCTTGCGATGCCCTGGGCGATATGATAAGGTGGGGCCCACAACAATAGAAAAAAAAAATATCGAATAAAATGGAAAATAGTTTGGTAATAATAATAATAAAATAAAGAATAGTTACAATATTTTGAATACACTACAGTACATTATTTTAATAATATGAAAGAAACCTTTAAGTCCCCTTGAATAAGATTATGTAAACAATGAAATATTAAAATATTACTTTGCGACTTTTTTCCCGGCTGAAGACTTGTATTATTTCACTGAAATCTTAACTTGCTAAACGGTCTCGAGAGGTCATAGCTGCACTGAAGAAAGGAAGATGAATTATAAATTAGTTTGAAAAGTATACTTAATTAATTAATTAATTAAATGTAGAAAAATCCATGGCGCGGGGCCCCTAGGACCGCGGAGCCCTGGGCGGCCGCCCTCCCCTGGATCCGCCCCTGATAACGAACACCTTAGCAAGAAATGCCAGTAAAAATCTCCCAATGGAATGAGGTACAGCAATGAATTCATTTGAGAGTGTTCATTGTTGAGAATAAAATCACCGAAAGGATCCCGTCATTGTCGGCGACATAATCTCTTGCCTGTGCCTTCAGAAAGTCAGTTGAGAAAACTTTGTAAAGGACTTAAGTGCCCTTATGGAGTTAATACGCATCGTATAAATGCTATTTAAGACTATTTTAAGGAAGAAAAGAATGATAATTCACGTTACGGTGTTGTAATTTTCGAAGAAGAGAAGCTAAGAGAAGAAATCGAGTTAAATAGCTTTTCTGATAAAGTAGATGGATTAGTTGATTTAGGTGGACACACACCTGACCTCCAGAAGAACGTACTTGCAAATCACGCTCTAGTGTTCAAGTTCGTACCTTTCGTGCATAATTGGGTGCAGCCAGTTGTTGTTTATGCAAGCAAAAATGCTACTCCAGGGGTTTTTCTCGCAAAAATTCTAATATAGTCTAGGTGATTTTGCAGTTAGAAGAGGCTGGGGCGAGGGTGGCTGGCTTTACTTGTGATGGTAGTCAATCAAATACAAAGGCCAGGAATTCGTTAGGAGTCAGTGGCAAGACAAGCTCTCTACAATCTCACTTCCTTAATCCTGCAGATGTTACGAGAAAGATCTGGTCTTTCTCCGACTGTATACTCCAGGAATCTGTGCGTTCCGTAACATGCAATGAAGACCGTAGTTCTTATTTCCGTGAATTATATTTTCCATTGTGCCCTGCCGTGCTATTTTAATTGTAACCGCTAATTACTTTTTAAAAGAGTATTAGTTACAAAGTAATTCGTTTCCCTTAGCACCATCCCTAAGACCAGCTGACCCCGGCAGTGTGGAACTTGCCCACTCTAGCGCTGCCTGGCGAGGCGCGCTTGAACTTCAGGAGTCTCCACACTTGCTCCTTCTATTCGTCATGCTACTATAGTACCAGTACAGTGAGTATTACTACTATAGTACCTGTACAGTGAGTATTACTACTATAGTACAGTGAGTATTACTACTACAGTACCTGTACAATGGATATTACTACTATAGTACCTGTACAGTGTGTATTACTACTATAGTACCAGTACTGTGAGTATTACTACTATAGTACCTGTACAGTGAGTATTACTACTATAGTACAGTGAGTATTACTACTATAGTACCTGTACAGTGAGTATTACTACTATAGTACAGTGAGTATTACTACTATAGTACAGTGAGTATTACTACTATAGTACCTGTACAGTGAGTATTACTACTATAGTACCTGTACAGTGAGTATTACTACTATAGAACCTGTAGAGTGTGTATTACTACTATAGTACAGTGATTATTACTACTATAGTACCTGTACAGTGAGTATTACTACTATAGTACAGTGAGTATTACTACTATAGAACCTGTACAGTGAGTATTACTACTATAGTACAGTGAGTATTACTACTATAGTACCTGTACAGTGAGTATTACTACTATAGAACCTGTACAGTGAGTATTACTACTATAGTACCTGTACAGTGAGTATTACTACTATAGTACAGTTAGTATTACTACTATAGTACCTGTACAGTGAGTATTACTACTATAGTACAGTGAGTATTACTACTATAGTACCAGTACAGTGTGTATTACTACTATAGTACTGCCCCCGGAAATTGAATTATATTGAGACCACGATGGCTGTATTGGCATATATGAGTAAAGTTATGGATGTCATAGTTATGACGTGGATATTCATGACGTAGGCACGGATGACGCAGATTTCATGCCAGTAGGCTGGTTGAGCCGAGATTCTTGGTGACGTCATGATTTTGTTCGAGAAAGATCTTAGATTTACGACGCAGTCGCAGGAAACAAGGTATTGTGCTAAGGAAGAAGCTACGCTATTGGAGGAGAGACTCGAACCAATGAACGATAGTTTGGAAGGAAGACGGAGATTGCTGAAACTACGATATTTAATTACTTTTGGCATGCAGATTTGTGGAAATCTATTTTCAGTTATGGCATTGATTTGGAATTTTGAAGAAATTAATTTTGAGTTTTTGAAATTTGAAAATCCGTCAAGTATAGCCAAAGTTAAAACTTCTAGCAATGACGCAGCAACAGGCTATGGAAGGGATGGATACGCCCCTTAAGAAGTTGATAAAAGGTCGTGCACAGGAGAGAGGAGCTCTCAGATCTCATATGTCAGATCGCATATATATTTCTGGTGATATATAGTTATTTTCAAGTGATTCAGTGAAGTAAGTTGTCTTTAGCGTGGTTAAAGCCCGGCGCATCGAACGAACTCGGAGCAGTTCCATTTTACGCTGCTCGAAACTAGGTGAAGTTGAAACGCTCACATTAACGTTTCCACCAGTCAAGATATCAAGCGCTAACTTCAGCCTGCATTATAATTCTATTGGGCAGTATAACATTGAGGTGTATAGAAGATTTGAACAATTTCACAGTTATACTTCGAAAGATATTGGAACTTTAAGGCTGCCAACAAAAGTGATTTTCTCGCCACATGAGAAACACTTTTAAAATTCCACATTATACACTACGGCGGACACATGGAGTGCAACAGTGATATTGGAGAATACGTTTGGTATTACAACGATACATTCGACTATGGAACATTATAATCTTGCAGTGCTTTCAATGATTATAACAGTAGTTGAGATGGAAGGCTAAGGCTTTAATGCAATTGGGACATATATCGCTTGGAGTAAAGTAACAGCATGGAACATCGTTAATCGTCTTTCTACAAAAGCGAGCATGTAGTGAACATCCAACTACACTCATGCATCGTGAATCCATCGCTGAATTATACCAGATAACAGTGGAAATATTTTCATACTCCACAACTATGAATATTTCTGCGGAAATAACTACAATAAACTTCATGGCGAATTCCTGCAAGAACTTCAGGGAACTTTCAAGAGAGGCCAGGGTTGTCCCGGCGCACAAAGAAGAGTTTTGCCAGAAGGATGTTTTTCGTATCCACGGAGCAGTGCAATTTCGGAGGAGGAAGCAGTTCGATTCTCCGAGGACGCTGATTCCAGGTTCGAGGACGGAGCACATCTTTACGCTGGTGAAATGGAACCAACAGCAGTTTTCTTTGAAAACTTTCCTCTGGAACTTCAATCAACAGATAAGGTAGTCGTGAACGTTTGTTGTAATACTTGAGTCTTGTAGCGATATCTGAGCAACCATTTTCCCATATTTTCTGTCCTATCTTTTGCCCCATTTTCTTGATTGATATTTCTGTACTCAGTACACTTCGATGATTTATGCCTTTTTCTTCGATTTTTGAGACATTGCTATGTCATTGGCATACTTAATAATTTTGGATCAGTTGAGACTGATGATTTAGATTCTTTCAGTAATTTGCATATTTTTGTAGTCACGATTTGACTGTAAAGTTAACGATTTGCTATGGCAGATTTGAATTCAGACAGCGTGTCATTTTATTAAAGTAATTCTATTCAGTAAATTACTTTGACCAATTTTCTGTCATCCTCAAGAAAGAAGAATGATTAAAAGATTTTAGAGCGTTAAAATCTATTACGATATCGACGATCTTTGAAATACTAGTCGTCTTATGAACATGATTGCAACATAGACATTTATCATTGCATTATAGACAATTTTATGAAATATGAACTTTTATTTCGATTTATTGAATACACTATAGTAATGAACATTTGATAGGAGTTTTTCTCAATTATAGATTGGAACAATAATGTTTGCATTCCACAGTCTAATTGTATTCTATTCGACTATTTTGCAGTTTAGATGAACTTTGTTTGAAGATAGTATTTTTATACTGCGTTACTTTGAAGATGTTAATCTCAATTTTGATAGACCAGGCAGGATTGTCTAATCGTATTCGCTATTAAATTTATTTGTGATTGGCAAATTTTTACTTCATATCGATTCATGAATGAAACCCACGAAGGTTAAATAATAACAGTCATTATTACAATTGATGAATATAAGAATTTTTAAAGAGGAACAATGGATGTATAATCGTTAGTTCAGTGGACGTGTAAAAGTCGCTGTTGAGTAATGCCCTTGAATAATGAAGGAGGTTCCCACAATAATTAATGAAGTTGATGAATTAATAAGTGGAGGTTTTTGTGTGTAGTTTGAAGGATTTTTATGCCATATATATATGAAGATATATGATGAATTTTGGGCCAATTTTTGTGCAATTTTGTGCGTTATAAGCGAAGTATTTTCCCGCTGGTTGTATTGTTCTTGTTCTTTGAAGATTATTCATATGAAGATACTGTTAAAATTAACAAGAGTGTTAAATAATTTGAGATAAAGATTTTGAATGGAGGTTACAGTCACAAATATTAATAAATTATTATTAAACCTTATTAAACCTGAATTTGACAGTTAAATATAACTAACCTTCATTGGTCGATTATATCAACACGATTTGAGTAATTATCAACCGGATAAACGTGTGGTTTAATGTATTTCTTGTATAAATAATATAAACAATATAATATTGTAAAATAATTTTGTAAATATCTTTGTTAAATAATTTGAAATGAAAGTGATGAATAGAGGCGTGTATAAAATTTTCAATTGTCATTTGACATTGTTATAAACAATTTATTATTGTTATAAATAATTAATTAACATTTAGAGTTTTGTTTTTATACTCTAAACAACGCTAGTTAAACAAGTGATTTGAACAATTAATCATGATTTGTGATTGTTGGAGTAGTCCACTGGTGTTTGAATGAAGCATTGTAAGACATTTGCGTGATAATATTTCACTTGAGATGTGAACATTTACGTGTTTGAAAAAGGAGAGCCAAGCTCTGTGGTAACACGCTTATGCTAGGGTTGAACGAACGGGAGTCCGCTTTGACAATACAGGTGCATTGCAGCTGGCCCGGACAACTGTGTTACAGAGGCCAAGGACGTTCCATAATAGCCTTGTGGCTATAAATAAAATGTGAAGTATATAAACACGCAAAACAATTGATATATGTGTCTCATCCCAAATCCCGTTTCCATCCCCAGTGCATTATTATTTTTACGTTGCTATGAGCTTGAGAAAGCTGAAACATTATATGTAGAGAATACAAGTCCTACAGGAGGATATGGTTATGTGGTCGATGGCTTCTGATTGCCACGTGGATTTTGTTGTTTCATTTTGTTAAAATCATTCTTTATGTGAAATAAATTATAGTGCAGTTTAATGTTTCTCGTCTTCGTTCTGGTTCATTTTAAATATCATGGTGGAGGTTATTGTGTGGGCATACTTTTAAGTGATCCAGTTGACAACCCAGTCCCCGAGATAAATTTAAGAGGTAAGTAAAGGTAAGTATGAACCCCCGTATATTTTAGTGTGTTCCACAATAATTTCTTGTTTACTATTGTGCTCTAATCTCGATAGTATCTGTCAGTGCCATTTTCATTGATGTAGCTGTGCCGGTGCGTTTGATTATTGGCAATCCGATTGAGGGGCGGATATCTGACAGCCTACTATCCGGATATCGGGTACAGTAGGATTGGCGACCCTAAAACGTGGGGATTGTTCTACAAAACTGGATTACCAAGTAGGATTGGCGCAATAAACGTGTGGGGCTCGATTGTCTCGATTGGCACGATCAGCAAAACATTGGATTACCAAGTTATTGCAGTAGAATTGACACCGCAATTTTTGTGGAGTGTTCGAATAACATTGGATTACCAAGTTATCGATGTCAAAGGGATTGTGAAGACTCAAATAAAGAGGTTGATTCTTTGTTAGATGTCTTAGCCAATTGTAGAATTTGAGAGTGTGATTATATAGGAATAAAATGTTGTGTTGTATTAGGAAAATTACACTCAGAAAAGATCAGATCTTATACGACTTGAAAGAGGTTAAATAGGCTGGAAACTTAGAAAATCGCCTATGATCTGGAATCTTATTTTATTTGACCGGCTTATGACGTGTTTAGTCATATTAAAGATAAAATTTAAATTATTTGGATTATAAATGTAAATTATTTGTGTTAGGATATTTTAAAATGAACCAAAGAAACTTGAACATGTGCTTGAGTTTATTTCAACATGAAGTGTCTACGAAGGTTAATTATAAGGTAATTATAAGTTAGATTTAAGACAGAAAATTGCTCAAATTTTATATATGGTGAAAAATGTTGCTCAGATGTTGTTATTTTGCTCTGTTTGATGTATGTCCCTAAAGCAGTTTATTATTGAAATATTATTGAAATGGCAGATGAAAGTCTGAGAATTATGTTGGAGGAGATGAAAGCTAGCATGAATAGCAGTATGAAGCAGATGATGGAGGAGAATGCTAGTAATATGTCTGCTAATTTGAAAGCTAGCATGAATGAAAGTGTGCGGGAGATGGAAGCTAGGAATACTAGTCGAATGGAGGAGAATGCTAGCATGAATGAAAGTGTAAAGCAGATGCTGGATGAAAATCTGAAAGTTCTTCAGACCAGTTCTGCAAACTTAGAGAATAATGTGTCGCGTTTACAGATCAATACCCAGGGAATCGAGAATGCTGTAACTGACATGCGCACAGACGTGTCCAATGTCCATAAAGATTTATCCAATGTGCATAAAGATGTGTCTGATGTTAAAAATGATGTTTCTAAGGTACAACAAGATCTTACCATGTTGAATCTTGATGTTGCTAATGTCCGGGGTGATATTTCATGTGCTAGAGCTGAAGTAATTGCTGTAAGGAATGATGTTGCTACTGTACAAGACAAAGTAGAAGAAGTTCAAAGAGAGGTTAGTAATGTTCGAACTGATGTATCAAATGTTCAAGTAGACATCAATAATATTCATTCAGATGTTAACGATATGCAAAGCGATATCAATAAAATACAAGTAGAAGTCAATACTGTTTTTGTAGACATTGCTAAAGTTCAGACTGATGTTAACAAAGTTAGGGAGGAAATTGAAACTTCAAAAATGCTTTGTACTCGTAACATTAGTGCATTAACAACTCGGTTAGTTGACGAGTCTGTTAGGACAACAGCTTCTTTAGCTGGTTTAAAATACGATGTAGAGGTCATGAGAACCCAAGTATTAGATCACAATCGTTTACTTAAGGAGGACATCGAAGTAGATATTGCAGAAATGTTAACTGCAAATGTAACGGTGTGGAAAGATGAATGGAACAGGTCAAGTGGGGAACATGTAGATCAGATTCAGGAACGAATTGAAAGAAAACTTGCCAGTACACAAGTAGACATTAATAACGAAGTAGTTCAGATTAGGAAAGACTTGAATGTAAGGATGGATTCGCTATCCGAAAAGCAGGTAGAGGATAGAACACAGATAGGTCAGGACGTGCAAACATTAAAGGAACAAATTCATAAGATTGTCTCTGATGTTAATGAAACTACGAGTAAGCTGCAGAATTTGAAACTAGGAGAAGCTAGCATGATGGAAACCTATAAGGAAGAATTGATTAGGAAAGTCATCACGGAAATCACAGACAAGGATACCGAAGGATTGACTGGTGAAGAGGAGAGAAATTACGTGAGAAGAGGTAACCTTAATACAGAAGAGAGAGATATTAGTCCTGAGGAACGTATATCCAGATTCAGGGAAGAAGAAGAGGATCGGAATATTGAACCCGAATGGAAGTATCGTGATAGTGGGAGGAATTATATGGATTCATATCCGAGAAATGTGACAGTCATCCGGAAGTTTGAAGACAAACCTCAAAAATTTAGCAACACTGATAGTCTCACACCGATCGAATATATCAGGAATCTTAAAGACTATTTCATAGAAGCCCACATTCCTAGAGAGAGAGAGATGAGAATCGTAGAAAGATTTCTAGCTGGAGGACCCCTCGAATGGTTTAGAGCATTTCGGTACACTTTCAGCAATTTTGACGAATTTGCAGAGGCACTGATTAAACGATTCTGGTCAATAGAAGCTCAGAATTCATTAAGAGCTGAGGTATACTCGAGGAAGTATTCAGGTACTCTTCCAACACGGTACGCTGATTTCTTCACGAGTCAACTATCACGCTTGAGATTTTTGCAACCCCCATTGCCAACAGAGCAGTTGATAGATGCGATTTCACGTATGCTGCCTGTGGAGGTAAGAAGACTGATCATATCGTCAAACATTAGAGATTTGACAAGTATGGACGAATTGTTGAGAAGGCTTGACTATACGAGTCCAATGCCAAATTTGGTAAAAAAAGGTCAGAGGCACGAATTCAAAGACGTTAATACGGTCTATATGGATCAAGTGCAGCAAACTGATAAGCCTGAGGAAGGAAAAACTGAAAATGTAGGTCCTCACAGGAATAATTATTTCCGCAACCACAGATCCCAAGGTTACCGTCCATATCAGCAAAGACGAGGCTGGAATAATAATAGAGGGAATTACAACAACGGAAGAGGTAGATACTACAACAATGGTTGTAATCGAAATTATAACAGAAATAACCAGTACCAAAATCAGAATCAGAATTCTCAAGGTCAGGTTATGACACCCGACAAGTATCAAGAAAGAGAGAAAGAAAGTCAGCAGTATCTGAAGGAATTACGAGAAAAGGAAGCTGAAAATCAAAAGAAAAGACAGGATGTAGTGATCGATCCTGGTCCTTCTACAAGTCAGCAGAACTTGGAAAACAGATATTCAGGACAGAAGAGACAGTAAAGAGGAGAGAATACATTAGCCACACACAAACCAGAGAAGAAGAGACTTATGATTAAGGAACATAGAAGAAATATCATACAAGAGTAAGCCAATAATAATTCAATTTCGTGTTCAAGTGAATTGAGATATTTATAACACAGAGTTTAAAAACAATTTGCAACTGTTTTTAAAACGTGGTGAAGGGAGAATGCCCCCGGAAATTGAATTATATTGAGACCACGATGGCTGTATTGGCATATATGAGTAAAGTTATGGATGTCATAGTTATGACGTGGATATTCATGACGTAGGCACGGATGACGCAGATTTCATGCCAGTAGGCTGGTTGAGCCGAGATTCTTGGTGACGTCATGATTTTGTTCGAGAAAGATCTTAGATTTACGACGCAGTCGCAGGAAACAAGGTATTGTGCTAAGGAAGAAGCTACGCTATTGGAGGAGAGACTCGAACCAATGAACGATAGTTTGGAAGGAAGACGGAGATTGCTGAAACTACGATATTTAATTACTTTTGGCATGCAGATTTATGGAAATCTATTTTCAGTTATGGCATTGATTTGGAATTTTGAAGAAATTAATTTTGAGTTTTTGAAATTTGAAAATCCGTCAAGTATAGCCAAAGTTAAAACTTCTAGCAATGACGCAGCAACAGGCTATGGAAGGGATGGATACGCCCCTTAAGAAGTTGATAAAAGGTCGTGCACAGGAGAGAGGAGCTCTCAGATCTCATATGTCAGATCGCATATATATTTCTGGTGATATATAGTTATTTTCAAGTGATTCAGTGAAGTAAGTTGTCTTTAGCGTGGTTAAAGCCCGGCGCATCGAACGAACTCGGAGCAGTTCCATTTTACGCTGCTCGAAACTAGGTGAAGTTGAAACGCTCACATTAACGTTTCCACCAGTCAAGATATCAAGCGCTAACTTCAGCCTGCATTATAATTCTATTGGGCAGTATAACATTGAGGTGTATAGAAGATTTGAACAATTTCACAGTTATACTTCGAAAGATATTGGAACTTTAAGGCTGCCAACAAAAGTGATTTTCTCGCAACATGAGAAACACTTTTAAAATTCCACATTATACACTACGGCGGACACGTGGAGTGCAACAGTGATATTGGAGAATACGTTTGGTATTACAACGATACATTCGACTATGGAACATTATAATCTTGCAGTGCTTTCAATGATTATAACAGTAGTTGAGATGGAAGGCTAAGGCTTTAATGCAATTGGGACATATATCGCTTGGAGTAGAAGCCTCCGTGGCTTAGGCGGCAGCACGCCGGCCTCTCACCGCTGGGTCCGTGGTTCAAATCCCGGTCACTCCATGTGAGATCTGTGCTGGACAAAACGGAGGCAGACAGGTTTTTCTCCGGGTACTCCGGTTTTCCCTGTCAAACTTTCATTCCAGCAACACTCTCCACTATCATTTCATTTCATCTGTCATTCATTTAATCATTGCCCCAGAGGAGTGCGTCAGGCCTCGGCAGCCGGCACAGTTCATATCCTCGCCGCTAGATGGGGGCTTCATTCATTCCATTCCTGACCCGGTCGGAGACTGGAAGCAGGCTGTGGATTTTCATTTTCATCGCTTGGAGTAAAGTAACAGCATGGAACTTCGTTAATCGTCTTTCTACAAAAGCGAGCATGTAGTGAACATCCAACTACACTCATGCATCGTGAATCCATCGCTGAATTATACCAGATAACAGTGGAAATATTTTCATACTCCACAACTATGAATATTTCTGCGGAAATAACTACAATAAACTTCATGGCGAATTCCTGCAAGAACTTCAGGGAACTTTCAAGAGAGGCCAGGGTTGTCCCGGCGCACAAAGAAGAGTTTTGCCAGAAGGATGTTTTTCGTATCCACGGAGCAGTGCAATTTCGGAGGAGGAAGCAGTTCGATTCTCCGAGGACGCTGATTCCAGGTTCGAGGACGGAGCACATCTTTACGCTGGAGAAATGGAACCAACAGCAGTTTTCTTTGAAAACTTTCCTCTGGAACTTCAATCAACAGATAAGATAGTCGTGAACGTTTCTTGTATTATTTGAGTCTTGTAGCGATATCTGAGCAACCATTTTCCCATATTTTCTGTCCTATCTTTTGCCCCATTTTCTTGATTGATATTTCTGTACTCAGTACACTTCGATGATTTATGCCTTTTTCTTCGATTTTTGAGACATTGCTATGTCATTGGCATACTTAATAATTTTGGATCAGTAATTTGCATATTTTTGTAGTCACGATTTGACTGTAAAGTTAACGATTTGCTATGGCAGATTTGAATTCAGACAGCGTGTCATTTTATTAAAGTAATTCTATTCAGTAAATTACTTTGACCAATTTTCTGTCATCCTCAAGAAAGAAGAATGATTAAAAGATTTTAGAGCGTTAAAATCTATTACGATATCGACGATCTTTGAAATACTAGTCGTCTTATGAACATGATTGCAACATAGACATTTATCATTGCATTATAGACAATTTTATGAAATATGAACTTTTATTTCGATTTATTGAATACACTATAGTAATGAACATTTGATAGGAGTTTTTCTCAATTATAGATTGGAACAATAATGTTTGCATTCCACAGTCTAATTGTATTCTATTCGACTATTTTGCAGTTTAGATGAACTTTGTTTGAAGATAGTATTTTTATACTGCGTTACTTTGAAGATGTTAATCTCAATTTTGATAGACCAGGCAGGAGTGTCTAATCGTATTCGCTATTAAATTTATTTGTGATTGGCAAATTTTTACTTCATATCGATTCATGAATGAAACCCACGAAGGTTAAATAATAACAGTCATTATTACAATTGATGAATATAAGAATTTTTAAAGAGGAACAATGGATGTATAATCGTTAGTTCAGTGGACGTGTAAAAGTCGCTGTTGAGTAATGCCCTTGAATAATGAAGGAGGTTCCCACAATAATTAATGAAGTTGATGAATTAATAAGTGGAGGTTTTTGTGTGTAGTTTGAAGGATTTTTATGCCATATATATATGAAGATATATGATGAATTTTGGGCCAATTTTTGTGCAATTTTGTGCGTTATAAGCGAAGTATTTTCCCGCTGGTTGTATTGTTCTTGTTCTTTGAAGATTATTCATATGAAGATACTGTTAAAATTAACAAGAGTGTTAAATAATTTGAGATAAAGATTTTGAATGGAGGTTACAGTCACAAATATTAATAAATTATTACTAAACCTTATTAAACCTGAATTTGACAGTTAAATATAACTAACCTTCATTGGTCGATTATATCAACACGATTTGAGTAATTATCAACCGGATAAACGTGTGGTTTAATGTATTTCTTGTATAAATAATATAAACAATATATATTGTAAAATAATTTTGTAAATATCTTTGTTAAATAATTTGAAATGAAAGTGATGAATAGAGGCGTGTATAAAATTTTCAATTGTCATTTGACATTGTTATAAACAATTTATTATTGTTATAAATAATTAATTAACATTTAGAGTTTTGTTTTTATACTCTAAACAACGCTAGTTAAACAAGTGATTTGAACAATTAATCATGATTTGGGATTGTTGGAGTAATCCACTGGTGTTTGAATGAAGCATTGTAAGACATTTGCGTGATAATATTTCACTTGAGATGTGAACATTTACGTGTTTGAAAAAGGAGAGCCAAGCTCTGTGGTAACACGCTTATGCTAGGGTTGAACGAACGGGAGTCCGCTTTGACAATACAGGTGCATTGCAGCTGGCCCGGACAACTGTGTTACAGAGGCCAAGGACGTTCCATAATAGCCTTGTGGCTATAAATAAAATGTGAAGTATATAAACACGCAAAACAATTGATATATGTGTCTCATCCCAAATCCCGTTTCCATCACCAGTGCATTATTATTTTTACGTTGCTATGAGCTTGAGAAAGCTGAAACATTATATGTAGAGAATACAAGTCCTACAGGAGGATATGGTTATGTGGTCGATGGCTTCTGATTGCCACGTGGATTTTGTTGTTTCATTTTGTTAAAATCATTCTTTATGTGAAATAAATTATAGTGCAGTTTAAAGTTTCTCGTCTTCATTCTGGTTCATTTTAAATATCATGGTGGAGGTTATTGTGTGGGCATACTTTTAAGTGATCCAGTTGACAACCCAGTCCCCGAGATAAATTTAAGAGGTAAGTAAAGGTAAGTATGAACCCCCGTATATTTTAGTGTGTTCCACAATAATTTCTTGTTTACTATTGTGCTCTAATCTCGATAGTATCTGTCAGTGCCATTTTCATTGATGTAGCTGTGCCGGTGCGTTTGATTATTGGCAATCCGATTGAGGGGGCGGATATCTGACAGCCTACTATCCGGATATCGGGTACAGTACCTGTACAGTGAGTATTACTACTATAGTACAATGAGTATTACTACTATAGTACCTGTACAGTGTTTATTACTACAATAGTACCTGTACAGTGTGTATTACTACTATACTACCTGTACAGTGAGTATTACTACTATAGTACCAGTACAGTGTGTATTACTACTATAGTACCAGTACAGTGAGTATTACTACTATAGTACCAGTACAGTGTGTATTACTACTATAGTACCTGTACAGTGTGTATTACTACTATAGTACTTGTACAGTGCGTATTACTACTATACTACCTGTACAGTGAGTATTACTACTATAGTACCAGTACAGTGTGTAATACTACTATAGTACCTGTACAGTGTGTATTACTACAATAGTACCTGTACAGTTAGTATTACTACTATAGTACCTGTACAGTGACTATTACTACTACAGTACCAGTACAGTGAGTATTACTACTATAGTACCTGTACAGTGTGTATTACTACTATAGTACCAGTACAGTGAGTATTACTACTATAGTACCAGTACAGTGAGTATTACTACTATATTACCTGTACAGTGAGTATTACTACTACAGTACCAGTACAGTGAGTATTACTACTATAGTACCAGTACAGTGTGTATTACTACTATACTACCTGTACAGTGACTATTACTACTATAGTACCTGTACAGTGTGTATTACTACTATACTACCTGTACAGTGAGTATTACTACTATAGTACCAGTACAGTGTGTATTACTACTATAGTACCTGTACAGTGTGTATTACTACTATAGTACCTGTACAGTGTGTATTACTACTATACTACCTGTACAGTGAGTATTACTACTATAGTACCAGTACAGTGTGTATTACTACTATAGTACCTGTACAGTGTGTATTACTACAATAGTACCTGTACAGTTTGTATTACTACTATAGTACCAGTACAGTGAGTATTACTACTATAGTACCAGTACAGTGAGTATTACTACTATACTACCTGTACAGTGAGTATTACTACTATAGTACCTGTACAGTGTGTATTACTACTATAGAACCTGTACAGTGTGTATTACTACAATAGTACCAGTACAGTGTGTATTACTACTATAGAACCTGTACAGTGTGTATTACTACTATTGTACCTGTACAGTGTGTATTACTACTGTAGTGCAGTGAGTATTACTACTATAGTACCTGTACAGTGAGTATTACTACTATAGTACCAGTACAGTGAGTATTACTACTATACTACCTGTACAGTGAGTATTACTACTATAGTACCTGTACAGTGAGTATTACTACTATAGTACCAGTACAGTGAGTATTACTACTATAGTACCAGTACAGTGTGTATTACTACTATAGTACCAGTACAGTGAGTATTACTACTATAGTACCAGTACAGTGAGTATTACTACTATAGTACCAGTACAGTGAGTATTACTACTATAGTATCTGTACAGTGAGTATTACTACTATAGTACCAGTACAGTGTGTATTACTACTATAGTACCTGTACAGTGTGTATTACTACAATAGTACCTGTACAGTGTGTATTACTACTATAGCACCAGTACAGTGAGTATTACTACTATAGTACCAGTACAGTGAGTATTACTACTATAGTACCTGTAGAGTGTGTATTACTACAATAGTACCAGTACAGTGTGTATTACTACTATAGTACCTGTACAGTGTGTATTACTACTATAGTACAGTGTGTATTACTACTATAGTACAGTGTGTATTACTACTATAGTACCTGTACAGTGTGTATTACTACTATAGTACAGTGAGTATTACTACTATGCTACCTGTACAGTCAGTATTACTACTATAGTACCTGTGCAGTGAGTATTACTACAATAGTACCTGTGCAGTGAGTATTACTACTATAGTACCTGTGCAGTGAGTATTACTACAATAGTACCTGTGCAGTGAGTATTACTACTATAGTACCTGTACAGTTAGTATTACTACTATAGTACCTGTGCAGTGAGTATTACTACAATAGTACCTGTACAGTGTGTATTACTACTATAGTACCTGTACAGTGTGTATTACTACTATAGTACAGTGTGTATTACTACTATAGTACCTGTACAGTGTGTATTACTACTATAGTACAGTGTGTATTACTACTATAGTACAGTGTGTATTACTACTATAGTACCTGTACAGTGTGTATTACTACTATAGTACAGTGAGTATTACTACTATGCTACCTGTACAGTGAGTATTACTACTATAGTACCTGTGAGGTGAGTATTACTACAATAGTACCTGTGCAGTGAGTATTACTACTATAGTACCTGTGCAGTGAGTATTACTACAATAGTACCTGTGCAGTGAGTATTACTACTATAGTACCTGTACAGTGAGTATTACTACTATAGTACCTGTGCAGTGAGTATTACTACAATAGTACCTGTACAGTGTGTATTACTTCTATAGTACCAGTACAGTGTGTATTACTACTATAGTACCTGTACAGTGTGTATTACTTCTATAGTACCTGTACAGTGAGTATTACGACTATAGTACCTGTACAGTGTGTATTACTACTATGCTACCTGTACAGTGAGTATTACTACTATAGTACCACCACAGTGTGTATTACTACTATAGTACCACTACAGTGTGTATTACTACAATAGTACCTGTGCAGTGAGTATTACTTCTATAGTACCAGTACAGTGTGTATTACTACTATGCTACCTGTACAGTGAGTATTACTACTATAGTACCACCACAGTGTGTATTACTACTATAGTACCAGTACAGTGTGTATTACTACTATAGTACCTGTACAGTGTGTATTACTACTATAGTACAGTGAGTATTACTACTATGCTACCTGTACAGTGTGTATTACTACTATAGTACCAGTACAGTGAATATTACTACCATAGTACCTGTACAGTGTGTATTACTACTATAGTACCTGTACAGTGTGTATTACTACTATAGTACCTGTGCAGTGAGTATTACTACTATACTACCTGTACAGTGAGTATTACTACTATACTACCTGTACAGTGAGTATTACTACTATAGTACCTGTACAGTGTGTATTACTACTATAGTACTTGTACAGTGCGTATTACTACTATACTACCTGTACAGTGAGTATTACTACTATAGTACCAGTACAGTGTGTAATACTACTATAGTACCTGTACAGTGTGTATTACTACAATAGTACCTGTACAGTTAGTATTACTACTATAGTACCTGTACAGTGACTATTACTACTACAGTACCAGTACAGTGAGTATTACTACTATAGTACCTGTACAGTGTGTATTACTACTATAGTACCAGTACAGTGAGTATTACTACTATAGTACCAGTACAGTGAGTATTACTACTATATTACCTGTACAGTGAGTATTACTACTACAGTACCAGTACAGTGAGTATTACTACTATAGTACCAGTACAGTGTGTATTACTACTATACTACCTGTACAGTGACTATTACTACTATAGTACCTGTACAGTGTGTATTACTACTATACTACCTGTACAGTGAGTATTACTACTATAGTACCAGTACAGTGTGTATTACTACTATAGTACCTGTACAGTGTGTATTACTACTATAGTACCTGTACAGTGTGTATTACTACTATACTACCTGTACAGTGAGTATTACTACTATAGTACCAGTACAGTGTGTATTACTACTATAGTACCTGTACAGTGTGTATTACTACAATAGTACCTGTACAGTTTGTATTACTACTATAGTACCAGTACAGTGAGTATTACTACTATAGTACCAGTACAGTGAGTATTACTACTATACTACCTGTACAGTGAGTATTACTACTATAGTACCTGTACAGTGTGTATTACTACTATAGAACCTGTACAGTGTGTATTACTACAATAGTACCAGTACAGTGTGTATTACTACTATAGAACCTGTACAGTGTGTATTACTACTATTGTACCTGTACAGTGTGTATTACTACTGTAGTGCAGTGAGTATTACTACTATAGTACCTGTACAGTGAGTATTACTACTATAGTACCAGTACAGTGAGTATTACTACTATACTACCTGTACAGTGAGTATTACTACTATAGTACCTGTACAGTGAGTATTACTACTATAGTACCAGTACAGTGAGTATTACTACTATAGTACCAGTACAGTGTGTATTACTACTATAGTACCAGTACAGTGAGTATTACTACTATAGTACCAGTACAGTGAGTATTACTACTATAGTACCAGTACAGTGAGTATTACTACTATAGTATCTGTACAGTGAGTATTACTACTATAGTACCAGTACAGTGTGTATTACTACTATAGTACCTGTACAGTGTGTATTACTACAATAGTACCTGTACAGTGTGTATTACTACTATAGCACCAGTACAGTGAGTATTACTACTATAGTACCAGTACAGTGAGTATTACTACTATAGTACCTGTAGAGTGTGTATTACTACAATAGTACCAGTACAGTGTGTATTACTACTATAGTACCTGTACAGTGTGTATTACTACTATAGTACAGTGTGTATTACTACTATAGTACAGTGTGTATTACTACTATAGTACCTGTACAGTGTGTATTACTACTATAGTACAGTGAGTATTACTACTATGCTACCTGTACAGTGAGTATTACTACTATAGTACCTGGTCAGTGAGTATTACTACAATAGTACCTGTGCAGTGAGTATTACTACTATAGTACCTGTGCAGTGAGTATTACTACAATAGTACCTGTGCAGTGAGTATTACTACTATAGTACCTGTACAGTGAGTATTACTACTATAGTACCTGTGCAGTGAGTATTACTACAATAGTACCTGTACAGTGTGTATTACTACTATAGTACCTGTACAGTGTGTATTACTACTATAGTACAGTGTGTATTACTACTATAGTACCTGTACAGTGTGTATTACTACTATAGTACAGTGTGTATTACTACTATAGTACAGTGTGTATTACTACTATAGTACCTGTATAGTGTGTATTACTACTATAGTACAGTGAGTATTACTACTATGCTACCTGTACAGTGAGTATTACTACTATAGTACCTGTGAGGTGAGTATTACTACAATAGTACCTGTGCAGTGAGTATTACTACTATAGTACCTGTGCAGTGAGTATTACTACAATAGTACCTGTGCAGTGAGTATTACTACTATAGTACATGTACAGTGAGTATTACTACTATAGTACCTGTGCAGTGAGTATTACTACAATAGTACCTGTACAGTGTGTATTACTTCTATAGTACCAGTACAGTGTGTATTACTACTATAGTACCTGTACAGTGTGTATTACTTCTATAGTACCTGTACAGTGAGTATTACGACTATAGTACCTGTACAGTGTGTATTACTACTATGCTACCTGTACAGTGAGTATTACTACTATAGTACCACCACAGTGTGTATTACTACTATAGTACCACTACAGTGTGTATTACTACAATAGTACCTGTGCAGTGAGTATTACTTCTATAGTACCAGTACAGTGTGTATTACTACTATGCTACCTGTACAGTGAGTATTACTACTATAGTACCACCACAGTGTGTATTACTACTATAGTACCAGTACAGTGTGTATTACTACTATAGTACCTGTACAGTGTGTATTACTACTATAGTACAGTGAGTATTACTACTATGCTACCTGTACAGTGTGTATTACTACTATAGTACCAGTACAGTGAATATTACTACCATAGTACCTGTACAGTGTGTATTACTACTATAGTACCTGTACAGTGTGTATTACTACTATAGTACCTGTGCAGTGAGTATTACTACTATACTACCTGTACAGTGAGTATTACTACTATACTACCTGTACAGTGAGTATTACTACTATAGTACCTGTACAGTGTGTATTACTACTATAGTACCTGTACAGTGTGTATTACTACTATAGTACCTGTACAGTGTGTATTACTACTATAGTACCACTACAGTGTGTATTACTACAATAAAACCTGTACAGTGAGTATTACTACTATAGTACCTGTACAGTGTGTATTACTACTATAGTACCAGTACAGTGAGTATTACTACTATAGTACCACTACCGTGTGTATTACTACAATAGTACCTGTGCAGTGAGTATTACTACTATAGTACCTGTACAGTGAGTATTACTACTATAGTATCTGTACAGTGAGTATTACTACTATAGTACCTGTACAATGGATATTACTACTATAGTACCTGTACAGTGAGTATTACTACTACAGTACCTGTACAATGGATATTACTACTATAGTACCTGTACAGTGAGTATAACTACTATAGTACCTGTACAGTGAGTATTACTACTATAGTATCTGTACAGTGAGTATTACAACTACAGTACCTGTACAATGGATATTACTACTATAGAACCTGTACAGTGAGTATTACTACTATATTACAGTGAGTATTACTACTTTAGTTCAGTGAGTATTACTACTATAGTACCTGTACAGTGAGTATTACTACTATAGTACCAGTACAGTGAGTATTACTACTATAGTACCTGTACAGTGAGTATTACTACTATAGTACAGTGAGTATTACTACTACAGTACCTGTACAATGGATATTACTACTATAGTACCTGTACAGTGTGTATTACTACTATAGTACCAGTACTGTGAGTATTACTACTATAGTACCTGTACAGTGAGTATTACTACTATAGTACTGTGAGTATTACTACTATAGTACCTGTACAGTGAGTATTACTACTATAGTACAGTGAGTATTACTACTATAGTACCTGTACAGTGAGTATTACTACTATAGTACCTGTACAGTGAGTATTACTACTATAGAACCTGTAGAGTGTGTATTACTACTATAGTACAGTGAGTATTACTACTATAGTACCTGTACAGTGAGTATTACTACTATAGTACAGTGCGTATTACTACTATAGTACAGTGAGTATTACTACTTTAGAACCTGTACAGTGAGTATTACTACTATAGTACAGTGAGTATTACTACTATAGTACCTGTACAGTGAGTATTACTACTATAGTACCTGTACAGTGAGTATTACTACTATAGAACCTGTACAGTGAGTATTACTACTATAGTACCTGTACAGTGAGTATTACTACTATAGTACAGTGAGTATTACTACTATAGTACCTGTACAGTGAGTATTACTACTATAGTACAGTGAGTAATACTACTATAGTACCAGTACAGTGTGTATTACTACTATAGTACTGCCCCCGGAAATTGAATTATATTGAGACCACGATGGCTGTATTGGCATATATGAGTAAAGTTATGGATGTCATAGTTATGACGTGGATATTCATGACGTAGGCACGGATGACGCAGATTTCATGCCAGTAGGCTGGTTGAGCCGAGATTCTTGGTGACGTCATGATTTTGTTCGAGAAAGATCTTAGATTTACGACGCAGTCGCAGGAAACAAGGTATTGTGCTAAGGAAGAAGCTACGCTATTGGAGGAGAGACTCGAACCAATGAACGATAGTTTGGAAGGAAGACGGAGATTGCTGAAACTACGATATTTAATTACTTTTGGCATGCAGATTTGTGGAAATCTATTTTCAGTTATGGCATTGATTTGGAATTTTGAAGAAATTAATTTTGAGTTTTTGAAATTTGCAAATCCGTCAATTAGCCAAAGTTAAAACTTCTAGCAATGACGCAGCAACAGGCTATGGAAGGGATGGATACGCCCCTTAAGAAGTTGATAAAAGGTCGTGCACAGGAGAGAGGAGCTCTCAGATCTCATATGTCAGATCGCATATATATTTCTGGTGATATATAGTTATTTTCAAGTGATTCAGTGAAGTAAGTTGTCTTTAGCGTGGTTAAAGCCCGGCGCATCGAACGAACTCGGAGCAGTTCCATTTTACGCTGCTCGAAACTAGGTGAAGTTGAAACGCTCACATTAACGTTTCCACCAGTCAAGATATCAAGCGCTAACTTCAGCCTGCATTATAATTCTATTGGGCAGTATAACATTGAGGTGTATAGAAGATTTGAACAATTTCACAGTTATACTTCGAAAGATATTGGAACTTTAAGGCTGCCAACAAAAGTGATTTTCTCGCAACATGAGAAACACTTTTAAAATTCCACATTATACACTACGGCGGACACGTGGAGTGCAACAGTGATATTGGAGAATACGTTTGGTATTACAACGATACATTCGACTATGGAACATTATAATCTTGCAGTGCTTTCAATGATTATAACAGTAGTTGAGATGGAAGGCTAAGGCTTTAATGCAATTGGGACATATATCGCTTGGAGTAAAGTAACAGCATGGAACTTCGTTAATCGTCTTTCTACAAAAGCGAGCATGTAGTGAACATCCAACTACACTCATGCATCGTGAATCCATCGCTGAATTATACCAGATAACAGTGGAAATATTTTCATACTCCACAACTATGAATATTTCTGCGGAAATAACTACAATAAACTTCATGGCGAATTCCTGCAAGAACTTCAGGGAACTTTCAAGAGAGGCCAGGGTTGTCCCGGCGCACAAAGAAGAGTTTTGCCAGAAGGATGTTTTTCGTATCCACGGAGCAGTGCAATTTCGGAGGAGGAAGCAGTTCGATTCTCCGAGGACGCTGATTCCAGGTTCGAGGACGGAGCACATCTTTACGCTGGTGAAATGGAACCAACAGCAGTTTTCTTTGAAAACTTTCCTCTGGAACTTCAATCAACAGATAAGGTAGTCGTGAACGTTTCTTGTAATACTTGAGTCTTGTAGCGATATCTGAGCAACCATTTTCCCATATTTTCTGTCCTATCTTTTGCCCCATTTTCTTGATTGATATTTCTGTACTCAGTACACTTCGATGATTTATGCCTTTTTCTTCGATTTTTGAGACATTGCTATGTCATTGGCATACTTAATAATTTTGGATCAGTTGAGACTGATGATTTAGATTCTTTCAGTAATTTGCATATTTTTGTAGTCACGATTTGACTGTAAAGTTAACGATTTGCTATGGCAGATTTGAATTCAGACAGCGTGTCATTTTATTAAAGTAATTCTATTCAGTAAATTACTTTGACCAATTTTCTGTCATCCTCAAGAAAGAAGAATGATTAAAAGATTTTAGAGCGTTAAAATCTATTACGATATCGACGATCTTTGAAATACTAGTCGTCTTATGAACATGATTGCAACATAGACATTTATCATTGCATTATAGACAATTTTATGAAATATGAACTTTTATTTCGATTTATTGAATACACTATAGTAATGAACATTTGATAGGAGTTTTTCTCAATTATAAATTGGAACAATAATGTTTGCATTCCACAGTCTAATTGTATTCTATTCGACTATTTTGCAGTTTAGATGAACTTTGTTTGAAGATAGTATTTTTATACTGCGTTACTTTGAAGATGTTAATCTCAATTTTGATAGACCAGGCAGGATTGTCTAATCGTATTCGCTATTAAATTTATTTGTGATTGGCAAATTTTTACTTCATATCGATTCATGAATGAAACCCACGAAGGTTAAATAATAACAGTCATTATTACAATTGATGAATATAAGAATTTTTAAAGAGGAACAATGGATGTATAATCGTTAGTTCAGTGGACGTGTAAAAGTCGCTGTTGAGTAATGCCCTTGAATAATGAAGGAGGTTCCCACAATAATTAATGAAGTTGATGAATTAATAAGTGGAGGTTTTTGTGTGTAGTTTGAAGGATTTTTATGCCATATATATATGAAGATATATGATGAATTTTGGGCCAATTTTTGTGCAATTTTGTGCGTTATAAGCGAAGTATTTTCCCGCTGGTTGTATTGTTCTTGTTCTTTGAAGATTATTCATATGAAGATACTGTTAAAATTAACAAGAGTGTTAAATAATTTGAGATAAAGATTTTGAATGGAGGTTACAGTCACAAATATTAATAAATTATTATTAAACCTTATTAAACCTGAATTTGACAGTTAAATATAACTAACCTTCATTGGTCGATTATATCAACACGATTTGAGTAATTATCAACCGGATAAACGTGTGGTTTAATGTATTTCTTGTATAAATAATATAAACAATATAATATTGTAAAATAATTTTGTAAATATCTTTGTTAAATAATTTGAAATGAAAGTGATGAATAGAGGCGTGTATAAAATTTTCAATTGTCATTTGACATTGTTATAAACAATTTATTATTGTTATAAATAATTAATTAACATTTAGAGTTTTGTTTTTATACTCTAAACAACGCTAGTTAAACAAGTGATTTGAACAATTAATCATGATTTGGGATTGTTGGAGTAATCCACTGGTGTTTGAATGAAGCATTGTAAGACATTTGCGTGATAATATTTCACTTGAGATGTGAACATTTACGTGTTTGAAAAAGGAGAGCCAAGCTCTGTGGTAACACGCTTATGCTAGGGTTGAACGAACGGGAGTCCGCTTTGACAATACAGGTGCATTGCAGCTGGCCCGGACAACTGTGTTACAGAGGCCAAGGACGTTCCATAATAGCCTTGTGGCTATAAATAAAATGTGAAGTATATAAACACGCAAAACAATTGATATATGTGTCTCATCCCAAATCCCGTTTCCATCCCCAGTGCATTATTATTTTTACGTTGCTATGAGCTTGAGAAAGCTGAAACATTATATGTAGAGAATACAAGTCCTACAGGAGGATATGGTTATGTGGTCGATGGCTTCTGATTGCCACGTGGATTTTGTTGTTTCATTTTGTTAAAATCATTCTTTATGTGAAATAAATTATAGTGCAGTTTAAAGTTTCTCGTCTTCGTTCTGGTTCATTTTAAATATCATGGTGGAGGTTATTGTGTGGGCATACTTTTAAGTGATCCAGTTGACAACCCAGTCCCCGAGATAAATTTAAGAGGTAAGTAAAGGTAAGTATGAACCCCCGTATATTTTAGTGTGTTCCACAATAATTTCTTGTTTACTATTGTGCTCTAATCTCGATAGTATCTGTCAGTGCCATTTTCATTGATGTAGCTGTGCCGGTGCGTTTGATTATTGGCAATCCGATTGAGGGGGCGGATATCTGACAGCCTACTATCCGGATATCGGGTACAGTAGGATTGGCGACCCTAAAACGTGGGGATTGTTCTACAAAACTGGATTACCAAGTAGGATTGGCGCAATCAACGTGTGGGGCTCGATTGTCTCGATTGGCACGATCAGCAAAACACTGGATTACCAAGTTATTGCAGTAGAATTGACACCGCAATTTTTGTGGAGTGTTCGAATAACATTGGATTACCAAGTTATCGATGTCAAAGGGATTGTGAAGACTCAAATAAAGAGGTTGATTCTTTGTTAGATGTCTTAGCCAATTGTAGAATTTGAGAGTGTGATTATATAGGAATAAAATGTTGTGTTGTATTAGGAAAATTACACTCAGAAAAGATCAGATCTTATACGACTTGAAAGAGGTTAAATAGGCTGGAAACTTAGAAAATCGCCTATGATCTGGAATCTTATTTTATTTGACCGGCTTATGACGTGTTTATTCATATTAAAGATAAAGTTAAATTATTTGGATTATAAATGTAAATTATTTGTGTTAGGATATTTTAAAATGAACCAAAGAAACTTGAACATGTGCTTGAGTTTATTTCAACATGAAGTGTCTACGAAGGTTAATTATAAGGTAATTATAAGTTAGATTTAAGACAGAAAATTGCTCAAATTTTATATATGGTGAAAAATGTTGCTCAGATGTTGTTATTTTGCTCTGTTTGATGTATGTCCCTAAAGCAGTTTATTATTGAAATATTATTGAAATGGCAGATGAAAGTCTGAGAATTATGTTGGAGGAGATGAAAGCTAGCATGAATAGCAGTATGAAGCAGATGATGGAGGAGAATGCTAGTAATATGTCTGCTAATTTGAAAGCTAGCATGAATGAAAGTGTGCGGGAGATGGAAGCTAGGAATACTAGTCGAATGGAGGAGAATGCTAGCATGAATGAAAGTGTAAAGCAGATGCTGGATGAAAATCTGAAAGTTCTTCAGACCAGTTCTGCAAACTTAGAGAATAATGTGTCGCGTTTACAGATCAATACCCAGGGAATCGAGAATGCTGTAACTGACATGCGCACAGACGTGTCCAATGTCCATAAAGATTTATCCAATGTGCATAAAGATGTGTCTGATGTTAAAAATGATGTTTCTAAGGTACAACAAGATCTTACCATGTTGAATCTTGATGTTGCTAATGTCCGGGGTGATATTTCATGTGCTAGAGCTGAAGTAATTGCTGTAAGGAATGATGTTGCTACTGTACAAGACAAAGTAGAAGAAGTTCAAAGAGAGGTTAGTAATGTTCGAACTGATGTATCAAATGTTCAAGTAGACATCAATAATATTCATTCAGATGTTAACGATATGCAAAGCGATATCAATAAAATACAAGTAGAAGTCAATACTGTTTTTGTAGACATTGCTAAAGTTCAGACTGATGTTAACAAAGTTAGGGAGGAAATTGAAACTTCAAAAATGCTTTGTACTCGTAACATTAGTGCATTAACAACTCGGTTAGTTGACGAGTCTGTTAGGACAACAGCTTCTTTAGCTGGTTTAAAATACGATGTAGAGGTCATGAGAACCCAAGTATTAGATCACAATCGTTTACTTAAGGAGGACATCGAAGTAGATATTGCAGAAATGTTAACTGCAAATGTAACGGTGTGGAAAGATGAATGGAACAGGTCAAGTGGGGAACATGTAGATCAGATTCAGGAACGAATTGAAAGAAAACTTGCCAGTACACAAGTAGACATTAATAACGAAGTAGTTCAGATTAGGAAAGACTTGAATGTAAGGATGGATTCGCTATCCGAAAAGCAGGTAGAGGATAGAACACAGATAGGTCAGGACGTGCAAACATTAAAGGAACAAATTCATAAGATTGTCTCTGATGTTAATGAAACTACGAGTAAGCTGCAGAATTTGAAACTAGGAGAAGCTAGCATGATGGAAACCTATAAGGAAGAATTGATTAGGAAAGTCATCACGGAAATCACAGACAAGGATACCGAAGGATTGACTGGTGAAGAGGAGAGAAATTACGTGAGAAGAGGTAACCTTAATACAGAAGAGAGAGATATTAGTCCTGAGGAACGTATATCCAGATTCAGGGAAGAAGAAGAGGATCGGAATATTGAACCCGAATGGAAGTATCGTGATAGTGGGAGGAATTATATGGATTCATATCCGAGAAATGTGACAGTCATCCGGAAGTTTGAAGACAAACCTCAAAAATTTAGCAACACTGATAGTCTCACACCGATCGAATATATCAGGAATCTTAAAGACTATTTCATAGAAGCCCACATTCCTAGAGAGAGAGAGATGAGAATCGTAGAAAGATTTCTAGCTGGAGGACCCCTCGAATGGTTTAGAGCATTTCGGTACACTTTCAGCAATTTTGACGAATTTGCAGAGGCACTGATTAAACGATTCTGGTCAATAGAAGCTCAGAATTCATTAAGAGCTGAGGTATACTCGAGGAAGTATTCAGGTACTCTTCCAACACGGTACGCTGATTTCTTCACGAGTCAACTATCACGCTTGAGATTTTTGCAACCCCCATTGTCAACAGAGCAGTTGATAGATGCGATTTCACGTATGCTGCCTGTGGAGGTAAGAAGACTGATCATATCGTCAAACATTAGAGATTTGACAAGTATGGACGAATTGTTGAGAAGGCTTGACTATACGAGTCCAATGCCAAATTTGGTACAAAAAGGTCAGAGGCACGAATTCAAAGACGTTAATACGGTCTATATGGATCAAGTGCAGCAAACTGATAAGCCTGAGGAAGGAAAAACTGAAAATGTAGGTCCTCACAGGAATAATTATTTCCGCAACCACAGATCCCAAGGTTACCGTCCATATCAGCAAAGACGAGGCTGGAATAATAATAGAGGGAATTACAACAACGGAAGAGATAGATACTACAACAATGGTTATAATCGAAATTATAACAGAAATAACCAGTACCAAAATCAGAATCAGAATTCTCAAGGTCAGGTTATGACACCCGACAAGTATCAAGAAAGAGAGAAAGAAAGTCAGCAGTATCTGAAGGAATTACGAGAAAAGGAAGCTGAAAATCAAAAGAAAAGACAGGATGTAGTGATCGATCCTGGTCCTTCTACAAGTCAGCAGAACTTGGAAAACGGATATTCAGGACAAAAGAGACAGTAAAGAGGAGAGAATACATTAGCCACACACAAACCAGAGAAGAAGAGACTTATGATTAAGGAACATAGAAGAAATATCATACAAGAGTAAGCCAATAATAATTCAATTTCGTGTTCAAGTGAATTGAGATATTTATAACACAGAGTTTAAAAACAATTTGCAACTGTTTTTAAAACGTGGTGAAGGGAGAATGCCCCCGGAAATTGAATTATATTGAGACCACGATGGCTGTATTGGCATATATGAGTAAAGTTATGGATGTCATAGTTATGACGTGGATATTCATGACGTAGGCACGGATGACGCAGATTTCATGCCAGTAGGCTGGTTGAGCCGAGATTCTTGGTGACGTCATGATTTTGTTCGAGAAAGATCTTAGATTTACGACGCAGTCGCAGGAAACAAGGTATTGTGCTAAGGAAGAAGCTACGCTATTGGAGGAGAGACTCGAACCAATGAACGATAGTTTGGAAGGAAGACGGAGATTGCTGAAACTACGATATTTAATTACTTCTGGCATGCAGATTTGTGGAAATCTATTTTCAGTTATGGCATTGATTTGGAATTTTGAAGAAATTAATTTTGAGTTTTTGAAATTTGAAAATCCGTCAAGTATAGCCAAAGTTAAAACTTCTAGCAATGACGCAGCAACAGGCTATGGAAGGGATGGATACGCCCCTTAAGAAGTTGATAAAAGGTCGTGCACAGGAGAGAGGAGCTCTCAGATCTCATATGTCAGATCGCATATATATTTCTGGTGATATATAGTTATTTTCAAGTGATTCAGTGAAGTAAGTTGTCTTTAGCGTGGTTAAAGCCCGGCGCATCGAACGAACTCGGAGCAGTTCCATTTTACGCTGCTCGAAACTAGGTGAAGTTGAAACGCTCACATTAACGTTTCCACCAGTCAAGATATCAAGCGCTAACTTCAGCCTGCATTATAATTCTATTGGGCAGTATAACATTGAGGTGTATAGAAGATTTGAACAATTTCACAGTTATACTTCGAAAGATATTGGAACTTTAAGGCTGCCAACAAAAGTGATTTTCTCGCAACATGAGAAACACTTTTAAAATTCCACATTATACACTACGGCGGACACGTGGAGTGCAACAGTGATATTGGAGAATACGTTTGGTATTACAACGATACATTCGACTATGGAACATTATAATCTTGCAGTGCTTTCAATGATTATAACAGTAGTTGAGATGGAAGGCTAAGGCTTTAATGCAATTGGGACATATATCGCTTGGAGTAAAGTAACAGCATGGAACTTCGTTAATCGTCTTTCTACAAAAGCGAGCATGTAGTGAACATCCAACTACACTCATGCATCGTGAATCCATCGCTGAATTATACCAGATAACAGTGGAAATATTTTCATACTCCACAACTATGAATATTTCTGCGGAAATAACTACAATAAACTTCATGGCGAATTCCTGCAAGAACTTCAGGGAACTTTCAAGAGAGGCCAGGGTTGTCCCGGCGCACAAAGAAGAGTTTTGCCAGAAGGATGTTTTTCGTATCCACGGAGCAGTGCAATTTCGGAGGAGGAAGCAGTTCGATTCTCCGAGGACGCTGATTCCAGGTTCGAGGACGGAGCACATCTTTACGCTGGTGAAATGGAACCAACAGCAGTTTTCTTTGAAAACTTTCCTCTGGAACTTCAATCAACAGATAAGGTAGTCGTGAACGTTTCTTGTATTATTTGAGTCTTGTAGCGATATCTGAGCAACCATTTTCCCATATTTTCTGTCCTATCTTTTGCCCCATTTTCTTGATTGATATTTCTGTACTCAGTACACTTCGATGATTTATGCCTTTTTCTTCGATTTTTGAGACATTGCTATGTCATTGGCATACTTAATAATTTTGGATCAGTAATTTGCATATTTTTGTAGTCACGATTTGACTGTAAAGTTAACGATTTGCTATGGCAGATTTGAATTCAGACAGCGTGTCATTTTATTAAAGTAATTCTATTCAGTAAATTACTTTGACCAATTTTCTGTCATCCTCAAGAAAGAAGAATGATTAAAAGATTTTAGAGCGTTAAAATCTATTACGATATCGACGATCTTTGAAATACTAGTCGTCTTATGAACATGATTGCAACATAGACATTTATCATTGCATTATAGACAATTTTATGAAATATGAACTTTTATTTCGATTTATTGAATACACTATAGTAATGAACATTTGATAGGAGTTTTTCTCAATTATAGATTGGAACAATAATGTTTGCATTCCACAGTCTAATTGTATTCTATTCGACTATTTTGCAGTTTAGATGAACTTTGTTTGAAGATAGTATTTTTATACTGCGTTACTTTGAAGATGTTAATCTCAATTTTGATAGACCAGGCAGGAGTGTCTAATCGTATTCGCTATTAAATTTATTTGTGATTGGCAAATTTTTACTTCATATCGATTCATGAATGAAACCCACGAAGGTTAAATAATAACAGTCATTATTACAATTGATGAATATAAGAATTTTTAAAGAGGAACAATGGATGTATAATCGTTAGTTCAGTGGACGTGTAAAATTCGCTGTTGAGTAATGCCCTTGAATAATGAAGGAGGTTCCCACAATAATTAATGAAGTTGATGAATTAATAAGTGGAGGTTTTTGTGTGTAGTTTGAAGGATTTTTATGCCATATATATATGAAGATATATGATGAATTTTGGGCCAATTTTTGTGCAATTTTGTGCGTTATAAGCGAAGTATTTTCCCGCTGGTTGTATTGTTCTTGTTCTTTGAAGATTATTCGTATGAAGATACTGTTAAAATTAACAAGAGTGTTAAATAATTTGAGATAAAGATTTTGAATGGAGGTTACAGTCACAAATATTAATAAATTATTATTAAACCTTATTAAACCTGAATTTGACAGTTAAATATAACTAACCTTCATTGGTCGATTATATCAACACGATTTGAGTAATTATCAACCGGATAAACGTGTGGTTTAATGTATTTCTTGTATAAATAATATAAACAATATAATATTGTAAAATAATTTTGTAAATATCTTTGTTAAATAATTTGAAATGAAAGTGATGAATAGAGGCGTGTATAAAATTTTCAATTGTCATTTGACATTGTTATAAACAATTTATTATTGTTATAAATAATTAATTAACATTTAGAGTTTTGTTTTTATACTCTAAACAACGCTAGTTAAACAAGTGATTTGAACAATTAATCATGATTTGGGATTGTTGGAGTAATCCACTGGTGTTTGAATGAAGCATTGTAAGACATTTGCGTGATAATATTTCACTTGAGATGTGAACATTTACTTTTTTGAAAAAGGAGAGCCAAGCTCTGTGGTAACACGCTTATGCTAGGGTTGAACGAACGGGAGTCCGCTTTGACAATACAGGTGCATTGCAGCTGGCCCGGACAACTGTGTTACAGAGGCCAAGGACGTTCCATAATAGCCTTGTGGCTATAAATAAAATGTGAAGTATATAAACACGCAAAACAATTGATATATGTGTCTCATCCCAAATCCCGTTTCCATCCCCAGTGCATTATTATTTTTACGTTGCTATGAGCTTGAGAAAGCTGAAACATTATATGTAGAGAATACAAGTCCTACAGGAGGATATGGTTATGTGGTCGATGGCTTCTGATTGCCACGTGGATTTTGTTGTTTCATTTTGTTAAAATCATTCTTTATGTGAAATAAATTATAGTGCAGTTTAAAGTTTCTCGTCTTCGTTCTGGTTCATTTTAAATATCATGGTGGAGGTTATTGTGTGGGCATACTTTTAAGTGATCCAGTTGACAACCCAGTCCCCGAGATAAATTTAAGAGGTAAGTAAAGGTAAGTATGAACCCCCGTATATTTTAGTGTGTTCCACAATAATTTCTTGTTTACTATTGTGCTCTAATCTCGATAGTATCTGTCAGTGCCATTTTCATTGATGTAGCTGTGCCGGTGCGTTTGATTATTGGCAATCCGATTGAGGGGGCGGATATCTGACAGCCTACTATCCGGATATCGGGTACAGTACCTGTACAGTGAGTATTACTACTATAGTACTGTGAGTATTACTACTATAGTACAATGAGTATTACTACTATACTACCTGTACAGTGAGTATTACTACTATAGAACCTGTAGAGTGTGTATTACTACTATAGTACCAGTACAGTGTGTATTACTACTATAGTACCAGTACTGTGAGTATTACTACTATAGTACCTGTACAGTGTGTATTACTACTATAGTACCTGTACAGTGTGTATTACTACTATAGTACCTGTACAGTGTGTATTACTACTATGGTACCAGTACAGTGAGTATTACTACTATAGTACCTGTACAGTGTGTATTACTACTATAGTACATGTACTGTGAGTATTACTACTATAGTACCTGTACAGTGAGTATTACTACTATAGTACCAGTAAAGTGTGTATTACTACTATAGTACCAGTAGAGTGTGTTTTACTACTATAGTACCAGTACAGTGTGTATTACTACTATAGTACCTGTACAGTGAGTATTACTACTATAGCACCAGTAGAGTGTGTATTACTACTATAGTACCAGTAGAGTGAGTATTACTACTATAGTACCTGTACAGTGTGTATTACTACTATGGTACCTGTACAGTGAGTATTACTACTATAGTACATGTACTGTCAGTACTACTATAGTACCTGAACAGTGAGTATTACTACTATAGTACCAGTAGAGTGTGTATTACTACTACAGTACCAGTAGAGTGAGTATTACTACTATAGTACCTGTACTGTGAGTATTACTACTATAGTACCTGTACAGTGTGTATTACTACTATAGTACATGTACTGTGAGTATTACTACTATAGTACCTGTACAGTGAGTATTACTACTATAGTACCAGTAAAGTGTGTATTACTACTATAGTACCAGTAGAGTGTGTTTTACTACTATAGTACCTGTACAGTGAGTATTACTACTATAGTACCTGTACAGTGAGTATTACTACTATAGTACCTGTACAGTGAGTATTACTACTATAGTACCAGTAGAGTGTGTATTACTACTATAGTACCAGTAGAGTGAGTATTACTACTATAGTACCTGTACTGTGAGTGTTACTACTATAGTACCTGTACAGTGTGTATTACTACTATAGTACATGTAATGTGAGTATTACTACTATAGTACCTGTACAGTGAGTATTACTACTATAGTACCAGTAAAGTGTGTATTACTACTATAGTACCAGTAGAGTGTGTTTTATTACTATAGTACCAGTACAGTGTGTATTACTACTATAGTACCTGTACAGTGAGTATTACTACTATAGTACATGTAATGTGAGTATTACTACTATAGTACCTGTACAGTGAGTATTACTACTATAGTACCAGTAAGTGTGTATTACTACTATAGTACCAGTAGAGTGTGTTTTATTACTATAGTACCAGTAGAGTGTGTATTACTACTATAGTACCAGTAGAGTGAGTATTACTATTATAGTACCTGTACTGTGAGTATTACTACTATAGTACCTGTACAGTGTGTATTACTACTATAGTACATGTACTGTGAGTATTACTACTATAGTACCTGTACAGTGAGTATTACTACTATAGTACCAGTAAAGTGTGTATTACTACTATAGTACCAGTAGAGTGTGTTTTACTACTATAGTACCAGTACAGTGTGTATTACTACTATAGTAACTGTACAGTGAGTATTACTACTATAGTACCAGTAGAGTGTGTATTACTACTATAGTACCAGTAGAGTGGGTATTACTACTATAGTACCTGTACAGTGTGTATTACTACTATAGTACCTGTACAGTGAGTATTACTACTATAGTACATGTACTGTGAGTATTACTACTATAGTACCTGTACAGTGAGTATTACTACTATAGTACCAGTAGAGTGTGTATTACTACTATAGTACCAGTAGAGTGAGTATTACTACTATAGTACCTGTACTGTGAGTATTACTACTATAGTACCTGTACAGTGTGTATTACTACTATAGTACCAGTAGAGTGTGTTTTATTACTATAGTGCCAGTACAATGTGTATTACTACTATAGTACATGTACAGTGTGTATTACTACTATAGTACATGTAATGTGAGTATTACTACTATAGTACCTGTACAGTGAGTATTACTACTATAGTACCAGTAAAGTGTGTATTACTACTATAGTACCAGTAGAGTGTGTTTTATTACTATAGTACCAGTACAGTGTGTATTACTACTATAGTACCTGTACAGTGAGTATTACTACTATAGTACCAGTAGAGTGTGTATTACTACTATAGTACCTGTACAGTGTGTATTACTACTATAGTACCTGTACAGTGTGTATTACTACTATAGTACCAGTAGAGTGTGTATTACTACTATAGTACCAGTACAGTGTGTATTACTACTATAGTACCTGCACATTGAGCATTACTAATATAGTACCTGTACAGTGTGTATTGCTACTATAGTACCTGTACAGTGTGTATTACTACTATAGTACCTGTACAGTGAGTATTACTACTATAGTACCAGTAAAGTGTGTATTACTACTATAGTACCTGTACAGTGTGTATTACTACTATAGTACCTGTACAGTGTGTATTACTACTATAGTACCAGTAGAGTGTGTATTACTACTATAGTACCAGTACAGTGTGTATTACTACTATAGTACCTGTACAGTGAGTATAACTACTATAGTACCAGTAGAGTGTGTATTACTACTATGGTACCTGTACAGTGGGTATTACTACTATAGTACCAGTAGAGTGTGTATTACTACTATAGTACCAGTAGAGTGTGTATTACTACTATAGTACCAGTACAGTGTGTATTACTACTATAGTACCTGTACAGTGAGTATTACTACTATAGTACCAGTAGAGTGAGTATTACTACTATAGTACCAGTAGAGTGAGTATTACTACTATAGTACCTGTACAGTGTGTATTACTACTATAGTACCTGTACAGTGTGTATTACTACTATAGTACCTGTACAGAGAGTATTACTACTATAGTATCTGTACTGTGAGTATTACTACTATATTACCTGTACAGTGTGTATTACTACTATAGTACCTGTACAGTGTGTATTACTACAATAGTATCTGTACTGTGAGTATTACTACTATAGTACCAGTACAGTGTGTATTACTACTATAGTACCTGTACTGTGAGTATTACTACTATAGTACCAGTACAGTGTGTATTACTACTATAGTACCTGCACAGTGACTATTACTACTATAGTACCACTACAGTGTGTATTAATACTATAGTACCTGTACAGTGTGTATTACTACTATAGTACCAGTACAGTGAGTATTACTACTATAGTACCAGTAGAGTGTGTATTACTACTATAGTACCTGTACAGTGTGTATTACTATTATAGTACCACTACAGTGTGTATTACTACAATAGTACCTGTGCAGTGAGTATTACTACTATAGTACCTGTACAGTGTGTATTACTACTATAGTACCAGTACAGTGTGTATTACTACTATAGTACCTGTACAGTGAGTATTACTACTATAGTACCAGTACAGTGTGTATTACTACTATAGTACCTGTACAGTGAGTATTACTCCTATAGTACCAGTAGAGTGTGTATTACTACAATAGTACCTGTACAGTGTGTATTACTACTATAGTACCTGTACAGTGTGTATTACTACTATAGTACCTGTACAGTGTGTATTACTACTATAGTACCTGTACAGTGTGTATTACTACTATAGTACCAGTACTGTGAGTATTACTACTACAGTACCTCTACAGTGTGTATTACTACTATAGTACCAGTACAGTGTGTATTACTACTATAGTACCTGTACAGTGAGTATTACTACTATCATGACGAATAGAAGGACCTAGTGTGAGGACTCCGTCATTTTAGCACGGTCGTTTCTGGTCCCGCCGCTACAAGCACTGCAAGCGGGTATGTCCAACACGTGCTGTGTTTCCGTCGAGCCGGTTCATAGAAAGTGCGCGAGAAGTTACTGTGTGAGATATTTGTGTGAATTAAATTGAATTTTCTTTGCTTTCAGTTCTTAAATTCAGTTCATTGTGTCTTGTGTACATCAGCGTTTTGTGTTTTGTGTACTTCAAACATATTTCTTATGTGGCTTGGTTCATTTAATAGTTCAACATGCCTTATTGTTTTGTACCTGGCTGTAAGTCAGGGTATGGTCGAGTAGTTGACGATATACGATTTTTTTCACCACCGAAGGATACAAATCAATTTGAAAAATGGGCCAGAGCTATTCCACGAAAGGATACGAAGTTAACGCGTAGTAGTAGAATTTGTCAAATTCATTTCTCTGGTGATTTGATAGTAAAATCAGATAATTTTATAGTGAATGGTGAAGAAGTGAAAATCTCTCGTATGAGGTGGAAGTTACGTCCTGGAGCAGTGCCTCATATTTTCCCTAATTTACCGAAGTACCTGTCAAGTGAGAATAAGTCCCGTAAAGCTCCTAACAGGAAAAAGAATCTCGATACCACCAGGAAGAGAAGAAAGAAGATTGAAGATGGGAGTGAAGCAACGAATGAGGCATTAAAAGGTCAGTCTAATGTTGATAAGAATTTGGGTCATTCTAGTGTACTTACCGATGCTGAAAAGACTATAATATTGCTCAAAAGGCGCCTAAAGAATGCTAACCGTAATTTAATTCGCGTTAGATCCTGCCTCAACTCAGCAAAATCGAGAATTAATTTGCTGGAGAAGCAGGTTCGACATTCACAGGCATTTAATTACAAAGATAACAAACACCTTAGCAAGAAGGAAAAGATGATAATAGACACTATGCTCAAGAAATGCCAGGTAAAATCTCCCAATGGTATGAGGTACAGCAATGAATTCATTTTAGAGAGTTTATTGTTGAGAATAAAATCACCGAAAGGATTTCGTCATTGTCGGCGACATAATCTCTTGCCTCTGCTCTCAGAAAGTCACTTGAGAAAACTTTGTAAAGGACTTAAGTGCCCTTATGGAGTTAATACGCATAGTATAAATGCTATTTCAGACTATTTTAAGGAAGAAAAGAATGATAATTCACGTTACGGTGTTGTAATTTTCGATGAAGTGAAGCTAAGAGAAGAAATCCAGTTTAATAGTTTTTCTCATAAAGTAGATGGATTAGTTGATTTAGGTGAACACACACCTGACCTCCAGAAGAACGTACTTGCAAATCACGCTCTAGTGTTTATGTTCGTACCATTCATGCATAATTGGGTGCAGCCAGTTGCTGTTTATGCAAGCAGAAATGCTACTCCAGGGGACATTCTCGCAAAAATTTTAATACAGGTGATTTTGCAGTTAGAAGAGGCTGGGGCGAGGGTGGTTGGCTTTACTTGTGATGGTAGTCAGACAAATAAAAAGGCCTGGAGATCGTTAGGAGTTAGTGGCAAGACAAGCTCTCTACAACCTCACATCCTTAATCCTGCAGATGTTACGAGAAAGATCTGGGCTTTCTCAGACTTCGTTCATGTATTGAAATGCATAAGAAACCACTTTCATGATAAAGTAGAACTTCTCTATAATGACAAAATTATTATTTTCAATTTTTATAGGGAACTGTTCAAAGAAGATCTCTCAGGGTATGCTGGGCTTAGAGCATGCCCCAAGCTGACAGTTGCTCATTTAGACCCATCATCTTTCCAGAGAATGAACGCTAGGCTTGCATTCCAACTTTTCAGTGACAGTGTTGCCAAAGGTATTAAATTTTATCGAGAAATGGGACTGGCAGGATTACAAGGTAGTGAGGACACTGAGACATTTACCAGTGATATAAATGTTGTTGCTGATGCACTCAATGCATTCATTCCGTCTCAGGCTCTTCGTAAAGGTTCACCTTCTCATACAGCTATTGTTAATTTTCTTCAGACCGTGAGATCTACCAATAATACCTTTGCCTCCAATAGAACCTTGGAATCACTAGTAGTAACCCTACAGAGTACTTTGGAGATATGTGAATGGCTTTGGGAGAAAGGTTATAAGTATGTGTTGACAGGAAAGCTCACCCAAGATCCCTTGGAACGGCACTTCGGAATTATGCGGTCTTTCAGTTCAGATGATCATCCATCGACAATAGATTTCCTTCATTTGCATCTACTTCAATGTATATACGTCCCTATAAAACAGGCTTTAAATGTTGGTGGAAATTGTGAACCTAAACGGGAGCAGATCTTGACCTCGTATGTTAATCAGATGCGTATATTAGCCCGGAATGCGGAAGTGCATAACAAGACAGTGAAGGAATCAGTGGAAACTTCCATTAAGGAAAAAATTGTGGTTCGAGATGCAGTAAATATCGAAGACTGGGAAAGCTCTGTACCTGAATTTGACAGCGCAGTTCGAAACTCTTCGATTGATAAGTGTTTAGTGTACCATTTGGCTGGCTATGTTGTTAAGCACTCTTCTAAATTTATTAAGTGTTCGCCTTGTGCTCATTCTCTACGTGACAATAATCTAAATAAATTTTCAGTTCTTACCGAAATAAAGGACTACGGCTCAATGAACAATGAAGTGTTTCTAACACGTCCTTCGAGAAGTGTATGTGACATCCTTTTCCAGGCCGAGAAAGTAATTACCGGAAAATTAAACTCAAAATCGATGTGGAGCGAAATATTTTTTGATTGCATCGATTCCATAGAAACAATTTCAGTTGATCCTTCAGGAGCTGGCTGTTGTCTTCAGCATGTCATGAATGTTATCCCCAGACTTGTTTATCATTATATAAAGTGCCGATTTTTCTTCAGAACGAAGGAAATCCGCCGAGATTTGCAATGTCGAACATCCGCCAAGTCTTCACGCAAGCTTTCAAAAGTCCAGTAGCCGACAAAATGAATTGGTAAGTAGGGTGTTACTTTAAATAGTTTATGAGTGCTTGTTTTAATATGCTGGGGATTATGTTTTTTTTTAATCTGTGTCTGTATACTCCAGGAATCTGTGCTTATCGTAACATGTAATGAATACCGTAGTTCTTATTTCCGTGAATTATATTTTCCATTGTGCCTTGCCGTGCTATTTTAATTGTAATCGCTAATTACTTTTTAAAAGAGTATTAGTTACAAAGTCATTCGTTTCCCTTAGCAGCATCCCTAAGACCAGCTGAGCTAACACCGGCAGCGTGGAACTAGCCCCCTCCAACGCTGCCTGGCGGGGCGCGCTTGAACTTGATGAGTCTGCTCACTTTCCCTTTCATTCGTCATGCTACTATGGTACCTGTACAGTGTGTATTACTACAGTAGTACCAGTACAGTGAGTATTAGTACTATAGTACCTGTACAGTGTATTACTACTATAGTACCTGTACAGTGAGTATAACTACTATAGTACCAGTACAGTGAGTATTATCACTATAGTACCAGTACAGTGTGTATTACTACTATAGTACCTGTACAGTGTGTATTACTACTATATTATCTGTTCAGTGTGTATTACTACTATAGTACCAGTACTGTGAGTATTACTACTACAGTACCTCTACAGTGTGTATTACTACTATAGTACCAGTACAGTGTGTATTACTACTATAGTACCTGTACAGTGAGTATTACTACTATAGTACCTGTACAGTGTGTATTACTACTATAGTACCAGTACAGTGAGTATTACTACTATAGTACCTGTACTGTGAGTATTACTACTATAGTACCTGTACTGTGAGTATTACTACTATAGTACCTGTACAGTGAGTATTACTACTATAGTACCTGTACAGTGTGTATTACTACTATAGTACCTGTACAGTGTGTATTACTACTATAGTACCTGTACTGTGAGTATTACTACTATAGTACCTGTACTGTGAGTATTACTACTTTAGTACCTGTACAGTGAGTATTACTACTATAGTACCTGTACAGTGTGTATTACTACTATAGTACCTGTACAGTGAGTATTACTACTATAGTACCTGTACAGTGAGTATTACTACTATTGTACCTGTACAGTGAGTATTACTACTATAGTACCTGTACAGTGTGTATTACTACTATAGTACCTGTACTGTGAGTATTACTACTATAGTACCAGTACAGTGAGTATTACTACTATAGTACCAGTACAGTGAGTATTACTACTATAGTACCTGTACAGTGTTTATTACTACTATAGTACCTGTACAGTGTGTATTACTACAATAGTACCTGTACTGTAGTATTACTACTATAGTACCTGTACTGTGAGTATTACTACTAGAGTACCTGTACAGTGTGTATTACTACTATAGTACCTGTACTTTGAGTATTACTACTATAGTACCAGTACAGTGTGTATTACTACTATAGGACCTGTACAGTGAGTATTACTACTATAGTACCAGTACAGTGAGTATTACTACTATAGTACCTGTACAGTGTGTATTAGTACTATAGTACCAGTACAGTGAGTATTACTACTATAGTACCTGTACTGTGAGTATTACTACTATAGTACCAGTACAGTGAGTATTACTACTATAGTACCTGTACAGTGTGTATTAGTACTATAGTACCAGTACAGTGAGTATTACTACTATAGTACCTGTACAGTGTGTATTAGTACTATAGTACCAGTACAGTGTGTATTACTACTATAGTACCTGTACTGTGAGTATTACTACTACAGTACCTGTACAGTGAGTATTACTACTATAGTACAGTGTGTATTACTACCATTGTACCTGTACAGTGTGTATTGCTACTATAGTACCTGTACCGTGTGTATTACTACCATTGTACCTGTACAGTGTGTATTGCTACTATAGTACCTGTACTGTGGGTATTACTACTATAGTACCAGTACAGTGTGTATAACTACTATAGTACCTGTACAGTGTGTATTACTAGTATAGTACCTGTACAGTGTGTATTATTACTATAGTACCACTACAGTGTGTATTACTACTATAGTACCTGTACAGTGTGTATTACTACTATAGTACCTGTACAGTGTGTATTACTACTATAGTACCAGTACAGTGAGTATTAGTACAATAGTACCAGTACAGTGTGTATTACTACTATAGTACCAGTACAGTGTGTATTACTACAATAGTACCAGTACAGTGTGTATTACTACTATAGTACCAGTACAGTGAGTATTACTACTATAGTACCTGTACAGTGAGTATTACTACGATAGTACTTGTACAGTGAGTATTACTACGATAGTACCAGTACAGTGTGTATTACTACTATAGTACCAGTACAGTGAGTATTACTACTATAGTACCTGTACAGTGAGTATTACTACGATAGTACCAGTACAGTGTGTATTACTACTATAGTACCTGTACAGTGCGTATTAGTACAATAGTACCAGTACAGTGAGTATTACTACTATAGTACCTGTACATTGCGTATTAGTACAATAGTACCAGTACAGTGCGTATTACTACTATAGTACCAGTACAGTGTGTATTACTACTATAGTACCTGTACAGTGAGTATTACTACTATAGTACCAGTACAGTGTGTATTAGTACAATAGTACCAGTACAGTGTGTATTACTACTGTAGTACCAGTACAGTGAGTATTACTACTATAGTACCTGTACAGTGCGTATTAGTACCATAGTACCAGTACAGTGCGTATTACTACTGTAGTACCAGTACAGTGAGTATTACTACTATAGTACCTGTACAGTGCGTATTAGTACAATAGTACCAGTACAGTGCGAATTACTACTATAGTACCAGTACAGTGAGTATTACTACTATAGTACCAGTACAGTGTGTATTACTACTGTAGTACCAGTACAGTGAGTATTACTACTATAGTACCAGTACAGTGTGTATTAGTACAATAGTACCAGTACAGTGCGCATTACTACTGTAGTACCAGTACAGTGAGTATTACTACTATAGTACCTGTACAGTGCGTATTAGTACAATAGTACCAGTACAGTGCGTATTACTACTATAGTTAGTATTACTACTATAGTACCAGTACAGTGTGTATTACTACTGTAGTACCAGTACAGTGAGTATTACTACTATAGTACCAGTACAGCGTGTATTACTACTGTAGTACCAGTACAGTGAGTATTACTACTATAGTACCTGTACAGTGCGTATTAGTACAATAGTACCAGTACAGTGCGTATTACTACTGTAGTACCAGTACAGTGAGTATTACTACTATAGTACCTGTACAGTGCGTATTAGTACAATAGTACCAGTACAGTGAGTATTACTACTATAGTACCAGTACAGTGTGTATTAGTACAATAGTACCAGTACAGTGTGTATTACTACTATAGTACCTGTACAGTGTGTATTACTACAATAGTACCAGTACAGTGAGTATTACTACTATAGTACCTGTACAGTGAGTATTACTACTATAGTACCTGTACAGTGAGTATTACTACTATAGTATCTGTACAGTGAGTATTACTACTATAGTACCAGTACAGTGTGTATTACTACTGTAGTACCAGTACAGTGAGTATTACTACTATAGTACCTGTACAGTGTGTATTACTACAATAGTACCTGTACAGTGAGTATTACTACTATAGTACCTGTACAGTGAGTATTACTACTATAGTACCAGTAGAGTGAGTATTACTACTATAGTACCAGTAGAGTGAGTATTACTACTATAGTACCTGTACAGTGTGTATTACTACTATAGTACCTGTACAGTGTGTATTACTACTATAGTACCTGTACAGAGAGTATTACTACTATAGTATCTGTACTGTGAGTATTACTACTATATTACCTGTACAGTGTGTATTACTACTATAGTACCTGTACAGTGTGTATTACTACAATAGTATCTGTACTGTGAGTATTACTACTATAGTACCAGTACAGTGTGTATTACTACTATAGTACCTGTACTGTGAGTATTACTACTATAGTACCAGTACAGTGTGTATTACTACTATAGTACCTGCACAGTGACTATTACTACTATAGTACCACTACAGTGTGTATTAATACTATAGTACCTGTACAGTGTGTATTACTACTATAGTACCAGTACAGTGAGTATTACTACTATAGTACCAGTAGAGTGTGTATTACTACTATAGTACCTGTACAGTGTGTATTACTATTATAGTACCACTACAGTGTGTATTACTACAATAGTACCTGTGCAGTGAGTATTACTACTATAGTACCTGTACAGTGTGTATTACTACTATAGTACCAGTACAGTGTGTATTACTACTATAGTACCTGTACAGTGAGTATTACTACTATAGTACCAGTACAGTGTGTATTACTACTATAGTACCTGTACAGTGAGTATTACTCCTATAGTACCAGTAGAGTGTGTATTACTACAATAGTACCTGTACAGTGTGTATTACTACTATAGTACCTGTACAGTGTGTATTACTACTATAGTACCTGTACAGTGTGTATTACTACTATAGTACCTGTACAGTGTGTATTACTACTATAGTACCAGTACTGTGAGTATTACTACTACAGTACCTCTACAGTGTGTATTACTACTATAGTACCAGTACAGTGTGTATTACTACTATAGTACCTGTACAGTGAGTATTACTACTATCATGACGAATAGAAGGACCTAGTGTGAGGACTCCGTCATTTTAGCACGGTCGTTTCTGGTCCCGCCGCTACAAGCACTGCAAGCGGGTATGTCCAACACGTGCTGTGTTTCCGTCGAGCCGGTTCATAGAAAGTGCGCGAGAAGTTACTGTGTGAGATATTTGTGTGAATTAAATTGAATTTTCTTTGCTTTCAGTTCTTAAATTCAGTTCATTGTGTCTTGTGTACATCAGCGTTTTGTGTTTTGTGTACTTCAAACATATTTCTTATGTGGCTTGGTTCATTTAATAGTTCAACATGCCTTATTGTTTTGTACCTGGCTGTAAGTCAGGGTATGGTCGAGTAGTTGACGATATACGATTTTTTTCACCACCGAAGGATACAAATCAATTTGAAAAATGGGCCAGAGCTATTCCACGAAAGGATACGAAGTTAACGCGTAGTAGTAGAATTTGTCAAATTCATTTCTCTGGTGATTTGATAGTAAAATCAGATAATTTTATAGTGAATGGTGAAGAAGTGAAAATCTCTCGTATGAGGTGGAAGTTACGTCCTGGAGCAGTGCCTCATATTTTCCCTAATTTACCGAAGTACCTGTCAAGTGAGAATAAGTCCCGTAAAGCTCCTAACAGGAAAAAGAATCTCGATACCACCAGGAAGAGAAGAAAGAAGATTGAAGATGGGAGTGAAGCAACGAATGAGGCATTAAAAGGTCAGTCTAATGTTGATAAGAATTTGGGTCATTCTAGTGTACTTACCGATGCTGAAAAGACTATAATATTGCTCAAAAGGCGCCTAAAGAATGCTAACCGTAATTTAATTCGCGTTAGATCCTGCCTCAACTCAGCAAAATCGAGAATTAATTTGCTGGAGAAGCAGGTTCGACATTCACAGGCATTTAATTACAAAGATAACAAACACCTTAGCAAGAAGGAAAAGATGATAATAGACACTATGCTCAAGAAATGCCAGGTAAAATCTCCCAATGGTATGAGGTACAGCAATGAATTCATTTTAGAGAGTTTATTGTTGAGAATAAAATCACCGAAAGGATTTCGTCATTGTCGGCGACATAATCTCTTGCCTCTGCCCTCAGAAAGTCACTTGAGAAAACTTTGTAAAGGACTTAAGTGCCCTTATGGAGTTAATACGCATAGTATAAATGCTATTTCAGACTATTTTAAGGAAGAAAAGAATGATAATTCACGTTACGGTGTTGTAATTTTCGATGAAGTGAAGCTAAGAGAAGAAATCCAGTTTAATAGTTTTTCTCATAAAGTAGATGGATTAGTTGATTTAGGTGAACACACACCTGACCTCCAGAAGAACGTACTTGCAAATCACGCTCTAGTGTTTATGTTCGTACCATTCATGCATAATTGGGTGCAGCCAGTTGCTGTTTATGCAAGCAGAAATGCTACTCCAGGGGACATTCTCGCAAAAATTTTAATACAGGTGATTTTGCAGTTAGAAGAGGCTGGGGCGAGGGTGGTTGGCTTTACTTGTGATGGTAGTCAGACAAATAAAAAGGCCTGGAGATCGTTAGGAGTTAGTGGCAAGACAAGCTCTCTACAACCTCACATCCTTAATCCTGCAGATGTTACGAGAAAGATCTGGGCTTTCTCAGACTTCGTTCATGTATTGAAATGCATAAGAAACCACTTTCATGATAAAGTAGAACTTCTCTATAATGACAAAATTATTAATTTCAATTTTTATAGGGAACTGTTCAAAGAAGATCTCTCAGGGTATGCTGGGCTTAGAGCATGCCCCAAGCTGACAGTTGCTCATTTAGACCCATCATCTTTCCAGAGAATGAACGCTAGGCTTGCATTCCAACTTTTCAGTGACAGTGTTGCCAAAGGTATTAAATTTTATCGAGAAATGGGACTGGCAGGATTACAAGGTAGTGAGGACACTGAGACATTTACCAGTGATATAAATGTTGTTGCTGATGCACTCAATGCATTCATTCCGTCTCAGGCTCTTCGTAAAGGTTCACCTTCTCATACAGCTATTGTTAATTTTCTTCAGACCGTGAGATCTACCAATAATACCTTTGCCTCCAATAGAACCTTGGAATCACTAGTAGTAACCCTACAGAGTACTTTGGAGATATGTGAATGGCTTTGGGAGAAAGGTTATAAGTATGTGTTGACAGGAAAGCTCACCCAAGATCCCTTGGAACGGCACTTCGGAATTATGCGGTCTTTCAGTTCAGATGATCATCCATCGACAATAGATTTCCTTCATTTGCATCTACTTCAATGTATATACGTCCCTATAAAACAGGCTTTAAATGTTGGTGGAAATTGTGAACCTAAACGGGAGCAGATCTTGACCTCGTATGTTAATCAGATGCGTATATTAGCCCGGAATGCGGAAGTGCATAACAAGACAGTGAAGGAATCAGTGGAAACTTCCATTAAGGAAAAAATTGTGGTTCGAGATGCAGTAAATATCGAAGACTGGGAAAGCTCTGTACCTGAATTTGACAGCGCAGTTCGAAACTCTTCGATTGATAAGTGTTTAGTGTACCATTTGGCTGGCTATGTTGTTAAGCACTCTTCTAAATTTATTAAGTGTTCGCCTTGTGCTCATTCTCTACGTGACAATAATCTAAATAAATTTTCAGTTCTTACCGAAATAAAGGACTACGGCTCAATGAACAATGAAGTGTTTCTAACACGTCCTTCGAGAAGTGTATGTGACATCCTTTTCCAGGCCGAGAAAGTAATTACCGGAAAATTAAACTCAAAATCGATGTGGAGCGAAATATTTTTTGATTGCATCGATTCCATAGAAACAATTTCAGTTGATCCTTCAGGAGCTGGCTGTTGTCTTCAGCATGTCATGAATGTTATCCCCAGACTTGTTTATCATTATATAAAGTGCCGATTTTTCTTCAGAACGAAGGAAATCCGCCGAGATTTGCAATGTCGAACATCCGCCAAGTCTTCACGCAAGCTTTCAAAAGTCCAGTAGCCGACAAAATGAATTGGTAAGTAGGGTGTTACTTTAAATAGTTTATGAGTGCTTGTTTTAATATGCTGGGGATTATGTTTTTTTTTAATCTGTGTCTGTATACTCCAGGAATCTGTGCTTATCGTAACATGTAATGAATACCGTAGTTCTTATTTCCGTGAATTATATTTTCCATTGTGCCTTGCCGTGCTATTTTAATTGTAATCGCTAATTACTTTTTAAAAGAGTATTAGTTACAAAGTCATTCGTTTCCCTTAGCAGCATCCCTAAGACCAGCTGAGCTAACACCGGCAGCGTGGAACTAGCCCCCTCCAACGCTGCCTGGCGGGGCGCGCTTGAACTTGATGAGTCTGCTCACTTTCCCTTTCATTCGTCATGCTACTATGGTACCTGTACAGTGTGTATTACTACAGTAGTACCAGTACAGTGAGTATTAGTACTATAGTACCTGTACAGTGTATTACTACTATAGTACCTGTACAGTGAGTATAACTACTATAGTACCAGTACAGTGAGTATTATCACTATAGTACCAGTACAGTGTGTATTACTACTATAGTACCTGTACAGTGTGTATTACTACTATATTATCTGTTCAGTGTGTATTACTACTATAGTACCAGTACTGTGAGTATTACTACTACAGTACCTCTACAGTGTGTATTACTACTATAGTACCAGTACAGTGTGTATTACTACTATAGTACCTGTACAGTGAGTATTACTACTATAGTACCTGTACAGTGTGTATTACTACTATAGTACCAGTACAGTGAGTATTACTACTATAGTACCTGTACTGTGAGTATTACTACTATAGTACCTGTACTGTGAGTATTACTACTATAGTACCTGTACAGTGAGTATTACTACTATAGTACCTGTACAGTGTGTATTACTACTATAGTACCTGTACAGTGTGTATTACTACTATAGTACCTGTACTGTGAGTATTACTACTATAGTACCTGTACTGTGAGTATTACTACTTTAGTACCTGTACAGTGAGTATTACTACTATAGTACCTGTACAGTGTGTATTACTACTATAGTACCTGTACAGTGAGTATTACTACTATAGTACCTGTACAGTGAGTATTACTACTATTGTACCTGTACAGTGAGTATTACTACTATAGTACCTGTACAGTGTGTATTACTACTATAGTACCTGTACTGTGAGTATTACTACTATAGTACCAGTACAGTGAGTATTACTACTATAGTACCAGTACAGTGAGTATTACTACTATAGTACCTGTACAGTGTTTATTACTACTATAGTACCTGTACAGTGTGTATTACTACAATAGTACCTGTACTGTAGTATTACTACTATAGTACCTGTACTGTGAGTATTACTACTAGAGTACCTGTACAGTGTGTATTACTACTATAGTACCTGTACTTTGAGTATTACTACTATAGTACCAGTACAGTGTGTATTACTACTATAGGACCTGTACAGTGAGTATTACTACTATAGTACCAGTACAGTGAGTATTACTACTATAGTACCTGTACAGTGTGTATTAGTACTATAGTACCAGTACAGTGAGTATTACTACTATAGTACCTGTACTGTGAGTATTACTACTATAGTACCAGTACAGTGAGTATTACTACTATAGTACCTGTACAGTGTGTATTAGTACTATAGTACCAGTACAGTGAGTATTACTACTATAGTACCTGTACAGTGTGTATTAGTACTATAGTACCAGTACAGTGTGTATTACTACTATAGTACCTGTACTGTGAGTATTACTACTACAGTACCTGTACAGTGAGTATTACTACTATAGTACAGTGTGTATTACTACCATTGTACCTGTACAGTGTGTATTGCTACTATAGTACCTGTACCGTGTGTATTACTACCATTGTACCTGTACAGTGTGTATTGCTACTATAGTACCTGTACTGTGGGTATTACTACTATAGTACCAGTACAGTGTGTATAACTACTATAGTACCTGTACAGTGTGTATTACTAGTATAGTACCTGTACAGTGTGTATTATTACTATAGTACCACTACAGTGTGTATTACTACTATAGTACCTGTACAGTGTGTATTACTACTATAGTACCTGTACAGTGTGTATTACTACTATAGTACCAGTACAGTGAGTATTAGTACAATAGTACCAGTACAGTGTGTATTACTACTATAGTACCAGTACAGTGTGTATTACTACAATAGTACCAGTACAGTGTGTATTACTACTATAGTACCAGTACAGTGAGTATTACTACTATAGTACCTGTACAGTGAGTATTACTACGATAGTACTTGTACAGTGAGTATTACTACGATAGTACCAGTACAGTGTGTATTACTACTATAGTACCAGTACAGTGAGTATTACTACTATAGTACCTGTACAGTGAGTATTACTACGATAGTACCAGTACAGTGTGTATTACTACTATAGTACCTGTACAGTGCGTATTAGTACAATAGTACCAGTACAGTGAGTATTACTACTATAGTACCTGTACATTGCGTATTAGTACAATAGTACCAGTACAGTGCGTATTACTACTATAGTACCAGTACAGTGTGTATTACTACTATAGTACCTGTACAGTGAGTATTACTACTATAGTACCAGTACAGTGTGTATTAGTACAATAGTACCAGTACAGTGTGTATTACTACTGTAGTACCAGTACAGTGAGTATTACTACTATAGTACCTGTACAGTGCGTATTAGTACCATAGTACCAGTACAGTGCGTATTACTACTGTAGTACCAGTACAGTGAGTATTACTACTATAGTACCTGTACAGTGCGTATTAGTACAATAGTACCAGTACAGTGCGAATTACTACTATAGTACCAGTACAGTGAGTATTACTACTATAGTACCAGTACAGTGTGTATTACTACTGTAGTACCAGTACAGTGAGTATTACTACTATAGTACCAGTACAGTGTGTATTAGTACAATAGTACCAGTACAGTGCGCATTACTACTGTAGTACCAGTACAGTGAGTATTACTACTATAGTACCTGTACAGTGCGTATTAGTACAATAGTACCAGTACAGTGCGTATTACTACTATAGTTAGTATTACTACTATAGTACCAGTACAGTGTGTATTACTACTGTAGTACCAGTACAGTGAGTATTACTACTATAGTACCAGTACAGCGTGTATTACTACTGTAGTACCAGTACAGTGAGTATTACTACTATAGTACCTGTACAGTGCGTATTAGTACAATAGTACCAGTACAGTGCGTATTACTACTGTAGTACCAGTACAGTGAGTATTACTACTATAGTACCTGTACAGTGCGTATTAGTACAATAGTACCAGTACAGTGAGTATTACTACTATAGTACCAGTACAGTGTGTATTAGTACAATAGTACCAGTACAGTGTGTATTACTACTATAGTACCTGTACAGTGTGTATTACTACAATAGTACCAGTACAGTGAGTATTACTACTATAGTACCTGTACAGTGAGTATTACTACTATAGTACCTGTACAGTGAGTATTACTACTATAGTATCTGTACAGTGAGTATTACTACTATAGTACCAGTACAGTGTGTATTACTACTGTAGTACCAGTACAGTGAGTATTACTACTATAGTACCTGTACAGTGTGTATTACTACAATAGTACCTGTACAGTGAGTATTACTACTATAGTACCTGTACAGTGAGTATTACTACTATAGTACCAGTACAGTGAGTATTACTACTATGATACCAGTACAGTGAGTATTACTACTATAGTACCT